>CM045760.1:161895212-163337729 GCA_025200525.1 Camellia lanceoleosa | reverse complement strand
CCAAAAAAATAATAATAATAATAATAAAAATCAAGGTTAATTAAACTTTTCACCTGTTATCACATTATTTGTATTCTAGGTCTTTATAATTTTTTGACATCATTCTAGTTATGACTTATGAGTTCTTTAATTATGTCTCATGTTATATTTAGTTATGATATATATATTTTTAATTATGACATAAAAAATTAAAATTGTCATTTTTTTTAATTATAAGGTACATATAGTACACACCCTTTAATATTCACTACAGGAAAAACGAGTATTAGCGGCGTTTTAAAAAACCGCTAAAAGCCTGAAAAACGCTGCAAAATGTTACACGACGTTTAAATTTTTAGTCGTTGATACGGCCGTCGCAATAGCTTTACAACGTTTACAAAACGTCGCTGAAACTATTAGACGACGTTTTTTAAAACACCGCAAAATCTTTGACATCCATCTCAACTTCCGTCCCAAACTAACGAATGACGTCACAATGGCGTCATTTAGTGGCGTTTTTCAAAAAACGCCAATTTTTTTTATAATTATTATTATTATTATGAAATGAAATATCAATTCCACCACCCACCCCCACCTATGCTACTGCTACAAAAAATACCAAAGTTAGTGGCGTTTTTCAAAAAATGCCACTTTCGTTTTGTTTTATTATTATTATTATTATTATTATTATTATTATTATTATTATTATGAAATGAAATACCAATTCCACCCCCCCCCCCCCCCCCCACCTATGTTTAACTGCTATTATGGTACAAAAGGATATGAAAAAAAATACCAAAGTTGGCATTCTTTGTTCATACTACAACTTTGGAAACAAAGTCAAAGAATTTAACTAATTGCACATTTCATACACAAAATACAATCCAGGTTTTCAAAAACAGAATCCCAAAACATTAAAAACAAAGTTCACTAGAACAATTACAACAAAAATACTCAAAACAATCATCAAACAAGCCTTTATCCCATGAAAATTGTGAAACTAAAAAGGATTATAGAACTAGCCGCCACAGCCTCCCTAATCGCACCTCTAGCCACCTCTTTCCTCCCCTGATGTTCCCTTCTGTCTGTCATGTTCTTCTGGCACTGCCCAATAAAACTCTTCTTGGATGGTTTCATTAGGCTTCTCCACCACTTCTCCACCGCCACATTCTTGCTCTCCAGTTTTTTCTCCCTGTATGATATCAAATGATGCTATGCTCTATAAGATGTGGGAATATAACATATGAAAGTGAAATGCAGCTGAAATTATCATGTGACCATAACATTATTAGTAGTGTCATTGAAAAAAAAATTTGCATAGAAAAGAAGTATACAAAATGATATGATATGGCAGAGTTGGAGCTATCACTATCAAACACAACACCTATCAGAATAATTGTTAATACACATTATTCTGATGAATGAGTCGATATAATTTTTTTTTCGGAGAATCACATAATTTGATTAATAATATGATAATATAACACATCACTTTATACCCAAATTTGATACCCATAAAATTGTTGAGTTTCAAATACCATAATATGACCAAATTCAAATCTTGACAGTTCTTCAGCCTTCAATGTAATGTAGACCCTCTGATCAATGGCTACCTTGCATCATCGCACAGTGGTTCTGTCTATACACCAACCTAGCTTCAAGATCCTCTCCACCATTGACAGAATTCTCTTGCTGTCAAACAGAACTGTTATGCACCATGGTACACTTTCTTCACTTGAAGCTTTTTATCGTCAAGGGCTTTCACACCCTCCACAAATTAATGCTTTGGAATATACCATGGAAATACTAAACCAACTCAAGAAGAGTAAACCCATTGGACCACAATCACTTCCTTCACTACCCAATGATTCTACAACTTCTTGCTTGATAGTGACAAAAGACAGATCAAATATAAAAGTTCAAGGGTTAATGAAATTGTCACTCTCTACAACAGGTTTTGGAAGATCATCTACAGAATAAAACAGCTGCTACTAACAAACACATTGCAAGCTCTTGGGGTGGGTTTGGTTTTAGGAACTATATACATCAATATCGGTTTTGACAAGAAAGGGATTGAGAAGAGACTAGGCCTCTTTGCCTTCACTCTCACCTTCCTTCTCTCCTCTACAACTGAAACTCTGCCCATTTTCATCAATGAAAGGCCAGTTCTATTGAGAAGTCTAGTTTGTGCCTCCAATGTGTCCATGTTCTTATATTAGATATATATATATATACCTCGATATAAACATGTTAAGAACAATAATTTGTGACTCAAAATGACACCATAACAACTTTAATGCTCAAACCATGTCACATGCAAACCTGTTGTTTTGTAAAGAAATCACCTCATTGGTAACTTTGTGAATTCTACAAAAGTGAGAAAATCTAGACTGAAGGAAAGTCTAGACCACATTTACATGGATTAGATATGCTACCTGGTGAGAATGATGATGATGATGATGGGGACCAATGACAGACTAAGGATCGGAAGTTGTGAAACACACAACTAACTTGAATCCACCAGCATTAATAAATAAATAAAAAGGTTATCAAATACAAGAGGCTCCCGCTAAAGTGGGGTCTGGAGTAAGATGATAATGGCACGTCTTTACCATTGGGCCAAACCATTCCTTAAGGTTCTAAATAACAGTTTAATTTTAATTAGAAATTTTTCCAAGCATTCTATATGGTTTCTGACATTGTCGTTATTCATTAATTTCTTCCTAGTCCACCGTAAGTCCTTAAAACTACATTTTGATCCTACTTTTGTTATCCTTCAAGTTTAGAAATATACAGAGATCGTCAAAAATATTCAAGGTTCATTGTGACTACTGTCATTTCAGCCAGCACCCAAGATGAGACTTTAGTTCTATTGAGCAGCTTTTTTCAAAACAAAGGGGGAATTATTAAGATGTCAAAGAAGTAAAATACACAAGATAAAAAAGATAGATTGCTTAGGCTAAATATGACTTGAGACAAAAACTTCATAATACTTTTGTAAAGATCCTAATGTTCCTTTCTTATCAATGTATATATAAATCCCAATCAACCTGGTGATATACAACACAAGCATTGTTATAAGTTGTGTAGGTTGCCAAGAAATAGTTCCTTTGCATGATGATAAACTAACGTATTTCCACATGGTGCCCTTTTTTGTAGGTGTTATTTCGAATTTTTTTCATCTCATTTCTTTTGGATAGCATCTTGAGGTCCTTTTGATGGGCATAAAGACATTGGTTGTTTGCCACAGTACATAATTTTCTTATCTGAAGGCCTAACCTACATTTTTTCTAGTAGAGAAATCATAACGCTACAATAAGAGTTAGGTTTGAGGCCTTAGCTTTACCGGCATGAACATTCCCTGTTATTTCCACATTATTATGTAGTGGAGTGTGTAAATAAATGGCAATTCAACTGGATATAGATAGAATCAACTTGATATGGACAATATAATTACCTACGAAGACCATAGCAATTTCACCTCACACTTTATTGAATTGATTGAAGTTACTTTCTGAGTATTGCTAATAATATTGAAGGATGTACAGACACACCACGAGACCAACACCCAGGGAGGCCCCATGTTCGATATACCAGAAATTAGAATTAAGGGATTTACTTTACGATCAGTCAGAGATGGATGAACTAAATGAAATTTCATGAAAATATTGAAAATATCCATGCTATAGAGAATTGCAAAAGTCTGCTACTTGTCCTGCATTTACAACCAAAAATTTTCAGGAATTTTGGGTGCTCACACTCTAAGGATTTGTAGCATAATAATAAGAATTTTTTCTGCAAATAAACATATCTTTGAACCTTAAATGTGTCTGGATCACTCCAGACCTTTCTCTTTATGCATTCTAGCATATTAAGCTTGCAAACATTATCATGAAGAAAAAGAAATAGAAAAGCCTACATGTATTGCCACCATAATAAAAAAAATTTAAAAAAAGGTGGAGACAGAATATACCTTTTCAAGGTATAATTTGTCATATCTTCTTCTTCTTCTTCTTCTTCTTTTCTTTCTTTGATATGTGAACCTGCATTTGATAAGAACAAACAACATGAATAAAATGTCATATTGAAAATTTCATAATTAACTATTTACTCACTTCCTCGGACGAACGATGGCAATTAAACGAGGAGGTGTATGCATGGGATTGTTGTTGTGAATGCACATGTGTAGCAACTGGTGCAACAAGCCCACACATGGCCTGTTGAGATTCCAATTGCTCTATTCATGCTTGTTGAGCTTGGATTGTGCTTTGCATCTCCATTTGTACTTTCTGTTGATTAAGCATAGCATCCATCATCTCCTTCATTTGCATCTCCATTTGTGCTTTATATTGGTTAAGTTGCTCTTGGACTTGCGTTTGGATGATACGAGTTTGTTCTTGCGATTGCCTGTATCCGCCTCCAAAGACATCCATCGGAGAAGGACCCAATCCATATGTTCGAACACGACCAGGTCACTTAGGCCCTAGAACCTGTGTGATAATCTCTTCATCTGTAGCATTGGATTGCGCCCCAAGCTCCTTTATTTGTGTCTGCGATTGTTAATTAGTTAATTAGCCACTAATAAAATTCAACCTACAAGCAAGACATAATAACGACCACTTAACTGCCATGACAACATCTAAAGACTAAAACGGAGCAACATAGAAATGAAAACCATAAAATTCAATCTCGTGACCTTTTTACTAGGCCCCAATGCCAAAGTTTTAATCTCATCTAACAACACAGCATTTTGAATAGCTAGAAGCTCTTCAACCTATTTTTACAAAGTCAACAAAATTAAACATCAACTAATAGAGAATTAAAAATTGAAAACATGAGAATTGAAAATTAGAAACATGTAAGTTATTAGTACTTACATGAGAATTAAACCGTCTGGGAAACTCATCATTGTGACGGCGATCCACATCAAAATCTTTGAGACGACGATGTGACCGCTTAATAAAATCACGATGCTCCCTATACATTTAAAGTAGTTATAAAATGCAAGATACTTATTAATGGTATCAATAAAATTTTGGAACAAAGATTGTATCTTACTCTCGATATAGGACAACCGCAACAGTGTTAAATAACACATACCGATGAGCTTGTACCCATAATGTGTTATCAAGCGCAAACCCTTCTCCTTTTCCTAAAGCATGACCCAGTAATATCCCAGGATTGTCGCTAACATCGTAATTCCTTATTGGTCGATTCAATCTTGACTCGACATCATCCAAGTACCTTGAGCAAAAGGTCATGCACTCTTCAACTAAGTATCCCTCTGCAATTGAACCTTCTGGATGACTTCGATTACACATATATGACTTAAGTGTCATAAGATACCTATAAACAAACAAATGCACACATGACTTTCAATTATAAACAAACAAATGAATACAACTGTAAATTGGAGTAGAATTGCACACCTTTCTATAAAGTACATCCAGCGATATTGCACTGGACCGGCAATCTTGGCCTCCTCTGCTAGGTGAATAGGCAAGTGCTCCATTATATCGAAAAAGGATGGAGGAAAAATTCTCTCAAGATGACAAAGTGTAAGAGCAATTTGGGATTGAAGACGATCTAACCCATCTGGCTCTAGAGTTTTGGAGCACAACTACCTGAAGAAATTGCTTAACTCAATCAATGGTTCAACAACTTTCTTCAATAACAAATTTCTCACTGCTATTGGAAGTATTTGTTGCATCAATATATGGTTGTCATGACTTTTCAGTCCAGATATGCTATGTTGTTTGAGGTTAATACGACGAGAAATATTGAATGCATAGCCATCTGGAACTTTGATATTCTTCAAGAGTGTACAAAACAAACCTCTCTCTCTCTATTGTTCATAGCAAAACATGCAGGCAGCAAATAATACCTGTTTCCAACCCCTTTTTTAGGATGTAATGCCTTTCGAATTCCCATATCTTGCAAGTCTCGATGAGCATTTAAATTATCCTTTCCTTTCCCATCAACATTTAATATCGTCCACAATACATCATCACACATGTTCTTCTTAATGTGCATTACATCAAGATTGTGGCGAATCAAATTATGCTCCCAATATGGAAGCTCAAAGAAAATACTCCTCTTCCTCCAATTATGATCCTCCTCGTTGTCCTCTTTTTCCTTTCCTTTCCTAGTTCTTTTTTGTCTGTTAGTTGGTTGATGCTTAGGCCCTAGCTGTCATAACACATTAGCCCCCGATAACCGAGTTGGACATGGTTCAAATTCAAAAGTTCCATCAAACGACGTACCATCTTTTCGTAATTTGTGACTCGCATTCAACCAGCGGCGATGCCCCATATAACAAATTTTTCTTCCATTCTTTAAATACCGATGTCGAGTACGTATGTTACAACAAGGACAAGCTAAAGCACCTTTCGTGCTCCATCCAGACAAATTTGCATATGCAGGAAAATCATTTATTGTCCACAGTAAGACCGCGTGTAATTGGAACATTTGATTAGTTTCTGCATCGTATGTCTGAACACCATTTCCCCACAATTCATTCAGTTCATCCACTAACAAGCGCAAGTAGACATCAATGTTATTGCCAGGTGAAGAAGGACCATCAATGAGCAATATCATCATCATATGAGGTTGTTTCATACACAACCACGGTGGCAAATTATAAGGCATCACAATAACTGGCCAACTGCTGTGAGCAACATTCATTGCCTTGAATGGATTAAATCCATCCGCTGCTAAACCTAGTCTGACGTTACGAGGCTCACTCGCAAACTTGGGATACAAAGTATCAAAATTTTTCCAGACAGGAGAGTCAGCAGGATATCTCATTTTGAAGTCATCAATTCGGCGCTCTGCATGCCATCTCATTAATGAAGCAGTTTTGGATGACATGAACAATCTTTGAAACCTTGGAATCAAAGGAAAGTATCTCACAATTTTATGGGGAATTCTTTGTTGCTTCTTTTTATAATCATTCTTCTCACCCTCAAACTGTTTGTATCTAGGCATGACACACTATGCAATCATCCCTACTAGCTGTCTCCTTCTAATACAGTGAGCAATCTCTTGGGCATGCATGTACCTTGTGATAATCGAGGCCTAATTCCCTAAGGAGTGCCCTCGTTGCATAGAATGACTTTGGCAAAGTTTTACCTTTTGGAAATGCATCCTTCAAAAGTTTAAGCAACATCGTAAAAGACTTGTTGCTCCATCCACCAAGGCACTTGGTATGCAATAATCGAACAACAAATGAGAGCATTGAAAACTTGTGACACTCTAGATACAACTCTCTTTTTCCCTCCTTCAATAAACTGAAAAATCTTTTAGTTTTCTTATCTAGGCCTAGTTTGATATTAGAACTTCCTGTCTCATTACTAGCAAGATGAACCAAGCTTGGTGGAGGAAGTCCGAACCCCTCATATATCATTTCATTGACTTCATCGCCATCATTCGAATCACTGACATTCTCATTCAATGGCACAAACGCCGATAAATCTTCCCCATGAAAAATCCATCTGGTGTAGCTTGGAATAAACCCATTGACTATTAAATGTTCCCCCAAAAGGTCTTTCTTTACTAGTTTGACATTCCGACACCGTTTACATGGACATGTGACTTCATTGGATAGAAGACTATTTTGGCATGCAAGTTTAACAAATTCCTTAACCCCTTCTATATATTCTGGATGCAACCTATGCTGATTTATCCAACTTTTATCCATCTGACTTCGTCTTACACTACAAATGTCACTGTCAAATCAACAAAGTTGAAAATTATCATTTCATTTTAATTATTCTTAACCTCAATTAAGTACCTTATAATGCATGTGACATGACACCATTCACCTCTAACTCTTCTCTAATAGGTTGGTTCATCCTACTTTCCTATTCAGGATGCACAGTCTATATTGTAAAAAGTAGCTCATACTGCTCTATCCATCTCTAACGAAATTTCGACAGCATCTCCCCATGGTTCTCCAAGTACACTACACAGACTGGGTGTATTGCTACACCTTGTCTAGTATGCACCCGGAGAACATGAGGAGCTACTACACGAAATCTCTACGAGATGGACTATATTTAAGCAGTAGAACTACTAATTACAACATAGACTTGTGCTCATAAATTGTCCAAACTGGACAATCCAAGAAGAGCCTCATCAAAGATGACTAGGTATCTTTGATGAAAATTCTTGGACGGGTCTACGGCTATTTATGCATGCATGGATAATTACTTGCTAAATTAACAACTGTCATGATTTTTGCATCCCGGTGGTGCAACTTGAATCAACACTATCAAGCATACTAGAAGCATTTCTAGCATGAAGCATATTAATGAAGAAACTAAAAGTTTCTAAAATGCTCTTGATAGATTATGATATAGAACTTCATCAAGATGACTGAGTATCTCTAATGAAGATTCTACAAGAACAACCAGATTATCCTAATTGATCACAAAGTAAAAAATTCCATGATTGTAGTTGATAGCACATTACAATGGCAAGTACTAGATATTAGGTATGCTTCATTTAGTTTGTTCTTGTACTCACAAGTAAGCAACAAGTTCTCACTACTACATGAACACCCACAGATACCAATATATCTTAGTAGTGTTCTATTTCATTTGTATAGCACCATTTTTGTGTCCCTATCAAAGCCCAAAAAGAAAACTGTGCAGACAAGGGTAGATTTCAAATTACTTAACAAAAAATTATGATAAACATTAGAAATTCAAAATCATAATGTTACACAAAAAATATAAGCACAAAAAATATAGACCAAGCACACTTGCCAAATAGATAATTAATTGCAAACATCCAAATGATCTCATACATTGTCACTCTGAGATCATGAGACCATCTATAGTATAAGCTATCTAATCCCAAACTGTCTTGCAAATCAATTACCACCCCCTCTCAAAAGTAATGAAAACAAACAAATCTACAAAATCTTAAATTAGAGAGTTAATTGATTTGAAAAACAAAGAAAGTAATAAAAAAACAAACAAAACTACCAAAGAATTAATTGCTTTGAAAATGTACCTGAGATGAAGAGCAAGAGAGATCGATCTGGTTCAATTATCTGTGAAAGCAGTATATCAATTATCGCACCTCAAATAAAATATTTTGTAATACAAAAAATTAAATTAATTATGATCTAAAAAGCAGAATATTACAATAAAAATTAAATTAATTATGATCTTAAATTAAATTAATTACGATCCAAAAAATATCAAATTTAGAAGCTTGATGTACATATGCATAGATATACTTACATATGTGTGTGTAACATCTTACCATGCTTATATATATATGCCAATAAAACCTTCTCTGTCTTTTCTTTTCTTTTTCTTTTTCTTTTTTTTTGGCTATGTTACTGAACCTCTTTACAATCTTACATAAAATTCACAGAAAATTTAATCCACCACCTCAGAAATAAAAAACGGAATGGAAAGTTCTTTATATTCCTCAGTTGCATCATTTTCATTCCCCTGCAAAGGCTAGATCTGAAATGTTTAAAATTACCTATACTGCAATGTCATAACTAGTATTTTATGCTTCTTATGTAAATATGATGAGGAATATGTTCTCACAGACGAATAGTTACAAACCAGATTCAGGACAAGAATGAAGCAGCTATTAGAGATGAAAACTTGGATGTGCTGAAACTAGTGTTGGAAGTTCACGTTTTATATTCTAATGAAGATTCTAATGAAAATTATAAGCACAAAAAATATAGACCAAGCACACTTGCCAAACAGATAATCAATTGCAAACATCCAAATACTCTCATACATTGTCATTCTGAGATCAACAGAGATCGATCTGGTTCAAACTCGAACACCAATTAAGAGAATGAAAATTGTACCTGAGATAAGAGCAACAGAGATCAATCTAGTTCGAGAATGATATCGATTTTGGATCTGCGATTTGATAAAGAACAGATTGAGTTTGAGTTCAAGTTCGATGAAGAGACTGATCAAAGCTCTCTAGCGACAGATCGATGAAGAGCAACAGAGATCGAGAGTTTGACGAATATACAATGCAAAAGCTGCAATCGAGCGAGCGAGAGAGAGAGAGTGTGTGTGTGTGTCTTTGATCTAGTTCGATGAATATCAGTCGAGGGCTTTGGAAGAGAGAGAGAAAGAGAGAGGGAGAGAGATCGAGCTATGGAAGATACAGAGAGAAAGTAAGAGACAGAAAGTGAGAGATGGAGTATGGACGGTGTCAATGTATACACCCAATATGACGCCGTTCAACTGAGCTCTAAGATATAATGGCGTTTCCCAAAACGTTGTCTTTCATTCATCTATAATGGCGTTTCCCAAAACGCCATAAAAGAAACGTTGCAGTAGGCCATTTTTCCTGTAGTGATTTCCCTAAAACAAATAAACCATCAAAGTTAAAGCAAATAAAACATCACATCCCAATGTATTCAAAGACATGAAGACAATAAAAAATTAAAAGAAATGACATTGGTAGTCTCTATATTTTATCCCTTGTGTCATTTTAGCCCCACACTTTGAATTGACTCAATTTTAACTCTTAATTTTAGATTTTGTTTCAATTTGGTTGAATTAATAATATTGTTAGTATTTTTTAAAGAAAATTATCACTACATTTGTTGATGTTAACTAACTGAGTTGAGTAAGTTTATAATTGTTTTTAATTATATGGCACATAACACTTATGTGTGTATTTTCTATAAAAAAGAAAATGCTAAAAGTTATAATCAATCAGACTAAATTGAGACAAAATCATGAATACATGATCAAAATCGAGCTAATTGAAAGTACACTACAACAATTTTCACTTTTGGCGATCAAATTTGGAGACTAAAATGAATTTAGTCACCTTAGTCGCCAAAAGTCAGCCCTTTGGCGACTAAAATTTGTATTGCTCAGCAATGTTTCATATTTTAGCTACTAAAATTTTTTCGTAGCCGTATAGTACTTATTGGCGACTAAAAACACAATTAGTCTCTAGAAAGTGACCCAATAGGCAACTAAAAAATAGTTAGTCGCTAAAAAGCACCCAATAGGAGACTAAAATATAATTAGTCGCTAAAAAGTTACCTAATAGGCCACTAAAAGACATATTAGTCGGCGTTAGTTTTGATTTTTTTGCTACAAAGATTTGTTTATGTGTTGTATACTACTTTTTGCCTACTAAAATAAATTTAGTCGGCAAACATCTCGCATAATATTTGCTATTAATCTTTGGTGACCAAAATTTAATTGGCAAATATTTATTTTTGGTGACCAAAAATGTTTTAGTCGTGGAATAATAATTTTTGGCTACTAAAATAGTTTTGTCGCCAAATAATTAGCATTATTTTACTTTTATTTTTGGCTACAAAAAATTATGATCGGCAAAGATTATTTTTAGCAACCAAAATGATTTAGTCAACAATAAAACTAAATTTTTTTGGGAGGAACACTCAATATTGCTACCGTATTTTGATTTCAACAATGCTTGGTAGCTCGAATTTTCATGGCCCAAATGGCTTGAATGTCTCAAAACGACTTCGTTTTGGGGGTAAAACCAGTCACTTACCGTGGTTGTGCAATCCAATTGTTAGAATGGTTGAAAGAAATATGAAAATTGTGTATCTATATTATATTGAATTGAATGGATGAATACAAAAGGAGAAGCCTGTATATATCGGCTGAAAAGAAACCTAGATAAATATAGAAGGAGATAGAGATACAAGGAGATAGAGATAGAGATACAAATAGATAAGTATAATATAATAATATACATTAACAGCCCCCCTCAAACTCAAGATGGGTAGGCATCAACCAATTTGAGTTTGGAAACTAGATCATTGAAACAACCAGGAGGATGAACCTTGGTGAAGATGCTGACTGTCTGATTGGCAGAGATAACAAAGATAAGACAAACAGTGCCACTAGTAACATGTTGTCGTATAAAGTGACAATCAATTTCAATATGCTTTGTGCAATCATGGAAGACATCATTATGGGCAATCTGAATAGTACTCTGATTATCACAATAGAGATTAATTGTAGTAGAATGAGAAACCCCCATATCAGAAAGAAGCCAACGAAACCACATAAGTTCCTGAGTAGTGTCAGCAAGAGCACGATACTCAGCTTCAGTACTAGAACACGCAACAAGAGTTTGCTTCTTGCTACGCCAAGCAATGAGAGAGTCACCCAAGAAAAAGCAGAATCCTGTAGTGGAACGGCGATCAGTAGGATCTCCTGCCCAATCAGCATCAGAAAATGCATGTAAACTGAAGGGAAGAATGAGTGGAGTAGTGAAAACCATAAAACATAGTGCCTTTGAGATAGCGTAAAATGCGAACTAGAGCATCATTGTGCGGAGAGTGAGGAGTAGCCATTAACTGACTAACAATGTGAACATCATAAGCAATGTTTGGACGAGTAACCCTGAGACAGACAAGACTGCCAACTAGCTGATGATATAAAGTAGCATCAGACAACAGGTGACCGTCAAGAGGTGTGAGATGAGTTTGAGGATCAACAGGAGTAGAGACAGTCTTGCAATCGGTAAGACCAGTATGAGCCAAGAGATCAGAAGTATACTTGGCTTGGGAGAGAAAGCAACCAGACAAATCATGAGAGATTTCTAAGTCGAGAAAATAGCTGAGAAGACCCAAATCCTTCATCTCAAACTAGCGACTGAGAAACTGTTTGAGACTAGAGATACCCACTATGTCATCTCCAGTGATGATCATATCATCCACATAGAGAAGAAGAAGAATAATAATACCACACTTTGTCTTATGAATAAAAAGGACAAAATCATAGACACTGGAGGAGAATCCAAAATTATGAATGCTGGAGCTAAACTTAGCGAACCAGGCATGAGGAGCTTGTTTTAAACCATATAAAGAACGGTGAAGTTTACAAACTTCGGAGGGCGGAACAGAGGAACTAGGTGGAGGTTGCATATAAACTTCCTCAGTGAGATCGCCATTGAGAAACACATTCTTCACATCCATCTGACAAAGTTCCAAGTGGCAAGCAGCATCAACGGCAAATAAGCTACAAACAGAAGTCAGACGGGCAACAAGAGCAAAGGTTTCCTCATAGTCAATCCCATATTCTTGAGTAAACCCCTGAGCAACAATACGAGCTTTGTAATGCCCAATAGAACCATCAGAATGAGTCTTGAGCTTGTAAACCTATTTGCAACTAACAACACTTTTTCCATGATGAAGATCAACCACATTCCAAGTATGTGTTTTATCAAAA
Organism: Camellia lanceoleosa; assembly: GCA_025200525.1. Lineage (NCBI taxonomy): Eukaryota > Viridiplantae > Streptophyta > Magnoliopsida > Ericales > Theaceae > Camellia > Camellia lanceoleosa. The sequence continues at coordinate 163,324,530 of CM045760.1, read as the reverse complement.
GCCTATAGTTCATCAGTCATAGCTTACTGCCAAAGAGGGTTAGAACAAGCCCCTTGATAAGAAGTATTCATGAGAGGAAAATGCAGTAGAACTAACAATGAAATCACGAAGAATGACAGAAGGTTGTGTTACTCGAGTAGAAGAGGTACCTCAAAAGCAGGACTAGGAGGCAGAACAAGAGCCTCAAGATGGGCTAGAGGTAGCATGGTAGGATTAGAAGCAGGATCAAAGAGTGGAGGATCAACAAGACCAGGAGACGGAGCAAGATCCTCAGGATGGACCAGAGGCAACATGGCAGAAGTAGTGTCTACATCAAGCTCATCAAACAAAAGAGAGGGATCTGTGAAGAATGATGTAGCGGGAGGAGTGAACAATGAAACTTCGATATAGAAGAGAACATCTTGTCTTCCTAAAATACCACATGATGAGAGACACGAAGACGTTGAAAAATAGGATCCCAACAATGATAGCCTTTATGTTCAATCCCACAGCCTAAGAAGCGACACAGACGAGCTCGAGGTTCTAATTTGGAACGCTCATGTGGTTAAAGGAGGACAAAACAAGCACATCCAAACACACGAAGATGAGAATAGACAGGAGGTTGGCCATATAAGCACTCATATGTGATATGATTGTTGATAATAGAAAAAGGAACACGGTTCATAGTATAGGTAGTTGTGAGAGCGGCTTCCCCCTAGAAGCACTCAAGACAAGAAGAGGAAATTAAAAGAGCACTGACAGTATCTAAAATATGACGATGTTTACGCTTAGCATGACCATTTTGTTGGGAGGTACCAGGACAAGAATAGTGAGAAAGTGTGCATTTTGACGATGAAATCTCAAAAAATTTGTTTCTTTGTATTCTTGGGCATTATCATTACGGAATACTTTGATGGTGGAAGAAAACTGAGTTTTGACCATTTGTGAGAAATCATAGTATATTTGTGGTAACTCAAAGCGAGACTTCATAAGAAATAACTAGGTAAAACAAGTAAAATCATATACAAAAATGACAAAGTATTTAAATCCCTCCATAGTGGTATTAGATGCCGGTCCCCAAACATCAAAGTGTATGAGATCAAAAGGTGCATGAGACATAGAAGTACTAGATGGAAATGGTAAAGCAAATTGTTTTGCTAGTTGACAAGATAGACAATCTACTTTATCATTTGGAATAGGACCTAACTGACCACTGGAAACTAAAGATCATAAACGTCCAAAAGAAACATGACCTAACCGAGAATGCCATAAGGCAAGAGGAGAACTAGGAGTAGTAGGAGCAGCAGTCTGGACAGTGGAAGGATTGGAGGAGGGAATGCGAAGGTGGATGAGCTCATGCAGACGGCCATGTCTACGACCGATCCCAACAGTCTGTCCTGTCTTTGGATCCTGCACAACACAACTAGTTGGAGAAAAGAGAATAGTAAGGCCAAGATCACAAAGTTGACCAATTGAAACAAGATTAAGTGTAAGATTGGGGATCAGATAAGTGTGGGGTAGAGAAATAGTAAAGGTGGAAATATGATCTATATCACTAACATGCATTTGAGAGCTATCAACATTGTGAATAATAGGTAACGTAGAAGAAGATGTAATAGAGGAGAAAAGTGTAGGGTCAAAGGTCAAATGGTTGCAACAAGCGGAATCAAAATACCAAGAAAAGATATCTAGAGTAACTGAGAGGACAGTAGAGGCGACAGAGGTAGAAATAACCTTTTTGATAATAGCTTCAATGTCCTGAAGAATGTAGGGTGGTGATAGGGCAACAATGGATAAGGAACCAGAGGCAACTATAGTAGATGCAAAATGTACTGAAGACTGATCTTGGCTACATATTGTAGTGGGTCTAGAATAGTGACCATGCTGAGGATAACTGTCTAAACGAGCCATGAGGTGATTAAATAATGAATCACAAAGGAGAACCAGTGATTTTGGAGTAGAACTGGATAAAACAGAGTGCACCAATGAATCCAAAATGTCAAAAATAGTCAGAAACCAGGCCAAAATGATCAAAAAATGTGCAAACAATAGGCGAAACAAGCCAAAAAAATGATTTTTGGCCAAACAAGGTGCAGGGCTAATGTCAGCAAGAGGAAAGCTGATGTTAGCAGAGATGCGGCTCACGTTAGCACGGTTGAGGCACAGCGCAGTGTAGCAGAGAAGGCGCGGCACATGTTAGCAGTTGACGGAAGCAGCTTAGGGCTAACGTCAGCATGTGGGACACGCGTGTGGCTAGGCCAAAACAAGCGTAAGACTGAAAAGAAGCGGCTGACGGCCGAAAGCAATCGACGCGGGCTAATGGCTAACGATCGAGCGGATGGCGTGGCTAATCAGAGACGCCCCAAATGTCCCGGGAGGGAATCCCGTTTTGTTCGTCTATGGGTCTATTACAGTTCAGGACTCAAATTTTTACGGTTCTTAATCTGAACCAAAGAGTCCAAATCCGGCAAAACAGATTTTTTTGTAAAGAAGTGCTAAACATGCACTGCTTTGCCAGATACAGAGTCGCCACCTAAATATTTATTTTGGGGGAATTTAGGAAACCCTGACTCGTTTGCCTAAGGCCACGTGTCCATCATTACCAAAGTTGCCTCGGCTTGGGAACTTGGGTACGATTGGGGAAGGTCAGCTATGAGCACCCCCTCTCGCCCGATCCAAAGATCGGCCTCTACTAACTATGATATCTCGTTTTTGAAAACACATGCGTTCTTATTCCGATTAATTAGCTAGAATTACTATGTGATGCGCGCAGCAAAACAAGTATAGACTAGATCGCCTAATTTGGAACAAAGCATTGCATATCCGTTTTGTTTGAAAATGGTTTGATGGTGCTACCTGCAAGTAGGCTAAGACATGAATTTTTCCACCCTCAAGTGGGCTTAGAAAATATGGTTTTACCGCTGTCAAGTGGGCTTAAAACTCGCATTCAATGCATTCTTCCAATTTAAGTAACCCAACCTTCACCCACAAGCATTCAGGCAGTTATATCACATAAGCACATACCCTCATGGTAAGCATGCTATCATGGCAACACTCACACTCATGCAAGGATGCTAAAACATAAATGCTTACCGGGTACTCCAAGCCAAAACAGAAACTAGTTAGTAATCATATGCATGATCCTAGTTCATGTTAAGATGGCTAATGCAATACATGCAAGATACAACTATGATAGGCTCGGCTATTCTAAGATGGCATATGATGATGCTACAACTAACACGTATTTAACTTGGAATTGAAATACAATGCAGTTAGTATGATATGCCGAGCCCGGTGCATGCAAGACAAATGTATGGATGCACGCATGCATAGCATAAGATATGCTAAGTTAAATATGCCCTAATACTAACCATTGAAAGCAGGTAAGTAAAAGGGAGAAAGAAGTGGGGGTTGGAAGACATACACACACTCACACACACTTATTACACAATTGCCCTTGCTCGGAGGGTCCGAATAAATATTACACAACCAAATTAATACTGCTAAATTAATTATTACAGAACTTCTAATTAATTAACAAATTAAATGTAGAAAGAAGGTGGCCGCAGCCTTGCCTCGGAATGCGGGGATGATGCATGCTTGACTCGCCCCGCTCGGAAACTCGCTGCCATAGCACTGTTGCCTCTGTTTACACTGCCTTGCTCCTCTGAAAATCATGAAAGTTTCCAGAACTGCTTTGAACTTCCTCTTGAGTGCTTTGGAGTGCCACCGGCCACAATTAAACTCCACCGGCCATGGGAATGGGCTTATCGGCTAAATGTTGGACTACCGGCCAGACACTGATGGTCGGTCGGCACTGTAAGTGGCCGGCCGGCCATTGCTTCCTGCAGAATCCTGTAGCTGACAGCAGCAGAGGGCAAGCAGTGTATGGCATGGAATTTTCAAGCGAATGTGAGCATAGCCACACTCCCTATCATGCAATGGACTCAAGGGAGCATGACCCTCGACCCTTGGGCCATCAATTATGCATTTTGATGCATGATGGCCTAAGAGGCCAAGTTTGCCATTCAATGTAAAATGCATGCAACAAAAGAGATGAGTGCCTTATGCCCTATCATGTTTGAGGTCAAGGGCATTGGCGACCGAGGATTGAGGCGCGTTACGTCACTTTGAGTACGAACGCCCCTCATCCCCATGCTTGGTTTGACACCCCAAACCAAGCAATGCAATGCATGTATACAAACATGGCTCAAGAATGCAACATGAGGCTAAGATGCAAAACATGCCAAATGCAATGCAATCTATTATGCAAGCATGCAACGTGCTAATCATGCAAGAGGCAATACAATGCAATTTAACATGTGATGCAAACATGGTACAATGCAAGCATGCAACGAGAGGCAATATGTCAAACATGCAACTATGCACCAAAGAGGACTTAAATCAAGTGAGAGGCCTCAGCCATGCCCCAAAACAGTGGCCAAAGATGATGCAAATGGTGGACAAATGCTCATGTAAACATGCATACCAATGGGCCTAAGACTAAGGCATAAACAAGGAGCATTCTACTACAATTAACATGACCACACACGGCATGGGCTAAGCAACCAAAAGCAGAGTTTTAATGCAGCAAAATACACCTTAAACCCACATGAATGGCATCCCAAATGACTTAAACAAAAGGCATGCACTAAGGCCTAAACATGGAGCATAAGACCACATCTCATCAAGGTATTAAAAGAGTAACAAACACAAGTATGTAAGCACAAAACATGGACTGAAATGACATCATAGGTGATTCCAAATCACTAAAATAGGCCAACTCAAGCATGCTCATAACTCACACACCCGATGCCAACATGCTAGAATGCAAAGGGGCTATACAAGCATTTCTTAAGCAAGATGGGGGGATACAAGGCAAGTGTATTATGCATGCAAGGGGTCAACAAACCAACATGGGACAAAGGTAAAACATGCTAAACAAACACCAAATAACCTCTAAAATGAAGCCAAACAAAGCTAGGCATACATGCTACCCTTATGAGCCAAAACATGCACAAAAAAGAGACAAAGGAAGAGGGGTGTCCCTCCCCTATACAAGACTTCAAAAATCCTTCTTCACCACTGAAAATCCACTGGATTTCAGTGGTGAGAAGGCCAACACACAATAGTAACCAAAGCTTAGCAAAGAGAGCACCAAAAGGGCCAAACAAGGCCTAAGAGGGGGAGGTCAACCCCCAACACCAAAACAACCTTAATGAAGTATCTTAAGCATGCAAATATAAGACTTTTTTTAGTTGTACAAAAAGTCTAAAATAGTAAGCAAGATAGGTAAAAGACTAGTGCAAGATTGGGGAATATAAAGTAAAAGTGTTACCCTTGAAGAACCCTTGAAGAACAGCAAATGCAGCCCTCTTCTTCTGATCAAAACCAGTCCAAAACCTCAAGAACAAACCCTCAATGCCTCCCAAAGTCGAAGTATGGTGTAATAGTGTGTCTTAGTGCAAAACTAAGAAGAAATCACCCTTTTGGCCCTCAAACACACACACAATGAAGAGAGAGAGAGGGAGATATAGAGAGAGAAAGTGTATATCAGATATGTATATGTCTTTTGCTCTAGTTTTTGCTCAACCCCTTCAACGGAGAGGGAAGGTCTCCTTATATAGACAAAGTGAAGGCTCCAAGCTTCTTAGAGAAGCTAACAAAAAGGGGTCAAAGGGGCCAAGCTTCTAAGAGAAGCTAAGCCAAAGGTCCAAGCTTCCTCAAGAAGCTTGAGCAAAGGGTGCAAGTCTTCTCCAAGAAGCTTGAGTAAAAGGGTGCAAAGGGTGCAAAACAGCCACACACATGTATGGAGGCAGGGTCTGTGCACTCCAGCTAGCACATCTGGCATGCACCATGCCTGAAAAAGGAAAAAAAGGTGGTATCGGCCAGAAAAGGAGACAATCGGCCAAATAAATGGTCGGCCGGCTAATTATTCAGGTCGGCCAGCTACTTTTTTGGCCGGCAGACTAAATTGATGTCCGGTAGGTGCTTCCAAGGCCAAAAAGTGGTCAGTGGGTGTCCAGATTGAAGCCCCAGAAGTTAGCTTTCCAATGGCACAAACCTTACATTAAAATTCCTCCTGTACAAAAAGTTATGCCCATTTTGGTGAAGCCACGCAGATTCGATCCAACCGGATTGATGCCCTACTTCAACCAATCATATCTCCCCCACCCGGACTTGGCCTTAGGAGATTCTTGAGTGCAAAATGAAGTCCCAGAAGTAAGCTTTCTAACGGTGGTGGCCTCATAGCTAAAATCCAAGTATGCGGATGAATAAGCCCGATTCAGCGAGGGCTGTTTGACTCTCTTCTACCCGAATTCATGCCGAACTTCTCCCAAACTAGTTTTCTTCTCTCCTTTCCCCTTTTCTTCAACTCCAAACCCCTAAACAAAGTGTTTTGAAATATTTTTCAAATATTTCATCTCTCTTTCATTCATCTCCACTTTGTCCTTGCTCCGTTTATCGAAAAGTGCATCATTTGACAAAATGTGAGCCTCGAAACATTGTAGAAACTTTATTTCAAATTTGTTTTGAAAGAGAGGGTTTTAAGGTCTAAAAACCATCCAAAATAAGTTTGGTCCAAAATGGGGTGTGAAGTTGAGATTTGTCTCTTTCCTTGTTGAAGAAACTGATCCTTTGCCCTGCACGCCTTTCTCCACCAAGTAAACCATCAGTAACGCCCAAGTCTTTAGGGCGGTCAAAAATGGGGTGTCTACACTAACACGTGGGAGAGCATGTGCGAGTACAGGTGGAATAAGGTGATGCGCCGAGCACAAAAGTGGTGCGTGAGGGCGCATGAGAAACTTTATGGTGATGAGATCGGTGCCAGTGGAATCCTGAAAAGATTCCAATCAGTTTGATGCTGAGGAAAAAAAATTTGGAGAAAAAATATATGGAAAAACAATTCGATCAGTGTTTGGGTGATTGAATAAAATGTTGTAGTACCACTGTGTACGGGACTAAGCAGAAAAAGAAAAGAAAGAAGGCTATAATTTTAGGATCTATAGCTCTAATACCATGTTAGAATGGTTGAAAGAAATATGGAAAATGTGTATCTCAGATTATATTGAATTGAATGAATGAATACAAAAGGAGAAACTCAGATGTATAAGTCAAAAGAAACCTAGATAAGTATAGAAGAAGATAGAGATACAAGAAGATAGAAATAGAGATACAAGATAGGGATAGAGATACGAATAGATAACTATAATATAATAATATACATTAACTCCAATTCTTAATTTCATTATCATATGGTTACTTGATTGAGAACTCTCTTGGCTCTCTATGTCTGAGTTTGGTCTGTTCTCATATTGAACTGGATTTGTGATTGTTGATCTGTACTTTTCATACATTTGTTCTTTCCCATGAATTCGTTCTTCCTGTTACATCTTTTGCCCTCCAACTATTTGATGCAATGCCCGAATCAAAAATTTATCTATCTTTGCTCATCTTCTTCTTCTACTTCTTCTATTGTATTCTGAATTCACATATTGGTTTGGGTTTTAATATCTAATAAATTTATTTGTTTTTGCTTTAGACCCAAGAAACAATATCATGAAACAAGAGAGAAGAAAATTAAGAATCCAAAAGAGCAAGAAGGTGTTAGAGAGAGAAGAAAATTTCCCAAAACACTTTGTTCTTCAATAACTCATCAATTCCTTCTTATTGCTAGAGAATGTTGGCAATGGTTATTACGTTGAAATGCAAATAGAAACCAAAATCGTCCTGTAAAAATATTTCATACTTAGTCTTTTACTAAGGCAAAGGGGATTGTGATTGACTGAAACACCAAACGTTGAAGAGTAGATTGATTCCATGGAGATTGAGTTGATGAATAATAAATTATTTGAGCTACCGAAGAAACCCAAGTGTCCTATTCTCCAAAATTTGTTGTTACATAACAACTATGATCTAATGAAAACTCCTCAAGTATTCGTTTAATACATGCCTCACCTAACACATTTGGATTTGTCTTGCACTAGCATAAAGTCTTTGCCACCTTCTATTTCCAATTTGAAATCACTTCAAAATTTCTTTTTGAGAGGCTGTGAACTTCTTATGGAATTGCCGCCTCATATCGGAGCACTTAAGAATCTTGAGGAGTTTGATCTTAAAGGAACTGAAATAATGTATCTGCCCAAGGAAATTGGAAAACTAATTAGTTTGAGATGCTTCAATGTCTCTTTTTGTCAACATGCAAACTGATGCAAGGAAACTAAGCAGATGGACACAATAATCCCTACAGGGGTGTTGTCAAAACTCAATAGATTACGGAAATTAAGCATTGATGTGAATCTAGATGATGAGTGGTGGGATGCTGATGTGAAGGTAATCCTGAATGAATTAAGTTGCTTAAAATCGTTGGATAACCTTGAGTTGTATCTACCATCAGTTGAATTGTTACAACAATTGTTGGAACAACTTAGACCGGATAACAAAGAATTCACATATCCATATGTGTATAACTTTAGATTCATAATTGGCCGTCATCGACAATGCTTCATATCCCGTCTACTCCATGAAGTTGAAGAGATATTCAAGAAACAAAAGAAACGGAAAAATTGCCCTGAGTATATAAACAATGAAGGTATGTTAATTGAGATTACCGAGGTACTCAACCATGCTACTATTTTCTTCCTAGACCGCCATTGGATGATGAAGATGCTTTTTGAATTTGGGAATGAAAACATGGTAAACCTCAGATTTTGCTTGCTAGTGGAATGTAATGAACTTCAAACCAGTATTGATGGAGATTATGAATATCCATCCTTGGGTGTTGATAAAAAACCTACATTAGAACGGCTGACGTACTTGGGAATTCATTATATGAGTAATTTACAAAGCATTTGGAAAGGTTCAATTGATGAGGGTTGTCTATCCTGTCTAAGGATTTTGGCATTGCATATGTGCCCCAATTTGACTACCATTTTCACACCAAATTTTCTTGGTAATCTAAGGTTGTTAGAAGAGCTTATAGTTGAAGACTATTACAACATCAAGAGCCTAGTAAGTCAAGAATCTTTAGACTTGAAACACGGTTATGTTCTCCGATGGTTGAAGAGGATATCACTTCTTGACCTACCAGAATTGGTTAATTAGCATTTCAGATGTTTCAAGTATCAATCCTAAATTGGACTGTGTAATTGTTTATAATTGTCCAAAGCTCGAAACTCTTTATGCCAACAAAGTGTCTACAAATAATTATTTGAAGATCAAAGGAGGGAAGGAGTTGTGGGAATCATTAAAGTGGCATGAATTTGAGTCAAGCAGCAATACTCAGCCAACTTACGAAGAACTTGGAAGGGGCGAAGATTTGATGGATGAATTAGCTAAAGACATTTATTCGCATCAACAAAAGATGCATTTTTAATAGCTAGGTAATGTCTCTTACCTTTCCCATTTAAGAAATATAGTGGATATTTTTTTCCTCTAAAAGCATTTATTATACCAACCAAACTCTCATACATGCATTGTGATCACTCTTATTATCTCCTCTATTTCAAGTTAAATTGGGATGGATCCTCAAATTATGTATACATTTTGCTTCTTTTTAGCACCTTTTGGGTGACATTAGATCGCAATAACAGCACATGCTTAATTAAATAAACAACCCGTGCTTGATTCCCTTAGCTAATTGAACCATCACCCATGTGATTAGAGCCTGATAACAAATTACTTCCACAAGCAACAGATGCATCCAATTTTATTTTTTTTTCACTAGGCTTAAGAGTGAATGAATTTAGGGTCACACACATCTGGAACATGACGTTTTTCTAATTAATTAATTTGATTGATTTTGACATTATTTGTCATATTCGCCATTTGTCCAGTGAGTGACAGTTTATGACAGCTTCATAAAGACCTTTGTGGTAGAAGATTAGGACAATCCAATGGTGTTAAGGAGCTTAAGCTAAGGAACTGTTGCTACTAGTGGCTGTAAATACCAATTAATCATCTTCAAGCAAAACCGACGATTAAGCTTCATATAAAGCTTGTTGGTTAATTTCTATCTTGTATTAATTTCTATTTGTTTTCATGTCTTTGAATGCATTGGGATGTGATGCTTTATTTTCTTTAACTAATGTCTTTGATGATTTATCTATTTTAGTGTCTAGTTTGGATGCGATCGTGACAATGATTATTGTAAGTGCTGTTTGCTGATATACTTGTTATTGTCGTTTACTTGAAATCTATCAGTATTTTTGTGTAATGTATTTTGGTAACTAATTGCAGGGAAATTTTCTAACCTCATCCATTGATATAGCATTGGAATTGATTGACTGTACCAGTTATGACGCATATGTAACTTACTTGGAAAGATTTGGCTGAATTAATCAAGTTTTAGGGAGGGTTTCTGGCCCCACTCCTGGGTATTCATACTCTAATGCTAACAAGAGCATGGTTGTTAATTGGGGAGAGAAAACACCGCATTTATTACTTGCTTAACCCACAGAAGGTATGAAACTGTGCTTGTTTCCCTCTTAATTGGTTGATTCTGTAATTTTTGTAGAACTATTTATGAGAAATTTGTAGTCTTGGGGCACCATAACCTCTATTTCTTATTTTCTTGGTTATGCTGCTTGATCATGGATATAGTAATTTTGGAGCCCATGATGTGTACATCATCTAGCACCTATGAAGGACGGACACTTTAACTTAGTTTCCATAGCAGTGTCGAGAGGATATGCATCGGTCATGTCATGTGGTGTGTCATGGACATGCATGCCTTGCCTCTGGACACGCTCCAAGGCATTGTTATCTTACTATGAGCTATTCTAATATGGTTTTAAATTCATAATCATCACTATGTACACATGTTGTCAGTGTTATCACTGTATATTTTCTCTCGCTTATTCATTAAACTCTTCCTTAATTTTTGAACTAGTGTTTGATTGTTGAAATTGTTGAATTGTCATTTTAAATTAGTGTATGATTGTCGAAAAACCTGTCTTCTTCTACTTGTGCATGTAGATCACACATATTTTTTGATGTTGATGAAGACAAACAACTCTAATGTAATGATTTATGACTGATAAAATTGTATTTTTCATATTGAGTAAAGTTTAACTTATAGATTGAGTTATTTCTCCATGTTGTATTATTGTTGTTAGTTTTCATTATTTTTAGTTGTTTGTGGATGTAATAGCAAATAAAAGTATATAAAAACAATTTTTACCTTATTCCCTCTGTGTAATATTCATATGCATTGTTGTTGGTGGCTTGGTGCATTTATCACTAATGTGGAGCTCGGAACTTGAATGATCCAACTTCAGTTCATAGGACCTTTGTTTTGCTTGCATTCAAATTTAGACTGCATCTTTACCCTGCCATATCACAAATTCTTTCTCAATTATTTGGGGTATTTTTATTGTAAGGTAGGGAAGATGTAGAACACCTTCTTTTATTAGGTCATATGCATAATAAGTAACGTAGATCCTATGCTATAATCCGTCTAATCAAATAGGCCCATATAGTTCTGATCTGATGTGATTTTTTGTTGTATGCAAAAACTATGCATGTACTTAGAAGGTGGTCTGATTTTCTAACAAATGTTTACCTAACATAGTTTAACCTGGAAGAGAAATTGTACTTCTGACGTGTTGGTGTTCGCAGTGTGTTTTTGAAGTGCCAATTTCTTTTTAGACAAATTTCATTATTCCAAGTAATGACTGCTCGAGAGGTGATAGGGACCTGTTATGAAGATATTGGAGATAACTTGGTTATTTGTCTACCAATGAGGGAGAATAATTTAATAAAAAATTGTTAGTTATATTAGTACTTTTTTGGGGTAGTAAATGGAGAATATTCTTGATGGAGATTTTGTTGAATAAGTTGTAGAAGATGTTGGGGGTGTTTGGTAGAGGTCATAGGCTGCTTATTTCAACTTTTAGCTTACTTTAAGCTAAAACATTGTGTTTGGTACAACTTAACTCATCAAATTATAGCTTAAATTAAGTAGAAAAATAGTTTTTTCTTGAAGTGGCTGTGGAGGTGCTCAGCAGATTATAGCTTAAGCAGAAAGTTGGTTTGGAGGGGCAAAATTACTTAAATGCCCCTCATAAAATTCTGGAATTACCAAATACTCCGTATATAAACCACATTTTCACACTCGCTCACTCGAGAGAGGAGAGAGAGAGAGAGAGAGAGAGAGTGGCGATTTCTACCAAGGGTGTGGTTTCTGACGTTTCTGGTATACAAATACCACGTTTCTTCTCTCTCTCTCTCTCTCTCTCTCTCTCGATCGACCTTTCGTAGCGATTGATCTCAAACCCTAGAGCCGAAACCCTAGTGTCGCCAGTGACATCTGAAACCCTAGCGCGATCAATCTCAAACCCTACATCCGTCGATGAGGATTTGAACCCTAGCGCGATCGATCTCTTCTCTCTTTTCTGCGATCGTTTTCTTTGCGATCTCTTCTCCAATGGAGAAGAGAGAGGCAGCCTCCGGTGATAATGGCGTTGCTCTCTCGACAGCTCTCTCTGCTCTCGTCCCCGCTGTGTCCGTCGGCTGTGCCTGCCGGCGCTAGGGTTTTCTGGATCAATCTTCTTTTTCTTTTTCTTTTTTTTGTGAGTGGAGGTTTTCTGTGTTTTTTTAATAAAAAAAATAACAATTAATGAATAAAAAATAATAATTGATGTTAATTAAGCCATTAATTGACAACTAATTAATTTATTATGAAAAAATAAAATAATTTTATACTAATTGATACTATTAATAATTTTAGTATTAATTGATGGTAATTAAGTCATTAATTGACACTAATTAATTTGTAATGAAAAAATGAAAAAAAAATTGTACTAATTGACACTATTATTAATTTTAGTATTAATTTATGGTAATTAAGCCATTAATTGACACCTAATTCATTTATAATGAAAAAATGAAAAATATTATACTAATTGATACTATTATTAATTTATGGTAATTAAGCCATTAATTGACACCTAATTTATTTATAATGAAAAAATGAAAAAAATTATACTAGTTGATACTATTATTAATTTTAGTATTAATTGACGGTAATTTAGCCATTAATTGACACCTAATTCATTTATAATGAAAAAATGAAAAAAAAAATTATACTAATTGATACTATTATTAATTTTAGTATTAATTGATGCTAATTATATTAACTTTTTTAATACTAATTATATTAATTTTTATTAATGAAATAATTTTTTTAAAATTAAAACTGAAAAAAATGACAAAATAATCATTTTTATATCATATAAGGGCACAAAGGACAATTACACAGTAAAAAGTTATTTTACAACTAATTAACCAAACACTACTCTGCTGCTTAAATTCATAATCTCACAGCTGCACCAAACAGGTTAACAACTTATGTTCATAGCTATAAGCCATAATCTGTTAAGTTATAATCTATAATCACTTTTCCCCAGCTCTACCAAACGGGGCCTATGATGGCTTTCTACTTTTTAATTACAAAATTATGGAGGTGCAAACAGTTGTACTGAAACAGGCAAGGTGATATTGTAAGATAGAAAAAAAGGATTGTAACAATAGTTTGGTAGAGAGAGAGAGAGAAAAAGAATTCAGTGTATTGATATATTTTGTATGTTTGTTATATACAATCTTACACAAAGAGAAGCTCACTCTCTTTTATAGAGAGGAGAGTATATAGGATGCCAAAGGCAGAAAGCAAAAACAATAATCATTTGCTTTACTTTACATAACAATATAATATATGCTAATGTATGACAGCTATATTTACACTAACATCCCCCCGCAAACTCAAGGAGGGTAAGCATCAATCAACTTGAGTTTGGAAACGAGATCACTGAAGCGACCAGAAGGATGAGCTTTGGTGAAAATATCAGCAGGTTGATCGACAGAAGCAATAGGGCGAAACAGAACAGTGTCACGGGTAACATTCTGGCGAATGAAATGACAATCAATCTCAATATGCTTGGTGCGATCATGAAAAACATCATTGTGAGCAATCTGAATGGCACTCTGATTGTCACAATAGAGAGAGGTAGCGCTAGAAGAAGAAACACCCATATCAGCAAGGAGCCAGCGAAGCTAGAGAAGTTCCTGAGTAGTATCAGCAAGAGCTCAGTATGCAGCTTCGGTACTAGAGTGGGCAGTGAAGGATTGTTTCTTGCTATGCCAAGTAAGAAGAGAATCCCCTAAGAAGAAACAGAAACCCGTGGTGGAGCATCGATCCGTAGAATCCCTAGCCCATTCAGCATCAGAAAAAGCACACAATTCAAGAGAGGAGGAAGCAGAGTAGTGGAGGCCATGGAACAGAGTGCCTTTAAGGTAACGAAGGATGCGGAGTAAAGCAGTATAATGGGGAGTGCGAGGAGCCGACATGTATTGACTAACAATGTGAACAACATAGGCAATGTCAGGACGAGTCACAGTGAGATAGACAAGACTACCAACAAGCTGGCGATAAAGAGTAGCATCTGAGAGGAGATCCCCATCGAGAGGAGTGAGACGAATCTAAGGATCAACTGAAGTAGAGGTAGTTTTACAATCGGTAAGACCAGCACGGGCCAGAAGATCGGATGGATATTTGGCCTGGGACAAATAGGAACCAGTAGAATCATGGGAGACTTCAAGGCCTAAGAAGTAGTTAAGAGTACCAAGGTCCTTCGTCTCAAACTGACAGTGGAGAAAACGTTTGAGGTGAAGAATACTAGCTGCATCATTACAAGTGATAATCATATTATCCACGTAAAGAAGGAGAAGAGTGATACCATGAGGAGTAGTCCGTATAAATAAAGTAGAGTCATAAGAACTAGAGGTGAACTCGAAGTCATGAATGGTAAAACTGAACTTAGCAAACCAAGCATGAGGTGCTTGCTTGAGGCCATAGAGGGCACGTTGTAGTTTGCAAACCTTATGAGGTGAAAAAGTAGACCCATGTGGAGGTTGCATGTAGACCTCCTCAAGAAGATTACCATTAAGGAAGGCATTCTTGACGTCCATCTGAAAGAACTCCCGAAGGCGGCAGCAAAGAACAACAAGAACAACAAGCAAATCGAACAGAGGTAAGTCGAGCAACAGGGGATAAGATCTCCTCATAATCAATGCCATATTCCTGGTTGAAACCCTTTGCGACAAGATGAGCTTTGTAGCGCTCAATAGAGCCATCAGAATGAGTCTTGATTTTGTAGACCCATTTGTAGCCAATTGCAGTCTTGCTAGGATGAAGATCAACAACATCCCAAGTATAAGCTTTGTCCAAAGCCTAATGTTCATCAGTCATAGCTTGTTGCCAAAGAGGATTAGTACAAGCCTTACGATAGAAGGTGGGTTCATAAGCAGAAAAGGCAGCAGACCCAACAATATAATCACGAAGATGAATAGGAGGTTGAGTTACCCGGTGCGGCCGAATCATGGGAGGATTGGTAGGGGGAAGAGCTAGCGAAGAAGGAGGAGACGGACTAGAAGGTGCAAGGAGAGGTGGACCATCAGGGAGAATAGTCTGGCCGGGATCAGGGATCAACAAGGGCATTTTGATGAAGGAGGAACTTGTATCAAAGTTATTAGAGAAGAGATCGAGGGAAGGATTAGTAAAGATGACCGGAGTAGAGAGGGCGGGTAAGTGAAAGGAGGAGATAGAGGAAAACATTTTGTGCTCCCAGAAAACTACATGGCGGGAGATATGAAGACGCTTAGAGAGAGGATCCCAACAGCGAAAGCCTTTATGTTCAATCCCATATCCAAGAAAGCAGTAAAGACGAGAACGAGGTTCAAGCTTGGTGTGTTCATGGGATTGAAGCAGAACAAAGCAGGCAGAGCCAAAAACACGAAGATTGGTGTATGGAGGGGGAGTGCCATGTAGACGTTCAAAGGAAGTTTGATTATGGATGACAGGGAAAGGAACACAATTGATAGTATACATAGCAGTAAGGGCAGCTTCCCTTCAAAAGTTTTCAGGGCAGGAAGACGAGAGAATGAGAGCGCGAGTAGTGTCAAGAATATGCCTATGCTTCCGTTCAACACGTCCATTTTGTTGGGACGTGCCAGCACAGGAACGATGAGGCTGAGTACTATGACTCTAAAGAAAGAAAAGGAAAGGAAATCGGTATCCCGATATTCCATAGCATTGTCAGAGCGAAAAATTTTAATGGTTTTGGAAAATTTGGTGTGGACCATTTTGGCAAAGCTATAATAAAGATGTTTAAGTTCAGACCGAGTTTTCATGAGAACAAGCCAAGTAAACCGTGAATAATCATCAATAAAAACAACAAAATAATGAGATCCCCCCATGGTAGTAGTAGGGGATGGGCCCCAAATATCCGAATGTATGAGATTAAAAGGAGCATGGGAAACAGAAGTACCTTTATTGAACGATAAAACATGTTATTTTACAAGTTGACAGGGTATACAATCAAAAGTATCTTGAAGTACAGGACCCAATTGACCACTAGAAACCAAAGACTTTAAGCGACTAACAGAAAGATACCCTAAGCGATAATGCCAAAGATGAGAAGGAGATAAAGAGGAAGCAGATGCAGGAGTAGCGATCTGTGGGGAGTCTGGAACATAAAGTTGAATAAGTTCATAGAGACATCCATGCTTACGGCCGATCCCAATAGTCTGTCCTGTCTGGAGTCCTGCACCAAACAACCATTAGCAGAAAATGTGACGATTAGACCAAGCTCACATAATTGACTAATAGAGATAAGGTTTAAGGTTAGAGCAAGGACATGATAAACTTGAGGTAAAGATAATTGAGATGTGGAAACAGTCCCAACGTGACTGACAGACATGAGAGAACCATCAATAGTATAAATGGAGGGAAGATGAGTAGAGGGAGAGATGGAGGAGAATATAGTAGAGTTGGAAGTCATATGATTACAATAGGTGGAGTCAAAATACCAAGAAGAGTTACTTTGAGTCACAGACAAAGCAGTAGGAGCAGGTGTACCAGAGGTAGAGAGAAGCTATTTGAACATGCCTTAACATCAGTTTGAGAAAAAATAGGGGCAGACGGAGCAGGAGACTCAGAGAAATCCTCAGAGGCAGCAGCAGCAGTGCGATTAAACTGACGATGAGAGCTCCCCCTAGAAGAGCCACCGTGAGAGGAGTGGCTAGTGGAAGATGACAGGGATGGATTGCGAAAACAATCATGCTGCAGATGACCAGGACCAAGTTTGTTGTAATATTGGCAAGATTAGACAGGGCAATGAACCAAAAGATGAATAGAATGAAGGCCCCGATTCTGACAATAGAGGCAAGTAGTGGTCCGTTGGGTCAGTGAGGGCCGTGACTGAGGAGTGGCAAGAACAAAGTCCACATGATGAGTCTAGAGAGTACCAAGATGAGTCTCCTCAGATAACAGCTCAGAAATAGCCTATTCAAGAGTGGGCAATGAAAGGCGATGAAGAAGATAGGCACGCACAGGCTCAAAAGAGAGAGTGAGAGCCATGAGAAAGTGAACCAACTGCTGCTGATTACGATAGGTAGTGAATAAAGTAGCATCTTCAAGGTGAGGCCATGCCGGTTCTGAGAGAGCAAGCTGGTCCCAAACAAAACAGGGGTGTACACGGTTCGGATTGGTTCAGTTCTGAGAAAATCCAAGAACCGGACTGATCCTAACGGTTCTGTGATTTTAAGAACCAGACCAGACCATTACACTTGTAAAACCGGACCAGAACCAAACCGAAAAAACGGTTTGGTTTCGGTTTGGTTCACGATTCTAAAAATTTCTATTTACAAGAATAAATTGTTAATATTAGCAAAATAATTACTCAAACTAATTACATTTAACTCATGATAAAAACTAATAATATTAAGGCATTACTCAACATTACATATCTATACCATCCTAATATCATTAAAATTATAAAAAACCAATTAATAAAAATAAAACTTGATATTATATATATATATCTTTTAAAATCCGGTTCGGTTCGGTTCGGTTCGTTTTGAACTGCAATTTTTTCATAAAATCCATTAACCAACCGTTTTCGCGGTTCTCATATTTCTTAATCCGAAACCGAACCAATTCTTAATAGAACCGAACCAAACCATAAGATTCGGTCTAGTTCGGTCCGGATTACCGGTTTGAACGGATATTTGAACAGCCCTAAAACAGAATACATTTGAGAAAGACAGTCAATAATAGACTGACTGGTTTCTTGACGCATGCGGTGAAGTTGACTCTGTAGTTGATACTAATGGGCAAGACCGGCAGTCTGGTATCGATCTCTCAAAAAATCCCAAATGGCTTTAGCAGGATTAGGAACAAAGTCAAGTTGAAAACGGCCAAACTGAAGACTAATAGAGGAAACAAAGGTATTCCGAAGCCAAGTAATGATCTGGTAGTTTTTACTGTCCCAGTCTTTGAGTCGGTCTTCATATTTGGCAGTAAATTCAGCATCCTCTCTCACCGGTTTGGTCATATCCCCAGTGATAATATGCCAAAGTTTTCGTCCTTTGAGGAAGGAAGACATGGCTTGGGCCCACAGTACATATTTTGAACCATTAAGTAGAACAGAAATTGGATGAAAGGCATCATGGCGATCCATAATAAAAATGGAGTAGGACTAAATAAATAGGAATAGGCCTGTAGGAGCAAATTTTGGTCAAATAGAGTGTACCAGTGAGTCTGGAAGGTCGAAAATAGCTGGGAAAGGGGTTGCTGATGTCAACAGAGGGCCGGATGATGTTAGCGGCGCACAATAGCAGCCAGAGGAGTGGTGCACAATAATAGGGACGGCGGGCGGCGCACGCACTGCGCAAGGGAGTAGAATGGCGCACGCGGGCACATGATAGCCAAATAGTGCACGCGCAGCGCAAGGGAGCAGAATGGCGCACGCAAGCGCACAATAGCAAGACGGCGTACACGTGGCGCATAGCAGCAGGCGCAGCGCACGCAAAGGGTAGGGCTGACGTCAGAAATGATGTGAGCATGCAACGGAAGGCACGTGAGAGCACATATGAGAGTGGCGGTGGAAGCAGAGACGCGCCAAACACAGAAGTGGCGTGTGAGGGCGCGTGACGGAGTTTCTGGTGACGTGGGTGGTGCCGTTGGAATCGTAAGGAAATTCCGAGCAGGTTGGTAGAAAGATACTACAGTTTGGAAGCAATTCTGTAGTGCCACTGTGAACGGGACTAAGAACACGGTGAAAAGAAACTCAGCTCTGATACCATGTAACAATAGTTTGGTAGAGAGAGAGAGAGAGAGAGAGAGAGAGAGAGAAAAGGAATTTAGTGTATTGATATATTTTGTATGTTTGTTCTATACAATCTTATACAAAGAGAAGTTCACTCTCTTTTATAGAGAGGAGAGTACATAGGATGCCAAAGGCACCAAAAGCAGAAACAATAATCATTTACTTTACTTTACATAACAATATAATATATGCTAATGTATGACAGCTATATTTACACTAACAAGGATGATGTGTTTTCATTGAGGAACCCACTGAAGAAAAGAGCAGCCTGCAAAAATGTAGTATCTTTTTGGGGAAAGCACCTTGTTGGAGTAGTTAAAATGGTGGCGTGCTCTTATCTTTGTCTATAAGATGGTTTGGAAGTTAGGAAATTGTGGGATCTTTTTATTGACTTTTGATTTTCATCCTTCTCATTTTTAAATTTGAGATCATTCTTCATTTTTAGTTGGAGTAGTGAAAATTGAGAAGGAAAAAAGAAGGAAAGGTTCTCTTTGAGATCATTCTTCATTTTTAGTTGTAGTTTCTTTTAACTCCAGTTTTTTTGAGGGTATCTTCTTTTAGGAAAAGTAATTCCAGAAAATGGAAATGCTAACCACCCCATCTAATGGGGTATATGTGTAAAATGTAGATTTGAATATGTAGAAAGTGTATAGAAATATATGAATTGTGTATTGAAATTCTAACCTTTTTGACATTATTTGGTCTTTAACAAATGCCCAATGGCAATCTACCAAATATATCTTGCATGCCATTTCCACATTTCCTTTTGCTGGGAACAGAGCACAATTCTTTCTTTGGTTTTGTAGTTAACTGTTAACAAATGTGTGCTAGTAATGGCCGTGTAGCGTGCCCTGTATTACTTAGACACGTTGTTATTTAAGTGGATGGTCTAATTTTTGTTACTTTAATGTACATGAATTTTCCAAATGGTCCCTTTAGCCATTAGATTGGATTTTACTTTAATTGGTTAGTTATAAGTTAGAAATTGTGCTTAATGTGTCATTTTTATTTTTATTTTTTTGGTTTCAAATGTGAGATTTGAGCTCCCAATTTGTATAGCTATATCTACCTGAGATTGAATGAAACTTGTAGATTTGAATGTTCAAGGAACTTGTTTGATCTCTCACCATGTACATGTTAGACAAACAAATGAAAGTTGTGAACTAATGTCTATATGGTTGTCTCTGTGTAGTACATCCCTGGAACCAAGGTGTTTTCCCTCGATGAAGAAGCCACAGGAGCGTGCTGACCTCATAGCATATCTGAAGCAGGCAACTTCCTGATTCTTTTGCCTCATGTATTAAGGCATTTATATTTTGCGGCAGTTGGAAAGAGTTTGGTAACTCGTCGATAGTTTGGAATTCTTTTTCCTAAACTTTAGATACTACCTATTTGTTTAAATATGACTGTTAAGGTCTCTGCTATGCTATTCTTTGGATATCTGATCCGATATTGAGAATTTTTTTTTGTCAATTCACATGTTCCTCAGATGATTCGATCTCATGCCTAATTTCTTCGTCATGATAAAGGAATTAAAAGAAATGGTTCCATTTTATGTGATGTGATGGTTTTTTCTCATGGTTCAGTTTTGTGTGTTGGATTTGGCTGCTGAGAAGCATGGTTAAGGTTACCTTTTCGTTTCCGTTTTCTATGTTTTTAGAAACAAATACAATGAAGAGCTAAAAAACATCTAACATTTTCATATTGCTTTTATTTGTGTCAACAATTTAAAAAAATCCTATGAAGTGTGTTTTCATAAATTTTTATTCTGAAAATAGTTTGCTTGTGTTTTCCAAAAATGAATATAGAGAACGAAAAATGTATCTAACAGTCTAAGTGCTTTGAGATTGATCAACTGATTTGATGAAGTAATTGGTTGACAATGTTTAGTGGATCTATTAGTCATCGTTTGAGAAATTAAATGTATGTTTCTTAAGATGATTATTTGAATTTGTATTGTATTATACTTGATTATGTTTACACCTTTAAAACTTGCTTAATACCTTCGCTGGTTTCTTCTCCTTTTTTGGTGCCGTTTCTGTTATTTTATTTTGTTTTGTTTTTGATAATTGGGTGTTCGGGTTAATTTGTGTGTAGCTTGACTAATCTCAGGACTTCGAAATTATTGACTAATATCAGGATATCAGATAAAACTTCAGTGGCCGCTTAGGCCATGTTTGTTTTCAGAGATGAAGGGTAGAAATGGATTAATAGTGAGGCAAGTTCACAAAATTATGTTTGTTTTGAAACATTGCTATGAGATTAAATTAGTCTTATGAGACCGAAATCTCTCTAAGGAGGAGACTATCCATGAGAACGTGGGATTGAAAGTAGAAAGACTATACTCTTCTTTTTATAAAAATATCAAAGTCACCTTTTATATATAACTAGTGGGGATGCCGCATGCAAATGGTGTCTATTATAAAGTATATAAATAAAATAAGTGCGAGGGATTGAGACTTTATTTATTGATTATTTTTGTTCTTTTTGCAAAAGCATAAATAGAAAGAGTTAAAGAATAGACAAAAGAATTAAAGGTTGGATTGGGAATTTATTTTTTAGTAGTTTTTTAATTTTTTATAAAAAAAAAATATGTAAAAATATAAAGAGAAAATTTGCTTGCTTTTGTGGTGACTTTTTGATTGTGACTTCCTAAAATATGTCTAAATAAAATATATGTATATGTTATTCTACAGAGGTAAGGAAATTTGCACGTTTATATATTATTAAAAAAATTAGGTTTTAATAATAAAAGTTTGGAAAACTTAAAAATATATAATTTTAAATTTTTGTAAATTTAAAAATAGTATAAAACATTTGTTGAAACATATTCAATTTTTGTGTTAAAAAAAAATTGTATTGGTAAAATTTTTAAACATTCAAAATTTATG
The DNA here is from genome assembly GCA_025200525.1 of Camellia lanceoleosa. Classification (NCBI taxonomy): domain Eukaryota; kingdom Viridiplantae; phylum Streptophyta; class Magnoliopsida; order Ericales; family Theaceae; genus Camellia; species Camellia lanceoleosa. Next base: position 163,302,494 of record CM045760.1, on the reverse strand, counting down.
AGTAAAAACTATTAATCTCAACTTAATTAAAAAAGAAAAAGAAAAAAAGGAAGAACTAAAAAATTTGAGGTTTTATAAGCTATAAAAAAAAAAAAAAGAAAAGCATTCATTTACAACTCTATCTAAAATCTCCAAGTTAAACTTTACATTTTTTTAACATTTTAAAAAAAAAACATCTAATTTTTGGGAGCGGTTACTATGTGCACTTCTAAAAGAATATATATATTTTCTTAATTTTTTTACAAAATTTCATAACATAAACCTTAAAATGTTATAATTTTTCTATTCACACTTTAAAGTGTACACCATAAACTCAATATTTATAACTTTATCACAAAGCGGCATAACAACACTATAAATAATCATAATTTTACTACAAAGGTTTATAGCTTTTTTATAATATGCATCTTTTTTGGATGCACCTTGTAAATTTCTTCTTAATGTTTAGATCTTTTTGTCTTTTATTCATATGCCATAATAATAATAAAACAATTTAAAAATTGCTATGATATCGACCCTATTTGTTGTAATTTATTGGATCTTACTTACAGCTTTTTCTTCTTCTTCTTTTTCATTTTAAAAAAAATTAAAAATCAATATCAAAGTATTTGATATAGCTTTTGCTTATAACTTAAGATATAGATATAACTTAAATAATTTAAAAATATTAAAAAAACTAATTATGTGGAAGTTAGAAGGAAATCCTATTACCTCCTATTTCTCATTATTTATTTTCAGCTTAAGAAAAAAAAAAAAAAAAAAATAAAACTGCACCCATTATCCAACCACAATATAAATTTAAAATTGCATTATTACAATTTATCTGAACTATTATTAAAGATAAACACTTGACTTGATATTATTAAAAATAAATCATTGTTAATTTTCAGCTAAACCTAAATTAAGCTTAATGTTGAACAACTCGGCCTACATTTTTAGGTTACTAAAATTTTATTTAAGGGACAAAAATGTTAAATCTACTGTCTACTTGGAATAATAAGATTTCCATAATCTTATAATTCTTGAAATATACACTCTATCCATATGTATATATATCATAAAAAAAGTTATTTTTACAAAAAAATAGTTCTAAGAGTTTCAAATTGAAAAATAAAATTTGCAAATTTTTATATATGCTAAAAACATCAAACATACAAGCGGTAGATTTTCATTAGGTCAAAATTTGCCTATAAATTTAAAAATATGTTGAAGATTTAAAATACTTATTCTTACAGGTGTTAAAATTTCATTTGGGTCAAAATTTAACTATAAATTAAAAAAATCTAAACACATTTTTTATTATTTAAAATATCTATCCTTTTATGTATAAAGGCTGAATGTAACTGGACAAAAATTTGTAACTTTTTTTAAGAGTAAATTACAAATATATACTTTGAGATTCGCTTAAAATACATATTATTCACATGGTTTGAAAAATTACAAATACTCTATTGTTAAAATTTTTTATGTAATAGAATTAACTAAAAAAAAAATGAAATTTCTAACTACTCTCATATGCAATAATAAAATTACCTGAATTATTAATTGAAATATACTTTTTAAATCATTAAAAACTATTAATTGACTTGACGATTTATTAATAAAAATGGTCATTTGTTATGAAATTAGAACCTTCAAGAGGCAAAATGTAATTTCTAGAGAAAAAAATTAATTATTAAATATCCACCCTATTTATAAAGGATGAATGCAACTGGACAAAAAATTATAACTTTTTATTTTATGGTAGAGTGGTATGTAACATAAATTTTCTCCAAACAAATATTGGAAATGGTAAAAACAAAATAAACAAACCAAACTAATATATAATTATATAAGGTTGTATTTGAATCATGGATGTAAAAAGAAATTCGAAGAGAAAGGAAAATGTGAGAATTATAGATAAAAAATTAATTTATATTTTATTCACATTTTTTCTTTTGAAATGTGTACCCAATTTTATAATTTAAATACTACATAAATGTAATTTGAACCTAGAAAAAAAGAAGTAATTATTGCATTTAAAAAAATAAATATAATAATAAAATAAACTTAAATGGCATGGCATAAGATGACATGGGATGATGGTGATTAGATGACATGAAAGTAAAAGGGCAATAAAGTCATTTTGGCGAGCCCAAATTTTTTGTCCCACCTGCATTCAGCCTTTATATCAGTGCTGGGACAACACGCCCCCCCCCCCCCCCCCCCCCCCCGCGATGGAGCTCTGCAAGTGAAAGACCAAAAATAAAAATAAAAAATAAATATGAACCAATCAAAAAATAGTGGAGACGGTAGGGGGTCACCCCCATTGAGGGTCTGGGGCATTTTCCGCCTTCATATATAGGAATGGATGATGATTTTTATGTAATTTTATAAATTTAATCATAATCAATTAACATCATCATTATATTAGTGTATAAATAAATATAATTTATCTTATATTTTTAATTTTTGTATATTTTTCCGGAAATGATTGAATCAACAGAGAGTGAGAGTTGAATTTTTGGTTATGCAATTGAAATTTAAACCCATTTTCCATATTGAATTCATTGTATTCTAGTGAATTAGGACAACCTAATTAATTGTGCATATATATACAATCCAGAGTATTCTAAAGCACTCATTTGTCACCCTACTACATGTGAGGATCGTTATGTACAACCAAAAAACTAAAGCTACTGCCAAAATCATATTGATGGCATTGTGGACATTACCACTAGCAAAAAAGGAAAAAGAAAAAAAACACGGGTGCCTCTATTTACATAGCATATTTGGTTTTAAGGTATACCATTACTCAGTTTATACCTTTAATAATAGAAAATTCTATTTTTTTATTTTCTGTATTTTAATGTTTTCAATGAATTTTTTTAATATTTTAAGCAATTTTTCTTAATTTTTAGACATACCTAACATAAATACACTTAAAAAGTATAATATTTATGAAAAAAATCTTTAAAAAATACACTAAATACCAAAAAAATACAAAAAAAAAATGAAAATTTAGTACAATTTTCATAATTTTGTGTATTTTTTAATTTTTTTGAAATATTTTTCACAAATATTATACTTTTTAAGTGTATTTATGTTAGATGTGTCTAAAAAAATTTAAAAAAAAATTGCCTAAAACATTAAAAAAAAATTCATTGAAAACATTAAAATACGAAAAATAAAAAAGTAGAATTTTCTTAAAACTGTTCTCTGAAAACCCAAACCAAACAAAACAATGTTTTTTCAAATTATTAAAGGTGAGTACGGAGTAGTGGTGTGCCTTGAGACCAAATGTGGTGTGTAAATAGAGGCACCAAAAAAACACAGCATTTCAGTATTAATATTGTTGGCCTTTAAAAGACAGAAGTCACCCTGTTAAATGCAATTATCACTGAAATTTTTTTTCCAGAAAAGATAGAGAAAGTTTGAATCACTTCATTGCAAAGATTAAAAAAAATTAAATTGTAGCATCGACTCATTGGACATTTAAATGATCTCAAACTTCTAAGATATCGTCCAAACTACTAATCTCCATTCCACATGTACCAGGTAATTACTGCCTAAACTCTATAATTTCAAGGACATAGTTCCATGACATGTCCTAGTGTCCTTTAGGCTACCTACACTGCTATTGTATTTTCAAATGAATAAATAGAATGGAGTCATATGCAATGTGATAGTTATAAACTTTCGCTGAATGCAGCAGTAAAGCTCCAGATGTATATAGACATGTATTAGTCACCAAAATACATTGAACAAAACAATTGATAGATTTCAGGCAAACAACAATAACAAGTTTATTAGCAAACAACACTTACAATAATTATTGTCACTGTCGCATCCAAACAAGACATTAAAACAAATACAGTATCAAAGACATTAAAGCAAATAAAGCATCACATCCTAATGTATCCAAAGACATGAAAATAAGCAGAAATTAATACAAGAAAGAAATTAACCAACAAGCTATACGTGAAGCTTAATCTGATTGGTTTTGCTTGAAGATGATTTATTAGCTCCTTAACACCATCGGATTGTCCCAATCTCCTACCACAAGGGTCTTCATGAAGCTGTTATAACCTGTCACTCACTGGACAAATGGCAAAGATGACAAATAGTGTCAGAATCAATTAAATTAATTAGCTAATTGTCGTGTTTCAGATGTGTAGTGACCCTAAATTCATTCACTATGCTTGAAATAGTAAGCCTAGTGAAAAACTAAAAATAAAAAATTGGATCCATTTGCTGCCTATGGAAGTAATTTGTTATCAGGCTCTAACCACATGGGTGGGGGTTCAATTAGCTAAGGGAATCAAAGCACGGATTTTTTATTTAATTAAGCATGTGCTGTTATTGCAGTCTACTGTTACCAAAAAGGGTGCTAAAAAGAGGCAAAATGTATACATAATTTGATGATCTATCCCAATTTAACTTGAAATAGAAATGATAATAAGACTGATCACAATGCAAGTAGGAGAATTTGCTCAGTTAGGTATAATAAATGCTTTTAGAGGAAAAGAAAATATCCACGATATTTCTTAAATGCAAAAAGGTATGAGACATTACCTAGCTATTAAAAACGCATCTCCTGTTGGCGTGAGTAGATGTCTGTAGCTAATTCATCCATCAAATCTTCACCCCTTCCAAGTTCCACATAAGTTGGCCCAATACTGCTGCTTGACTCTGATTCATGCCACTTTAATGATTCCCACCACTCTTTCTCTCCTTTGATCTTCAAATATTTGTTAGCAGGCGCTTTGTTGGCATAAAGAGTTTCAAGTTTTGGACAATTATAAACAATCAAACTTTCCAACATAGGACTGATACTCAGAACATCTGAAATGCTAACCAATTCTGGTAGGTCAAGAAGCGATATACTCTTCAACGATTGGAGAACATAACCATGTTTCAAGTCTGAAGATTCTTGACTTACTAGGCTTTTGATTTTGCAGCAGTCTTCAACTATAAGCTCTTCCAATCGCCTCAGATTACCAAGCAAATTGGGTGTGAAAATGGTAGTCAAATTAGGGCACATATGCAATGCCAAAACCCTCAGATTGGATAGACAACCCTCATCAATTGGACCTTTCCAAATACTTTGTAAATTCCACATATAATGAATACCCAAGTACTTCAGGTAGCTGAATACAGGTATATTACCAACACCCAACAGATATTCATAATCTCCATCAATAATAGTTTGAAGTTCATTACATTCCACCAGCAAGCAAAATATGAGGTTTACCATGTTTTCATTCCCGAAATCAGAAAGCATCTTCACTGTCCAGTGGCGGTCTAGGAAGAAACATTTGGCATGGTTGAGTACCTCGGTAATCTCAGTTGGTATGCCTTCACCATTTATATACTCAAGGCATTTCATCATTTTCTGTTGTTTCTTGAATATCTCTTCAACTTCATGGTGTAGACGGGATATGATGCGTTGTCGATGAAAGCCAACCGTGAATCTAAAATAAGACAAATATCGATATATCTGGCTAAGTTGTTGCAACAATTCAGCTGATGGTAAATACAACTCAAAGCGTTTCAACCATTTTAAGCTACTTAGTTCATTCAGGATTGCCTTCACATCAGCATCCCACCACTCATCATCTCGATTCACATCAATGCTTAATTCCCGCAATCTATTGAGTTTTGACAACACCCCAGTAGGGATTGTTGTGTCCATCTGCTTAGTTTCCTTGCAGCAATTTGCATGTTGACAGAAAGAGACCTTGAAGCATCTCAAATTGATTAGTTTTCCAATTTCCTCGGGTAGATACATTATTGCAGTTCCTTCAAGATCAAATTCCTCAAGATTCTCAAGTGCTCCGATATGGGGCGGTAGTTCCATGAGAAGTTCACAACCTCTCAAAAAGAATTTTTGAAGTGATTTCAAATTGGAAATGGAAGGTGGCAAAGACTTTATGCTAGTATAAGACAAATCTAGATATGTTAGGTGAGGCATGTCTTGAAAGAATAGTTGAGGAATTTCCATCAGATCATAGTTGTTATGTAACAACAATTTTTGGAGAAATGAGCACTCGGGTTTCTCCGGTAGCTCAGATAATTTATTATTCATCAACTCAATCTCCTCGGAATAAAACCAATCTTCAACATGTGGTGTTTCAGTCAATCCTAATCCCCCTAGGCAATGACCAACTTTAAAACTTCTCATGACAAATCGAGTTTCTTCATGCATTTGGACAAAACCCTTGTCAAAATTCTCTAGCAAGAAGGAATTGATGAGTTCTTGAAGAACAACTTTTCCGTTTTCCTCTGTTTCTACTAAACCATACTCAATCCAAGATGATACTAATAAATCTGTTGTTCTCCCTTCCGGGCAAGCTGTGCAGTTTTTAATGCAATGTTTTGTTATACCGTCCTTCAGATCCCAAACGAATTTTAACACAGGAAACATGACTTGGCTCATTCCATTTTCCTGCTGGTGGGAGGATTGTGATACTACTAATTGGTTGAGTGCAAGTTCCCACACACCAATATCAGTCACACCTTTCAAGGTCCTCGCAAGAAGAACAATGGCACGCAGATGGCCGTGGCACTCTTTCACTAACTGGGCGGCCATTTGTTGGATGACAGAGGAAGAATGAACAAGTGATGGGCCCACATTTCTACAGAATAATTTCCAGGGTAACAGATGATCCTCCATTCTGATCTCCGAATCCAAATCCATTATCTCACTGACTTTTTGCGATTGAGTTGTGAGCACTAGGAATCCACAGTCAGGGATTTTTAAGTCATGTAGGTCTATCTGCCCATCAATGCAATCCACAAGCAGCAAGAAGTTGTCGGGCAAATATTGGTCTAGCGATCCCTCCGAAGTGTGATCAGTTTTACGAGATCTTAATCTGCCTGTCTGTGTTGTGATGTTCTGCCTAATCTCTTCGATGCTGTGATGTCGTGAGACAGAGATGCAGAGGACAACACTGCACTTGGATATGACCATTTGCATGTCCTTTAATGCGTTTGATACTTTCTCCCCTCCGAGCCCTGAAATCCCAATCTTTCGAATTATTCTATCTTGAATACCATTAATCTTTTGAATTATTCCATCTTGAATACAATTTGAAACTTGGCGAACAGCAGAATAGATAACTATTTCCAAAATTTCATCTCCACTAGTTTCAGGCGTTAGCCCAACCTCTGTTTTATGTGTCAAGTTCTCCTCATATGACTTCATAATATCATCTTCTTGGCGTTTAAAAGTCCAATTAGCAGAACCTTCACGGGAAAAGCTTTTCTGTGTCAAACTCTCATCTAAGCTCATAATATCATCTTCTTCTTGAGGTATACAAGCCCAAATTCCTGAATCTTCATGGAGCAAGTTTCTTTTAACATCCTGAAATGCCTTCCCAATCCGCACTTCGATACTATTAATGCGTCTTCGAACATCTTGAAATTCTTCATGTTTGACATGATTGTTATTTGATACCAAAGCTTTTAGATCTCTTAGTTGTCGTGGTAAGTGATCGAATTTCTGGTGAAAGTCAAATGATTGTGGTCGGTATAGCCGGACAAGACGAGCTGATTCTGATTGGTATGACCAGAGAAGATGAATTAAGTCAATCTTCCTTGTCAAAGCCTCAATTTTTCGTATCATCCCTACGCATTCTTCCTTGTCCGGAGAAGATGAAGTCCGTCCTTCTTCCTTGTCAAAGACTTGCTTTGACGCAGACGAAGGTGAGGCTTTTTTCTTCTCGTCCGATTCCATTCCAGATGACACACCTTTCTTTATTGCTTCGAAATGGACATCGTGGTCTTCCTTGTCTATGGATAATGCTACTTCTTCAGACAGACAAGAGGAGAGATCCTCTTTGGACAACTTTTTAGTTGACTTCTTCCTTGGGCGAGTCTGATTAATGTGTGCCGCCTTTCTGCTCCATCTCCACCCAAATTAACCTTTAAAACTACAAAAAGACATTGATGAAAATTAATATTAATTGATGAGAAAAAGTTAGGGATCATGAAATTTTTTTTATTAAAATGATCATGAAAGATTTGTAATCCTTAGATTATCTTAATTAGTGTGTAGTGCTTTATTCTAAGTGTAATCCAAGGGTCACAAAGCTTTCATGATTATTTTCATAAAAGGTTTTTCGTGATATCTAGCATTGCTGTTAATTGATTGTTGGTTTGAAAAAGGGAAAAGTTAGGGATCATGAAAATTTTTTCATGAAAATGATGATGAAAAATTTATGATCTTTGAATTACCTTAATTAGTGTGTGGTGATTTATTGTAAGTGTAATCTAAGGGTCACAAAGCTTTTATGATTATTTTCATGAAAGGTTTTTCATGATACCTTTTTTTTGATCAGCTGATTTTTCATGATACCTAACATTGCTGTTTTGAAAATTTACAAATACATTTTGAGTTTAATCTACTGTCTCATTTCTACAAGTTCTTTATTCGGTGGACCGATTAATCCTAATATCCTTATCAACCATCTTCATCAAATTAGTTAAATTTTTATTATATTTTATTTTAAAAATTATATTTTCTAGGAGGAATTATAAATAATAAAAAAATCATCCTACGGTTTAATTATTTTAACAAATTAAACTCTGAGTTTTTAATTATCAATTTAAGCTCCACACTTTTGATTTATTACCAATCTAAACCACATTGATGCATATTGTCACGTGCATATTGGCATGTCATATTTTCTGCTTTTAAAAAAAAATTTGCTACCAAATATCTTTCATTTACATTTTTATTAAATTTATATTTTAAAATTTATTTGTCGAGATCTATTAATCAAGGCTTATAATTAATATAAAATTATATGAAGATATATATATATATTTTTTTTGGAAAAAAATTACTATACACATCTGTTAATGTTACATAGACCTCATTTGGAAACTTATTAATCTTTTAGGTTAAAAATGCCAAAAAACTTTAAAAAGAAAAAAACCAATCATTAAAAAAGTTAGAAAAAAATGTCAAAAATTAAAAATCACTAAAAAAGCAAGTTATACACACTATTAATTCACTTTTTTGCATACAACAAAGAGATATTTAATCTAGCATCCCTCTCTGACTTTTAGTAATCAAAGAGGTCTACAATTTATTTTTTTAGTCTAAGGTTCACCAGCCACACCCATATATCATACCCACTATCTCATTCTCTCTCCTCTCAACTTCTCTCTCTTTTCCTCTTCCCCGCCGTAACCTCCTCCTACGCCATCGTGACTACCGCGATCGCCATCGCCGCTACAGCAACCGACAACGACAATAGCAAGAACAGAGCAATTCACTATCCTCAAAACAGTTTTATTGCTCTTGTGAAAACTCATCATCATCATCATCATCATCATCATTATCATCATCATAGTATGCATGCTTCTCTAAATCCCCATTATTTCCTTATCAATCTCTGAATTGAGTGTTGTTTACCTACTATTAATCTCTCTCTCTCTCTCTCTCTCTCTCTCTCTCTCTCTATCTCTCTCGGAATGAAGCAAATGCAAATTGAATAGGAGGGGCTTTGTATATATATATATATATGTGTGTGTGTGTGATATATATATATATATATATTATTTGACTACTCTAGTGAAAAAACTCAGATTCTAGCATAAATTTGAGTAAGTGCAGTTTTAATCCTCAATTTCTTTTTGTGTATGTGTTTGTTGAAGGTTGCGTGAAATCTCTCTTAAAATTTATCTTGTGTGAAATTTTTCTTTGGAGAGTTTAAATTTCTCTGTGAAAAGACAAAATTTTCTTTGGTTTGGTTAAAATACAGAGAAAATTATGAGCAAATTAGAGAAAATTGGTCAAAACACAGAGAAAATTATAAGCAAATCACAAAGAAATTTGTGAGCAAACCAGAGAAAATTCAACTCAGAAAAATTTCAAAACATAGAGAAAATCAGAGAAATTGAACAAACTAGAGAAATTTCAAACAAGAGAAATTTGTCTGTGTCTTGAAATTTCTCTAAACCAAATGTTGAGAAATCCCAACCACTATGAAATATTACATGTTATTTATCCTATAAAATCTTAATATCAGGGAGTTTAAAAAAAATTCCCCAAAATAAAATCTCAAACTACCTCATAAACATGAACTTCTCCTCATACATTATTAATCTATGTACATAAAAAAAGTTATTCACTTCTTAAAAAGTTATTACATTTTCTAATCTTGATTATTCTATTGAGAGCTATTTCATTTATTTTTAATCTTAAAAATTTCCCTAGACAAATTCTTCTTATTTTTCAATTGATTTTTACATTAAAATTTTGAAAATGAGAAATTCTCTGTTTGGTCAAATTACGAAATTTCTCAATTGTGTGAAATTGAGAAAATAAAACTTTTAAAATTTTAAAAATTATGTCAGTTTGTATATATATATAATTTGAAACTTAGAAAACAATGAAACTTTTAAAATTTTAAAATTTATGTTAGTTGTATATATATGTTCATGAAAGAGAGATCTCTCATTTATTTTAATTTTTAATTGACTGTTCAATGAATAATTAAAAAATGAGGAATCCGAGAAATTCTTTATTTGGTAAGCTGAGAACTTTCTCAGTTTTATAGTGAAATTTCTTAGTTTTAAATTGATATTTATCCATTTTGAGATATAAATTCACAATTTCGAGTTAAAAATTTTGATTTTCACAAAATTGAGAGAAACTGGGAAAGTTTCTTACAAATAATGGATTATAATCATTACTACTTTTAGATATAACTAAATATTACAATAGGATGTAAATAATAACTTTAAGTTGATAATTTGTTGGTTTTAACACTACAATTACTCATAATCAATCACAAGCCTTTCAGTGTGGTAGGATGTTGATGGGTGTGGGGCTCAAGAGTTTGATTTGTAATTTTTTTTTTATTTTAAAAAATAAAAATTATGAGGCTAAGAGATTGGTTGTAAGGATGTGAGTTTAATTTTCATGTTTTTAATGAGCTTTTTACTTTGAAGATCAAAAAAAGAAAAAAAGAAAGAACATAAATCACTATAATAGTTAACTAATACTATTTTGGATCATAATGATTGTACACTTTGTATTCCTTGGACTAGTGAGATTGCTCTTGATGATGAATATTGACTTTTTAAGTGCAAAGGAAAAGAAAGTTCCAATTTTTCCAAAAACCCTAGTTTTCAAATTTGACTTAATAATGGGTTTGGCCAAATTGACTCTTAAATCTTGAAATTTGATGAATGATTATGACCATGGTGTTGAGACATGAGGTTTTGAACTTTCTTGGATATTTGTATTGAGATTGATAAATGTTGAGATTCTAGAAATTTTGAGATTAGAGAAATCATTGTGTTGTTGATATTATTAAATGTTGTTGTGAATTGAACAAACCTTAGGGAAATTGGATTCAAAAACTCATGCATCATGTACAACATAATTTCTTTTGTGATCTTACAATTTTGTGGATGTTTGGAAAGTGTTGGAATGGGGTAAATAGCATATGAGTCCGGGTAGTTGAGTTGGGTCTTTGGTAATGGGTTGTGTGTTATAGTTGGTATCTCGCCCAAGGAGTCAATGTGCCCAATTGCCCTGTCTTGAGCACGTCACTGGACAAATGTAGGAAAAGGTTTTTGGGTGTCCACGAGCCCACTGTTTTTAGAGTTGGCAAATGTGGAAAAATATGGTTTTGGGTGTCCACGAGCCCGCCATTTCTGGAGTCGGCAAATGTGGAAATGAAAGATTTTGGGTGCCCATCGCCCCGCCATTTTTAGAGTCAACAAATGTGGAAATATTTTCAGTATATAAATCTATATATGTATGTATGGTTTGTGGCTCTTGCTTAGGACATCATAACGTATTTACCACCTTATGGTTGTGGATGAGATTTTGAATGGAAATCATGCATTGAGCATTTTTGGTTTTAAAAGAAAAAAATATAGATTTTGTAACAAGTTTATGTCATGATCATATGCATCTTAATTGTTTATATACTCTGTTAAATGTATTCCTACTAGGCATTAGTTCCCTCCCCCCACTAACAACATTTCAAGAAATGATGGTGTGATTTTGCCAAAGTGACTTAGCGATGGATGTGTTTTGACTGGAGCACAAAGGCTCACTGGATGTTACTTGTTGAAGCTTCGAAGTTATTTTGTGATTTGTGACTAAATGTCTATTTTTGTACAATCAAGGACTATCCTCGAAAAATGTGTACGCCTTTAGGGCACTTTATTTTTGTATTCTTTTATCCTCTGAACTGTTATCATTCATAATTGTATGTTAATGAACAATGATGTTTATTTCACTTGGAATAATACCATGATAAAGAGATTATTCTGTGTAAAAGACTTTGTTCTTTAATGATATTCATTGGAATCATTAGAAAATATTTAATAGATTTAATTATAAACTGGATGATAATCTTTGGGGTGTTACAACTTAGTATCAGAGCTAACTAGGTTTGAATGCCTTGAGCTCATGGGATATGGCTTTTGGGTTTATCATGCTAGGATGGGACGTTAGTTGTCTTGCATGTTTATGTGGCTATGTGGGTATGGGGTTAAGTTTTTGGATATGACTAGCGCCCATTGCATTCATCGAAATCCTTTTGGAAGTGTACCTAATCAATGCTTTTTCCACTTAGAAGTCTTTGAGCCCCATGGGACTAGTTGATATCTTAGGAGAGTGATCTGTATGTGCTCTATGTGACTATATGCTCACGTGGTTTGCCTTATGTGTAGATATATGTATAGGTTTATGTTTAACTTGTGTGTGACATATGGGAACTCATGTGGAGTATTAAACTGTGAGTTAATTTTATCTATACTTTGAGGATGTCTCTAAGAAAAAGGGGTAGGATAGGCTAATAGGGCCGGACAGATGAGTTAAGATGATTTAGAATTGGTATTGGATCATAAGCTAATTAGTTTTGTAGAATTGTGTGTGTAAGTGTGACCTTCAAATGGTAGGGACTATGATGCATAGTAAATGGTTTGTCATTATGAGGAGTGGCTATTTCTGAAATCTTATATTAAATTGTGAAGGTGAGCTAGATGAAGGATTTTGGAAAAAGAGTGGGTTAGAAATTGAACTAGTTGTAGTAGTATAGTTGATTGAGGTTTTAATAATAAATGGGGTGACTTAAAGTAAAATGTTTTAGAGTGATGAGGTTTGAATAAGTAAAAATAGTTCAAAATTACTTTGGGATGGACAAAGTTAATCGTGGTTGGATTGCTCTAATTGTTGATTGACTATTTATGAGGATTGTGTTGGGTCTTGGCCAATTATCTTGGTATATGTTTAGAAATGGGTGTGTTCTTAACATGATAGAAATTGTAGAGTGTAGTAAGAAATGCGTTTTCTAGAGAGTTTATCTAGTTCAGAATCTTGTAACAAGTTCTAGGTAAATGAAGTAGATAAAGAATTTTTGGATGAGATTGAATTTGATTTAGGTTGCACTGCCTAGTTAAATTTCTAGTGACGGAAATGGTGACCTATGAATTTGTGTTATAAGTACTAAAGGTAAAGATAAGTAGGCTAATTTTGAATGCCTTTGGGACTAGTAGGGTCAATTGTTTCGAAGTTGTTTGTTGATGTGTTTGAGTGTAATAGACGGATGTTTACAAAGATGACAAGGAATTGTGTTAACAAATTAGTGTCCTTAGAGAAACTATTTTTGGATGAATTTGTGAGAATGTTATGATTCAATAGAGATTGTGACTAGCTGTTTTAGGATAGTTGATGTGATTGTAATTTGAGCATTTACATGGAAATTTGTGATTGATCCACCAAGAAGTAATTAGTGTTAATTTTTAAAGTTACCCTTGGCTAGAAATTGTAAATTGTGAAGACCCAGGGAATACATGACTATTCTGAGTTAAGTTTAGCTTATGTAATGACAATGAGTTTTATGAAATTGAAATGGGGATTAGTTTTGTATCCCTTATCCTTTAGCTATAAGATAGTATTCTTATTATAAGGGTTACGAATCCCTTATATTAATCCTTGGTCTTGTTATTGGTATGGTGAGAGTTTGTGTTGTTGGTAAGTCGACTTCAGATATTGGTATTGGGTTCAAAGTGAGTGCATTTGATCTTGAGTGATTAGTAGTGGTCCCAATTAAGGGGTATTTAGTTTTACTTGATATATAATAATTTCTTATTTAATTTTAGGGAGATTGACCAATAAGTCTCATATTTTGGACTTGTAATCCATATAGTCCGATATTTTTTCTTATGGTTCATTTAGTCCTTTTGGATGTGTAATGACTCATTGCCCGCCACATTGGAGTGTCATGTTTGAAAAAAGTACACTATTTTTTTTTTAATGTCACATCATCTCCGCTACATTAGAGTGTCATATTTGAGAAAAGTACACTATAAAGTTTTTAATTTTTTTAGAGTGTCACATCATATCCGCCACGTTGGAGTGTCACATGTCACGTTTGGAAAAAGTACACTAAGGAGTTTTTAATTTTTTTCTAGAGTGTCACATCATACTCGCCACGTTGTCACCTTTGAGAAAAATACAGTAAGGAGTTTTTATTTTTTTTTCAAGTGTCACATCAAACTCGCCATATTGTCACGTTTAAGAAAAATACACTAAGGAGTTTTTGTTTTTTTTTAAAGTGTCACGTTGTCAAGTTTGAGAAAAGTACACTAAGGAATTTTTTTTTTTTTTTTGAAGTGTCACATCATACCCGCCACATTGTCATATTTGGGAAAAGTACACTAAAGAATTTTTATTTTTTTTACAATAAAAGTTTTGGAGTGTCACATCATACCTGTCACATTGTAACATTTAGGAAAAGTACACTAAGGAGTGTTTAATCTTTTTAGAGTGTCACATCGTTAGAGTGTCATATTAATACCTACCACATTGGAGTATCATATCATACATATCACATTAATAAAAAGGGTATAGCTGTCCACCAAAACACTACCAAAATCAAAAATAGGACCACACGGAAAGAAACTCTCCACTAATTAGGACTAATTGGAATACTTATTTCTGAGATGGGATTTATTGGTAAATATCCCTTAATTTTATTCCATTGTATAATGTGGTGATATTATTTTGGATAAATTACACTTTGCACCCCTATACTTTGCACCAAATCTCACTTTGGCCCCTACACATGAAATCATGACAGTCAATCCCTAACACTTCTGGTCAAATCCCACTTTGATCCATTCATATAAAATCGTGACAGTCAACCCCCTGCACTTTTACTCAAATTCTACTTTGGTTCCTACACAAGTGTTAATGTCCCTCTTCTGTTGCTTTATTTTTAAATCTTTAACAAAATCCAGTCATGTGACAAAAATATGACTATGAAATGAGTATAAAAAAGGGAAAATTATCTATATTTCTTACCAATACACTTTGTCCTACATGATAAGCACATAAGAGTTATATAATACACTATATATATATGGATGTATGTTTGTATGGTAAAATTGGGACGAAAATGCAAGAAAGTAGAGTTTTTGAAATTTAAAAAAAAAATGTGACAATGAAATCAAAGAGAAAGAAAGATGAATAGACAGAAGATTGTGTTACTATGAAAAACAGAGTTTCGTGATTTCAATTTATGAAAAACCATCAGATCTTCGTAATTGTTCACAATTTGCGTTTTATTTTAGCCTAAAACAGTCATATTTTGTTGTCAATTTTGGGATAAAGTGTGTATTGGTAGAAAATGTAGATTATTTTCCTTTCTTACTCTTGTGTCATAGTCACATTCTTATCATATGACTAAATTCTATTAAAGATTTAAACAATTGAGTAACATAAAGGGAATATTGACACTTGTATAGGGATCAAAGTGAGACTTTGATCAAAAGTACAAGGGGTTGTCTATCACAATTTTATGTGCAGGGACCAAAGTGAAATTTGACTAGAAGTGTAGGGGGTTGATTGTCATGATTTCATGTGTAGGAGCCAAAGTGAGATTTGGTGCAAAGTGTAGGGGTGCAGAGTGTAATTTACCTTATTATTTTAGAAGTTACTCAGTAGACCCCTTCTTGGGGAATAAATTGGTATGAAGTACTTATGTTATTTTGTTAGTCATGAAAACTGTTTTGGAATGATCGTTGTTGACAGAGAAAAATTTCTTAGAATGAATGAGTGACATTATAGCCTGTGGTTGTATCTTTAGATTTTAAGTAGGAGTGAGTAGCTGACTAGAGACTTCAGATGAAATTTCAAAGTAACTACAACTATGAGTATTTGTTAGTGTAACCTTTCATCTTGAGTTGTGTAGGTTTTTGTGGTGGGTTTGATATGGTAGTTGGTGTCGTTGTTTTGTGACATGAGTAGTTATGAGAAATATATTTCATTTTCATTTTAGTAAGTCGTAGTGAATTACTTCCTGAATTAAATTGTTTTTCAGGGGTGGAGCAACTTTAGTAGTGATTGGATTGATGTACTGAAAATATTATTTTAGTTAGAATTTTATAATAGAGGCGTAATGTTATTTTGATGAGAGATGCATATTGAATTTCGTTTGAGAGATTTTATTGAAAGTGGAGATTAATTTATATATTAACGATTCAAAAATTTTAAGGTCGTTTCAGTGTTAATCTCTACATGTGTTTTATTGTGATTGGTTCACTATACTTCGAGAGTGAGAGGTAGGATATTTTGTTAACTATCCTTATGAATGCTATAAATATTTGTCATTGAGTGAGTTCGTGTTATAGAAGGTACTGAATTTAGGCTTGATCTCGTGGGACATCATAATATTAATGTGGTGTGGAGTCATGTTATAGCTTTATAGTTAGTGTCGTGGCATTGACCTTAAGGAATGTAGGGTGTTGTGCGAGTATAGGTAGACAATGTAAGCGTGGATGATTTTCTTCTTGCATGATTGTCTATTATAGTTGTGGCATTGGAAGAGGTTGACAATGAGCCACCTCAGGACTCATCTTACACTCCGAATAGGAGATGTAAGGGTGAGTATTACTTGCTTTGTGTGTATGTCAGTGATTGTCTATTATAGTTGTGGCGTTGGAAGATGTTGACAATGAGCCACCTCAGGACTCGTCTTACACTTGGAATAGGAGGCGTAAAGATGAATATTATTTGCTTGTGTGTATGTCACTCATGAGAGTGACAAGTCATGCTAAATATTTGATACTTGTTTCTAGTTGGTCGCATGTGATCCCTAAGATGGGGTAGTTGCGAAAATTATTTTTGTGAGCTTGAAATTTGTAATGAGTAGTTGATATATTGTAGTGGTAGTTGTGGGGGAATACGACTTCCCAAGTTTATGAGCAAAACTTATTTGTTGTTTTATTTAACCTCATTGTTATTATTTTGAATTATTGTTGTTTGTATGATTGGAATGGGATTGTTGGGTGACTGTTGAGGGTTTCACCGGTTGAAATATATTTGAGAAAAGAGTTTAGAACAAAGTTTTCCTATTGAGTATGACCTTATTTTTTTCGAAATTGAGAATTTATCGTTATGGATAAATTAGTGAGTAAAGAAGAAATAGTCATGAAGATGGCGTATTGAGTCTTATGAGGTGTGTAAACCTTAACTATTTCAAAAAAAAAAAAAAAAAAAACTTTTCAAACCCTTCACTTTTACAATTCATTTGTTTGTATCTAAAGTATATATATATATTTATAAAGCTTTCTATCAAGAATAATCTCTTTTAATTTCAAAAGTTAGGAAAAGCTTTCTATCAAGAATAATCTCTTTTAATTTCAAAAGTTAGGAAATATATATATATATATATATATTTTTTTTTTGGTGTTTTTGGTTCTTAAGTATTTCAAAAATGCAATTGAGTGATGTGTGGTCATGTAATACTATTCGCGTTGTAAGAACGTAGTTCGTAGTGCTTTGGTTTTGTTGGGTTGTGTTTGTCGAAGGCCATGATTGGCGGGTGGAACTCTTATTAGAACCTTTTCTTTCTTATGAGAGGGGGTTGAAGACTTTTTAAGTGGTGTGAGGTAATCATTTGAAAATTTTGGTTGTCGAACGACTGGTAGTCATTTCTTGGGGTGTGAATGTAATGTGAGAGCTTACTTTTATGAGGTTTTAGGTCGTTAGACAACCGAGAGTTATTCCCTTGAGGTTGAGTCTATTTGAGACGCAAGTACTATAGGGCATGTTAGTGACACCTTTTGATTGACTTTTATTTCATAGGATCGATGTATTCTTGTGGCTCGTTAAAGGTAATTCTTGCGAATGAGTTGAAAAAGAGACTCACCACTTTCAAATTATTATTCACATCATTTGGGGTGTTGTCAGAAATATGAAAATTTCTTTTAGATTTCAAACTAGATTTTTGGAGTGATGATTGTAATTCTATTAGGAGTTATTCTACCCCCTATATCATTGTGTTGCCTCATCTTCTTTCGTGGGAGTTGTTTCTTTTTCATCATGCGAAATCCTTTGCGTTGGGAGACTCTTCTAGAAACTCATTGTTGAGTAGAGGTCATTTATGATTAGTTGGTGGGAGTATTAGTTCCAATATTTGTTTAATTTTAGTTTGTCCAAACTTTAAATATTGAAGTGTCTAATTTCGGGGACGAATTTCCTAAGTTAGAGAGAGTGTAACACTTCGTATTCCTTGGACTAGTGGGATTGCTATTGACACTCTTATTATTGTACTTGGAGCCTCTTTGATTCATTTTAGAGTATTGGTTGAGGTAGTTTCATAATGGTAAAATAGGATTGAACTAAAAACATTGATTCGGATAATTGTCCTATGAGCAGTTTTCACTTTTTACCTTTTTATCTTTCCACACTTTGAATTTGAATGAGGGTAGAACCATTAGAAAGCTTATTTTCGAGGTTTTGATTTAGACATAATGGACAAGGGAGTTATGCCTGTTTGAAATTTCAGTATCTATGCTAGGAGCAAGTCTGCTTGAGCGAACTTTAGACCGCTCGAGCTGTCTATTCGAGTTACAAAGATTCTGAGAGCTTTCCTTCATAGCTCAGGCCAAGCTTTGACTACTCGAGTGGTCTGTTTGAAGTTTGCCACTTTAAAATCACTTTTTTGGTCCAAACTTTTCATTCTTTCTTCGTCTCCTCTCTCCTTCTCCTTTATTCCCGAAACCGTAGACCTCCAAACCTTGGTTTGATCTATTTTTCACCAAGAATCCATCACATATCTTCCATTAAAGGTGAAGAACAAGTGAAGATCAACATTTTGATTGATTGAATTGCGATTCCTTCGAGATTTCTCATTGGGTTTGCATCTTCTTGCCTCCATATTTGAGGTAGGGGTACTTTTAACTTAGGGGGTGTTTGATAACATGATTCAAAGACTTAAAACTAATTGATTAGCGATAATCAATTAAGTTCGCTTGATAACCATAATTGATATCATTTAAAAATTTAAATACTTAAAATGTAGGTGAAATTTAAATTTTTTAAGTCATATAAAACTTACTTAATTCTGACTGAATTTATAAATACTAAATATAAGTATCAATATACACTATTATAAACTCACCACCACCATAACCACCACCACCACCACCATCATGCCACCCCTACTATTACCATCACCACCACAACCACTACCATCATGCAATTGCCAATATTACCACCACCACCATTATCACTACCGCTATCACCACTATCATCACTACTGCTACCACCACCACTACCACCATGCCACCGCAACCACTACTACCACTATTACAACCACTGCCACCATCATGCCACCACTATCACCATCACTACCCACTACTACTACTACCACCACCAACATGCCATCGGCACCACTACCATCATTGCCGTCCCCATTACTACCATTACCTTCATCACCATTATCATTATTGTCATAAACACTACCATTATTTACTCCCGCCACCATTGCTACCACCACCATGCCACTGTGACTACCCCTATGGCTATGGCTACTACATACCACTAGCACCAAAGACCAAGACTAACACTATGCAATCGCTACCACTACCACCACCTTCATCATAATATAAAAATTAAAATATATAATTTAAAATAATAAATTTCAAAATTGACTTTATACATATCAAACAACTTATTTTAATTCAAGACTTAAATTTTTATTAAACATCTTTTCAACTTAAAAAATTCAGTATTCAGTTTTCAATACTTAATTTTCAGTCTTCAGTTTTTAGTTTTCAGTTGTCAACTTTATCAAATAGCACTTTAGTATATCTACGATTTGAGGTATATAGGTGGTATTTTGTTAGTTATATAGATGTATGCGATGATTTTGCTATATAAAATGGGTTTGATAAACAAAAAGGCTGATACCTAATGTTTTTGGGAAAGATTATAAATGTTTTTTTTTTTTTTTGTTGGTTATTGGTGTTGATGGTGAATATTGACTCTTTAAATGCAAAGGAAGGGAAAGCTCCAATTTTTCCAAAACCCTAGTTTTCGAATTTGACTTAATAATGAGTTTGGCCAAATTGACTCTTAAATCTTGAAATTTGATGAATGATTATGACAATGGGGTTGAGACATAAGGTTTTGAATTTTCTTGGATATTTGTATTGAGATTGATAAATGTTAAGATTGTGGAAATTTTGAGATTGGAAAAATGCTTGTGTTGTTGATTTTATTAAATGTTGTTGTGAATTGAACAAACCTTCGGGAAATTGGATTTGAAAACTCATGCATCATGTGTAGCATAATTTCTCTTGTGATCCTAAAATTGTGTGGATGTTTGGAAAGTGTCGGAAGGGGATAAATAGTGTATGAGTCTGGATAGTTGAGTCGGGTCATTGATAATGGGTTTTGTGTTGTAGTTGGTACCCGCGAGGGGAGTCAAGGTGCCCAATTACCCTATCTTGAGCATATCGCCGGACGAATGTGGGAAAAGGTTTTTGGGTGTCCACGAGCCCTCTGCTTTTAGAGTCGACAAATGTGGAAAAATATGGTTTTGGGTGTTCACGAGCCCACCATTTCTAGAGTCGACAATATGGAAAGGAAAGGTTTTGGGTGCCCATCACCTCGCTATTTTTAGAGTCAACAAATGCGGGAATATTTTTAGTAAATAAATCTATATATGTATGTATAGTTTGTGGCTCTTTCTTAGGACATCATAGCGTATTTACCATGTTACGGTGTGGATGACATTTTGAATGGAAATCATGCATTGTGCATTTTTGGTTTTAAAAGAAACAAATATAGATTTTGTAACAAGTGCATAGCATGATCATATGCATCTTGATTATTTATATACTCGGTTAAATGTATTCCTACTGAACATTAGCTCACTGCCCCCCTCCCACACTAACAACATTCCAAGAAATGAGGATGTGATTTCGCCAAAGTGACTTGGCGATGGATGTGTTTTAACTATAGCACGAAGGGTCACTAGATGTTACTCGTTGAAGCCCGAAGCTATTTTGTGGTTTGGGATTGAATGTCCATTTTTGTATAATCAAAGACTATCCTTGAAAATGTGTATACCTTTAGGGCACTTTATTTTTGTATTCTTTTATCCTCTAAACTATTATCATTCATAATTGTATGTTAAGGGACAAGTTGTTTATTTCACTTGAAATAGTACCGTGATAAAGAGGTTATTTTGGGTAAAAGATTTTGTTCTTTAATGGTATTCATTGGAATCATTGGAAAATATTTAATGGATTTAATTATAAACTGGACGATAATTTTTGGGGTGTTACAATGATAGGATATGTGGAGGGTTAAAATATTGGTCCAAGCGTAAAGCAATTAGGCAAAGCAACCCAAAGGAAAGGAAAGGTCCATATGACTTTTAAGGAGCCTATTAGAGACAACTGGCAGTACAATGACACATGGCTAAGAGTGTGAGGAGCAGTGAAAAGTAAAGATCTTCTTGTAGAAGGGAATCTATAGAATGTAGGAGGAACATCAGATTCATCTTCATCCAACGATAGAAATATCAAAGCAGAAAATACAAGAGTATAGGTCAGGCCTACTAGATGGTAAGTTCGTTTGATCAACCAGAATCAACAAACACAACACTTGGCAAGCTGGCCACTAGCATTTGACACAATCTAAATCATCCATAAGAGGATGATCCAACGATCAAAGGCAAAAGCAACTTGACCACTTGCCCGACCAAAGCCAGGAATGGGCAAAACCCTTGGATCAAACATTGATCCATCGGATGAGATTTAAGTCAGGAAAACTATAAAGGCAAGGCAGGTGAAGCAAAGAAGACAAACCAGAGGTACTCAAGAACCCTTCTTAAAATACAATATTGATGGCTAAATAGTATTCTAACTTGACCGTCGAAGGGTTCTCCCGACCAATCTTGGTCGGGGGTGATCGCTAGCATTTTGGTTTCTCTTAATAGAGTAAAGAAAGGGATACATTATCTCACTTTCCTTATGGAGAAAAATTCTATCTTCCACAATTGGTGCCGTCTGTGGGAACGACAAGAAGATGAGTGCTCATCCCTCTCTAGACAAGTGATCATCAGAATATCTTGGTGGGCAATACACTATGTAAAAATTTTGGCCACGACTCAAAAATGGCACCAGTGGATTCGAGGAGAGTAACCTCCCAACCAAACAATGATAACCTGCAAATCCAGCTTGTAGATCAACTTTTAGCTCAGGTCGAGGCTCTCAAGGAAGAGTTACGAATAACTTTGAGAGGACCAGAAGCCTAAAGAAAGACAACCGAAGTACGAAGTGCTTAACAAAAGAGGGTTGTCTCCCAAGAGGCCACTAGCCAAACTGCCAGCAACTATCTCTATGAAATAGAAAAGAATCACCAAGTTGCCAAACGGGATGACTCACTAGAGCGCTAGAAAAGCAACCTAAGGAGCTAGCTCGACCAACATACAGGAGGATTTAGAGAAAGCTTTTTATATAGAGAATTGTCTCCCCATTCTCCTAAGAAATTAAGAGCACTGATTCGCCGAAGAGATTTACTCCTTTGAAGTTTAGCCTGTACAATGGCAAAGGAGATCCGACCAATCATATCCAGCACTATATGTAGGCTATGACCTTATGGAGCAACAATGGATCGATCATATGTAGAATGTTCTCCTCGAGCTTGGGAGAGATGACCATTCGATAGTACTACAAGCTGGAAGCTAGATCAATTAGGGATTGGAAGTAGCTTTAACAGGCATTCATTTCACTCTTTATTACCAATAGCCGACCACTGAAGGAGGTGGATGTGCTCCTTGCTTTCCATGAAGAAGGAAGAAATAGAGCATTTATGAGATTATGCCAGTAGATACTGGGCAGCTTATAATGAGATTGACAACTGTAATGAATAGGTAGTGGTTGCCTCATTTAAGCTAGGCTTGGAGTCGACCAATAAGATCTATCAATCCTTGACTAAGAAGCCTCTCATCGATGTGGAAAACTTAATGAGCCGAGTAGAGCAACATTGAGAGATCAAAGACGATATGTGAAGATTTGAACAAACAAAACATGCATGTCTTCTGCTGAAAACTCCGTAGAAAGAAGGAAGGAAAGCTCATGATCATAAAAGAAGGAGTCAGACACAATCGCCAAACAACCTAAGCGATGAAAGGAAGCCTTCAGAGTAGTGCTTACCACCTTCACATAGCCAATATATCGAATACTGATGAAAAAATCCAGAATGAACCCTACTTCTTGTGGCCTTAAAAAATGATCAGAAACCCATCTCTTCGAAATCGAAGGTTGCGATGCTCCTACCACAAGGACTACGGACGCCTCACCCAAGATTCCAAGGTGCTAAAGCAACTCCTAGAAAAATTAGTACATAACGGTCATTCACAAACATTTCTTGATCATTCTGCGGACCACAAAGAAAAGCACGGAGGCAAGGAAGGAAACACCCAGCCAATAGCAACCATCAACATGATATTTTCGATCCCTCTAAGGAAATAGATAAATCAAGTTAGGATAGAGATCAGAAGGTCTTCACACTTAACGGAAGTGATGGCCTTGTCCGAAGGCTTCGCAAAGAGAATACGTTTTTTAGAAGTGAGGATCTTGTTTTCTAATGAAACTTGTTGTGGATTCACCATCCGCACAGTGACGCTCTGGTGGTAACCTTACAAATTGGAGAATTTACCATCAAGATGATACTGGTGGATCAAGGTAACTTTTTCAAAGGTCACGTACAACAAATTGTTCAAAAGTTAGGATTGTCACACGTTGACCTGCATCCTGCAGGATGCACGATTGTACGACTTTAATTCTAACTCGATTTTTCCTTTGGAAAAAATCCTCATGCCAATAAGGGCGAGAATAGTAACCCAACAGGTGGAATTTCAGGTGGTGAGCGTCCTCTCTCCGTACAATGCGATAATGAGAAGGGTGTGACTTCATAAAATGAGAGCTGTTCCGCTTACCTTTCATCAGGTTATATGGGCCAAGTTTTCCCACCATTGCCTTGCCACTAGATTTGTGTCTTTCCCTGCTATTTCCTTGTTGCCAAACACATATATATATAGGCAACAATTAAGGGTAAAAGTGTATCCCAATCTCTAAGCCAGGGGATTGATTTTTCAATCCTAGCTCATCTGAGGGAAAGGTAATTTGGTTGGGGTGTAGGAGTAATACTCCAGATGGAGTACCAGTCCCACTCAATAAGAAAGCAAACAAACAAGCTTTTGTTGGACCCACCTCTATACTACTCCAATCCCACATCCTAATCAGCAAAACAAACATGACCATAGCGTTTACGGAAGGAAGAGAGGAAAAGGAGGAGGCAATAATTATGTAAGGTAGATGAGTGAAAATTTGATGTGAGATGTTGATGTGGCAATTCATCATTGGCTGCCCATAAACTTCAGTTTTATGGGAGAACCGTAAGTAATTTAATCCCCCCAAAAATGATGAAAACGGTTCATTTTTTTTTCTTTCCAGGTACTACACTCCTTAACATATGCCAACAAAATGACAACATAGGGCCGAATTAAAAGTTTTAGTTCAGCAACGTCTAACCGAACATTATTCATATGTTTGGCACTTTGAATGTAATCTTAATGTGTACTTATATTTTGGTTGTGCAATGAACTTTAGTTTATTTATTAATCAAATTGGTTGATGCATAGTTATCTTTATTTGTTAAATTTTGATGGGTCAAACTTGTTCACAAACACAAGACTTTACGTTTTTATAATGTTTGATAACACACATGTCTGAACATGATAGCGGAGAAATCAACAACAAAGAAAGGTTGGTGGTGAAAGATCAGCTGTGAGAGAAACAGATGGTAGAGAGATCGCCTGTGACAAAAATTGACAGTAGAGATATTGATGACGGACTAAGATCAACGATGAAGCTCTATCGATGGTGAGAAAAAGTTTGAGTTCAATGGTAAGAGTTCAACAATTGACGGCAAGAGAAAGCTTGAGTTTAACAATGAGAGTTCAATAGTAAAGGATTTTGGAAGATAAAAGATTTTAGGAGGTGTGCTACGGAATATGCATTTTGGTGGGTGTGATATTTTTAAAATAATACTTTTAGTATTATTTGGGAGATTGTTGGAAAATTTTTAATAATTTGAATTTTGTAGGTGGGAGTCTAAAGAAATGGAGGGTTCCAAAGTATTAGTTGAAGTACTAATTGCAAAGTAACGATTATATTTGGTATCGTAAAACTTTCAAATTTTTTTATGCCAAGTAATTTTTATTTCTCTATTTAAAACATAAAATTATATACAAAGAAAAATAACACTCGAAACCAAAACTTTCAATTGAATAAAGAAAGCTCTTACCATTTATAGAGAGAAAATTGGCAACAAGTTCATCCAACTCCCCTTTTACACCAACCTACACACAAACACGCTCATTTTAATAAAAATAAGGTAGATTATCATAAATGTCATAATTGAATCATTTTCAGTCATAATTAAAATATATAAAAAAAAAATTGAGTCATAACTAAACCACCACATCAAGTATAACTAAATTTTTTTATATTATAATTAAAATAATGTCATAACCAACATCACAATGAGTCATAATCAATAACATAATATGTATAACTAAATTATAACAAAATTATAAGTAAAACCACAATAGATCATAACTAAAAATCACAAATATAATAATTGGGTCATATACACCCCAAAATCAGGTGTATCATAGGATTTCCCATATTTTATTTATTGGTTTGGAATAATAGTAAGGAGAATTGCTTACTATTTTGTATATCAGATCAATCATGACCTATAATTTTATTATTTAAAAAAAAAAAAAAAAACCTTGAACTATTATGGATCAGGTTCTTTTATCTACTCAATAAAAACAAAATAAATAAATCCTGGGACACGGATATTTCTGTCTCAATTGTTAGATTATAAATTTTAATACATGATTTAATAATTGAAAGTATATTAAGACAGGATGATACATAATAATTGCAAACAGGGATGGAAGAATTCCGGAGAAAAAGGATTCTTAGCGAAATCCTGAGATCCTCAAGATCGGAAAAGTTGCATAATTTTCATAGGTGCATCATTTGACTTTTAAGATACTATGCATGATGTCTCTTGTGTTAATAGACTCTCAATTATTAAATCATGTCATAAAATTTACATAAGTCAAGATTTTTATATGATTTAATAGTTAGGAGTGAATTATAAGAGAAGGATGGAAAATTTTGGGAGGTTAGGAGTGAATTATAAGAGAAGGGTGGAAACTTTTGGGAGATCTAGGCTTCTTGACCAAATTCTAAGGGTCTTGAGACTAGAAATGTTGCATAATTTCCAGGTACACCACTTCAAATTTAAGATATTATGCACTTATTAGGGACTTTTCACGGCAAAAGTGTTTGAAGATCAGGATTAGACACGGTATTCCTGCAAGCTTGGTTCACTTCCTTTTAAGATCTGTCATAAAAAAAAATAATAATAATAAAGTAAAATATTGAGGACCAAACTTCAAATGCAAAAGCAAATCAAGAGGAATGAAGGAAAGAAATATTTACATGCGACAGGATCCCAATAGAATCTTACCAATCCCAGAAACTCAATTTTGCTGCTTCAGAAACAAATGCGGATAATGATGAGAAATGGAAACCAATCAAAGAAGATAAGGGAGCGACCAATATATGACTTTTCTTTGCCGCTGACAACGTAGAGTCAAATGAAAAACAAGCGATCAAAATAAATAATAATAATAATAATAATATTATTATTATTATTATTATTAAGGAAAATTAGTGAAACGTTCCTTTCCAACTTTGTGTAGTAGGAGAGGTGCAAGATATATTTTTTTATTAACTAAGGTCCCTCGATGAAATTTCTATGTAATCATACCAGCGAAATTTCGAAATTTTTCTGTGAAATTAGAGAAATTTTTGTATGAAAATTGAAATTTTTTTGTGTCGTAGCCAAAATTTCTCTGAGTCAGGCACAAATTTCTCTAAGTCGAATTTTCTCCATGAAAATATTAAGGGACACCCCAACTATTATAAAAATATCATATGTCATTTATATTATAAAATCTTAATGTCAGGGATTTAAAAAAATATTCTTCTTACTTTAAGCTCTCCTATTGAATAATAATTCCTTACAACGATAAATAATAATTCCATTTATAATGTATTTTTTTTATTATTTTTTTAAATCAACCAAATATAACAATATATATTTTGACTAAATAATTATTTTATTCTATTCCATTCTAAAGAATCAAACACTACTTTAAAGTGATAGAGTTAAGGGTTTGAGAGTTGAAAAGTGAAATAATTATTGTATCTTCAACTTTTATAGAATTAAATCTCAATCTTCCGTTAAATCACTTCAAGATCAATTTAGAAAAATCCATCCGTGGCTGTCCGCGGAATCTCCTATTCCAAAATTCATAAGATCAAGGGTTCCGCCTTTTAGTTCAAGATTTGTTAGGGAAAAAAGGTTTGAGAGGAAAAACCATAAATAAGTAAATACATAAAATGAAGAAAAATAAAAGGCACACAAGTTATAAGTTAATTTTAAAATTTTTGAAATAATAGTTCCAAATTCTATTTTTTTGAGCTAAAAGAACAAACTAGTTTGAAAGATCATATTATCCAACTTATATGTATATTTGTCCACTGTCTATCTAACTCTCCAGGTGTCAACTATTTATCCACATGTCATCCCTTTATTTGTCTACATGTCACTTGTTTGTCCCCTAATCTATCCATCTGTCTATATCACCATCACCATCAGCCGGCAAGGCAATGATCCAGCAATAGTGGGATAAAAATAGGGGGGGAAAAAAATTCTTCAAAGCAATAATTTATTTTTCTCACCAAATAATTTCATTAGTCATGTTCTTATCTCCATAAAAAATCAATTCTAAGACCTAGATCCCATAGAAATAGACTTGTCCCCAATAAATTCAAAAAGAAATTAAGGATTTGGATTTAAAAAGGGAGAAATTACACTGACATGTATTGGAACAATCTTCTGTATAAAATAAACAACTTGAAACAAATCAAACAAATAAAAATAAATTATTTACATAATTTATTTACCGAAATGAATAAGTACATAAAGATCAAGTCGAATGTGTGACACTCTGTCCTTAAGACAGATTCGCCTCCTTCGGTGCTTACGGATAAATGGCGTCTATCTCTCAGGACACAATGATTTATACAGATTGTAGTAGCACTCCAAACAATCTGTACAACGAACTAGAACATGTGTTCTATACTCTCAAAATTTTTCCTAAAAATAATATAAAGAAT
This sequence comes from Camellia lanceoleosa, assembly GCA_025200525.1. Classification (NCBI taxonomy): domain Eukaryota; kingdom Viridiplantae; phylum Streptophyta; class Magnoliopsida; order Ericales; family Theaceae; genus Camellia; species Camellia lanceoleosa. The sequence goes on along the minus strand of CM045760.1, from coordinate 163,273,910 downwards.
AAATCAATGCAAGAGAGCACAAAGAAGAGTATGAGAAAATTTTCGTAAAAATAAAAATATGTTGGAAGATGGTCTGCTTTTATAGAGCCGAATATGTATGAAATTCAAACCGAACAGATATGAATTACTAGAACAGATGCAAAACAATTTGAAACTAGTTTTGAATCTGTCTGGAAAAACCGAATCTGTTTTGTGCAACTGTTAACCTGTTTAAACCTACTAGACCGCTGGAAATTGGAACGGAGGAGGAACTGTTTTGGACAGAAAATTGAATTCAAATTTGGTGTAAAATTTGAATTAATTTTATTCAAAAAAAATAATTTTCCTGCAATAATTTCTGGAAAAAAAAATTTATCCAAAAAATTAATATTAGAATTGACTCGACACCCACATGTGGCCTTTTCGACGCGTGTGTTGGTTTGAGCCAAAGGTCACTTTGTCCATAACTCCTCCTTTCTACAAACTCAGGGTGCCCCTTGGGGCCCAACCTAAGTGTTGCCACCTAGAACTTATATACACACATAAGTTTTCTTAAGTTTTCAATGTGGGATTATCATTACAAAGAAACCCATATGTTTTCAATGTGGGTTTTGACGAACTGTCTTCACCATGTGACTTGCCATGCGGCAAGGAACATGTCACCTCTTTGGACCCACCCCAAAAGATATGTGGGACCCACTCAAATTTGGGCTCAAAGTTGGCCCAAAATAAGCTTATAAAAACCATAATTCCAACAATCCCCCACATGAATGGAATTTGACGGAGAAAAAATGCAACAACATGATCTAATTACAGAGAATACAGAAATTGGAAATATTCTGCAAAGGATAGGTAGCTTTTGGCATTGAACCTTCCCTTGTGAGACACTATCGAATTTACTAGCTAACCAGTAAACATGATGTCTTGAACTGTTCAACTATTTGTGTAAACCAAGACAATAGAATTCACACAATATATTACCAAACACGTTTTAGTTCTCACTATTGTGTTCATTTTGGCCCTGAACAACCTATCTTTTATGACTGCTCCAGAAAATTATAGCCCTTCACAAATCTCATAGAACTGGCCCAATTCACACTCATATAGGTGATTCTTTTGAAGAGTATCCTACCATACTTCACTAGGTATTCCTAGATATAAGAATCATTAAAAGTATTACTTAACCTAAAATGCTACAGACATCACTATTGCATCATACAAATGGGTAGGAGTTTGACTCCCCAGTGATCCTTGTGAGTCATATACAACTCGGTTGTCCCTTTGAACCTAGATCTTGGGATCTCCAGTCAACTAGGTTGGGCTGCCGTTATAGTAACTCTTATTTAATAGGCTTAAGTCCCATTCCCCTCAATGAATTCTCAACTAACTCTCTTGTTTACCCTTTGGTTAGTGGATCCGATATGTTGTCTTTAGGCTTCACATATTCAATGGAAATAATTCCATTAGAGAGTAGTTGTCTCACGGTGTTATGTCAACGATGAATGTGTCGTGACTTACTATTATACATATGACTCTGTGCTCTATCTATTGCTGATTGACTATCACAATGTATGCATATAGTATACACTTCTTTTGGCCACATTGGAATATCTTCAAGGAAGTGGCGAAGTCATTCTACTTCTTTCCCAGCTTTATCTAAAGCTATAAATTCTGATTCCATAGTAAACCTAGCAATGCAAGTCTGTTTGGAAGATTTCCAAGATACAGCCGCCCCACCAAGACTAAAGACATACCCACTAGTGGATTTTGAGTCTTTAGTATCCGATATCCAATTTGCATTACAGTATCCTTTAAGTACTGCTAGATATCTAGTATAATTTAGCCCAATGTCACGAGTAAATTTGAGGTATCTTAGAACCCTTATAATAGCTTTCCAGTGTTCTACTTCTGGGTTACTTGTATATCTACTTAATTTACTTACTGCATTGGCTATATTCGAGTGAGTACAGTTCATCAAGTACATTAAGCTTCCGATAATTTAGGCATACTCTAATTGAGAAATACTTTCTTGTAAATTTATAGAAAGAATCAAATTAACATCTACAGGTGTTCTAGCAAGATGATCATCATCTTTGCTGAATTTGTCAAGTATTTTCTCAATGTAATGTGATTGTAACAAAGCATAACCTTCTGATGTTTTGGTAATTTTCATACTAAGTATTACATCAGCAATCCCCATGTCCTTCATATCAAAATGTTTATTCAACATTTTCTTGGTAGTTTTAATCATGTCATTATTACTACTTATGATGAGCATATCATCCACATAAAGACTTACTATTACATAACCTTTGTCTGTGTTTTTAATATAAACACATTTGTCACATTCATTAATTTTAAATCCATTTGACATCATTGTTTTGTCAAATTTCTCATGACATTGCTTTGGCGCTTGTTTTAAACTATATAATGATTTAACCAATTTACACACTTTCTTTTCTTTTCCTGGATTTGGTTGTTTCATGTAAATTTCTTCATTTAACTCACCATTTAAGAAAGTTGTTTTCACATCCATTTGATGAATTTCTAAATTATACAAAGATGCAATAGCAATTAGCATTCTAATGGATGTTATTCTAGTAATTGGTGAGTATATGTCAAAGTAATCAAGACCTTATTTTTGTTTAAAATCTTTGACCACAAGTCTTGCCTTGTATTTGTTAATTGATCAATCCGCTTTCATTTTTCTCTTGAAAATCCATTTGTACCCAAGAGGTTTACAACCTGGTGGCAGATCCACCAATTCCCAAGTGTGATTTTGCAAGATGGATTCAACTTCACTATTTACAACCTCTTTCCGTAAAGGAGCCTCAAGACTAGACATAGCTTCTTTGAAAGTTAAAGGCTCATTTTTTAACAAAAATGTTAGAAGATCTGGACTAAAAGATTTTGAGGTTCTAGCACATTTACTACGCCTAGGTTCCTTTTCCTCATTTTGATCTATCTCTTGCTCTTGTTCTTGATCATGACTAGTAATAGCATCATAAGATCTTTTATTAGTACTAGTCTCTTATCCAGTTTTATTATGAAACACATGTTCAAAGAAAAATGCATTCCGAGATTCAATAATAGTATTTACAAACATTTTGGAATGTTTTGACTTATGAATCAAAAATCGATATGCACTATTATTCATGGCATAACCAATGAATATGCAATCAACAGTTTTAGAACCTATCTTAGTCTTTTTAAGACTAGGGATAGCCACTTTAGCTAAACACCCCCACACTTTTAAGTATTTGTGGGATGGTACTCTCTCATGCTACATTTCATAAGGTGTTTGATTCACTTTTTTTTGGGGTACTTCATTTAGAATATAATTAGCAAAAAGTATTGCTTCCCCTCACAAGTTCTGAGATAATCCAAAACTTATTAACATGGCATTCATCATTTATTTTAAAGTCCTATTTTTCCTTTCAACAATTCCATTTTGCTGAGGTGAGTACGGAGCGGTGGTTTAATGAATTATTCCATATTCTTTACAAAACTCACCAAAAGGTGATTCATATTCATCACTTCTATCACTTAGTTTTTTAATTTTCTTACCAAGTTGATTTTTTACTTGATTCTTAAATAGAATGAAAGTTTCCAAAGCTTCATCCTTGGTTCGAATTAAATAAACATAACTATATCTAGTATAGTCATCTATGAAAGTGATAAAATATTTTTTCTCACCTCTAGTTTGAATTGATTTAAAATCACAAATGTCACTATGAATTAATTCAAGTGGCTCCGTACTTCGTTCAATTGAATGAAAATGAGTTTTGGTTAATTTTGCCTTAACACAAATTTCACATTTATGATTTGGATTAATTTCAAATCTAAGTAAACATTCCATATTAATTAATTTACGCAAAGATCCATAATTAACATGTCGTAATCTACCATGCCATAAATTTGAAGACTCAAGCAAGTAAGAAAAAGATGTATTATTATTAATAACAAAGGGTACAACAGACATTATATTTAGTTTGAAAAAGACATCAGACATGTAACATTTTTCTACATACATCATGTTTTTTGTAAGTACAAGTTTGTCACTTTCAAAAACTAGCCTAAACCCATTTTTACTCAATAGAGATCTGAAAACAAGATTCTTCCGAATATCCGGTACATGTAGTACATTGTTAAGAGTGAATTTCTTTTCAGATGTCATCTTCAAAATAATCTTTCCTTATTCTTCAACTTTAGAAGTCGAGGAGTTGCCCATGAAAAGTTGTTCGCCGTTGTCCACCACAGAATAAGATGTGAACATCTCTTTGTTGGCACAGATGTGGCAAGTAGCACCAGTGTCCACCCACCATTCTTTAGGATTTCCGACAAGGTTTGCCTCAGAAACAACTGCAGAAAGATTTATGTCATCTACACCATTAGAAATTTTGTCCACTTCGATTATATTGGCTTGAGCAGGCTTCTTGCTTAATCTTTCTTTGTCTTTGCACTTGCTGCAACAATCTTTGGCCCGGCGTCCCTCTTTGTCACAAATGTAACATTTTCCATTAAACTTGTACTTTTTAGTTTCCCCTCCTTTAGAGCCTAGTGCAGAACTTTCTCCAGAAAACTTTCGTTTCTTCGCTTTTGGAGCATGTTCCTCCACATTTGCCTTAAACTCTATTGGATGCTTACCAACCTATTTCTCTAAATTACAGTTGTCCTCCTCAATCCTCAAACGCACAATCAATTCCTCTAAAGTCATTTTTTTGCGCTTGTGTTTGAGATATTTCTTGAATTCCTTCCAGTCTTATGGTAATTTTTCAATTAAGGCAGCAACTTGGAAGGATTCACTGAGAGACATGCCTTCTACATGAATGTCATGCAGAATGAGTTAGAGATCTTGAACTTGGCTGATCACAGTCTTAGAATCAACCATTACAAAGTCCAGAAATTTGCCTACCATGAATTTCTTCGAGCCAGCATCTTCTGTTTTGTACTTTTTCTCCAAGGACTCCTAAAGTTCTTTTGTCGTCTTGATAGGGCTGTAGACGTTGTACAATGTGTTATCAAGCCCATTCAAAATGTAGTTCTGGCAAAAGAAATCAGCATGTTTACAGGCATCGACTGCAGCAACCACTAGCCAGTCTGTTTCATCTTCTTTCAGAGTAAGAGTATTTTCACTGAGAAAACGCGCCAGGTTTAGAGTTGTAAGATAGAACAGTATTTTCTGCTGCCATCTTTTAAAATCAGTTCCTACGAACTTCTTTGACTTTTCACCATGATTGACTGGCACTGTCACAATAGGAGAAGGGGTTGGTGCAATTACAGTCACCATAATAGTACTTTGTTTGAACATTAGTTTCTATAGCCATGAATTCAAAATTATAAAATAAAATTATAATTAGAATTTTATACTACACAGAAAATTGAACCATAAACATATAATTTAAATTTTGTAAAAAAAAAAAAAAAAAATTGTAACTTTTATTTTCAATTAATTTGAAAATAAAATTTTATTTAAACAAATTAATTCCACACAGAAAAATATTTCTGTAACACTTCAAAAATTAAAATACTAAAAACAAAATTTTAATTAATGAAAACTCAGAAATTATTTCTTAAAACCAAAATTAATTTCTGACCAACTTTATAAATAAATATTTTGAATTCTTAATGACTATCAGTAAATTACTACTAGTTGTCAAAGAAAATAAACAGTATATTACTACTATTTGTTAAACAGTATATTACTACTATTTGTATTTTTCAACCAGAATATTACTTTGTATAATCACATAAAATAATTTTTGTAAGAAGAAGAAAGAAAGAAAGAGAAACAAAAGAAAAATTCTGTATAAACAGAATAATTCGATTTTGTATTAAATTTGTTGGAACAATCTTCTGTGTAAAATAAATAACTTGAAACAAATCAAACAAATAAAAATTACTTACAGAATTTATTTACCGAAATGAATAAGTACAAAAAGATCAAGTCGAGTGTGTGACACCTTGTCCTTAAGACAGATTCTCCCCGCTTTAGTACTTACGGATAAATGGCGTCTATCTCCCAGGATACAATGATCTACACAGATTGTAGTAGCACTCCAAACAATCTGTACGGTGAACTAGAACATGTGTTCTATACTCTCATAGTTTTTCTTAAAAATAATATGAAAAATAAATCAATGCAAGAGAGTACAAAGAAGAGCATGAGAGAATTTTCAAAAAAATAAAAATATGCTGGAAAAGGCTGCTTTTATAGAACCGAACAGGTATGAAATTCAAACTGGAACAGGTGCAAAACTGTTTGAACCCAGTTTTGAATTTGTCTAGAAAAATCGAATTTGTTTGGTGCAACTGTTAACTTGCTTGAACCTGCTAAACCACTAGAAATTGGACCGGAGGAGGAGCTGTTTTGGATAGAAAATTGAATTCAAATTTGGTGCAAAATTTGAATTAATTTTATTCAGAAAAAATAATTTTCTTGCAAGAATTTTTTGGGAAAAAAATTAATATCTGAGCCAACTTGAGGCGGGGCGTGCACGTGTGGTGGTTTGAGCCAAATGTCACTTTCTCCATAACTCGTCTCTTCTCTAAACTTGGGGTGCCCTTTGGGGTCCAACCCAGGTGTTGCCATCTAGAACTTATATATACACATAAGTTTTCTTAAGTTTTCAATGTGAGACTACCATTACAAAGAAACCCACATTTTATTCTTTAATAGTCCATTCCACGAACCCAAAACGACGTCAACTTCTCAGTCACTCATAAATGGTTTTGACGAACCATCTTCACCGTGTGACTTGCCATGAGGTAAGGAACACGTCACCTCTTTAAACTCACCCCAAAAGACGTGTGGGACCCACTCAAATTTAGGCTCAAAGTTTACCCAAAATAAACCTATAAAAACCATAATTCCAACAACATGTCTACAAGAAAGCAAAAAAAAAGTTGCTTTCTCTTTTTTCTGATCTAGATAATAGGCATTAATTAATTATTTACTAGGATTCGAAAATTCAAAGTTTAAAATTTGCATCATGAATTGATGCTTTGGATTGATTCATTCGATATTTGAATATCGATGTTCGAGTTTAGAGTTTGATAGAATTTGATGCATTTAGGACAATTTTTTAGTTCTAAAAAAAGAAAAAAATTAATTCAAAATTATAATCTAACAAAATTTATGGATTTTCACCATTTTTTAAAGGGGGAATTATTGCTAGGGTGGTTTTTAAAAAATTATTTTTTATTAATGAAAAAGTTTATGATATTAATTATTAATATTTGTAATGTTTTCTACTTTCTGGTAAACATGTCAGTGTAATTTCTCCCTTTTTTTTATAATCCAAATCCTTATTTTCTTTTTTGATTTTATTGGGGATAAGTCTATTTCTATGGGATCTGAGTCTTAGAATTAATTTTTTATGGAGATAAGAACATAACTAATGAAATTATTTGGTGAGAAAGATAAATCATTGCTTTGAAGAATTTTTTTTCCCCCTATTTTTATCCCACTATTGCTAGATCATTGCCTTGCTAGCTGCTAGTGGTAGTGATATGGACAGATGAATAGATTAGGGGACAAATAGGTGACATGTAAAGAAATAAAGGGATGACACGTGGATAAATAGTTGACACCTAGGTGGTGTTTGTTTTGAGGGATTGAGCCATGGGATTGGACTAATAGTCTATTGTTTTGTTCAAAATTTTTGCACCAAACTATTAGTTCCAAATCTGTTAGACTATTGTGACCCATGGGGGGGGTGGGACATAAATAGGGGGATAAGGGAGATATGTGATTAGGTGGTGAAATGAATAGGGGTGGGCGTGGATCGGTTGTGGCCACGGAACCTCCCATCCGTCATCTGTCCGCCAGATTGGCAGATTGGAGAAAATCAATCCGCATCCGTCCGTCAATCCGGCGGATGTGGATTGAGCGGATTGGCGGTTTGGCGGATGGATGCGAATCGGTTTGGCGGTTTAAAATTTTATAAATTTTTAACATAATTCAACTTGTGCATTTCCTCAAAAAAGAAGAAGAAGAAAGTATTACAGTCAATAACTTAAAAAAAATATTACAATCATTGCATGCTTCATCCAAAGCAAGAAAGCTTGAGACTTTAGAATATCACAATCACTGCATACCTCATCTACATACTACAATCACAGCACGATTCATCCACATAGTATTACAATCTATGGTTCTTAAAATATAAAAATAATTCAAACCACCAAAACCATAAACAAAGCAGTAGTAGAGATTGTATGTCTTTGTATTGTTACATCTATATCTATTTTTGAAAACAAAAATCAACCAGCATATATCATATTTTTTATTTATTATTTTTAGAGATAGATTTAAAAACCAAAAAATATAGATAAATAATACATTTATTTTTTTCAATAGAATATTTAAATTCTTTTTAAATTGAAAACACAAACAGAATATTAAAATAAACTGAAAACACAAAGTCTTATAAATTACTAGGGGTGCTCGCGGTTTGGCGGTTCGGTTGCGGCCAAAGGAATCTCAAATCCGCCATCCGTCCGCTAGATTGGCGGATTGGAGAAAATCAATCCGCAACCGTCCGCTTGTCATCACGCATCTGTCCAAAATGCGGTGGATCGGTTCGGTTCGGTCGGTTTTGACAGATTGGTATATCCGTTGCTCACCCCTAGAAATGACCATTTTGACCCTCTACTATTTTAATTATGTATTATATTTAGTAAAATTCAATAAAATTTAAATGTCTCAATTTAAAAATAAAATAATTTTATTTAATTTTTATTGATGTTTTATTTATTTAATTTTTTTAAATAATTTTTTATAGATATTTTATTGATGTTTTATTTAAAATTTTGTTTATATTTTATTTAATTTCATTATTTAAATTTTAATAGATGTTTTATTTAATTTCATTATTTCATTATTATTATTTTAAATAAAAATATTTTAAATTTTAATTAGAAAATAACATATATTTTAATTGATATTTTATTTATTGAATTTAAAAAAAATAAATTTAATTAATTGTGTAAAAAATAAAATAAAATAAAATTTTATTTAATCTAGTTAAAAATAATTAAAATATTAAAGATATGTTTAATATTGCTATTACTTAGTAAATAATTGAAAAGAGTAAAATAGTCATTTGAACATTTATCCTTCTTTATAATATCCCAAACAAACATATGATTTATATCTTATCCAACCAAATAAGTTTTTCCTGACATCTAATCACATGACTAAATAAACATGGAAAAACAAATTCACCCAATCAAATAGTCAGGACAATGTATTCTAGGACTAACAAATCCGTGGATTCTAATTTCCTTATGCAATTGGTCAAACAAATACACCAAGGGTTAGTTGGATAATGGACAAATATATAGATAAGTAGGGTAATATGATCTTTCACATTAGTTTGTTCTTTTGGCCCAAAAAAATAGAATTTGGAACTATTATTCCAAAAATTTTAAAATTAAACTTGTGACTTGTGTGCCTTTTATTTTTCTTCATTTTATGTATTTACTTATTTATGGTTTTTCCTCTTAATCCTTTTTTCCCCCAACAAATCTTGAACTAAAAGGCGGAACCTTTGATCTTATGATTTTTGGAATAGGAAATTCCGCGAAAAGCTCCAAACGAGTCTGGATGGATTTTTCTACATTGATCTTGAAGTGATTTTACAGAGGATTGAGATTTAATTCTACGAAAGTTGAAGGTATAATAATTATTTCACTTTTCAACTCTCAAACCCTTTACTCTATCACTTTAGAGTAGTGTTTGGTTCTTAAGAATGGAATAGAATTCAGTCAAAATATATATTGTTATATTTGATTGATTTAAAAAAATAATAAAAAATACATTATAAATGGAATTATCATTTATCATTGTAAGGAATTATTATTTCATAGGAGAGCTTAAAGTAAGAAGAATTTTTTTTAAAAAAAATTCCCGATATTAAGATTTTATAATATAAATGACATATAATATTTGTATAATAGTTGTAGTCCCTCAACATTTTCACGGAAAAAATTCAACTGAGTGAAATTTTGGTCCCGATACAAAGAAATTTCAATTTTCATATAGAAATTTCAAAATTTCTCTAGTATGATCACAGAAAATTTTTATCGAGAGACCTTAGCTAATAAAAAAAATATATCTTGGACCCCTCCTACTATACAAAATTAGAGATATGCTCTATTAATTTTCTTTAATAGTAATAATAATAACAATAATTATTATTATTATTTATTTATTATTTTGATCGCTTGTTTTTCATTGACTCTACGTTGTCAGTGGCAAAGAAAAGTCATATATATTGGTCGCCCCTTTATCTTCTTTGATTGGTTTTCAATGCTCATCATTATTAGCATTTGTTTCTGAAGCAGCAAAAGTGAGTTTCTGGGATTGGCAAGATTCAATTGGGATCCTGTCGCATGTAAATATTTCTGTCCTTCATTCCTCTTGCTTCGCTTTTCTTTTGCATTGAAGTTTGGTCCTCAATATTTTATTTTATTTTTTTATTTTTTTTAGAAAAGATCTTAAAAAGAAGTGAACCAAGCTTGCATGAATACCGTGTCTAATCCTGCTCTTAAATTTGAAGTGGTGTACCTATGGAAATTATGCGACATTTCTAGTCTCAAGACCCTTAGAATTTGGTCAAGAAGCCTAGATCTCCCAAAAGTTTCCACCCTTCTCTTATAATTCACTCCTAACCTCCTAAATTTTTCCATCCTTCTATTATAATTCACTCCTACCTATTAAATCATATAAAAATCTTGACTTACATAAATTTTATGACATGATTTAATAATTAAGGGTTGGTTTGGGATGTTCTAAAAAAGTACACTTTTTGACTTATTAACTTATATGGGTTAGATTTGGATTGGATTTGATGTGATGTGTTAGAGATGTGATGTAATTTAAATAAGATGATATGAATAGAATAGTAACTTTTTAAGTTTTTATATTATTTAATAGATGTCAAACTTAGCCTAAGAGTCTATTAACACAAGAGACATCATCCATAGTATCTTAAAAGTCAAATGTTGCACCTATGAAAATTATGCAAGTTTTCCGATCTCGAGGATCTCAGGATTTCGCTAAGAATCCTTTTTCTCCGGAATTCTTCCATCCCTGTTTGCAATTATTATGTATTAGCCTATCACCCGTGCTATGCACAGGATAATTATAGATATTTATATTTGTTTTAGATTTTTTTTAATATTATAAATTATGTTTTTTAAGATTTTTTATAAAATTTAACAATCTTATCACTAATCATAGTGTATGGGAGAAGTTGAAAAGGGTATTGCAGTAACTATACACAGATTGTATCTATAATTATTTGCATAAGAGGATTTTAAATGTTGATCAGGAAATTTTGACCAAATTAATAAATGCAGGCACGTGGAAAGACATATGGATTGAAAAAAGTTAATAAATGTTGATCAGGGAATTTTGACCAAATCAATAAATGCTGTGTTTTTTTTTTTAATAAGAAATTTAGAAAATTCAGATTGGGATATTGAAGCTCTTACAGGCCTTCGGGTTAAAAAACACCTTTTGCTTAATATATAACTAGCCTATCACCCGTGCTATGCATGGAATAATTATATATATTTAAATTTGTTTTAGATTTTTTTTAATATATAAATTATGCTTTTTAAGATTTTTTATAAAAATAATTTAACAATCTTATCACTAACCATAGTGTATGGGAGAAGTTGAAAAGGATATTGCAGTAACTATACACGGATTGTATCTATAATTATTTGTATGAGGGGATTTTAAATGTTGATTAGGGGATTTTGACCAAATCAATAAATGCAGGCATGTAGAAAGACATGTGGATTGAAAAAAGTTAATAAATGCTGATCAGGAAATTTTGATCAAATCAATAAATGTTGAATTTTTTTTTTAAATAAAAAAATAAAAAATTTAGAAAATTCAGATTGAGATATTGAAGGTCCCACAGGTCTTGGGGGTTAAAAATTTATTTTTGCTTAATATATAATATAAAGGGAGCTGTTTTCATAAATTCATCTTTAATTACTTATGTTCCATTCAACCCATATTCTTTTTGATTATTCCATTAGGTCCTATTTGAGATAAAAAGACCAAAATATCCTTTTCATCTACTTATGTTCTATTTAGTTCATATTATTTCTTATGTTTCAATAAGTCCTATGGGTGACATAATTACTAAATACCCCTAATGTATCTACTTATGTTCTATTTAGTTCATATTATTTTCTTATGTTTCAATAAGTCTTATGGGTGACATAATTACTAAAATACCCCTAATGTATCTACTTATATTCTATTTAGTTCATATTATTTTCTTATGTTTCAATAAGTCCTATGGGTGACATAATTACCAAAATACCCCTAATGTGAATGTTCACACCGTCAATGTAAATGTTCATATTGTCAATGTATAGGGGCCCGGCCCATGTACAATATGAATATTCACATTGACATGTTAACATTCACATTGATAGGAGTGTAAAATTAGCCTGCGGCACGGGGCGAGCCCGGTCCGGCCCGTGACAATGTGAATATTCACATTGACATATTAACATTCACATTGATAAGACTGTAAAATTGGCCCGCGGCCCAGGGCGAGCCCGGCCCAGCCCGTGACAATGTGAATATTCACATTGACATATTAACATTTACATTGATAAGACTGTAAAATTGGCCCGCAGCCCGACCCGTGACAATGTGAATATTCACATTGACATATTAACATTCATATTGATAGGAGTGTAAAATTAGCTCATGACGTGGGAGGCCCGCCGCCCATTGTCGGGCGGGCTGCCGACAGGATGACAATGTGAATATTCACATTGACATGTTAACATTCACATTGATAAGAGTATAAAATTGACTCAAGGCCCTATGGGCGGAACTGTATGCCCGGCGAGTCTGCCAGTGACAATGTGAATATTCACATTGACATATTAACATTCGCATTGATAGGAGTGTAAAATTAGCCCGTGGAGGTCCGAAACTCGCCATCGCTCGGCGGGCTGCCGGCCCGTGACAATGTGAATATTCACATTGACATATTAATATTCACATTGATAAGAGTATAAAATTGGTCCATGGGGGAAGATCGACAAATTCGGCCTGGTGAGCTGGACCTAAGCTCGAGCTTAGACCGCAAGGCGTTTTTTTTTTTAATTCTTTTTAATTTTTTCTACCAAAATTTTATTATTTTCCACAAAAAAAGACATTGTGCCTTAGGTGGGCTGGGCCTCGGACCCAGCCTTGAATGAGCCTTAAGCTGGCCGATGGGCCGGGCCGGGCTTCAAACCTAGCCTAGGGTCTCGGACATGCTCGGGCCCGGACCCAAACAAGCCTGCCCCGGGCCGTGGGCGAGCTTCGAGTAGCCCACGGGCCGCAGGCCAATTCTACATTCCTATCAATGTGCATGTTAACATGTCAATGTGAATATTCACATTGTCAACGGGCTGAGTCAGGCCTACCCCGGGCCGAAGGCGAGCTTCAGGTAGCGGACAAATTTTACACTCCTATCAATGTTAATATTAACATGTCAATGTGAATATTCACATTCTCACGTAGGCCCGCCTCAAGTCTGTCACTTACACGGTCATCGGACCAATTTTACACTCTTATCAATGTGAATGTTAACATGTTAATGTGAATATTCACATTGTCAACGGGCCAAGCCGGGCCCGCCCATGGGTCGCGAGCCAATTTTATACTCTTATCAATGTGAATGTTAACATGTCAATGTGAATATTCACATTGTTAATAGGCCGGGTCAGGCCCGCCCCGGGCCGCCCACGGGCCGTGGAAGGGTTTCGGGCAGCCACGGGGCCCGGGCTAATTTTATACTCTTATCAATGTGAATGTTAACATGTCAATGTGAATATTTACATTGTCAACAAAGCGAGCGAGTTGCCCACGCCGTGGCGGTTTTGGCCAGCCACGGGGCGCGGGCTAATTTTACACTCCTATCAATGTGAATGTTAACATGTTAATGTGAATATTCACATTGTCAACGGGCCCTTCGAACCACGGAAGGCTTTTGGCCGCCCACAGGACGCTGGCCAATTTTATACTCTTATCGATGTGAATGTTAACATGTCAATGTGAATATTCACATTGTCAACGGGCCGGGCCCGCCCCGGGCCGCGGGCAGGCTTTTGGTCGCCCATGGGCCGCGGACCAATTTTTATACTCTTATCAATGTGAATGTTAACATGTCAACATGAATATTCACATTGTCAACGGCCCGGACCGGGCCGCCCATGGACTGCTAGCGGGTTTCGCGCCACCACGGGACACGGGCCAATTTTACACTTCTATTAATGTGAATGTTAACATGTCAATGTGAATATTCACATTGTCAATGGGTCGGGCCCGCCCCGGCTCGCTGACGGGTTTCGGACCGTCCACGGGCCAATTTTACATTCCTATCAATGTCAATTTTAAAATATGAATGTTTACATCATAAATTGCTAACCGTTCAAAAAATATTTATAAAGGTATCAAAATTAAATATAAGGGCATAAGTGTCCAAGAAAATAGTGTAAATCAAGAAAAATGACTTTATGGAATAAAACTATACATACATGGGATTAAATGGATTAAAAAATTCCTTCATGGACTTCTTGGACTAAAACACTTCTAAATAGGATTTATCAATAATTTTCCCTAATATAAATATAGATCATCATGTCTTAATAAACTTTCAATTATTAAATCATGTATTAAAATTTATAATCTAACAATTGAGAAAGAAAGATCGGTCTCAGATTTATTTATTTTGTTTTTATTGAGTAGATAAAAGAACCTGGTCCATAATAGTTCAAGTTTTTTTTTTTAATAATAAAATTATAGGTCATGATTGATCTGATATACAAAATAGTAAGCAATTCTCCTTATTATTATTCCAAACCAATAAATAAAATATGGGAAATCGTATGACACACCTGCTTTTGGGTTGTGTATGACCCAGTTATCATATTTGTGATTTTTAGTTATGATCTATTGTGGTGTTACTTATAATTTTGTTGTAATTTAGTTATACATATTGTGTTATTGATTATGACTCATTGTGATGTTGATTATAATATTATTTTAATTATAATTTAAAAGTTTTCAGTTATACTTTATGTGGTGGTTTAGTTATGACTCAAAAAAAAAATTTTTTTTTTAATTATAACTGAAAATGATTCAATTATGACATTTATAATAATCAACTTTATTTATACCTTATTTTTATTAAAATGAGCATGCTTGTGTGTAGGTTGGTGTAAAAGGGGAGTTGGACGAACTTGTTGCCAATTCTCTCTCTATAAATGGTAAGGGTTTTCTTTATTCAATTGAAAGTTTTGGTTTGGAGTCTTATTTTTCTTTGTATGTAATTTTATGTTTTAAATAGAGAAATAAAAAAATTACTTAGCATAAAAAAATTTAAAAGTTTTACGATACCAAATCTAATCTTTACTTTATGAGTGCTGCAATTAGTACTTTGGAACCCCCCCTATTTCTTTAGACTCTTACCTACAAAATTCAAATTCTTGAAAATTTTCCGACAACCCCCCAAATAATACTAAAAGTATTATTTTAAAAATATCACACCCACCAGAATGCATATTCTTTAGCACACCCCCTAAAATCTTTTATCTCCCAATACCCTTTACTATTGAACTCTCATTGTTAAACTCAAGCTTTCTCTTACTGTCAATTGTTGAACTCTTGCCATTGAACTCAAACTTTTTCTCACCATCGACAGAGCTTTGTTGTTGATCTCTATCTGTCATCAATCTCTCTGCCGCCAATTTTTGTCACAAGTGATCTCTCTGCCATTGATTTCTCTCACAGCTGATCTTTCACTGCCTACCTTTCTCTGTCATTAACCTTTCCGCCACCATGTTCGGACATGTGTGTTACTAAACTGTTGGCTTATTTTTCCTATGAAGGAAAATATTATAAATGCGAGCGTGCCAGTAAGGATTGAAAAATCCTTACAGATTAAATTCAAGCCAATTATCAAGCGATTGTGTTGACAGTTCTTTCGCCTCAACAAAGAGGACTTCAAAATTGCCAAAGTGTAGAGAAAAGAAAAATTAAAGAAGAATGAGGGAGACGGAGAAAGATGATTGAGTGAACAATCAAAGTAATAATTACTTACCTCTACTCCTATACTTCGAAAATGAAGTGCATTAAATGCTTCAAATGAAATCGAAAATAAATGTTTCAAATATAAATTTATGTTAAACTACTCCTAAGATAAGGAAAATGACAAGAAATATTGAAATCGATTGTCTTTTATTTGAATTCGATCTCCTTACAATGTAGCCATGAATGGCTATTTATAGACAAATATTTGTAGGAAAAAACTTCCAAAGAATAACTACCCAATAACCACCTAAAACTACCCATTTTTCCATCTTTATTCCCACAATGCCACATATTCCTCCATGTCTTCATAACTTCCTTTAACTTCCAATTAATGCTCCATGTTCTCCACTTCATTCTCCATCATCTTTTCACATTTCATAACTTCTCGTAACCTCCAAATGAATAAGAGGATGACATATGTCCTGCAATTATATAAATAATAAATAATAATAAAAATTGCAGATTTATGGTGCCAACACAAACATTATAAAAACGTAAAGTCTTGTGTCCGTGAACAAGTTTGACCTATCAAAATTTAACAAAGAAAGATCACTATACATTAACCAATTTGATTAATAAATAAACTAAAGTTCATTACGCATTAAGATTACATTCAAAGTGCCAAACATATGAGTAATGTTGGGTTAGACGTTGCCAAACTAAAACTTTTAATTTGGTCGGCATATGTTAGGGAGTGTAGTACCGGAAAAAATTGAACCGTTTTCATCATTTTTTGGAGGATTAAATTACTTACGCTTATCCCGCAAAACCGAAGTTTATGGGCAGCCAATGATGAATTACCACATCAAGATCTTCCATCAAATTTTCACTCACCTACCTTACATAATTATTGCCTCTCCCTTCCCCTCTCTTCCTTGCGTAAACCCTATGGTCATGTTTGTTTTGCTGATTAGGGTGTGGGATTGGAGTAGTATAGATGTGGGTCCTACAAAAGCTTGTTTGTTTGTTTCCTTATTGAGTGGAGCTGCTACTCCACCGAGAATGAGCCGATTGAAAAATCAATCCCCTGGCTCGAAGATTAGGATACACTTTTGCCCTTAATTGTTGCCTATATATATGTGTTTGGCAGAAAGAAATAGCGAGAAAGACACAAATTTGGTAGCAAGGCAACGACAGAAATCTTGACCCATATAACCTGATGAAAAGTAAACAGAATCGCTCTCATTTTGTGAAGTCACGCCCTTCCCATTATCGCCTCCGTATGGAGAGAGGACATTCACCATCTGAAATTCCACCTGCTAGGTTACTGTTCTTGCCTTTATTATAAGAGGATTTTTCCCAGAGGAAAATCAGTTTAGAATTAAAGAAGTACATTGGCGCATCCTACAGATGCAGTCAATGTGTGACAATCCTAACTTTTGAACAACCTGTTGTACGTGAGCTCTAAAAGTTGCCTTGATCCACCAAGATCCTCTTGACAAGAAATTCTCCAATTTGCAAGGTTACCACCGTATGTCACTGTGGATGGTGAATCCATAACAAGTCTTCATCAAAAACAAGATCCTCTCTTTTGAAGAACGATTCTCTTTATGAGCCTTTGGACAAGGCCATCACTTCCCTTAAGTGTGCCGACCTTTTGATCTCTCTCTTGACTTGATTTATCTATTTCTTTAGGGAGATCGAATATATCATGTTGATGGTTGCCGTTGGTTGGGTGTTTCCTTCCTCGTCTCCGAGTTTTTCTTTGTGGTCCGCAGAATGATCAACGAATGTTCGTAAATGACCGTTCTATGCTGTAACGCCCTCAAAATAACAACACAAAACCCAACAATATAGACATGCATTGATATATATATAAAAGTCTCATAGCCTTCTATTTATCACAGTTTCATTACAAAAAGTATTACATGTTAACAACAAAAGCAAATGCCCTAAGGGCTTACAGCTTTCCAAGTTAACACTTGGTTACAAAAAGAGAGCACTAGCTCAATTACACCTTAAGCCCTTGGCTTGAATTTACATGTAATACATCAAAAGA
The DNA here is from genome assembly GCA_025200525.1 of Camellia lanceoleosa. Taxonomy (NCBI): domain Eukaryota; kingdom Viridiplantae; phylum Streptophyta; class Magnoliopsida; order Ericales; family Theaceae; genus Camellia; species Camellia lanceoleosa. Next base: position 163,255,809 of record CM045760.1, on the reverse strand, counting down.
AAATAGACGACCAAAAAGTCATCGACCTCAAGCCTCCCAAGCTATGTCCTTGGAGGTGGCGTGCTACCTGTACCTGAAAATGATGTTCCCATATAGGGTGAGCCACAGCCCAGTAGAAATGTACTAAACCAGTTATGAATAATGACTAAAAGATTAACAGTTGATAGATGGTCAACACTTTTACACTCCTTCATAACACATTACAATTCCAAGACTTTCAAGTCTATGTTCAATTCACTCTCCATTTTCATTAAATTCTCAATTTGTAATTCATGGCTCAGAACCTGGCCAAACAACTCATATGAGGCAATAACTCATATTAACCACCTTCAATTTCATTACTTCCACAGATAAGCATATTAGCTATATCACATTCCCAAGACAAGCATATAAGCTCTGTCAACGCACTTCTAGATAAGCATATGAGCTCTATCTACGGAGTCCATCCCCTATCTTCTCCCAAACAACATCCGGTTTAGAGGTACATCCCCTATCTTCCCCTAAACCGTGGAGTACATCCCCTATCTTCTCCAACACAACACAATGCATATAAACAACAATTATACACATCACAAATCAATACATAAAATTAATGTATTCTTCAACTGTCATACTCAATGACACATTTCAATGATTGGTTTTAGTTTGCCTAATCATCATGCATTGTCTACAACAATCAAGACTATCCTCCACCGATAGCCCAAAGCAGATATTTCTAAACAGAAAATAAATGCACAAAATGGATATTAAATCAACATTTCAATTTGGTGAGTGATAAGTAATTCAACTACACCCTTTAATCCCATACACTTTCAATCTCAACATTTCCACTTCAATTCCTCATTTCTCATAATTAATCACATCAATTAATTAATCAAAGTAATTAGGGCATTTTTCCATAATTGACATTACAACCCTTAAGGTTCCATTTTCATCAATGTTTCAACATTAATCCCATGTTTCTACACTAAACATGCCTCTAGGTTCATTATAAATAAAAACCCCATTTTTGTAAAATTACACAAAGGCCCAAAGTTTCTCAAAATTACTCTACAACTTCCAACACATCAAAATGCTAAAATTCAAAGACAAAATCCATAAAGAGGAGTAGGATATCCCTACCTCAAAGTTTGAGCTCAAAAGGAGATGAAGACCCAACACCCAACTTGCTCCAAAGCCAAATATTTTCAGATTAGATCGAAGCCCAAGTCACCCTCTATCTTTTTAACAAAGCACTTAGGGTAGATTCACACTCTAGGGAGATGATTTCTTAGAGAGAAGGCAAGTCTAGAGAGAGGCTCTCATTTAGGGTTTGATGTTATAATAGTTTTGAAAATGTGATGTTTAGATCGTTGCTTGAATCGATATAAATAGGCTCGCTCGGCGAAGACTTGGTCGCTCGGCGACCGAACCTGAAAAACCCTAGCTCGAGCCAAGAAGGTCTCGCTCGAGCCAACAACCCGAGCTCGCTCGAGCCAGAACTCGACCCGCCAGTGCAACTAGACGCCGCTCGAAGCGACAAAGCGCTTTCGCTCGGCGAAGATCGCTCGGCGAAAAAAGCTCGCCGAGCCAAAAATCATGGTGTTGAGTCGATGCAGACGCAATCGCTCGCTCGGGCGAAGCCACTCTGGCTCGACCCACCAGACACAAAACTCAACGCTCGCTCGAGTGACCAACTCCTCGCTCGAGCGAAGGACAAAAATTCTGGGCAGCAACCCTTGGTTCCCAAACACAACCAACATGAAACAAAACCTGCCCAACACATCCTATAACTCAAATACAATGTAGAAAAGGATGTAAACAAGACAAAGCTCAACTATTAACATCCAAGGACACATGTCCGGATCACTGTACAATAAGGGTTAAACCCGGGATCGCTATAACCTCCCCCCCTTAAAGAATTTCGTCCCCGAAATTAAAAACAAGTTTTTGAAAAGTAAGCTTTTTCTCTATTTTAAACAATGTCATAACACAACATTCAACAATTCGGCCCATTACCGGTCATCCATCTCTTATTAAGAGGCATTTCACAACATACATTTCAAAGTGCATCTATAACATGCATTTCCTTTCCATTTTCCAACCATTTTCAACATACATGGTTCGCAATTCATATCATAATAAAGTTTCATGATACATAATCAGTCCTATAATATAGCCAATAAATGCAATATTATAACCCACTTCCGTAAACCAAAACATATGCTATGTTTTACAACTTAAGACATAAACAAAGCTTAAGTCCGGCAAGATTATAAAATCCAAGTACAAGATTACACATCAATAAACAAGTCCGGATATTTCTCACGGACTTCCAACTCATGTTCCCAAGTGGCTTCCTCCACTCCGTGATGCTTCCACAAAACCTTCACCAAAGGAATGGACTTGCCACGCAGGACTTGATCCCGCCTATCCAAGACCCGAACCGGTCTCTCCTCATACGAAGCATCCTCATCTACCTCTAAGTCGGTCCAATCTAACACATGTGATGGATCCGGCTCATACTTCCGAAGCATACTCACATGAAATACGTCATGAACTCCGGACAACTGTGGCGGCAAGGCTAAACGGTAAGCAACCTCGCCAATCCTCTCAAGGATCTCAAAAGGGCCTATAAACCGAGGGGATAGCTTTCCTCTCTTCCCAAACCTCATCAATCCCCGCCTAGGTGATATCTTCAGAAAGACATGATCACCCATCTCAAACACCAACGGTCTCCTCCTCTGATCGAGATAAGATTTCGACGACTACGAAAGTAACAAGCCTCCTACAGATAAGCTCAACTTTCTCCGTCGTCTCCCTAACCAACTCCGGACCCAACAAAGGTGTATCACCCACCTCGGCCCAACAAACCGGAGACCTACAAGGTCGGCCATACAAGGCCTCAAACGGTGCCATACCAATGCTAGACTGAAAACTGTTGTTGTAGGCAAACTCCACCAATGGTAGGTGCCTCTCCCACGTCCCACTAAAGTCAAGGACACAACCCCGAAGCATATCCTCAAGGATCTGAATAGTGCGCTCGGACTGCCCGTCAGTCTGAGGGTGATAAGCTGTACTAAAGGTCAACTTAGTGCCCAAAGCACTCTGCAAACTCTGCCACAATCTAGCAGTAAAACGAGGATCTCTATCTGAGACGATCGTCACTGGGACCCCGTGCAATCTCACTATGTCCCGAATATACAAGTCGGCAAGGTGATCTACCGAATCTCTCACGCGCATAGGGATGAAGTGCGCCGACTTAGTCAACCGGTCTACAACCACCCAAATAGCATCACTACCCCGCTGAGTCCTCGGAAGGCCTACAACGAAGTCCATAGTGACATGCTCCCACTTCCACTCAGCAATAGGTAAGGGTTGTAACAAACCCGCTGGCCTCTGATGCTCGGCCTTCACTTGCTGACAAGTAAGGCACTTAGACACGAAGACTGCCACATCTCTCTTCATGCCTCGCCACCAAAACTGGCGACTCAAATCCTGATACATCTTAGTACCTCCCGGATGCACCGCAAGGCGCGAATGATGAAACTCTCGGAGTACCTCCTCTCGGCAAGACTCCGGCACAAACAAACGGTCTCGGTATCTCACGCTCAAGTTGGGATACACCGTCAAACCCTTCTCAACTTTCCCACTGGAGATCTTTTCTCTGAGGGAGTCTACCTCAAGGTCACCTTTCTGTGCCTCTAACACTCGAGTCACAAGTGTAGGCTGCACAACAATAGAAAACAAGGCCGCAGCCTCAATGGATTCGCCCAGAAGCAAATCAAACTCGCCAAGTGCCCCCAACATCTCCCACTCTTGGATGGCTACACAAGCTACATCACTAATGGATTTCCTACTAAGGGCGTCGGCCATAACATTGGCCTTCCCTGGGTGATAATGCAACTCGAAGTCGTAATCCTCAATAAACTCCATCCACCTCCTCTGCCTCAAATTCAAGTCCTTATGTGAAAACAGATATTTCAGACTCTTATGATCCGAGAATACCTCGAATCTCTCACCATAAAGGTAGTGCTTCCAGATTTTCAAGGCAAAGATCATAGCCGCTAACTCTAGGTCATGTGTAGGGTAATTTTTCTCGTGTATTTTCAACTGACGTGAGCCATAAGCTACCACTTTCCCTTCCTGCATCAACACATAACCCAAACCCTCTCGTGAGGCATCACAATAGACTGCATAACCTAACCCTCTCTCCGGAATAATCAAGACCGGAGCGGTGGTCAATCTAACTTTCAACTCCTGAAACGACTTTTCACAAGTCTCACTCCATACAAATTTGACTCCCTTCCGAGTCAACCTAGTCAACGGTGAAGCTAACACGAGAAATCTTTCACAAACCAGCAGTAATACCAGCTAATCGAGCTGCAGATCTTGAACACACTCTTAGGCTGTGCCCAATCTTGCACTGCCTCAGTCTTGGATGTATCAACAGACACCCCTTCCCCGGAAACCACATGGCCTAAGAACTTGACTTCTTCTAGCCAGAACTCACACTTCCCAAACTTGGCATATAGCCTATGGGCTCTAAGTAACTCGAGCACCACTCTCAAGTGTTCCTCGTGCTCCTCCTTCGAAGGTGAATAGATAAGAATGTCGTCCACAAAAACGACCACAAAACGATCCAAGAATTCCCGGAAGATCCGGTTCATCAAGTCCTTAAAGACTGCCGGTGCATTGGTAAGCCCAAATGGCATCACCAGAAACTCATAATGGCCATACCGCGTACGGAATGCCGTCTTCGGAATATCCTCCTCTCTGACCCTCAACTGGTGGTAACCCGATCTCAAATCTATCTTAGAGAAACAACGGGAACCCTTCAACTGGTCAAACAAATCATCTATACGGGGCATAGGGTACTTATTCTTAACCGTAGCCCGATTTAACTTCCGGTAGTCGATACACAATCTCAAGGCACCGTCTTTCTTTTTAGCAAAGAGGGCTGGTGCTCCCCACGGCGATACACTAGGGCGAATGAAGCCTTTATCTAGCAATTCTTGGAGCTGAACTTTCAACTCAATCAACTCTGCTGGGGCAAAACGATAAGGTGCCATAGAAATCGGTGCCGTGCCGGGCACTAAATCAATAGAGAACTCTGTCTCTCGGTGAGGTGGCAAATCAACGAGATCCTCGAGAAAGACGTCCGAGTACTCACAAACTACCCTTGGCAACTCAATCTGGGTCTCATCACACTCACCATTCTCAAAGCTAGCAAGTAGACTACTAAGTTCATTCCGCCTTTGCGGACCATACCCCGGTGGCATAACACTACCAACCCGGTCTCCCAAGAAATGGAAACACTCCCCGCTCACGGTACAACACGTAACCCTCTGGCGGTAGCAATCAATAACAGCCCGGTATGACGATAACCAGTCCATACCTAAAATAACATCAAAGCCCTTCATGGGCATAACTACAAATGGAAACGGAAGTCGATGATCGTCGACCTCTATATCACAACCTCTACATCCGTGCTTCAAAATTAACTCACCCCCAATAGGTGACACCACACAAATAGGAGACGCTAATAGTGCTAACTCCAATTCCAACACAGATGCAAATGCAGCAGATACAAAAGAATGAGATGCACTCGTATCAATCAACACTCTGGCAACCGAGTTGCAAAATAAAAAGGTACCTCTCACTACTGATGGAGCTGGTACTAGATCTGTGACAACAACATACCGCATACTGTGGGACCACTGGTCCACTGCTCACCCCTAGGAGCATCTGATCTTTGTCTTGTTGGACGACGAAGCTCCCGGATCCGCTCTCGAGGCCTGCACAGACTGAGCTGGCTGAAATCCCTGGGTCTGCCTAGGACCAGGCGCTCCTGAAGTGGCACTCAAGCGTGGCGAGAACCTCTTGGTGCCCAGTGTCCTGCCGATAACAAGACAAGGGCCCCTGCCCAAACTCGACTCTGTAGTGAAGAAGATCTGACCCTCGACCTCCGCCTTATGCAAGCTGAAGCCTTGTGACCGGTGGCCACACTTGTAGCAGTAAACTCTCCTGATTGCCCTCCCGAGCCTACACTCGGTCTTTGGGAAAGTTGACCTAGAAACTCCACCACAGAGGCTGGCGGGGTTATAACCCCTCTGTCTCCTACTATCAGCATGTCCATCCTGACTCCTCTTGGAGCCTTCCTGCCCTTCCTCCTCTTCCTGCATCATAATCTCAGTATGAGCTGCAGCATCAACTAGTCGCCCATAATCTCGGATCATAGACCCCACAATTCTCAACTTGAGGCCGCGCCTCAACTTCTTCTCAAACTCAACGCAACGGCGTTCCTCAGACGCCACAAACTCAGGTGCAAACCTGGACAAACTAGTGAATGAGGCCTCAAACTCGGCCACTGATGAACTGATACCTTGGTGGCCAGGCGATCTCTCAACTTCTCCTAAACAGCTGGAGACAGGAACTTCTCCTGAAAAGCGTCAACAAAAGCCTTCCAAGTCCCTCCTATACGACTCTTGGTGAACTTCCACCACTGACCCGCATCCCCTTTTAGTTGGAAAGATGCCAAGGTCACCTTCAGTACCTCGTCTTCGATGCCTAGCATCTCAAACGTCTTCGTTGTCTGTTCGAGCCATTCATCTGCCTTAAGCGGCTCTTTAGGATCACCCACAAATTCATCCGGATTAGACCTGAAGAACTCCCTCTTCAGAAAGGGAGGTCCTGTATCCGCCACAACAACCTGAGCCTGATTCTCAGCTCTGAGAATGCCTACTGACTCCCTGAATGCCCCTGCTATCTCTCGGGCTAGAGCGCCCATAGCTTTGGTCTCTTGGCTCGGCCACATTGGCACGACCAACCCCTTCTGAGCTTTGGAATCTCATCCGGTAAAGGCATTTCTGCCTCCTAGGCACCACGCCTTCCACCTCTTCCTCGTCCTGACATCCTAATAAAGGTAACACAGAACGTTAGCACATTTATAAACGTGCCAAAACTAAACACTCACGTCCTAATGCATGGACAACTGTAATTCACTCCACGTAAGCACGTAAACACATAAGCACTTACGAATTTCATTTCTGGATAATGATAGTCCCGAGGCGTTACTAGAGTTCCGATTAGAAACAGCATTGATCAAGTGCTTTTCCAACAAGACTCCCAGAAACCCAAGGATCCATTCAACATCCTAGAAATTAAATCCCATACCCAAATAATCACATAAGCTTGTTATCAATTAAACACATGTCATATGACACTACACTAAGTCTCTATCGAGCGAGACAAACCCATTGTGATCCTAATCACTTCCCACGTACCCAAAGTATTCGAACCCGGTACGCTCTGATACCAAGTTGTAACGCCCTCAAAATAACAACACAAAACCCAACAATATAGACATGCATTGATATATATAAAAGTCCCATATCCTTCTATTTATCACAGTTTCATTACAAAAAGTATTACATGTTAACAACAAAAGCAAATGCCCTAAGGGCTTCTGACTTTCCAAGTTAACACTTGGTTACAAAAAGAGAGCACTAGCTCAATTACACCTTAAGCCTTTGGCTTGAATTTACATGTAATACATCAAAAGAAAATAGACGACCAAAAAGTCTGCCAGCCTCAAGCCTCCCAAGCTATGTCCTTGGAGGTGGCGTGCTACCTGTACCTGAAAATGATGTTCCCATATAGGGTGAGCCACAGCCCAGTAGAAATATACTAAACCAGTTATGAATAATGACTAAAAGATTAACAGTTGATAGATGGTCAACACTTTTACACTCCTTCATAACACATTACAATTCCAAGACTTTCAAGTCTATGTTCAATTCACTCTCCATTTTCATTAAATTCTCAATTTGTAATTCATGGCTCAGAACCTGGCCAAACAACTCATATGAGGCAATAACTCATATTAACCACCTTCAATTTCATTACTTCCACAGATAAGCATATTAGCTATATCACATTCCCAAGACAAGCATATAAGCTCTGTCAACGCACTTCTAGATAAGCATATGAGCTCTATCTACGGAGTCCATCCCCTATCTTCTCCCAAACAACATCCGGTTTAGAGGTACATCCCCTATCTTCTCCTAAACCGTGGAGTACATCCCCTATCTTCTCCAACACAACACAATGCATATAAACAACAATTATACACATCACAAATCAATACATAAAGTTAATGTATTCTTCAACTGTCATACTCAATGATACATTTCAATGATTGGTTTTAGTTTGCCTAATCACCATGCATTGTCTACAACAATCAAGACTATCCTCCACCGATAGCCCAAAGCAGATATTTCTAAACAGAAAATAAATGCACAAAATGGATATTAAATCAACATTTCAATTTGGTGAGTGATAAGTAATTCAACTACACTTTAATATCATACACTTTCAATCTCAACATTTCCACTTCAATTCCTCATTTCTCATAATTAATCACATCAATTAATTAATCAAAGTAATTAGGGCATTTTTCCATAATTGACATTACAACCCTTAAGGTTCCATTTTCATCAATGTTTCAACATTAATCCCATGTTTCTACACTAAACATGCCTCTAGGTTCATTATAAATAAAAACCCCATTTTTTGTAAAATTACACAAAGGCCCAAAGTTTCTCAAAATTACTCTACAACTTCCAACACATCAAAATGCTAAAATTCAAAGACAAAATCCATAAAGAGGTAGGATATCCCTACCTCAAAGTTTGAGCTCAAAAGGAGATGAAGACCCAACACCCAACTTGCTCCAAAGCCAAATATTTTCAGATTAGATCGAAGCCCAAGTCACCCTCTATCTTTTTGACAAAGCACTTAGGGTAGATTCACACTTTAGGAGATGATTTCTTAGAGAGAAGGCAAGTCTAGAGAGGCTCTCAAATTTAGGGTTTGAAGATATAAAAGTTTTGAAAAAGTGAAGTTTAGATCGGCTGCTATGACGATATAAATAGGCTCGCTCGGCGAAGACTTGGTCGCTCGGCGACGGAACCTGAAAAACCCTAGCTCGAGCCAAGAAGGTCTCGCTCGAGCCAACAACCCAGCTTCGCTCGGCGAAGAAAAGCTCGCTCGAGCTAGGAACTCGACCGCCAGTCTGCAACTAGACGACGCTCGGCAACAAAGCGCCGCTCGGCGAAGCCAACCAGATCGCTCGGCGAAAAAAAGCTCGCCGAGCCAAAAATCATGGTGTTCGTCGGTGCGAGCAATCGCCGCTCGGCGAAGCCACTCTGGCTCGACCCACCAGACACAAAACTCAACGCTCGCTCGAGCGACCAACTCCTCGCTCGAGCGAAGGACAAAAATTCTGGGCAGCAACCCTTGGTTCCCAAACACAACCAACCTGAAACAAAACCTGCCCAACACATCTTATAACTTGAATACAATGTAGAAAAGGATGTAAACAAGACAAAGCTCAACTATTAACATCCAAGGACACATGTCCGGATCACTGTACAATAAGGGTTAAACCCGGGATCGCTATATATGCTAACTCTTCTAGGAATTGCTTTAGCGCCTTGCAATCTTCGGTGAGGTGTCTGTAGTCCGTGTGGTAGGGGCACTACAACCTTCGATTTTGAAGAGATGGGTTTCCGATCATTTTTGGAGACCATAAGAAGTAGGGTTCGTTTTGAATTTTCATCAGTATTTGATATATCGGCTATGGGAAGGTGGTAACCATTGCTCTGAAGGTTTCCTTTCATATCTTAGTTTGTTCGGTGATTGCGTTTGACTCCTTTTAGGATCATGAGCCTTCCTTCCTTCTTTCTACAGAGTTTTTGGCAGAAGGCATGTGGGCTTTAATTCTACAGAGTTTTTGACACAACTTGGGTATATAGTAGGTACTAGTAGGTGACCATGGGAATTCATTTTCAAAATAAAAATTAATTTTGAGTCTTAAAATGAAAAATTCGTTTTACTAGATTTTTTTTTTTCATTTTTAGTTTTTAGCATGATTTTAAAATTAAATTATGGTTTGTAAGTTATTTAATATAATACCATTTAATTTTGGTTTATCTAATACCTGTACTTTTGGCATTAAATGTCAATTGTATGTTGGATCTTAATAAATTAAACTATTTAATCAATTTTTGTATTACTCTAAATTGAAAATAAGTATTTTTTTACAAACGTATCAAGTCGTACCTGTATCATACTTTTTTTGGATCTTACCATATCGACATACATGTATTGTACTAGTACCAATACTCATGTTCATACCTGTGCTTCATAGGTCTCAAATTATCTTAAGTTGATCCTGGACAAACTTATTGAGTGAAAATTTCTTAGGTACTCTATGTGTGTGCGAATGCAATTGTTACTAATTTATTCCCCAAATTAATTTCAATAGAATTGATCGACTAATATTAATTTCAAAATTGAGTGGGAAAAAAAAAAAAAAAATTTAGTTGGTATCTAAAGGATACTCAACGACTAATACTCAATTTTTTTATTTAACATTTAATTTTTTTTTTTTTGAGATAAAAAATATTAATTAAATATTAAATATATATTTTTAATATTTGGGGGGTTAATTGATCTTTAAGGTATAGTTTAGAAGATAAAATGAAGTTTCAAATGAAATTTGATATCACGTTAGAAAGTTCTGTTTGATTTTAGATGGAATGTAATGATAGAGGCCAAATTGATTAAAATTTCAAAAGTTTAAGGGGTAAATTGATATTATAGGAAGTTTGGAAATCAAATTGAAAAAGGCATGAAAGGTTGGGACAAAATGATATTTGTGCAAACTAAAAACTAAATTGATTTGGACAGGTGAGGTCTACAAAAGGAAAATTATTGGTTAGTTTTGGGGAGTTACGTAGCGGTGATCCTTACCAATCACAAACCATTATGCTCTCTTAAGTTTTCGAATCATTTAATACAAAATCGTGAATTCTATTCTCTCCACCAATTACAATGTATGTAAAGCGCATCACATGACGTTGATCCTAGACCAATTCTCAAACCATAACCAGACTTCCCCAAGTCAGCAATGGCGCACTCTGCAATGTGGACCCAAAAACCAGTATAAATGCTACTTTCCCTATTTTGATTGTTAATTTTCTTTCATTTTATTTTAAAAGAAAAATCATTTGGATTAGAATTAAGTCCTTGTTTGTGAATGTTGTTGGCTGAAGTAAGAGGAGAGCCATCTCCAATTACCTAATTCCCCTTCACCCACCACCCATTTTCCTTCAAAAACATACAAATTATAACCGAAATTCCAATGGCTTGTGTTTCCGATTCCTGTGGCTTTGCATTCAACGCATAGATAAGGTATATTCGCTCTTTTTTTTTTTGGTTCCTTCAGCGTTGCTTTTTCTTTTTCTGATCTAGATAATAGGCATCAATTAATTACTAGGATTCTAAAATTCATAAGTTTATAATATGCGTCAAGAATTGATGCTTTGGCTTGATTCATTCGATAGTTGAATATCGATGTTCTGATTTAGAGTTTGACAGAATTTGATGCCTTTACGACTATTTTTTAGTTCTAAAAAAAGAAAAAATTAATTCAAAATTATAATCTAACAAAATTTATGGATTTTCACATTTTTTTAAAGGGGAAATTATTGCTCAGGGTGGTTTTTAAAAAATTATTTTATATTAATGAAAAAGTTTATTGAGAGGGTAATTTATATATAAATTGGGTTGAGCCGGATGAATTGGGCCGAGCTGGGCCAAGCCAAGTAATGGGCCAATTTGGGCCGCACTACGAAGGGCTGAGTAGAATGACCATATAAGTTACTCCGGTCTGGAGAGGTAGTATTGAAGTTAGACCGGTCGCACAACCGAGATAATTAGTGCGGTCGCATAAGGCCTTATTTGTACTTCGGTTGAGAAATGTGTTGAGTGAAGTTCGGTCTTCAGCAGTGAGTTCGGTCGCGGCGCATGGAAACCAAGGTGTGTTAAGTCCTTAAGAGGATTGGTTCTGCAGATAGTTCGGCTCGGCTCTCTTATGGTTAGCTCGGTCATAGTACCGGAAAGCCGAGGTAAGAGAAAGGAAAGTAAGGGCTGAACTAGTGGTTACTTCGGTCGTATTGTAGTCCGGCCATGGTAAAACCATCTTACTTGGTTTAAGCAGTGAAGGGGGGTGTTGGAGGATAAGCATTATCTTCCAAGAGTATGAATCCTAGGAGGACTCTACATGGAGGAGTAAGAGTCCTACTATGATTGTGCCACACGAAATCGATAAAAGCTCACCCATATCACCTTTGGAGAGGTAACGCAATTTTGCTTTCTGAATACACAGAGCTTTTGTCTACTTGTCAAGCTTACTGACTTAGGCATCAGAGAGGTTTCCGGCACACACCCGCCGGCTAGCTCACGTTTGTGTTTTCAGGTGATAAAGCGACGTCGTACAGAGGAACGCAGACTTGATCAACAGGATTATACGAGAAGGTGTATTTCTTTCCCGTACAATTGGCGCTGTCTGTGGGAATTCAGACAAGAACAGAACCTCTTGATCAAGCTTTTCCTCTCAATAATCAATGGCGAACAACGAAGAGTTACCTCAGTCCGCCATTGACAGACTAACTCCAGAAGGAGGTACAAGGCGCGAAGGCCTACCCCTGGTCACTCCCATGGCGAACTTGGAACCACAAAGACATAATTCCAGGAGGGATACAAGGGGTCGAAGGCGGGATAACAGCCCCCATCACTCTCGTTCACAAAGCCCAGAAAGGCAAAGGCGAAGGGTTGATCCTCAAGCTTTGGAGGATCTCGTCAAGGAACAAGACGAGTTGATACGGCGGATGGCGGCGGACATGGAATCTCTCAAACGCCAGATGAAAGGAAAAGAAGTGGTGACAGGAGAGGGGCATAACAACAAGACGCCCCCTCGCCACTCAGAGGGTCGTAGTAGGAATTCTACACCCTCTCAAGCAGAGAACAGAAGCCTCAGGACAGGCGATACACATTCCAGATCTTCCAGGACTCATCACCGCAGGTCTGAGAGGGCGAGATCTGAGAGGTCATACACCGAGGGAAGCACATACTGGCCCTCGCATACGCACCAGACAAGGTCTAGACAGACAAAGTTGCCCAGATCATCCGACCTACGAACCGTGCTAGAAGAAAAGGCACGATGGAGGGAGGATGCTAGGGCACGCGATCCACACAGAGTTTCGCCTTACAGCGGTTGGCTCCTCGGACGCATGGAAGCGTCGAGGTTGGAATGCCAATACCGCACCCCGCCTACGAACCGGCAGACAAGGCATTGGCGAGGCTGCAGACCTCACCATTCGTCCCGGCAATAGAGAATGCACCATTGCCGACAGGCTTCCTACAGCCCAAATTCACCACATACGAAGGAAAGACGGACCCCTACTCACACTTGAGCCACTTTCGCCAGGTCATGGCTGTATACCGGCAGAATGAGGCCCTGATGTGTATCCTCTTCCCTTCAAGCCTTGGAAACCTAGGCCTGACTTGGTTTGAGAAACTTCCAGAAGGCAGCATAGCCTCTTGGGCACAATTGGCGGAGGCGTTCGTAACGCGATTTAGGACAAACACGAAGACCCCGGTGGAGATCGACCAGTTACTCTCCATCGACATGGGCGATAAGGAGACCCTGAGGTCATACAACAGTCGCTACTGGGAAACATTTAACCAGATTGGGGACTGCCCAACCAATCTCGCCATTGCACAATATAAAAGAGGCCTTCCAGTCGGGAACAGACTGAGAGACTCTATCACCATGACACCGCCCCTAACCATGGAGGCCCTGATGGAGAGAGTGCATCAGCACATCAGGGTAGAAGAGGATGGTGCTCGTGCCAAAGCAAAATCTGGCACGACCTCAGCGCCAGAGAAGAAGACCTCAGCAAAGGTCAATACAGTAGATCGCCAAAATCGAAACGGGCGAGGCAGGCGAGACTACGGCGAGGACCAGGACAAGAGATGGTTAAGAGTCCGCACTGCCATAACCATGGTATTCAAGAAACCGATCTACCGCATACTCAATGAGATCCGAGACGAGCCTTTCGTCAAGTGGCCGGCCAAGCTAGGCGAGGCCCAGAAGGACTATGATGACAGATCCAGGTGCACTTTCCATAAAGAAAAGGGGCACCGTACTGAGAATTGCACGCCATTGAGGCAGCACCAGGAAGAGTCGGTGGCAACAGGCCACCTGGATAAATACGTAGAGGGAGGGGCACAGCCAGCCCCCCAGGACCATAATAACCCCAATGGGATGCCGATCGACGCCCCACCCTAAGGCGTCATCAACGTAATACATGGACTCTTTGAACCTGAGCGTGTATGCGAGCTCAGAGGTTTAATCAAAAAGGCTGAGCACTTAAGAGAGGTGCTAAGTGCCCAACCAGTCGCCAAAAAGGGAAAAACAGAGGCCACAAATGTCATGTCTTTTTCGGATAAAGACTTGGCAAGGATTTATTGCCCTCACAACGATGCCTTGGTCGTCACTCTCCGAGTCAAGGATTTTGACGTCAAGCAGATTCTGATTGACCAAGGTAGTTCATGTGAAATCATGTACTATGAAACCTTCAAACAACTGAAGCTACAAGATAAAGACTTGGCGCCAGCAGTATCTCCCCTCATCGGGTTCAACTCCATGCCAGAATGGCCCGTCGGCAAAATTATTCTCCCAGTCAGAGCAGGGAGTGTGACGAAACAGGTGGAGTTCTGGGTGTTGAAGGTCCCCTCCACCTACAACATTATCTTGGGCAGAACATGGCTGCACGCCATGCGCTCGGTGGCGTCCTCCTGCCACCAGCTGATGCGGTTTCCCAACGACACCGGAGTAATAGAAGAAGTTTATGGGGATCAAATCATGTCGAAGCAGTGCTTTGTAACAGTGAACGGCAGCCGCGCTGCCAAAGGATATGCTCATTCGGTGGAAGAACCAGAGAGTAATGAACTATTCACGGACGTTGGCAAAGCAGCTAGTCAGAAAGCAGTGGAGGACTTGGTGGAAGTCAGGATAGATGAGAAGAACCCGGATAAGTTCTTCTTACTTGGTTCGTCGTTGTCCAGCACTGAGAGATTGGAAGTCTTGGAATTCCTGACCTCCAACATCGAAGTGTTCGCCTGGACCCCATACGACATGCCAGGCATTGATCCCAACTTCATCTGCCACCAACTCAATGTCTACCCTTCTGCCAGGCCAATCATTCAGCGCACCCGCAGATCGGCACTCCACCACGCCGAAATAGTGGCGGAAGAAGTAGGAAACCTGCTAGAAGTAGGGGCAATCAGAGAGGTGCACTACCCAAGGTGGATCTCCAACACCGTCGTAGTACCAAAGAAGAATGGCAAGTGGCGCGTTTGTGTCGACTACAAGACGGTCAACAAGGCGTGCCCAAAAGATAGCTTTCCTCTACCAAGGATAGATCAATTGGTAGACCTAACGGCGGGGCACAACCGACTTAGCTTTCTGGATGCATACAGAGGCTACCACCAAATCGCCATGCATGAACCAGATCAAGAAGTAACGTCCTTTACAACTCCAAGAGGACTATACTGCTACAAGGTCATGCCCTTTGGCCTAAAGAACGCAGGGGCGACGTTCCAGAGAATGGTCACCAAGATGTTTGAACCATTGTTAGGCAAAACAATGGAAGCTTACATCGACGATATGGTGGTCAAGAGCAAAGATAAGAATGACCATCTCAAGGACCTAAGTGAGATGTTCGAGATCCTGAAAAAGCATAAGTTACGCCTCAACGCGTCGAAGTGTGCGTTCGGAGTAGGATCTGGCAAATTCCTAGGCTTCTTGGTGACCAACCGAGGTATAGAAGTGGATCCTTCTCAGATCAAAGCAATACAGGATCTAGAGAGGCCAAACTCAGTGAAGGAAGTGCAGCACCTCACTGGCATGGCGGCTGCGCTCAACCGGTTCATAAGCCGGTCATCAGACAGACTACGACCATTCTTCTATGCACTAAAGGCTAAATTTGAGTGGGACGAAGAATGCGACCACGCCTTGGAAAGCCTAAAAGAATACATGTCTTCTCCACCACTACTTGTAACCTCAATCGCTGGAAAAGAACTCTTCTTATACCTGGCGGTCTCACAGCATGTAATTAGCGCAGTATTGGTCCGCGCAGAAGGAATCCAACATCTTCCTATTTACTATGTCAGCAAGACATTACTAGGCGCCGAAACAAGGTACTTGCCACTGGAGAAACTGGCACTGGCCTTGATGATGGCCTCAAGGAAGTTGTCGCATTACTTTCACGCCCACACCATAGTTGTTCTCACAGCCTTCCCATTAAAGGCTTTATTTGAAAGAGCGAAATTCTCTGGGCGAATTCTGAAGTGAGCAGTGGAGTTGGGACAATACGACATCAAGTTCCAACCTAGGACCGCAATAAAAGCACAAGCATTGGCAGATTTTGTCGCAGAATTCACACCAGGAAGTCATCACATCTACCCAGTCGACCTAACTGAGACGACCGAACTAGGGATAGAAGTTGACGTCGGAATAACGCAACCCCTAGTACTGGTTACTCAGTCAGGCCCCATGGCAGACCAAAGTAAAGAAAGGAATGAAGGAACAAACCATGCTACAACAAGTCAGGACTCACCGACAAATAAAGACTTGGTGCAAACAGAAAGCAAGGGGCAAACAGCGAGCATGGACTCTAACGAAACCACCACCAGCACGGAAGATCCCAAGGCATCATCTGATCCCTCCACCTGCTGGAAGCTGTTCGTTGGAAAGATGTGGAAGCTCTTCGTGGATGGAGCATCCAACTGGCATGGAGCAGGACTTGGCATAGTTCTCATCTCTCCAGACGGCCTAGTAGTGGAGCAGGCAATCAACCTTGGCTTCCCAGCGTCAAACAACGAAGCGGAGTATGAAGCGCTTCTAGCAGGTCTCAAGTCAGCATTCTACATGAAGGCCACCGAACTAATGGTTTACAGCGACTCGCAGTTGGTGGTAAACCAAATTTCTGGCGACTACGAGGCAAAGGATGATAGAATGGCCAAGTACCAAGAATTGGTCAGGACAGAGATAAAGAAGTTTGAAGTGGTAAGGATAGAACAGATCGGCAGAGAGGAAAACAGCAGAGCAGACGAACTAGCAAGCTTCGCCTCAATGGCAGACACACCTCCATTCCTCACCCACTACTAATCGACTATCTGTCTAGACCAATCATTGAAGACCCAGAAGCAGAAGAGGTATGTTGCGCAGAATTAGGCCTTTCTTGGATGGATCCCATCATACTGTTCCTGAAAGACGGCACCTTACCAGAAGAAAAGAAAGAAGCCAACAGAATAAGAGCAAAGTCGCAGCGATTCTGGCTCTCCCCATCCTTGGCATTGTACAAGAAGTCGTTTTCAGGACCTTACTTAAAGTGTGTTCACCCTAGCAAAGTGGAAGCATTCCTATTCGAAATACATGAGGGTGTTTGTAGCAGCCATCAAGGAGGAAGATCATTAGCATATAGAGCAATTTCACAAGGATATTGGTGGCCATACATGCAAGCAGATTCAGAGAAGTATGTCAAAAAATGCGAAAAGTACCAAAAGTTCGCACATCAAATACACCAACCTGCCAGAGAACTTCTACCTCTCACTAGCCCATGGCCCTTTGCAATGTAGGGATTGGACATAGTAGGCCCACTTCCAACAGCACCAAGCAACAGGAAGTTCTTTCTTGCCGCAACCGACTACTTCACAAAGTGGGTGGAAGCAGAAGCCTTGGCATCAATCAAGGAGAAAGATGTAAAGAAGTTTGTCTGGCAGAATATCATCACTCGATTTGGTATACCAAAGGCATTAATTTCAGACAATGGCACTCAGTTCGACGGCAGAATTTTCAGAGGCTTTTGTGAAGAGTACAAAATAGAGTTCTACAATTCTACACCGGCATATCCCCAAGCGAATGGTCAGGTAGATGCATCAAACAAGGTAGTCTTGGATGGATTGAAGAAAAGATTAGAGAGAGCAAAAGGCAAGTGGGCAGAAGAACTCCCCCATGTCCTATGGGCTTACCGCACCACGCCTTGACGATCAACAGGAGAAACACCATTCTCCTTAGCCTATGGCATGGAAGCAGTCATCCCATTAGAAGTTGGCCTCCCCACAATCCGAAGCGAAAACTTTGATCCAGACTTAAATGGCGAAGCCATAGCATTAGAGCTTGACCTTGCGGAAGAAAGAAGAGACAAAGCATTGGTTCACATCGCCTCCTACCAACAAGAGTTGTCCAGAAAGTATAACAAAACAGTGCATCCAAGACAATTCAAGATCGGAGATTGGGTACTGCGCAAAGTAATAGGAAACACCTTAGTTCCAGGAGATGGCAAGTTGGGACCTAATTGGGAAGGACCTTACAAAGTGGTCGAATTAGCAGGCAAATGAGCATACCACTTGGAAGATGAGGACGACAAAGCAATTCCCAGGCCATGGAACACTGCAAATGTCACGCCCCAATTTGCCCCTGAAAATTTGGGCATGACCTATTCAGAAACAGACACTTATCCTGCTATATAGAATAACCAGGGCCTGAATGGAAGCGTTAATAAAATAAAATAACATGCAGACACATCCATTGAGCAACTACAAACATGCCAGGATCACGACTCGAAGTTAAACATAAAGTGAAAGTGTCCGTGATTAAGTTACATATGCCGTTACAGGTCTAGCCTAGAGGTTGGGCATACAACACAATGCTGGATATAAACAACTTTGGCCAACAAAACATGAATACAAAATAATAAAGTCTAGTAAAACCGCACTAGCATGCAAGGGGTTGTCCAAGTGCCTGGTTGTCCTTAGGTTGACAAAAGAGAGATGGTACCGATGTTGGGACTGACCTCCAAGTTAGTTTCCTACAGAAACAAACAAATTAACAGAGTGAGACATGCTCAGTGAATAATAATACGTAAGCAGTTTAATAACCAACTCAATCCACAATATGTAATCGTGCATTTACAAAAATGAGGCTGATATGATTTTACCTTCAAAACGGCCTCTTGCCTAACATTATAATTATAACAGAACAGCCTATTGGCCCAGAAATATCAGAATAGCCTTTCGGCCCAGAACATACTAATATGTACGTAAATCTTTTTATTGTTACGTTTCCATATTTTTCAGTTATTTTTCAGTTATTACAGAACAGCCTGTCGGCCCAGAATTATCAGAACGCATATAGCGTGGGGTAACAGAACGCATAAGCGTAGGTAACAGAGGGTACAGAACACATAAAGCGTGGGTACAGAGGGTACAGATGTATGGACTCAAGCGGTGGCTCGTACAGATTCCAGAGGTGGCTCCCACCAAGGTGTAGCACTTCGTTCCGTACAGCACTTTGTTCCATACCAGAAATCAATAAGTCTCAAAATCGACAATACATATCATGCTAAATCGTAAACAGAACGGATCAGTAGGGAAAAATACATAAACAGATTAAATAAACAGAACAGAACAATCTCAAATTCATATGAACATCGTCAGACCATAAGATACACAAATCATCTCATAGCTTATCACACATAGACATAATCGTCTCATGTATATCAGGACATTAATAACACTCCCTACAAGAACGGAATAAGTTACCTCATAACAGTCTTGACTCATCATTGACAAAACAGAAGGAGTCAGAATACATGAGCATTATTGTTTCTCTTGTTCACTACAAATCAATGCAGATAATTTTATAGACAGCAGAACATTAATCATGTTATCAACAGCAAGCAATCCCAATTATATATCAGGTTTTTAATCAGATGTTAACTTAAGTCCATCATCTTAATAAGTCATCTACCTTGATTATGCGACATCATACATAACTTTTAGCTTAGTACATTACCGATAATCCTGAACTGTAGACGGAACATAGAATAAAGCCAACTCTTCCCATGTTCACATAGGTTACATCGGTCCTCAATCCACATACATGTCACCATATTTCCACGGAGAACAGAATGTTATTAACAATGATTATTAACGAAAAATAATGTACGTATGGAGTACTATTACTCACAGTGCTTGGCTGCTTGGTCTGCCCCTGTAGTTGTCCCTACACAATTTATAATACACAAAGAAATCGGATCACATAAACTTATTTCGTTCTTAATTAATTCTCTTTATCCAAATTACACACCACTTTGCACTTCAACATAATTCAAACTAAATCTTTGAATCTCATTTCAACACTCCACAATTGAGTTCATGTCATCCAGATCCTTACTAAGAAATAATTTTTCCTTTACATTATTACATGAATTCCAACATTTATAAAAAGGTTCATTCGCTAAATTTAAACATAATTGCCAAACATTTCCAAATTCCAATTAAACTTGTAAACCTACAATTCAATAACTCAATTTTATTATTCTACTCTCAAATTGGGCCAAATCATGGGTCATCATCATTAGTCAACCTAGGGTTTCAAGAAAATGTTGAAATTTCAAGACAAATTCAAACTTATTAATTCATTACCTTTTATTCTAATTTTCCCATTGATTAAACACTTAAGAATCATAATTTACCCTTTTAACCCATCAATTTAGCTCTCAAGATTCCATACCTCAAAGTCAAGCAAGCTTTGGTGAGATTCCTCTATAATTTCGGAATTCCAATCGGTTAAAAACATTGCTCTTCTCTTATTCTCCATCCTTGATGCCAAAATCATGGTAGATTGTTGCTCAAACTAGAGGAGATCAAGGTTTTGGGGCTAGGGTTTCGAAGGGTTTCGGACTTAGGAGAAGAAGAAATAAGAGAGGGGAAAGAAAATGTGGAAAAAGATCTCAAAATCCCGTTTTAGAAGCTGCTGTCCCGTAATTCCCGCTCGAGCGGACCTGTCCTCAGCACAGATTTCGAAACTTTGAATAGGTATAACTCTTCCATCCGAACTCCGTTTTAGGTCATTCTTGTGTCCAAATTGAAGCCCCGGAAATAATCTTTCCAATGGTTCTAACCTCACATCCAAATTCAAAGTGTGGAAAAAGAAAATGACAAATGAGTGACGGTTGGTCGTAAACGAATTATTCAAACTACAATTTTGGATCCAATCTTACTCTACCATCATATTACCACCACAATCAATACCCCAAAATAAAATAAGGAGGTTCCAAATACCTTATTAAAAATGCCTCAGACGAACTCACGTGCCTCAAAATTCAAGCTCACCAGGCGACGACGCCGTCCGAGCCCACTTACGCCGAAGGAATCTACAACCCTCGTAATCTCGAGTCTGCAAAATATATCTTGGGAGCCTCAAGTTCGCTGAAGGCCACCTCCGCCGAGCGGAGGAAGGAATTTCTGGGTCGTCACAAAGAAATCTCAAGTTGTTTTATTTCTAGCTTTTTTCTTTTTAAAGTATGTGTAATTTTTTACTTTCTCAATAAAACAAATCGATTCTTTTTTAGCATAATTGTTTTCAGTAGAAAGTAGCTTCAGAAAGTTAATAGCATTGTAAACATAGTTGGCCTAATAACCAACTATAGCCCTTCCTAAGCCCGTGATCGGGATCCAGTGCGCAGACGCTTGGTCGGTATAACCAAACACTTTATTCTAAGTTGGCTGGAAAAATCAACTTAGAGGTTGGCTGGATTAAACCAACTCTTTGTACTCTTCAGCCGAAGTAAGTGTATGGCTGAAGAGTGGTTGGCTGGATTAAACCAACTCTTTATTCTCTTCAGCCGAAGTAAGTGTATGGCTGAAGAGTGGTTGGCAGGATTAAACCAACACCTGTTACTCTTCAGCCGAAGTAAGTGTATGGCTGAAGAGTGGTTGGCTGGATTAAACCAACACATGTTACTCTTCAGCCGAAGTAAGTGTTTGGCTGAAGAGTGGTTGGCTGGATTAAACCAACTCTTTATACTCTTCAGCCAAAGTAAGTGTATGGCTGAAGAGTGGTTGGCTGAATTAAACCAACACCTGTTACTCTTCAGCCGAAGTAAGTGTATGGTCAAGAGTGGTTATCGATTAAACCAACACTGGTACTCTTCAAATTAAGTAAGTGTATGGTCAAGAGTGGTTATCGATTAAACCAACTCTTTGTACTCTTCAGCCCAAGTAAGTTATGTCGGTTGAAGAATGCTTGGCTGGATTAAACCAACTCTTTATACTCTTCACCAAGTAATTTATGTCGCTAAAGAGTAGTTGATCGATTAAAACCAACACTAGATACTCTTCAACCAAGTATTTATATCGGTACAAGAGTGGTTATTAGTAAGTTAGATAGCTAAAACCGAGATCACAGTTAAGCAAATGAGTTCATAGAAAATTCATTACAAAATGCAAGCATACATACACAAAACCGGAATAAGAGTTGAAGAAGATTTTTTCATTGAAGAAACAGGCAAGTACAATTGGGGGGCCGTAGCCCGGTTACAAAGTTCAGACAACAGAAAGAAAGAAAAGAAAGAAAATAGTCAGCATAGAAGTGCATCAAGTTCAGCATCAAAATCATCAACGGTATCGGTTGGGAGCACGGTTTGAGCTGGGAGCTCAGTCTCAATTTGGACCTCGGTGGCAGTTGGCAGGCCATCAGTTGGGTTTTCCACAACTGGCTCCAACCGAAGTGATTGATTGTTTTCCTGCTCGTTGACAACCGGTGTAATTGTTGGCTCCTCCTCCTCATCATCATCATCTTCTTCATCATCAGATCCTTCAAGGAATTGTCTCTAGAGATCGGCAGCGTATTGCGACAGTGAAGCAGGAATGGAGTACGGCGGAGCATTGTAGACCTCGGTGTCGGGCGTACAACCGAGATGCTCCACCGCAGTCCTCCAGCCACATTTGAAAAATAGATCTTTGGCTGCGTCGCATTGGAGGGTGTAGGCGTCCTCTGCCTTCTTAAAGCCTAGCTTTTCAGCTTTCTTCAGGCTGACCTTCAGCTGGTTTATCTCGGTATCTTTTTTCTTCTCAATCTTCGCCAAGATGCACAGATATTTGTCTTTTGCCTCGTTGGCAACCTTCTGTTTCTCGATTTCGACCGAGTTAGCTACTACTTGATCGGTCGACTCTCTCGCCTGGCTGGCGACGGCCCCACTATTCGCCTCCTCTAGTTCGGCCGTTTTTAGTTCGGCCTCTGCCATGGCCTCCCTAGTGTTCCTCCTGAGCTCCATGACCCTCCTGTGTGTGACTTGATTTTTCTAGATGGCCTGCAAAGGAGAAGTAACGTTAGCCGAACTGAAAGTTAAGAGAAATTACAAAAAAAGAGGACAGTTATTTACCAGGATCATGGACTTTGTCGAAGACCGAATGGACTTTAGTTCGGTGGTGAGTTGTTTGTAATGGTGGTCCATATCTTTTGGAAGGCACACACCTTTGGCTAGATTAAAAGCCATTAGGTGGTCCTTCTCAGTGACAACCGAATCAGATGGAGTGATATCTCGGTTGTTGAAAGTGAGATTAGGAGCCCACTTGGAGGAGGAGGCAGTTCGGTCCGACATCTCCGATTGGAGGCTTTGCTGAGGGCTAGGAGGGGGGCTGGGTGGTGGAATGGTCTCGTCCTCATCAACAAGTCGTGGCTCGGTTTGACTAGTCCGGGCACGCTTGTTTCGGCGAGAGGAAGATGGTTATTGGGATGGAAGGGCCACCACGGTCTCAGTGGTTTGGCCGGTTGGTTGCACTTCGGTTGGGGTCGTTGCAGTCAAAAGGGCCTTTAACCTACTCCTCTTTGCCATCTCTTGTTCGACGGTGAGAGGCACAAGGTTGATCTGGGGCAAGGATGGGTCCAGTTCTGGCGCGTCTTCTAGGAGGAAGTCGGTAACTCTCGCTTTTCGGCGACCGGAGTATCTGTATGTCGGCTCGAAATTGAGAAGTTTAGCCCAACTTCTTTCTTGAATACGAAGTGCGGCGCGAAGAGTACCGAGGTTGGGATGACTGTACAATGAATGAATGTGGGCTGAGTCTGCATGAAGAAAACAACTGTTAGTCCGGTCGTAAATTGGAAGCCGAAGTGAAAAAGAAGAATGCATGGAGAACCGAAGTAAGTTTACCAGGGTTTCCTTTGTTCCAGTTTATACTTCGGCCTGGGATCTGGGCTTGGTGGTCCTCAAAATTCCCAGATACCCAGAAGAAGTCGTCGTCATTCAAGTCTTTATCCGGCGTATTTTTTATTATTTTTTCTCTACGTCGGCGTATCCTAAGGTAGTATACTCACCCATCTTCTTTGGACCCTAAAGAATATTGATGGAATATTTCGGCTAGACCGAGGTTCAAGCCGGTTTGGCGGTTTAGTTCGGCGATGCCCATTATTATACGGTAAGAGTTGGTGGAGAGTTAGGTGGGGCAAAGCCTGGTCTGCCTAAGGAATTCGCAAATTAGAGGTTGGACTGGGAATCTCAGTCCGGTTTCTATTATTGAAAGCAGGGTAAAAGGTACAAAACCGGGGTTTCCCCAAGGTACGATATTTGATTCGGCTAGGGTTAGGTTTACATCGGCTGGAATGTTGTAGTCTTTTCGAAATTTGGCTAGGCCTCCTGGGGTTTCTACTAAAAACCTATATTTTCCCATTTATTGTATAAATAAATAATAAATTAGTTCAGCTGAAGAGTTGTGCTCAGAAGCTCGGTTGCGCACACAGAGGGAGTGCCTGGGCAACCTAAGTCTGCAAAGTGGAAAAACAAGGTGTTAAGCACATATCATTGACCGTGCTTCAAAAACAAAACAAGAATAAACAAGTCCTACTTCGGCTACGCAGTGTACTACAGGATCTACCTCGGTTGTAACCAAGGTGCATGTTATCTCGGCTCAGTAGGATGTTTGGCTATTTCGGTTTTACCTATTGGGTTTGTTACTCCGGTTGGGCATAAAGGGGCAGCTTTCTGAGTTTGGTTTAGAAACTGAGAAAGCTGGCTTAGCCCCTAAGCTTAGCTCGGTCGAGGGCCAAAATTTCTAGTTCGGTGCATTTTTATTTCGGCTAATGTGAATCAGTTGGTGGCCTATTGAAACTACTGTGATGTGCACAAGTGCTAGTTCGGTTCCAGTTTTCCTATATCTTTATATAGCAAAAGCAGTTTCCTAGTTCGGTTGGACGTGTTTGTGGATCAAACAAGTGTTCTATAGCTATTTCTTGAAATTCAAGAGGTTCTTATGAACTTCTTTCCAGAAAACAGAGCCAAGTATAAAAAGTGTTTTGTGAAAAACACATAAAACACACTACAATGGACTAAATAAAAACGAAAAGGGAAATAAATTCATGATGCTTACCTGGTAAAGAAGAGGAAGGACGAGATGGAAGCAAACAGCGGCAAGAACACGAGCTTCAAGAGGTACAAGGATTGAAGAACATTGAGAACTGAGGAAGTGAATAGTAGAAGTAGATAATCTGAAATGAAGAGTTTGTTTTGTGTAAAGGCAAAAAGACGGGAACTGTTCAAATTCACGAAGTACGAAGAAC
Organism: Camellia lanceoleosa; assembly: GCA_025200525.1. Lineage (NCBI taxonomy): Eukaryota > Viridiplantae > Streptophyta > Magnoliopsida > Ericales > Theaceae > Camellia > Camellia lanceoleosa. The sequence continues at coordinate 163,230,515 of CM045760.1, read as the reverse complement.
GGCGCGACAGTTGCGATTGACCAATTAGAGGCTCCCACGTGTCACTAGAAAGGAAAGCATTTCAGTTGCTACAATTGAAGAGACGTTTTGACCGGACGTGCACAGCTCGGCTTAGATTTATCTCGGTTGATAAGCTAAAATAGATTTTTAGCTCTACCGAGAAGTTAATGTGCTTTTACTGAATCGTAGGAATAGCTATCTGATTATAGCTCTACCGAAAGGCTTACGAACTCTAGCTCGGCTGATGGTCAGGTAATCCCTATCATGTTGCACAGATGGAATTAAGGGGCAATTGAGAGGGTAATTTATATATAAATTGGGCTGAGCCGGATGAATTGAGCCGAGCTGGGCCAAGCCAAGTAATGGGCCAATTTGGGCTGCACTACGAAGGGCTGAGTAGAATGACCATATAAGTTACTCCGGTCTGGAGAGGTAGTATTGAAGTTAGACCGGTCGCACAACCGAGATAATTAGTGCGGTCGCATAAGGCCTTATTTGTACTTTGGTTGAGAAATGTGTTGAGTGAAGTTCGGTCTTCAGCAGTGAGTTCGGTCGCGGCGCATGGGAACCGAGGTGTGTTAAGTCCTTAAGAGGATTGGTTTTGCAGATAGTTCGGCTCGGCTCTCTTATGGTTAGCTCGGTCATAGTACGGGAAAGCCGAGGTAAGAGAAAGGAAAGTAAGGGCTGAACTAGTGGTTACTTCGGTCGTATTGTAGTCCGGCCATGGTAAAACCATCTTACTTGGTTTAAGCAGTGAAGGGGGGTGTTGGAGGATAAGCATTATCTTCCAGGAGTATTGTCACGACCCAAACCCGGCCCTATGGGTTTAGCACCGTAACTGGCCAGTAATCCGAGATTACCAAAGGCCTGCCAATCAAGAATACAAGAAATCTGAGTTCGTGGCTGGCGGAAGCCAAAACAAGAAAACTAGTGTCCATAGAGTCGTTAATCAGATGCCAAAAATATTTTCCATACATTTATGCATTCAAACCAGTACAGTATACACAATCATTACAGACATTCCTCGATAAAGACAAGATAACAAAGAACGGTCTATACAAAAGCAAGACAAAAGCGAGAAGGAGACCTAGTGGGGACACAAAAACACCCCAAGCCATGGCATGGCGTCTCGGAACCTCGCAGTGAGGCACAAAGGCTGGCTGACAAAACTGGGACCAATCCCACGCTCCTAGCTCCGGTCTGGTGGCTGAGCACCTACATATATATATAAACAGTGAGCTAAAGCCCAGTGAATAACATACAGTGTAAAGAGGTTATGAATGATGTCCTTACAGTAATGAAATCAATTCATTATACAGTATTGCAATCTCTCAGTATTTCAGTCAATCAGTATTTCAATCAATCAGTCATATGTGGTACATCCATTAGCCTATAAACAGTAGGTCCAAAAGGACCGGGCCTTAATAGACCCAACAATAACGATGGCCATCAATCAGTATGGTTCCACAAGGAAACCGACAGAGCTCTGTAACAGTCAATAACAGTAGGTGCTAAGGATGCCACAATACAGTTCAAGAAATAGGACATACATTCATTCAATAAACAATATTAGTTCAATAAACAGTTCAGTTCGGTATTCAAAATAAAACCATTTGAACATATCTTTACACAATCTGTTACTCACAGTGATTGGGCTATCAGTAGCTAGAGCGCCCCCAGAGTCAACCCTAAACAAATAATCAAATAGAACACACACTAAGTTTACGCTTTGGAAAGGATGATAATTCAATCCCTAAATTCCTCGGTGTGGTTCTATGTCTACATCCTCATTAAGATGCTCTAAACTAGGCCTAAGAATGCCTAGGATGCGATGAGGATGCAAAAATGCACCTAGAAAACAATTTCAGAATTTTCAGTGAACAGGGCCTCGCCGAAGCGAGTTTCGCCGAGCGGACAAGCACACAAAGGCCCACGCTGAAGACATTCCGCCGCCGAGCGATGAAAGGTGCAAAAATCTTTGGATGCGCGATTTTCCCGCCGGCGTTAAAATCTCGCCGAGCGGATCAAAACAATGCGAGAAAATACTTTGGAGCATGCATTCCCGCCGAGCGGCACTTCGCCGAAGGACGTCCAAAATCTGGAAAATCCAGATTCGACTTCTGAGTTTCAAACCAAGTTTTGATGCTCCAAATCCGATCCTCTTAGGCCCATTTTCTGGAAAACTCTTTCAAACACATAGAATAACAAGTTCTAAAACTCAATTTAAGAAATCAAGGCCCAAGGGTGTTTCAATTAAACTCAATTTCAAACCATTTTCAAGAACACTTTCAAAACATGACATGCATGATCTTTAAATCAATTTTAAGCTTCCAATCATGCTCAAATGAGCTCCAATCTTTGAAAACAATGAGGAAACAAGAACTATGATAACAATATGGACATGCATGTGACAATTCTCCAAGAAATCAATTCAAAATGCCTCAATATGTACATGCATGTAACATTTGAGCTTCAATTCCACATATATAAACAAAAACATGGCTCAATCCTACAATGATGCATAGAACATGCAAGATGAGGCTCAATAACAACATTAAGAAGGTGATTCCTTACCTATAGTTCCAATTACAAGTTGTGGAAGCTAGATTATGCCAATTTACACTTTAATTCCAAGCAATTCAAGCCAAATCTACAATTTGAGCTCAACTCTCACTCTTCTCCCTCACTTCTCTTCTTTGGTCGGCTAAGGGACTAAGGGGATGAGCTGAGCAATTGTTTAATTCAACATGTACAAGGTCTCTAAGTGTGTGTGTGTTAGTGGCCACTAAGTGGCAATTCGGTAATTAAGTCAAACTTCGTAATTAACTCAATTCAATCTAATTTAATCATTCCTAATCAATTTTCAGATAAAAATATCATTAAATCATAAATATTATGCTGATTACAAAACTTCAAACGGTTTCTAAATCGGCCGCCGATAAGGCCTTCAATTAGCAGTTTAAACATAAAATGCAAACAGATAATCACATAAGTCAACAGATACAATATGTAATTAAATAGACAAACTCATTCGGTAGCCGTTTGATTTGCTCAGCTTTGTTCAAGAGGTTCATCCAGTTCACTTATCAGTCATTATCAGTTCAGTTTAGCAATGATCAGTAGGTAATTCAGTGGTTTAACGGTAATCAGTTCGAGGGTTGTTACAAGTATGATTCCTAGGAAGACTCTACATGGAGGAGTAAGAGTCCTACTAGGATTGTGCCACACGAAATCTATAAAAGCTCACCCATATCACATTTGGAGAGGTAACGCAATTTTGCTTTCTGAATACACAGAGCTTTTGTCTACTTGTCAAGCTTACTGACTTAGGCATCGGAGAGGTTTCCGGCACACACCCGCCGGCTAGCTCATGTTTGTGTTTTCAGGTGATAAAGCGACGTCGTACGGAGGAACGCAGACTTGATCAACAGGATTATACGAGAAGGTGTATTTCTTTCCCGTACATTTATGATACTAATTATTAATATTTGTGATGTTTTCTACTTTCTTATAAATACTTTTCATTGACACTATGTCAGTGTAATTCTCTCATTTTTTTAATTAAAATCTTTATTTATTTTTTTTTGAATTTATTGGGGATAAGTCTATTTCTATGGGATCAGGCATTGGGTCTTGGGTCTTCTTACAAAAAAAAAAAAGAAAAAAGGCATTGGGTCTTAGAATTGATTTTTTATGAAGATAAGAACATGACTAATGAAATAATTTCGTGAGAAGGACAAATTAATATTTTGAAGAATTTTTTTTCCCTATTTTTATCCCACAATTGCTGGATCATTACCTTGTTGGTTAGTGGTGGTGGTGAATAGATTAGGGAATAAATAGGTGACATGTAGACATATAAGGGAATGACACATGGACAAATAGTTGACACTGAGAGAGTTAATTGGACAGTGGACAAATAGATAAGTAGAGTAATATGATCTTTCAAATTATTTTGTTTTTTTAGCCCAAAAAAATAGAATTTGGACAGTGGACAAATAGACAGATAAGTAGGATAATATGATCTTTCAAATTATTTTGTTCTTTTAGCCTAAAAAAAATAGAATTTGGAACTATTATTCCAAAAAAATTAAAATTAAAACTTATGACTTGTGTGCGTTTTATTTTTCTTCATTTTATGTATTTATTATTTATGGTTTTTCCTCTCAAACCTTTTTTCCCTGACAAATCTTGAACTAAAAGATGGAATGATTTTTGGAACAGGAGATTCCATGGAAAGCCCCCAACGAGTCTGGATGGATTTTTCTACATTGATCTTGAAGTGATTTTATGAAAGATTGAGATTTAATTCTACAAAAGTGAAAGGTATAATAATTATTTTACTTTTCAACTCTCAAACTCTTAACCCTATCACTTTAAAGTAGTGTTGAGTTTTTTTAAATGGAATAGAATAAAATAATTATTCAGTCAAATTATATATTGTTATATTTGGTTGATTTAAAAAATTAATAAAAAATATATTATAAATGAAATTATCATTTATCATTGTAAGAGAATTATTATTTCATAGGAAAGCATAAAGTAAGGAGATTTTTTTTTAAGATCCTTGATATTAAGATTTTATAAAATAAATGAAATATAATATTTTCATAGTAGTTGAGGTCCCTCAACATTTTTACACATAACATTCAACGCAGAGAAATTTGTGCCCGACTCGGAGAAATATTAGCCCGAATCAAAGAGATTTCGAGCCCAACACAGAGAAATTTTAATAATTTTACAGAGAAATTTCAAAATTTTTCTAATATGATCATAGAGAAATTTCATTGAGAGACGTGAGGTAATAAAAAAATGATAAATTATGCAAATAGTCCCTGTAATTTACACAATGTGTCAATTTGGTTCCTGTAGTTTTAATTTGCTCGATTTTGCCCCTCAATTTAATAGATTGTGTCAGTTTAGTTCAATAAATAATAGTTGTTAAGTTAATTTAATGAAAGGTCAAACAATGTGTCAATTTGGTGTCTGTACTTTACACGATGTATCAATTTGGTCCCTATTGTTATAATTTTCTCAATTTTGATAGGGACCAAATTGACACATTGTGAAAAATACAAGATCCAAATTGACACATTATTTGACTTTCCGTTAAATTAACTTAACAAACGTTATTTATTGGACTAAAATGACACAATCCATTAAATTAAAGGGCAAAATTGAGCAAATTGAAACTACATGGACCAAATTGACACATCATGTAAACTACAGGGACTATTTGCATAATTTATCCTAAAAAAATAATCTTAAACCTCTCATCCTACACAAAATTGAAGAGAGATATTTTAATAATTTTCTCTTGATTTTAATCTGCGTCATGAATTGATGTTAACTTTTTTTGTCGGGGATTTAATTAGATTGGTAAAAGAGAATTCATTTAAATAACTAATAAAATGCAATATATCAATGTCCTGCGTTAAAGTTCAACAGAATTTGATGCCTTTACTCCTACTTTTGTATTTCGCCCAAAAAGCCTTTTAACTACTCTTTAATAAAAATTTAAAAAAATTAGATAAATTACACTTTTATCTCCTAAAATTAGGTCAAAAAAACATGAGAAAAATATTATGCACTAATATAATTTAATTAGTAAAATGATTAATTGATGTACGATAAATAAAATATGAAAGTAAGTAAATTCATATAGAGTAAAAAAAAATTGGTCTGTGAGATAGAGAGGCGTGTAATCACTACCCTAAAGCTATTGTTTTTCTCTACGTGAATGTACAACTAGAGTGCAACGGCTCCAAGATACAACCCAAGCGCACATAGCCATCCTCATTCGATGTTCATGTCCACCAGGAGGATATGAATGAGTTACGAATTATAGTTGTAATGCCCTGAAATAAACACAACATGCCCATCTCATAACAACTAATAAATGACAACATAATTGAAATGATAAGCCTTCATTAATCAGAGTTTGATATACAAAAAGTGACACATGCGATATACATTCATAAACAATACATCTTGAATATATAACATGTGTTACAATATAGTAAAAAGAAATGAAAGCTAAACAGATAACCATATGCCCTGATGGCTTACATCTTTCCAAGTCAATGCTTGGGTACTTCAAAAGTGAGTCTTAAGCTCAATACAGATAAAGCCCTAGGCTTGTACAAAATTAAATATAAAACAACAATGAGCCTTTAGCTCCACAGTCCTCCCAAGCTAAGTTCTTAGTGGAGGCATATCACCAGTACCTGAAAATGGTTTTTCCCACATAAGATAAGCCAAAACTCAGTAGAAATACTACAACATAATGTATAAATATTAACAAAACCATAAGGTGAATGCATATGCAATGCCCATGCCAAAACGTTTTACATTTCTTTTCAAAAATCATGCCATGTCCAGTTTATATCACAATTCTCAAAATCATGTCCTTTACAATAGAAAATAGGAAGAAATCTCAAATCAGTACAACCTTTTACAGATATTTTGTCCGCGGAAAACCATCAACGGCACCTATGTAAACATAGCCTATATAAGCGCTACTATTGCTATTTTACGAATATTTCGTCCGTGGAAACCGACACCCATGTATACATATGTTTTTCGGGACTTTTCACTCTAGACACATATGCCAACTTGATTTGGTGATACACACCTCTTTCCCACATTCAGCCTATTTTCTCAAAATCATATACATTTTCAATGTATTAAATAAACAACAATGTTTAATACACATGGATGAGAAATTTGTTCTAGTTCATCTAATTCTCATGCAATTTCTACAACACTCATAGCTATCCTCCACCGATAACCCAAAACAGATATTTCTAAATAGATAAATAAATTTAATTAAAGATATACTTTTCCAAAATCTGAAGATGGAAGTGATAATACATATCTAACTCCACCATCATCAACATTATTTCAATTTCATAATTCTCAACATCAATTCCATTTTCTCTTTACAATCTCAAGCATTCACGTTTTAGGGCAAAATCCCTTTCTCTTTGAAAATCAATTTCAATGTAGGAAATACCTCATTTCAACATATATCAATCACAATTTCATACCCACAAGCTTTTCCAAGAAATCATTTGAAAACCCCTCTTTTTCATTTTGATTTCAAACCCTAGGTTTTATCAAAAACCTCCAAACCACTATAATCTCTTGAAATAGCAAATAGCAAAGGCAAAACCCATACTAGAGTAAGAAGAATCCTTATCTCGAAGCTAGAAGTCCAAGGAGAGAATAGAGAAACCTTAAAGAAGCCAAATTCCACTTTTGTTTAGATGAAAAGAGAGCCCACAGAGTGTTCTTCCTTTTTAACAAAGGAGGTAGGGTGGAGAAATCACAAGATCTTAATATTTTTGTAGAGAGAAGGTAAGTTTTAAGCTCAATACAGATAAAGCCCTAATGGTGTTTTTGTAGAGAGAAGTTAAGTTTTAGAGAGAGTGTGTGTAGATCTAGGGTTTTTGAAATGTTTAGAGAGAGTGAAATGAAAAAGTGACCCAAAAAGGTGGTTTTGCGATCTAGTATATGCATAGACTGTTTAAGCCCAAGAAGTGACGCTCGAGCGTCTAGACACAAAAATAATCACCACTCGAGCACAAAAAGTGACGCTTGAGCGCCAAGGCACAAGGAAAGGCTTTACCACTCTAGTGCAAGAAGTTATCACTCGAGTGTGAAATACAAACTCCCAGTAGTTTTATAGACAGAAGGCAAACGCTTGAACGCAAAAAGGGCTACTCGAGCCAAGACCGCTCGAGCGAAGAATACCAATTCCCAGTAGTTTTGCATACCTGTAAAAGTACTGAGGATTCACAAAGATCGCTCGAGCGCAAGAAGTGACACTCGAGCATAGAAGCAAAATTCTGGGCAACGGCCGTTTGAAAAACAAGCTATCAACCTGTTCCAAACATGACCAACACAACCCAAAAGCCAAACTCAAAAAGGTATAAGGGGAAACAAGACACGAATGACTATATAAGACAACAAAACCCGAATCCACAATGGGTTAGGTCCAAATCAGAATCGCTATAATAGTTGCCCAAAAATACAAAAGATAAATCAAACTATACTATTTAATAGAATCTCAATATATCTTATACTCATATATACTCTTGTGTGTCTTCTTCTCTAATATTTTGGAAGAGAAAACGATTTATATAGTTGAACATTTTATAAGAATTAAAACATAACAATTAATCATTACATAATTACAACAATAAAATATAATAATATCTTTGTAACCGAAATGTTTAAAACTAATATAAATGTTAATAACGGTCAAACAAATTAAATAGAAATAATTATTTTTATTTTTATTAAAATTTCAACATTCCCCCACTTTTAATAAAAAATAAAATTTTTAATAATACCATAAAATTTATAGAGGAAATATTATTTTGCCCCCCACCCTAAACTATCACGCGTTTTTCAATTTGACCATACTTCGATTTTTTTCAATTTAGTACCCGAACTTTCAGAAAATTGATCAATTTAACCCATGTCGTCACATTCTGTCTACAATTGAACGGAATGTGCTGGCATGGCACTAAAGATCATTTAGAATTTCATTTTACCTCCTAAATTATATCTTAAAAATTAATTTGCCCCCCAAATATAAAAAAATTAAATTTAAATTTTTAATAAATAATTTTTTATCTCAAAATGAAAAAATTAAATTTTAAATATATATACTTCACAAAAAAATAATAAAAAAATATAAAAATTCTCATTTTGAATTATTTTGAGAGTATGAAGTATGGATAATTCGACAAACATGTCGTATTCGTATCGAATACTTACCGATATATAATATTTCTGCATACGTACCAGGTACACAAAATATGTACCCAAATTTTTCTTTCTTAATTTTTGGCCTACCCAGACATATCTGACATATATCCAAGTTGTGTCGTACTTCAGTCGAAAATAATATTTTTCTTCTATTACAAAAATAAAATTCTTTTTACTAAATTTCTTTTTCATTTCTAGTTTTGTGCTTAGTATGGTTTTAAAATTAGGTTACGGTTTATAAGTTATTTAATATAATAATATTCAATTTTATCTTATACCTATGCTTTGGGCATTAAATGTCAATTGTATGTTGGATTTAACAAATTAAACCATTTTTAATCAATTTTTGTATTATTTCAAATTAAAAATAAATATTTTTTTACAAACATATTAAACCATACCTGTACTCGTACGCTACTTTTTAAAGATTTTACCATGTCGATATACTCATATCGTGTACCAATATCAATACTCATACCCATACTTGTGCTTCATTGTTCTCAAATTATCTCGAGTTGATCCTAGATAAACCTATTGAGCAGAAAATTTCTTGATTACTCTATGTGTGTATGCGCCCGCAATTGTAACTAGATTTTACCTAAATTAATTTCAATAGAATTGATCAACTAATAGTAATTTTAAAATTAAGTAGGAAAAAATTTTCAAAATTCAGTAAGTAATCGGTAAGAGTACGACATTGTAGACACCCCATTTTTGACCATCCTTAAGACTTAGACATCATCGTTTGAACACTCGATGATTATCCATGTTCGTGTTCGTCTTGAGTTCTCGGAGGTTTCGGCCACGCGTCTTGCCTCAAGACCTCTCGACTTGTTTGTTTTATGTTTAGTTTTGCACCAAACACTTGTTGTTTTGCTTCTAAGGGTGGGAAATAGCTTGTTGGCCATCCCCACACCTCACCGGCCATGGCTTGAGGCCACCGGCCCTATTTTATTGCCATCGGCCATTAGTGATGGCCGACCGGCACTGTTTTTGGTCGACCGGCCATTTGTTTTGGTCGATCGGCCACTTTTTCTAGTCGGGACCCCTTGTTTTAGCTTCTTGAGGAAGCTTGAACCTTTTGAACCCTTGGTTTAGCTTCTTCAAAAAGCTTGAACCTTTTGAACCCTTGGTTTAGCTTCTTGAGAAGCTTGAACCTTTTGAACCCTTGGTTTAGCTTCTCCAAGAAGCTTGAACCTTTTGCACCCTTGGTTTAGCTTCTCCAAAAAGCTTGAACCCTTTGCTCTAACTTCTCCAAGAAGCTTGAACCTTTCTTAGCTTCTTGGAGAAGCTTGGCCCTTTTGCTCCAAGCTTCTTAGAGAAGCTTGGACCTTTGGGTTAACTTCCTTGATAAGCTTGACCCCCTTGACCCTTTTTATGTTAGCTTCTCACCTTGCCTTGGCCTATATAAGGAGAGCCTCTCCTTCCATTTCAAGGGTTGAAAAATCTTATATATAAGGTGTAGATATATCACTCTTTCTCTCTCTCTCCATATCTCCCCCTCTCTCTACATTTAGGTGTGTTAGAGGGTTCAAAAAGGTCTTGTTCTTGGCCTATTGCACACCACTTCATAGCCACACATTTTCATCATCACTTGGAGGTTCTTGGAGCTTGTTTTTAGAGGTTGAAGGTTGCATTTTTGGGTGTAAAAGCTGCTGGTTCTTGCTGGTCTTCAAAGGTAACCCTTTTTTCCTCTTTATTCCCCGTTTTTGCACACACTTTTAGCCTTACTTGTAAGCATATTTGGGCTTTATCATAAACTGAAAAAAGTCTTATTTTGATCTCCTCTTAAAGTTTGTTTAAGGTCACTTTTGTGTTTGGGGTCGTTTACCCCCTCTTAGGCCTTGTTTGGCCTCATTTTTGTGCATTTTTGGTGAGCTCTGGGACTACCTTGTTTGGGCCTCCTCACCACTGAAATCAAGATTTCAGTGGTGAGGATGGTGGTTTGAGGTCCTCAGAAGGAGAGGGCCATCCCCTCTTCTTGTTGCCTTCAATATGTGTCATTTTAGCCTCATGTGTGAGCACCATTTTTAAGTTTATGTTGGCCATGTCTTAAGTGTTATTTGTGCTTATTTTGCTATGATATAGCACTGTTTTTATTTGGTTTAGACACACCATGCTTTCTTTGCATATTTGTCTTGTAATGTCATAAAATTGCCTTAACATGTATCTAGCATTTAGACCACTATGCTTACTTGTTTTAGCTTAGCTTTGTGAAGCTTTTATACATGTTTTAGTGTGCTTGAGGCCTGTTTTGGTTGTTTGGGTCATCCATGCTTTGCTTTGTATAGCTACCATGTAATCCCCCTTGTAGGCCTTAAGTATCGGACCCTCTAGCATGCTATCCTTGCATCATTTCAGTGGTTTAGAACCACTTGTCATGTCATTTCAGTCCTTGTGGTATGCTTGTATGCTTGCATTTGATGCCCCTTTAATGCTTTATAAGGTCGGTGTTTTATGCTCCATGTTTGTGCTATTGTATATGCCTCTAGGATTAGATCATTTAGATGTCATCTAAGTGGTTTTTGGAGCTTAATTTGGCGTGATTTGGGACTGTTTTGTTTCACTTTGATCATTTGCTTCATGTGTCATATGATCATAGTTTAAGTCCTTGGGCTTGGACGCATGCTTTGCTTGCATTGGTAGGTTGATTTGGCATCATCTTCTACATGTTTTTCAAAGCTTATTATGTATGCTATGTGCCAATGTTTCCCCTTTTTAAGTGTGCTTGAAAGTTGCTTCTATATGCTTAGGTATTCAACCATGTTTGCATGCATGTTTGTATGCTTAGGTACTTAGCTCATGACATTTTGTTGCATGTTTAAATGGTGTTGCATTCGGTATGCATTTCTTGCTAAGTTGCCTAACATGTTACATGCCTTGCATGTGTGCATGGTTAAGACTACACTTTGCATGTTTGCTAACTTGCATACTTGCCCTCATGTTCATGTTACATACTTAGCCTCCATGCCTAGGTTGCATTGCATAGAGCATGCATGTTTTGCCTCTTGAATTGAGTATGATAGAGGTTGGGCTTTATGTGTTTATTTGGTTTGCATGTCATTTGAAGTCAAAATGCACAACTTGGTTTCTTGGGCCATCACGCATTGAAATGCGTGATTGGTGGTCCGAGAATCGAGCACCATCCCCCTTTGAGTCATAAACATGATAAAGGGAGTGGTTGTGCACACATTTGCTTGAAATGCATTACCATGCCTTGTTTTGCCCTCTGTTCCTATCAAAACAGGTTCTACAGGAAGATATGGCCGGTCGACTACATACAGTGCCGACCGACCATAAATGGATAGCCGAGAGCCAAATGGATGGTCGATGACCATCCTGCCATGGCCGGTGATGATTCCACTTAGTCGGTGGTGTTCCACAGTGTCCAGAGAGTGTTCCTTGGGAATTGTGCAATCTTTTGAGGAGAAAAACAATGCAAACAGAGGCAACTTGTGCATGGCATTGGATTTCCGAGCGAAGCCAAACATGCGTGCATTGGGCCCTCTTCCCGAGGCTGGTTTACCGCTTTATTAGCTTAGTTAATTTGCTTAACTAATTAATTGGTCTGTAATTATTTAATTAGCTTGATTAGTTAATCAAATTGTATTATTCTTTTGGTCTCTCCGAGCGAGGGTGAATTTGTAATAAGTGTGGGTGCGTGGGTGCGTGGGTGCATGTCTTCCAACCCCCACTTCTTTCTCCCTTTTACTTACTTGCTTTTGATGGTTAGTATTAGGACATATTTCAATTAGCATCCTTATGCTATGCATGCGTGCATCCATTCATTTGTATTGCATGCACCGGGCTCGGCGCATCATACTAATTGCATAGTATTTCAAATCTAACTTGAATACATGTTATCTGTGCATTTCATATGCCATTCTTAGATTAGCCGGGCCTATCTTAGTTGCATTTTGCATGTGTTGCATTAGCCATCTTCACATGAACTAGGATCATGCATTGATTACTAACTAGTTTCTGTTTTAGCTTGGAGTACTAGGTAAGCTTTTGTGCTTTAGCATCCTTGCATGCGTGTGAGTGTTTGCCATGATAGCATGCTTACCATGTGGCTATGTGCTTATGTGATATAACTGCCTGAATGCCTATGGGTGAAGGTTGGATTGTTTGAGTTGGGACAACTCATTGAAATCCGTGTTTTAGCCTACTTGCGAGTAGCAAATCTCAAATCATTTTCCAAACAAACGGATATACAATGCTTCGTTCCAAATTAGGCGATCTAGTCTATACTTGTTGTGTTGTGCGCATCACATAGTAAGATTAGCTAATTAATCGGAATAAGAACACATAACGTTTTCAAAATCGGATATCATAGTTAGTAGAGGCCGATCTTCGGATCGGGCGAGAGGGGGTGCTCATAGTTGACATTCCCTAATCGTATCCAAGTTCCCGAGCCGAGGCAACTTTGGTGATGACGGACACGTGGCCTTAGGCAAACGAGTCAAGGTTTTCTAAATTCTGCAATTAAAAAATATTTAGGTGGCGACTCTGTATCTGGCAAAGCAGTCTATGTTTGGCACTTCTTTTCCAAAAATTTGTTTTTCTCAAAACGATTTGCCAGATTTGGACTCTTTGGTTCAGATTAAGAACCGTGACAAAATTGAGTCCGAACTGTGGGGTGAGGCCCTTACGCGGGGCGCGTCCACAGACATGTTTGTCGAAGTATCCATGTTTCATAGTTTCAAGATAATTCTAAATGAGAATTTTTATTTTTTTGTATTACTTTTTTGTAAAGTATATATTAAAAATTAAAAATTAAACAAAAAGAATTATCAAAATAGGACCCATAACCAACCTTATAACCCAAATTTGCACCATCCAATCCTTAGTACAACTAGAGAAGCATTTTCCCATCTAAAAAAAAATGCTAGAGAAGCATTTCCCATATTCAATCCGCTCTAAATTAATACCGCAGCCAAACATATGGTGTAGCAGAGTTATACCTGCCCGGGATAAAATTTGGTCAATATAAAATTTGTATACGACCATCTAGCATAAAGCCTGGGAACTTGTCAATAACCAAAACTCAAAATAAATAAATAAATTACACTGTTGAACTCTTACATTATACATCAAAACTCATTTTATTCAGTATCTTACTTTTCAATTGTAATAACCAATAACTAGTTGCAATGTGGTCATTACGTTAATTTGAGTTTAAAAATATAGTAAAGTGATAAATAATCGTTAAAAAAAATAAAGAAGTAAAAAAAAAAAAATTAAAATTACATTTTCTTCCTAAAATTGGCACCATTACATGTCAATATTTATTAAACGATTCAACATCAAACTATTAAAAACATTACATTATAACTTGATTAAAATGTAAACAATGGACTTGAGGAAAAATTCAAACAAATTAAAAATAGAGACTAAGGCCCCGTTTGGGAACTTACTTTTTTAGTCAAAAAGTCAAAAAGTTAAATTAGCCAAAAAGCCAACAATCCATACCAAAAAGTCAAAGATTCTCTTTTCTCTCTACTTTTTGCACATCTTTTCGTAATTAACCAAAAAATCATCCCAAACATACAAGTTTTTTTTACCTACCTTTTTAGCCAAATAGCTAAAAAGTTACTAAATTAGCCTGTTCCCAAACGAGACCTAAAGCAAGGTTTAAATATAATACAAAGTATAAAGATGACAACTGTAATTTACTCTCTCTTTCTATATATATATATATATATATCCGTGGATTTAGCTTTTCCCTAATCCACTATTTAAACTAGAGATTTTAATTTGATTTATTTGGCGTCCATTTTGGATCTACTTTTTTTTTTTTTTTTTATCTAAACCATTTAGTATTTAGTGTAAACCCTAATTCCAACTCCACATTTCTTTGTTCTCTTCAAAATTCACCATCAATCTTCCACTACTCTTTTTCTACCCCCTTAAACCGCCTGCTCCTTCCCCCGCAATCTCCATCACCACTCTCCACCTTCATAGCCCCACTCTTTGTCCTTTTTCTTTGGCTTCTTTTAAGAAGTAGGTTAAAAATTAATTTTTTAATTTTTTTTTGCCTTTTTTTTTTTAAAAAAAAAAAACTTGTAAAAAAATATAAAAGTGATATAACCCAAAAAAAAACTAAAAAGCCAAAAAATTGATTTTTAGCCAAGTTTCCAAATCTCATCCATATACCAAATTATAGATCATATACACCCAAACTTCTGTGTTTGTAGTTTTTATAATATGTTTTTTGAAATTTTTTCAAAAACCAGTTGGTTAAAAAAAAAAAAAAATACTAATGAGCTTGTTTGGTTTGAATTTTTAAAATTCACTTTTCAGAAAATTGAAATTTTTTATTTTTCGTGTGTTTTTTGTTTTTACATAATTTTTTTTAATTTTATTTTTATATACACCTAACATGAATACATTTAAAAAGTATAATATTAGTGAAAAAATCTTTAGAAAATTCACTAAATACTAAAAATACAATATATATATATATATATATTTGGTACATTTTTCATATTCTTGTGTATTTATTGATTTTTTAAAATATTTTTTTACAAATATTTTACCTTTTTGATATATGCATCTAAAAAAGTAAAAATATTGCTTAAAATTTAAAAATATTCACTTAAAATAAAAAATATGAAAAATAAAAAACTCAATTTCTAAAAAATTGAAATCAAACATACTGAATTATTTTCATATGATTTCTCTTTTTTGGAGAGAGAATATTTTTAAAAAATTTAAAAATATATTTTTAATCTTTATTTTTATCAAACTTGTTTTTAATTATTAAAAAAATCAGGAAAATTTTTGAAAACTCAATTAAATTTTAATATAATTTATTTTCACATAATCTGACTATCTAAGTGTTAGTTTTTGGTAGAGTATGATTTATCCATATATGCCAGGTGGCTGTCTACATGACGTCACATGGTTGCAAGGTGACATTTTTAGTTTAAAATTGGACAAAATTTTGTTTTGAAAGTAAATTAAAAAAAATATTTAAAAGTAAGAAAAAATATTTTAAGGATCAAAGTGAAAATGATCAAATTTAAAGGATAAATTACACTTTATATCTCTGTACTTTGTACCAGCACTTTGATCTCTACATACAAAATGTGAGTATCAACCTTCCACACTTTTGTTCAAGTGTCAGTGTCTCTATTTTGTTATTCTATCGTATATGTTTTTAACAAAAATTAGTAATGTAATAAACATATGATTATAAAATAAGGACAAATGAGAAAAATGACATTCATCTCCCGCCTATACACATTTCGTCTAGAATTTACATCAAATTTTGATTATATTTGGCTAAAACAAAACGCAGATTGTGAACGATTAAGAAAATGAACTAAGGTTTTGGTCCCGTTTGGTAGAGCCATGAAAAAGTGATTATAGATTATAACTTAACAGATTATGGCTTATAGCTGTGAACATAAGTTGTTAACCTATTTGGTGCAGCTATAGGATTATGAATTTAAACAACAGAGTAGTGTTTTGTTAATAAGCTGTAAAATAGCTTTTTACTGTATAATTGTCCTTTTTGCCCTTATATGATATAAAAATGATTATTTTGTCATTTTTTTCAGTTTTAATTTTAAAAAAATTATTTCATTAATAAAAGTTATAATTAGTATTAATTAATATAAAAATTGATACATTTGATAAAAATGTAATGGAAGTATTATTGTTACAATTTGTTTCCATTATAAATTAATTAGTATCAATTAATTGTTTAATTAGTATCAATTAATACTAAAATTATTAATTAGTATCAATTAATGGCTTAATTAGTCTCAATTAATACTAAAACTATTAATTAGTATAAATTAATATTAATAATTAATTTTTATTAGTATCAGTTAATATTAATAATCAACAATTGTTATTAATTAGCATCAATTAATAATTAATTCATTACAAAAGTATACAATATTAATTTATTAATAATTAATACCAATTAATATTGATTTTTTTCTTTTTCTTCAGAAATATACAAGTTTTTATTTTTTAATTAATATAAAAATATACAATATGAATTTATTAATATTTAATTTTTAATTAATATTGATTTTTTTCTTTTTCTTCAGAAATATACAATTTTTTATTTTTTAATTAATATAAAAATATACAATATGAATTTATTAATAATTAATACCAATTAATATTTATTTTTTAATTAATATTGATTTTTTTCTTTTTTAATTAATATTAATATTTGGGTATTTGACGAGGGCATTTAAGTAATTTTAGCCCCCCACACCAACTGCCTACTTGAGTCGAAAATTTAAGCACTCCCTGACCAGCTTTTGAGATAGCAGGTTGAGAAATAGTTTGATTTAAGCTATAAGCTGGTTAACTTAAGCTGTACCAAATACAATATTTTAACTTAAATTAAGCTAAAAGCTGAAATAAGCAGCTTATAAGCCCTACCAAACAGGCCTTTTGCAGAAATTAAAATCACAAAATTCTGTTTTTTACAATAACACAGTCTTCTGTTTATTATTCTTCTTTTCTCTTCGATTTCTCTACTGTCTTTCTTATTATTATTTCAAAACCTTTATTTTCTTGTCTCTTCGTTCGAATTTTCAGCATATGAACATATATATATATATATATATATTGTATTACATAACTCACACATACTTATCATGTGAAACAAAGCATGTATAAGTGGGAAATGGGTATGATTTTTCTCTCTTATTCTAATTTCGTAGTCACATACTTGTCACAAAATTAGATTCTATTAAAGACTTAAATAATGAAGTAACAGAAGAGTGATATTGACTTTTGACTAGAAATGTAGAGGATTAACTGTAACGATTTCATGTGTAGAGACTAAAGTGAGATTTGACTAAAAATGTAGGGATTAACTGTCACAATTTAATGTGTAAAAACTAAAAAGAGATTTGGTGCAAAGTGTAAGAATGCAAAGTATAATATATCCAAGTTTCTAAGAAAAAATGAGATTTGGTTACTTTCCCACTTTAGCCTTTAAAGTTAAGATTTCCCCCCCCCCCCCCCCCCCTCTACTTTGGCGTTTCATATTTCAAGTTTTTCTTATTTTGCTCTAAAGGCTAAGTTCCATTCAAAATTAGACAGAAAATGTCATAATAATTGCAACATAACATGAAAGGGCATTGATTTAGACCCCCTTAAAACACCCACCCCCACAACCCCCTCACACACATAGAGGTTGGGGATTGGGTGAGAAAAAAAAAATAAAAATAATAAAAAAAAATAGTTAACCAATCAAAACTAAAGGGAGTGAAGGGGGTGACCCCCAAAGGGGGTCTCAACCTTTATTCAACATGAAAATATAAGTTTATGTCATAAGCGTGAGTTAAATATATGCTTTGTCAAATTTTTAAAAAAAAAATTAACTTTAAGAATAAAATGAAAAAAATTTGAAACACAAAGGTTTAAAGTGAGAAAAAATAAATTTTAAGAATCAAAATAAAAAAATGGTCAAAATATAAAAGGGGTAAAGTGTGATTTATATAGATATAGATAAACAACTAATTAAACTGATTCAAAGATAACTAGACTTCCCCAAGTGTGACGAAGTTAGTTCCAAGAACTAATCCATGATCATACTCCACAGCTAGTAGTTGAACTGGCTTTATAAATAAGAAGGGGACATACTATCATACATACTCTTTAGGCATATTATTTAAAAAGAAAATTATACTTTTTGAATTATAATTAAAATGAAAATATGGTATAATTAAACATAACATAAGACATAATTAAAGAATTTTTGAATCAAACTAAAATAATATCATAACTAAAGAAAAAAACTAATCATAGCTAAAGAAAAAAAATAAGATAACAAAAAAATATATATATATATATAGTACACCATTTTCAATGGGGCTATATATATGTTAGGATTTCCCATAAATCAAATGTCATTAGCAAGTGTGACAGCATGATTTACATATTTTCTCCGTCTACAATACTATTTTTGTAGAAACAATCTTCTGTGTAAATAAAATAAATTGAAACAATGTCAAACAAAAAAATAAATAACGTATCGGATTTATTTATTGAACCAAATTAAAAATTCAAAGACCAAATCGAGTGTGTGATACTCTGTCCTTAAGATAGATTCGCCCCGCTAGGTGACGGTTGAGTGGCGTCTATCTCCCAGGATACAATGATCTTAACCAATTTGTAGTAGCACTCCAAAACAAATTGTTCGGCAAACCAAACCTGTGTTCTAACTCTCTGATAATTTAATCTAAAACTAATATATGAAGAATAAATGCATTAGAGCAATCTGGACAGCAAAGGCACTGAATTTCGGATTAGAAAAATGCTGGACAGTGCTGGTATATATAGAGCCGAACAGGTGCAGAAATTTGAATTGAACATATGTGATTTCAAAATGAACAGGTGCAGCCCAGAACTGAACAAATAACTGCTGAAAATGTTTATCTGTTTGAGCTGTTTGAATCTGTTCAAATAGTGTAGTTCGGACAGAAACTGCTGGGCAGTTAAGAGCAGTTTTATTCAGTTAAACTGTTACAAATTCGGACTGAAAGAGACTCAAGTGTTTGGACAAAAAATTTGAAATTCAAATTTGAATTAAATTCCCGTAATAATTTTTGAAAGAATTCAAATGAATTTCGTCCAAAAAATTAATACAAGAACCGACCCAACCCACAACCCACACTCGCGCCCGGCCCGGCCGGATAGACGGCTGCGCGCGTGCGTGTGTGTGGTGGTTTGGGCTAAGGTTCACTTTGTCCATAACTCCTCTCTTCTACAAACTTGGGGTGCCTCTTGGGGCCCAACCCAAGTATTGTAGGCTAGAGCTTATATACACAAATAAACTCTCTTAAAGTTTCAATGTGGGACAACCCTTTCTAAAGAAACCCACATTTACTTCTTTAAATTTCCTATTCCACGAACCCGAAAATGACGTCATGTTCCCATTCATTCATAAATGGTTTTGACGAACCGTCTTCACCGTGTGACTTGCCACGCGGCAAAGAATACTTCACCTCTTCGGACCCACCCCAAAAGACGTTTGGGGCCCACTCAACTTTGGGCTCGAAGTCAGCCCAAAATAAGTCTATATAAACCAATTTTCCAACAATCCCCCACATGAATGGAATTTGACGGAGAGAAAATGCAACAACATGATCTAATTACAAAGAGTACAAAAATTGAAAATATTCTGCAAAGGATAGGTAGCTTTTGGCTTTGAACCTTCCCTTGTGAGACACTATCGGATTTACTAGCTAACTAGTGAACATGATGTCTTGAACTGTTTAGCCATTTGTGTAAACCAAGATAATAGAACTCACACAGTATATCCCCAGACACAGTTTAGTTCTCACTATTGTGTTCATTTTGGCCCTGAACAACCTGGTCTTTCATGAAGGCTCTAGAGAATTTTAGCCTTTCACAAATCTCATAGAACCGGCCCAGTTACACTTACATAGGTGATTCTTATGAAGAGTATCTTGTCATACTCCACTATGTATACCTAGATATGAGAATCATTAAAAGTATTACTTAACCTAAAACTCTGCAGTCATCACTATTTCATCATAGAAATGGGTATGAGTTTAACTCCCCAGTGATCCTTCTGAGTCATACACAACTCGGTTATCCCTTTGAACCTAGATCTTGCGATCTCCAGTCAACTAGGTTGGGTTGCCGTTGTGGTAACTCTTATTTAATAGGCTTTAGTCCCATTCCCCTCGATGAATTGTCAACTAATTCTCTTGCTAACCCTTTAGTTAGTGGATCCGCTATGTTGTCTTTAGACTTAACATATTCTATGGAAATAGTTTCATTAGAGAATAGTTGTCTTACGGTGTTATGTCGACGACGAATGTGACGTGACTTACCGTTATACATATGACTCTGTGCTTTGCCTATAGCTGATTGACTATCGTAATGTATGCATATAGCAGGCATTGGTTTTGGCCAAATTGGAATATCTTCAAGGAAGTGGCGAAGCCATTCTGCTTCTTCCCCTGCTTTGTCTAAAGCTATGAATTCTGATTCCATAGTAGACCGAGCAATACAAGTCTGTTTGGAAAATTTCCAAGATATAGCCGCACCACCAAGAGTAAAGACATACCCACTGGTGGACTTCGAGTCTCTAGTATCCGATATCCAATTTGCATCATAGTATCCTTCAAGTACTGTTGGATATCTAGTAAAATTCAACCCAATGTTACGAGTGAATCGGAGATACCTTAAAACCCTTATAATTGCTTTCCAGTGTTCTACTCCCGGATTACTCGTATATCTACTTAATTTACTAACTGCATAAGCTATATCTAGGCGAGTGCAGTTCATCAAGTACATTAAGCTTCCAATAATTTGGGCATACTCTTATTGAGAAATACTTTCCTGTATATTCTTAGAAAGATACAAATTAACATCTACAGGTGTTCTAGCAAGATGATCATCATCTTTGCTGAATTTGTCAAGTATTTTCTCAATGTAATGAGATTGTGACAAAGCATATCCTTCTGATGTTTTGGTAATTTTTATACTAAGAATTACATCAGTAATGCCCATGTCCTTCATGTCAAAATGTTTATTCAACATTTTCTTAGTAGTTTTAATCATATCATTATTACTACCTATGATGAGCATATCATCCACATAAAGACATACAATAACATAACATTTGTCTGTGTTTTTAATATAAACACATTTGTCACACTCATTAATTTTAAATCCATTTGACATCATTGTTTTGTCAAATTTCTCATGCCATTGCTTTGGCGCTTGTTTTAAACCATATAATGATTTAACCAATTTACACACTTTCTTTTCTTTCCCTGGAACAGAAAACCCTTCTGGTTGTTCCATGTAAATTTCTTCCTCTAACTCACCATTTAAGAAAACAGTTTTAACATCCATTTGATGAATTTCTAGATTCTATAGAGATGCAATGACAATTAGCACTCTAATGGATGTTATTTTAGTAACCGGTAAGTATGTGTCAAAGTAATCAAGACCTTCTTTTTGTTTAAAACCTTTGACCACAAGTCTTGCCTTGTATTTGTCAATTGATCCATCTGCTTTCATTTTCCTTTTGAAAATCCACTTGTACCCAAGAGGTTTACAACCTGGTGGCAAATCCACCAATTCCCAAGTGTGATTTTGTAAGATGGATTCAACTTCACTATTGATAGCTTCTTTCCATAAAGGAGCTTCAGGACTGGACATAGCCTCTTTAAAAGTTAAAGGCTCATTTTCTAACAAATATGTTAGAAAATCTGGACCAAAAGATTTTGAGGTTCTAACACGTTTACTGCGTCTAAGTTCCTCTTCCTCATTTTGATCTAACTCTTGTTTTTGATCATGTTCTTGATCTTGACTAGTAATAGCATTATGAGATCTTTTATTGTTACTAGTCTCTTGTCCAGTCTTATTTAGAAATACATGTTCAAAGAAAGATGCATTCTGAGATTCAATAATAGTATTTACATGCATTTCGGAATATTCTGATTTATGAATCAAAAACCGATATGCACTACTATTCTTGGCATAACCAATGAAAATGCAATCAATGGTCTTAGGACCTATCTTAGTCTTTTTAGGATTAGGAATAGCCACTTTAGCCAAACACCCCCACACTTTTAAGTATTTGTAGGATAGTACTCTTCCATACCACAATTCATAAGGTGTTTGATTCACTTTCTTTCGGGGTACTTTATTAAGTATATAATTAGCAGAAAGTATTGCTTACCCCCACAAGTTCTGAGGTTATCCAGAACTTATTAACATGGCATTCATCATTTCTTTTAAAATCCTATTTTTTCTTTCAGCAATTCCATTTTGCTGAGGTGAATAAGAAGCAGTGGTTTGATGAATTATTCTATATTCTTTACAAAATTCACCAAAAAGTGATTCATATTCACCACCTCTATCACTTCTAAGTTTCTTGATTTTCTTACGAAGTTGATTTTCAACTTCATTCTTATATTGAATGAAAATTTCCAAAACTTCATCCTTGGTTCGAATTAAATAAACGTAACTATATCTAGTATAGTCATCTATAAAAGTGATAAAATACTTTTTCCCACCACTAGTTTGAATTGATTTAAAATCACAAATGTCACTATGAATTAATTCAAGTGGTTCCGTACTTCTTTCAATTGAATGAAAAGGAGTTTTAGATAATTTTGCCTCAATACAAATTTCACATTTATGATTTGAATCAATTGCAAATTTAGGTAAACATTCCATATTAATTAATCTACGCAAAGATCCATAATTAACATGTCCTAGTCTACGATGCCATAAATTTGAAGACTCAAGCAAGTAAGAAGAAGATGTATTATTATTAATAACTAAGGGTACAACGATCATTACATTTAACTTGAAAAGGCCATCAGACATGTAACATTTTCCTACATACATTCCATTCTTAGTAAGTACAAATTTATCACTCTCAAATACTAGCCTAAACCCATTCTTACTCAACAAAGATCCGGAAACAAGATTCTTGCGAATATCCGGTATATGCAGCCCATTGTTGAGAGTGAGTTCCTTTCCAGATGTCATCTTGAGTACAATCTTTCCTTGTCCTTCAACTTTGGAAGTTGAGGAGTTGCCCATAAAAAGTTGTTCACCATTGTCCACAGTAGAATAAGATGTGAACATTTTTTTGTCGGCACAAATATGGTGAGTAGCACCAGTGTCCACCTACTATTCTTTAGGATTTCCAACAAGATTTGCCTCAGAAACAACTGCAGAAAGATTGATGTCATCTACACCATTGGAAATCTTGTTCACTTCGGTCATATGGGCTTGAGCAGGCTTCTTGCTTGTTCTTCTTTTGCTTTTGCCTTTGCTACGGCAATCTTTGGCCCGATGTCCCTCTTTGTCACAAATGTAACATTTGCCATTAAACTTGTACTTTTTATTTCCCCCTCCTTAGAGCCTTGTGATGAACTTTCTCTAGAAGACTTTCGTTTCTTGGTTTTTGAAGCATGTTCCACCACATTTGCCTTAGACTCCATAGGATGCTTTCCAGCCCGCTTTTCAGAATTGCGGTTGTCCTCCTCAATCCTTAAATGCACAATTAATTCGTCCATAAAATTTTTTTTGCGCTTGTGTTTGAGGCAGTTCTTGAATTCCTTACAGTCTTTTGGTAATTTTTCAATTAAAGCTGCAACTTGGAAGGATTCACTAAGAGGCATGCCTTTTGCGTAAATGTCATGCAGAATGAGTTGGAAATCTTGAGTTTGGCTGATCACAGTTTTTGAATCAACCATTACAAAATCCAGGAATCTACCAACCACAAATTTCTTTGAGCCGGCATCTTCCGTTTTGTACTTTTTCTCCAACGATTCCCAAAGTTCCTTTGCTGTCTTGATTGGACTGTAGACGTTGTATAATGTGTTGTCAAGTCCATTTAAGATGTAATTCTGGCAAAGGAAATCGGCATGTTTCCAGGCATCAACCGCAGCAACCACTTGCCCGTCGGTTTCATCATCTTTCAAGATAGAAGCATCTTCACGGAGGAAACGAGCCAGGTTCAGAGTTGTAAGATAGAATAACATTTTCTGTTGCCATCTTTTAAAGTTAGTTCCTGAGAACTTCTCTAGTTTCTCTCTATGATTTATTAATACTATCACCACAGGAGAGGGGGTTGGTGCAATTGCAGCCACCATAGTAGTATTTGTTTGGGCATTTGTTTCAGTAGCCATCAATTCTAATTTATAAAACAAAATTATAATTAGAATTTACACTACACAGAAAATTAAACCAAATTCACAGAATTAAATTCTGTAAAAATAAAAGAAACAAGAATGTAACTTTTATTTTCCAATTAATTTGGAAATAAAATAAAATTTTATTCAACCAAATTAATTCCACACAAGAAATTAAATTCTGTAAAATAAAAGAAATAATAAAATAACTTTTATTTTTCAATTAATTTTCCACACAGAAAATTAAATTCTGTAAAAATAAAAGAAATAAGAAAATAACTTTTATTTTTCAATTAATTTGGAAATAAAATAAAATTTTATTTAACCAAATTAATTCCACACAGAAAAATTAAATTCTATAAAATAAAAGAAATAAGAAAATAACTTTTATTATTCAATTAATTTGGAAATAAAATAAATTTTATTCAACCAAATTAATTCCACACCGAAAATTAATTTCAATAACATTTCAATAATTAAAATACTGAAACAGAATTTTAATTAATGAAAACTCGAAAAATAATTTCTAAAAACCAAAATTAATTTTCTGACAAAATTCTACAAAAATATATTCTGAATTGTTAATGACACCAGTATCGTACTACTAGTTGTCAAAGAAAATAGACAGTATATTACTACTATCTGTCAAATAGCATATAATCACTATTTGTTTTTCCAACTAGAATATTATTTTGTAAATCCACAGAAAATAATTTTCTTAAAAGAAGAAAGAGAAAATGAAACAAACGAAAAATTCTGTAAATAGAATAATTCAAATCTGTCTTAAGATTGTAGGAACAATCTTCTGTGTAAATAAAATAAATTGAAACAATGTCAAACAAATAAATAAATAACGTACCGGATTTATTTATTGAACCAAATTAAAAATTTAAAGACCAAGTCGAGTGTGTGACACTCTGTCCTTAAACCAGATTCGCCCCGCTACGGTGCTTACGGTTGAGTGGCATCTATCTCCCAAGATACAATGATTTTAACCAATTTGTAGTAGCACTCCAAAACAAATTGTTCGGCGAACCAAACCTGTGTTCTAACTCTCTGATAATTTAATCTAAAACTAATATATGAAGAATAAATGCACTAGAGCAATTTGGACAGCAAAGGCACTGAATTTCGGATTAGAAAAATGCTGGACAGTGCTGGCATATATAGAGCCAAACAGGTGCAGAAATTTGAACTGAACAGATGTGGTTTCAAAATGAACAGGTGCAGCCCAGAACTGAACAGATAACTGCTGGAAATGTTTATCTGTTTGAACTGTTTGAATCTGTTCAAATAGTGTAGTTCGGACAGAAACTGCTGGGCAGTTAAGAGCAGTTTTATTCAATTAAACTGTTACAAATTCGGACTGAAAGAGACTCAAGTGTTTGGACAAAAAATTTGAAATTCAAATTTGAATTAAATTCCTGTAATAATTTTTGAAAGAATTCAAATGAATTTCGTTCAAAAAATTAATACAAGAACCGACCCGACCTGGCCGGCGGCGCGCGTGTGGTGGTTTGGGCTAAGGTTCACTTTATCTACAACTCCTCTCTTCTACAAACTTGGGGCTCAACCCAAGTATTGTAGGTTAGAGCTTATATACACAAATAAACTCTCTTAAAGTTTCAATGTGGGACAACCCTTTTCAAAGAAACCCACATTTACTTCCTTAAATTTCCTATTTCACGAATCTGAAAACGACGTCATGTTCCCATTCACTCATAAATGGTTTTGACGAACCGTCTTCACCGTGTGACTTACCACGCGGCAATGAACACTCACTACAAAAATCTTTTTTATGACGCAAACGCCGTCAAAATGTTTTAACGCCGTCGCTAATTCTTTTTGCGACGGTAATTTGGCTTTTTGCGACGGCAAGTGGAGGTCGCGACAAAGGGGGTTGCAAAAGGGCTTTAGCGACGGTAAGTGCCGTCGCCATTGTTTTTTGGGACGGTAGGGTTCCTTTTTGGCGACGACACTTTTTCTGTCGCCAATAATGGAAGAAAATATGAGTTTTTGCGACGGTAAAGCATTTCCGTCGCTAAAATGGGTTTTTTGAGACGGCAACAATACCGTCGCTAAAAGTGTCGTAGCTTATAACTATTGGCGACGGCAACCTGAACCGTCACTAAAGGTTTACTTTTCAATTACATTCCATAGCTTTTGCGACGGTATGGGTGCCGTCGCAAAAGCCTCTTACTATTTTTTGCGACAGGTTGTTATGTCGTCTCAAAAAAAAAAAAAAAAAAAAAAACCTGTTGGGAAATTATTAAAAAAATTAAAATAACCTGTATTAAATGAAAAATAAGTATAAAAAAATCCAAAAATTACATCATAATATAAATACATACATAAACAAAAGTTGACAAATAATGAAAATTCATAATGTTGTTCCATTCATAACAATACATAAATAAAAATTCATAACAATAAAAATTATGCCACTACATAACGTCGCATAATACATACATAATGTTATTCACAAATTTAAATAACATAAATCAAAATCAAAACCAAAAGTTTTTGTCTTGATTCTTTCGTGGGTTACAAAAACGAAACTTGGTCATAATCTTTATACGCCCGCATTCCACAAGAAGCTAACTGCTACTCAGGAAATATCTGAAAAAAACAAGATAAAAATAATTAAAAACCATATAATGGTGTTAATATTTTAATTATAGAAAAATATTAAAAAAAAATTGAGTACTATATAATTAGAAAGATAGTTTAGTAAATAATTTTGACTGGACCGAAATCCGACTCTAACTCCTAAACCGAGAACCCGATTCGAGCCCCGTCTTCTCCCACAAGTCTCTCGTGCCTAGGCGGTCGTGTGTGCCAAGTTTCGTACTAAACCGACGCCGTTTGGTGATTTTGGGGCGTTAACGCCTCGAATTCAAGTTTCTTAAGGAAGTAGTTTGCCTAAAGTGAAATCCGGCTCTAACTCCCAAACCGGGAACCCGATTTGAGCCCCGTCTTCTCCCACAAGTCTCTCGTGCCTAGGAGGTCATGTGTGCCAAGTTTCGTGCTAAACCGATGCGGTTTGGTGATTTTGGGGCGTTAACACCTCGAATTCAAGTTTCTTAAGGAACTAGTTTGCCTAAAGTGAAATTCGGCTCTAACTCCCAAACCGGGAACCCGATTCGAGCCCCGTCTTCTCCCACAAGTCTCTCGTGCCTAGGCGGTCGTGTGTGCCAAGTTTCGTGCTAAACCGACGCCGTTTGGTGATTTTGGGGCGTTAACACCTCGAATTCAAGTTTCTTAAGGAAGTAGATTGCCTAAAGTGAAATCCGGCTCTAACTCCCAAACCGAGAACCCGATTCGAGCCCCGTCTTCTCCCACAAGTCTCTCATGCCTAGGAGGTCATGTGTGCCAAGTTTCGTGCTAAACCGACGCGGTTTGGTGATTTTGGGGCGTTAACGCCTCGAATTCAAGTTTCTTAAGGAACTAGTTTGCCTAAAGTGAAATCCGGCTCTAACTCCCAAACCGGGAACCCGATTCGAGCCCCGTCTTCTACCACAAGTCTATCGTGCCAAGGAGGTCGTGTGTGCCAAGTTTCATGCTAAACCGACGCGGTTTGGTGATTTTGGGGCGTTAACATCTCGAATTCAAGTTTCTTAAGGAAGTAGTTTGCCTAAAGTGAAATCCGGCTCTAACTCCCAAACCGGGAACCCGATTCGAGCCCCGTCTTCTCCCGCAAGTCTCTCGTGCCTAGGCGGTCATGTGTGCCAAGTTTCGTGCTAAACCGACGCGGTTTGGTGATTTTGGGGCGTTAACACCTCGAATTCAAGTTTCTTAAGGAACTAGTTTGCTTAAAGTGAAATCCGGCTCTAACTCTCAAACCGGGAACTCGATTCGAGCCCCGTCTTCTCCCACAAGTCTCTCGTGTCTAGGCGGTCGTGTGTGCCAAGTTTTGTGCTAAACTGACGCGGTTTGGTGATTTTCGGGCGTTAACGCCTCGAATTCAAGTTTCTTAAGGAAGTAGTTTGCCTAAAGTGAAATTCGGCTCTAACTCCCAAACTGGGAACCCGATTCGAGCCCCGTCTTCTCCCACAAGTCTCTCGTGCCTAGGAGGTCGTGTGTGCCAAGTTTCGTGCTAAACCGACGCGGTTTGGTGATTTTGGGGCGTTAACACCTCGAATTCAAGTTTCTTAAGGAACTAGTTTGCCTAAAGTGAAATCCGGCTCTAACTCCCAAATCGGGAACCCGATTCGAGCCTCGTCTTCTCCCACAAGTCTCTCGTGCCTAGGCGGTCGTGTGTGCCAAGTTTCGTGCTAAACCGACGCGGTTTGGTGATTTTGGGGCGTTAACGCCTCGAATTCAAGTTTCTTAAGGAAGTAGTTTGCCTAAAGTGAAATTCGGCTCTAACTCCCAAACCGGGAACCCGATTCAAGCCCCGTCTTCTCCCACAAGTCTCTCGTGCCTAGGAGGTCGTGTGTGCCAAGTTTCGTGCTAAACCGACGCGGTTTGGTGATTTTGGGGTGTTAACACCTCGAATTCAAGTTTCTTAAGGAAGTAGTTTGCCTAAAGTGAAATCCGGCTCTAACTCCCAAACCGGGAACCCGATTCGAGCCCCGTCTTCTCCCACAAGTCTCTCGTGCCTAGGCGGTCATGTGTGCCAAGTTTCGTGCTAAATCCAGCTCTAACTAGTCCTGTCTTCTCCCACAAGTCTCTTAACTTAGAATGTAAAGAATGCAAAGATACATTTTAGCTTAGAATGCAAAGATACATTTTATACCTGATCTTCTGGTGGTGATGTATATGGATTCTCGTCTTCTGCAGATTCCCTAAATGCCCGGTGGCCACTCGATGCATCAGGAACCTATGTTAGTCAATGCATAATGTGTTAATCATATTCGAATTTTATACATAATCTTGAGTGAAAATTGAACTATCAAACAATTTAATTTATATGGAACCTGTCTGTTGGGATCCACACTCGCCCCCTGTGACACAAGGGCCATCATCTCAGCTCTCATCTGCTGCAAATGTGTAGAGAACTCGCCATGCCTCCTCCTCAACTCATCCCTTAGCTCTGCACGAACCTGCTACGTGATCTGATCAATAGTCGATAGCTGGGGTGTTGACTGTGATGGTCCAGCACCATCTTTATACACCGCTCTCCAAGGCACAATTCTCCCGTATGTGCGACAATATCCATGTCCGTCATGACCCATCAACTCATGGAAAATGGCATTCATAGCCTCCAAAGTCCGACCATCCTCAGGTAGCATAGAGAGTTGACGATTAAAATCATCCTGTATTGAATAAGACATACAAGTATATGCCAAATTAAGATGGTTGACACACAAAAAATAAACTTTAAATACAATCAAAGGTGTTTGGAAACTACGAAGGTCTGGATAACCTCTGGGTCATCTACTCTACGTGTCATAAGCCAAACATTCATCTTATCAGTAGACTCCCCTTTACTGGTCATCTACATTTTTTTCAGAAATATGAAAATTAGAATCCAAATAATTTGCAAATATACAATGTTTATTTACATACAAAAATAAAACAATAAAATGTAAACCTCATGCCGTATCTGAGAGAAAGTAGTACGTCCTGTGGTATGAGCTATGCCGTGAGCTCGCCGATTTTTAGCGTTCCTACTTGCAATTTTCTATAACAGGTTCAACAAATGTAAGTATGTAAATATGATTTGTATGTTTACATATCATAAATATAACGTAATTGTATACCTCAGCATCGGAAGTACGCCAATACTCCACAAGTTGTTCCCACTGGCTTGGCACAATGTTCATAGGAACATCATCCTTCAGATTAGGATCAGAGCTTCTAGGCTTGAAATACTTAGCCTTAAGCTTGTTCTTGTGATCCTTCCATATGCTGTTGCAGTTTTTCATGCAAATTGGCTTGTACTCCTCTGGACATATATTCAAATTGTCCTATAAAACACAATTTCAAAGTTTAAGGCTAAGTATAACACAAATTTGGAATTCGAATTTGTGGACAAAAATATACTTTTACCTTCACATCCTTCCAGATAGCATCAGCAATATCATCAGGCACATTGTTCCAGTCAAGAAAAGTAAGAGGAACAATGTTACCATTCCGCACAATAATGCCAAGTTGAGTAGTTAACTTGGCCACGTTATCCCCTATTGGGCAGTAATTTCCATCAAATTGTATGTCCAGCTTTTTACCAATACCCTACTCTTTAATGCCTTTGGCACATCCTCTACCACGCCTAGTCGAGGTTGATGAAAAACTAACATGACCTGCGATATACAATAATAATAAACAATATGCAATGGTAATAAACAAATGCAAATTTACATAATGTGAATACAAATCATATCAAATAAACCTGATGTGGGCTGTGAAGAAGTCGAAGGGTCTGCAAAATACAATAAGAATAAACAAGTTATATATAATGAGCATAAATAAATGTATGTGTAAATAATTTTCATACAAATCAAAGCAAATTTATATACCTGCGGATGGCTCATAAGCTAATAATGATAGCTGCTGTGGTGCCACTGATGGTGGACGCACCGATGGTAGGCGTGGAGGCTGAGTACATGGTAGCTGCTGTGGTGCCACTGATGGTGGTCGATACGGTGGTACTAATGGCCCATCAGATGGTGGTGGCACTAATGGCCCCTCCGATGCTGGCCGATGTGATGCCTCCTCTGATGGTGGTG
Organism: Camellia lanceoleosa; assembly: GCA_025200525.1. Classification (NCBI taxonomy): domain Eukaryota; kingdom Viridiplantae; phylum Streptophyta; class Magnoliopsida; order Ericales; family Theaceae; genus Camellia; species Camellia lanceoleosa. Next base: position 163,199,395 of record CM045760.1, on the reverse strand, counting down.
CTACTGATGTCCTGTTATGTAGCACATCAGACATCATGCGCCGGGGATGATCAGGCTTCCTCTTCCTTCCCATAATAATCTGCAAGCAATATAACATTAATTGACATTAGAAACATAGACAATGGTTTGTCATCAACTATAATATGACATGAATTGAACTAATACAATTACAAAGACAAAGTAAATTAAGAAATTGATGATTAACTACAACCTTGGCCTTAATTGAATTACTAATGTTGATTAAATATCAGCCTATTTGAACATCAACTGTTTCCTTCGCGCTTCCTCACCCAACCAACTTCTTCATCACGAAGCATTATATTTTCTTCCAATTGTTGGCTCATGTATGGCTCGATTTGTGGATCAGTCGAACTCATATCAAATAAACCTCTTTGAGACATCTTCACCACGACTTGCCAGTCTGGTTGTAACGGGTCTGCAACATACCAAACTTGCTCTGCTTGGGACGCCAAGATGAAAGGTTCATTGGTAATTCGATCATCTCGATACAACAAATGATTGAAGTTCACCAACGTGAAATTGAAGACATCTTCTTTCTTTCCGTGAATGTTGTCAATCCAATCACACTTAAACAACACATGTTTCTTCTCATTGGAATATCGAATCTCAACAATATCTATCAATTGTCCATAATAGTACACAGACCCCGGACGAGGATTCTTGTCTTTTCGACTAGCATAACTTATGGTATCTGCCTTCAAAGCTACACCACAATTTTGTGTGGCTCGACGATCATCCATGGCCTTTACTCGATACCGAAACCCATTCAGTATATACCCGTTGAACCTCCTTGCCAGGTTATGAGGACAATTTGCCAATAGAATAATCTCTTCAGAAAATATGACATCAGTAGTCCGTCGCAAAGTTTGGACCTATTTAACACGAAAATGTAAAATTTAAAATGTAGATTGACTTAAGTAACTAGAATCTATAGAGTTAAATACATACATGTTCCTTGAACCAAATGTGAAAAGTTTCAAAATGTTCACGCCGAAGTTGATGATCGTCGACACGAGGCATTTTGAGCTTAAGTACTTCAAGGTGTTTGCTGTGTAGATTGAAATTTTAGCAATACAAAAAATTTAGTTGAAAATTCAATAAAACATAATAAAATATTGAGTGAGTGACTTAACCTACTTTATGAATGGTTGAACCGCGCTTGTATTGAATAAGATGTACCGATGAGCTTGTACCCAAGAAATATTATCCAGATAAAAGCTTGTGTTTTCACCGATAGCATGACCCAAATTATCAGCACCACTATAGTTCCTCACGGGTCGACTAGATTTGGTTTCCACATCATTGAGATATTGTGCACAAAAATTCATGCATTCTTCCATAAGATATCCTTTAGCAATTGATCCTTCAGGATGAGCTCTATTACGCACGTATTGCTTCAAAGTAAGAAGATACCTCTCAATTGGATACATCCATCGAAACTGAATCGCTCCACCCAATAAGGCTTCATCAGCTAGATGTATAGGCAAGTGCTCCATTATATCAAAAAAACTCAGAGGAAATATTTTCTCTAGATGACAAAGTGTTATAGCGATACGATCTTGAATATATTGCAAATCCGTCGCACGATTCACTTTCGAACACAATTGTCTAAAGAAATTGCTCAATTCAATCAAGGGTTCAATTACATTTTTCGGTAACGATCTTCGAATAGCCAATGGAATAAGTTGTTGCAGGAATATGCCTTTGTGAGGTATAACTGAGCAAGAGGCATATTCCTCACAAAGGCATAATCCCTAGGTCGGTGTCTGCAAGTAGACTATACCAGTACTACCAATTTGTCATTTTTACTAGCATTGACTGGAAGGCTCGACACCTATTCAATTTCATCTATACCATATGTTAAGACTTACCACCGTATTTACTCTAAAACCAATTCATAAAAACTTGTTTCTCAACATTCTTTTCTCAATGCAAGTTTTCAAATCAATTTTCAAAATTTAATGTAATCAAATGAAGTGATATGCCCATAATACAAGATGAATATAAATATTTTTATTCCAATTCATCATCCAAGGAATAACACAATTCTCTCTTTTCAAGTATCCTCAATAATTAGTCATTTCAAGACTATTTTAACGTTTTGAACAATAATTTTCAAAATGAACAATAATTCTCATATTCCCCGAAATTCATCATTTATATAAATATAAATAAGAAAATTTTCAAACATCCATTTATTTTGACACACAAAATAAATATAACAATATCATTCATGGATTTTCAGTCTCTTAAAAAAAAATTCCCAAATTTCAGGTTTTTTCACCAAAACTACACAACTCAAATCTTTTGAAAGAAAACTTTCCAAAATCATCTTTTCTTCAATCAACGAAGATCAAAACCCATAAGATCATTTTAAAAGAATAAGAGACAAACACACTTTCAAAATCGCTCAACTTCTTGAATCAACAATCAATTTCCAAAGCTATCGAAGGATGATTTCAAAAATCATCTTGATCTTGCAAAAAAATATATATAATTCTAAGAAAGTCCCTACCTCAAGTTTTGAAGAAGAAACGAGATGAAACCCCCAAAATCAACGGTGTCGAAACTCGATCTTCACCACACACAACGAAGCCCTCGAGATGTTAACCAACTTTGATCAAGAACTTATGGCAGAACTCTAATGGATCTTGAGAAATCAAGGTTTTGATTCAATTTGGTGTAGGGAAATGTAGAGAAAAGGGAGAGGAAAGGGTTTTTAGAGAGAGAGATATACAAAAGTGATCTGAAATATCAGATTCACAAATTGATATAACATGGTCCGCTCGAGCGTGGAAAGCCCCGCTCGAGCGTCAAATACAATTTCCCAGTACTTTTACAGACCGGTCAAACTTCTGAAACCAAACATTCTTCACTCAAGCGGACAAGCAACTTCTAATGCATTTTACATTTTTGTTTTGGGGCCGCTGCCTCTCAACCCCGCCAGGGTGCTACTCTAGGACTCGCCAAGGGGCGCTGCCCCCTAGACCCCCGCAGGCTGATCGGGTAGCTCGATCCTCGCCAGGGCGCTGCCCTTGGACCCGCCAAGGGGCGCTGCCTCCTAGACCCCTGCGAGTTGACCGGGCAGCTCGATCTCCACCAGGGCACTGCCCTTGGACCCGTCACGAGGCACCCTGGACACCTCTGGTGACCGGGCAGCTCGACCCCCGACATACTCAGTGAAGTGGCAAAACTGGGATCGCTACAATCATCGCGTTTGAAAATTTTATATAAAATTTATATTTGTATATCATCATTCAGTAAGAATATGTTCATGTAGAATTTAAGGATAAAAAGTTGTAAAATATAATTATGATGATATGAAGAAGAAATGATAGGAAAAATGACGAAATGTTCATTTAGAAAATTTTGAGCATGACATCAGCAATCCAAGAAGTAATTTGTAATGACATTACAAATTTTAAAGAGAAAATGTAATTTTTTAAATGTAAAGGGAGAATTTATATTAAATAAAAACGTAAGAGAGTATCAGTTTAAAAGAAAAAAAGAAAAGAAAATAATATGTAAAATTTTATGTCTAACAAAATTTATGGGCTTTCACTATTTTTTAATCGAAATCCTTATTTTATTTATTTATTTATTTATTTATTTATTTTGGTTCTTGAATTTAAAAGGTGAAACTTTTAACGTTATGATTTTTGGGCTGAGATTCACGGAAAGCCCCTCCACAAGTCTGGGGGAACCATGTTTGTTTGGTTCTTTGGAAAGGGATTAGATTAATAGTTTGTAGGATTCATTTAGTTAGTGACACAAAGTGAGGACATTAACTATTCTCTTGGACTAGTAATCTCCCATATGATAAAACTAGCAAAGTTATGAGAGGGTTGAGATTAAAAATTGAGGGGATTAGTGGATTTTTAAGTAAAAATTATATTTTTTAGAACAAAAAAATAATTATATGATATTGAAAAATACTAAAAATTAAAAATATTAATTTTATATATTAATACTATCTATAATATATACTAATCTGGTGGTGTACAAACAAATACTTTTGGGCAAATTACACTAATAGTCCCTATACTGTACCTCTTGTGTCAATTTGGTCCTTGTGTTTTCAATTTGCTCAATTTTGACCCTCAATTTTTAATTTCATTTCATTTTGGTCCAATCAATAACCTCTGTTAAAAAATTTAACAGAAAATAGTCTTGTGCACAACATGTGATCAACTTTGAGGGGCAAAACAGACATTTCAATCCTAATCTTCCCTATTCCATCTCTGCAACACCCTTTGCTCTTTCCCCCCTCCTCCACCGTCTATCATCAATCTCACTCCACCACCGCCACTGCTAAACAACATAACCACTACCATTTGCTACCAAACAACACCTTCTTCTATTCTAACCCCGACACCACCTGTTTTGAATTACCGACATGCCAAATCCATGAGTATGTGTTCCAAGCTTTGGATAAGTCAGGGAAGCCTCACTGTTTGGGTGGTGATTACTTCGAAACCGACCTCTCTAGTGATTAATGGAAGTCTTGACCTCTGATCAAAGATTTGGGCAATGAAACCTACTCTTTTTCTCTCTAAATCCACCCAGATTTTGCTGGAGATTACAATCTCACTATAATCTTACTCTTCAAACACTACGAGGGTCTGAAATTTTCTCCACAAAGATTCGCAATTGACAAACAAGTTCGCAAAATCCCACTCAAGTTCTTCAAATCAATGGCTGAATTGCAAGAAATTGGGATCTGTAACAAGTTTGATTTTTCGAGAAACGTGTGATCTGGTTGGTGGACTCGCCATGGGAAGAACGATAGTTGCTTGGTTGACAGCGAAGGTTGATTCAAATGCTTTGAACCCAAATACCCATGTCAGGGTCCATGGTGTTATGGAAATTTGGGAGTTTTGGAGAGCAATGGTTGGACCTATTCGACCCATTGCTCATTTCGATTGTTTTCAAGGGAATCAGCTTGAGATTGTTTACAGGGTCGGTGGATCTTCTTCTAGGAAGACTTGAATCACTGCAATACAATTCGAAACATGCTTCAATTTATACTCAATGTGGAGGACATCAAAGTGGTTCCAAGGAGATTTGATATGAACATTACAAACCCGAAACAAGCAATCTCTGTAGAGACTGGACTTTATCATGAAGTCCATGAACCTTGGTCTCATCAACAAATCGATTGCTCCACCGAAAAGACTCTGTTTTGGTATCCAATGAGATCAATTCATAGGTTGATTGTTGAGAAATTTCACCATTTGATGAACTCATATTGGTGTTTCCATCAACAGACCCTTGAATTTCCCATTGTTGTACCTGGTTCGAAGCCACGCCATTGTCCTTGTCTTGAAGGTTGACCCGATCTAAGTTGGAAGCAAACTTGAAAGTGGAAATTACACTCTCTCTTAATTTCAACAAACACTAATCTTAATTTCTCTCTCTCTCTGTGAAGGTTGTGAAAGAGAAATTAAGTGGGTTTTCGATGCGGTAGAGGTAGATGCTGTTGATGTTGGGATTGGCTATGGATGATTTTAGTGGTGGAGGAAGGCAACAGTGGTAGATGATTTTGTTGCAGAGAGTCCAAGAGAAAGAAGATGGTGAAACAAGGAAAGGGTAGTGAAATGTCCATATTGCCCTTGAAGAAGGGTCATGTGTGTCTCACGTGTTTGTTTTCCATCAACAATTTTAACCGGTGTTAACAATTGGACTAAAATGATACAAAATAAAAAATTAAAGGTCAAAATCAAGCAAATTGAAAACACAAGAACCAAAGTGACACAAGAGGTAAAGTACAAGGACTATTAGTGTAATTTGCCCAATACTTTTTATTCTATATCTTTAACTTAATATTGTCGCACTAATAATCTCCTCATTCAATCCCACCGTACTCTTAATCTCCTCTGTCTAATGAAGCCAAAAAAACGTGACGTTAGAGTGATTATATGGATGATTGAGATTTAATGATACTGAGAATTATTTCACGGTCCAAGCTCTAACGTTGACACTGTGATAGGGTCATTTTGAAAAGAAAAATTCTAAATATACAAAAAATTCGTATAAAAAATTTAACAATGGTAATGTCATAATTATAAATAAATTTATCTTTAATGGTGTTTTATTTTGAAGTGAAAGACCCATAATGAGTCATGGAAAATTTTATTTCCACATGTCATTTCATCTCTATACACACTTAATGAAATAGAATTTTAATGACAATTTTATCATGAAATAAAATGACCATTATAGACATTAAAACACATTAAATATGAAATTTAAGTTTTCTTTGTACACATAATTTAAAAATAATAATTCTCAGTACATATATTTTGAGGGGAAGAAAAAACTAAAACTTAATTTATCCATGGTTTCTTTCCACCGGTAGCAGCACCAGAATTCATGTTATGCCCACCCACTGTTCATCCATCATCCTTAACTCTCTCACTTCTCCTCATCCTTTTCTCCCGCCATATATATATTATTCTTCACCAAATTCTCTCTCTCTCTCTCTCTCTCTCTCTCTCTCTCTCTCTCTTTCATACCCATCATGAATTTCAACATCTTTTTTCTTTGTTTCTTCATTGCCAATTTTATTTTGTCCCAATTTTTTTGTAATTACAGACTACTGTTTAAGTGTGGCATTTCCTCAAACACCTCATACCTATCTATATCCATAAACATTGTCAACATCCCAGAAAATTTGAAAAGCATCCATAATCCCTCTTTTTTCTTCAGACCCAACAAAGAGATGAAAAAAAAAAGAAAAGGATTTGAATATGAACATATATACTCAAGTGGGTTTGACTTTGGAACTTCAAAGCCGAATAAATATATATCATTTGGAAAATAATTGCCGAAAATATATAATAAATTCGAGTCTGAGAATCAAAATTCTTTGTAGTCTTCAATGAAGTTGTCTTCACGTTGGGTCTTCAATGGAGTTGTGTTCGCTGTGTGACTGTGTTTACCGTGGGCGGATGTGTAGATGTGCTTCAATGTGTGTGGAAACCCTTATTTATGTCGTGGGGGGATAAGATTTGGGCTAAGGGTATAATTGAAATGTTACGCCTCGAAAATTGGGCAGGGTATATCTATTTATGCTACAAAACTCACTTGATAGACAAACACATATATATAGCAAACTATTCCATACATCCATTTTCATTAAATCCCAAATACTAAATGCATGCTATTCACATCTCAATGCCCTAGTTCCAATCCCAAGCATTCATTTTACAACAAATATGAAATGAAAGTCAAACAGATAATAAATTCCCTCTGAGGCTTACAAATTTATCCAAGAACATTCTTGGTTACACAAAATGGAGTTTCAACTCACGCAAATATAGTGGGCTTACATTCAACAAAAATAATAAAACAAAATGAAGCCTCTCAAGAGTCCTCCCAAGTAAATGCCTTGGCGGAGGCATAGCACTTGTAACTGAAATGGTTTCTCTTATAGGGTGAGTCACAGCCCAGTAGGGATATACTACACAACATATGAACCATGACAAGACTAAACAGAAATATGCTCATGCCATGCTCATGATAAAACAGTTTATCTCTTTTTTTATAAAGCATGCAATGCTGAGATGCAACAATAGATATAAAGCCATTTCCATTTTAAACCATATACATTACATGAATACAGGCTCTGTGAAACTCTAGGTGAGTGTTTGCAAGTAGGCCTTAATGCACTACCACTGTCATTTTTACCAGTAAATTGGAAGGCTTGACACCTAACCACGCGGTTCTACACCCCCTACCCAGATTCACCAAGTATTCATCTTTTCGCAAACAAATACATTTCCAAACATTTCTAAAAAACAGATACATTTCCAATGAAATGAATGTAATGCAATGTCCAATGCAACAAATGAGGAATGTGGTTCAATTTACCTAAGTCTCATGCATTTCTACAACAATCATGGCTATCCTCCACATTACAAGAAATTGCATTTTTCGCAACGCAACAAAATATGTTGCTAAAAGGGAAAATTCGTCGGCAAAGAGTTTTACCGACACACCAAGCTACGCGTTGGCAACCCGTGAGGCAAAAGTGAGTCGGCAAAAGTTTTTGCCGAAATTATCATTGCGTTGGTAAAAGTAATGCCTTTAGCGGCGAACATAGTCGCCGATAAAAGCCTTCATCCATCGCCGCAATTTACCTTTGCGTCGGTAAAAGTCATTCAAAGATGATGATTGTGTGGCACTTTTCGCGATACAAATTTGCGTGTGCAAAAAATATACTTTTAGCAACAAAATATGCGTCGGCAAAAATAAACTTTTGGCGACACATTTACGTCGGTAAATGTTGTCATTTGCCTACGATTTGTTTGTCGATAAAACTTCACTTTTGGCAACGACAAATTAACATTGGCAAAAAATACACATTTAGCAACACAATATGTGTCACGACCCCAACCCGCCCCTAGAAGGTCGGCGCCGAGATGGCCAGTAACCCGAGGTTACCAAAGGCCTCTTACAAGAATTCACACACAAATCAGAGTAAATATATGGGGCTTGCAAATGCGGAAGCAATAAATCAAAATACAAGTAGTCCATAAGAGCTGTGCATAGATCCAATGAAATAACATGCATCTTATAATAGCTTTAATTACAACAAAATGGAGTACAAAAATTACATCTTGACCAAAAGGCTTCTCAGCCATCAAATACAAAATACAATGAACTTAAGAAGCATGATCTTCAAGATGTTGCAAAACAAAATACAAAACACGTCGGCAAACACATCGGCAAACAAGTCTAGGCGTCTCCGCCGCTCTGCTCATCACCTACATATATATATAGAGAGGGTGAGCTTGGATACTCAGTGAATGGCATAAACAATAAAGGGTTTACATGAATGATATCCGAGGTCTTTAACAAAACAATACATAGTACATATCAAGTTCGTCTTTCAAACCTTTCAAAGCTTCAAGGGATGTTCATTAACATCAATATAATACAAGATAGATGACATTCCGAACAAGCAAACCCACGCGGTAAAACCGTCAGTGGCAAGGCAAGACAAGAGAGATCTCTATACAAGAATGTCGTTGCATTATAGTCCCCGACACTAAGGACTTTCAAGGCAAGAATGTCGTTGCATTATAGTCCCCGACACTAAGGACTTTCAAGGCAAGAATGTCGTTGCATTATAGTCCCCGACACTAAGGACTTGTGCTACAAATGCTTATAGTCCCCTAGCACGTACGGACTAGTGCCACAAACGCTTAAAGTCCCCTGGCACGTACGGACTTCCAGAATGGTCATCAAGACAAGACATAACGTTTGATACTCAAGATAGGATTAATCATTCATGCTTATAAACACTTTTCAAAACAAGGCAAAACAATACTTCTATCAAGTCAAGGCAACATAGCTTTATTAAGAATGCCACTCACTTAGTTCTTCGAACGTCGGGGTCAAGGCAAGTCCAAGTCCTACAAATACATGGCAAGTTCACTGAATATACTTTCAAACAAGTTTCACATGCAAGCAAATGATCTCGGCATGCTCCAAGACTAAGTCAAATCAAAACAAACACTGTTTCTTATTTTGGAAAACATCTTTGGGCACCTAACCGTGTCTAGGCGAGGTCCCACACCTCTTCGCCGAGGTGAGGTTAGAGGCCACATTCAAGGATAAATGAAGTCGGAAAACACAGGTTTCCTCTCGCTCAAGAATATCAAGAACATGATCAGGGAGAACATGAAATGAAATGCAAGGACCATAACTTAGCATTTACCAAAATCAGAGATTTCATGCTATGAGGTTGAAAACATGGACCTGGGTACCCATACTAGAAGATCTTGGTGAAACAAACACAAAAGCATGGATTTCAATGCAAGCTTTCGGATCAAATCAAGACTTTTCCTCAAGAACACATGAAGGTCACGTTTTCTTTCCAAAACCAACTTTAAATCAAAGTATGACATGCAAAACAGATTCAATCATGCAATGCAGCTAGGTGATCATCAAGAACAACAAGAGGAGGTGAAGATTCTAACCTCAGATCACAAATCCAACGGATCAAACACCAAGGATCAAGCTTGCTATCTACCTTCTCTCTCTAGAACTCTTCCTAGAGCTTCTCTCTCCTCAAGAACACGATTGAAACACAAAATGAGACATTTCTAGACTTGCCAGCTGATATAACACTCAGCCCGGACACGTGGCAGCAGTTGGTTGGTTCAACTCAAAAAGGTGATTGATTGAAAAGACAAGTTTCTGACAAAGCGTGTTCAACAAGCTAGGCGGCAAGGGACTCCGGCAAGTAATGACATCGGCCAATAACAAGACTTCGGCAGCAAAGAGACAATGACCTCGGCAAAGGACAAAACTTCGGCAAGTCAAAGAACAATGATCTCGGCTAGGAAGAACAACACTTGACTAAGCTGTGCCACACCTCGGCCAGGGATGTGCCACACCTCGGTCTAGGTCATACCTTCCCAGGGACAAAGGTCACTAAGTGTATAACATCTCGGCTAAGCAGAAGCATCTCGGCTAACACGCTGAGGTGAAGATGAAGGTCAGACAAACTGTTTTAGAGTGGTTCTAGGTACAAGGATTCAACGGTGATCTAGGCTCATGATAACCTCGGCTAGACACACACATCAACAAGGAACATAGCACTTATGCAAGACAAGTCAAGGATGCGAAGCAAGTCAAGAATGCAAGGCAAGCTTAACAAAGCAAAATCATACATAATGCATATGAGTATGATCAAAGCAGTGTGAGGGTTATTACAATATGAGTGGGCAAAAGTAAACTTTTGGCAACATATTTACGTCGTTAAATATTGCCATTTGCCGACGATTTGTTTGTCGATAAATGTTTACTTTTGACAACGACAAATTGGCATTGACAAAAAATACACTTCTAGCAATACAATATGAGTGGGCAAAAATAAACTTTTGGTGACACATTTACTAACAAAAATAATTGAAAATAATTTATATATTTTTATAAGATTTACAAGAGGCATCCCTCAGGCACCACTATTACAAACTAATAACATTGATATGAAATCACCTAAAGTTAATGTGAAAGCAAAAAAAACACTACTAATACTGCTTTTAAAAGCAATGTATAAAACCTAAAATGGTAAAGTCATTAAAATACCCAAATACATCCAAATTGTGAACCCACATTAGAAACAATAGATAACAAAATGAAAACATGAAACAAACAAAGACAGGCAAAACGGCATGAAAATCACCCACAAACTTATCCAGCAGACCAACATCTAATAGCAGCTGCCTCACAGCAACATTACAGCAGCAACAGCCCAGCAAGTATAAGTTTAATGCTCCCATTATAAGTATAAGAAAATCTTACTTTGTCCATAGTACAAGTATAATCCTCCCATAGATGAGTACAAAGCCATGCTCCACCCATTTGCCATAAAGCCCAAACAGCCTGACCTTAGTCAGGAGATGTTTTTGCCTATATATCTGTCACCTGATGTGCAACCCAACCATTTGCTTCATAGTTCACTTGTAACATTCTGTGACTAAATAAAAACAATAGTGTTCATAAAGAATATAGAATGCTTAAATAGAACAATTTATCATGGAAAACACCAATCACAAAGTTCATCCTGGGTCTTGACCTACCTAACTACTTTGATGTACAAATTTTATATGCATACATACATATTTTATACTTATTCAGTCTTTCAAAAAAAATAAAAAATACTAAGCTCCAAATGATGGCTTGCAGAAAAACAAATAAACATATAAATGACAACCAAAGTTAAAACTACTTTATTTGTCTTTGTAATGCACAATAACTGATAGATTGGTATTCTAGGGCATGGCACACAACAAAGTGAATGGGAAAGAAATACTATTTTCTCTGTATTGCAATATAAACCAAAATTTACAATCTTCTTTCCGTCGATCAATGTGAGCAAAAATTTACACACAACAATGCAAGAAAGCAAGCGCTAGAGTATCAATATTTTGACATTATGTTGTCAATAAGCAACAAAATGAATGAAAGTTACCTGTTGCAGATACTCTTCCACGATTGTTGCCTTAGCAGGGAAAACATCTTCAAAAGTCATCTTGAAGAAGAAAGTTAAAATATGAGAGGATGGATAAAAAATAACTAAATAAACAATACTAAGTGAAAAATAAAAAATAAAAAAAAAAGAAGTAAAAAAAGAGGACAGAATGCTGGAAATCCATGGTACGAATAGATTCACTTGATACAGAATTTCAACTTAACAAAACTATTGAATTACTCTAAGATAAATATCATAAGTGGCAGTCAATGAGAAGAACAAATTATGCATCAAGTTGAAGATATGAAAGAATAACCTTTAATTCAAAAGATTTAAGATCCCGAGCAAACTGCTCTGCATTGATTCCTTCACGGGCTAATAGCACGCATATAAATTAGAAAAAAACAAAAAAATAGAAAAAAACCTCATAAGTATGGAAGAATATCAAACTATTGACAATCATCAATCAGACATTCTCAAATAGTTGATTCCTGAGGAAAACCAAAAAAGAGGTCATTGCAAACCCAAATTGGAAAAGAGGATGAGATATCCTCTACAGTTATTAAATAAACCATGGAATCTCAAAACAATCATTGCAAACCCAATTTGTTACAAACTTTCAAGTTTCAACTTCTCATATTCTTTCCTGTATTTTCTCATCATCCAAACTGATAAATTATCATTGCTTCACAGTCATCTTGAGAAACTTGTCCATGAACTTGAGTGTCTGTATGTATTTTCATAATGCATAAAATTGATGTGTGCATAACAGAGAGATAAGTACATAGTGGCAGCGATTGGTTAAGAGCTTAACTTCTTAGGGTTTTTGCCTTTAGCTTTTTCGACAATGCCTCCAACGGCCGAGAAAAAATTCAGACATGGGTTGTATTGATTCTTTTTATGTGCGCTTTATTATTCTAACATTTAAAAATATAGTTTATGTATGTATCAAGGTGAACTGTTTGAACAATTAATTGCTAGAGTAAAACCACTAAAATATTCTTATACATAAACAACCATATATACTTTTGTCATATTTTTTAGGACTCAAAACATAGTTTTTTTTTTGTTGGGGGGGGGGGGGGATAAAAAAAATGCTCTGAGGCCTAAAATTTGGCCTAAATAAATAAAGTGAAATTTGGCCTAAAATTAATTTCCACCTATCCCAAATGAGATCATAAGTGATTTTACCTCCTTGGTAAGGCACCTCGGCTTCCCCTAAAATCTGGGGCATGTGGTCGGGGACCTTTTTAAAAACTTGGTATGGGTAGGGTTACCACTAGGCTCCTCTGTTTTTACCATTTGTGATTTGTTTCAAAAATTCAGTGCAATATATTACCTACACAAAAGCAAACTTCTAACCTTTTCATGACCTATCCAAAGTTGATTCTTCCAATCCATGTAGAAACAACCAATCCATGAAATTAAATTTAGACCTTAAAGGTCATGTTTGATTGGAGATTTAAGAAGGAAATTAATTTAGCAATCCGTAAGTCTTACTAAAATCATGTTTGTTTATAATAAATAAAAAAAAAAATAGTTGTAAGACTATTAGTTCCTCCTCCATCGTGGAATTGGCGTTCTGATTTGAGAGATTCGAATTGCTAATTCAATCACGTAAATTAATAATTAAAAGAAAATTTTACCTCTCACTATATTAAAATAACAAAGTTATGTTATATGCATTTTTTTCACTGCGTATGTGGTCTTTATTGTGTTAGAGATACAGGTGGAGAGAGAAAGAGAGAGTATGACAACATCCCGAATTAAATGCTTGTGAATGGGAAAAGTATAGAATTGAATGCGCTCTACCAAGGGACAAGCTTCCATGTTGTGGGACTCTTTGAAAGGAAAAATTATTACTTAGTTTTAATCATAATTTATCATATTTATTTATATTTTTTAATTATTTAATATAAATTCATAAATTCTATTATTTTTACCAATCACAATATTATTAAAATACCACATAACGATGTCTCAGGAACAAATAACTTCTCCTTTGAAAGAACTGTGGCAGTTCACCAATCCCCCAAACATTAATTTCAAAATGGGGTCCACAAACCCACCTAAACTTGGGGGACACTATCCTCTCTTTTCCTTCCTTATTTCCCAATTTTCTTTGCCATTTCTTCTTTTGTTTCGTCACTCATTTTTGAGTCATCATCACCCCAATACACATACCCTTCCGAAGTCATTTTCTTTTCTATTTCATTGTACACTTGTTGCATCTCACAAGTATTACTTTCGGCTATCGGTTTGCATGCAAATAACATTATGTTTATCCAACACCATTATATAATGCTATCTAGTGAGAGAGCAGTGATTAAAACTATGTTAGATAAGAGGACTACATGACGATAAACAACCACAAAAGTCCACCAAAGCAGCGACAATCTTCAAAATGAGCAAAAGTACCTTGCATATTACTGCAATGTTAATGGCATCTGAAGGTTAAAGATCAAAGCTAACACTCTCCGTTTCATTATCCAACTGAGATTTAAAAAAAAAAAAAAAAACTTTATCAGTTAAATATTACTATTAAAGCAAAGCAAGTTTTATGGAAAATATTAGTCAAACAAAATACAGGCTTGTAACAGGAATATGCCTTTGTGAGGTATAACTGAGCAAAATATGCTTCGTGTACCCTTTTGGTGACTCGAACAACCTTCACCTGCATAAGAAACAAACAGTTATATCAAATGGAGGTCTTACAAAAGAGAAATCAAGGTATGAAAAGATAGAGGCATTGCTAATCATGCCAAACTTACTGCATAGCCCATCTTGTCAACCATCTCCTTTACAACTTGATACATAGTGGGCCTAGCCTGAAAAGTCATTGACAATTGGTATGCTTTAAAAAGCATTTAAATTTTTTAAAAAAAAATAGAACTTAAAATTTGACTGAACATACCTAGCCTCTGGTTGCTTTTGGCATCAAGAAACCCATCATGGGTCGTTATCACCTTCATCAACCATGTCATCCATTATCATCACAATTCTGCTGCTTATCTGTCAAAAGAACTAATGTCATTTACATTTCAAACTTTAGAGAATACTGGAACCACCTAATATGTAAATAAGCTGAAACAGCCGAGCACAAAGACGTGTAATTACCTATTGGCGCGACTATGTATTGGTTATCTTGCGAATGGCTAACCCAAAGTGGGTTACAAATTGACAAGTAGTTAACTAAACACTTGTTCTATATGGTAAATCAAGCTTTCAGCAGTTAGTGAAGCTCATGGAGAACAAACAGTAAAGAAATGTTAACACAGTACCTCACTGACAGATTCAGAATGCTCATCCCTTTGTACAAAATCAGCTCCCAAGCTCACATCATCGTCTTGAATGTCATCATTTTCATCTTCACAAGGATCAAGCATACTCTTAACCTGCATAATTTCCAATTACAAAACTCAAAATTTGAACAAGGGATCCAAGTGTCTCACTGTTCCTGCAATCTTATATCTTTACCTTGAGAGCTAATACAAAATGTTTGTTGTTGACATTCCCAACCTCTCAATTTTCAAAGGATTTTTAGTCCATGGGCTATGAGCTTCTTGTTCTGTGCAGTTTCTGAAGAATGGAGGCTCATAATCCACAGGATGCAAGATCAATAAGTCAATGATCATGCTTTTCGTGGTCAAATATGAATAGACAAAAATAAGGATTTTTAGATGCATTATTGGACAGACTAGTGACAAGCCAGAACACCCCAAAATCTGTAAGATTCAGATGATGCTTTATCTTTGTTAGCTTTTCCCATTCCAGCAGTTTTGCAATTTGAAAAATACATAATTCTAACTGCGTGAAAAAAATGACAAAAGTAACATAAAACATTTTAATGCTATAGCTCAAAACTTGAATCAAAGCAAATTATTATATTTACAAGTGTACTTACTCTTTTCCATTTTGTATCTCACCCCAGTGCCACTAGTATTAGTGACCTGCATATCTATTTCTCTGAGAACACAAGTAGGAGCACTAACAACCACCTGTTCAATTGGATAGGATACAAGAATCTCATGTTGAATACATTATCTATCTGAAAGATTTAGGTATTTGAATTCATCTAAACCCAACAAAATTTCTGGGGTCAATTACAAATGCAAAAGCCTATGGTGTTAATACCTGTAATTTCGTATTTCCATCAAGGTTGAACTTTCTGTAAGTTGCTACAATGAAAGAAATAGTCAAAATCAACTGACATCCAAACCAGTAACTCAAATCATCGTTTGTAATATCTGTCATTGCTCTTCACATTGAAAAATTTTCAACCAAAATGGAAAAAGCCCAAAAGCTGATTCAAAAAGTTATTCAATGGGCAAATTAAAATGGTAGTCTATGTATTCTGTTACTTCCTGTGTCATTTTACTTCCTATAATTTCAATTGACTCGATTTTAACCATGAATTTATCACTCTGTCTAAATTTGGTTCAATTGAGTTTTTTTTTTTTTAATTTTTTTTATATGAAAAATAAACAAATAAGTGGCATGTGGGAAAAATTATAAACTTGAGTTAAAAATACTAATGAGATAATCAATTGGACTAATAAATTCATTCAATTGAACACAATGACGTAAACGGTGCAAAGGGGAAAAAAAAAAGGTTAGAAATTGATAGTGTACCTTAGAAGTTGGATCGGTGGCTAACACAGACTGAGGAAAAACAGAAAGCACTCGATTTGTTCCCATCGGCAACTTCGTTTTCCGCAAATTCAGACATTTTCCCCAGAATTTGGAAGTGATATGCGACTTTCGAATCTGTGAATTTGCCTTAACAATAGTGAGATTTTTAGATCTTCTTAAGTTAATTTTTTCATCATGGTTACGAAATTATAGAAAAAAGGTGAAAACAAATTCTCCATAATGAAAACTCACAGGCATTGAATGAGGTATGCTCTTATTCAAAGTCTGGACCTTAGCCACTTTACTGGTGGGTGGTGAAGTAGCCTCCACGGCTGGTCCAAGTGAAATACAGCTTGACAGCCAGACTCACTAGGTAGCCGCACATGTCTCAATCGCTTTACTGCTCGGTGCAACCGTTCTAACCAAAAGCTCTCACCATCAAAGAACAAAACTGCATCATTTTCCTTGTAATCTTCGCTACTGCCCTCGAACGTCACTTTTGGTTTTCTAGGTTGGTTGTTGTGAAATTCTACAGTAACCCTGTTTTCCTTGTTCTTGTGCAGTAATCTTGCCTGGTTCTTATCAATTGATGTTGGTTTAAATTCATCTGAAAGATTTTTTTTAAAAAAAAAACCACATCATCCTTCTGAAAATGTAGCCATATATTGCCATTCAATTGGTGAGAAAACTCAAACCTCACATTTTCCATTAATGATTTGGATCCAGAAAAATTGGAAGAATTATATTTTCATTTCCAATAAGAGAAAATTAGAAAAATATTGCAATTCTACCAAAATTACAAGTTTCAAGATTTGTTTTAAAAAATACAAAATTTCAGTCTTAAGTTTCTTATCTGCAACAGTAAGCTCACAAGTAGGTCTAGTTGAGGTCAGAATTTCTTGTGCTGGAGACTTAAACAACATCAAAATACTTCAGAAAAATAAGGGGAGGGGGGGAATCGTTTCAGTTCCCTAGATTTTTCTCAGCAACCAAGAAGAGAAAATTAGAAAAATATTGTAATTCGTCTAAAATTACAAACCCCTTTTACGGTTTCGAAAATTTACAAAAAAAAATTACAAAAATTGATTGAGCTCATCGCAACAAGTAGGTTCTTCGGGAATCAAAAATACCAGGTCCGTTATTTTCTTTCTTCGAGCTTTCTAGGCAACGAATGAATGCAATCCAGACATATACATATATATATATATAGAGAGAGAGAGAGAGAGAGACTTACAACGCAAAGTGAAGAACTTCGAGGAGGGATAGTGGTCCTTGAAAGAGGAACCTAGGGTTAGGTTAAACCAACGATCGGGCTGAGGAGCCATGTTGGGTTCTTCTTTCTTGTTGTTGCTCGCCATTTTTTTGATTTTGAACTTTCTCAAACAAATCTAGGGCTGCTACCAATGATGGGAAGCATGCTGCAAAAAAAGGTAAAGGGCAGGGCAGTTTGAATTTTTATGAATCAGAAAAGAGGAAATTGTTTTATATAAAATTAAAATTAAAAAAAAAAAAACATACAATCGCATGTATTTAGAAAATGTGATTAAAAAAAATATATAATCACACTTATTTAAAAAATGAGATTAAAAATAAATATTATCATACTCACTCAAATTAAGTATGATTAAAATATTGATCTATTTTTTAATTTTTTTTTTATCACACTTCCACTAAAAGTGAGATATTTTCAATTGTCAAAGTGTGATCTTTAACTATTTTTGTAGTAGTGAAGAGTGAAATCATGGAAATGGATGAGGGAAGATTTGATGAAGGAAAAAAAAAGAAGGGAATTTTAAGAGGGAATTTGCCATTGCCTGATAATCAGATCACAACCAAAATAATAATAATAATAATAATAATAATAATAATAATAATAATAATAATAATAATAATAATAATTTCAAAACAATTTTTAGATTTGTTTTTTTGAAAAAATTAAAAATAATTTGAGAGCAATAAAAATCAAAATTATATTTTTAAAATTTTAAAAAGTATTTATGACGTAAAAGATAAAAATATACAAAAATAATAAGTATTTTTTTATTTCACCCTTCTTTTTTAGTTTTTTAGGGGAAAAAAAATTGAAACTAGTTTTTGAAAATAAAACCAAACATATTGAAATTGATAATGTAACCATATTTTTTGAAAAAGTTTAAATTATCTCAAATTAGTCATCTCAACTTAAGAGTGTGTTTGGGCTTAATGGGTTCATTTTGTGATCTAATTCAATGATCATTTTCATTTTACAATTCAGTAACTAGAATATTTAAAACTCTTTGAAAAATTGTAATAAAAATACAAATCACTATACACATCATTCCATTAGCAAAACTTTTACCGACGAATAGTGTTATCGTCGCTAAATGGTTAACTCTTTGCCCACGCCAACTTGTCGTCGCCAAAAGTATGCACACTAACAGCAACGCTCATTGTGTTGCTAAAACATAAGCCTCGTAGCTAAAAGTTCTGAAATTTTGGCGCCAACCAAAAATTTTGGCGCTAAAAGAATGTTATGCTTTTTTAGCAACGGTAGCAAATTGTGTCGGTAAAGGTATACTTTTACCAACGAAATTGATCACTGTGTCGCCAAAAATATACTTTTGGCAATGAAAAATTGACGTCGTCGCCAAAAGTAGTTGCCAAAAGTGCAATTTCTTGTAGTGCCAAAAACAGATATTTCTAAACAGATATTTAAACAATTAAATTCCAAAAAATTCCAATAAATACAATCTATTCCACATCTCATCAAATATGAACAACTACTCTAGTTTTCATATCACAATCACGTCCGGTAACCTCTCAAGGTCCATTTCTAACCGTGTCGGTTTTATTCCAACAGATACATTAAACAAAATAATACCGTTAATGCCCAAGAAAACATCATTTTCTTTCCAAACTCATTCTCCAACCATTATTCAATTATGACATCCTATTTTGATCGAAAGTCCCAAAAGTTAAACGTAGTTCCTTTGTTTTCTTTAAAAATGCTTTTTTGGTCACAAGCAGATAAAAATTTCAAAATCAATCGAATCGAAGTCCGTTTTTGTTCAAATTTAAAACATAATTCTTTCATAACCTTACAAACATATTCCAAGTTTACATCTTCGTAATTTGGGCATCAACTTTTTATTTTTCTCAAAATTTCTCTTTTAAGCAAATAAATCACAAATTTTTCAAAAATTCTAATTAAATTATATACAACTCTAAGCTCGCTATAATCAAGTAAAAGTACATAAAAAAGTGTAGGAAAAATCCCTACCTCAAACTAGAAGAGAAAACAAGCAAAAACCCCAATTTTTGACTTTGTTGGATTTCGATCTCTACTGGTCAAAACGTTGCTCTCACCAAGCTCTTCACTTTGATCTTAAGAACTATGGTCTAAAACTTAATAGATTTTGGTAGATCAAAGATTTTACATGATAAATGTAACCAAAAAAAAAATTCAGAGAGAGAACTAAGAGCCAAGAGAGAGAGACCAAAGAGAGAGAAAGAAGAAAAATAGGAAAAGTGTTCTGCCTGCCAAGAAGAAAAGAAGAAGAAAGGAAATAAGGGAGGAGAGAGAGAGGGCCCATGTGTTGTTTTCAAAATTATTTATTTATTTATTTATTTTTCAAATCAATACAAATATCTATCTATACATATATATATATATATATCAATTAAAAGTATATTTTAATATCATTAATGACAAAAAAGATATAATATTTTCTCACGACAAAATATATTTTCGCTTGATGGTGCACACCATAAATATTTGTAACTCTCTCAAGATTATAAAATAAATAATAATAGCAATAACAACAATAATACATGGTTACAAACGAGTCATGATTCAATCAATTGGGTTCAAAATGAATGGAGTTTAATAATTTAAAATAAATCTCCACCTGAGATTAAAATATAAATAAATTTAAAAGACTTAAGGTGGTCCCCACCATTCACATAATTAAATATGAACCAAAATAATTAAGTATGGGCTAATCAAATAAAACCCAAAAATTGAATTTATATCTCATTTATTACTCAAAACCCAAGAATCACTATAACTAAAATTAAAAAAATAATTTTGCCAAGCAGGCCTTACGAAGTCGAAATTAAGAAGTAATTCAATTTATTTTCACCAATTAAACACTGCTAAAGAAAGGGCCTTTTGAGTCGGTTTTTTGAGTCGGCAAATTTTACCGTCGCAAAAGGTAGTCTTTTTGAGACGGCACAGAGTTACTGACTCAAATACCAAACCTTTAGCGTCGGCACCGTTGGCCGACACAAAAAATTAATATTTGATTGAATTATTTGAGTCGGTTGAATTTACCGACGCAAAAGGTAGACCTTTTGAGTCGGCATAGACCTTTTGCGTCGGCAAATTTGTGCCGACGCAAAAAATTAGACCTTTTTGTGTCGGCAATTGATGCCGTAGCAAAAAAAAAAAAAAAAAATTTATAGCCAAGATATATATATATATATTTACTTGATTATATTTAATAAATATATTTATTTATACATATACTTTTATATTAATATTGAGTGTATATACTATAAATAATATATATCTCATTTAATATCTGAAAGAGGTATGGTGGTGAAGTGGACTTAGTGCAGTGACTTTGGGTCAAATTGTGCAAATGGAGTGTTGGTTCAAATCGTGCAAATGGAGTGTGTTCGAAACTTGGGAGCCTCAATAAGAAAATTATGGGTTAAATTTTTTAAAACATTTAACCACTTTTTGAGTCGGCAATCTACCGTCTCAAAAAATTAAAACTTTTTGCGTCGGCAGATTGCCGACTCAAAAACTTTTTGCGACCCCACCATTTTCGTCCCTTGAGTTGCCGTCGAAACGCCGTCGCAAAAAGTTTTTGCGGCGACAAATACGCTATTTGCGACGGCACGCTACCGACTCAAAAGCCCTGTTTTCTAGTAGTGTAAATAGAATGGTTCACGACACAACAATAATAATAAGGGCAAAATTCAATTTGATTCAACGCGTTACAACCTTCTCCCCTTAAGGAATTTCATCCCTGAAATTCGCCTTGATAAAAAGAATAATGGAATTTACCCTTAACATAATCACTTAAGCCTTAAACTCTCAATAGCCATTTTCACATTGAGACATTCTTTCCATACCCCAAACACGTACTAAGCTCACTCTCAAGAATTTAACGTTCTCTTACCTTCCATAATAAAAGACATCGTAACTGAAATCGAAACTCTCAAACTCACTTTAATCATAGAGCTGTAAATACAACAATAACTCATCAATGATGGTACTACTATTTCTTATCGCTTGAATCAAACAAGAATGACGAACGTTCTAATCCAATCAGCCCTACAATTGTGATAATATCTTATAATTACATCCGCAAAATTATTTTATCAATATGAAGTAACAAATTTTCAATAGACTCAAAAACAAAATTTCTGCACCCACCAACTATCCATGATATTAAGATAAATTGTTCTAAAGAAGCTACCCCTGAACTTAAAACCACTCGTACTAGAATTTAGACAAACAATTTATAATAGAAGGGAAAATGTAGGCGATTCTTGCAACATATAAGGGGTTAATCAAAATCTATCGAACTCGCAATTGGAATACAACCGTACTCGCAATCTCACTTGAACACGTTCAAACACACTCACAAAATTTGCTTACTCCACACAACTAACTCAACAGGTCACAGCAACAAAAGAATCTCACTACTTTGAAGAACACTCAGAAAAGTATTCAAATATTACACACCATTAAAGATGACTCACCACAAACAATTTTTATTTTTTTTTTATTTTTTTATTTTTTAACCTAGTGCAATAATTTACTTAATATCCATCCAAAGTGATTATCTCAAGACTCTTAACCAATGAAAGCACCCTCCCTTTAAAGACACAATTCAATGATATATTTTGTAATCGCAACCGTTACACGACAACTAACTCATCTCAATATTAAAATGAATTCATACGCGGTTACCCAATTGAATAAAACTATCATAAACAATGACTTCAAATATTTCATCCCATGAGAACCTCCATTCGTCCCCTAGTACAATCATATTCTTCCATGAATTATTCCAGAAACAAAATTCACAGATCACCTTAGCCTCAACTGTTTGACTTGAACAACAAGAAACACCAACCCTTATGAAACATAATGCAATCATGCCAAACACACTACTCGCAAATTCTCAGCCACAACTTCAGTTGCCCAACCAAATAATTTCTATATTATTTTTACCTATCCACTCTATTTCTTTCACTCAACGAACTGACTAACAGTTTACACAAACTTGTCTACATCCACCCACACAATTTCACTCCAACATAGAATTTACCCAAACGCTCACACAATGCACTTCAAGTTCACATAGAATTCATCAAGACTAGATACACACTCTAACAATACTAAGGTACTCCCAACAAATACTCATAGTTGTAGTGACTTTGAAATCTCCTTTGAAGTCTTTAGTCAGCTCGCTTCTACCCAAATTCTAAATGATATAACCACAAGCTATGATGCCACTCATTCACTCTAAAAAAAAAAAATTCTATGTCAACAATAGTCATTCAATAACAATTTTCAAGACTAACAAAACAACAAAAGTACTTCATACCAATTTATTCCCTGATAAGGGGTCTACCAAACAACTTCTTCTAAGGTAATATTAGACCAACATACCAACAACACGAATTCTTACCACACTTATAGCAAAACGAAGGATCAATATAAGGGATTCACAACTCTTACTCCAAGAATACAAAACAATCTTGTAGCTAAAGGACAAAGGATACAAAATAATCTCCATTTCCATTACATGAACCACACCATCACGACACACACCAAATTTAACTCAAAACACTCTCATATACCTTCCATCTTCACAATTTCTAACTCATACATAAAAGTAACTGTAAAAGTTAACATCAATCACTCTCGATGGGTCAAGCATAAATTCCCATGGAAATACTCAAATTACCACCATACTAATTATCCTAAGGCACTTAATTTAGAATTATAATATCCTCACAAAGTAATCTTAAAAATTTCCTCTAAAAACATTGGTTGCTAACACAACTCTACAACATCCATCACATCATGTCCCTCAACACTCATTTATTGTACTCAAGAATATCAACAACTAACTCTAAGACAATGGACTCTACCAATCTCGAAGGCACTCGGAACTCGCCTACATGTTCTAAAATATCGACTCACGAGTCAATGTTGTTACTACTAATAATCCTATCAAATCGCGTAACCTAAATCAAATTTAATCTCATTCCAATCTATCTCAAAATTATTTATCTCATTTGCCCTCTTAGGATTTGCAGCAAAATTATGAATAAAACAAACTCTCTAAGAAACACATCTCTTACTACACGATATAATTTATATCATGCTAAGACTACGTTTATTCCCAAACACACACAAAATAATTGGCCTAGGGCCCATCACTAACCTCACAAGTAGTCCATCAAGCAAGTGAAACAACTCAATTATAACTAACTTCATCTATCCCAAGAAAATTTAGAACTAGTTTTACGTGTTCTAATGTCAACAATCCAAAGCATATTATCTTAGATTACTTTAATCATTATTAAAGTCACAACCAAACCAAACTATTAGAATAATGTTAATCTCTAACTCATTCTACTTCTAAGATTTTTTTTCATGTAGTCCACTTCTACAAACTTGATATAAAATTGAAAAATAATTAACTCCTCGTAACAACAAACCAGTTGCTACACAACACAAACTCTACTATTTTAAGGTCACATTTACACCCACAATCATACAAATCGGTTGACCTACGCTTTAATACTAATTCCACCACATCTTGACCAATCATCCCGGCCAAATTACTTGAGCTTACACTTTTTTCCTGGGAAAAAGGTATCCTCCTACATGAGAACATCCCGGGCACCCCAAGTGCCTCTATTACGGCCTCTCCCGCTTTATGACATCTTATATAAGAGACGAGATTTAGCTCAAAACTAAGTACTTCACACTAGTTCTAACACGCTGCATACGGATTAAACATAAACCTACACATGTATCTACATCACATAAGGCAAACCATATAAGCACATAGTCACATAGAGCACATACGAGCTACCCCTCCATGATATTGACTCATTCCATAAACATTCAAAGACTTCCAAATGGAAATAGCATTGATCAGGTGCGTTTCTAAAAGGACCTCAAAGAATTTCATGGACACAAATCACATCTTAGAAGTTTAACCCTATACACACATAGTCACATAAACATGTTATCACATAACACATAAGATATGCAACATTTCTCACTAGCGAAATGAACCCATTGTGGTAAAAATCACTTCCCACGAGCCCCAAGTATTCAAACCCGGTAGCTCTGATACCAAGTTGTAACGCCCCAAAAATTGGGCAGGGTATATCTATTTATGCTACAAAACTCACCTGATAGGCAAACACACATATATAACTAACTATTCCATACATCCATTTCCATTAAATCCCAAATACTAAATACATGCTATTCACATCTCAATGCCCCAGTTCCAATCCCAAGCATACATTTTACAAGAAGTATGAAATGAAAGTTAAACAGATAATAAATGCCCTATAGGCTTACAAATTTATCCAAGAACATTCTTGGTTACACAAAATGGAGTTTCAACTCACGCAAATACAACCCTGAGCTTACATTCAACAAATAACAATAAAACAAAAATGAAGCCTCAGCTCTGAGTCCTCCAAAGTCAATGCCTTGGCGGAGGCATAGCACCTGTACCTGAAATGATTTCCTTTATAGAGTGAGTCACAGCCCAGTAGAGATATACTACACAACATATGAACCATGACAAGACTAAAAAGGAATATGCTCATGCCATGCTCATGATAAAATAGTTTATCTCTCTTTTTATAAAGCATGCAATGCTGAGATGCAACAATAGATATAAAGCCATTTCCATTTTAAACCATATCTGTTATATGAATACAGGCTCTGTGAATCTCTAGGTGAGTGTCTGCAAGTAGGCCTTAATGCACTACCACTATCATTTTTACCAGTAAACTGGAAGGCTCGACACCTAACTGCGCGGTTCTACACCCTCTACCCAGATTCACCAAGTATTCATCTTTTCGCAAACAAATACATTTCTAAACATTTCTCAAAAACAGATACATTTCCAATGAAATGAATGTAATGCAATCTCCAATGCAACAAATGAGAAATGTGGTTCAATTTACCTAAGTCTCATGCATTTCTACAACAATTGTAACGCCCTCAAAATAATGACATTAAACCCAACAATATTGACATGCCAAGATATATAAAAGATCCACGTCCTTCCATTCAACAGAGTTTTATTACAAATAGTATTACATGTTAACAACAAAAGCAAATGCCCTAAGGGCTTACAGCTTTCCAAGTTAACACTTGGGTACAAGAAAGTAGAGTGCTAACTCGTCTACACATTAAGCCCTTGGCTTGAATTTACATGTAATATTACAAAAGGAAAGACAACCAAAAAGTCCTCCCGCCACTAGCCTTCCAAGCTAATTCCTTGGAGGTGGCATGCTACACAGCACGAAAATAATGTTCCCATATAGGGTGAGCCACGGCCCGAGAGAAATATACTAAACCGATTATGAATAATGACTAAAAGATTAACAGTTGATAGATGGCCAATTCTTTTACATTCTTTCATAACATAATACAATTCCAAGACGCGTTTAAGTCTATATTTCCTTTTCACTTGCCATATCATAACCTTGGCTCAAACATCTCACATGAGACAAGCACTCATGCCAACACATTTCACTTCAACAAATATAAACATAACAGATCATATTCATACTTCCAAAGACAAGCATATACGCTCTGTCAATACATTTCTAGATAAGCATACATGCTCTATCTACGGAGTTCATCCCCTATCTCCTCCCAATAACATCCGGTTTAGAGGTCCATCCCTATCTTCCCTAAACCGGAGTACATCCCCTATCTCCTCCAACACAACACAATGTATATAAACAACAATTATACACATCACATAACAATACATAAAATCAATGTATTCTATCCATCGTTATAATTCATAACATTACAACCCTTAGGTTCCAATTTCACTAATGTTTCAACATTAATTCCATGTTTCTATACCAAACATGCTTCTAGGTTTATTATAGACAAAACCCCAAACTTTTATAAAATTACACAATGGCCCAAAGTTTTCCAAAATTACACAACAACTACCAACATATCAAAATGCTAAAATTTAAAGACAAGACTCATAAAGAGGAGTAGGATATCCCTACCTCAAAAGATGAGCTCCAAAGGAGAAGGACCCAAAACCAAAATGCTCCAAACACCAAACTATTCGGATCAAAATGACGCCTCGACGATCAACACCCTTTTGTGAAGACAAAAGGTGAACAACACACTCTAGCTAGATCAACACTTAGAGAGAAGTTATGGTTTTTGAGTGAGAAGCTCAAAATGGCGTTTTGGTAAAGTAGGAGAAAGAAGATAAGTCAAAAAGTGATTTAAAATGCCAGTCCACTCGGTTATCTGACAGTCCGCTCGGCGTAAGACTCTCCGGCCGGCGTAAAGACACATAAACGAGTTCCGCTCGAAGCAACATTGTCCGCCGAGCTCCAAGACCTGAACACAAAGTTCGTCCGCTCGGCGTAGATCCCGGCCAGCTCGAAAGCACGTGTCTCCCTCCCGAACTCTCACCAAAAACATCTTGTCGCTCGGCGCTAAAGACCCTTCGGCGCATAAACCACACTTGCAGAAGTTTTGCAGGTGCACGAAATACTGAAAGGGTGCATTCTCAGCTCGGGCGCCAAAACCTCCGCTCGGGGGTACAAGCAACAACAACCCATCCGCTCGGCGTAAACATGTCCGCTCGGCGGACGGTCAAACTCAAGGCAACTAGACTTGGTTCTTAAGCTTAACCAACTTTGTGACAAACCACGCCCAACACATCTCAGTAACTCAAAAACAAAGCAAGAAAGGACGTAAATAAGACAATACTCAATTACCAACATCCACGGACACATGTCCGGACCACTATACAACAAGGGGTAAACCCGGGACCGCTATAACAATCATAGCTATCCTCCGCCGATAGCCCAAAACAGATATTTCTAAACGGATATTTAAACAATTAAATTTCAAAAAAATTCTGATAAATACAATCTATTCCACATCTCATCAAATATGAACAACTACTCTAGTTTTCATATCATAATCACGTCCGGTAACCTCTCAAGGTCCATTTCTAACCGTGTCGGTTTTATTCCAACAGATACATTAAACAAAATAATACCGTTAATGCCCAAGAAAATATCACTTTCTTTCCAAACTCATTCTCCAAGCATTATTCAATTATGACATCATATTTTGATCGAAAGCCCCAAAAGTTAAACGTAATTCCTTTGTTTTCTTTAAAAAAACTCTTTTGGTCACAAACCGGTAAAAATTTCAAAACCAATCGAATCGAAGTCCGTTTTTGTTCAAATTTAAAACATAACTCTTCGTAACCTTACAAACATATTCCAAGTTTACATCTTCATAATTTGGGCATCAACTTTTTATTTTTCTCAAAATTTCTCTTTTAAGCAAATAAATCACAAATTTTTCAAAAATTCTAATTAAATTATATACAACTCTAAGCTCCTTATAATCAAGTAAAAGTGCATAAAGAAGTGTAGGAAAAATCCCTACCTCAAGCTAGAAGAGGAAACAAGCAAAAATCCTAATTTTTGACTTTGTTGGATTTCGATCTCTACCGGTCAAAACGTTGCTCTCACCAAGCTCTTCACTTTGATCTTAAGAACTATGGTCTAAAACCTAATAGATTTTGGTAGATCAAAGATTTTATATGATAAATGTAACCAAAAAAAAATTCAGAGAGAGAGAACCAAGAATCGAGAGAGAGAGAGAGAAGAAAAATAGGAAAAGTGTTACTGGCAAAAGAAAAAGAAGAAGAAAGGAAATAAGAGAGCAGATAGAGAGGGCACATTTGTTGCTTACAAAACTTTTTTTCTTCTTCTTTTCTTTTCAAATCAATACAAATATCTATCTATACATATATATATATATATATCAATTAAAAGTATATTTTAATATCATTAATGGTAAAAAGAATATAATATTTTCTCACCACAAAATATATTTCGCTTGATGGTACACACCATAAATATTTGTAACTCTCTCAAGATTATATTTTGTGGTGTGTACCAGAGAAATTTTTCTGGTTCACACCATAAATTTCTCGTATTATATTATGTGATAACATGTTTATATTTTGTGGTGTGTACCAGAGAAATTTCTCTGGTATTATATTATATTATTTTTCTCTGGTATTATATTATGGTGTGTACCAGAGAAATTTTCGATTCTTTGTGATTATACCAGAGAAATTTTCGATTTTTTTTTTTATAAAATCAGAGAAATTTCTCTGCGTCGGAGCAAAATTTCTTTATGTTGAATTTTCTCTATAAAAATATTGAGGGACCCCAACTACTATGAAAATGTTATATGTCATTTATCTTATAAAATCTTAATATCATGGACCTTAAAAAAAAAAAAAAAAAACTCCCCAATTAAAAACTCATTTTTTCATCAGTTTTACTTAATGAAAATAGACAGATAGTTTAGATTGCAAATAAATCAAAATATTAGGGTTTAAATTGTTAAATTTAAAAATTCAGAGTTTATTTTGTCACAATGGTCAAATTTTAGATTTTTTTTTATAATTTTTCCTAAAAATTTTTATTTTTGAAATTTTTTCATCGAGACTCAAGATTCAAGATTCATGATGAATATCAAAATATGTACCTATATAAATAAAAGAAAGAAGACATTGAAATTTTACTACGACAATATCAATTTTGGAATTATTTCAAAACTGTAAATTTTCTTAACTTTTGATCTACCTGTACTAGATTAGCCCTCATCTATACCTTTAAATTCCCTCTTCTTGAATAAGTGATGGTGAAATTATATTAAAACAGGACAATGAAATTTCACTGTGTAAACAAAAAATAGGTATCTTATTTCAATTTGGGGGCTGAAAATGCCCAATTAGGGCTATAAAATTACAAATCATTTCACTATTCTCTTTGTTTTTGAATAGTGAAACTTCTATCTTCGGATCAGATAATCAAATTTCACTAAATATGGATAGTGACATATGAATTTGCTCTCTCTCTCTCTCTCTCTCTCTCTCTCTTTCTTGGGGGAGCGAAATGCTGGGTATTTTCAGTGGTTCTCTATTGAGATCTTGCTCTGTACTCCGATCGAATCTGGGTTAAATGCATGGCGTATGGTTGAGCTTTGCTTGGTGGGTCCTTCTTATGGGTTGGGTTAAATTAGACTAACAACCGATTATCTCGACTGAGCACAGCCTCACGGATGCGTGACGACACCTCAAAGCATCCTTTTTTTTCTGATCAAAAAAGAAAAAAGAAAAAGAATAAAAAAGTATGTCACATAAATTTACTATAATTGCAATTGATTGCCAATGCGGTTGATCACCATGCATTTGTAGAGTTTTTTGTTTTATTTTATTTCTTTTTTCAATCAGGGAAGCAAACTTACTTTAGGAAAACTTACTTATAAATTCCATCTTGAGAAATGGTGATCCATTTAATTTTAAGAATTTTTTTATAAACCAGTTAGTCCCATCGATTTTGGAAAGGTAGATTTAATATATTATTTGAAAATTGAATTTGCGATTATACCCTTATTTCTATTCTCTTTTTTTTTTGTTTGTGCTAGAAAAGTAAGGTACACTATCAATGGGAATCAAATTTGGGATGAATTTTTATAAGAGATTTTTTTTTTATTTGGAAAACATTTCAAAATGAGTACAAAAATGACTTAAAATGTGGGATTCTTCAAACATTATAAAAGGATGTGGGATTCTTCAAATATTTCAAAAGGAGTACAAAAACTCCTTAGTAAGTTTTGGGTAAATGTGTAATTTCAAACTGTAACACTCCAATATAACACTAAAACATAGCACTCCAATGTAACGTTCCGAAAAAAAATTATTAATATATTTTTCCCAAACATGGCACTTCAATGTATCACACAAAAAAATTTCTTTGTGTATTTTTTTCAAATGTAACACTCCAAAAAAAGATGTGGGATTCTTTAAACCATACCAAAATGAGTAGAAAAATTTATTAATAAGTTTTGAGCAAATGTATAATTTCAAATTATGAGTGTTATATTTGGAAAAAGTACATTAAGGTATTTTTTAGTGTTTTTGTGTGTGTTACATTTGAGATTAAAATGATTAGAGTGTTACGTTTGAGAAAAGTACACTAAGAAGTTTTTTTAGAGTGTTATATTGTTATGTTTGAGAAAATTACATTAAGGAGTCTTTTAGTGTATTATATTGGAGTGTTACATTAGCGTATTATATTTTTATTCGTAGTGAGATTTGTTTCAAAATGAGTTATATTACATATTGCCCAAATGTGTAATTTTACATTTAAAGAAACCCACTTTTATCCCTAAAAAATTAAACCGAAATATTTAAGTGACTATCCTTTTGTATAATTTCCACTTTAATGGGACCTTTAAGTTCATAAAAAAAAAAAAAGATTAAACAATTCATAAGATTATATTTTGAGATTTGTTAGTACTTCACCCCCTTACTTTAGTCACCGTAGCTGTAAAAATAAATAATTAAAAAAAAAAAAAAGAAAGGAAGAAAGGAAGAAAGAAAAAGAAAAATGAATGATGGGAAGAATTCACTTTTACCCCCCCTATGTTTTAAGACTCGAGCACTTTACCACCCATAGCTGAAATATAGATAGAAAACCTTTATGTGGTTATGGATTATAGTTCAAATGTTAATTTTTTCTGTTCAAGTTGACGGAAATTGTACCAATCATGCATTTTAGAGTTGGCTAGAATATATATATATATATATATGAAGTTAAAAGTCAAATTCAAATGGGAAAATACTATATTGCCCCTTTCTTCATCTTTTTCATTTAACTTATGTCAAAACCCTAACCCTAACTTTGTGTGTCAAAACTTGACTTTGTGACAGTTGCCATCATTGTATAGCAATAGCTAAATATTGATATGATGAATAACTACATTTTTTTTTTTTAACAATCTTATTTCTAGCTTAACCAATTATCATTATGTTTTTTTTTAATGGTTAGTGAAAAGTAAAAAGCATTGAAGTATATGTAAGTATAGGTAATACAAAATATGAGGCCTCTTCTAATTAGGGTTTTAAGCGTGGCCTTAATAGCCGTATGTATAGGCCAACCTTGACATGCAAGTCATGAAATACGGATCTGAGACATCATTAGGGATGACAATGGGGTCAATGGAGAGGATATTAATTTTCTATCTCCATTTTCCTATAATAATTTTTCCCCATTCCCCATTCCTCATTCCTCATTTCTTATTCCCATGGATACTACCATCCCCATCTCCTAATGGGTTTGGATTTTTGTCTACTCAACTTGACCCTTTATTTATTTATTTATATATATAAGATTCACAATTTTTTTTTTTAAAGGTTCAATCGAAGCTAAATATACATTCAATCTTATTTTATTTTATTTGGCTCAACAACAAAAATCAAATACACATTAACTAATTAATTAAAAAGTTTGTTTTAAAATAATCAAATATATAATTTTAAGATAATCAAATAAGTTTTTAGTAATTAAAAAAAATGGAAGAACGTGAAAAATTAAAAAAATAAAAAATAAATTGCAAGCATCTCTCTCCTACAATGTTATAAGAGATCCACGGCATCAAAACTGACAAATGTAAGAATCTTAGAAAGAAACTATCAATGGATCCACGACATCAAAACTAAGGGTACATTAGTAGTCTGTCCACCCATAATTCAAATATATCTGAAGGGACTGAATATGAAATGGGTCGGATCCAAGCCTTGGCTCACTTAATCCATCATACTCAAGTCCAAAGGAGTTGGGTAAACAAATGGGCCAGCCAGTCAAGCCCAATTACATCATCAACAATCCACCCAAGTCTTCAAGCACTTGGGCCCAACTCGCAGTGCAAAGGCTAGTTCAGCCGCGATACTGGACTGGGCCGAGCTGCAGGACTTAATCTATGGATCGAAACGATGGGCCGAACCCATCACCAAAGACCAAAATGGGCTGAGCCTCTACAAAGATATCCTGCTGGGCTAGCCCAACTCTACAAATAATCTTGCAGAGGGCCGAGCCGAGGCATAACAATATCAAGCCAAAGGAACCTATCAGAGAAACATAGAAGTTGTGAGTGTATGCATGTGCAAGTTGCCACCTCAGCTGGTCCGTTTCACCTAGAAATACGAAAATGGTTAACCAAGGGAATACGGGTTGTTACAATGAGTATATACACCCCTTGTCAACTACCAGATGGTCCCCTACCTTGAGCAATGCTAAAGGAAACTTGGCAGCACCGAAATTCCGTGAAACCATCTTGGGCAACAAGCAAGGAGTTCTATATAAACTGCACTCACTTCACATTGAAGGTAACTAATCTAAGCTGAACCGTACTCATTTAAACACAACTCTCTACACTTAGAGAGTACCTTCCATCTTCTCCGATCACTTACTCCCACACCCGAGGGGTTTTCCGACCAACTCCAGCCGGGTAGCTCTAACGACGCTCTTTGTTGCAGGGTCTTAATTCCTGGATAGTCCAATCAAGTGCGGAGCTCCGATCCACAATCATCATGTGCGGTATTAATGCGCACAATTGGTGTGGTGGCGTGAACAACCGTCTCTGAGTTACGCACTTGATTCTCACGGATAAGGATTGAGGAAATTCCACCCTGGCATTGACTCCTAACGAAGAAGACAAAGGATAAAGGCTTGGCACTCCCGACATTCAAAGAACATCAAAACAACAACCGGACTCCGACTCTGCTTAGCATCAATCGCCCTTCATCTGGGGTTCTTCTCACCATTTTCTATTAGAGAAGGAATACAGAGATTGAATCATCGATTCCATGGGAATAGAGATATAGGAACTGAAAGCACAACTCAAAAGGGTGATAGGTGACCCGACGGAGAAGCGGACGCAGAGCCCTCTCGTTTGCACCGAAGGAGCCCATCTCGTGAACCACCAATGAAGAAAGCCCCCAGAAATGAATCTGGGCAGCAAAGCAACCAATCCCGGTACAAAGTGAAGCAGCGAGCAGCCACACCCGTGGTTCACGTCGGAGAAGGGCTAAGAGATAACAAACAGCCAACCAGTAGACAAAGTATCCTCCTCAGGATCTCCGTACATGGTTGGTTGGTAACAGACAAAATAAGCAACGGCGAGATCATCTTGACCGTACTGTCCATGAGAGAGAGCACCAAGCATTGGATTGGCTCGTCTCCTCTCCTTTCTCCCTAGAAATTGAAGCTATGACCCAAGAAATTCACTCCACCAAAGTTCACGTCATACGATGGGAAGTCTGACCCACTGACACATATCAGCCATTATCGGCAGATGATGTCCTTATGGAGCAGAGACGAGGCACTGATGTGCAAAGTCTTTTCACCTAGCTTGGGAG
This sequence comes from Camellia lanceoleosa, assembly GCA_025200525.1. NCBI lineage: Eukaryota > Viridiplantae > Streptophyta > Magnoliopsida > Ericales > Theaceae > Camellia > Camellia lanceoleosa. The sequence goes on along the minus strand of CM045760.1, from coordinate 163,165,213 downwards.
AATCCGGACTTCGATGGTTCGATTGTCTCCCTGCCAGATCGATTTACGATTGGAAGCAGTTCTCTGAAGAGTTATTGGCCAGATTCGTCTCCAAAACTAAGATCCCAAAAGAGCCAGATACCTTGTTCAATCTTCGAAAGGAATAGGAGTAAATGCTGCGTAATTATGCTAGAAGGTATTGGGAGGAGTATAACGATCCGAGGAAAGCGTTGCTGATGAGCAGATGGTCAGAATGTTTTATAAACACGGTTTGCATCTGGAAAGCAAGCTAAGACAGTCACTTACCAAGCGCCTAGTCACAGCACTGAAGGATTTGTGTGCCAGGATTAAGCAGTACGCTCGCCTCGAAGATGATCAGATCCCCATCGAGGTAGCAATAAGAACAAACAGTTTGGAACAAAAAGAACGGACCGAGGAACACCAAGGACTCAGAGTGAATGAAGTAGACAAGCCTAAATCCCATGAAGCAGATGTGATTCATGAACCAATCTATCGTATTATGGAAAAAATGAAGAGAGTCATTCTTTACTTGGCAACAAAATGTTGGGAAATCCACTCGCGCAACCAAAAGCTCAGCTGCACTTATCACCAAGACAGCGGACATATGACTCAGAATTGCAGTGCGTTGTAACAACACCTGGAAAACTTGGTAGCTGGGCACCTCGAGACTACATTGATGAGGACAAAGTGGTGACCGAACAAGGAACCCCTACTAGAACCGAACATCGAAAGCATCCGTCTCGGTTGGTAATAAACATAATTCATGGTACAACCAGCCATAAGCGCGAGGAGGCACTTCAACAAGAAATTGCCAAAGTCATGCATTCAACAAGTCATGTCAGAGGGCCCACGCTGAAAAGGTACTAACAAAGATCCTAAGCCCCCTTATGCCTTGCTTTCATTTACTAGAAGGATTTAGAAGGTATTCAAGACCCACATCTTTGACGCACTAATTATAACTGTAGAATTGGGAAATGATTTGACGAAACAAATCTGGTAGATTAGGGTAGTCAGACAGATATATTGTATTACGATTTGTTCAAGAAGCTCTGTCTCTCTAAGACACCTCACCCTAGGGCGTTTCCATTGGCTCGGCTTTAATTTATAGCTTTGAATGGCCACTTGGCAAGATAGTGTTGCCTGTGGCTGGACAAAGACCCTACAGATAGAATTCACGGTTACAATACACCTTCTCCTTACAATACCATACCGGGTCATCCTTGGATTTATCAAATGGAAACAATTCTCTCAACCTACCACTAGCTCATCCGCTTCCCAACGGAACACGGAGTAAAGCCATCTCAATGGACCAAGTTGCATCAAAACATTGTTTCATGGCAACTATGAAGGCTAAACAACTCTACAATCGGCAATGCAGACTTGAAGTAGCCTAACGGCCTTGGAGGATGTCGAGGAACCCAATGGAAAAGATAGTAAAAGATTTGGAAAAGTCCTAGTGAAGGAAGATGACCCAAAAAAGTATTTCCTTATCGGTACCTCGCTGGCGTTGATGAAAAACTTGATTCGGACTTGCTAAGGGAAAATATGGAGGTATTTCGTGGTCGATATGATACTTCGAGGTTGAATCCAGATTTTTGCTTGCCATAAACTCAACATCAACCCTTCCGCTAGCCCATTGTGCGTAAAAAAGTCGGTTCTCTGTACGCATAATTTGGGCGACCGAAGCAAGAATCACAAGAATTGCAGAGGTCGCACAAGCTCCTAGCATCTGTGGGCAATCCTCGAAATTCAAAGACTAATAATAGCTAGTCTAACAATAGCTTTCAGTAGTAAAAAAGAAGAACTAGAAATGGAGAGTTTGCTTACTTTACCTACCTTAACAAAGCTTGTCCCAAGGATAGCTTTCTCCGTCTCGCATTAATCAACTCAGAGACTGCCAATAGCGTTGACATGAGCATGTTATGACGAGCTTTCGACGCTTATAGCGCTTATCATCAAAGTACCAATCATGGCCCAGATCAAGAGAAACAACATTTATTACCCAAGAGGCAACCCCATCGCGGTATAAAGTAATGCCATTTGGCCTCAAGAATGCCGGAGCAATCTACCAAAAATGTCAATGATCACTCAATGTTCAAGGAGCAACTCGGAAGGACTCATGGAGGCTTACATAGATTTATATATATGGTAAGAAGAAGAGCAAGCTTACTACAAACCACCTGGCTGCACCGAGAGAAGTTTTAATATCCTAAAACCATCACCTACGCCTCAAAATGCCTTTGAAATACACGCTGAGGTAGAACAGGAAGTTCTTACAGATACACATATGGTGACTCACATGAGAATCAAGGCAACCGACCAAATCAAAGCAATACAAGAGCTTTGAAGTACCAACAAAGGTTAAGGAGCTACAGAATCGCTTCTGAATAAATCGCCTCGAATCGGTTCATTAACAAGTTCCTTCGAGAATGGCTTCTTTCAACTTATTAAGGAAAAAAGGCTATATCTGAATGGGTCCTCAATGTATTGAGTAATCCGTAAGACTAATCTCAAGAAGTATCTCGCATAGACACCACTCTCTTGTCCACCTGCAACCGTGGAAAGAACCGCATTGATCTGTATTCTGCAATATTAGATCACGTTTAAGCGCAGCGCCAGTGATCGATTCACTGAGGTCAAAAGCGTATGAACAAAGGTCGGTAAAAATACGTTAGCATGAGACTCTCCTAGATGCCGAGTATGACACTGCGTGACTGGCCTCGGAGAAGCCGGTTTACGACTACTTATCACCTCAAGGAAGCTAAGAACATTATTTTTCAGTACGCACCAACAATGTCCTCAATCGCATTCCTCGGACGAAAGTTCACGCTTTATTTCTTGGTCAACAAATGGAAAATGGCGTTTTGAGCTCGTGAGCTTAATATTCGATATCAAACCCGTAATAACAATCAAAGCCCAAGTCTTAAGTGATACTTTGTCGCTAAATTCACCCCCACCCGTAGCAATCGAACACCAAAATCTCAGCTGATACACATGTGCCACGCACTGAATTCAGAAAAGCAAATACGCCAAGCATGGAAACTCTTTATTGGTAACATCCGTTGATGATCATCTAATAATTGAGGCCTTGCGGGTGCTGGGTAATACTTATATCCCTGTAGAAGATTTTATGCCCAGTTAGCTAAAGTGTCAAACAATGAAGTAGGAACACGCTGACATACTTGCCACGCAGGTCAATATCAGCGCAAGTAACAACTCTTGGTTAAAGAATTTAGTTATTGCGAAAGGATGGCCATGTATGCGTACAAGGCAAGTGGGATCTACTTAAACTTTTCTAACTCTATAATGAGTGGAATGAATCAATCAGACAAAATACACGCCGATGTTTTGGGTCACCCCGCCATGTATCGTGAGATGCCAAAGATGCTAGGAAAGTTTGGGTTGAGTTTGTGCGAGCCAAGCATTACATCTCTAGTCTCTGCAATAACCTAGGCACTCTCCCGAGACAAGAAGGAAGCCAACAAAGTTTAACATAGATCGACTTGGTTTTGGGTGTTATGCATGCATCCAAATCTAGTCGAAAATGTTCTTTACAAAATTCACGGCGGATTTATGGATGCGAATGCACAAGATACTGTGATGCGTTGAAGTGTGACAAGTGTCGAGGTTTGCTCCACTAATGTTGGACCTTTGGCATGAGGCGGGAACAAACAATTCTTTATTGCTACGATTATTTCACAAAGTGAGTTAAAGTTGAAGCATTGAAAAGCATCAAAGAAATAGACACAAAGCGGTTTGTTTAGGAAATTTTGTACCGACCTTAGGATCGAATATCGAAACAAAACCATCATCAACAGAGTGAAGAAGCGGCTCGAAAGTGCAAAAGGGAAGGGTTGAAGAGTTACCCCACGTGTTATGGGCCTATCGAAACATGACATGGTGCTCAATGGGGGAAACACCCTACTCTCTAACTAACGGAATGGAGTTATTCCACTTGAAAAAATACAAGTAATGAGGAAGCTATTGTACATGTATCTTGGATATGAGATTTTCAACCAAAAAAAAGTTTTCCTAAGGCAATTCACACACAGAATTGGTTTTTGAAAAGAATCGCCAGATCCTAAAGGGTGTCTAGTGAAGAAAAAAATAGGACCCTACTTGGGAAGGTCTATACAGGTTAAATCCTTTGTGGAAATGGAGCATACTACTTAGAGGATATCAAGGACAAGGCCATACCTCGGCCCTAGAATGTAGCAAACAACAAAAAGTACTACTATCCAATAAGCGACTTACAATTATCTATCTAGTGTAAAAGCATTTATCTTTTAGCAATAAATACCCCCCATTTCTTCAAACTTTTGTTTCCAAGCACCTATCTTGACTTTGCTTGATCAAAACAGTGTTAACCTTGGACTTTATAACCCAAGCCCTAGGGGCATGTTCAAAATAAATGAAATTTAGTTTATGTTTATCAGCGAATTAGTTTTGGTGTTTACCAAAAGGATTTAGCTTTGGTTTTAACCAAGCGTTGGTCTGCACTCAAACATGCCAAGTGGGATTGCTTGGTGGAGTTATGTTTGGTCACCAAAATTGACCTTAGCCAAGTGGAACTTGGTGGAAACCACCCTAACAAATTTTTGATACCCAATTCTTTTTCTTGGCAATCACAAAACTTCTTAAGTATCATCACCAAAGTTGGGACAGACTTGGGTAAATCCTTCAAAGATTAAACTTTCAATAGTAGTCTTACTCAACTCTAAGCACTTACGCTATCTGATACCAATCTGTTTTCTTCTTGAAGTCAACTTGGACCTAAGTAAGTTACTCTAAGTCAATTACAAAGATCGATTGCATCCATGATGGTGAGCATCACAATGCAAGTATGAAAGCAAAACATATCGAGTATCATAAGTAAAATTCTATGAAAGGCATAGTTGGCCCCACAAAATAGTAGCAAGAAGAAAGAGAAATCGTAGAGTAAAATGTAAAAATAAAAACTTCAAATCATTCCAAAGGTCACTTCAACTTTCATCAACAAAAGGAATTTCGGAGTAGCATCCACAATCTTATTCGGGCCATTTTGGAGAGGAAAATTAGAGGTAGCTCCAACTTCTTGAGAAGTAGAAGCCTCTTTAACCTTCAACGCGTTCACTATCTCATTGGACCCAAGGACTTTGAGGGAACATAAATATCTTGAAAATCTAGCCCTTCAAAAAGTTCGGCTACATTCCCTTCAAGTTGGGCACGGACCCCAATGGCAACTTCCTTGGACTTCTCGGTGAGGTGATTCCCTTCTTCTCGGCTTTATGGCGGCCTCCAATATGGCCTTCTCCAATTCCTCAGCTCTGGCAATTGACAAGTGCATCCTCTGAATACAATATAGTAGATAATAAGATATTAAAAGAAAGCAAGCAGTAAAAGAACACCAAAAGAATTCAGAAACACTTACAGCAATCATCATTTGAAGGGTCCTCTTTAGAACCGGAATATCGCGGGGCTTGTTGTGATCTGCCATGTCTACTGGCATTAACAAAGTCTTGGTCAAGTCAAAAGCAAAGTTGGGTCTTCCCTGATGCAACATTAGCGGCTCCCACTTTTTAAACGACTCATCCTCAACAGGATCTTCAGAAACCTCTCCAATTACTGCCTTGCCGGTCTCCCTCCTCCTCTTCTTCACCCTTGCAACAACGGAGGGCAGAGGCCCCTATCTTTAACTCCACGTCCATAAGGCTCTTTGGTTCGACCCTAATCAAAGGGGCACCCAAAACATCAAGAGAGCCAAAAGCCTCCACTTCCAAGTCCACCAACACTCTCCTTTTTGACATTGACCCACCCCCTGTGAAACTGGAGGCAAGAGAAGCTCTCCTCTCAGATGTCAAGCCTTGGCCTCGGCGATTGTTCGTCACCAGATGGGTAAGGGACGTGTTTCTTCGGGATGGTGGAGCGATAAATCGCCTAATAGCCCGATGGTTTGGGCGTAGACCTCTTCTTATACCTCAAAATAGCCTTGATAGCCTCGAGAAATGAGGAACAACGTTAAAACAACATTCAAAACAAGGTAAAAACACGAAAACACTAGGAAGAAACACTGGACCTAGATAGCCATCTTTTGGGGGCATCCATTCAGATTGGAACTCACAGAAACTCCCAATTACCTCGGCAGAAATTGTCATTGAGATAACAATCGGTTGAGCGAACACGGAGATAATAAGTGCTATGATCCTTGTTATGGGAAAGGGTATAACAACCCAAAATGTCCCGGATATCCAAATTCAAACCCAATGATTGTTAAGAGCGAAGCGCCACAGACAACTTGGTCAAAGGAAATCGGACCCCTCATTTAAGAGCTTAGCGTCAACCGCTTGAAAGGGTCACATCGTCGAGGATACCATAGTCTCGGTGAAATTAGGCCATCGCCTCGGGGTATCCATTAACGATTGAAATTTTCCTATTGTTCAAACCTAGTAGGGTGAAGACAAAACTCAAACTAAGCAAGGAGTAGAGCCGGATGTTGGAAATAATGGCACAAGAGCCAAAGAGGACGATCAAAAGCGGAAAAGTAGAAGAAAAGACAACACGACAAGTAGACAATCTTGAAGCGATTTGGACTCTCTAAAGTTTGGAGATAGATGATGGGGTTTGAAATGACACCCTAGAGCATTTATTTTCAATCGGCACAAAGGTACACAATCATGCCCATTAGTGTGGAATCAAACTATCTCTGCACTAGTACCAAGTTGCCATGTGTCACCATGGGAAGACACAGACATGAGGCGTGTGTCAAGATGGGTCGATCAAGCCTTGGGCCCAATCCATCGACTCAAGTCTAGAGGAGCCAAGTAAATCATCAACAATCCACCTAAGTCCTCAAGCACTTGGGCCCAACTATCTACCAAAGACCAAAATGGGCGAGCCTATACAAAGATATCCTCTTGGGCTAGCCCATCTCTACAACAATCGAGCCAAAGGAACTTATCGGAGAAACGTGGGAAGTGAGTGCATGCATGTGCAAGCCACCTTGGTCCCTTTCACCTAGAAATACAAAAATGGTTAACCAAAGGAATGTGGGTTGTTATCAGCATGACTACAATGAGTATATACACCCCTTGTCAACTACCAGATGGTCCCTACCTTGAGCAATGCTAAAGGAAACTTGGTAGCACCGAAGTTCTATAAAACCATCTTGGGCAACAAGCAAGGAGTTCTATATATACTACACTCATTTCACATTGAAGGTAAACACAACTCTCTACACTTAGAGTACCTTCCATCTTCTCCGATCACTTACTCCTACAAGGGTTATCCGACCAACTCAGGCTCTACGGTGTTCATTGTTGCGGTCTTAATTCCTAGATATCATCTAGTGTTCAAAAACCATAAATTGCAAAGAAAGGAAGTGAAATGGGCAACAAATCTGAACGTATTTTTTTGTAGTTATTCAATCCACTTCGTGATCGGGCAAGTGAAGTGGGGATTCAATGACCACGTCATGAAAACCAAACCCACTAAGAGTAGGCTACCATGAGAATGAGAAGAGGACCCTAAACACAACGTATGGGGAAATGGACAGGTACCCATCCTCGACCTATATCCTATGAATATTTTAAAAAAACCACTTAATTGACCCGATGGGTAAAAAAAGGGGGAAAATCCATATGTTTGGGTCAGTTCTCCATGAATATCCATAGGGTAGGATCCCTATTGCCATCCCTAGACATCATGTAAGTCATGAAGTATGGCTACAAACATGAGACATTGGTACGATATGATATAGAAGTGGGAATATAACAAAATTTAGGAAGATAAGATATGGGTATGGCTAAAATGCAACTCAAAGAATGTCAAGTGATGGGTCATTTTCACACCAAAAATAAAGAACTAAACAAACCTCAATTCAGTAGAATAATGGTAAGTTTAGGTTTTGATCTACAAGAGTTAAAAGATTAAATTGTTTAAATATTATAAAATCGACTCTTAATTAATTTGAATCAAATGAATATTTTGATTTTAATATAAAATTAATTAAAAACAATTATTAAACAAAAAGAAAGCTGAGGTAGAATTGAAGTAGAAAATAATTTGATTTGAATCCACCTCTAATCTCATAACAAGTAATTAATATATTAAATTTCAATAAATCAAAGATTCGGATAATTGTGATGTATCGTTGCTACAAGCCCCACATCATAGTCAAGAGGATGAGCATAATGACACTAAACTAGGGTTACGACATAACTCTTTCTTAAGTATGACTCGTCTCACGGTTTGTATATACAAGAAAGTAAAATAGTTGTATAATTATGCATTCTCAATCACAAAATCGAGTACATAAATTGAATGAAAAGATTATTTGAATAAAAGATCTAAAATGATCATACAACAATTATCCAAATCCAAAAAAAACTAGAATCTAAATACATTAATTCAGAGATACTTGATTAGGGTTTCATCTCAACCTAAAGAAGCATAAGGTTAGCCACCTGCGAAGCCGATATAGAAAACTCCTTCTCCTTGTCTCCTAACTTTTCTAGAATTTACATAACTTAATGATCAATAGGCTTTCTATTTATAGAGATAATACATCTAATAATACCCAAGAGGCTGCAATTCTCCAAAAATAAAAAAGAAATTTGGGATGAATTATTCTTATTTTTTTGACCTGTCTTGTGCTTCTCCATTTTTGACCTAGTAATGTCTGCTGAATTAGAGAATTTATTTCATATAGAGTCAGATTTCTTTAAGTTAGCTTTCTTCAACGCTTTCTTGATTCATCTTAATGCGATAACGATGAGAGAGGTATGTCCAAAATAATTTAACGTCATATAGAGTACTTGGTAACGGGATTGCAAATAATTTTAACTTTTTTTTTTCTTCAAGTCTCACATTTATTACTTGATTCATCCTCCGAGCCTTTTTTTAAATTGGGGTTGAGTCTTTGTCTCTCGTGCTTTAAATATTTTAAATTAAGCGTCAATTTATCTCACAAGCCCTAATGACCTACATATATACAAACTCGTTAAAATTGTCAAGCAACAATAATTCAAGCGACTAATAATTAGATGCTTAGGGGCCCAACGTACATTTCGCACCTATCAAGAAGAATCTATTTTTAAGCAAATGAAAATTCCCCTCTATCCCATTTGATAATACTTTTTGAGAAATTTTACTTTTTAAGGAGACAAGTAATCATTACACTTGAATTCAAATTTTAAAAGTATTAATTACAAAAATACCCTTTATTTTCATCTTTAAATCCATTTATAAATTACTAGTAAGGGGCACTTGGGAAACTTATAAATTTGAAGTTTTGACTTTTCAAATTGACTTGCATTTTTGTGGACAACAAAAATGAATAAGGGACAAATAAAATGTTGGTGGGGTATAGCGATTCTTCGGTTTTGACCTCGGCCTCTTTGTGTGTTCCTGTGACTTCTGCTTGTATTTGTTTGATGGTACCTGCGTCTATTTCCCCTTTGTGTTCCCTTTTTAATGTTGGGCTATTGGGTTGTAGTTGTGTGTTTGGAAATCAGTCAAGTGTCTGCTTTTCCAAGCCTTTTAAGGTTTAGAATTTGGCCCCACGCTTGAGCGTGGCATTCTCACGCTCGAGCCAAGGGACTCAGATTCCCTGAAAAATATTGGGAGAGCTGTGATTTCACGCCGAGCACTGTGGTTTCACAAGGTGAGTTCTGGTCTCGACACTGAGCGGGGGTTTCCACGCCGAGCTTAATTATGATAAATAACATAATGGAAGTTACATTTTAGGATCACTTTTTACAATGCTCTTTTCTCTCTAAAAGTCTCTCAAATTTGCGATCTAGGGTCTCTCTCTAGAAATCATCTTCTTCCTTTTGATTTCTCCAAATCCATTGGGATTTTTGGCCATAGTTCCTTCCATCAAAGTTAAAATTTTCGAGGCTTCTTCAAGTAAAGCGGCGGAGATCTAGTTTCATCGTCATTGATTTTGGGGGTTTCAACTATTTTTCTTTCTACACTTGAGGTAGGATTTTCACACCTAGTATGGTTTTTAGCTTAGTTATTTGCTATTGTGATGATGAGATTTGGTTAGGTTTGGACAATCCAAGATTTGGGGTGTAAATGAAAAGAGGAATTTTTGAAGTATATGAGATAAATGATGTTTGGGGTTTATAAACTTTGGTGTACCCAAATAGTTAATTTTATTTGGGATAATATTGGAAAATGTAAATTTTTTGGGTTCTAGTTTGATAAAAATGATTATTTTGTATAAATAATTAGAATTAACATTGAATATGTTAAATTGATGATTATTGATATAGATGGTGATATTGATATGTATTATCTCATCTATGCAAATCTTGAATAAATTATTAAAACCCCGATATTGAATATATCTTGAAAAATACATCAGGATATGTATATTGGGGAGTGAGATAAGGATGTACTCCATATATGATTATGTTTATAAATACATTGCATATGTATATTTGCTTTGGGAGAGAAAGGGGATGGACTCCATTTGTGCTAAGTTACGAGTGTCCCCGGTGAAAGACTCAAAATATATATACATGGGTGCCGGGTTCCTCGGACGCAAATATCCTGAAATGGCAAGTTTGAAGTGTTTATGTGTGTGTTTGGCATAATTGGAGAACCATTGAGTTGTAGTCTTATTTTTTGTTGATTGAAAGAGGTCGAATTTAACTCGTAAATTGAGTAGCATATATAAATTGAAATGAACTGATGGACAAAGGGGATAAGATTGGCCTTTAGTGACATTTGATATGTAGGCCTTTGTGGATGCTTCTCTCACGTCGGTATTATTTATATACGTGGGTATTTATACTCTTTTCTAAACTTCATAAATTGTGTTAGATTATTTCTATTGGGTCGCTTGGTCTACCCTATAAGGGAATATCATTTTCAGTGTAATGAGGATGTTTTCCAAGGCAATAGCGTGATGGACATTCAAGAAGCAAGATGCTTATTAATTATGTATTGTTTGTGTGTGATTGTTGGCATTTGTAAAGCCAAGGGCTTAAGATTTAATGGGTGAGACTCAATTCAGGTAACCAAGCAATGACTTGGAAAAGATGTAAGCCCACATGGTATTTAATTGTTTGTTAAATAGTAAACTTTTGATGTATGAAAATATGTTGTTTCTCATATTTATTCCACATATGAGTTATCTTTTATTATATTATTTTTGGGGGCCCCATAACTTGGTATCGTAGCGACTCTAAGTTTGAATACTTGGATACGCGGAAGTGGTTAGTACCACAATGGGTTTGTCTCTCATTTTGATTGAGATAAAAAGTTAGATATTGTATGCTTATGTGATAACATGCTATGTGATTATGGGTATGGAATTTAGCTCCTAAGATGTTGATTGATTCATTATTGTAAAGTCCTATTAGAAGAGCACTTAATCACTGCTATTTCTAACTGAACTCAAAGAACACCGGTGGGACGGCCATTATCTAAGAAGGAAATTCGTGATATGTTTATGTGTGATTACATGCCTATATGGTGTGATTTATTGTTGTCCAATGTATTAGGCTGCTAGTGAGTTAAATTTGGCATGTTTATGAATATGCTAACTTTGTTAGCTTTATTTAGTATGTTAGGACATGGACGTGGGTGGTAATAGACGTGGTAGGCCTAGGAGGCATGAGTGCCTTTAACGGATGATATTCCGCACAGAAGAAGGAGTTGGTCAAGTCAATATGGTCGGAATCCGTTAATCAACAGCTATGGGCGCTTTAGCTCGTGAAAATGGCCGAGCATTGAGGAATTCCATGACATTCTCCCGAGCTAAGAATCAAGTCCAGGCCCAAGTGGCTGAAGCAGGCTATCTTTCTCAAGAGGGAGTTCTTCAAATAATCCGGGATGAGTTTTTGGGTGACTCCTATGGAGCCAATCGGGCGCGCATGAGTGGCTTGAATAGTTAGTAGTATACCCGAGATGCTTGGCATCGAGGATGATCAGCCGAAAGTTGACTCGCATCTTTCCAGCTTGGGAAGGTGACGCGGGTCACAGGAAGTTTGTTGTGGACGATTGGAGGAACTTGGGTATCATATTTTCAGAAAGTTTTGCCTCCCACCTAGTGAGAAGTCGAGGATCGCCTGCTGTACTGGCAATGAACATAATTGTATGAGTTTGAGGCCACCTTTACTAGTCTATCTAGGTTTCAGACCGAAAGTTAGTGGTGATCGAGAACACCAACACAGAGCTTGAGAAGAAATCGAGGACCGCATTTTATGTTTCGAAAGTACGGGTTCCATGACTAGAGATTATGGGCGCCTCAGGCAGCCGCAGCCCCACTTTTGAAACTATTATGTAGGGCAAGAGGAAAGGATGAGGGACCAAAGTGAGAGCTCGGATAGTCAGGGGACAGAAGAGGCAAGCAGAGGGGTTCTGAATCCCTGCCACTCCCCAGGTTTCAAATGAGGTCCACTTTTCCAATACTCTGGCTTTTAGGGTTCGAAGGTGGGCAGAGATTTTACTTGTTTTAAGTATGGTCAATAATACATAAGTTCCAAATTTTGTCTTCGTGAAGGAGGGGGACAATGAAAGTAAGATTATCTTTTGGCTTGTTTTCAGCCGAGTCGAGAAGAGGGCCACTACCACTTGTTATCGGGCATGGCGCGGGCACCAAGAGGTTTTTGCCTACGCTTAGGTGGGGAAACGAATGTGTCCGTTCGAGATGTACACAAGTTACCAAACAAAGATACATCACAGCTGAGGGCTGACCAGAAGTCTTCTGCCTACCCAGGTGATCAAAGCGAGGGTTCAGGGGTGAGCAGTTACAGAGGCTCATCGGATTTGACATGTATAGCCAGGGCCGACTAGTACCTACTCCTAGAGGAGAAGTAATTTTTGTAAGGTAACTTGCTAATGTGTTGATTGGATACGAAAGTGCATCCCATTCTTTATTTCATATGCGTTGCATCAATGGCTTGAGTTACTCAATTAGCATCTCCTATTTGTGTAGAGTCACCAATTGGTGGTGAGATTATCTTTGAAAACAAGGATGTTGGGATTGTGGATATCGAGATTTCTCGGGTCATGATTACCTTGCATTTGTATTAATTGACATGTATAAGGTTTTGATGTCATATTGGGTATAGACTGCTATCACATACCGGTCATATAGATTGCTACCACCGGTTGTTATCAGATGTACTTCTCGAGCGTGATTGCTTTATTTCTTGGGGACCGGATGGATAGTAGTCTATCACCCAGATATGATCCACAAGCGTGAGGAATCCAATTGTCTCCTTGCTAGCTTTATGAGTAGTGAGTGTAATGGAGTTCTATTGGAATCACGAGGGTAGCTTTTAGAATACTGTAATGTTTTTTCCCAAGGACCTTGCCGGGCCACTGCCTCATCGAGAGGTTGAGCTTTATTGATCTAGTGCTCGCATGCGACCGGTTTATGGTTCCATATAGATTTGTACTACCGAATTGAGGAGTCACATTCAACTCTGTGAATTGTTAGATAAGAGTTTATTCATTTCTAGCATTTACCTTGGGAAGCTACTTTTTACTTTACAAAAAAGAAAGATGGAGCATTACGGTTTTGTATTGAGTATGTAGTTAAACCGGTTACGTTAAGAATACCAAGTACCCAATGCTCAGATAGATGATCTCGTTTGATCGAGTTAGAATGGGTCTTGTTGTTTCTTCAAGATAGACCTAAGATCGGGTTATTATCATCGATTGAGGGTAAGGGATGAGGATATCCTAGAAAAGCGGTATTCAGACTCAAGATGGCCATTGGTGAGTTTCTTGTGATGCCTTTTGGGCCTAACTAATATATTGAGCTGTTTATGGATTTAATGAATCGGTCTTAGTGAATTCTTAGATAGAGTTTCAGGTTGTCTTTATGGGCGACATTTTTAGATTTATTCTGCCTTCCGAGGAGGAACATTTGGAGAACATTTATGAGTAGTACTTCTGGAGTTGCTTAGAAGGCTATAAGTCATATACTAAGTTTGGAAAATATTGGGTACTCTTAATGAGTTTGGACTGCATCTAAATGAGTCTCGGCAGACTTCGTACCGTTAAAGAGGTTGCATAACCTACACTTGGGTAGATCGAGTGTTGATGCGCAAAAAAGGTGATCTCGCAAGGGTAGAGTCCTTTCGAGAAGAAGAATTTTGATTAGGAAGGTAGAAAGAGGGTTTGATTGAGTATCCGGAGCCAAAGTGTGAGATACCGTGGCCAGATTTATTTATACTGGGAGTTCCTAGTCTTAGGAAGGAAGTTACTCAAGAGTTTTCATCATTTCGCCTTAGAGGTGCACCTCGAGACAACAAAGATAATATTGTGATCTTAATCGCTTGATTTTGGTGGAGGTATGAAAAAAGGATGTGTCAGAGTTTGTATCAAAAGGTGCCTTTACTTGTCAACAAGTGAAGAATTTGAAAGCATCGAAGAGTCAGTGGGTTTTGATATGACCCTTACTTTATGGTACGAGTGGGAAGTGGGAGCAATATTACTACGATGGACTTCGTTGTTGGGTCTTCAAAGAACTCAGCGGAGGTAGTGATGCCATTTGGGTGGTCACCGCGGATTGTTTGATTGACTAAGTTCAGCGCATTTTATTGCTATGCTTGATAAGTGATTCGATAGGATTATCAGCCCAACTTGGTACATTAGGGACATAGTGAGGTTGCACGGTCCCCTGCATGGCGATTGTTTCCCGATAGAGATCTCACTGCGTTTCAACGCTTCGTCAGGTTGTGGCAGAGTTCTACGAGTGCCTTGGGCACTAGATTGACTTTAGCATCATGCTGGTATCATCCTCGGGTATTTGACCGCGGTCGAAAGGCGTGCCATTCAAATCCTTGAGGATATTCTTAAAGGTTTGTGTCCTTGATTTTAAGGGTCCATGGGAGGCATTTGCCCTTAGTGGAATTTTGCTCTATAATAATAGTTTTCAATCGAGTATTGGCATGGCACCGTTTGAGGGCAACTTGTAATGGTAAAACGTGTAGATCCCATATGTGTTGGGCCGAGGTGGTGATGCACCTTGTTGGGTCCAGGAGGAGTTGGTTCGAGAAACTGTTACGGAGAAAGTTGCACTTATCTAGTAAGAAAAGTTAGCCACTTAACCCGTGAAGGGAGACCCTTTTGTCATTTGAGGGTGGAGTGATCATGTCTTTTGAAAATATCATCTAGGCGAGGATTTGATGAGGTTTGGAAAAAGAGTGGGAAGTTACGTCCCCTCATTTGGCGACATCGGGCCTTTTGAGAGATCCTTGAGCGGATTGAGGGAGGTTGCTTACCGCTTTTGGCATTCACCGCATACAAATTCCCCGGGTTCTATCGGCGTGTTTTCATATTTATATGCTCTGGAAACCTGAGTCGGATCTACTACACATGTATTAGATTGACCGACTTAGAGGTAGATGAGGATACCTCGTATGAGGAAGAAGACTCTCGGTGAAGAAGGTCTTGGATAGATCTGAGTCAGGATTTTTGCGAGGCAAGACAATTCCCTTTAGTAAAAGTAATGTATGACTATCACTGCCGAGTCAAGGAAGTGACTTGGGAATGTGAATTAGAAGTCTAAGAAAAATATCGGTTGATTTGCTATGATGCATGAAACGCATGTTGGGAATTAATTTTGTTAATGAAAAGGTATAAGCATTGTATATGTGTTTTTCCTCGGTAACATGGAACATTGTATATGTTGTTGTAATTGTTTGAAAAGAACATGGATTCAATTATAAAATGATTGTATATAAGCTTTTTTGAATGTGGGAATATGGATGATGTTGTATCATTTTTGGAAGCATTGTATATGCTATAATGCGATTTTTGAAGAAATTTGGACTTTGGTTAAACATTTATACATCTTTTGGGAAAAATTGAAAATTTCATTTTAATTTGGGACTTGTGAATGGAAATTAGAGTGAATAGGATGACCAAAGAATGAGTCATGGCATTGAACTTATGGGGATATAACATGGTTGTGAGAAGTTCAATTATGTTTTAGATCTTCCTAATTTGTGCTCATTCAGGATGAAATTCTTTGAAGGTATCAATGACTGGTTTTGACTCCGGCTCTCTTGTGGTGATTTCGGGAACTGGGTTTATGTTACCATTTGCTTGATGGTGGTTCATGTCTTGCTTCCATATCCTTCCCTTAATGTTGGCTATTGGAGTTTGTAGTTATTGTGTTTGGAGCAGAGTTGAATTTTTTGTTTTTCCAAACCTTTTGTTGCTCGGAATTTGGCTCTCACTTCGGTGGGCATTCTCTCACGCTCAGCGGGCTTCACAAATTTAGTTCTATGCTCGAGCGCCAATGAACATTTAGGCGCTTCGAGCGGAAAGGCTCAGATCTCACAAAAATATCTGGAGAGGTTGTATTTCACTTGGCCTTGAGCGCAGATTTCACTCTCCCGGCGAGAGTCTATGTTCGACACTCCAAGCGGGGTTTCCACGCTCAAAGTGACCACCGATGTGATAAATAAAGACAGCCTGCAATTGGCATTTTTTTATCACTTTTTGCAATTGCTCTCTCTCTCTAAAGTCTCAAATCTGCCAGATCTAGAAGTCTCTCTCTCTAGAAATCATCTTCTTCCTTTAATTTCTCCAAATCCATTGCTGATTTTTAGCCAGAGTTCCTTCATCGAAAGTTGTGTAACTTCTCGAGGCTTCGTTGTGTCTAAAAAGCGCGTAAGAGGTGAGTTCTCGTCGTCATGATTTTTGCAGGGGTTTCCAACTTCTTTTATTTCTTCTACACTTGAGAGCAGAGATTTTCTACACTCTAGTATGGTTTTAGCTTAGTTATTTGCTGGTTGTGCATGGGTAATGAGATTTGGTTGTGGTTTGGACAAATCTAAGATTTGGAGTATTAAAATGAAAAGAGGGATTTTTGAAGTATAGTGAGATAAATGATGTTTGGGGTTGAATATAAACTCTTGGTGTTCCAAAATATTGATTTTGGGTATTTAATATTAGAAAAAGGGAGATTTTTGCCCTAGTTTGATAAAATGATTATTTTGTATAAATAATTGGAATTAACATTGAATGTGTTAAATTTGATGATTATTGATACTAGATGGTGATATTGGATAACTATTATCTCACCTATGGTAAATCTTGAATAAATTATTAAACTTTGATATTGAATATATCTTGGAAAAATACATTGTATATGTATGTTTGTTGGGAGGAGATAGGTGATATGTACTCACATATGTGATTATGTTTATAAGTACTTGGTGCATATATATATTTGTTTGGGAGGAGAAAGGGATGGACTCCATTTAAAACAAGTTGGCCGTGAATATCCCGGTGAAAAGACTCAAAATATATATACATGGGTGCTTGGCTCCCCATTTAAATATCCTCATAAATAAAATGCAGCAAGTTTGAAGTGTTTATAAAAGTGCGTGTTTGGCATAATTGAGAGAACCATTGAGTTTGTAGTCTCATTTGGTTGATTGAAAGATAAATGAATTTAACTCATGAATTGAGTAGCATATATAAATTGAAAAATGAGCTTACTGATGGGATGATTATCGGACAAGATCAGCCTTAGTGACATTTGGATATGTAGCAGCCTTGTGGATGCTCTCCATGCTCGGTATTATTTATATCATTAGTATTTATACCTTTGCTAAACTTCATAAATTGTGTTAGATTATTTCTACTAAATTGTTGGCTCACCCTATAAAGGGAATATCATTTTCAAAAGTGTAGTGAGATGTTTCTCCAAGGCAATAGCGTGGATGGACATCTGTGAAGCGAGCTTCTTAATTATGTATTGTTTGTGTGTGATTGTTGGTATTTGTAAAGCCAAGGCTTAAGATTTAATGGAAGCTAGACTCAATTTGTGTAACTGCAAGCAATGACTTGGAAAGATGTAAGCCTACATGGCATTTTAATTGTTTGTTAAACATGGTAAACTCACGATGTATAAAAGTATATGTTGTTTCTCTCATATTTATTCCTAAGATATGAGTTATCTTTTATTATATTATTTTGCGAGAAATTGTGTGACAGGAGAGTTTTAGTTTAAGATTCCATAGCAACCACTTTATTTTTTGAGTAGGTCTATATAAATTTCATTTGAATAACAAGTACAAACAATTTATATTGTCCTTGTGCTTTTTCTCTTCCACACTTGTATGCAAATTCTGAGAATTGGGGTGGTGTCTTTGTCACGTTCCCGTTAAGGGTTTGTCTCGAATATATTTTGATTTGGGATGGCAATGGATCGAGTTTTACGGTTTTACAGCAAATTCTTAAGCAAAAATCGTCATTTATTTGTTTGATCCCAAAAGGAGAATTGATTAAGATAAGTGACTTGAAACCCAATATTCCTTGTCTCATCTCTACAGAAGATTTGGGGAACTTGTTGTCAAAAAGACTAAGAGTGACCTTGGGGATACCATTTCTTCGGTTTAAGGAGCTTTTGTTAAGGGTTGCCATTTTTTGATGTAGTTTGGTAGCAAATGAAGTGGTGGAGGAGTATAAAGTCTTGAAAAAGGAAGGTGTCATTTTTAAAGTTGATTTAGTGAAAGCCTATGATCATGTGGATTGATGTTTTTGGATTTTGTAGGAAATGGATTTGGGGTTGTTTGTCAAGATGAAAACATGTCATTTATCGTTAATGAAACCTATAAATTCTTTCAAGGCTACAAGGGTTTAAGGCAAGGTGATCTCGCTCCCCTTTTCTTTTTATCCTTAGGCGGATATGCTTGGTGAGTTAGTTTATAGAGCGAGAGATTTAGATCTAGTGGATGGTTTCGTAATTGGGAGCTAGAGTTTGTATTTCCATCTTCAATTTTGCCGATGACACCATGTTTTTCCTCATCGGGGAAGAGGGTAAGGTAAGGTGCATCTTATTGCTTTAAGGATATTTGAGGTTATGTCAAGTCTCAAGGTTAATAGGAGCAAGCATAGTATTGTGGGCATTAATTTACCATGAGTCAAGTTCAAAGTTTGGTAGTAATCCTAGGGTGTTCCATAGAGAAGTTCCCCATCAAATATTTGGGGCTACCATGAGGGGTAATCCTAGAAGTGAGTCCTTTAGATGTCGCAGGAAAAGATGGGTAAGAGATTGGAGGTTGAAGAGAGCTTTACTCTCGAAGAGGAGGTACACTATCACGGACCTTAACTCGCCTCTCATAGTTTAGGTCATGACTGCCAAGAATCAAAGATTATCTATGGCCTCAAGGACAAAGACAAATTATTTATTAAGTAACAAGGCTTGCAGCAAGCTAACTTCAATAATAAAACAAGTCCATTGAGTTGTGCTTATAAAAATAAACTTCAAAACATAATCATCACCACATCCAAAGCTTGTAATATTTACAATAAGTTTATACTTCAACTTATATATATATATATATATATTTACACATATACATCATTTCACAAAACTTAACAAAACAACAAAAGGTTTAACAAAATCTTGACTCTTCTCGAGATCATCCAAAATTCCTCATCACTTGAGGCATTCCACACCTAGCTTCATAGAAGGAGAACTCCCAAAACAACTCTAAACCAACTATATACCTAATCTCCCAAATGCTCACCTACATATATAGGAAAATGAGTGAGCTAAAGCCCAATAAGAGTAATACCAAAATAAAGAGGTTAATGAATGAAGTCCAAAGATATTTCAAAACATGTCTTACAATTCCAAAATGAATCATATATCGAATTCAAACAAAGCATTTGCTACATCAAAGTCGTAATCAAAAACATTATAATTGGTAACATCTAATAGAGTAAACGGGGAGCCAATAGGCCTGGTTCAAAGGACCATCAAGGTCTACAAAGGCGATCATGAAGGTCGGCAGAAGGGACCATGTAGGTCTAACGAAGGACCACTCTAAGTTTAACATCAGAGATCTTTGTGAATCCAATAATCGAAAAGGCCATGTTATATCTCCCGGGCATGGCCTCACTAAAGGATGCCACAAATACATTTAACAAAAAGGATCTTCATTCATTCATATAAAATAATATTTCATAATATCATTATGTAACAATTTCTCCAAACACACTTGAGCATATCTTTTATAGAGATATTACTCCAATGCTGCAAGCAGAACAATTACTAAACCTGTGTTCACCAATGTAAAACACACAACAAATACACATTAAAATACACCATTCAAACAAATACCTCAGATTTAATCCAATTCATTAGGTGGGCTTTTAGCTTATTCATTCCTTAATGAGGTCTAAACAATGCCTAAGAATGCTTAAAAGAATATGAGATTGAAAATATGCACATAAGAGTGTTCTTTAAAATCATGAAATGTGGTGTTCGCCTAGCAAAGCCTGGCCGCTTGAGCGGTTAATGTTAGCTCACAAGATCTAAGTTTGCAAAATGAGATTCTAGGTACCTCAAATGTAGGCTCGAGCGATAAGTCCATCACTCGACAAAGATGCACAAAATAACCTAGTTCGCTGAGCTAACTATAGGTGGCTCGAATGTCTGTGAACAAATAACGTATAATCCGATGTCGTCAGAGTGTACTCATCGCCAAGCTGGAACGTGGTGGACAAATTTCGGTTTCAACGCTGAAGAAAAAAAAGGTCTAAACGGAAATTCAAAGGCAAAGGTCATGCATGGCTTGCTCTAAAACATGAAAACACTTCAATAAACACAAATACATGACCATTTGCAAATCATTTGCTCAAAACTTTATGAATTTAACAAAATTAAACTCAAAACTTCATGCATGTAAGGATTGTTTTCAAACTCTTTTCAAAGCTTTAAAACATGAAATTAAACCTTGGGCTAATTACACTAATGGGGCTCTCTATAGTTTGGGACTCGTGTCACTTTAATCCATGACTTTTCAATTGTGACACATTTGACTTGAATTTTGAATTTTGTTCCAAATAAGGACAATTGAATACCATTGCTCAATTTTAAGCATAAAGTCACAATTTGATATAATATAAACTAATTTGACACAAATAAATGTAGAAAAAAATATTTTGGTTTTTTAAAAATTATTTCTACCCACCAAAGATAAATTATGTAAAATTGATAAATCTTTTACGCATTTATTTATTTATTTATTTTACTAAATTAATTTTATTATGTGTTTGGATGATAATCTTATAATGAGTAGTTGTTAGGTTTTTAATGTGTAATCTATATATTTAATATATAAAATGTTTTTAATTTTGGATTTTTTATTTAATACATTGGTTTAATAATGATTTCAAAGTTATTGCCATATTTAACTTTTTGGAAAAATAGAAACTAATTTAATGAAAAATAAAATAACCACCCATTACATGATCATCATCTAAACACATAATAAAATTAATTTGGTAAAATAAATAAATAAATGTGTAAAAGATTTATCAATTTTACATAATTTTTAAAATTCAAAAATATTTTTGACATTTATGTTTGTCAAATTAGTTTATCTTTTATCAAATTGACGACTTTGCCCTTAAAATTGAACAATGGTATCTTCAATTGTCCTTATTTGGAGCAAGATTCAAAATTTAGGGTCAAATGTGTCACAATTGAAAAGTCATGGACCAAAATAATACAAGTCCCAAATTATAGAGAACATTAGTGTAATTTGACAAATCAAGGATGCATGTACAATTTAACTATCAAATTCAATATAGGTAACAAAAATCATACTCAACTTGATGAAACATTACATAATTATGCATGCATGCATGTCTAATTCATTTTTCATTAACTTGAAGCTAATTCCTTTCAATTAACTTACATATAATCTCAATTCGTTCATGAATTCATTAGCTAGATGGATAATCTACATGAAATAGGGTTCAAATCCTTACCTAGAGTCTTGACTTTATGTTCTTGCAAAATCTTGATCTTCTAGCCAATTCTTCAAGTTCTTGGGTTTCTCTCTCTCTAGAGTTGCTCTCTCTCTCTGTCTGTGTGTGTGTGTAAAACTCACCATAAATTAGAAAGTGAACTCAATCTCCTCCCTAAGTGTTATATATATATATAAATAGATAAGATTAAATTAGGCTAATTAAGCAAGCTTAAGGCTAATTAATCACATCTTATATCTAATTGACTATTTCTAATCAAATTTTCAATTAAATTCTATAAGGCTCTAAATATTAAATTAAGCTAATTAGACTTGGCAATTTTAGTTTCTCAAATCATCTAGGCTATCAATTTACGATTCAAAATGAATTTCCTAACAAATATTCCACAAATCAAACACATACCACTTAATTAAAATTCAAAATTATGATATGCAAATTAGGGTTGGCACGTACACGCGTTGATTCACCCATTCTAAGTGGTGTTCCCATCTATTTTTATTCCTCTTCAAGGTTCGGTTAGGATTGCAAAAATCAATAGAGGGTTTAATAAGGAAAAGATGAGGGTAAAAAGATGCACTTGGTTAGATGAAAGACTATTTCACCGCTTCTAAGGATAAAAGGAGCTTGCAATAGGAAACATTGTAGCGAGAATATCTCGTAGTGGCTATGGAGATTTCCGTTGAAAGTGACTCATTATGGCATTCTATCATTAAAAGCAAGTGTGGGATTCAAGAGTATGGTAGGTATGTTCGTGTGGTTTTAAGGGTAATGGTCGATCTCCTTAGAAGTCGATATCTCATATTTTTCTTCTTTTCTCAAGATTTTTTTCTCAAAGGGTGGGAAATGGGGAGAAGATTCGATTTTGGGAGCACATTTGGGTCAAAAACTCTTCTTTTGCCAAGGATTTTTAGGTCTTTATAGGATTACAAATTCTCATGGTTCCTCCATTAAGCGCCGCTGACATGTTCTAGTTTGGCTCCAATTGCATGGAATTTTAGATTCTTTAGAAATCTCAACGATAGGGAGGTTGATGATTTACTCTCCATGTTGTCTTGCATTGATCTTTTGTCGTTAGATCCCTTTCGTCATGACCTAATCCCACCCCTATGGATAAGGTCATAACCGCCAGAATCATGAGATTACCCGCGCCTCAAACCTAATTAAACATATTTCAATAGAAATGAGGGCCAAAACAAAAGCAGATTAAAAAGTCTCTGGTTTAATGAGTCAGTATACATGACAAAGTAAAACATTTCGTAGTCTATAATAACTCACACACATATGCATAGAGTTAACGCTTTATATTCATCCAGAACTTTTCGGATATCGCAAACAAATTAACGACATGCAAACACCAACAAAAACTTATGTACATAGGTGATCCAATGTGTTCACCAAAATATCAAAAGAGTAGACAAAAGTTCAAAAGAACAAAAACACAGTCTGAGCGTGAGACATTAAGGTTGACTCTTCAAATTGACTCCCTTTCACATTCTTTATCGAGGCCGGGTTGGACCTCTCTTGCCCACCTACATGCACATAAGTGAGAGTGAGCAAAGCCCAAAGGAACAATATCAAAATAAAGAAATTACATGAATGAAATTGTGAATGATATATCCAAGGCCTTAGGCCCATTCATGTTTCTATCTAGTACATCAAACGGCCTTAGGCCCAAACATATCAATGCCCAATAATACGCTTCTAACAAATGCCTTTGGGCCCAATTCATCCATGTCAAACGCCCTTGGTCCATTCATTTATGTCCAACGGCCTTTGGCCCAATCATTCATGTCAAACGGCTTTTGGCCTAATTATTTATGTCCAACTACTTTTGGCCCAATCATTCATGTCAATCGCCTTTGGCCCAATCATTCATGTCAAACGCCCTTGGCCCAATCTTTCATATCAAAACGGCCTTTGGCCCAACATTCGTGTTATGTGCATTTCATACATGAGATCATAAGTACGTCAGAATCATAATCATATTCCAACGGCTTTATTCAATCATTGGCATGACAAATATCCAATTCAATTTAACAACTCAGAGAACTCATACATAAGTGAGCATTTGGAAAGTAGTATACTTCAATACATTCTTATTAAGATATTACTCACAAAGGTTTTGTCGATGGATTCGCCTCGCTTGGCCCTAGAAGCTCCAATTCTTCAAACTATAGCTAATTCTTGAACTTAGCTCCCAAATTCTCAAGCTTCTAGCTTAATTCTACAATTTTTCCTCTATTCTCTCTCTAGATTTCTCTCTCTCTCTCTCTCTCTCTCTAGAGTGTGTATCGATTTTGAGCTCAAAATGGTGAGCTTGAGTATAAATAGGCTATATATATACTTGCTTAATCAACTTGTATTAAGGCTAATTAATTATGCCAATTTCAATCAGTTTAATCTAATTATTTTGATCTGAATCAATTTTTAATTAAACTTCACCGTAGGCTCTAAAAATCATGCTAAGCACAAAAAAACAGTCAATTTCTCTTTTTGACGCCTCTACGATCTTTAATTAAATTTGATAGCAGAGAATCAAACAGATTTTCCTACGCTGAATAGATAGAAATTCAAAAACATATATAATTATATAAATGGCACTCAAAATCATATTAAGCACATAACCACGATCATAATTAAGATTAATTAACATAACACGGATGTGGTTATCATAATCTTCCTTAGGAAGTTTGGTCCTCCAAACTTATTTTACCTCCATTCGAACAAATATGGATAGCGAGTTGCATCTCATCCTCCTTTTCCCATATGGCGTCCCTCCCATAGTGTTCTTTCCATTCTACTTACACCATTGAATGGACTTGTTTTCTCACCGTTTCACTTGCCTGGCCAATCGATTCTGCTCCGTCATTCTTCATATTTCATATTTTCATCCAGAGCTATCTGATGATAATCAATCACATGAAACAGATCTCGAAGATAACCCCTCAACATTGATACATGGAACACATTATGCATTTGTTCAAATCCCGGTGGCAAGGTGACTCTATAAGCAATCGCACCAAGTCTTTTCTAGAATTTGAAACCATCCAATGTACGGGGTGACAATTTACCTTTCTTACCAAATCTCACCGGTCTTTCATCTGATTCACACGAATAAATACATGGTCGCCAACCTCATACTCAAGAGGTCTTCTAACATCCAGATAATTCTTTTGCCACCAGGTCGCCTTGAGCCTTTGTTGGATGATTTTAATCTTTCCCAAGTGTTCACAATTTCTCAGCCTAAGTAAGGCCCTATCTCCTTCACCCAACAAATTGGCGATGTACACTTTGTGCCAATCAAGGCTTACAAATTTTGCTGCACATCGTGAGCATATCCTCTAAAGTCTCAGATGGTTCACAGATTGCCCATCCGTCTGCGGATGGAATGCAAGGTCAATCTCCGCTTTGTCCCCATAGCTCTTGCAAACTTTTTCACAACTGGATACAAATTTCGGATCTCTATCTCGAGACAATAGATACCGAACCCCATGTGTATTTAACAATCCCATCAACATATATAGTGGCCAACCTATCAAAGATCAAAGGTGGTCTTCATAGGTAGAAAATGTACAGATTTAGTCAATCTATTAACTATGACCCAAATAGAATCCATACTTAGGGTTCGAGGTAGGCCAATAATCTAAATCCATGGTCACATGTTCCCGCCCATTCCTAATAGGAGAGGTTGAAGTAGACCTGCTTTACGATGTTCAGCTTTAACTTGTTGACATTGAAGGCACTTGGATACATACTCTGCGATTTCCTTCTTCATTTTGGGCCACCAATAGCTTTGCTTCAAGTCCCAATACATTTTTTTGTTACCTTGATGCATAGT
Organism: Camellia lanceoleosa; assembly: GCA_025200525.1. Taxonomy (NCBI): domain Eukaryota; kingdom Viridiplantae; phylum Streptophyta; class Magnoliopsida; order Ericales; family Theaceae; genus Camellia; species Camellia lanceoleosa. Next base: position 163,139,631 of record CM045760.1, on the reverse strand, counting down.
AAACATTAATTTGTGAGCTTCATCTAGGATTTTCTTCTTTAATTCAGAAATGTTTGGGACACACATTCGGTTTCGAAATCTCAACACTTCACCATCAATGTCAATTCGATTTCGGTTTCGCTTCAAAATCATCAATTATTGTTTTGAGGGTCTCATCTTCTCGTTGCCTTTTGTTTGATTTCAAAGAATTATTGCTCGACGGAAATGAAACCCAAATTTTGTTCCTCAGAATACAACTTCGATTTCAAATTTTCTTAAAATCTCATAAGATTTCTTTTTCGTTCGTAAGTAGGCAAGGCGTTTAGGTTCCCCGCTGATTTTCTACTCAAAGGCATCGGCAATCAGATTGGCTTTTTCCGGGTGGTATTGAATCAAGGTCATAATCTTTTATTAGTTCAAGCCATCTTCTTTACCACATATTCAAATTTTTCCGAGTAAAGAAGTACTTCAAACTTTTGTGATCCGTAGACTTCGTGATTTTGCCCCATACAAGTAATGCCCAGATTTTTAAAACAAACACAACTGTGGCCAATTCCGCATCATGTGTTGGGTAGTTCTTCTCATGTGGTTTTAATTGTCGGGAAGCATAAGCAATCACTCTTCCATTCTGTATTAATACACAACCCAAACCTTTATAAGAAACATCACTATATATCTCAAAGTTTTCCATACCTGAGGGCAGTGTTAACACCGATGCAGAAGTCAATCTTGTTTTCAGTTCATGGAAGATAGATCCTTTTTCATCATTCCACTCAAACGGTTGTCCTTTGCGTGTCAATTGGGTGAGTGGTACGGCTATTTTCAAAAAATCTTTCACAAATCTTCTATAGTACCCAGCTAAGCCCATGAAATTGCGGATTTCTGTTACATTTGTCGGTGTAGGCCAACTTACAATTGCTTCTATCTTCTGTGGGTCTACTTAACATGCCCTAAGAAAATAACTTCATCCAACCAAAATTTACATTTCTTTAGTTTAGCTAATAATTTCTTATTTCGGAGTGTTTGCAAGACAGTTCTCAGATGGTGTTCACGCTCGCTTCACACTTTGAATATATCAAGATATCATCAATAAAAACTACAACAAATTCATCAAGGTAAGGCTTAAAAATTCGGTTCATAAGGTCCATAAATGTTGCAGGGGCATTAGTTACTCCAAATGGCATAACAAGGAAATCATAATGTCCATACCTCGTTCTGAATGCAGTTTTCTCAACATTTCCCACCTTTACCTTCAGTTGGTGGTACCCAGATCTCAAATCAATTTTAGAAAAACACTTGTGATCCTCGAATCGATCAAACAAGGCGCCAATACGAGGTAAATGATACTTATTCTTTATTGTTACCTTGTTCAATTCGCGGTAGTCAATACACAGGCGCAAGGTTCCATCTTTCTTTTTCACAAATAACACTGGTGCACCACATGGCGAAGTGCTTGGTCGAATAAACCCTTTGTCCAGAGGGGTCTCAAGAATCGCCTTCAACTCTTTCATTTCAGAAGAACTATTCAGAAGAGGTTTTTGAAATAGGCTGAGTGCCTGGCACAATATCAATAGTAAACTCTATCTCCCTATCAACCAATTCCCCCGGCAATTCATCTGGGAATACATATGGAAACTCTCTAACAACAGGAATACTATTCAATTCAACATTCATAGATTATTCAGACAAGACACAATACAAATAGCCTTGACACCCTTTCCTGATTAATTTACATGCTTTCATTGCGGATATCAAATAAGGTGGAGGCACTACCCCATTACCCACAAACACAATCTCTTCGCCTAGTGGTCTAAATACAACTCGTTTACATAATAATCAACAATGGCACAAGATTTGAATAACCACCATGCCAATTACATCAAAGTGTCTAAAGTCCAAGGGCACTAAATCTACATACAAAGTAGCGTTCCCAATATGCATCTAAAATTGCAAAATCGACACATATGTGTACACAACATGTACACAACCTGATTCCCTGATGGAGCAGATACATATAACAAATATGGTAATAATTTCTAGGTCTATCCAATCTAGATGCAAATGCATAAGTTACAAAGGAGTGTGTTGATCCTGAGTCTATTAACACAAAAACATCCTAATTACATACGTAAATAGTAAGACTCGAGACAACCTGCGTTTAGATGTATCGCCTGAATGAGTGCAAAGACTCTCCCTTGCCTCACAATGTCTTCGGTGGTAATAGGCCTCGTAGTGTTTCCAGTTTTTGGGATCAATGCAGTTAAGCTAGCAGCTAACTTCCCACTGTTTTGTTTACAATCCCTGGCCATATGCCCTATTTTACCACATTTAAAGCAGGTCCCTGACACACGGTAGCAAACCTCGCGATGCCTTTTACTACAAATGTTGCACATTAGAGACGTGTCTCGGGGAAGAAATAGAAGTACTTGAGGAGCCCGTATTCTGGTTTTTCGAAAGTCTTTTCTTTGAAAAGAAGCCATGCCTCTTACTTTTCCAATTAGTTAATGATTTGTTCTGCCTGGCTAGATTAGCTTATGATATTATGGCTTGATCCAGTACATCAATGTAAGTTTCTAGCTTTAGTACATTCACCTTGTCTAAGATCATCTCGAAGGCCTCCTTCAAAATGTCTTGCTTTCTTATAGTCTAGATTTACCATGTGTGGTGCAACCGCCAATTCAGTGAACTTGGCCTCATACTCAGCCACTGACATGTTGTTTTGCTTAAGTTCCATAAACTCCGGCACTTTTCTATCACAGACACATTGTGGAAAGTATTTATCGTAGAAAATTTCCAGAAACTGTGTCCAGTCAATGTCTATGTGATTCTCACGCATCAACATCCACCACCTTCTCGCTTTGTCTTCCATTGTAAAGGTGGCTAGCATACCTTCTATGTTTCTTGACAAGGAAACACTTCAAACAATTTTTCTATTCCAAAGACCCATGCCTCGCCTTCAATCGGATCCAATTCTCCATGAAACTGTGGCGGTTTCATTTTCTTGAACTCTTTAGTAAGAGCTATAGTCGATCATCGCTTTTGTAAGTCTGCATGTGTGGTGCCAGAGGAGGTGGAGGTGGAGGTGTTGTTTGTTGCCACTGTCGTTGTCTCAATGTTTCTGTCATATCGTGTATTAACCTCTCTATTTTGTCCATTCTGGCAGTAGAGGACTCCTCTAATTTATCACCTCTTGTTCTCGCCATTATCTAATTAAACTTGCATTATTCTTTATACAAAATGTTCACAAGTATGCATATACAATAGAGCATACATATTCAAGTAAATCACAATGCAAGCAATTCACAGAGTATATAGCACATAATCATTCATTTCGAAACATCTAAGCATATTTTCAATATCTTCGAATCCATACTCATCACATGAATGCATCCTAGATCTCTTCTGGATGCTTATTGCTCATTTGGAAAAGTGTGTGAGTCATTAACTCGTGCTCTGATACCACTCTATCATGACGTAATCCTGCCCTTATGGATAAGGTCATAACCGGCCAGTAATCATGAGATTACCTGCGGCCTCAAACCTAATTAAACATATTTCAATAGAAATAAGGGGCCAAATAGAAGCAGATTAAAAAAAAGTCTATCCAATGAGCTGTGCTTACATGGCAAAGTAAAATATTTCAAAAGTAGTCTATAATAACTCACACACATATGCATAGAGTTAACGTTTTATATTCATCCAGGAACTTTCAGATATGCAGCCAGCCAAACAAAAACTTATGTACATAGGTGATCCAACGTGTTCACCAAAATATCAAAAGAGTAGACAAAAGTTCAAATAAACAAAACACAAAGTCTCGTGCGTGAGACATTCAGGCTAACTCTTCAAACTAACTCCTTCTCACATTCTTTATTGAGGTTGGGTTTGGATCTCTCTTTGCCTACCTACATGCAGATAAATGAGAGTGTGCGAAAGCCTAGTGAATAATATCAAAATAAAGAAATTACATGAATGAAATTCGTATCGGACATATCCAATGGCCTTAGACCTATTCATGTTTCTATCTAGTACATCAAACGACATCAGGCCCAAACATATCAAACAATCTTAGGCCCAATTCGTTCTTAACAAACGGCCTCAAGCCCAATTCATCCATGTCAAACAGCCTTTGGCCCATTCATTTATGTCCAACGGCCTTTGGCCTAATTATTCATGTCAAACGGCCTTTGGCCCAATCATTCATGTCAAACGTCCTTTGGCCCAATCTTTCATGTCAAACAGCCTTTGGCCCAACATTCATATCAAACGGCCTTTGGCCCAACATTCGTATCAAATAACCTTTGGCCCAACATTCGTGTTATTTGCATTTCATAATTGAGATCATAAGCACGTCGTAATCATAATCATATTCCAATGGCTTTATTCAATCATTGGCATAACAAATATCAAATTCAATTTAACAACTCCGTAGAACTCATACATAAGTGAGCATTTGGAAAGTAGTATACTTTAATACATTCTTATTAAGATATTACTCACAAGAGTTTTTTGATGAATTCACCCTTAGGCTTGGCCCTAGGAGCTCTAATTCTTCAAACTATAGCTAATTCTTGAACTTAGCTCCCAAATTCTCAAGCTTCTAGCTTAATTCCACAATTTTGCCTCTATTCTCTCTCTCGAACCGCTCTCTCTCTCTAGAGTGTATATAAGATTTTGAGCTCAAAATGGTGAGCTTGAGTGTAAATAGGCCATATATATATATATACTTGCATAATCAACTTGTATTAAGGCTAATTAATTATGCCAATTTCAATCAGTTTAATCCAATTATTTTGATCTGAATTAATTTTTAATTAAACTTCATTGTAGGCTCTAAAAATCATGCTAAGCACAAAAATACAGTCAATTTCGCTTTTTGACGCCTCTATGATCTTTAATTAAAATTTATAGCAGAGAATCAAACAGATTTTCTTACAGTGAACATATAGAAATTCAAGAACACATATAATCATATAAATGGAACTCAAAATCATATTAAGCACATAACCACGATCATAAGTAAGATTAATTAACATAACACGGGACCGGGTTATCACACTTCCTCAAGTGATAAACAAGTTTGGCTCTTGCATACTACTAGTGTCTTTTCTTGCAAATCCTTTTTCAATAAAACCATTGAGAAGTCGAATATTCTGTTCTTACTCTTCACAAAACAATCTAGAAATCTTTTGTGCCTCCCAAAGTGAAGTTTTTTATATGGTCTTTGGTTCATGAAAACATTTTGACAAATGATGTCCTTCAAAAGAGGAGGCCTAATAGTTATCTTTTCCCTCAATAGTGCATTATGTGTAAGGGAAAGGAGGAGACACTGAATCATATTTTTTTTACAATATCTAATGGCGAGGAGGTTGTGGCAACAATTATTTTCATCGGGTGGTCTTGCTTGGGTGGCACCCAAATCATGCAGTTCAATGTTCTTTGTTGATTTTCATTTTTTGGGCTCAAATGAAAAAGTGAAGGTGTTGGGGCTTTGTGTAGTTTTTGTGTTATTATGGGTCATATGATTGGAAAGGAATGCGAGAATCTTTAAGAATAAAAGTTTCGATGTACTCTTGATGTGGGAGTAAATCAGATTCTTAACATCTTTTTGGGCTTTAGTGGCTCCCCTTTTTAGGGGGATCTCACTTTTTTTGATTTTTAGCAATTGGAAATCAGGTGTGACTCTTATTCTTTTTATTTTTTATGCTTTTCTTGTCCTCCTTTGTACATCTTTTTTCTCCCTTCTCCATTTAAAAAAAAAAAATGTTGCCGATCCAAAAAAAAAAAAAGAAGATACAATTTCGTATTTTACTATAAACTTAACAATTTTGACCTACTTACCATTATACTTTACGCAACTCAATACATGGCCTCACAAACCATTTATGTTAAAATCCGGCTGGGGAATTTTGCCACCCTTAATTTTGATGGATTAAACCGTTCATATTATGTGGTGCATCTAGCATATTATCCATAAAAACAATAAAAATAATCAGACATGTGTAACCCCATGATCATTTCTTAATAGTTGTTTTTTTTTTTTTTTAATTAGCAAAATCATGCTAACTGTTTTTTTTTTTAAACATGAATCTTAAATGAACAGCTTTGGATTATCATAATAGATTCGGCACGCCCCATAGGCCTCCCATCATGGTGTTGTGCCTTATACTCACATCACCAACCCTGCTTCCCAAATTTATTTGTTTAATCACTTCAAAAAATTAAGGTTTTAGATATTAAAATTTAGGAACAAAATTATTTTTTAGGAACCAAATATTTTTGTTGCGAAAAGTGTCATTATTATATTTTTCACAAATCGAAAATTAGACATTAGTTATGAATTATTATCCTTTTGGGACCAAATTTTTTGTCTCAAAAAATAAACCATTTTGAGACCAAATTATTGTCCCTAAAAGCCTATTTATTAGTGACATTTTCAAAATTTTGTTGCTAAAAGTCTTGTTTTTTACTTTTTGGGACGACCTTTTAGCGACTCTCCTCATGACGATAGAAATTGGTCTCTAAATATCTTTTGTAACAAAATTTTCACTTTTAGAGACCAAAACATTTAATCTCTCAAACTCTTATATGCTGTAGTGAATTATTGAAATATGATTTAATATCATTATTATTTTTCATATTTGTCCTTGCTTTTTAAAATTTATAGATATAGATATGGGACGATGCATGACACATTATTAATTTGATAAATTGTGAGAAAGTAGGGTACTACTTCAATTTCACTATTTTTTCTTCTCTAGAAAGTAACCAAAGCATTGAAAATGATATATTTCTGTACATGGATTTGCTTTAATCCATCCTCGCCCATATCGTTTTTTTCTTATTCAATTTCTCCGTACAAGTTCAAAGTTGCTTAATGGTTTCAAGTAGCAGCGAGCTGTAATGGGAGCACTATGCCGTGCCAAGACAAAGATTCGGGCTTCAATGGTGGACACAATGGCTTCTTCAAATGATATGAAGGAGATTTACACGCCTTTTAAACAAGGCAGCTTGCAATGCTAAGTGCTAAAAGGGATGATCATCAAAATGCATTCGAGACACAAGATAAAGATGCCGTCTAAAACTTATGATCAATGGATTCGCAGAGTTATTAAGACCAAGAAGAAGTGAAGAAACTACTAGCCGATATGACAGACAAAGTGAAAGCTCACAAATAATTTGTTTCCTTCCAAGTTCAAATTTCAAAGAATGAGATGAAAAAAAAAGGGTGAGAAAGTAATCAAACTTTTGGAGGATAGCAATCAACTCGGTAGTATTTTGGTTGATCAACCACTAGAACCCATTATCAAGTCGATAGCACCAAATATTAATAAGTTTTCAACACTTCAAATGCCACTAGAAGAAACATTGGATTTCTTTGAAAAAAGACAAAGTTAAAGGAATTGCAATCTCCTAATGATGGGGACCGGAAAATGTACCATTATGAAGAACTTGAACAATCATGAAGAAGTAGCCAAAATATTTGATATGGTCATGTGGATAAAGGTTTCAGGGAGAGCAAGGAGAATTTGGACATGAGCGGTTGCAAAATGCTATTGCGAAAAGGTTGAAAGTGGATATAGCAGCACCGATGATTGTGGCGACATTGCCGGCTGTAATATCAAATGAGTCAAGGGAAAAGGTATTTGCTACTTCGATGACGTTAAAGCACCTTGATATACATCAAATGGGAATCCTCCCCGTGAGAATGGAAGCAAGATCGAATTGACAACTAGAGAAAGCCATATTCGCTTTCCCAAGAGTGGATAGGGTGGTCAAGGTGACTTATTTATCTCCTAAGGAATCCTTCGTAATGTTTCAATGTCGCAAATTGCCCAAACTTAAAGATGATCGTGAAGCAAAAGCATGTGCATGGAAAATAATCGTAGAGTGTGGTGGTCATCCACTTTTAATAAATATAATAGCGAGTGTGTTCCAAAAGAAAGACTTGAAATTATGGAGTGAAGGATTTAAAAGCTTGAAAAGATTTTCGTAAAAGGTCAACATGAATTGAAAGAATTGAGGAATGTGATAAAATTCTCACACGATGATCCGAAGATACTCAAAGGAAATGCTTACTATATGGTGTGTTATATCCTCAAGAAATTGGCATTTACATAGATTGTTTGTTGGAATGTTGGGAAGTCAAGATTTCCTTGGAAATGGTGGTGATTCAAGAAAGGCATATATCAATGGAATTCATATATTGAATAGCCTTAAGGACAAGTCATTACTTGAGGAAGATGAGAGTCGAAAGTATGTTATGATGCACAAATGTATCGTATGTACTCTTATATATCTTGTCGATGATCCTAACTATAAACTTTTGGTGCAACAAACGCCCCAGATGCAAAATGTTGGAGCGAAAAGATATGGATCTCTTTAATTGAAAATAAGTTTGACAAGTTACCGGATTGCCCAAATTGTGGCTCGCTCTCCACACTCTTACTACAGGAAAATTTGGCTTTGAAGAGTATTCCTGCATCATTCTTTGAGCAAATGACAAGTCTCAAAGTTTTGGACTTGTGTCATACAGGAGTTGAGTTATTACCATCATCTCTATCAAAAGTGATTGGTCTCAAAGTGCTTTATCTAAGCTATTGTGAATATTTGAAGGAACTCCCATCTAGTTTTGGAAAACTTGAACATCTTGAAGTGCTTGATATCCGGGGCAGTGGGTTCAATAATATACCGTCTTATATTGGAAATTTGAATGGTCTAAGGCCTTTTCGAGTTTCCTTTGCCAGATGCGAAGGTGAAAATGATACTACAGAGGTGCAGTTTAATTGCAATGTGATTTCCAAGCTTTCTAAATTGGAAGAATTGGTCATTGATGTGAAATCACCGAGACACAAATCCAATAAGGTGGTAGTGAATATCATAAAAAATGTGGTTACTTTGAAAAAGTTGACAAAACTTCAATTTTGTTTTTTAGATGAGGTTGTAGATGTCATTGAGGTGGAGACTCCTACGACTGATCTCCGAATCAATGTTCCTGAAGCAAACATTCTTTACACTTTTATTGAGGAAACCCGCTCATGCAGAAACATTAGACACATCCGGTCATTTCAATTTTTCATTGATTGCCCAGACTCAAAATACCCTTGTATTCCTAAATTTTATGAATACAAAAGGTATGTTAGATATTGCAATGGTGAAGGCATCAATCATCCAATTTTTGAGGTCCTTGCTAATGTTGATGCATTCTATTTGGTGAACAAGAAGGACATCAAGCAACTATCAGACTTGGGAATTCCATGCATGAAAGAGGTACAAGGTTGTCAAATTGAAAGTTGTAGTGCACTTGAAACAGTTGTGGACAATGTAATATTGCCCAACGTAAAGCATTTATACATGAAGAATTTACCAAAGTTGCAAAGCATTTGGAATGACCGAGTGGATCCTGCTAATCTAACCAAACTGAAGACTCTAGTTTTGAGTGGCTGTCAAATGTTGAGAATTATTTTTCCTTTGGTTGTGATTCAACATATTCGTGAAATTGAATGTTTAAAGATTGAAGACTGCCCAGAAATTGTGGAAGTAGTCAAGCAATCTGCAACCACTGGAAATCAGGAACTTTTGCCAAAATTGAGGAACATAGTACTTTGTGGCCTGCCAAAGTTGGGAAGTATTTGCACAAATGAGTCATTGAAGTGGCCAGCCTTGGAGAAGCTCAAGATTCATAGTAGTCCAAATTTTGCTCAAACTACCATTCAAAGAAAGATAACGCGGAGAATCAAACTTATCCAAGTAGAGCGGCGAAGGTGGGAGAATTTGCGTAATCGAGAGGTCAAAGAGCAACTTCAAGAATTTTGCACCTTCGTAATGTTTTCATCTTTATAGTGTTTTTGTCAAAATAATTTGCAGAGTTTCCTGCCTAATTCTAAGCTTAACATGAAGATCCTAGATTATACAACCGTGGTGTTCATGAGTTGGTCCAACGAGCTTTCCGAGAGATCATGTTCTTAGAAGTTTGGGTTTCTTTGCATCCTCCCTCTGCTTGTTGATACATTCCAGTTGTGGAGTTCTCTGTTTGGTTTGATTTCCTCCTTGTTTTTGTTCGTTGTTCTCTCATTCTCGCTTTTGCAAGACATCTATAAGAAATTAAAAACCTAAATATGATGATGAAGGCTTAAGCTTGTTGTATCATATTATTATTTATAATTTGAGTCCCTATTTTGTGTTTGTTTGAGACATTTAAAAGTTCAAAATACTATTGCTCTCTCTCCATAATTATATCATACCATGATATTTTGTTGTTGTTGTCCTTGACAATGAAAAAAACCCCGAAGTTAATTTTAGCCCAAGGAAAGGGGACGGATGTTGGGGATCGTTCCAGAATTTATCATTTGGTTGATAGTATAACACATTATGATTTGAAAATCTCATTTAGTGAATGCATAATTCAAATTAAAGTTGTGCAACATTATTGTGCAAATCAATTTAATTACATAAAACATCGTGCAACATTATTCAATTTAATTACATAAAACATGGTGCAACATTATTGTGCAAATCAAGTGCAATTAAGGTACCATTTTTTATATTTATTTTTTTCTTAGTTCTTTATCTTTTTGGTCTTAATAAGATTAGATCTAGATTAAACAATTCTTTTAGAATTACTATTGTTCACATGATTCATATTATATTATTTTAGTAGTGGCAATTTTTTAGATAAGTTGGTAATTTTTCTACCATAATATTTGAATTTGTTCTAGCTTGCTCGGTGTATGCAACATGACAGGGACTAGCTTGCACTAGCTATATATATATTTGAATTTTAGGTAATTCACAAAGCCTAATTTGGTTTGATTATAAAGTTTAATACTTTTGATTATTTTGAGCATTTGTAAGGTTCACATTTGTGATGATTTGCAGATGATTTGCACCATCACTATCACTTTAATTCATATCTTACTTGTATTTGATACATTTCACCATTTTATTTTATATAGCACATGTAGTCACCCAATAAATGTTTGTGTTGGGTAGGATTTATCATATTTAAAAAATTAGCGGTCCACGTGATGCGCGTGTGCAACTTGAAAAAATAGGGTGATGATTGAGACCCCCTCCAATCACCACCCCCACCACCCCCACAGACACGTGGCATGTGGTGATTGGAGGAGAAGGAATAAAAAAAAAAAAGAAAGAAAAAGTAGCTAATCAAGTGAAGAGGGGGTCAAGGGGGTGAGAAAAAAAGGGGGTCCAAGTCATTATTCTATCTTTATAAAAGGTCAAGAGTTTTCACCTACCACTAAAACATTCCGTAATGTTTAACCTTTTATTTTAAAGGTTTCTATACTTAATTAGTTTCTAATCATATGCAAGAGTGCCACATAATTTAATTGGTCAGATTATATTTTCGACATGAATTAGTTCAGTTTTGAGGTTTTAAGCCTTTTCCCATCCCACATAATATGTAACTCAACAATGCTAGTCATTTTGTTTGGATAACAAGTCTCTTTTGCTATGTTCAAATTTTAAAATTTTGAATTTTTGCAAAGGAAAATAATACATAGGAAAAAGAAAATGAAGTGATTATCTATTTTTTAAAACAAATCCAATATCTAAATATAGTCTTAATTTTGTTGTTTTGGTCCGTTTTGAACAATATTTTTTTTTTATTCCGTGTATTTTTTTGAGACAGCAGTATTTTTTTCCCCATATGCATGTACTTTTCAAATAGATAATTCCAACCAAAGATATAGTGAATCCACCTCCCCCCGTTTAAATCTAAAACCCAAGCATACTCCTGCAACAAATAGACTCGCATTTAAATGATTTTGCTTTCATATTATGCCTTAATTTTCTTTAATATAACATAATCTACACTTCATATTGTCTTGGTTCAATTTTTACAAGGAAAAATGTTATATATAAATGAATTTCTTATTAAATTTTTATTTACCTCTAAAAACAAAACAAAAAATAAGAGCAGATGTTAAGCCTGATTTGAAATTCAAATGAATATATCCAAAGTCCAAAATCAAATAACCATCACCGTGTAACAATGGTGACAAGTTGCGAGGTTTAGTCCTCTCTATGCCACTATGCTTGTGCCTATTTTTAGCCGATGTAGCCATTTGACTTTTTCTTTTGGAACAAAAAATGTTGCCATTAGTTTAAAGACACAGTTCTTGATGCATGAAAGATAAAAGAATTAGAGAGAGAGAGAGAGAGAGAGAGAGAGTTGTATCTTTGTAAGTCACTCATCAAGAGTAATGAAAGAGGTACATTTTTCAAAATGCATGAACAAAAAGTGAAAGAAACAACATCAGCAACATCAATGACTACAAAAATAAGCAAGATCACATTCATATCAAAGCGTATATATAGTCTCAGTCTCAAGGTTTAGCAAATCAGAACGAAGTTAACCTCTTGTAAGAATACAAAAGAGCAGAGCACACAGCAAGCCAGCCTATTCAAAGACATCAAGACTCACAAGCCATCAAATTCTACTTGAGGATATATTATTAATGTTAGGGAAATATATGATTTTTTCACTAGTGTAAATCAATTGAAAGGAAATAAAATAAAGCGAAAAAATTAAATCAACAATGGCACAGATTTTTATGTGATTCCCTCAATATAAGGTACATTCACGGGACCATAGTCCGATTACAGTATCAACAGAGAGCTTAAAAACAACTACAATGGAGACAGTGTAGAAGACAGAAGATAATGGACCAAAACAGCTCCCACCAAAACTACAGAGTGCAGCCCAAAAAACAGTCCTTCGAAGCAGAACCAAACAAAGCTTTGAACCTCACGGCAGAGACAACAACCAAACGGATCACCAAGTCTTGGACTGTCTTTACCACACAGCACTGCTTCAATGAGCCCACCGAAAAATAGATATAATATATATATATATACACTTGCCAATAAACAATACAGAGCGTATTGTTGTCCTTTGGACTTCCAATGAGACAAATAAATATACTTGCCACCAAAGCATGCCAAAGGCTTATACAATACTCAAATGCAAAGCTGTCAACAAAGTTCAACTAATACCAAACTTAATTAAATATTTTTCGGGTAAACTAATTGAGTCCCACACTTCACCAAGGATGTATACCCAACAATTAATTTATCTCTCAACTTCTTCTCTTCAATGAACAATTCATTCTTCTGTCACAAGGGTCTTCAAAGAGTTTCCACCACCTGTGACTCCCACACAAATGACAAACAATAACAAGGAATGTCACATTCTCTCTCCATCAATGAGTAATAAAATGCACTGCAGAAATGAAGAGAGAGAGAGAGAGAGAGAGAGAGAGAGAGAGAGAGTAAATTTTGGTAAACATTTTGAATATCATCCACAAGCTTGTGGGAGATAACCGCTTTGGTGATCACTAATCTCATAGTTAGGTCATTGGAAGGTTTGACACTATAGTTCTGTAAGATTATGTTTGGATCATTGATTTGTATAAAGATTTGAAAAGGAAAAGGGAAAAGGTGAGATGAAATATACAAATCAAAAAAAAATTATCCATTTCCCTTCGCCTTTCCCTTTCCCTTTCCCTTTTCCAAATCTATGATCCAAACACATCAGAAATGTTGTCGGAGAAATTACTAATTCTATAATCTCTAAAGATATAAATGAATGAGAAATTACCAAGCCACTGAGATAGCTTTCAACCTTGCCTCAATAGTTGGAGTTAATCTAATCTTTTGTGAATTGAGCCATCAAATCCCCATCCCTTCTAAGGGGGACAAACACAGAAGCCAAATAATCTTGATGATCACTGCTCAAGTCTGATTCATGCCACTTTAGTGCACCCCACCATTCATTCTCTCCTTTGATTACCTTCAAATCTTTACTGGAAACTTCCATGGTAGAGAGCTTACGAGTTTCGGGCAAAAAAAGATGACCATCCTTTCTAATTTTGGAGCGATGCATAGACCATTGGAGATGCTGACCAGTTTTGGTAGCTCAAGAAGTAAAATCTTCTTCAAGTTTGGGAGAAATTGACCATATTTCGAGTCAGAATATTTAAGATCTACAAGGCTGCTGATCTTGGTGCAATCTTCAACTATGAGCTCTTCCAAATTAGCAAGATTTCGAAGCATGCCTACAGTGAAAATAGTAGTCAAACTGAGACATGTATGCAAGGCCAAAAACTTCAGATTGGACAAACAACCCTTCCCAACTGACCCTTGACAAATGCTCTCCATATTCTTCATGTAATGAATACTCAAGTATTGAAGTGACCCAAGTACCATTTTTTCCTCATTAAAATATGAGCACTGTTCAGATTCATTACTGTCATCTCCTTCACAATCTCCTTCTTGATAAAACTGTTTAGCATCAATGATGGTCCACAACTCATTACATTCCACCGAGAAACAAAATTTCAACTTATCCATATTTTGGAGCCCAAACTCAGATAGACTGTTAACAGTCCAATGGTGTTCTAGGGAAAAGGCATTGGCATGTTTGAGTACCTCAATAATTTCAATTGGAATCCCTTCACCATTTACATACTTCAAGCCTTTCTCTGATTTCTCCAAATTATTGAATTCCTCTTCAACCTCACGTGGTAGACGAGACAGGAAGCGTTCAACCTGAGGACCAACTATAAATCTGAAGTGTGTTAAAGCTGGACATATCAATGACGGGCTGTCCCGAATGAGTTCTTCTAATATTTCAGTAGTAGGCAAATACAATTTAAAAGTTCACAACTCTCGTAAGCTACACAAGTCATGTATTATAGTTTTTACTTCAACATCCCACCAATCCCCATCTGGATTCATATTGATGCACAGTTCATTCAATCGTGAGAGATTTGACAAGGACGCACTTGGAATTATGGTGTCTGTATGCTTACTCTCTTGGTATTTATTTGCATATCTATAGAATGACACTTTCAGACAGCTCAATTTAATTAGTTTCGCAATCTCCTTGGGTAGATATATAATCTCAGTCCCTTCAAGATCAATCACCTCAAGATTTGTAAGTTCTCCAATTTCAGGTGGTACCGTGGTAGTTCCATTAAGAAATCACAGCCTCTCAAAATTAATTTCTGGAGTGCATTTAATCTGGACATAGATTGCGGCAAAGAGTTTACGCTAGTATATGACAAATCCAAAACGTGGAGGGCAGACATGTCATGAAAGAATAGGAGAGAAGCATCCTCCAATTCTTTTCCTGCTAGCAAAATGATCTCCGAGGATTCCTTGCCAGGTGAGTGTGGGAGCTTGTCTGTCATTTTAGTAATTTCCTTTCTTGAAAAACGTACGATGACAAGTCCCACTCCCAGTCTTAGTCCAACTATCTTTCTTTCGTTGCTCAACCGGTCTAAGTCCACAGATAATCCTCCTCGTCTGCCAGTGGCTATAATACTCTTATCCTTTCCAAGGAGGTCGGATATACCTAATGTTGCCTCATATTGAGGCTTTTGCATTGCCACCTTAGTTGCAAAAACATCCAATTCTTCCTCCCTCAATAATTTTGCATCTGATGCAGATAAATTTTGTATTCCTCGGGCAATTTTTCTTATTTCCCCTGATTCATGAGAGTGCAATTTTTTGGGGGTATTGGACTCCAAATAATAGGCCGGTTCAGTGATTTCCAACTTTCTTTTGTTTATTGTGTTCCCTTTTTCAAAACCTGCAAAATTTTAATAAATCCCAAACAAGCTTTGTCAGACCTCAAAAATAATAATAAATAAAAGACCAATCTTCTCCCCAGTCCAAGGGTGCAGTTTGGGCCTGTGACCCATTCATATAAGCATGTTTGATTGGGTGAATTAGGACATGGGATTAGGATTATTAATCCGTGGGTCCAATTATCCTATGTTTGTTTTAACATTTTGGTTTAGGATTATTAATCCAATAGATTATTAATCCAACAAATTTGTAGGATTATTAGTAATGGAGTAGGGGTGGGATTATTAATCTGATGAATATTAATCCAATTGGATAGTGAATACTACACTAATTTAATAGGATTATTAATACTTCACTATTAGTCTTGTAAATCAAACGTGATAGAGCACTGTAGGGGAATATCAATTAAAAATGGTCAACTAAAATAGATAAAAGCACTTTTTTTGTAGTCGTTTGCCTAAAACTGTTAAGAGTTGCTCAAAGAAAAGTAATTATATATTTGGGCATGTATCCATAGCACTTTATCCTGTTTTTTAAAAATAGCCACATACCTCCTATGTGATTTTTGACTAAAATGCTACAATTACATTTTCTATCCAAACTAATGAATAGCGTCGCACATGCCTATTTTGAGAGTGGGGAAGAAAAAAAAAAATATTTAGTCATTTCAATCTAAGAAGACAAAATTAGCCTTGTTTTACCTTTTTTACCTTCTACCTACCTTAAAACCGTAAACCAAACCCACCCCTTCTGAGCACACACTGTATATATAAAATTATGTACACACTACAATTTATTATCATAAAATTTGAAAAATAAACGTATTCGTTCTGTAGCAGATCTTATACAAGATCAACTTGGATTGGCTTTAGTTCATTTAGAAAATGTATTTTGAGGAACTATATGTGAAGTACTACAGATACAAAGTATGGAAAGGTGTCTATAACATCCCTACCAGGACCTACCCCCAACCAGCGAGGGCCAAGATACTTTGATTTCTTATGTTTTTTTTTTTTTTTTTTTTTTTTGTAAACAATGCATTTTTTGTTATGATTTCAGTGTTTTTATTGAGCCGTATCTATCAGAATTCCTCCGGTAAAAGAAAAGAGAAACTTCTTTTTTAGTTATTTAAATGAATCCTCATACTAGTCTCTACTGGGGGGTTATTATTACTCATTTTTATACTTGCTGTTTTATTTTCCAATTATATCTTCTAGAAGGGATTATTCTTCTTTCTAGTCTTCGTTACTAGAAAAGGAATTTTCCACGCCCCTTTCTTGTGTCAATGTGATTGCTCTAGGTTTACATACAACTACATTGATCCTAGTAAATGGGGCTTTAGAAGCACGCGATTCCAAGAACCTGACTCGGTATTCTTAAAAAATAAAGGAAGCATAACCAAGTCCAGATGATATTCTTGCGCCAAAGATCTTACCGTTTCCGAAAAATTCAATTGACAATTTGATATAATTGCTATGCTTAGTGTGTGACTCATTGGTTTTTTAGGGTTAGGATTCAAAAAAAAACCCTCCCCCATAGTATGATTATAATCTACTTGTCAATTTTAACCGAATTTCTTATTTAATAAAATTTTAAATTAAACATACATAATATATATATATATAACAAATTAAACCATAAATTAACCTAAATACCTTAATTTATTATCAAAAAATTAAATCATCAAACTACTTTAATCTAATTTTTAATTTTTAATCCAATTTTTTATTTAATAAAATTTTAAAATAAACATAAACATACATATATATAACAAATTAAATCATAAATTAAACTAAACACCCTAATTTATTACCATAATATTAACTTATTTAATAACATTTTAAATTAAACATGTACATATATATATATTTAACAAATTAAATAAAAAATTAATTACAATGTCTATATATACACAGTGTTGAGTATACATGTATATCATAATATCTAATTAAAATTAAAAATTAGGTTTGTCCAAAAAAAAAAAATATTTGGAAAACTCTATCTTAAATGATTCTTGTGTTATTTTTTAATTGTTTTTGCTTAGTCATGGAAGTAAATTTATTTATATTTTTTTTACAATGAGAGCCAAAAATAGAAGAAGAAGAAGAAAACATAAATGGTATAATTGTCTTTTTATTGTTAACATTAACGGAGTTAAGATTACATTTTAGTCCAAAATCACATGGGAGTTTAGGACTACTTTAAACGATAGGGGCTAAAGCACTAACGAGCCATACCATAGGGAGTAAAATGGATGTTGCCCTATATTTTTCAACTCAGAGAGGGTTACTTTTTATTGCTTGGTTGATGATGGGGAGTATTTTCAAGGAATCAATCATAAATAAGAAAAAGTGATCATGTTTTTACACTACACTTTAATTTCTTTTCCTTTTCAATGCTTCTCTTTCTTTATCTTCTGTTCTTTTCTTTTTAATTTGCTATATGTTAGTCAACTTACCAAAAAACTTAATCGTTTTGTTTCTTTTTTTCCCTAATTCGGTTCTTATTCAGGATTTGGTGACAAGGAAGACAATTGGCAGCAGACATTAGACGACACAGTACCTATACGGTTTCTCCTCGTGCATATCCAGCGGTTGCCTCTCCTTTTCAGATTCATTGTCGGCTCATCCTTGGCCAATTTAAAACTTTCAGTTCCTAGTTTGAGTCATGTGTTAGTTTTAGAATGTGAGTCATGTCAGTTGTAAAGCATCATGATGCTCCTTTTTGCTTCCAGAGTCAACAATCCTGCGTCTAGTCCCTTTATGTTAGTTCATTTAGATATTTGGGGTCTGAGTCGCGTCACTACAAAATTGAGATTTCAGCATTTTGTTACCTTTGTGGATGATTTTTCCAGGTTACCTTGTTATATTTGATGAAAGATCATTCGTGTTTTTAGTGCCGAAATTCAGACTGAGTTTAACGTGCATGTGTGTATTCTTCGCAGTGATAATGCCAGAAAGTACTTTTCTCATCCTTTCAGTTCTTTTATGACTCAGTCTGGTATGCACAATCAGTCATCCTGTTCTCACACTCCACAACAAACTGGAGTCGTCGAATGCAAATTTTAGCATTTGATTGAGGTTCTCGCACTATGTTAATTCAAATGAATGTCCTAAATTTTTTTAGAGTAATACTGCTCTTACTGCTTATTAATTATTTAATTAATCGGATGTTGTTTTCCATTCTTCACAGTCCCCAATATGTCCACTTCCCTCGTGATCCTATTTTTGTTTTAAGCCCTTGTATTTTTGGTTGTGTGAGTTTTGTACACCAACTTGCCCCAAGTGGTGACAGGTTTCATCATTGGGCTATTAAGTATAGTATAGTTAGTCAATTTTTTGGATGCTCCATTATTAGCCTGCTATTGTCCGCATATTGAGATATCTCAAATGTGTGCCTCGTCGGAGTTTTATTTTATCAGAATCACAGTCATGTTCAAATTTCGGGGTATGCTGATGCAAATCGAGTTGGATCCCCATCTGATAGGAGATCCACTACCGGCAATTGTGTATTAGTTGGAGGGAATTTGGAATCATGGAAGAGTAAGAAACAAACCGTGGAGGCCCACTCCAGTGCTGAGTTTGAATATACATATATTATTTGTGAGTTAATTTTGGTTAAACCAAGTTGGAAGAACTTGGGTCTAAGCAACATCATCCTATGAATCTATTATATGACAGCCAAACAGCAGTTCACATTGCCTCCAATCCAGTATTCCATGAGATAACAAAACACATTGAATGATGTCACATAATGTGATTCATACGAGTCATGTAAAATCAGTGGATCAACTAGCAAATTTATTTACCAAACCTTTGTGTGGGTCTCCAGTGAGATATATTTGTAACAAGCTAGGTACACATGATACATATGCACCAGCTTGAGTGAGAATGTTAAGGGTATTTGTGCCATTGTAACATCACTGTTTTATATATATAGTAGGAGCTTCTATTTGCAACCCAAGAAGTAGATTGGACACCCCAATTTAATGATATTTTTGTATTACTATTAAATTCATATTTAAAATGATCAAAAAGTACTTGACTTTGAAAAATATATAAATAAAAGTGTTTTAGACACTCCATTAATCATCAATCCCAATATTCCTTTTCTTTCTTCTCTTCCTACTTTCATCACTTTGCATCTTCATACTCAACTCTAACCCAACCCTATTTGCTTTAATCCATCATTCTTGCATTATATTTCATATTGAAATCAACAATGGATAATAAAGAAGATGTTTCTAATCAATTTTCTCTAAAGAAAGTAAGGTTGCATTTGGTAGAGTTTTGTAAATATGATTTGAGAGTATGAGTTATATTTTGAGTTTGTGAGTTCTGGAATTATGATTTGAGTGTAGAAAATTTGTTTGGTTATGATTTTTGAATAGAGTGTTGAATTGAATTTTGAATTGAGTGTCGAATTGAGTTTTGAAAGTTTAATTTGGCATGTGAAGTAAGAAAATTTGTTTGGTTATGAGTTTTGGAAAGAGTTTTCAAAACTTAATTCAAATTATTATAACTCATAACAAAACACACTACTTTTACACTATTGAAAATTCTGATCAATACTCATAACCAAACTCTTTTTAAAATTCAATTAAAAAATTTTATTATTAACAGAAAATAACATTAATCAATTTTTAATTGAAAATACTACAAAGGAAATAATTTTTTTCGAATAAATATTCAAAAATTTAAATCATAAATATTTAAATAATTTAAATAATCTAAAAAATTTAATAAGTAAAAAAAATAAAATAAATATTCAAAAAATTTAAATCGTAAAAATTTAAATAATTTAAATATTCAAAAAAATTAAATAATTTAAAATGTTAATATTTTAAATTTAAAAACAACTCTATACTCAAATCGTTACCAAACACATAAAACAAAACTCAATTAAGAAATTATTTTTAAAACTCATAACCAAACACATAACTCGAAACTCCATACTACTTTCACAACTCTACACTCAAATCGTAACCAAACACATAACAACAAAATTAAAATATTTAAAAATATTTTTATAAAATAGAGTTTGAATTTATTTTTATAAAATATTTTAAATTTTAAAAAATTAAAATCGTAATATTTTGAAATTAAAATATTTAAAAAAATTAAAAAATTAAAAAAATCGTAATATATTTAAATATTAAAATATTTTAAAAATTAAAATATTGATTTGAATTGAGTTTTAAAAAGAGTTTTAAATTATGTGTTTAGTTATGAGTTTTGAAAAGTAATTATTATGTTTTGAATTGAGTTTTGAGAAATGAGTGTAGAATTATGATTTGAAAGCTCAAAACAAACAACACACTCAAATCAATAGGTAGAACTATAATTCGAAACTCTTACTAAACGGAACCTAAGTTTTTAATTGTTATTCATCGTTTTTCGTGGATTGGTTTTCTAAATTGATTTGGCACTAGGCATCCAAACAAACTTCACATGTTAGAAATTAAGTATCCAAACAAATATATTTTGTTCGATACTGAGTATCTATATGAAACAACTAGAACTCAAAATAAACGGATTGTGTAGAGAAGCAAAGACCCATTTCATCTCAGATGAACTCAAAATCTCACTTCGTCGCTTAGAATTCAAAAGACCCCAAATGTGATTTTTGTTCCTCTATTTATTGGTAATGGGGTGTACAAAGTATATTTGTGTTTGAGTGATTTTCCGATCACACTGCCCACCTCAGTATTCAGCTGGAGAGCACCGGCAGAATAGATGGCACCTTACTGACCTGTAACAGAAATATAAGAATCCCGCGGTGGTTCGTTCACCCGGGGGCACTCCGACGATCAAGTTAGTATATCTCTCAAAGATAAATCAATTATTCAACTCACAAGCTTGAGCATAAAAAGCATACCTTAGACCCATGGGGGTGCCTCTCTGTTATAGCCAACATAAACCTAGTCCCAATAGAAGCCTAACTTCTATGGACTCAGGATTACTACTAATCTGGGACTCCCAGTGGGATCAGGATAAACTCTCTAAGAGTCTTATCTTTACCCAAACTGAAGTTTTCTCCTAATCTAGGACTCTTGTCCACATCCCGGTTGAGTTCCCTCTTCATTCTAGGACTCTTGTCCCCTATCCGCTTATCTCGGATTCCGATATCCTCGGAGGTAACCTCGGCCTATCCGAGATGACCTCGGCACAACGGCCAAGACACGTGGCACCTCGGCTGACACGTCGGCGTCACCTTGCCACATTTTGGTACTCATAAAATATATCCCCACAACTGCCTCCTAGGTTCTATTACCTCGGCATTCTGAGGTGATGGAACCTATACTGTTCGTTCATCTGTGCCCCTCTGTCCGAGATCAAACTCGCCGACCTCAAAGTTCCCTGAATTTTACTGTCCACTTCTGTCAAGTATCAAGCTTCATGCTTTCCAAGCTTTTCGAGATCATACCTTCTAGCCAAGGTTTCTGGTTTCATTAATTCATAAACTCCAAGAGCTTTGCATCTGCTCTATTCACATTTTTTGGTGGTTCCTGATTTCCAGTTATCTATTTGACTTCAGCGATCTTCATATCGGCGTTCACTTATCTTGGTAGGTTCATAAACTCTTTTAAGCTCAATCTTTCATAACCCTTCTGAATCCGTTTACTTGCTCTCTGTTGCCTTCTATTTTCGTCTGTTTTCAAGTTTTGAATTGTTTGAATGCCTGGCATTGTTCTTGTCATATCCGCTTTCTGTTGCTAGCATCGTGTTTGGGCCATTGCTTTCTTGTTCTTCACATACTCACTTAGTACCTGTGCACTTAGCTTTATTCTTGAACTTTGTCGTCTTCTTGACTCTGATTTTTCTCTTTTTTCATTCAATCCTCTGGCTTTTTCTCTTTCTTAGCTCTTTTGCTTAAATTTGTCATTGTTCTAAGCTTTCAAGCTTCTGCAACTGTCTTCGTTCCTCTCCTCCGGTGAAGTCATTCTGTCATTGTCGTCAGATTTCGGCAATTCTCATTCCGACTTCCCTCTTTCTGGTAAGCCATTGTTCCTCCTGGTTTTATTACTTGTTGCCTTCCAAGAAGCTCTGCTTCATTGTTAACCACCATCGCTGTTTTACCCGTTGTTTCCAAATCATCTTCTTGAATACACACTGTTCACATATCTGTTGATTTCTGCCACTGTTCTTGGCTTGACATACCTATGCAATCTTTTTGTCTTGATTTCTTGATAGCTTCATCACCATTTTTGATTTTCGAATTACATTTCTTGTTTCTGTTTTCTGTGTCTTTTTTCAGATTTTTGCTTTCAATCCTTGCCTTAAAAACTCTGAGGTGCCAATCGCCGAGAAGAGCTTTGATCAAACTCTTTAGGAGATTGATGCTGAGCTCGTGGCTGAGATGGCTGCTGAGAAGTTCCTTTAAACTGTCTTCTGGGGATGAGACACAACCTACCGCTGATGCCGAGTAGTTTACTTTTTTCTTGAAATTGATGCCGAGGTAACGGTAGAAAAGCTCCTCCAACTGACTGCCGAGGCTGAACCATCATCGTTTGTCGAAGCAGATCAGTCCGACGTTCTTGCTTTTAGTCCCTAATTCTTTAAGGTCTTCATTCTTTGTACTTTTGTCTTTTTTGCATATGTAATTTTTTGCCTCTGAAAAATGTCTGTTGTTGGCCGATGCGTCATTGCTTTGTATCTAAACAAGAAATGTTTGTTTCTTTCCTGAGTGTTGAATGTTTTCTTCTGTTTATTGCCTCTATGCTTCCCCATATTTAGAATTTTTTCAACCTTTTTTGAACATATTCTGCAAATCACTTCGGGGTAGTACACCTCGGATAAGCGTCTCTTCGGAATTATCATCAAGTAGACACCTTGGATCAACATAACCTCGGTACTTTATTTCTACAAGTGTGTTTAGAGGCTTTCAAGTGCTGCTTCCTCATTCTTCTCGGCTGGCTCCTTGCCGACGTCCTCGAGGACTTACACGTCCTCATGTTCGATCTCTGCCTTCTCTAGTTCTCGTATGATTCTATACTTTAGAAAAAATGTACATGTCTTTCCAAAGTATACCTTAACTGTGCAATTTCCTCGGGGTGTCACACGTTGGTTGTACCCATTGATTTATTTCAGCCTCGTCTTAATACTTGAAAATATTTTAACAAATATTTTCACAAGTGTTGCTTCAAGACTTCTGTCTTCCATTATCTTCCAAGTCTTGGCAACATGGTTATCTCGAATGACCATATCTCGGAAACGTCTTTCAGTTTATCTCGGCTATACCAAACTTGTAAATTGCTTTAAATTTCAACAAGTGGTAGACTTCACAATCTTCGGTTAACTCATCTTGTAATTTTGCTCAAAAATTTCAACAAGTGTTAACATTCCTTGCTTTTTAATTATCATTCCTTCCCCTGCACCTTCTCTCTGCCCCCTAATGTGATCATAAGTTGCACTTAGGATCACATTAGGGAAGTTGGCTTCGTGCCGTAGTCACAGACCTGATGTGTTCTTCTTTCGCCGATGTATTAAAACTTCTGGTATTTAATTCGCCCCCTTTAGACCCTCTTTCTCTTGGCCTTTGCAAACTATCATCGTTGTTTCTTGAAGCATTTATTCCTTTCACAATTGTGGTTACCACTTCTGGCGTGTACTTAGTGGTTCTGTTCTAATCAAAACGATGTTTAACTCCGGCGAATCTTTCGCCGACACTTAACTTTTTGCGCTCTCTAACTTGTAAATTTTCTCTGAATTTCAACAAGTGTTTAAGCCATTCTTCATTCTCGATTTTAACTCTACTTGTAAAATTTTCTCGGGTTTCAACATCATCTCGGCTTAACTTCGGTTAAGCATCATCTCAGTTTAACTTCGTTTAAACATCATCTCGGCTTAACTTCGGTTAAGCATCATCTCAGTTTAACTTCGGTTAAACGTCATCTCGGTTTTTTGAAGTTCTTCCTTTTTTGTCACTTGTACTCTTGTACCTTTTTGCTTTTTAGACAATGTAAGCTCTACATATGGCCGATGTGCCCCCTTGTTCTTGAATGTCTAATTTAACTTTCCTTCTCTGAATGCTTGTGCCTTTGTCTTTTCTTGACTGCCTTTGCATGATTCTATACTTAGAATATTCTGCGTGCCTTTCATTCTTTGCCTTCTTTGTGCAATCTTCTCGGGGTTACATACCTCGAGTATAATAACTACAAACTTTACTTCGGCAAGATACTGACCTGCAAATTAGATTTTACTTCAACCTGTAAATTGTTGCAAATTTCAACAGATGATTTCATGTCGGCTTAACTTCAACTTGTAAATTGCTACAAATTTCAACAAGTGTTAAGCATCTTCTTTGGTTTAACCAACCAGTAGATTGCTATAAGTCTGTAAGCAATAACGTCGGCTTCACTTTGACTTGTAAATTGCTACAAATTTCAACAAGCGAAGAAAAACAGTAATCTCGGCTTAACTTCAACTTGTAAATTGCTACAAATTTCAACAAGTGTTAAGCTTTGTATCGGTTTGACCAACTTGTAAATTGCTATAAATTTCAACAAGTGGTAAACTTTGTATCGGTCTGACCAACTTGTAAATTGTTACAAATTTCAACAAGTGGTAAACTTTGTATCGGTCTGACCAACTTGTAAATTGCTACAAATTTCAACAAATGGTAGACTTTATATGGGTCTGACCAACTTGTAAATTGCTACAAATTTCAACAAGTGGTAGACTTTGTATCGGTCTGACCAACTTGTAAATTGCTACAAATTTCAACAAGTGGTAGACTTTGTGTCGGTTTGACCAACTTGTAAATTGCTACAAATTTCAACAAGTGGTAAACTTTGTCTCGGTTTAACTTCGGTTAAACGTCTTCTCGGCTTAACTTCGGTTAAGCATCTTCTTTGGATTCAAGCCGGGGTTTTCAATCCGGCCAACTTCAGTCTGATCTCGTGTGTTTTCTTTTTATCCTCTGGGATCTTAGGTTTGCTTGTTGTGCTCTTCTCTTCTCGGACTTAAGCGCCGAGATCTTATCTTCTTAGATCTGCTCACTCGGGTTGAGCTCTTCTTTTCTCGGACCTACTCATCTAGGCCGAGATCATGTCTTCTAGGGTCCGGGATCTGAAATCTGGGATCTGCTCACTCAGGCAGAGCTCTTCTATACTTGAATGTCATCTCCTTGGGAGCGCTCATGCCCCCTGTCTTTGTATCCCTTCCGGAAGGGTCTTCATTCTGTTTATGTCGACATATTTTCCATCCTTACTAAACTAGCCGTTTCCGACACGTTGATCTTGTACGGAGGTGGCCATCTATTCTCCTTTCGTTCCCACAGACGGCGCCAAATTGTGTGAGTGATTTTCCGATCACACTGCCCACCTCGATTCACCGATTTGGAAACCTTGCAGAATAGATGGCACCTTGACATTGCAATGTAAATATAAGAATCCATGGTGGTTCGTCCACCGAGGCACTCAAACGATCAAGTCAGTATATCTCTCAAAGATAAATCAATTATTCAACTTACAAGCTTGAGCATAAAAAGCATACCTTAGACCCATGGGGGTGCCTCTCTTTTATAGCCAACATAAACCTAGTCCCAATAGAAGCCTAACTTCTATGGACTCAGGATTACTACTAATCTGGGACTCCCAGTGGGATCAGGATAAACTCTCTAAGAGTCTTATCTTTACCCAAACTGAAGTCTTCTCCCAATCTAGGACTCTTGTCCACATCCAGGTTGAGTTCCCTCTTCATTCTAGGACTCTTGTCCCCTATCCGCTTATCTCGGATTTCGATATCCTCGGAGGTAACCTCGGCCTATCCAAGATGACCTCGGCACAACGGCCAAGACACGTGGCACCTCGGCTGACACGTCGGCGTCACCTTGCCATGTGTTGGTACTCAGAAAATATATCCCCACAATTTGTATAGGATTTTAGGATTTTTAGAGTTAGAATATGTATTATTTGGAGTGTCCAAACAAATAAATAAAATTTCAAATTTATTATTAGGATGCTCAAATGGAGTGCCCAACCTACTTTTTAGGGTGCAATAGAAACTCCCATATATAGTTAGAGGAGTTAAACGTATTGATTAAGCTCTCGTATTCTTCTAAGCGCCCTCTCTCTCTACTTTAAT
Source organism: Camellia lanceoleosa (assembly GCA_025200525.1). Classification (NCBI taxonomy): domain Eukaryota; kingdom Viridiplantae; phylum Streptophyta; class Magnoliopsida; order Ericales; family Theaceae; genus Camellia; species Camellia lanceoleosa. The sequence goes on along the minus strand of CM045760.1, from coordinate 163,112,950 downwards.
AGATGGAATCAAAATTTTAAGAGACAATAAAGGCAATGCCTTCAACCTCTCTTCCCTCTATAGTCTTTTCTCTCTCTCCCTCCCCTTTCTCTTCTCCTCCCACTCTTCTTTCCCTCTCTCCCAATCCACCTACCGCCGCCACCATCACTATCACCACTGCCACACTCATCGAATTGTCAAAACCATAGCTAACCACCACCGCAATTCCCCTCCACCTACTTTCTCCAAGCCCAATTACCCCTTCCAACACACACCATCTTCACATGGTTAGCTCTGTCATCCCCACTACACTGCAACTCCTCAACCCCTAACCTTGCCACCCTTCCATCTCCAACCCAACCTACCACTTGCCCCTCTCTAGCCTTGACCAAATCTAAAAATAAGAAGCGAAGCATATTCTTTGGTTAAGACTAGTGGATCATTGAATAGACCGAAGACCACCAAATCTATCCTCTCTATATATATATATATTTTTTTTTTCTTTTTTCTTTTTTTCTTTTTTTTCGTTTTTTTTTTTTTTGCAATTTATAGTATTTTGTTTGAGGGAGTGGTGGTGGTTGTGGCACTAATGGGTGGTGGCCCGTGGTGGCAATAATAGGGGGAGTGGAGAAGAAGAGAAGGGTGTTGAGGGAAGGGTTGGGAATAAGGGCAATTTGCTAAATTGAATTGGTAAAATCCCACCTATTTGAAGTTATTTTTAATCTTCAATCTTTTTGCAATCATTGTTTAATCGTCCACTTATTTGATACTTTTTTAGTTCTTTCCATTTATATTTTTATTTTTTACAATTTTCCTCAAATATTCTGAATCATATTAGATAGAGGAAGCAAAAGCCAATAGAAACATGCTTTTTACCTGTTTGGGAGCGACTTCCAATTTTAGGGTGAATGCTTTTATCCAAAACTATTGTTGGAACTTCAATTTATTATAAACTAAACTAATTTAATACAATTTACTGAACTCTTTACTACATTGATGGTGCTTGTTTGGAATGATATCATACACAATGGCATTCTCCTCACCTTGATCACTTTGCAGCTCAAGGGAAACTAAGGGGGGAAATTGATGAATCTATGATGGTGTTTGGGAAGTGGGTTTTTATGTAGGTTTTTTTAGATATAAAATATTATTGAAGAAATTTTTTTTTGTGTTTGGGAAGATAGTTGAATTTTTTTGTGGTTGAATGTGATGTTTGTGAGAAAAAAAGTGAAATGATTATGGAGTTGGATGTAATATTTTGTTTGAATATGTTTTTTTTGGGTTTTGCAAAATTTTTGTCTTTTAGTAAAAAAATGAGAAAAAACCCAACTACAATTCTTCCCAAACACCATATGAGTACATTTATCGTAATGATACATATGATGAAAGCCAGAAGGAATGCAAACTAAGCCTGTGTTTGGCAAGTGGGTTTGCAGGTTTTTTTTGATTATTTTAGCCACAAAAAATAAAATAGGCTATTTTAGCCATAACAAACAAAACATCACATCCAACCCATAATTATTACATTCTTCTCTCACAAAAAAACTCAAAAAAGCCAAAAAATCAAAAAGTCCTTTCCAAACCAAGCTTTTAAGCCCAGGCTAAAATAGCCAAAAAAATCAAAAAATCAAAAAGCCAACCCACTTCCCAAACCAAGCCTAAATTGATTTGTGTTTTCTGTATCAAAATTATCTAAAAGACATGTCATATGACAATATGTTTTTCAAGAAAAATGACATTGAAGTGCATATCAATCGGAACACAGCACACGTCATGATTTCAACATGATGATGAGATATCAACGAAAAATGATAAATTATATTTATGGTCCTTAAAGTATGCCTTTCATGTCATTTTGTTTTTTTAAATTTCAAATTTGTCAATTACATCATTAAATTTTCAATTCGAATCAAATTGGCCAATTTCAAACCAATTGTCTAAATAGTTAACAACATTTATGATCCCTAACATATGCATTTGGTTCCTAAATTTTTTAGTTTTGTCAAATTGGTACCGAAACATTGATGAGAAAGATGAAATATAATCTTACAATATTATTGAAGGATGAAACCGACAAAACTAAAATTTTAAGGACCAAAATGACACAAAACTTGTCCAAGATATATATATATATATATATATATAAGTGTCTACGGCCAGCTAGGTCTTATTAATGATCGGCATTGGGCGGATCCGCCTCCTCTCCTGCGCTTTTTCCCTCCGGCTCTGTCCGGCGAAATGAGGCGATTGAGACACGTGGGTTTGGGACAATCCAAGGGTCTCAAGAAGGGGATGGAATAGAATTAATTTTTTTTTAAATTTTTTTGTATTTTTTTTATGTATCTTATTTAGATATATCTAAAAAATAAAATATTTGTGAAAAAATATTTTTAAAAATTAATAAATACATAAAAATATATTGAAACTTTATGGCTCCGTTTGGTAAGACTTTTTAATTATGATTTGAGAATATGAGTTGTATTTTGAGTTTGTGTGTTTTTTTTATTTTTACTAATTTGTTTTTAAAAAAAATTCACAAAAGTTATATTAAGTGTATTTATAGTAGGTGTGTTTAAAAATTTTAAAAATTGTTTAAAATATTAAATATAAATTAGTAAAAATAAAAAAAATATAGAAAACAAAAAAATAAAATTTAATCAAAAAACAAAAAACAAATAAGCTTAAATTATTTAATTTTTTTGAATATTTTAAGAGAAACCTGGTATCAAATTTAAAATAAATGATTTGAGTCAATAAAATAAAATAAATAAATGATTTAATTTAATCAAAAAGATTGTGGAGGAGTGATCCAAAGGGTTTGAAGTCGCACGTTGTGACTGAAGAAATGAATTAAGAAATTAAATTTTAATATTACGATTTTAATTTTTAAATTTCAAAATATTTTAAAAGAAATTAAGTTCAAAGCAGTTAAAAAAAAAAAAAATTTGTCTAACCGGTTGACCGGCCGGTCAACCGGCCGGTCAACCAACCGGTCACCCGTCTTCCATCTTCCGTGCTGCTTGCAAATTAAAGAATGCTGCATACTTTGTGGACATATGAATAAAAAATGTGGTCCTCATTCATTTTAAATCAAAAATGTTTTAGATTCAAAAAATTTAAAAATAAATATTTTAGATTCAAAAATGTTTTGGATTCATTTTAAATTTTAAAAATAAATATTTTAGATTCAAAAATTTTTTTCAAAATAATATTTTAACCAAACAACTCTATACTCAAATAATAATATTTTAGATTTAAAAACAACTCTATACTCAAATCGTAACCAAAAAAATAAAATAAAACTCAATTAAGAAATTATTTTCAAAACTCATAACCAAACATATAATTCGAAATTTCATACTACTTTCATAACTCTACACTTAAATCGTAACTAAATACATAATAAAAAAATTAAAATATTTAAAAATAGAGTTTGAATTTATTTTTTTTAAATATTTTAAAATTTAAAAAATTAAAATCATAATATTAAAATTTAATTTCTTAATTTATTTCTTCCTTCACAACGTGGCAGCTTCAAACCCTTTGGATCACTCCTCCGCAATCTTTTTGATTAAATTAAATCATTTATTTATTTTATTTTATTGACTCAAATCATTTATTTTAAATTTGATACCAGGTTTCTCTTAAAATATTCAAAAAAATTAAATAATTTAAGCTTATTTGTTTTTTGTTTTTTGATTAAATTTTATTTTTTTATTTTCTGTATTTTTTTTATTTTACTAATTTATTTTTAATATTTTAAACAATTTTTAAAATTTTTAAACACACCTACTATAAATACACTTAATATAACTTTTGTGAATTTTTTTAAAAACAAATTAGTAAAAATAAAAAACACACAAACTCAAAATACAACTCATATTCTCAAATCATATTTACAAAACTCTACCAAACGGAGCCATAAAGTTTCAATATATTTTTATGTATTTATTAATTTTTAAAAATATTTTTTCACAAATATTTTATTTTTTAGATATATCTAAATAAGATACATAAAAAAAATACAAAAAAATTTAAAAAAAAATTAATTCTATTCCATCCCCTTCTTGAGACCCTTGGATTGTCCCAAACCCACGTGTCTCAATCGCCTCATTTCGCCGGACAGAGCCGGAGGGAAAAAGCGCAGGAGAGGAGGCGGATCCGCATTGGGCTGGGTTGGTCAAGAAACAAAACAACAATACCTTCCAAAAATAGCCAAAAATAGATATGAATGTAAAAATAAACTTATTCTAATAATATGATAGCCCTAAAATTTTAAACACAATATATAAAAGTATCTCCAACCCTTCACTAATTTTTTCATTGACTACAAATTTGAGTAAAAAAAAAAATAATTTTCATCAAAATCCTTTTTAAAATTCCTCTCTTATCACAAATTTTCCTTTTCACCAAATTTCATGAAAAAACAAAAATCATCTCCAATATTTCATCTTTGAGTTCTCAATTTGACCCCCCCCCCAAAAAAAAGGAAAGATTGTTTTAAGTACTTTTTCATCAAATTTAAATTTGATGAAAGAAAATGGGAAGAATTGGGTAGATGGTCCAAGAATAGAGTAAAAAAAAATGGAAAGAAAAAGGACCAAGAGACTTATATGCACATGAGATAATGTGGACTGGAAACAGATTGAGAGAGAGATAATGTGGACTGTTAACAGATTGAGAGAGAGAGAGAGAGAGAGAGAGAGAGAGAGAGAGATGGGTGATATTAGTGTATGAGATAAAGAAAATACCGATTGCCGTTTCAGTTCTGTGGTGAAAATCACTGTATCTGCGTCTGTGCGATAGCCAGTAGGGTAGGAATGAGTGAGCTGTGCGGCCGTCGATGACTGGAACCAGAACGAAGAGAGATGGAATATTTAATTCATAAAATCTACATAAAATGGGTAAATTAGGCTTTGTCTCTTTATGTTAGGTCACTTTCCCACTTCAACCCTTAAACTTCGTTTTTTCCACTCTAGCCTTCATGTTTCAAAATTTTCCCCCTTTACTCCTAAAGCAAACTTCTATTTAAAATTAGACAAAAAAAATGTCACAATAACTATCACATAACATAAAAAATATATTATTATATGAGAGCTTAAGTTTATATTAGAGGAGTGAATTATATATAATAAAAAAATATTATGTCACATGACTATCAATGTGTCAATTTCTATCTAATTTTGAACAAAAATTAACTTTAGGAATAAAGTGAGAAGAACTTAAAACATGAAGGGCCAAAGTTGGAGGAAAAAAAATTAAGGACCAAAGTGAAGAAAATGGTCAAATATAAAGAAGGCAAAGTGTAATTTACCCACATAAAATACATGATGTGTGTAAAATATCTAGGGTCATTTTATAAATTAATTTATTTTAATTGATTTTTTAATTTTTTACGAAAAACATTTAAGTAATGAAAAAAAAAATTGATAATAATTTTTTGACTTTTTAACTAAAATAATTTGTTCCTAAAATAAGTTGTTCCCAAACTTGCCTTAAAATAAGTTGTTTCCAAACTTGTCAACTCATTTTTTTCTAGAAAATGTTAAAGCCCCTAAAAGTTTTTCCTAAAATTTTTATCAAATGTCTCACATATGTGTAAATCAGAAATATCTAGCATTATTCATTTTTTATTGATATTTTTTTTTTTTAAAGAAAATTGTGTAGAGTTCAATTTTTGAATAGGCGGAAGGGATCATTCCCTCATTAATAATAGCATTCTTTTTTTTCTTTTTGTTTTGGGTAAAGTTTTGAATAAATTATAAATATAATTTTTGAGATCTGTTTAAAATACCATATATTCTCAGTGATTTTAAAAATTATAAATATCAAAATTTTTTATTCAACATAAAAAATAAAATCTTTAATTACTTTTCAAATTACATGAATTGTTAATTGAAATATATTTTTATCATCGTTAACATTTGTTAATTAATTTGATAATTTATTAATAAAAAAATCATTTATTATGCAATTATAAATTTGAACGAACGAAATATAATTTTATAATCTCTTGATTTTTCCCCATATAAATAAAATGTACTCTAATAAATTATGAAAAAAATTAGTTTGTCGTCAAAATTTAGATCTTGATATTCACAATTGAAAACAAAAGGTCATATCCAGCGTCAATGGGGTTTACTTTTTTAGGAAAATAACAATTTTGTGAATATTTAAAAAGTTAACAATAAATTAGTGATAAAATTTATAAATTATTAAAAATTAGAAGCTTAATTTTTTTATGAGCATGTGATAATTTTGTGAAATCACCACAGCGCAGTAATTTCTCCTATTTTTTATGACTTTTTTGTTGGCATATTTTTATTTTTAGCAAATTTTTTAAAAAAATTAAATTTTAAAATTTTACTCAACAAATCGAAAATTTAAAAAAATTAAAATAAGACAAAAATAGTAAACTTTTTTGACTATTCGATTTTTTTTTTTAAATTTGTGAAAAAAAAATTTACTTTTTAAATTCATCTCCATAAGATGGACTGGAAAAGTAAAAAAATTCACATAATTTAAAAAGAAAAAAGTCACTAAAACATAAAAATAAAATCAAAAAAACGATGTGACTTGTTTAACATTTCCCAAATAGAAAGTCCGTTGAAAGGTGTTAGCATGGGATAAAATATTGGTTTGGCATGTGGTTTAGAGATTGGTTGGGGCTAAAATAGTCACAAAAAGATAATAAAATTTTTAACCTCAGATAATAAATTATCACATCTAAATCATAATCATTTCATTTTTTCCCACAAAAGTTAAAAAAGCGAAAAATCCTATCCCAAACGGCCAAAAAGCCAAAAGCCAGCCCACATGCCAAACGAACCTAAAATCGATGAATTTTACCCAAATAAAAAATATTAAATAAACAAAAAAAAATATGTAACAACATAACGAGTTGAAAATTTTTGGGTAAATTATACACACACTTTGATGGTGTCGTTTGCACACCAAAATATTTTATTTAAAACCAAGTAAAAACAACTACTCTGTAAAATAACGATTAAAACCAGGTGTCAATCCACAAAAATTAAGATGAAAAATAATTTAATTTGGAAATTTAAGATGGAGCAGTGAATTTTTGGAGTGAAAATCAAACTACTAAATTAAGCGATTAATTAAACAAAATGAGATAAATATCTTAGGATTTCAAATCCACCACTAGCCTTATAATTGGGAGTAATTGTACTCAGTCTTTAGAAAATCATTGATTTGGATACTGTAATGTAAGTTGATCAGAAATACAACGCCAAGAGGATTTGTATATATTAAAACCAGAAAGCCACAAATCATCTTCACTTAACACGAACTGTCAGGATCGAACATCAATTGCAACGATTCGATAAATGGCTCATTGGGATAGATGTAGATGAATAATACCCCCCCCAAAAAAAAAAAAGAAATGTATAGGAAGTTTTCTCCTCGTACGGCTCGGAAAAAAATGATTCGAAGTTCTATTTATGTATAGAATTACAATGGCGAATGGGTCTATAAAATAATCAAATCGAATAGATTATGATTTAAGTCCTTTTTTCTTTTTCCTTCCTGAAAAAGAAAAAAGAAAATCATTTGTACTCATAACTCAAGTTGGATAACTCTTAAATAGCTCAAAGGAAAATCTTTGGGCATTTCATTTATTGAGCCGTCTTTAAACCCCTTTCCTTTTTGTTTGTCTCGTTTAACATCTATTTGGATTTTTTGTTCGGATCCAGTTATTCAGACAATTGAAAAGGCATTTCCTTGTTTTGGGATCCTTTATCTTTTCTTTGTTTTAAATCATTGGGTTTAGACATAACTTTGGTGATTCTTAATCCTTTCAAAATGGCAACAACATACCTTTTTTTGTGATTTCTTTCTATCAAAGAATCATACAAATGGTTGATTCCCACGCGATACACTTTGTATCGAAAGAGTTTTATCAATTCCAAGAAATTTACCTTTTGAGATTGGAAACTTGTAACCCTTTCGATTTCTATATTGAAGAAATATTTACGAAGTTGTTGAAATTATTGATTGGCATTAACCCTAGATCCTTACTCCTGAGAAATGAATCAATACTTTCTACTCGAGCTTCATCGTGGACTAGTTCCATTACAAGCCACAAATCATTTTCACTTAGCACGAACCGTCACCACTAAACTAAACTAAACTACTGTTGATGCACGACCCGTCTTACTAGGTATAACTCGTCTAACAATTTTAATTCACAATAGTGAAAACCATGGTATAACATGATTTGAATAAAGCATTTATTGCATAAAAAGATTTGAGAGTTATGCAACTATATCCAAATCAAATCAAAACTAAAAATACTAAGTCCTCGTTTGGGAACAGGCTTTTTTAGTAACTTTTTGGCTTCTTGGCTAAAATGTGATGTAAAAAAAACTAGTATGTTTGGGATGACTTTTTGGCTTTTTATGAAAAGATATGCAAACAGTAAAGTGAAAAAAGAATCTTTGACTTTTTTGTATGAGTTGTTGGCTTTTTGATTTTTTTAGTGACTTTTTGGCTAAAAAAGCCACTTGCCAAACGAGGCCTAAATACAACTGTGAAAGTTATAATTCTTCTTCACAAGGAAAACAAGATGACATGTCCCTTCCTTTACTCTGCCAAGAGAAACCAAAATGTCAATGATCACCACCGACGGTCAAGTCAAAACACTGTTCCGCCATGAGACTTTGTATTTAGAAAAGGATTCTTAGATTACCTACGATCTGTCTTCTTTGCTTCACATGTTTCGCCTTTTATAGTTTTCCTAACTTAAGTCTCATCCGTTGGATCAATGTATGATCCGAGGGTTCTACCCGCTTCTAGGTCTAGTCAGGCAAGTGGCCTGGTTGCCTTTACCTTTGATGATTGGATCATCGTCTCTTGGACAGCTTAGATTGCGTCAAATGCCAATGGCCAGCTTACCAAGTGCTATGTTCATCTGATCAAACTGATCGGACGGTTGTGTCGTTTAATAGGCCTAACCTATGTTCCCGTACTTGTTGCTTAATGTCTCCATCGTTGGATAAAGATGAATCCAATGGTCCTCTGGCATTCTGCTAATCTCCTTCTAGAAGGAGAGATCTCCCTTTTTCCTTGCTCCTCACACACTCAGTCACGTGCCATTGTTCTACCAGCTATCTCCAATGGGCTCCTTAGAAATCTATCTGGGTCTCTCATTTCCTTTGGGCTACTTTGCCTAATTGCTTTTGGGCTTGGGCCAACATTTTATCCCTTCACAATTGCTCCTCACGCACTCAGTCACGTGCCATTGTTTTACCAACTATCTCTAATGGGCTCCTTAGAAATCTATATGGGTCTCTCATTTTCTTTGGGCTACTCTGCCTAATTGCTTTTGGGTTTGGGCCAACATTTTATCCCTCCACAATTGCCCTCTTCGATGATGGACTTGGGGCGGTTGCCGAAGATGATAAGCCAATCATATGCAGAGCCGAGCCATCTTTCGTTAGTGACACACGTCCTTTGTTTTTCTATTTCAATGATCTCTCTATGAGCCATTTCACTTCTGACACATTAAATGAGCAAACACCCCTTGCTCTTCGTCACTTTGCTTACCATCCTTTCAAAAGCTCAGACATATCCCTTTTCTCTCTTTATCGTTTGAAGTTTCAATCTGTTCCTTCTATTTATCTCTTTCTCTTTTCTTTGCGATTTCAAACTGTCGTTGCTCTCTTTTTCTATTCACCATGAATCGTCTAAGACAACTCTTTGATTCTGAAGAGAATATTCAAGAGTTTAGAACTCTACATAATATCCCTGATGATTGTTGTCGTCCGTCTCCCCGCTAATAGCGACAACATCGTTGAAGGGTCGAACGAGTGAATACCTCTGCCCCTAATCGACATTGTCAAAGGAGGAGTTCAATTCCCTTTGTACCCTCTTCTCAAGCAGGTATTACATTTCTATGGAGTATCTCTTTCTCAACTTGCTCCCAGCTTCTTAAGGGTAGTTATAGACGTAATCGCCTTGAATAATATTATAAGAGTAAACCTAGGGCTTCCAGAGATTAGGTATTGTTATAATTGTGTCCCTACTACCAAAGAGATTGCGAAGTTCTACTTCAAGAACAGATTGGTGAAACACCAATTAGTTCAAATGCTTACCGATTCTGGCAAAGGCGTCAACAATATAATTGTAATAGTGGAGAGTAGCTAGGAGTTTCCTCTTGGGAGCTGACAGAGTCCGACCTATCCCTAATGTCCTTGGCCAGCCAGGTTAATGTTTTCCTTTTTCTTTGCTTAAGGATTTGCCTCTTATGAGATTAATACTGATATTCTTGTTTCGTTTCTCTTTTCAGCCCTAGAAGTTTTCACTCACCCAAGTGAGTAGGAAGACCAGGTTAACATCCCTCTTCTTTCTTACATCCTCTACTACGACACCATAGTAACGACCAACAACATTTCCCTTGGTGACAACGGCATCTTTGATTTCTACGTTCTCTCCCATCTTTGAGAGCGTATTGAAGAGCTAGCAACCGAAGAAGAGCAGCCTCAAGAAGAATCATCCAATTTTGAATACCACTGCATCTAATAACATGCTGTCGAAGAACTTGGAGATTGTTGCTACTTAGAAGCGCCAAAAAAATAGTGAGTGAGCCTCCGCCTCCCAGGCAATTTCTGGTTCCACTGCCTCTGATCGACCCCAACAATTGCCGATCATGGTAGTTAACGACATTCAACCTTCCTGTGTTGCTCCTGTTGCTGGGAGCACTCCTCCTAATCTTCAGGGTAGAAGTTTGACAAACGCCCAATCGATCAATTTGTAGAGGTGCGAAAGAAGAGCCAATCTGACTCTTCTCTGGTTCCTACTATTGTATCTTCACCTACCTCCGCTGTCGTCGACTCCCCAATCGTCCCCATGCTTGCCCTGAAAGATTGGCAGCTCATGAATGCCAATACGACCATAGGGAGTGCCAAAGTGGCCTCTGCCATCGTCCGTAACTCCATCCTTCCTGTTGACGTTGCTCAACTGACTGAGCAATCGAATGTAGCAATCTTCTCTCAAGCCTTGCACTTTTCCTTAGTAGTAAGTGTTTAGGGTTGTTCAGGGTTGTCCCTTACATTTACTGAAGGTTTTTAACTTTTACTAACTTCTTGCTTTTCTTTGTAGGACCTTTTTTTTTTTTTGGTTTATGAGGCCATGATTTGTCACGAGAAACTGATCAAGGCTGCTGATAGATTGAAGGCCTCCAAGGACAAACAAAATGAGAAGGTGAAGGAGTTGGAGCTCAGGTTGACTGCTTTAGAGGGCAAAATGGTAGAGACTGAAAAGAAGCTCCAGATGATGGATATCGTGCTGAAGTTTTCGATTCAAGAGATTGCCATCTTGGAGGAAGACAAGCAGCAGCTCTCTGCTGCCCTAGATGCGTCTCAGGCTGGTCTCGATGCAGCTGTTGAAACTGCGAAGGAAGAGGGACGCAATGAAACCACAGCCAGCTATGAGGAGCAATTCATCAAACTAGAAAACAAGCTCTTTGAGAACAGATGGATGGCTACTCTTTGCGCTACTAAAGTTCCAAAGGGATCTAAGCTAATGAAGAACATCCCTTACCCATAACTTGAGGCATTGGAGAAGCCCCGTGAAGAAGCAGCTGGAGGAGCTAACAAAGAGGACTCTCTTTATTGCAAAATGAAGAACTTGTTTTTATTTTATTTTGAGATGTACTTTATGGATTTACATTATTTTTTGTTTTATCTTTTTTTTTTTTAAACATTGTTTTATGGATTATTAAATATGAGTTTGTTTATCGTTTTTCATTCCGCATCCTATTTATTTAAATTTTTTTATTATGTATGGTGGAAAAATTGTTGTAAGGTTATTCCTTACTCTAAGCAAGAGATTGGCAGCACCCCTGCTGATGTACTATCTTTAGGGCAGGTTTTTCATAGAAAACCATCATAATTTTGTTCCTTACTCTAAACAAGAAGTCAATAGCATCCCTGCTGACGTATTAGAAAACCATTGTAGGTTTGTGTCTTGCTCTAAGCAAGTAGTCGATAGCATCCCTACCAACGTAGGTTTCATAGGAAACCATCGTAAGTTTGTTCCTTACTCTAAGCAAGAAATCAATAGCATCCCTGCAAACGTACTATCCCTCGGATAGGTTTTTTTTATAGGAAACCATCAGTCGACAGCATCCACGCCAACGTACTATCCATGCGATAGATTTTTCATAGGAAACCATCGTAGGTTTGTGCCTTGTTCTAAGCAAGAGGTTGGCAACATCCCTACAAACGTACTATCCCTCGAATAGGTTTTTCATAAGAAACCATTGTAGGTTTTTCTTGCTCTAAGCAAGAGGTCGACAACATCCCTACCGACGTACTATCCCTCAAATAGGTTTTTTTATAGGAAACCATCAGTCAGTAGCATCCCCACCGAAGTACTATCCGTCAGATAGGTTTTTCATTAGAAACCATCATAGGTTTGTTCCTTGCTCTAACTAAGAGGTCGACAATATCCCTGCCGACATACTATACCTCTGATAGGTTTTTCATAGGAAACCATCGTAGGTTTGTTCCTTGCTCTACGCAAGAGATAGGCGACATCCTAGCCAACGTACTATCCCTCATATAAGTATTTTATAAGAAACTATCATAGGTTTGTTCCTTTAAGCAAGAGATTGGTAGTATATCTCTGTCGACGCACTATCCCTTGGATAGGTTTTTAGGGTTTGTTTCTGGGGGCTCTGGTTGTAATGTGCTTACGTCAGGTACGCACGTGTCGGCCATTCTGAACGTTCATCAGTACTTTGCATTAAATGCGATGGCAAGTTATTCGAACAAAGTGACGTGTGCATTTGAATAGTAGCAGTTTCCCCTCCCTTTACACAAATAAATGTGCAAATCATTGTGTCGATATTTGTGATACTTGCTTGATAGTATTTCGTACCAAAACATCCCCACGAGTTGAAACCTGTTCTTGTTTCAGCATTCAAAAGCTCCTTGGGTACTCTTTTCTTGCTTACTATAAGTGTTCTTACCCTACATTTTGCTTAATTCGTAGTTTTGCAAAAATGGAAATATATGCTTACTTGCTTAGTAGTCCAAAGGGTTTAGCCAATCTTCGTACCGTCGACCACCCAACATAAACGTAGAAGCCCCTCGCCCTAGAGATAATTTCTTGTTCCCTTTAGAAGATAGGATTCCCTAGTTAGTTTTGACCATAGTAAATGGTGGAGTTAGGTTTCCTCTTCATTCTCACTTACGCGAGATTCTTTGTCATTACGGAGTTCCCCCATTTCTTCTTAACATGATTTTTTTCAAAATCATGAACGGAATGCTTTCTTTGAACAACCTGTTAAACATAGATTTAGGCTTAAAGGAGCTTCAATATTGCTACAATCTTCACCAGTCTCGAACTGTGGTGTTTTTTCTAGAGTCTAAGAACTGAGATCGAGACCGATCTCTTGTTCAGGTACTTCCCAAGACCTCTTCAGTAGAAGCAGAAGGCGTAATTATGGTTTCGGGGAATTTAGAATTGTGTCCCCCTTTTTTTACGAAACGCGCCACTACTGTGCCCCGAATTCTGGATGCAAGTGATCATTAATTCAAAAATCTCTTTGTTTTTGTTGCTTCGGATTTTATTGTCATTCTAATTGCGATTTTCTTTTATGCTTGCAGCCCATCGTTCAGTCAACACTGATCGTCATAATAAGTCATGGGGTGTGAACCTACCAGAGCCCTTCAAATTATTTGGTGGTGCACGGACGCTACTTCCCGATCAGCCGTAGTGTTAATAGATCAATTCCTTTCTCAGATAGTTGTCATTCCATCCCTCCTGCCCCCATTCTTGCTATTAAGGCTCCCAAAGTACCTTAGGAGGAAGGACCACTTGTACCGCTGCTCTTGGAAGTATCCAACAAGTCAATTGATAGTGAGCGACATTAGAACGCTATTCTTATACTCGTTAAGTCATCGGACTCTTCGATTCAAGAGATAACAAGTCAGCGTCATCTTACTAAACAATCTGACTTGGCCCCTAGAACAAGTCAATAGGCGGGTACGAGTCACCTACATCTCCGATCAAGTGAGAAGCAAATAGAAGCTACAGCTAAAGGTCCTATCGAGTACATCTTTCAGCCAATGATAGGAGATCGCTCATTGAACACGAGGGATTCTGTCTTTTTGGATGAAGGTGTTGCCTTAGTTATGGCTTAAGGCATACGCATCCCTGAAAACATTCGTCATTTGGAGGGGCAATCTAATTAAGAAATTCTTGGCCACGACATCCAAAATCTGGTTATAGTAAGGTTATTGTCTTAGCAAAACTATATGTATGCTATCACCTTCTGTTGTACTAATGTACGAATGTGTGGTCATGCAGGGGTTAAACTAGTTCATGGAAGCCAAAATCAGGCTGACCAAGGATAAAGACCGTCAAGATAAGAAGAGACGGCAGATTGAGATGAGAGGAAGCTGATAGCGGAGGAGAGAAAGCACGTGGAAATGGAGAGAAAGCGGCTCTAGGAAGATCTTGTTCGGGCCGACAATAGATTGATGGCGACTGAATCTGGTCAAATAACGACTAGAGAAAACTTTGGGTATGTTTGGTTTGCATTTGGGAGATGAGTTTTAGAAAAAAATTTCTAAAAAATTGTTTGGTTTGAGTTTTACTCAAAAAAATTTCAAAATCACTCTCTCTCTTACACATCAATCAATCACTTTTTCTCTCTCCTCTCTCCTTCTCAATCATTTTTTCTTTCACACACATCTACTCAAATTCTCCCAAAATATCAAATCATCCCAAACTCCCAAAAAAACAACTCTCCCAAAATATACAACCAAACAAACCAAAAAAATTTCTAAACTCTCTCCCCAAAATTTTTTTCAAAAACAACTCTCCCAAAAACAAACCAAAAAAACCCTTTGAAGTTGTTACCAACTTGATCAGTTTCGAGCAGAACATGAGACGCTTAACGTCACCTTAGAAACAATGAGAGCTCGGCGGGAGGCTAACATAAAAGACAATATAGAATCCACCTAGAATGAAGTCGATGCTCTCTACCTCAACCAACTAAATAAATTTTAGAAACTTTTTCTTCATAGAGGGGTGAAAGGCTGCCATGAAGCAGACTGGAGTAACCGAGTCCTCCCATTGTACTTCCAAATTCCTCTTTTAAACCCTGATGCATTCTAGTCGAACTAGAAAACCTGTAAAATTGCCTCTCTTTTTTTCTTTTTTTTCTTTTTTTTGTTGATTGAGCGTCTTCTTTTTGCTTCTATGGACTACCGATCACGCCCTTTGTACAATTTTAATAAAATGAAAGGAATACACTTTTGTCTAAGTAAAATCTTTGAACCTCGTATTTATTCATTATGCTTTTAATCTAAGCATTATTACATCACAATTACAAGGTTAATGATAATATTTTTTTAAAGTGCACAGCATTCCAAGGCTTATGGAGCACATTTCCTTACAAGTCGACAATCTCATATGCCCTTTCTCCAGCCAAATTCGTAATCTGGTATGGTCCATCCCAATTTGGCCCAAGTTTCCCATCGGCTGTCCTACAACCACTTGGCAAGATCTTCTTCAAAACCAGATCGCCGATTGCATATCATTGATGTCGCACCCATTTATTGTACGCCCGAGCTATCTCTCGTTGATACCGTGCCAAACGAAGAGAAGCCTGCTCATGTTTCTCTTTGGCCAAGTCTAGTTAGAATTAGGCTTTCATTCATGTTGTTCTTAACCAGATCAGCTCTTTCCGTAGAGAGTTTGATTTCTAGTGGGATAACGACCTTCATCCCAAGCACGAGAGAGAACGAAGTCTCACATATTGCACGCCTTGGAGTAGTTCGGTAGGACCAGAGTACTGTTGGAAGCTCTTCAGCCTACTTTCCTTTGGCCGCTTACAATCACTTTTTTATTCCACTCAAGACAATTTTGTTTGAAGCCTCAACTTGTCCATTGCTTTGGGATCGGTTGGCGTGGAGTAACAAGCTTTGATCCCATATTGATCACACAATTCCCTATATAGGCCATAATCAAATTGTATGTCGTTATTAGATATGAGGGCTCTAGGAATGCCGAACTTGGTGATTATCTTCCTTTATACGAATCTCCTAGTAACCACATCTCTAATATTGGCCAACGGCTCTACCTCTATCCACTTTGTGAAGTAATTTGTGGCTACGATTAACCACTTCTTGTTGCTAGGTGCCCTTAGCATAGGTCTAATTAGATCCAAGCCCCATTATGCAAATGGTTAGGGGCTTACAACCAGGTTGAGCTCCACAAATGGTTGGAGTATGATCGGCACGTACCTTTGACATGCTTCACATCGTTGGACAAATTGTTTGGCATCTTTTTGCATGTACAGCCACCAATACCCTTGGATAAGTGTCCACTGTGCCGATGATCTTCCTTTTGCATACGCTCCGCATGACTCCTCATGGATTTCTTCTAACATTCCCACTACCTCCTCTGGGTTAACACACCTAAGGTAGGGACCGAAATACGACTTTCTAAATAGCTAGTTCTCTTTGTTTAACCAAAAACGCATGGCCTACTACCGAATCCGATGCGCTTCCTTCTTATCGGCTTGTAGTATTCCTTTGGACAGATAACTAACTAAAGAGGTCATCCAACTTTCTCCATGCTGGATGCTCATAACTTCAACCAATGTGATGCTTGGGGTCATGATCGTGTCGATCTCGATCTTTTGACTTCACGTTTGATCAATAGCCATGGCTAAACTGGATAGTGTGTCAGCGTGGCTGTTCTGGTCTCGTCCTACTTGTTGGATTTCGAACGAGGAGAATTGTTCTGCTACTATTTTGGTCACGGCTAGATACTTCACTATCCTTTCATCCGGGCAATACATTCCCCGATCATCTGTTTTGTAACTGAGAGTCACATAGCACATGAATAAAATATGTCCCTAGTGTTCTCGCAGTCGTGAATCCATTAATGAGGGCCTTATACTCACATTCATTGTTGGTGGCGGAAAAGTCCAACTGAGCACAGAATTTTGATCCTTGGTTTAAATTGAATGTCATACTACCCGAGCTCGACAGTCCATTTTGAGATTCTTCTTGATGAATCTGGCTTGTGCAAAATCTTGTTAAGTAGGTGTTCTGTGTAAATAATGGAGTAGGCCAAGAAATAATGCATCAATTTCCTAGATGCGATTACTAATACCAAGACAAGCTTTTCCAATGGCAAATACCTCGTTTTCGCTTCAAGCAAAGTTTTACTTACGTAGAACACATGGGATTTCCTTTCTGTTAATTCTCTGACGAGTGTCAAACTTACAACATGATCAAAGACAGCCAAGTAAACGTACAATTTTTTGTGGTTTCGCCAAGTATTCTTTCAACTTCTACAACGCTTGGTTGCATTCCAGAGTCTATGAGAACTGAGCTTTCTTTTATCGTCAGTTGGAAGAATGGTCGGTAGTGATTCGAAGATCAGCTGATGAATTTGCTGAGTGCGGCTGCCATTCCTGTGAATGCCTGGATGCCTTTCACCAACATGGGCAGGGCTGTGTCAAGCAATGCTCGAATTTGATCGGGACTCGCTTCTATCCCCCGTTGAGTGACAATGTAGCCAAGGAACTTCCCCAATCCAACCCCAAAAGGCATAGCTCGTTGTGTCCAGCTTGATCCTGTATCTTTGGAGGATCCCAAATGCTTTTTGGAGATTACATGGCTTTTACCCTCCTGTGACTTGATCACCATGTCATCAATATATACTTCGAGGTTCCAGCCGATCAAACCATGGAACATTTTTGTAACCAATTGTTGGTATGTTGCCCCTATATTCTTCAGTCCGAAGAGCATCACTTTGTAACAAAACAATCCTACAGGAGTGATAAAAGCTATCTTCTCCTGGTCGTCTAAATGCATAGCTATTTGATGATACCCTCGATATGAATCCAAAAAGCTAATCCGTTCATGTCCCGATGTGGCATCTAGTAGCTGGTCGATTTTGGGCAAGAGAAAATTATCCTTCGGACATGTCCTATTTAGATTAGTGAAGTCTACACAAACTCTCCATTTTCTGTTCTTCTTTTTTACGACGGTATTAGACAACCACTCCAAATATTATACTTCTCGAATGGCATCTGCTTTGAGTAACTTCTTTACTTCCTCCTTAATGGCTTCCACGTGTTGTGGTGTCGATCTCCTACTTTTTTGTATTACTAGCTTTGAGTTCGAATCTACATTGAGCTTATGGCAAGCTACCTCTGGATTGATTCCTTCCATTTCGTACGGGGTCCATACGAAAGATAAAGCCATTCCTTCAAGTGCGCCAATCTTCTTATCTCCCCCTAATTTGATTTGTCTGCCTCCGATTGCTGAAGGTTGTGTGTTCCCGTCCTTATCCCTGCATTTTTCTTTGCGTTCCCCACCTTAGCTTCTATTTTTTTATTATCAACCTTCATCCTACTTAATGAATAAATTTCTAGTCATTCAAAGTTAAAATCAAGCAATCCCAATTGATGTGTTTGGTTTCAGTTTTTTGCATTCAATTTTCTAGAAATTCAGTATTTTGTTTTTCGTGTTTTTTTCATTTTTAGTGAACATTTTTAAAATTTTAAGTAATATTTTTTACTTTTTTAGATGCATATATCTAAATAGTAAAATATTTGTGAAAAAATATTTTTGAAAATTAATAAATACACAAAAGTATGAAAAATATACTGAATTTTCATATTTTTAGTATTTAATTAATTTTTTAAATATTTTTTTTCACAAATATTATATTTTTAAGTGTATTTATGTTAATGTTAGGTATGTCTAAAAAAATTTTTAAAAAAAATTGCTTAAAATATTAAAAAAATATCATTAAAAAAAATACGAAAAATAAAAAAGTAAAATTTTCTAAAAAGTGTTTTCTAAAAACAATCTAGATCTTTAAAAACATAAAATTCTTTGGGCAACCTGTTGACAATAATTGCCAGAACACATTTAAGATGTATAGTAAAAAAATTAAAATTCATACCTGCAAGCTCAAGCTCTATCAGAATTACGCCTCGTTTGGGAACATACTTTTTTAGTAACTTTTTAACTTTTTAGCTAAAATATAATATAAAAAAAAAACTAGTATGTTTGGGATGACTTTTTGACTTTTTATGAAAAGATATGCAAAAAGTACAAAGAAAATGAAATCTTTGTTTTTTTGGTATAGATTGTCGGTTTTTTGACTTTTTTTAGTAACTTTTTGACTTTTTAACTAAAAATACCACTTACCAAATGAGTCCT
This sequence comes from Camellia lanceoleosa, assembly GCA_025200525.1. Classification (NCBI taxonomy): domain Eukaryota; kingdom Viridiplantae; phylum Streptophyta; class Magnoliopsida; order Ericales; family Theaceae; genus Camellia; species Camellia lanceoleosa. The sequence goes on along the minus strand of CM045760.1, from coordinate 163,093,748 downwards.
TAATATAATCTCCAAGAAATTGATTGGGCTTGTTTGGGGCTGCGTACAGCTTTTTTTCTTCTTAAAAAATCTTTTGGAAGTCTCTGCCACTTTGTTTAGCACAGCTACTTATTAGCAATGAGGCAAATATAAATAAGTTGAAAAAAACTGATTATTTAAAAGCTGAGGAAAGGGTACTTTTAGCTTTCGCTTCTGATTATTGACTTTCAGTGTTAATAAAGCTACACCAAACAAGCCCTATATCATACCTTTGGCCATAATTTTACTAGTATAAAAAACTTTTCACCACTGCTTAAAAGAATTAAAGGCTATAGGTTCTACTTGCAGTAACTACCATTGTGTCCTTTTCCCACTAGGAAGGCAGCTTTGGCAAAAAGGGCAGAGAGAGAGAGAGAGAGAGAGAGAGAGAGAGAGTGACACATGCTTCCTCTCTGGAGGAATTACGGGTCCACTTTTACCACTGTTTTCCTCAAGATATGCAAATTATTTTCTAAACTGACCAACAGCACTGCAGACAATTGGTATAACAGTTAAGAAAATAGGAAAAGAGCATAAAATGTGGAATAAAGCTACAAAAGCTTATTACAGTTCAAATGTGCTTAGTTTAAAAAATTCAGGAACCTGGGATAAAGAAAATTGGCGCCTTCATTCCCTGCCAAGTAATCTTTAAGCAATTGTGGATGATATTCGAGTATCTCCCGAAATATTAGTTCCCTTATGTCCTCCTTCGTCACCAATCGCCTCTCAAACTCAAACTCTAGCTTAGAGATTGGCTGACAGGAAGGTTCCCTCTCCGCTTTGGCTAGCCCCTAAGAAGCACGGACACCTCTCCGAGGGCTCCGTACCAGTGTCAGACACGTGTCAGACACGGACACGCGTCGGACACGCGGTTGACACGTGTCTGACACGCACGGGAGAGTGTCCAATTTTTTTTAATTTTTTTTTTGAAGCCGGACACGTCCAGGACACGTTATGGACACTTTTGGACACGCACGGGGTCAATTTCAAAATTTACAAAATATTTTTGGGGTCAATCTGTAAAAAAAAAAACTTCTATCTGCCCTAAATCGATCAAAAGCCCTAGATCGTTCGTGAAGCTTAGCAGAGAACAAACGGAGAAAGAGCGAAGGAGAAGATAACATAGGGGAAAGAGAACCTGGTCGCTCGTCATCGCTCGTCGTCACTCCTCGGCCGTCGCTCGTCGCTCGTAAGGTACACCTTCTCCTTCCTTCTTCTTCCTTCCTCGGCTTCGGTCTTCTTCCTTCTTCTTCTGGTCTTCCTTCCTCAGTCGATGTTTCTCTCTCTCTCTGTCTGTCGATGTATCATCTCTCTGTCTGAGTATATGTTTGTTTTTTCAATATATATACATATATATTTATATACTAATAATTATATATATTTATATACTAATAATAAATAATATAACCCCTAACCTTTTTTTTTGTCTTAAATAATATAAATAAATACAAATAATATATTTATTTTTTAATTTTACATATAATAAATAAAATAAATAAATAAAATTAGTATATATTTTTTAATTTTGCATATAATAAATAAATAAAATTAGTATATATTTTTTAATTTTGCATATAATATATAAATAAAATTATATATATTCAACGTGTCCCCAGCATGTCGTGTTCCCCATTTTTTAAAAAATTGCGTGTCTGCGTGTTTGTGTCGTGTCCGTGTCGTGTCTCGTATCCGTGTCCGTGCTACTTAGGTTAGCCCCTTGAAGTAAGGATCAGCTACTGCCTAATAAAACAAATACATCAAAATTGTAGGTAAATATTACCATAAAGAAGTGTTTGGTTGAGTTTTCTGAAAACAAAAACAAAAAATTAAAAACTAATTTGGTGAAGAAAAAAAATAAAACACACATTATTTTCATGTGATTTTTTTTTCAGGGCGAAGATAAGTTTTAAAAAATTTACAAATACATTTTTTTTGTTTATTTTTGTCAAACTAGTTTATAATTTTCAAAAAAATTTCAAAAACCAATTTACAAACTCAATCAAACAATAGGAGAAATTTGCATAACAAGCTACAGCTGTCAAGACACAACATACTTCTTCGGCAGTTGGCCGGTCCTTTGGATCAAATGCTAATAGCCGTTGCAGTAATCGAAGTGCTAAAGGATCTGCATTTGGAATTCTCTCAGAAAACAGCACGGGTTGCTTTTTCCGCGTACTTGTCAAATATCTCCTTGCCTTCTTATTTTGAACCTGCAATGGTTACAAGAGAGAGCTTCTAAAAAAATACCTTTTAAAGAAATTTTATAGCTATAAATTTTAAGATATATATATATATTAAAAACTAAAAATGAAGAAGAGTAATGTGCCATACTCCAGAAATGGTATCTGAGGATGGAGTCCCAAGAAGATCAGTGATCAAATCTAATTGATGAACACCACTTTTACCAGGAAACAATGGCTTCCCTGTCAATACTTCAGCAAAGATGCAGCCGATACTCCAAATATCAATAGCTGGTGTATACTGCAATCCAGATGGCGACACAAATCAGACTGTTACAAGCATTAGACATATCACACATCGATTAAACCCCTTCACAGAAATGACATAAGCCCTGACACAGTTGGAAGACAGAAATTTCAACTTCCAGGAGAATTCAATTGTCCTCCCTGAACAATAATTATTTTAATCTAGGGATTACTACTTCGTTAAGGCACTCAGAACACATTTTACATATAAATTAATGCATCACTACAGTATTCAAGTCATAGCTCATACAAGTGACAGATGGTAAAAACGCCAAACATGTGTAACCCTCTTGTTAACTTTGGATGTGTTTGATTGAACGGACTGGATAAAGGGAGATTAGAATCCATCGGACTTGAACCTTGGAACTAAAATTCCCAGGACTATTTGGTTGAACTGAATTTGTATCCTATGTTTGTTTTCTCATGGGATTAAATGTCTAGAAATTACTATTTTATTAAATCCAATGTTTGATTGGATGGACTAGATAAGGATAAATGTTCAAAAGACTGTTTTATCTTTGTAATTTATAATTTATAATTTATATTTTTTATTTAAATATAATTTTTAATTTGTAATCTATAATTTTTAATTTTTAATTTTTAATTTTTAATTTAACAACACTAAAAAATTTTAATTTTTAATTTAACATAATTTTTAATTTATTATTTTTAATTAAATTTAATTTATAATTTATATTTTTTATTTAATATATAATTTGTAATTTGTAATTTATAATTTATAAATGTTCAAAAGGCTAGGAAAAAATGTAATAATAACACTAAAAAAATTTAATTTATAAATATTTTAAATTTTTATCATTTAATTTAACAACAAAAAATTAATTTCTAAGGTCATAATTTTTAACTTATTATTTTTAATTAAATTTAATTTATAATTTGTAAATGTTCAAAAGACTATTTTACCCCTTTTTCAATTGTTTACTAAGTAATAGTATGATGGTAAAATGGATATTTTACACATTAGTCCCATGGGACACCAATCCCATGAAAATAATGACACCCCCAGGATTATTTAGTCTCTCATATGAGGGATATGGAGTCCGGCCGAACTCCATGCCCGGCGGAATAAAGTTGCATCAAACGATGGACATCCCCCTCCAATGGATTCAAATCCAAACAGTGTTTAATTCCCCCCTAATCCTTTGTGAATAACCAAACAAAAGCAATAATATGTTATAAATTATCAAATTCAAAAACTATCTAAGATTTTGTTTAAACACAACTATAGAATTCCCTGTGCATGCCTCAAGGCCCTAAAATATTTGGACTGAAAGAGCAAATCAATCACCCAGTCGATAATAAGTCGTGTATCAAGTCAACAAAAAATCATACAGATTCTGCAAGACCGAAAATGGTTTATGATAGATGATGCTAAGTAGTCAAGCAAAATGCCTAGAACGTCAATATACCACAAATGAGGTGATAAGCAGGAAGCAACAAAATAACATAATTTAATATCTAAACATTCATGAAGAATTACATGTAGCTCCAATTGAAGGTAAAAAAAAAAGAAGAGACGGGACTTAAAAACAACAAACATGTGAATCAAAAAATGGAAGTAGCACTTTCACAAGGTTTGATCACGTGGAACAAAACCAACAAAAAGATTTTACCATTGCAGGGATATAATTATCCACGCAATATGAGAGGATAACAAGAACAAAGAAGGCCTTTAAAAAATGAGGCTGGCTGCCATGTAGAAAAAAGAATATGAGAAAAGGAATCAGTTCAAATAAGGACAAGGGAAAGGCCTGAAGGCCTGATGCTATGAGAAAAGCCACAATAGGCAGTACAAGATATTAGACACCACACAGCATAGACCATGCCCCAAAGCATGTTGCTAATGGACCCAAATAAAGCATGCAGCACATGATTAAGTGAGCTATACCTTTGAGAAGAATGATCCGCATAGCTCGGGAGCCCTATACCATCTTGTAGCAACATAATCCTGCAAAGCATATTAAGAAGCAAAAAATAAAATAAAAAAACAGCAGAAAGGATATAACTGCAGGAGGAATTCTCAAAATGAAGCTAGAAAATTAAAGAGTATGCTTCCTTATAGGCATGTCAAACAACCCAATGTTACCAAATAAGGCAGACATTTTGATATCAAAGTCATGGTATTATACAAATAACATACCGTCCAAAATATTGCTGTTGGTGTATCATTAAATGCAACTCTTGCTAGTCCAAAATGACATATTTTTTTTTTTTTTTTGATCAGCAAAAAGAAACTTTATTAATGAAGAAAGCGAAATGCTAAAACTTACATCAATAAAGATGGTAAGTGCAAAGGCGCATCATCGCTAACCTTAATAATCCCAACTAGGTTGGCACCACTAAGGAAGCACAATCATATGCGAGCACTAAACCAGTAAGACATCAAACACTAGGAAACATACAGCCATCAAACTCCCCCAGAATGACATATTTTTAGTTTGCAATTTGCATTTGCCAATATATTCTTTGGTTTAAGATCCCGGTGGTACACGTTTGCTGCAACCAAACAGCTTTGAATCAGATTAGATCCCACAAATAAATGAAGTGAAGAAGGAAGAGAGGGGGGTGCGGGCAGAATTCAGAAAAGGAGAGAGATATAGAAATGAATGGAGAGAGAAAGAGAGGTGCGAAGTGGTAAGGACAAAACTAAAAAATGTGTTTTGCACAAACTATATGGGTTCATTAAATGGGAATAATCTATGATGGGCTGCTAAGATAATAACTGGTCACCCTACATATTACAAAAGAATGGTCACCTGTATGCATATATTTCATTGCACGTAGCATCTGATACAGGAAAAACCGATGGCGATCATGTGTCAAGTCATCATTTGCTTTGATGACTTGGTGAAGATCAGACTCCATCAGCTCAAAAACAACAAAAATGTCTTTGAACTCTCGCCTTGAAGGTGGCAGCGTGATGCGCTTGATATATTATCAGGATGACGTAAAAGCCTAAGCAATTTGACCTCCCGTAAGGTTCGAATAGCAGCAGTTATATGCTCAAAAATGTCATTAATTTTCTTTATAGCCACTTTTTCCCCGGTATGTGTGTCAATGGCTGCACAAACAACTCCATAGTTTCGGTCATGACCCAAACCCGCCCCTATAAGTTTAGCAACGTAAGAGCATCTCCAATGGTAATAGGCATTTTACCTATCTAAATATTACTATAAAATATATATTTTATTTTACCTATCAACTGTTTTATGTTTTTACTCCAACCATGCTCTTTATTTTATCTATTTATCCAAATACTATTAATTTTATAGAATGTCACGTCAACAACAAAGATGGAGGGAAATGATCCTAATGATTGAATACATTTTGCCTAGCGTTGAAGGCTAGCTACATGTAGCTAGTAAATATGAATTGAGCCATAATGCCTAATCATATGCCTAGTGCATTGGAATTGAAAAAAGTGAATCATATTAGGCATTTTAACTAAGAAATATTATATACCTAGTGCATTGGAGATGCTCTAACCGGCCAGTAATCCTGAGATTACCAAAGGCCTCTAAGACAAATTGACATAATAATAGGGACTAGTGGAAGCAGATAACAAATATACAGCGTCCATTGAGTTGTGCAGACTTATATGAGACAGAAAATTTTGAAAACTTTTTATATACATATATACACATCATCCCTACGTCATAATATATATATACAGATCAGACAAAAAGGACTTAGCCCCTTTTTCAAAATACACAAGACTTGTTTAACCCAACAAGAAAACATAACTTAAACTTTAAATCACATAGCGATAATAACTTGACATTTTCAGAACCTCCAAGGGAGGCACATAGGTTGGCTGACAAAAACAGATTCTAGGCAGATGCCTCTAAGCCTGGTCACGCGCCTGATCACCTACATACATAAATAATACAGTGAGTTAGAACCCAGTGAATAATAACAGAGTAAAGGGTTTTAATGAACGAGTCCGTACAGATTCAGAATTCATAATTCAGTTTCGTATCAAATTTATAATTTGTCCAGATCATATAGAGAAATCATAAGTCATGCTTAAGTTTACGTGATACATCCATTAGCATTAACAGAACAGAACAGAACAGAACGTATACACGTGAGGTTACAAATAACCAGTTTCATAAAGGAATCTTCGGATCCGGGTAACAAAACAGAAGCTGAGCCCCCATGACGGGGCCTCCGGTACAGGTAACAGAGTGCTGACAGATTAAGTTCCATAAAGGAACCTCCGATACCAGGTAACAGCTAACAGATATCACATGATGCTAAGGATGTCACGAATAAATATCAGATATTGGACAATCATTCATTGTACAAAACATATCATTTCAAAAAACAGATCTCATTTTGTCACACAGAAAATAAGTACAGTTGAACATAACTTTATCAAGTTATTACTCACAGATAGCCGCAGAAGCAAATCAGACAAACCGAACATATCAGATAAATCAGGCAGACAATGGCGCGTAACCTACACATGCAAATAACATATACACATTGAAATACATATTACTCCATTGATCAAACTTGACTTTCTTAGTCTTTTTCCGTCTAAACAGTCCGAAGTTCTTCTATGCTTATTCTTTCTCATTCAAATAAACCGGATTCTTATTTCACATATTCTTCCATTACTAAGCTCTTCTTTTTCAAATAGATTGATCTTTTACTTGGCTTCTTAAACAATTACCACTAGATCAATGATTCATTCATCAACTAACTAATCTATATTGATTGGTAGCTTATTAATCTTTATTGAGTCATAAATCATGTCTAGAATGCCTTGGAAAGAGATGAGAATAAAAATATGAATTAAATGCAACTTTCCAAAATATGCTGAAAATGGGTCTCCGCTCGAGCGCCACTTTGGTTGCTCGAGCGGACTGTAAAATTGAAAAACTTCTGAGAGTTTGATTTTCACGCTCGAGCGAGACTTTTCTCGCTCGAGCGGACAACGTAAATTATGAAAATTCCATAATTGCAAATGAAGTTCAAATTTGATATTCAAAGCCTCAAAACATGTATTTTTGGTACACAAAAATGGAGAACCATGGTATGATTTAGTAAACACTTTCAATTGAAAAATATTCATTCAAAATCATGTTCTAATTGCCCAAATTTAGTTTTAATTCATCTTATCAATATCAACTCACAATTCTAAAATATAAATTAGACTTTCCAATTCTTGAAATTATATGATGCATGTGTGATTAAAACTCAATTTCATATAAGACAATTAAATTTAAACCCAAAATGGTTATTTTCAATTTAACTTCTATAATTTTGAATCTAATTCAACTCCTACACCATTTTGCTAATTCCTTTTAATGTACATGAAATTGAAGTTATAAGACTCTTAGGGAAATATTTGCATGTATGACATTAAGATTAAAACTAATTAATTTTCTATATTCAAAATTACATCAATGTTTAATTTTCCATAAACTTAATTTTTCTTATAAAATTTCTTCCTTCTTCTCTTTAAAACATGAAATTGTTTACCTTAAATTCCTCAAAACATGAATTTGAATGGCTCAATTCCTTCAAAATTCAAGATACATGAAAATATGGACTCAATATTCATAGAATTCCTTCTTGCATGTAACAATGAAATTTAATTTCATGCAAAGTTATAAAAATCAAATTCAAAATAACTAATTTCCATAAAAATGAACTTACCTTAATTTTGTTGGTAATTTCTTTCTAATTATATGAAGTGTCAAACCTTTGGAAAATAATGATGCATGTAAAATTAGAGCTCAAATTCATCAAAGATAATTAAAATTATTCTCAAAGGATGAATTTCTAAATCAATTTCATTGCTCATAAACCTAGTTCCATTTTCCTTTATATCTAACCCAAATTTAAACTTATAAATCTTTTATACATGATTTAAATCTACAACCTTGAAATTCCAACATGCATGCAAGGATGAGTTTCAATTTGTGAAGAATAATAGAAATCAAACTCTAACTAATTAATTTCTAAATTTATTTCCATAATCAAGAATCTAATTTAATTTCATCATCTTTTTGCTAATTTCTTTTTAATTATACGAAATTGAACCCATTTAGCTCTTAATTTCAGCATGTAGGTAATTTATTTACAAGATTGAGCTTTAATTTCTTACCCAAAACTTTCAATTTGATGAATTCCTTCACAACCTCTTGCTTCCTCTCTTTTTTCCTTAGTTTTCTTCTCCATTTCCAGCAGGTATAAAAGCTGATAAACTCTCTTATATTTCACTCCCTCTCTCTCATTCTCGGCTCTCTCTCTCCCTCTAGGACTCTCACAGCACATACCCACCAATTGCTAACCCAAACACCTTTGAACTCCTTAGTTATACACACACACATGCACCTCTCTTCTTTGCCATCAACACAGCACACGTGCACACACTTTTTGAAGTCCACCTCAAGACTTACATGCACACACACACACATGATTTCTCTGCACACACACACAAAATTTCTTTGCACACACACCCACATAATTCTAGTTTGTTTCCATAATTTAATTCATGTCTATGATTAATTTAATTAAGCATCATTTAATCTTAATAAATTTTGATTAGCATAAAATTAGTTAATTAACTAACCTCACATCCCATATAATTTAATTAGTCAATTGACTTCAATTAGAGCCTAATTAAATATAATTAAATTTATAAATCTGAATCAGATTATTAATCCAACTCCTAAAAGGTTCCAAATATTAAATTAAACTTATTTTCATTATCAATTTTGATTTCTTAAATCATTTGGGTCTTCAATTTCTAATCAGACTCCAGGTTTTCATCAATTAAATTACATATTCAAATAGGACACCCCATAAATAAATTAAATTTATAATAACCACAATTCTCAATCCTCATAACTTAATCAACTCCAATTATGACCTAATTAATCAAATCCCAATTTTACTAAACTGAATCGAATATTTAATTAAACTCCCAAATGGATCCGTAATTAAGATTAAATTGACTCAACTTCATAACTTCACTTCCTTAAGCCATTTGGACCCTTAATTCCTAATTCCAAAATAAATCTTTAATAGAATTATATACGAGTCATATCCCACAATTCTCATAAATCCCAAATTAAATTATAATAGTCGGTAATTAAATTTTAAATCCTCTTAATTAATCAAGTACTAATCATTATACGTGATGAGTTGTTACAGTTTCCTTTCCCTATAATTTCCAGAATTTTGTATCTATTTGCATCCCCATACTCAGTGAAGAAGTCCATCTCTTTCAGGCTCTATACAATGATAAATAAAAATAAAAATAAAAAAAATGGTCACATTCATGCATTGCCATCACTTACTAGTTACTAAAAGGTGAATCACACAAAACTTAGATAGAGAAAACAACTAATAAGCACTGCTTGATATGATAAAACAATAAATTATATATGCACAAAATATATGATAAATCTTTTTTTTTTGGGGGGGTGCAAGCTAAATCATATAAACACAAAGCAAATATAAATCATTTTAAATATGTTGATCATGTAATTGTGAGAATTCAAGTAAAATATTTAAATGCATAACATTATTTGTGGAAATAAACCTCAAACATAGCTAATAGGACTACTATCCAAAGAGAATAAAATTCAACCCATCATCCACACTTTCACTTTACAGAACAAATAGAGTAGATAATTTACTTGATCAAAACATGCCATATGCAGCTTTCAAAAGAGCCAAAACAAATTTAAGCACACTCCCCCAAACTGCACTAACTACTAAGCACTATAAGTTTATTTCCAAAAGGATGGACAACTTTGGATTCCAAGGGTGTGCACAACTTTTGACTGCTTGGAGTATTTTTTAAGTACTAGTCTTTGTCAGTGAGCAAAAGATTTGTACAATGCATCCAGTCAGCGAGAGCTTTGTGTTTGTGAGTAGTTAATGTGTATTTGAGTGTAACACTTATATGTACTGGAGATTTTACATTAATAAACAATTCTTTTATTCAACAAAGAACAAAATATAAAAATACAAACCAGAGATATATATTATACTCATTTTGGTAGCCAAGAAAGCTGGAAAAACTCAAAATAAGAAAATAATTCCAACTCTTTTCTGGACCAATTCACGTAGGAGAAAATTAAATAAAATCAACTCAACTCAACTAAACTTAAAACCAGAGTTTTTGCATTAAATTCAGTCAGTGAAGTTCTAACCAAACCAAACAAAGCTTTAAGTCCCCATCAAATGGGGTAGGCTGCATGAAGTCAGTGAAGTTCTAGATTTTCTAAATTTTATAGCGAAAGAATCAAATTCCCAATTACCTACAAAACTCACGGCAACTAAGCAGATCAAATCAATATAATCAAAATATCGAAATTCTCTATCTACAATCAAACTAATATTAAGGGCTAGTTTGGCATGTACTAAATAAGTCAAAAAGTCACTATCTTATTTAAGTCACATCATCTTATTTAAATCACATCACCTCTCTAACACATCACATCAAACCCAACCCAAACCCACCAATAAGTCAAAAAGTGCACTTTTTTAGGACATCCCAAACCAACCCTAAGTTCCAAGATACAAACACATAAAGATTCTTATGTGCCTTCACTAACCCTAAACCACACACAGAACAAACAGATACAGAAATGCAACCAAGATCTCATCTTTCTTCCAACAAATTTGAAGAAAAACGTATTCAGACAGAGAAAATCAGGATCTCCTCTTTCTTTAACCATAGATAAAACTCGAGAAAGAATAAGAAGAAGAAGAGAGGTGTGACAAAGTAAGGTTGCGTTTGGTAGAGTTTTGTAAATATGATTTGAGAGTATGAGTTGTATTTTGAGTTTGTGAGTTGTGAAATTATGATTTGAGTGTAGAAAATTTGTTTGGTTATGATTTTTTAATAGAGTGTTGAATTGAATTTTGAATTGAGTGTGGAATTGAGTTTTGAAAGTTTGATTTGACATGTGAAGTAAGAAAATTTGTTTGGTTATGAGTTTTGAAAAGAGCTTTTAAAACTTAATTCAAATTGTTATAACTCATAACAAAACACACTACTTTCACACTATTGAAAATTCTGATCAACACTCATAACCAAACTCTTTTTAAAATTCAATTAAAAAAATTTATTATTAACAGAAAATAACAGTAATAAATTTTTTAATTGAAAATACTACAAAGGAAATAATTTTTTTTTCAAAATATAAATCATAAATATTTAAATAATCTAAAAAATTTAATAAGTAAAAAATTTAAATAAATATCCAAAAAATTTAAATCGTAAAAATTTAAATAATTTAAAATGTTAATCTTTTAAATTTAAAAACAACTCTACACTCAAATCGTAACTAAACACATAAAACAAAACTCAATTAAGAAATTATTTTTAAAACTCATGACTAAACACATAACTCGAAACTCCATACTACTTTCACAACTCTACACTCAAATTGTAACCAAATACATAACAAAAAAAATTAAAATATTTAAAATATTTTTATAAAATAGAGTTTGAATTTATTTTTATAAAATATTTTAAAATTTAAAAAATTAAAATCGTAATATTTTGAAATTAAAATATTTAAAAATATTCAAAAAATTAAAAAAATCGTAATATATTTAAATATTAAAATATTTAAAATCTTAACAAAATTAAAATATTTTTTTAAATATTTAAAAATATTTTTTATAAAATAGAGTTTGAATTTATTTTTATAAAATATTTTAAAATTTAAAAAATTAAAATCGTAATATTTTAAAATTAAAATATTTAAAAATATTCAAAAAATTTTAAAATTAAAAAATCGTAACATATTTAAATATTAAAATATTTAAAATCTTAACAAAATTAAAATATTTTTTAAATATTTAAATATTTAAAAAATTAAAATATTGATTTGAATTGAGTTTTGAAAAAATTTTTGAATTGTGTTTGATTATGAGTTTTGAAAAATAATTATTATATTTTGAATTGAGTTTTAAGAAATAGGTATAAAATTATGATTTAAAAATTCAAAACAAACGACACACTCAAATCAATGGATAAAACTATAATTCAAAACGCTTACCAAACGGAGCCTAACCTTTTTTTCTCTGATCTCGCTGCATCTTTCAAAGACCTCTCTGAATTCAACGCCACAAGAAACTCTTCAACCTCTTCGTCTTCCGATCAGATCAGAAAACCCTAGAAATTCAGTGGTAAAAAAAAAAAAAAAACTTGAAACAATTAACGAATCAGCCGCATTTGCCCTACTGACAGCTCCGAATGACCAAATCACCGCAATCTCTCCTTATTCTCTCCCAATTCTCTCTCTCAAAACATACAACACACCTTTCGCCACCAACCACAACCACCTTACTCATCCAATTCTTATACCACAAAATTCGAACTGTTCCTCCTCCCAACAACTACACATGCATCGTCAAGAAAACGATTCAAGTTCCCGATAAGGAATTCGAAGAAGAAAGAAAGAGAGAGAAGATTGGAACCCTAGGGTTTGGAAGATCTGATCGCGGAGGAGAGATATTCGAGAAAAGAGAGAGAGAGAGAGAGAGAGAGAGAGGATTTAGGGGAAATGTTGTTCTGGTTTTCATGTTTTGATTTCTTTACACAGAGAGACAGAGAGAGAGACTCCGATATGTTACCGTGTGTGTACGGTCATGCAGTCAGCGGAGCGCGCTGATCGTATATTGGTCCTGTTTGGTAGAGTTTATTTCCAGCTTATTTTAGTTTTTAGCTTAATTTAAGTTATTTTGATCTGTTTAGTTTAACTTAACAATACAGTTTATAGTTTTTTTTAAGTCAAAAATCAACTTATTTTTTAAGTGGGCGAGGAGAAGCTTAATTTATAAATCAAAAATCAACTTATGTTCACAGCTATAAGCAAAATTGTTAAGTTATAAGTCATAATCACTTTCCCATAACTCTACTAAACGGGGTCATTGTAATTTTGACAAATACTTTAGAGGTGTTTGAGATGAATTATATACGTATATATTTTGATTTTTTAAATATAAAAGTAGAGAAAAAAATATAATTATTTTGGATAATTTTTTAATTTTTTTATAAAAAAAATGTATATTAAAATATTAGATAAAATAGCAAAATTATATTTTTGTCTATATGCATACTGACATGGAATCTTCCGTATGTGAGCACGATTCTGGCAGACCTCTGTGGCCTTCATATTTGTTGGAAAATAATTTTTTTTTCTGTGGTCGAGTACAATGTTTTTAAACTGTTGTTAATTTTTTTTTTTTTTTTTTGATTTTTTTGTTGTTTGTACTTGTATGGAAGTGGTACACGTCTCCCTCAGTTATATAAAAAATTATTTTTTTATAATTAATTTTGTTGTTGTTTGTACTAGTTTGTAATTTTCTCTTTTGTAGGTATGGTGATTTGAATAAATTCATGTGGTGCTACAGTTGCAGCTCTTCCTCAGTCAGGTAATTAATTTTTTTTTATTTTTTGTTTTGATAATTATTTTTTGTTTTTTATTTTTTCTTTTTCCATTTGAAGAACACCATAATAGTGGTAGCTAATTTGTACAATTATTGGTTTGCAATATGGAAATCAATAATCTTTGGCAAATAAATAAATAAATAAATAAAAATAATCCAAACAATTATTGACCAGGATGTTTTCAACATCTTATACATGATTGCTTTTTTGAAAGTTATTGATTTAAACAAAATTATTTGTGGTTGTTGATAATTTTGTACAACAACTTATAACCGTGGAAGCGATGATGACATAATACAAATTTTTTAGGTACAACATACATAAAGTTAATACAAGATACAGCGAAGATAACACATGCCACACCAACAATTGCTTCGATCTTACACATGCGCTTGTTGTTGCAGTGCGTACGTAATATTCGCTCTAACAGTGGCCATTTCGGGATCTAAGTCCCCTGGCTCCATGATATCTGTAACCTGGGTGTATTCGGGGTGGTCGGGCATTTGCGGGGCCACGTACTCATAGTCATCTGGGATATCAAGCGTGACCATGTCATTGTCACTGTTACGGCGTATAAAGTTATGTAACGCCATCAACGCACATACAAAGGGCACCTGATCAGAAAATTTAAACTTCGGCATATTCCGCAAAGCCCTTCATCTCGACTTGCAAGCACCAAATGTCCGCTCGATACAACTAAGCAAGGACGAATGTGCCTTGTTGAATCGTTCGAAGTCATTCTATGGTATTCGGTTTCGATGGGCATTTTAGTGATATCTGTACCCCTTGTACGAGGCTAGATATCCTATCATCAAGCTGTAGCCGCTATCGACCAAATAGTATTTTCCTGCACATGATAAAAAATATAACTTATTAATATGACGATGATTTTTTCATGAATTCATATAACGACATGGTTGTTATCTACTTTTGGCCTTCATATTTGAAAATTTTACTCTTGCTAAAAAAAACAAAAATTAACATTAACATCTGATAGTACTGCAATGTTGTTCGAATAATGTTCAAAATACAATGTCAAATATTACGACTTTAGAAAAGGATCGACATCTACATTGCTTTTCCGAGATAGGAACCATTTTGTATGAAATTTCATATTACATGTTACGCATGGTTATAAATGATATTATATGAATTTCCTAATAAAGTTAAGATGAATTATACTTTCCAAATTACAAATGTATATATATATATTTCCATGGTTGTGCTATGTGTGTTTTTTTTTTTTTTTTTTTTTTTTTTTTTTTTTTTTTGTGTGCAGTTTATTCGAAAATAATCTGCAAAAAATGTTAAAAGTGGTCCACGCAAACAAGTTGGCGAAGAGAGAAGTTGTTACCGAGCGCGGGCTGTAGGAAGCGATGTTTAGGCTCGATTCTGACATAGTGCAACACCCTACTGTTGTACATGCTCCCTTTCCAACCGGCGGAGACAAACGTGAAGCACAAATCAAAGTCACAAATGGCAATAATATTTTGCATTGGCATGCCTTTCCGGCCATAGTGCGAACTGGCATATTCTTGGGAGATACGAGCCATCACGTGCGTGCTGTCCAGTGCACTAATGCAGTCCTATGCGATACAATCATTTTAGAAAATGTAAATTAAAAATTTTAAATTTCTAATTAAAACATTAGGCAATGAAATTGATACACGTCATCACCTTGAATGGCCGGTACTCCTGCCTCGACCGTAAATGTGGATGGCCCTTTTGTTGGATTTGCTTCGGCGCAAGACTCCTACTATGAATCAACGTAAATGGTATCATGGCTTGCAAAACCTCGGGGAAATGTCATGCCAATGTCTTATTTGAGTGTTGGAACTGTTCTTGCAAATTTCTCCACAAAATTCCCTGCAAAATAGAAATGAAAATCTCGACCTCCTCTTTGAGCGGCACTCCATGCTCCCGCTGCGGCACTGTCAACCCAAAATTGTGAAGCGCGTTGCATAACAACAAGAAGACTAGTTGGGTCATATTAACGGCATCTTCAAATCAGCTCGGGTGGCCGTTAAACAACTCGTGCATCCATAACCATTCCGACAGTATTGATGTATTTCTTGGGACTCCATAGTAAAGGTTGTAATAATACCTTGCCACACTGTTGCACGCTTCTACCAAGTTGTGATCAGTTTCTAACATCATTTCTCTCGCAATTTCTTCGATTGCTTCTTGTAACCCTACATTTTTGTAGATGTTACTTGGACCAATTTCATCTGCCATGTTACCTATACGAAGCACACGGAAATGAAGAAACATAATAATTTATTACGCATGTGAAAATATTAATTTTACAAAATAACCACCATATGTTGTGTTACGTATTTCGTTTAATATTTATTTGTGTGTCATTAACCTTGTCTTCAACCTAAATTTTTTAAAAGTTCATGGACTGTAAAACTGTGAACAACTTCGTACGTGATAAAAAATTTCCCTGGAAGTCAATGGTGAAATATTAAAAGTGTATGAAATATGAAATGTCCCTGTAACATAAATGTCAGTGGTGCACAGAAAAAACTTCCCTACAACAAAAATGTCATTTTTGAAATATGAAAACTGTAGGCAAAATTCATTGAATTTTTTTTTTTTTTTTACAAGAGTAGATGCATAAACCAAACCGAAATGCATTAACCAAACAGAAGTAGATAGATAAACGTCGCAGTATTCTCGCAAGCAAAAAAAAATTAAAACAAATTTGAAACAATTCCATTATAGTCAGCAGCATATGAAAGTGTTTGTTTAAAGTGAAACGTCAGTAGTATAATTTCAAAACACATGTCCTCAAAACCACCCCCTCATTCTGGAACCATGAGATGGCGCGGATGGGCCACCAAAATTTTGTGACTTCTTGATACGCAGCCAACTAATGACCGCCTCGTCCATCGAAAGCTGCAACAATATGGCTTGATTTGCCAGGTTGTCCATGAGCGACACAGCAAAAGGTATTAGCAAGTCTTTCAGGTTAACACCGTGCAGGGAGTACAACCGTGTGAGACACATGCTAATCACCTCCTGCGTGGAAATCCCGTAATCATGATGCACTCGAACCTCGCGTTGTTATGTTTTCACAGAGGACGCAAGTTTCTCCATGCTACTAGCTAACAATGAAGCTCCCTCGCTTTGCCCTTTTTTTCGCTACTTGTTTTTGATGGCGAGCATTTGCATTTTGTCACTCCACTCGTAGGTGTGTCATTAACGTGAATTGACAACGGCGCAGCGTGTACTGTAGCTGGAGTCTGTTCCACATGCGCATAAAAGTCATCCACTGTGTGCTCATTGTGCTATGCAGGTTGGAAAAGGGGCAGCCCGCTACTGTTCCGACCAAATCGAAATTTGCGCCGGGTGTTTATGCATATTTTTCTGTTGTCGCAGCACCTTCATACACCCTGCGCAATAGTTCCACGTGCTCCAACGGTTTCGATTTGAACTTCAAACCATTCTTGTCTATTTGAAACCAAAAAAAAAAAAAAATTAGGCAGCAACCAAAAAATGAAGACAGCATGCAAAAGCCGTGTAATGAAATTGCAGTGAAAGGTGTATGCTTTCTCACAAAGAGATAGTATTGTGCAGAGTTCGTGAACACATCGCACGCCAAAAAAAAAAACAATAAAGAAAAATATGAGTGCCATGCAGCAGAATTGGAAATTTTAGGATGAGGTAACCATCTAGATAAAATATTTGTTCTTCCTTGATGCCAAGACTAACAAGAGAATAATTTCTAGACAACCCCCACCATACCACTGACATGAATAAACTATGGCAAAACATTGTCACCACTACAGCATATTTCAAAATTTACCAGATCTTTGCAATAATTCAATTAAAAGAGGTGGTACTTAATTTCTAATTTCTAATTGGTCAAATTTGAATAAAATGTCTAAATATTGGGTGATATGCTTCATTCGCACCAGAATACTTGAGAATCAAAGGTTATGTACAAAAGGGAACTATGTAGTTCCCAACATCTACTGGCCAAACTAGTTTGACACAAAAACCAGGCAAGCTATTCAAATTTGTTTATGAAACATACAACTCATATGCTATATAGCAATCTATACTGTTTTCTGACTCACTAATAAGAACTGAATGTCAAAAGAAAGATAAGACGCACATCATTAACAGCTCCCTGGTATGCCAAGTACATCACTACAAGTTGTAATCACATTTATGTAAGGCATATGAAAAAAATAAATAATCAAGAGCCATAATTGACAAAAATGTAGTAACATTTAGCATTCCTATAAGTCTGATAAAAAGTCAATCCAACTTAGCCTTATCAGCCTATATATCAATTGCAAATCCTTAAAAAAAGCATATAGGAATGGAATGGGTGACATATATGCAATTTAGATGGCACATTTGAAATTTAGATGGCAAAGTAACATAATGGCACATTTGAAACTGGACCAATTTAACTCAAATATGAAAGTTTAGATGGCAAAATTGACAAACTAGACTTTTGAAATTTAGATATATATGAATTTAGATGGCAGATATGCAATTTAGCTGGAATACCAAAGTACAACAATTTAACTCAAATATGAAAGTTTAGCTTTAACCAATTTAGATGGAATATCAAAGTAGACCAATTTAACTAATTTAACTCAAATACATATATGTCACTTTCCGATTCCCAAATGGCCACTTATTAAAGGTCCTTCAGTATAAGGCTCAGGCTCCTCTATAGGTTAGTTGAATAACTATCCAATAAAAAAATTGTCATATCAAGACGATAGTTGCCACTGACTTGACCTTTGTATGTTGTGATTGGTATTAGCCTCCTTTTGTCGATCGTGGTTCTGTTTGTGACAACCCCGCCACGTATAATATTTTACATTTAATTAATTCTATTCTAATTTAATTGTTTTAATTGTGAAATTCTTAATAAGGTGAAATTGACAATTGAATTATTTTAAACCCTAAATGTGTAATTAAATACCGCATAACTATATATATATATAATTATGGTTGGATGTGATAATAATGGTATATAATTATTTTAAAAATTGGGCCAAAGTAAAATGACATCACAAGTTAAATAAATAAATAATCATAAGAAGAAAATATATTTAAGTACATAGTTATACATGCTAAGGTGTAATTTAATTTGGCATTAATTTATAACATGCGAATAATATATTATCTAGGGCTAAAACCATACTATTACGAAATTGTGACAAAAAAATGGGCAAAAGAGAAATATAATGAAAGGTGGCCAAACCACCAGTTAAGTCTAAGTCCTAGGTGAATCATCACATAAGAAATTAATTACAGGGTGAGTCACCTGCTAAGCTCGGGTATAAAAGGGAGTTGCGGCTAACCAGCAAGAACAAAAAAAATAAAAGAGAAGAAGAAAAAGAAGCCTCGGAAGGCAGTATAAAGAAAAAGAATTAGTAAGAAATGGCTAAGGATTAATATTAAGGTGAGTTATATTATACTTTGAGTCACCATAATGTATTTTACATATGTTTTGAATTACCATAATTTATTTTATACAAGTTATATTTTATAACTTATATTTATATTTCAATTACGTTAATTATTTTCTGAACTCCAATTGCTTATATGAAACCCATGGATATGTTTCTTTAAATTTTAGAGATTATTTGACAATGATTTTGTAAACAATTATTTTCTGTAAGTACCACCACGGGAGTCTCATGCCTTGGGGGACTTAAATAACGAATGGCCTCTGTTTGACTACTTTGTGGTCCTCTATTTGTCATGGATCCATTGACCTCTGTTATGATTATCACTCCTGTGACCCCTGTTCTGTTATGTTCTATTCTGAACCGTAGTTATGACTATTTTGTTTATATGATCTATGTATTATATGTTTATTATTCAAAATGATTTCGTATTTTATATTCTATATTTTAATATCAAACTTTGTTTAGCCTAATAATTATCCATGGTGATTTTTATACCCGCATGCTCTCGGTATAATATTTCTCACTCTGCCATGTGCTTATAATTGTTTACCACTTTCAAGTGATATGTCAGGACCAGCGCGTGTAGTAAGCACAAGGCACTTTATAATCATAATCTAGGCTCAGGCAATGAAACTAAATAGAAGTTCCAATGTATATGCTCTGTTATTATTAAATAAAGTTTTGGATACCCTTTTATTTTACTCCACTGCATTATTAATTTGTTATGACTTCAGTTATTATCTTGTCGCAACACCGAACCTCCGGGTACTGAGTTTGGGTCGTGACACTGTTACTATTCTTCTTATACAAGAAATCAAACTAGACCAATTTAACTCAAATATGAAAGTTTAGCGACAAAATTGACAAACATTTTAATTTGGAATACCAAAGTGACATTAAACACATTTTTAAGAATGATAACAAAGCCAAAAACAAAGAACAAAGAACAAAAATTACAAACACAGAGGGCATAGCAATTTAAGGTTGAAAACAATCATTATGCAATTGAGAATTTACTTGTACCCTTGCTGACAGTTGTATTGTGTACAATGAACCCTACTATCACCTTGGCACAGTCCTCTAATTCTCAACAGGTTTGGAACTGTCCTGTAACTGTTAACTGGTTTGGATTGCTTATATATATATATATATATTAGTGAAAGTCAGTTATTAGTTCTATACATCCATGGATTGCTTTGTTTCACAGTTCACGAGCAACTAAATTGTGCTGTCATCATGCAAAATTTGAAGGAGCTATGCTTATATTGAATGATTCAATGTCAACAGTGCAGCAATGAACATGGATTTGTACTTATAGCAAAATACAAAGACATGGAATGTTACCTTCTCATATTTGGCCCCCCATTCATCGGATGCTTGTATCAAACCAGTTTGTTCATTGTAACTGATGCCTGTTGGGCCGTGCCTTGTGTCCATAAGGTGTGACCATGACTGCCAATCATTTTTCAGCAAATTGTACTTGTTTTGCAATTGCTTCACCTCATGGAACCTATTGCTACGCTCTTGGAAAACCTTGGATACAGCCCTGTATCCGTGCATTGTCATCGTATAGAAGCTGCCTTTGTAACCGGCTTCTAACTCCTCTACAACAAGTTCCAAGAACAACCGTACTGCATCAGAGTCCTAAACTGCCTTGTGCACAAATGAGGACTGTGGCTCTGGTTGAGTCTGACGCTGAGCCTGATGGTGACTAGTACCCTGCTTACATAAATTTTTTGAAAGCGTAGACAGCGTTCGGAACTAATCCATGTCGATACTACAATGCAGCAATAATGGTGGTATTCGTGCAAAAAAGCATGTCAAACGTAAAATGCATTTTCATAACATGGCAACATGATGGACAAACATATAATAAAAGACAGAACAATAGAATATTGCGTAACCGTACAACATAGCATAGTAGACATTGTAGTTGGTTAGAAAAAACAAACATACCACCTGCCAACTACTACATACATACAACCTACCAACCAAAGCAAATCAACTACGAAACAACAACAGTACAACAACTACACACAAGACGAACTTCACAATTTGAAAGACATGCAAAGAGTGTTGCAGGTTGCGGATGTCAGCCTTTAACTAGAAGACCATGTCCATAAGTGAGTTTTGAGTGTCAGACACGGGTGGTTGGCCATAAACCTCACACCAGCCAATCCAAGAACGACATGGCTGAATAGACACATGTATTAGTGTAAGTTGAAACTATGTAAACACAATTTCATGTGAATACTCACCACTGCATGAGGGCATTGGTAGTAGGCACGATCCGAATTTCTGGAAGATCTTGAAATCTTCACAACACACGAGCCAAAGCCACAGGCACAAAAGGGTGCTATACGAGCAAACGTGGTAGAGGACACAAATGAAGCCATCGTCTGTTTTGAGAACAACCATAGATGAAAGCAATGAAATAACATGGACATGGTTTACAAGTTCTCTTATGTAATAATTTTGCCTTGTGTGGACATAGTGTATGTGTGCAATAATTTGGGAAACCATGCATTCGTGCATCCCTTCATACCTACTTTTTTGTGGCATCACATTTCATTAACATGACAAATGCATTATCATATGTTTCGTCATATTTATGTCCAATTTCCATGTATTTCAGCAGAAAATGACATGGTTTCCCTCATGTGTGTGAGATAAATTTTACAATGTACTTTATTTCTTTATAATACCTTGATCTTACCATAAAGGGAATTATCAGACAAAAAGTTTCAAGTGCTGCCATTAATTTGATTTCTCTGTGAAACTATGTGTGTTGGATTAATTTCACAGGTAATAAAAGGTTATTGTTTTTATTGGCCAACAGTTTTGATTTCTTAATTTCCTATAGTTTTTTATTACTACAAAAAAAAAAAAAAAAAACACCCTTATTGAATCATGTAGATACTTTGTGAAACAACAATGTATAAATATAATCTAACAATTCTTAAAGACAAATGGTAACTACTGTTTTTGGGTATTATTTAGGGTGAAAAGTGTTGTGAAAAACATGAAAAAAAAAAAAAACAAATTTTTGTAATAAACAGTCTGTCAAATTTTCAACTTTCTATTTTGTGTTATTTTTTTCTTTTTCTCTTTTACAAGAGTCTGGATAAACTTGTTCACAAAATTTGTTGTCGATTTCAAGACAAATATCGCATGCCGTTTTTAATAGGTGAGGCAGTTGTGAGCTTTTACAGTTTGTACTTCAATGTGTAACTAATTTTATACTTCAGAATAACAAGGATTGTTTTAATAGCTGAGGCGTACAATAATTCTATGTTTGAAAATGTAAGTTAAAATTAAAAAAAAAAAAGTTCACGAAAATAAAGTCACAATGTAATTTATGTTTCATTTCATATGTACGTGTTGTCTTGTTTTCAAACAGAGACAACACGTAGGGGGAAGATGAGACAAATAAAGTAACAACTAACAATAAGCCAATTCGAACAAACAGGGGCAAAGAGAAGAGAGAAAAAAAATAGAGAAGAGAAATTTCATCACATAAATGAACAAACAAGGGGAAAGAGGACAGAAATGAAAACAAAGACAATACCAACTTTGCCAAATTAAACCTAGAAAATTGCAAACACAAATTCATATGCCAATCCGCAGTATGTAAGGCAAAAAAAAGGTAAACAATTTGTGCAAAGGGGGATTTGTTATAGATTTTGTACATGGGCAAAAATAGATACATAAACGGAGATATTACCTTCTACTTTGTGGAGGACAGGCTGAAATGGTGAAGATCTGTTCAGCGGTGGTGCAAATCTAGACGACGGCTAGTCCTTCCCATCCGGTACTGGCGATGCTGTAAGGAGAGGTGGTGGCGGAACTCCGGTGTGAGCGTGACGGACACTTGCATGTTGGGACGGGTTTGGTGATGCAGTAAGGGGGAGGTTGTGGCGAAGCTCCGGCTGTCGGCGGTATAAGCGTTACGGACTGGCGCGGCTTCAATGAGGAGTGTGTACGATTGTGTATGGAGAAGAAGAGGAGATGTAAAGATAAGAACTACCCGTGAGGTGCTAAGTTCTGTGCTCTAGCTCACCTTTATTTGTGTTTTCTGCGAGGACCAGACAAAAGAAGGGCCATTCGGTCCTTTTGTCTCTGCCTCATGTTGTGCATGCTCCCACCCCTTAATTTTTGTGAATAGTGATAACTTTTTGACTTTTTTAGTAACTTTTTAGTTTTTTCTCTTTTATAGGATATCCCAAACAAGCACTTATGGAAGAAAATCTCTCCACCATTGGCAAAGCACCTAAGTACTTGCACTTCTTTAATTCAACCCTCATAAGGGAAATTGAATCCATGACCTCCTTGGGACTAAGCCCTAAGGAAGGCATGGTGGCCAACTAGAGCTTTTACAGTTTTATAATATATGTAATGAGTGTGAAAAAAGATTTTGTAAATTAGGGGTGGGCAACGGTTTATCCGACCGGCAAAACCCGCATATAAATTAGCAGTTTCGCAGACACAATGAGGCGCAGATGCAGTTTGGAATATGGCATGTTTGTGGGTTGCGGGCGAATTGCGGGTTTAACCCACACCCTCAAGAACCCACCCGCATTTTTTTTTTTTTTTTTTAATCTTAACCGTTGATTTCATTTCTATATCCTACCTAAATATTTTTACCAAAAACAAAACACCCTTTATTCTTTGAACTTACTATAGCATTATATCTGCTAATAGTATTATATCAATTGAAACTGAACAAATACTAATCATATTATTATTGTTTCATAACTAAACTTGTCCCGGATGAAATGTGTTTTGGTTTAGGATTTTAAAATATGTGCTTGTATTAGTTTATGATTTGATTTAGGATTTTGAATGATTGGTTTGTGTTACAAATTGATTTTGTTGTGTTTTTAATTTTATAAGTTTTAATTCATTAATTATTAATGTTGGAGCATTTTAGAAAATAGAGGGAAAATGGCCCAAAATAAATATTCACAAAATAGAAAAAAAAAAGGCTCAAAAAAATTATTTGAAGAAAAAAGTCCAGTCCACAAACCGCCTGCACATCCGCGAACCCTATGCACAAATCGCAAACCACACTGCGGGCGGTTGCAAGTTGACTTTTCCCCAAACCGCATAGATGCGGGCAGGTCCAAACCGATCCGCAAACCATCCAAATCCGAACCGTGGACACCCCTATTGTAAATATATTCAACTCATTTGATTTGAATTTTTAGTATTTATATATTTGAAAATTAAATTTTTTATTTTTATTGAATTTTTTTTTTTTAATATTCTAAGAAAATTTTTAAATTTTTAGATACATCTAACATAAATACACTTAAAAAATATAATATTTGTGAAAAAGATTTTTAGAAAATTCACTAAATATCAAAAATACACAAACAATATAAGAATTCAATATATTTTTAATATTCTTGTGTATTTATTATTTTTTTAAAATATTTTTTTACAAATATTTTATTTTTTAGGTACATCTAAGTGAGGTACATCTAAAAGAGTAAAAAAAATACTTAAAATTTTAAAAATATTTATTAAAAACAAAAAACTCAATTTATAAAACATTGAATCCAGAAAATTGAAACCAGACACATTGATTTATATTTAGCTTCCCACTATAATGATCGAAATTCTAAATATATACTCACCCCGTTCTAAAATATTAATTCTTTTCAAAAAAATTTAACTTTTTTTAGTAAAATTATTACATTTTAAAAATATTAATTTTTCAAAATTACTTTTTAACTTTTGGGTGAAGTATCAATAAATCTCAAATAGTGATCTTATAAATTGTCTGGTCCTCCCTTTTTTTCTATGGACCCAAAGGTCTCATTCTAGTATAAATTCCATGAAGGGCTAAGTATAAAAGCGCATGTGTTATGTGTTGAGAGACAAATGTGAGTGTTCTCGTAATGTTAAAATTACTAAACATAACACTTAAAAAAAACTCCTTAGTGTACTTTTTTTCAAATGTAATATTCCAATATAACACTCTAAAAACGTAACACTCTAATAGAAGACACTAAAAAATTCCTTAGTATACTTTTCTCAAACGTAACAACGTAACATTTCAAAAAAATTCTTAGTGTATTTTTTCCAAACGTAACACTTCAATGTAACACACTAAAAAATTACTGTAACACACAAAAACTCCTTAGTGTGCTTTTTCTAAATGTAACATTCTAATGTAATACTCTAATGTAACATTAGAAAATCATACTAACAGAAATGTAGATTTCTACGTTTGACTATTAATAATTCAACCACCTATCCCCCCCAAAAAAATCTTCCACACCTCACATTTCTATTCTCATCCAAAAAAATGGCATCAAATCAAATAAATACAACTTTTCAAAATAAAAAGGACTAATTGATTCATAAGAAAACTTTTAGGACTAAATGGATCAGCATCCCTCCATATGGTATTTATTGGTAAATTTTCGGGACATTGAAAAATAGAATAAATGACTAATATTTTGAAACAAAAGGAACACTATATTTTTGCTAAGAAAAAAAGATTGACAGTTTCTTTTAATCTATACTATGATATTAAGTATTAGGGGAACCAAAGAAATCGAATCAAACCGACATTTTTGAGTTGGGTTGGTTTAGTTTTGAGAACATGGTTTGATTTTGGATTTTCAAATCATTAAATTGATAGGATTTGGTTGGTTCTTGGTTTAGACCTTGCCTAAACCGAACCAAGAACCAACCAGAGAACCGAATCTATTTATATATTTTATTTATAGTGAATGTTTTTACCTAATTACTCTATTATAATTACACATAATAATTTTTCATATAGAAGAATTATTAGGTAAACGAATGAAGTATTAGAAACTTGAGCCAGATTTTGCAATTGATTTAATTTGTATTGATCATATTAATGAATTTAATTTGTATAGATTATATTTAAGCTTGAATTTGATTTAATTTGTATTGACTTGCATTAAATAATATTTTTCTTTTTTTTTTGTGTTGTGTTTAAGTATTAAAAACTTGTGTATTTTAATTATTTTTTTATGAATTCAAGTATCACAAACCCTTCTCCCAACACCTTAATGGCAGAAACCATCTCTGCAATTTCACCCGAAGAAAATCCATTCCCATTCACAAACTTAGAATCAAGATTAGGGCAAGAATTCCCACCAGTCTTACCTGAACTCTTTGATCTAATTCCAGTAAGAATTGAATATCTGTCATTAAATTTCTTTGCCCTAAACCCATGAGGTACCAAATCTTGATCAATTGGGGTTTTTATGTAAAACCCACTATCTGAGTCAAAATTAGGTCCAAAATTCCTATGAATCTTCTCAAATTTCTTACTTCTAATTGGGCAAGTTAAACCAAATTAATCACATTCAGACTCTTAAATCCAAGAAAACACACAATACATGAATATATATATATATATAGTATAGATATACAACACCATTCAGAACCATCATAGATCATTAATAAGCACGAAAGTGTGAGAGAGTGGAGGAAGGTGACGGTGGGAGATATCACGGGAGGAGAGAGGGAAACGGTTTTGAGGTCGCTGCCAGACCACAGTAGTGGTCTAGATTTAGGGTTAGGGTAGGCAAATCTACAGATTTGCAGCTATTGGCATCGAATCGGCGACGGCGAGGAGGCGATATGAAAGTCTTTGGCCGCAGCAGACGATAGACAAGAAGGTGCTACGATGGAGGAAGAGATGCTGCGGTGGTGGTTCTCTGGTCATCACCATTCGTAGGAGAGATCATTTTGCAGCAACGATCGTAGAAGAGAGAGAGAGAGAGAAGATAGTGGATCGCTATAACAACCCTAACCTGTCATTAGCCTATAATCCTTAATTAAGAATGCTTAACAAGGAATTAAGATGAAATTATAAAGTTATTGTGCATTCTATGTGTTATTTCAATCTATATCTATTCATGGTAGGAATATCTATTTGTAATTCTGTTTCGGTGTGCAAATTGAAAGCCTTATCGGTGTCCGATTATGAAATTGACTCAGTTTATGTGTTATTTGAAATTTTTAGGACATTATGATAAATTTAATTAGAATTTGATTTAAAACCAAATAATTAGAATAAATTAATTAGAACTAATCACACTTACTTAGCTTAATCCTAACCAAGCCTATATAAGGCTAATAGTTGGCTCTAAACTTTTAGACTCAGCCTTATACACACTCACTTCATCTAATTTGAGCTCAAAACGTAAGAAGAGAGGGAGAGAAAGAGCTTGAGGATTGAATTTAACAAACAAGAGAGGAAGGAAGAATTTAGAAAAAGAATTGGGAATTGGCCTCCTAGCTCAAAGAATTGGACATCTAGAGTACAATTGAACACTTAAGGTAAGAATTGAAGCCTTTAGTTTGTAATTGAGACACTTAACACATGAATTCAAGAGAATTAAGTTTGCATAGGAGAATTGGAAGTTAATACGTGCATGCATCTATATATCATGGAGTTTTGAAGTTGTTTCCAAAGAATTGTTTCATGCATGTGGTAATTCTAGCTTGGTTTTGAGAATTCATCACATTCAATGTCATTTTACCTTATTTGATCATGTTTGGAAAGGTTGAAGTTCATGGCAACTCTTGCATGTTATATTTTCAAAGTTCCAAGTTTGATTTTGAACAATTGGTATACTTTCAAAATTGGTATACTTTTGGGCCTTGACTTTGTAGAGTTTTACAGACCGCTCGAGCGACTAATGTTGCGCTTGAGCGACCACCCTTATTTTTGAACCTTAGCTCGAGCAAAGGAAATGGCGCTCGAGCGAATACCCTATTTTCAACAAATTTGACTAAGTGTTTTGAATTACATTTTAGCATCATCATTGCATCCTAAGCATTCTTAAGCCTTAGTTAAAACATCATGATGAGGATAAGGATTAGAAACATACCTAGATAGAAAAAGAATAAGTTATGTATTTTCCGAGCTTATGTTTCAATGTATATATGTTGTGTGTTTCTGTAGGTTACGCGCCATAGACTGACTGATCTATCTGTTTTGACTATTTTGCTACTGGAGCTATCTATGAGTAATAACTTTATAAAGCTATGTTTAACTTTAATTATTTTCTTAATGATATGAAATGATTTGTTTTCTGAAACACTATTTTCTGTATGTATTCGTGGCATCCGTAACATCATGTGATATCGGTTTTTTGCTCTGTATACATCTCATGTAATTATGAGTCAACTGTACGTCCCATGTGATCATGGGTCAACTGTTCTGTTAGCGCTAATGGATGTACCATATATGATTATCTGTGAACTCTTAATATGAATCTGTATCTATTTCTAAACTTTGATTTCTGATTTGATATGAACATCATTCATAAAACCTTTACTCTGTTATTATTCATTGGGTTTCAGCTCACCGTACTATTTATGTATGTAGGTGACTAGGCGCATGACTAGGCACAGAGTTGATTGCCTGAAGTTCCGTTTTGTCAGCCAGCCGGTGTGTCTCTCGAGGAGGTTCCCAAGTTAAAGTGTGGTCATGTTCTGCTAACAAGTTTTAAGTTTTTATTTTCTTCTGTTTGTCTGAACAATTTTTGTAAACCCTATATATAGGGCTAAGTCCTTTTTTGACTGTATCTGCATTGGTGACATAAGACCAACGTGAATATGACGTCACATATGTGTATATAAGTTTAAAATTTTATGTCTCATGTATGTCTGCACAGCTCTATGGACACTGTATGTTTGTATAATTACTTCCGCTAGCCCCTTATTTTGTTAATTTGATCGAAGGCCTTTGGTAATCCTAGGATTACTGGCCGGTTACAATGCTAAACCGATAGAGCGGGTTTGGTTCGTGACAATTGCAGGAAAGAGAAGAGAGGTGGCGGTCTATGGCGAGAGAAGAGAGGCAAACCACAGAGAGACTCTTGGGTCTAACACGACGGCGGAAACTTCCGAGGAGAGAGAGAGAGAGAGAGAGCGCACAGAGAGATGGAAGAGAGATAATGAGAAGGAAAGAGACATGGCACACACAGAGAGTGAGAGGAAAGAGAGATAGAATGTATGTGTTTATATATAAATGGGTAAATTACACTTACCTCCCCTGAAAGTAGTATTAGAATTTGAAGAATAATTATGGATGATATCAGCAGAATCTATTTGAATTTGGAAGGGTGGGTAATAGAAAGGGGGTCTTGGTATATTAGTTTCAAAAGTAAAGAAGGTCTATGTTATTTTTGAAATCACAGGGGAGGAACCTATAATTAAGGCAAAGCTCGGGAGAGGTCAATGTAATTTACCCATTTGCTTATTTTTAGTATACTAGAACCATGGTTCCATTCTGAACCAATCTGAGCTTCATTCTAGTACATGATTGATTTGGTTCTGGGTTTAAAAACTTGAAACCAATCACGATTGGGTTGGTTCTAAATTTTGTATCAAACCGAACCAAACTGACCCATAAATACCCCTATTAAGTAAAGATTGGACTTGACGTCTAAGCCTTTACTTGCTTATTCTTATGCCGCGTATATAAGATTTCTCTATGAAATTTTTTAAAAAAATTATAGAAAAGTGTAAGAGAAGTCCAAGCCTTCACTTGCATTTCCTTACACCACATATCTCTCATTTCTCTCTATAAAAAAAAATTATATAGAGAAGTGCACAAGAAGTCTAGGCCTTCACTTATTTCTCCTTATGTCACATATCTTATTTCTTTAAGAAAAATTTTTTAAAAAAATTATATAAAGAAATGTATGAAACTCGAAACCTTAACCTTTAGCTTAAAAGAGAAAGTTTTTACTATCTGAAAACACACATATTATGACATTAATTTATTTAATATTATTTTTATTTTTATTTACTTGAATTGTACATATATCGCATTTGCCAACTGCTAATTTATTTAGGGCACTCAAGCCAAAAATCCAATTTTAAATTTTTATTACTCAAAGATTCACGCTGAGAACTACTTTATTTATAAGGACAAGCTTTTGCCTAATGACCAAACTACCCTCCATATATATACTTTGTTTTCATATCAAAACCTTAGTTCTCAAATTAGTGCTTCTCACACACACACTCTCTCTCTCTAGAGTCTCTTTCTTTCTCCTTTTCCGCAGCGCCTCTCCACTCCTTCTCCACCGCTTTACCACCGCCTCCACTGCTCAACTACTCTTGGTGGCAACCGACCTGGACACCACCCGCTGCTTCATACCGCCTCTGGCATTGTGGCGACCACCGCCAATGCTGATCGCCGTTACTCTTATGGCTCCCGCCAGCGAAGTACGCCGGAGCATCTGCTATATGGTTCACGGATGATTTAGAGAAAGAGATCCTTGATGACTCCTCTGATGCTTGGATCTCTGGCGACCTTGAGAGAGACCTTTCAAAGAGTACCCTATTTGGTCTTCCGCGGCAGCAATGGTCAAAAACCGAGCTCGTATGCAGCAAAAGGAGGTGGATCAGAGTAGTGGTTTGACTCGTGACGGCGATTAATACTTGTCTTCTGTCGTCTGCCATCGCTGACCACAATGCAGATCTCTCTTTCTCACTCAGATCTCAAATCTCTCACCTCACAAATCTCATATTTTCTACGGTTTGAAGAGATCAATCCAACGAGTGAAGCCGTTATTGAAATAGGATTCGCAAGATCTAAAGGGAACTTTGGAGTTGAGAGATCATGGGAGATATGAAGGCAGGATTGGCCATGGTTTAGAGAGAGAGTAGTGGTGGTTTTTCGTTAGGGTATGGAGATTTTCGGTGAGAGATTGGTGGTTTTTTTTATGGGGGAAGTGTGAAAGGAGTGGTCGGATGTGAAGAGAAATAGAGGACTTTGAGCTTTGATCTGTTCATGTTTTGGGGAGGACTGCAGTTTTTCTCTACGGCGTCGAGAGCCATAAGCTGCATCTGATCTCTATCTCTTGCTCATCTTCATGATCCATCCTCTTCGCCATTTTCTTAATCCACCTCTAAAAAATGTAAGCTAAAGGTCCATTTCTCTCTCTCTCTCTCTCTCTCTCTCTCTCTCTCTCTCGTTTTATTGTTGTGTGATAATGATATTGATGATGAAACAGATAAATTTTTTTGTTTTGGTTTTTGTTGAACAGATAAAGAGGGGGGAGCTAGAGAGAGAAAGAAAGAAGATTGATATATATTTTTTTGATTTGAGCACATATCTGTATTAGATTGAATATATGTGTTACATCTGATTTTCTTTTTTTTTTTATTTATTTATTATCTGTTGTTGATGGTTATTTTTGATTGTTGATTGTTGTTGTTTTGTTGATGATAATAATGAAACAGATCACACAGATATATATATATATAAAGAGAAAGATTTGAACAAATACCCAAGAAAATTTGAACAAATATTGTTTTGTTTACACAAATCTGTACATATAAGAGAAAAATATAAATATCTATGTACGTAATTTGCATAGATAAGAAATAGACAAACAGGAATTTCAAAAGATCACTCTTCGAATTTCAATAGATAACTTTCTATTTCAACCAAAAAAAAAAAAAGTTTGGTTGAACAGATAGCTTGGTATTTGAACAAATAGTTTGCTTGCGTAGATAATCTTCACTTTCTCCTCTCTCTAATTTCTACTAATAAAAAAATTAAAACGTATACATTAAAATAATTTCAACAGATAGGAAAAAATGAACAGATAATAAAATTTGGATAAGTATTTGAACATATAAAAGGAAAAAAAATTAAAACAGATGGTCAAAAAATTTGAACAGATAGAATTTTTTCTAACATATAGAAAAATAAATTTCAACAGATGGTTAAAAATTAAACAGATAGACATGAAATTGAACAGATAAAATTGAAAATTTTGGACAGATAGAAATTTTTTTGAGCATATAGGGTATTTTCTTGAACAGATAGTCAACGAAAATCAGATACAAAAAAAAAAAAAAAGTTAAGGAGTAAAATTAAAAACAAAATGTCCTTCAAAACCAAGAAAACGACTTTTTATCAAACTATTTCATAAAAGGTGAACCTTTCTTACGAATAAAAAAAATTCACTAGACCTAATAACTTAGACACTCTTTAAATTAGATTTATCACCAATTTTCTCATTTATTTATAATGACATGAGATATGCATATTAGTTTTAATTTATTATAAATTTAATCATGTAAGATTCAATTCTCTTACCATTGTGAGTGAATTGTGAATTTTAATTTGTGAGTTTCTAGTATGTTGTGAGTTTCTAGTATTGTTCTTTTGCTAATTACACTAATTTTTTAATTAAATTAAATTTATTTGTTTATTTATTTATTTGACAATATTCGTATTATCCTTTACGGCATCTAAACAATGATAAATTTGATCATTAAATGACAACATTATTTTTAAAATAAAAAAATTGATAAAATAACTGCTTTGGTTAAAGCAATAACAATGTTTCTTTGACTACGAGTCAGTTTGTGTGCATAGAGACTACATATAGATAGTGTGGGGTCATATTTTGTGAATAACAACATGTGGCCAAGCTGACGCCGAAGTGTCAGCTGAGGTGCCAAGTGGCTTGGACATAATGCTGAGGTGATCTCGGCTAAGTCGAGGTTATCTGCGGTGATACCGAAATCCGAGATATTTGGATAGAGGACTAGAGTCCTAAAACATGGGAGGATCTCAGTTTGGATAAAGATAAAGCTCTCAGGGAGTTTATCCCTATCTAGCTGAGAGTCCAAGATGAGCATTAAGCCTAAGTCCATTGAAGTTAGGCTTCTACGGGGATCAGGTCAGTGTTAGCTATAAAAGAAGGGCACCCTCATGGGTCTAAGGTATATCTTTTATGTGTGATAGATTGTGGGCAGTAAGTTCTTTCTTGTGAGTTAAGCACAATTTGCTATCTTTTGAAAGATATTTGATTACTGACTTGAGCGTCAGAGTGCCCCCGAGTAGACGAACCACCGCTAGATTCTTATCTTTCTGTGACAAGTTGTTCAAGCTTAATCTATTCTGCCAGTGCTCTCTAGATGAGTTTTCCCTTTTTGGTTGTGTGGTCAGAAATCAATACCCACAATTTGACGCCGTCTGTGGGAAAGTAAACAGAATAGATGGCCAATGATGGGCAGAAAAAAAAGATCAGGGACGACATCCCTAGTGGGAGTGGTAAGCATGCCGACCTAAACATGGAAGAAAAAAACCATAACGAAGGAACGCGGGATCAGAATCCCGGGGAGAAAGACGTCGGCCAAGAGGGCGACGCACCAAAGAAAGCAGGCCGAGACGAGTATAACAATGAAAGTGACCTCTAGGTATGGAAAGATAGATACCTGAGGAGGAACGGCGAGATGAAGGGAATGGAAAACAAGTTGATGGACCTGCAATCGGTTGTCAACTTCATGATGCAGAAAATGTCATGCAGCCGCCATTTCCATTAAAGGACGTGCTGATTCCAACGGCCAAGAACGACGCCCAGAAAGCAATCCCAACAGTCCCTTAGCATGACAAAGTGAAGGAATGCTCACATCGACCTTCACGGGATGCTGGGCGAGCAGAGTCAATGAGATGAGAGTCTCAGAGGACTCCTCGGACCAAGGGAACTTACGTCAAGGAACATCGGTATGTTCAAGGGAAGGAACTTTGTTTTGACACAGTGAATGAAGAGAAGTTCAAAAAGACCCACAACGACACCGGAAACAGTACACCAAAAAGGATGAAATCCATTGACAGCCAAGCTCCTGGTCAGACTAAGGAGGATTTGAGGGACCACCTTCTGAGGAAGCGGCAGAATACAGAGGTCACATCACCCGTCAAGTTGAGAACGCCGTTCTCGGTAGAGCTGGATAGGTTTGAGGCCCCAAAAAGGTTCCATATGCCGAGGTTCCAGATATATAACGGTAAGTCAGATCCAAACTTTCACGTCGGCTTATACCTAAATTCAATAGCCTTATATACTGGGAACAAACTGTTGCTGTGCAAGGTGTTCCCCTCATCCTTTGGGGAAATCGTTTCGGATTTGTTTCACAAGTTGCCGAAGGGAACTATGAAGAGTTCGAAAGGCCTGGCCGAGATGTTTGTGGGCAGGTTTGTCAAGAACAAGTTGCAACCATTAAGGGTAGACTCCCTGATGGCTTTGAAAATTAGCGAAGGTGAAAGCCTCAAGGCCTATGCCAAAAGGTATTATGAGGTGTTCAATCGAATACCGGGATGTAACCAAGAGTTGGCGGTCGTGTCTTTTAAGAACGGCCTGGAGGATGACTGCATGCTTCGAAAGTCACTAGCAAAGACTTTGCCAAAGAGTACGGAGGAGCTTATGGCAAAGATCAAGAAATATGCCAGAGCAGAAGATGATACACCGGGAGCAAAAGCGTCGAACTAGGAGAAGAGAAACAACTCGTCGAAGCAAGGCCGAGGTAATACTGGATTTAATAGGCAAGAAACAAGGCTGAGGGTGACAGGCGATCCTGCTTGTTCAATCGATCTATAAAGTTCTAGAAAGGATCAGGAATCAGCAGTATTATAAAGCGCCGGAGAGGATTCCTAGTGAATTTATGGAAAAAAGTCATGGAAAGCACTGTGCTTACCATAATGAGGATGGGCACCTAACTCAGGGGTGAAGAGCCCTGAAGACGCATTTGGAAGATTTGGTTAGACAGGGTCACTTGAGGGACCTGGTAGATGAGGCCAAAATGAGGAAAAAGTAGGCAAGGCTGCCCTAGGCACTAGCAGCACCACCTCCACCACAACCACAGCAAGCAGAACCTCGGGTGATCAATGTGATCCACTCGAAGGTTAATGAGAATGATATACGAGGAGAGACACAGAAGGTGAAACACTTACAGCATGCGTGTTAGGTCCAGCAAAAGAGGCCTAGGACAAACGAGTACCAAGGACCAATGGTGTCCTTTAATGAGGAAGACCTAGACATGGTGCAGCATCCACACAACGATGCTCTGGTAGTGACCCTCAAGATTGGAGAATGCCAGGTAAGACGTATTCTGATCGACCAAGGCAGCTCTTGTGACATCATGTATATCCGATGTTACAAGGAGTCGGGACTTCATTAAGATGATCTAGAGCAATCCAACAGCCCAATGGTCGGGTTTAATGGAACGCCGACATGGCCCTTGGTAGCAATAAATTTGGAGGTGCAGGCAGGCATCAGGAAGGTAAGCACAGAGTTTATAGTAATTGACACTTCCTCTCCCTACAATGTTATCTTGGAAAAGCCATGGTTGCAAGCGATGAGGGCTATTCTCTCAACGCTGCACCAACTGTTGCGGTACCCAACGGAGCATGAAATTGATGAAGTTAGAGGGGATCAAGTGCAAGCAAAACATTGCTCCATGGTAGCAATGAAATCCACATGTAACGTGTGAGAAACGGAAACAGCAGAAATTGAAGACGAAGACATAGAGATTATAGATGATGTTAGCAAAGAATCGACTGAGAAGAGTGAGGAAGCCTTGAAGAAAATTCTGGTCCAAAAATGGGGATGAAGAGCGCTTTTTCCTTCTCGACTCAGGCTTGGCCGAAGATGAAGAAGGGAAGTTGGAAGCATTCTTACGGGCAAACATAGAACTATTTGCCTGGATGCCATACGAGATGCCTGGCGTTGACCTCGAGGTCACGTGCCATATGCTTCATGTAGATAGGTCGGCTAAACCTGTCATTCAGTGAGCGAGGAGGCCGACGTTAATGCGTGTTGAGGCAGTTGAAGAGGAAGTGGACAAATTGCTAGAAGCAAAGGCCATTCGCGAGGTGAATTACCCTACTTGGCTGTCCAACACTGTGGTGGTGAAAAAGAAGAACGGCAAGCGGAAGGTTTGTGTTGATTTCACCAGCCTGAATAAGGCTTGCCTCAAGGATAGTTTTCCACTTCCCAAGATTGACCAGTTAGTAAATGCCACTTTAGGGGATTGAATGATGAGATTCCTGGATGCTTACAGGGGATACCACCAGATAGCAATGTATCCCCCTGATGAGGAGAAAACTACATTTATCACCCCAAAAGGGCTATACTGCTACAGAGTGATGCCCTTTGGATTGAAAAATGCAAGAGCAACCTATCAGAGGTTAGTAACCAAAATGTTTAGACACCTGATTGGTAAGACAGTAGAAGCGTACATTGATGACATGATTGTGAAAACCAGAGAATCTGAGAATCATCTGGCTGACTTAAAGGTAGTTTTCGACATTCTAAGGGGTATATCGGCTCTGACTCAATGCTTCAAAATGCGTATTTGGAGTCAGGTATGGTAAGTTCCTAGGATACTTGGTTACCAGAAGGGGCATTGAAGCAAGCCCGGATCAAATCAAGGCCATCCTTGACTTGAAAAGCCTAACATCAGCCAAACAAGTATAGATGTTGACTGGAAGGGCCACAGCCCTGAACAAGTTTATAAGTAGAAGTTCGGATAAGTGTAAACCATTTTTTAGTTTGTTAAAGAAGGCCACAGATTTTTTATGGACGGAAGAGTGTGAAGTTGCATTGACTGACTTAAAAAAGTACCTGACAACAGCTCCAGTTTTTTCAAATCTAGTACTTGGAGAGGAACTGTTCCCATACTTAGCAGTTTCAAAGCACGCAGTAAGTGTAGTGGTAATCAGAGAAGAAAAGGGAGAACAGAGGACAATATACTATGTGAGTAAAACCCTAGCAAGCGCAGAGACTAGGTATTTACCCCTGAAAAAATTAATACTAGCCCTGGTAATGGCTTCGAATAAACTGAATCACTACTTCCAAGCCCACAAGATTGTGGTACTGACGAAGCATCCTTTGAAATCCCTATTGCAGTAAGGAGATCTGACAGGCAGGGTAGCCAAATGGGAAGTAGTGTTAGACTAATATAACCTAGAATTCAGGCCCAGAACAATAATTAAGAGACAGGTGCTGGCCGATTTTGTGGCCGAGTTCGCACCTGGTGCCATCTCACGTCGAACTCCGACGTGCCGCAGCTTGGGGTGCCCAGGAGAGCAAGAAGAAACCCAGTTGGGGCCAAAGAACCCTACTCAAGCAAAACAGAAGAAAGAAGAAAAACCAAAGCCCTGCGACATCTACATCGGCGACTCCTTCCACCAGTTTGTTGATAGAAGTTCAAATTGTCAAGGAGCAGGGACAGAGGTAGTGTTAGTATCACCAGACAGGCGAATGTTGGAACAGTCTATTCATTTAAGGTTCAAGGCTTCAAACAATGAAGCAGAGTACGAGGCACTAATCGTAGTGTTGAAGTTAGCGACAGCAATGAAAGCCGATGAGGAGGTGGTCTTCTGTGACTCCCAACTTATTGTGAATCAGGTAACATGCGAGTACACAGCCCGAGATGAAAGAATAATAGCTTATGTCAAAGAAGTTGTTAGATTGCTAACATTATTCTAAGATTGCCAGCTACAACAGATTAGCTGAGATGATAATAGCCATGCCGATGCATTGGCTAACCTAGCTAGTGCAATGAAATTATGAGAGGTGAGGACAATAATGGTTGATTATTTGTCAGGCCCAAGTGTGGAACCACTAATCACAGAGTACGAAGCAATGTGTGTGGAGATGGGACCAAGTTGGATAGATGAAATAGTGATGTTCCTAAGAGATGGCAAGCTGCCAGACGACTGAAAAGAGGCACATAAGACTAGGTTGAAATCGACCAGGTTCAGCCTAACAACAGATGGCCATCTCTACAGGAGATCCTTCAATGGTCCCCTTTTAAGATGTGTGCATCCCTCCTAAGTTCAGGACTTCTTATATGAAATACATGAAGGAGTATGTGGAAGCCATGCGGGGGGCAGATCACTTGCTCACAGGGCCATTACTCAGGGGTACTAGTGGCCCTACATGCAGAAGGATGCTGAAGCTTACATCAGAAAGTGCGAGAAGTGTCAAAGGTTTGCACCTTTGATACATCAACTAGCAGCTTGGCCATTTGCCCAATGGGGCATGGACCTTGTTGGACAACTGCCCCCAGCAACTGGGCAAAGGAAGTTTTTGCTGGTAGCAACTGATTACTTCACAAAATGGGTAAAAGCTGAACCCCTTGCGAAGATTCGAGATATTGATGTGAAGAACTTCATATGGAAGAACATCATCACCAGGTTTGGGATCCCAAGGGTAATAATAGTAGACAATGGTATACAGTTTGACAGTAAGTTAATCAAAAGCTTCTGTGCAAAGTACAAAATCAAGAACTACTACTCTACTTCAAGTTTTCCTCAGAGCAATGGTCAAGCAGAAGCATTCAACAAGACTATCTTGGATGGGATCAAAAAAAGGCTGGAAGTAACAAAGGGAAAATGGGTGGAAGAGTTGCCCAATATACTCCAGGCATATCGGACTACGCCGAGAAGATCGACAGGGGAGTCTCCATTTGCCATGGCTTATGGCGCTGAAGTAGTAATCCCACTGGAAGTCGGCATCCCTGGGATCAGAATCCAGGGAGTAGAAAATGGGACCAATGAGGCACTCCTAGCCTAAGATCTAGACCTTCTAGAGGAGAAAAAAGATAGCAGCAACAATTCGATTGGGGACATACCAGCAACAACTTTTTAGGGCTTACAATAAGAAGGTCAACCCAAGAGAGTTCAAAGTTTGGGACCTTATGCTGAGGAAAGTAGTCAGCAACAAAAAGGATCCTAGGAAGGGTAAGTTCGACCCAAATTGGGAGAGGCCTTATAGAATCATCTCGGTCACCAGCAATGGGGCATATCGGCTTGAGGACAATGATTGCAAAGAGTTGCCAAGACCCTAGAACACTTGCAACTTGAAGTATTTCTATCATTAGATTTTTGTTTTTCGAAGTTTATGTCATTAGCCGAAGTAATAATAAAATTTTAGTTTGATTTTAATGAATTTGAAATTTGTGTGATAGGATTGACCAGTCTTATGGCGATGTTTCTAAATAAAACATGACGAATAATTTAGACTTATTATATGGCAGAGTTGAATTATACTTGCATATAATAGAGTTAAACTACGTTGGCGATGTTTCTGAATAAAACATGATGAATGACTTAGACTTATTATATGACAGAGTTGAATTATACTTGCATATAATAGAGTTGAACTAAGTTGGCGATGTTTCTAAATGAAACATGATGAATAACTTAGACTTATGACAGAATTGAATTATACTTGCATATAATAGAGTTGAACTAAGTTGGCGATGGTTTTGAATGAAACATGACGAATAACATAGACTTGTTATATGGTAGAGTTGAATTATATTTGCATATAATAGAGTTGAACTAAGTTGAATTAACCTAGCCTTGCCATGTCGGCAGAGTTAAACTCAGAATGGAACTAAGTGTGCTTTAGTTGGATTAACCGAGAAACCAAGGTTGAACACCTTGGCTAGTCTTTGTTTGAATCTGACTTCGGCGAAAGACTACAAACGCATAATGTGAACTTCAGTGGAACTTAGGGGGCAGGGAGCTAGAATGATTTGGGACATTTTTTTTTTTTTTTAGAGGAATTTACAAGCTAGAATTGGCTTAACACTTGTTGAAATTTTAGGAAAATTTACAAGTTGAAGTTAGCTGAAGTAATATTGAAAGAAGTATCCGAGGTACATACCAACCGAGATGACCAACCTGGTTGCCAAGCTTGGAAAGGATAGAAGGATGAAGTCTTGATAGAAGACAGCAAGTAGAAGTAAAGAAGCAGTACTTGACTGAATAAAGTTTAAAGAAACAAGCACTTGTAAAAATATTTTGAAATGTTTTTAAGTGTTAGCCGAAACAAACAGTCAAGGTTCATCTCTGAGGTGATTATACAGTTAAGTTTTTCTTCGAAGACATGCAAAAAATATTCTAAGTATAGAAACATGTATAGAAGAAAAGAAGGCATACATTCAACATTCAGAAGGAAATATAAGACATGCACTCAGAAAATGGAACTTGTTCCCAGACAAAATGGCACTTCGGCCCGGCAAAAAGACAACTTACAGAAAAGGCACATTGGCCAAATTGAAGTTAAAGCATTGTTTGAACAAAAAAAGTTACAATTATTGCAAAAAGGAAAAAGATTTTAAGTGGACCGTTCTACATCGGCGACTGGCTGTGTGTCGGCCTTGGCAAATAGCTGGGAAATCTTTTCGATAGTCTTCTCCACTTCGATCTCGGCATCGATCTCGAGAAGAGTTTGGTCGAGGCTTTTCTTGGCTGTCTGTACCTCAGCTTCTGACATAGCTCTCTTGGGAGAGGCACACTTGGAGACCTCGTTCTCCTCATCTTGAGTCAAGTCAAGGACTTGCTCATTCAGAGTTGGGCGACTTGGCCCCAATAGCAGCATCGTCTTCATTTACAACCTCTTTCTCGACATCATCATCCTCTGCATCATCATCAGATTCTTGTGGAGCTGGAAGTAAAGGCACTTGGAGCTGGTCAATATCATGGAGTAGGGAGTCCATTGGGATAAACATGTTGTTAAGCGCCGCCGTCCAGCCAAGGTAATAACCTCGATTGCAAGCCAGGTTAACTTGCCTTTTGCACTGATCGCGGACGGCGGCCTGCCCATCTTCAAAAGCCTTTTCATCGGCTACCTTGACCTTGGTATCCTTTGAGTCAAGGGCCTCTTGGAGCTTGGCCTCTAACTCAGCTGCCTTGGCTTTGGCAGCCTCAAGATCGGCTTTGGTGGCTTCGGCTTCAGCCTCGACCATTTTTGCTTTTTCTTTGGCTTGGTTTTGAGCAGCCCTGGAAGCCTTAGCTTGATCCAACAGAGCTCTATTATTGGCTTCGGCATGATTAAGCGAGGATAGGAGCTTGGCGGCTTTTTCAGTTTTCTTTTCCATCTCCTTCCTTGATCTCTGTCTTGACCGCATATGAATACGCGTACTGGATGGCCTGTAAAGATTAGAACAGAATAGGAAAAATTTGACTAAGTGTTGAAAGACTATAAAAGAGTAAATAAGGAGGCTTACCAAGATTGAGTGCTACATCATCAGGCCGAAGTTCTCATACTCATAAAGGTCGGCCATTTGATTCAAATCTTCTAGTAAGAGCACAGCCGTTGATAAGGCGGCGTTGACCTCCACGTCATGGATCGCGCTATCACCAGCTATCAAAGGTCTGTCCCCTACCATGACCTCGGACATCCAGATCATGCTACGGGGAAAGCTGCTGCTACCTTCAGGGCGGTCAGACCTCAGCTTCTTTGCAGAAGGGACGTCGGGCGATGGGTCATTGGTTGGCCTCTTGTCGGCAGCAGGAGTATTCTTTTCAGACTCGGCCAGTTTTGAGATCGGTACAGTGTCCTTAAAATCAATCTGAGTCACTGTAGCTTTGGTCTTAGCCTTCTTGACTTTCTTAGGCTTTGGCTTGGATTGAGAGGGAGAAGAGGAGGATTGAACAGTCACTGCCCCAGGGATATCAGCTATAATGTCCTCAATGACGACTGGTTTGCGGCCCATTTTGTCGGCAGTGGCAGCAAGTGTGACTTTGGTGCTGAAGTGAATGGCGGGAAGGGCGATAGTAGGATTGGCAAGATCATAGGCTGACACCTCAGAATCTTGTCATTTGCGGCTACGAGTCCGGCCTGCAGGTATGTTTGGTAGAGCACGACGTCGGCGTTGGCGCTGAGATGGTGGGATGAGTTGAGCTGGAGCAGAAGTGGAGGGTTGCTTTACTAGGTCTGATGAAGAGACCTGATCTGGTCTTGGCGATGAAGCAACTGTGGGAGTTGTTGCTGATTCGGGAGTCTTGCTTCGGCGTGGGACATCGGGTAACGCGGAATTGTAGGCCGGGATATAATTAAGGAGCAAAGGGGCTTTGCGCTTATTAATATCCAAACCTAAAAGCCTTTTTAGATTGGGGTTGGGGGAAGAAGGTAAGCCGAAAATCATTTGCTAGCTGGGAAAGAGCTGCAAAAAGAAGTAAGAAGAAGAACATTACAAAAAACGGATATATACTGACAAATCCTAGCCGAAATATGATTAAAAAGGTAACTCAGCTCTTACCATCACCTTCTTTAAACACCGATCGGCGCAGATGATAGAGATGAAGGTCGTTGTCAGGTGCAAATTCCCAATTGCCTGAGACGATGAAGTAATCATCTTCAGCACCCTTGTTAGAGTCTGGGAGGTCGGCTATTAGTTTGTAGGCAGTGGACCTAGGCTTGAGGTAGTATATGTAGCCTTTTTCAAACTTAAGGCCACACATGGTATAACAGAATTGGATGTCGGTTAAAGTGATCCTAGCTTTTTCTCGGTGTGCAAGTTCAATTATGCCATTGATGACCTTATATGAGTTTATGACAAGTTGCATGGGATTAAGTTTGTAATAGTGGAGGATTTCACGAAAGAGAGTATCAAGGGAAAACCGAAGTCCCCATTCGATAAAGGCAACCACTAGGAAGGGCATGGAGTCTCTATCCAGCATACTAAAGTCCTCCTCCCCAGCCAACCTAATCTGGACGTCAGCTGGGATAGAAAACTCTCTCCTAATGTAACGCCCCGACTTCCGGGTCGTTAATAAATCAATCAACCTCAAATTTATAATCGCAGATAACTCATAATCCCAAATATACAAATCATCTCCACAAATAATTAACTCAAATGTCTCCAAAACATAAATTATACAAATCTCCAAAAATAATATATAGTTGTGGACTAAAAGAATCTCCAACTCAAACAATCTCCTTAGATGCTTCAACTTCAACCGCCACTAAATTTGCTCCATGCCTGAAAAATAAATTAATTCGGGAAGTATACAATACAACAGGAATAACAAGGCTCAGATAGAAAATAAATTAACAGAGATCCAGTAATTACACAACCGATTAGATTCGATAATCAAACAATTTACCAAATTGCACAAACAAATCAACTCGACATATGATACTTTATCCACAACCAAATACCTGGTCCTACTCGGTACATGACCAATGACCGGCCTCACCCACCTCACCCAAGCACAAACGCTTATCTGGGCGATTGGTCCAAGTTATTAGCAAGGTCTACTCGATCCATGTACGGAGCATTTCCATGTCATTTAGTCAGACAAATCAACATTAACTACACAGAACAACTTCATAGAATTTATCAAATGACCAGAGTACTCAAATGAATCAACAACGAATAATTCCACAGAATTTACCAAACGATCAGAATAATCAAGAGGATTACAAATTGAAAGTAATTAACATAAACCCTTTGTAAAGAGATTTAGAATAAGCATATTGTATACCACCCAAATTACCTCAAATCAATCTCCTCTGTCTCCAACGTTCGAATCTCGATCTTTCTCCATGAATCTCCAAATTCTAAGCCATAAGGTATGTAAGGTTTCACAAAATCTACAACTCTCCTCCTTTATGAAAAAATACTTACTCTCACTTTAAACATTCTTAATCTAAACTCTAAATCTATATAACAAATGGAAAGAGATATGGAAAAACCATTGGAAGAAGTTGAGAGGTGAGCTCAATTTATAGGCAAACTTGGTGTAACATGGCATAAAAACCCACTGGTTGGAATTGAAAGGTCAAGTTAGAATTTACTTGTCATTAAAGCCCACTAATAAATACTAGTTGGATTATGAAAAGACACTAGTTGGCATTAAATTGACACTAGTTGGATTAAATGAACACTAGTTGGGCAATAATTTAAACATTATTTTTTTTAAAGCGAATACATTTTCAGGGGCTTCACAACCTATCCCCCTTAAAACAATTTCGTCCCCGAAATTCAACTACATACTGCCTTCGAAAAGCTCGGGGTTTAACAATCTATCCCCGTTAAACAAATTTTGTCCTCGAAATTGACAATCTCTTATACTCCAAAGTTTAATAACTATAACCTCTTCAGATAATACGCTTTCGCTACGCACTCTGATATAAACAACCATTTTTTTTTTTACCTCAAATATCAATCATGTTTTTTTTTTTACCTCAAATATTGAACCCAATTATTAATCACCCAACAGATCCCATGTAAGACCTAATCCCTACGCTTTGATACCATTTGTAACGCCCCGACTTCCGGGTTGTTAATAAATTAATCAACCTCAAATTTATAATCGCAGATAACTCATAATCCCAAATATACAAATCATCTCCACAAATAATTAACTCAAATGTCTCCAAAACATAAATTATACAAATCTCCAAAAATAATATATAGTTGTGGACTAAAAGAATCTCCAACTCAAACAATCTCTTTAGATGCTTCAACTCCAACCGCCACTAAATTTGCTCCACGCCTGAAAAATAAATTAATTCGGGAAGTATACAATACAACAGGAATAACAAGGCTCAGATAGAAAATAAATTAACAGAGATCCAGTAATTACACAACCGAT
The DNA here is from genome assembly GCA_025200525.1 of Camellia lanceoleosa. Lineage (NCBI taxonomy): Eukaryota > Viridiplantae > Streptophyta > Magnoliopsida > Ericales > Theaceae > Camellia > Camellia lanceoleosa. The sequence goes on along the minus strand of CM045760.1, from coordinate 163,049,144 downwards.
TAGATTCAATAATCAAACAATTTACCAAATTGCACAAACAAGTCAACTCGACATATGATAATTTATCCACAACCAAATACCCGGTCCTACTCGGTACATGACCAATGACCGGCCTCAACCACCTCACCCAAGCACAAACACTTATCTGGGCGATTGGTCCAAGCTATTGGCAAGGTTTACTCGATCCATGTATGGAGCATTTCCACGTCATTTAACCAGACAAATCAACATTAACTACACAGAACAACTTCATAGAATTTATCAAATGACTAGAGTACTCAAATGAATTAACAACGAATAATTCCACAGAATTTACCAAACGATCAGAATAATCAAGAGGATTACAAATTGAAAGTAATTAACATAAACCCTTTGTAAAGAGATTTAGAGGAAGCATATTGTATACCACCCAAATTACCTCAAATCAATCTCCTCCATCTCCAACATTCGAATCTCGATCTTTCTCCATGAATCTCCAAATTCTAAGCCATAAGGTATGTAAGGTTTCACAAAATCTACAACTCTCCTCCTTTATGAAATGCTTACTCTCACTTTAAACATTCTTAATCTAAACTCTAAATCTATATAACACATGGAAGGAGATATGGAAAAACCATTGGAAGAAGTTGAGAGGTGAACTCAATTTATAGGCAAACTTGGTGTAACATGGCATAAAAACCCACTGGTTGGAATTGAAAGGTCAAGTTAGAATTTACTTGTCATTAACGCCCACTAATAAACACTAGTTGGATTATGAAAAGACACTAGTTGGCATTAAATGGACACTAGTTGGATTAAATGAACACTAGTTGGACAATAATTTAAACATTATTTTTTTTTTAAAGCGAATACATTTTCAGGGGCTTTACACCTAAAGTGCTCTAGTTTTTCTGGGGTATCTATTCTTCACCTAAACGTACCCATTATCTCGACTTAGAGTGTTTTGGGATGAATGTCAGGGAGAAGAAAATGATAGGGATTGAGAACCTCGGCTAAAACCTAAAATGGAACTGGGGCAAGGGTTTTTGAAGATCAAGGGGGAATTTGTTTCAATTTTCCTAAAGAATGTGATTTCTATCAAATCCCAAACCTAAATCTATACGGAAACAAGAATCAAAGGCTAGAATCTGGAAACAAGTCAAAGAAAAACAGAAAAGAGCATGATTCAGAATCAAGAAAGCAACATTTTTCAAGAAGCACTGAGTAGATGTGTGCGGATCTGCAAAAGCCAAGAACAGTGGAAAAATTGTTAAAGCTTCTGAACAATACGTGTGTGCGAGAATCATGAGCAATTTGAATAGACACAAGGATATATTGAAAACCACGAATCACAGACAAACACGAGATTCAAAATACAGCGAAGATTCAAGAATAAAAATTGATTTGCAATGGCAATGAACAACATGTAAACAGGTAACAAATTTGAAACAAATCAAAGGAATAATGAAAGACTAAACTTAAAGAGAAAAGAAATTGTGAACTTACCAAATTGAAATGAGCGCTGATATGAGGATCGCCGGAGTTAGATGGCGCAAATGGCCAAAAACAGATAATGAAAAGGTCACTGGAGATGGTAATCAGAGCAAATGTAGAGCTTCGAAGGTATGAAAATGGCAGAATCTAGAGAGCAAAAAGTTGAGCACAAGAGAAAGAAATCAAATTTTGCGAAAGTGATGAGGAAAAGATAGAGAGAGAGTTTTGTCAAAACTCGAAAAGGCAATGAACCATAAGGAAATGCCTTAGACGACGTGCTTGTCAGGCGGCGTGCGCAGAAGTGACGCGACCTGATAGCGCGTGTCAAGTACGAACCAATGAGAAAGGGCCATGTGGAGGAAACGGCTGAGTAAACTGTGCATGACAGCTCATGCGCAGTCAAAACCCTTGGAGTTCTCGATTAATGAAGTGAAAACCTCGGCTAAGAGGAGCGATCTCGGTTGAGATATTTAAAGAACTTGACTCTGGGTTCTTGATCCTTGATAAAGATGGGCAGTTGAGTCCTGGGGACTTAAAGCTGACAAGTCGTGACTTCGGTAAAAGAGAGGAATGAATTTTAGCCGACATGGTGTATAAGCAAGTGGTGTAGGTTCCATCATCTCAGGTTGCCGAGGTAATAAAACCTAGGGAGCAATTGCGAGGTCATATTTTGTGAATAACAGCACATGGCCAAGGTGACGCCGAAGTGTCAACCGAGGTGCCACGTGGCCTGGACATGATGCCGAGGTGATCTCGGCTAGGCCAAGGTTATCTACGGAGATACCAGAATCTGAGATATTTGGATAGAGGACTAGAGTCCTAGAATAGGGGAGGATCTCAGTCTGGATAAAGATAAAGCTCTTAGGGAGTTTATCCCTATCTAGCTGAGAGTCTAAGATGAGTATTAAGCCTAAGTCCATTGAAGTTAGGCTTCTACAGGGATCAGGTCAATGTTGGCTATAAAAGTAGGGTACCCTCGTGGGTCTAAAGTATGTCTTTTATGTGTGATAGATTGTGGGCAGTAAGTTCTTTCTTGTGAGTTAAGCATAATTTGCTATCTTTTCAGAGATATTTGATTACTGACTTGAGCGTCGAAGTGCCCTCGGGTGAACGAACCACCGCCGGATTCTTATCTTTCTGTGACAGGTTGTTCGGGCTTAATCTATTCTGCCGGTGTTCTCCAGCTGAGTTTCTCCTTTTTGATTGTGTGGTCAGAAATCAACATCCACAAATAAAAAAAGAGCTACTTCCCACTATTACCATATCAAGGAAAGCAATTGGGGTCGACTATCTCATGTTAGTTTTTGTATATACACGCCATTCATCACTATTATAGCCACTTGTGCAGAACATACTCACAAAGAAATGTGTGGTTAAATTAAATTGTGAAACTCATGTATTAAATAAATTTAGATCATACATTAAATATTTTGAATAATTTTTATTCAAATTTTATGTGCCTAACATTGCTAAAAAAGGAATAAAAGGCACAAAAAGGCTCCTACATGAGTACCTCCATGCTAAAGGGATGCATTTGTGGCACCAAATATGAAACTATTTCTTAAATTTAAAAACTGGCTTTTTTTTTCCCTGTAAGTTGCTTGAGGTATGGTCCTATGAATGATGTATAATTATGTGTTTCACCACTCAATAACCTAAACACAAAAAAAAGGAAAAAGATGAAAGAATTTTGTAACCCAAGATCATATTTAATCAAAAGTTGGATTTTTATCAAGTTCAAATTTGAACTTGATTGTCATTTTTGGATTTGTTAGGTCCACCACAATTTTCATTTTAATAATCTAAATTGTTTATTTTTTAGGACTTCTCCTGTATATTATTAATTAAAAAATTAGATCCATCTGATAATCGTAACATTTTCATTTTGTTGTGTTTATTTAAAAAATATAAATGATCTGAACCATTTATTTTTCATGGTCCTCTATGTATATCATCTATGAAAACAATTAAATTGATCAAATAATCTATTTATTTTGGTTTTTGATTAAGTAATGCTACACATTATGAAATAAATATCATAAAAAATTTTATGAAACTAATCCAAGAGTAATTACACAATATACAATAAACACTATAAATTAATCCAAAAATAAAGAATTTTTATAAAAACTGAGAGGGTAATTTATATGTAAATTGGGCCGAGGTGGGTAATGGGCCATTCTGTGGGCCACAGTAAGAAGGGCTGAGTAAAAGGGCCTTGTAATTAGTCCGGTCCAGAGGAGCCTTGCAGATAGCTCGGTCCGAAAGAGCTTGGTAGTTAGCTCAGTCACCTCGGTCGGCGCGGTGACAGTTAGCTCGGTCAAACCATCTTGAGCCGAGGTATTTGTGGCTTCTACTTAGGACCTTGCTGTTGAGTAGCTCGGTCCAAGTACGCTCTAGTTAGCACGGTCTACAGGCGAAGCCGAGGTACATGTTACACATAAAGCACCGGGATAAATGTAACATGAGTATTGTTAGCCCGGTTACATTGTCATGTGCCATGGCAATGCTAGCTCGGTCGGTTGGACATACCACCGAGCTAGGACCATCTCACTTGGTTTAAGCAGTGAGGGGGGTGTTGAAGGATAAGCATTATCTTTTAGGAGAGTAATCCGTAAGAGGACTCTGCATGGAGAAATAAGAGTCCTACTAAGACTGTGCCACACGGAACCTTTAAAAGCTCATAGCATCACCTATGGAGAGGTAACACAACTTTGATTATCGAATACACAGAGCTTTTGTCTATTTGTCTATTTTGCTGACTTAGGCATCGGAGAGGTATCCGGTTCACACCCACCGGCTAGCTCACGTTTGTGTTTTCAGGGAGTAAAGCGACGACGTTTGGAGGAGCGCAGACTTGATCAACAGGATTATACAAGGACAATATTTCGTGCTCGTACAATTGGTGCCGTTTGTGGGAACACCAGAATGAACAAAACCTCTTGATCAAGTTTTTCTCGCTAGTTGAAAGCAATGGCGCACAATGAAGATTTGCCACATTCCGCCATCGATGGTCAAACCCCAGAGGGTGGTGGGAGGCGCGAAGGTTTGCCTTCTATCCCTCCCATGGCAGATTTGGAGCCCCAGCGACAGAACCCCCGGAGAGATGCAAGGGGCAGGCATACTAACAGCCCCTGTCACTCCCAAAGTCTAGAAAGACAGAGGCGGAGGATCGATCCTCAAGTTATGGAGGATCGCGTAAAAGAACAAGACGAGTTAATAAGGAAGATGGCGGCAGACATGGAGGCTATGAAACGCCAGATTAAAGGAAAATGGGTGGCGACAGGAGAGGGGCACAAAAGAACCACGCCCCCTCGCCACTCAGAAGATCGTGGTAGGCACACCACTCTGTCACAAGCAGAGAGTAGGAGCCTGAGAACAGGCGACACTCAATCAAGGAATACCAGGACTGGTTACTCCAGGTCTGAGAGAACGAGGACTGAGAGGTCATGTACTAAGGGAAACACCTATCGGCCCTCACGTACACAACAAACTGCATCCAGGCAAACGGAGTTGCCTAGATCGTCCGACCTACGGACTGTGCTTGAAGAAAAGGCATGATGGAAGGAGGATACCAGGGCACGCAACCTACGCAGAAGTTTCATTTCTTCAAATAGCTGGCTCCTCGAGCATGAAAGCTGCCGAGGTCGGAATACCGCGGTCTCGGTTTACTTAACCAGTAGACAAGGTCTTAGCCAGATTGCAAACTTCGCCGTTCGTTCCGGTAATTGAGAATGCACCTCTACCTTCAAGCTTCAACCAGCCTAAGTTCACCACTTATGAGGGGAAGACAGACCCCTACATGCACTTAAGCCACTTTCGCTAGGTTATGGTGGTACACTGATGGAACAAAGCTTTAATGTGCATCCTATTCCCATCCAGCCTTGGCGACCTAGGTTTAACCTGGTTCAAAAGGCTACCAAAAGGTAACATGGCCTCCTGGGCGCAATTGGCAGAGGCGTTCGAGACAAGTTTCAGAACAAACACCAAGACGCCGGTGGAGATCGACCAACTACTCTCCATTGACATGGGCGACAAGTAGACGTTGAGGTCATACAACAATCGCTATTGGGAGACCTTCAACCAAATAGGAGATTGCCCCACAAATCTCGCCATCACACAGTACAAAAGAGGCCTTCCAGTCGGAAACAAGCTGAGGGACTCAATTACCATGATGCCCCCCCTCACAATGGAAGCCTTAATGGAGAGGGTACACCAGCACATTTGGGTGGAAGAGAATGGCGCCCATGCTAAAACAAAGTCTGGTACAGCCACAATACCAGATAAAAAGACTTCGGCAAAAGTCAATGCGGTAGAACGTCCAAGCAGAAACAGGCGAGGCAAGCGGGACAACGGAGAGGACCAAGATAAAAGGTGGTTAAGAGTCCGCACTACCATTACCACAGTGTTCAAAAAACCAATCTATCGGATTCTCAATGAGATACGTGATAAACCTTTCGTCAGGTGGCCAGCTAAGTTAGGAGAAGCGCAAAAGGACTATGACGAAAGATCTCGGTGCACCTTCCATAAGGAAAAAGAACACTGCACTGAGAATTGCACACCGTTGAGACAGCACCTGGAGGAGTTAGTGGCAGCCGAGCGCTTGGACCAGTGCATAGAATGAGGGACACAGCCAGCCCCCCAGAACCACGATCACCCAAACGGAATGCCGGTCGGCGCCCCACCTCAAGGCGTTATAAACGTAATACATGGGGTATTCGAACCTGAGCGAGTATGTGAGCTTAGGGGAATGATCAAGAAGGCTGAGCACTTAAGGGTGCTATTAAGTGCACAACCTACCATTAAAAAGGGGAGAACAGAGGCCACGAACGTCATGTCTTTTTCAGACATAGACTTGGCAATGATATATTGCCCTCACAATGATGCACTGGTCGTCACTCTCCGCGTCAAGAATTACGACATCAAGCGAATTTTGATTGACCAAGGGAGCTCATGTGAGATAATGTATTACGAAACCTTCAAACAATTGAAATTTGAGGATAAAGACTTGGCACCTGCCGTATCTCCCCTGATCGGATTCAACTCAATGCCAGAATGGCTAGTTGGCAAGATAATCCTCCCAGTCAGAGCAAGAAGCATAACTAAACAAGTGGAATTATGGGTATTGAAAGTGCCTTCCACTTACAACATAATCTTGGGAAGGACATGGCTGCATGCCATGCGATCGGTAGCGTCAACCTACCATTAAGTAATGTGATTCCCCAACGAAGCCGGAGTAATTGAAGAGGTCTTTGGAGATTAGATCATGTCCAAACAATGCTTTGTCACCGTAAACGGCAGTCGCGCTGCCAAAGGGTTTGTTCAAATGGTGGAAGAACCAGAGAGCAATGAATTGTTTGCGGATGTTGGCAAAACCGCTGAATAGAAGGCAATGGAAGACTTGGTACAAGTAAGAATAGATGAAAAGAACCCGGAAAAGTTCTTTTTGCTTGGCTCATCTATGTCCAGCACTGAGATGATAGAGGTCATGGAATTCTTGACCTCTAACATCGAAGTGTTTGCCTGGACGCCGTATGACATGCCTGCCATTGACCCAAACTTCATCTGTCACCAATTGAACGTCCACCTAACTGCCAGACCAATTATACAGGGCACTCGTAGATCAGCTCTCCACCACGCCGGGATAGTGGCGAAAGAAGTAGAAAACCTACTAGAAACAAAAGCTATCAGAGAGGTGCACTACCCCAAATGGATCTCCAATACAATAGTGGTGCCAAAGAAGAATGGAAAATGGCATGTCTGCGTGGACTACAAAACAGTCAACAAGGCATGCCCAAAGGACAGCTTTCCTCTACCACGAATAGACCAACTGGTAGATCTGACGGCAAGACACAACCGTCTTAGCTTTCTTGATGCGTACAGAGTTTACCATCAGATCGCTATGTATGAGCCAGACCAGGAGGTCACATCTTTTACGACGCTAAGAGGACTGTATTGTTAGAAGATCATGCCCTTTGGCCTTAAGAACGCAGGGGCAACATTCCAACAAATGGTCACCAAGATGTTCGAACCATTGTTAGGTAGAACAATGGAAGCCTACATCGATGTCATGGTGGTCAAGAGCAAGGATAAGAATGACCATCTCAGGGACCTAGGCGAGATGTTTCAGATCCTAAAGAAGCACAAGCTACGCCTTAATGCATCCAAGTGTGCATTCGGCGTAGGATCTGGCAAATTCCTAGGCTTCTTGATGACCAACCGAGGTATAGAAGCAGACCCCTCTCAGATCAAAGCAATCCAAGATCTAGAGAGGCCTAACTCAGTAAAAAAAGTGCAGCATCTCACCGGCATGGCAGCTGCGCTCAACCGGTTTATAAGTCGGTCGTCAGATAGATGTCGACCATTTTTTCAAGCATTAAAGGCCAAGTTTGAGTGGGATAAAGAATGCGACCGTGCCCTGGAAAGCTTAAAAGAATACATGTCTTCTCCACCATTGCTAGTGACCCTAATACTTGGAGAAGAACTATTTCTATACCTGGCAGTTTCGCAGAACATAATTAGCGCAGTGTTGGTCCGAACGGAAGGAATCCAACATCTGCCCATCTTTTATGTCAGCAAGACATTGCTGGGCGCAGAAACCAGGTACTTACCATTGGAAAAATTGGCCTCAAGGAAGTTGTCGCATTACTTTCACGCCCACACCATAATCGTTCTCACAGCCTTTTCATTAAAAGCTTTGTTTGAGAGAGCAAACTTTTCTAGGCGAATCTTGAAGTGGGCAGTAGAGTTAGGACAGCTCGACATCAAGTTTCAACCCAAAACCTCGATAAAAGCCCAAGCTTTGGCAGACTTTGTCACAGAATTCACTCCAGAAAGTCATCACATCTGCCCAGTGGACTTGACTGATACAACCATGGGGATGGAAATTGTCACCGGAATAGCGCAACCCCTGGTATAGGATACCCAATCAGATCCTAAGGTAGACCAGAGTGAGCAAAGGGAGGAAGAAGCAAACCATGCTACACCAAGCAAAGACTCATCAACAAATAAAGACTTGGTACAATCAGATAATGAGAGGTAAACAGTAAGTGTGGACTTTGAGGAAAACACCAGCAACACTCAGGACCCCAAGGCATCATCCGATCCCTCTACCTGCTAGAAGCTATTCGTTGGAGATATGTGAAAGCTCTTTGTGGATGGCGCATCCAACAAACACGGTGCAGGGCTTGGCATAGTCCTCATCTCACCAGATGGCCTGGTAGTAGAACAAGCAGTCAACCTTGGCTTCCCAGCATCAAACAACGAAGCAGAGTATGAAGCACTTTTAGCATGACTGAAATCCACATTCTACATGAAGGCAACCGAGCTAATGGTTTACAGTGATTCCCAGCTAGTTGTAAACCAAATTTCAGGCGACTACGAGGCAAAGGATGATAGGATGGCCAAGTACCAAGAGTTAGTCAGAAAGGAGATCATGAAGTTCAAAGTAGTGCGGATAGAGTAGATTGGGTGAGAAGAAAACAGCAGAGCAGACGAACTAGCAGGCTTTGCTTCAATGGTAGACACATCCATCCCACATCCACTACTGATCGACTTCCTACCAAGACCAAGCATTGAAGAACCCGAAGTAGAAGAGATATGTTGCGCTGAACTAGGCCCTTCATGGATGGATCCCATCATAGTGTTCCTAAAAGACGGCATTTTACCTGAAGAGAAGAAGGAGGCCAACAAGATAAGAGCAAAGTCACAGCGATTTTGGCTCTCTCCATCAATGGCCTTGTACAAGAAATCCTTCACAGGACCTTACCTGAAGTGTGTCCATCCTAGCAAGGTCGAAGCATTCCTGTTCGAGATTCACGAAGGTGTATGCGGCAGCCACCAAGGAGGGAGATCTTTAGCCTATAGAGCAATTTCACAAGGATATTGGTGGCCCTACATGCAACCAGATTCAGAGAAGTATGTGAAGAAGTGCGAGAAATGTCAGAAGTTCGCACACCAAATACATCAGCCAGCTAGAGAACTTCTACCATTAACTAGCCCATGGCCCTTCGCAATGTGGGGCTTGGACATAGTAGGACCACTTCCAACAGCACCCGACAACAGGAAGTTCTTTCTTGTAGCAACAGACTACTTCACGAAGTGGGTGGAGGCGGAAGCACTCGCTTGAATAAAAGAGAAAAATGTGAAGAAGTTTGTCTGGCAGAATATCATTACTCGGTTTGGCATACCCAAAGCTCTAATATCAGACAACGGCACGCAGTTCGACGACAAAATTTTTAGAGGCTTTTGTGAGGAATACAAGATAGAATTCTACAATTCTACACCAGCATACCCCCAAGCAAATGGCCAAGCAGAAGCGTCCAACAAAGTCATCTTGGATGGATTGAAGAAAAGGCTAGAGAAAGCAAAAGGAAAGTGGGCAGATGAGCTTCCACATGTTTTATGGGCTTACCGTACCATGCCTCGGCGATCAACTGGAGAAACACCTTTTTCCTTGGCCTATGGCATGGAAGCAGTAATCCCACTGGAAGTTGGCCTCCCCACCATTAAAAGCGAAAATTTTGATCCAGATTTAAATGGAAAAGCCATCGCATTGGAGCTCGACCTTGTAGAAGAAAGAAGAGAAAGAACACTGGTTCACATTGCCTCATACCAATAGGAATTATCCAGAAAATACAACAAGACAGTACATCCAAGGCAATTCAAGGTTGGAGATTGGGTACTGCGCAAAGTAATGGGAAACACCCTGGTACCCGGAGACGGCAAGTTAGGGCCCAATTAGGAAGGACCCTACAAAGTGGTTGGGTTAGCAGGAAAAGGGGCATACCACTTGGAAGACGAGGACAGCAAAGCCATTCCCAGGCCATGGAACACTGCCAATCTCAAACTATTTTATTTTTAGCTTTTCTTTAAAATACTTTTAATTTTTCTTTTTCTCAATAAAACAAGTAATTTTCTTTTCAGCATAATTGTTTTATTCTGTAAAAATTGTTTTAGTGAGCTAGGGGCAACAAAAGCAGAGTTGGCCGGAATAACCAACTTTAAGTTCTCTTCAGCTAAGATAAGGATCTAGGCTGAAGAGGTTTGCTAGAAAAACCAACACTACTCCTAAGCCCAGGATAAGGATCCAGGCTGCAGGATGTTTGGCAGGAATAACCAAACACTTCACTCTAGGTTGGCAGGAATAACCAACTTACAGGTTGGCTGGAATAACCAACACCCCTCCTAGCCCAGGATAAGGATCCAGGCTGCAGGACGTTTGGCAAGAATAACCAAACACCTCACTCAGGGTTGGCAGGAAAAACCAACTTTGAGCTCTCTTCAGCCAAGATTAGGATCTAGGCTGAAGAGGTTGGCTGGAAAAACCAACACTTATTGTTCTTCGGCCGTGATAAGGATCTAGGCTGAAGAGGTTGGCTAGAAAAACCAACACTTATTGTTCTTCAGCCGAGATAAGGATCTAGGCTAAAGTGGTTGGCTGGAAAAACCAACACTTACTGTTCTTCAGCCGAGATAAGAATCTAGACTGAAGAGGTTGGCTGGAAAAACCAACACTTACTGTTCTTCAGCCGAGATAAGGATCTAGGCTGAAGAGGTTGGCAGGTATGGCCAGTTAGTTTGCAAAGTTAAGACCGGGATAAATATCTCGGCCGGAAAATGTTATACTTCATTCAGATTACAATTGGAAAGAAAAGGCAAGCATAGATTAAACCGAAACAAAAGTTGGAACAAAAAAAGATTTCATTGAAAATTCAAATCAAGTACAAAATGTGGGGCCTTAGCCCGGTTACAATTTCTCTCCAAAAGCAAAAAGAAGAAAACACAAGATTACGCAAAGAGGTCATCAAGATCCGCATCCAGTTCAACTCGGAGCCCGGTTTCAGATGGTTGTTCGGTCGTTAAGTCTTCTACCGATGGCTCCATCCGAGCTGACTGAACAGCAGGATCATTGACGATCGGGGGATCATTAGTGTAGACGCGCCCCTTGGGCCGCGCTACAGTTCGGACTCAATTGTGTCACGGTTCTTAATCTGAACCAAAGAGTCCAAATTCGGCAAATCGTTTTGAGAAAACAGATTTTTAGAAAAGAAGTGCCAAACATGGACTGCTTTGCCAGATACAAAGTCGCCACCTAAATATTTTTTTTTAATGGGGGAATTTAGGAAACCCTGATTCAGTGCCGAAGGCCACATGTCCGTCATCACCAAAGTTGCCTTGACTCGAGAATTTGGGTACGATTAGGGAAGGTCACTTTGTGAGCACCCCCACTCGCCCAATCCGAAGATCGGCCTCTACTAACCATGATATCTTGTTTTGAAAACGTTATGCATTCTTATTCCGGTTATTAGCCTAGAATTACTATGTTATGCGCACAGCAAACAAGTATAGACTAAATCGCCTAATTTGGAACAAAGCATTGCATATCCGTTTGTTTGGAAAACGCTTTGAGATTTGCTACTCGCAAGTAGGCTAAAACATGGATTTCAACGAGTTGTCCCAACTCAAACAATCTAACCTTCACCCACAGGCATTCAGGCAGTTTAATCAAATAAACATCTAGGCGTATGGTAACCATGTTAATGTTCACACTCATGCGAGATGCTAAAGCATAAATACTTACATCGTACTCTGAGCCAAAACAAAGAACATGTTAGTAATCATGCATGATCCAAGTCCATGTTAAGTGGCTAATGCAACGCATACAGAATGTCACTAGAATAGGCTCGGCTAATCCTAGGATGGCATGTGTAATGCACAGATAGCATGTATTCAAGTTAGATTTGAAATACTATGCAGTTAGCATGATGCACCGAGCCCGGTGCATGCAATACTGATGAATGATGCACGCATGCATAGCATAAGGTATGCTAAAGTAAGTATGCCCTAATACTAACCATCAAAAGCAGGTAAGTAAAAGGGAGAAAGAAGTGGCCGTTGGAAGACATGCACACACGCACCCACGCTTATTACAAATTCACCCTCGCTCGGAGGGACCGAAAGAATAAAACAATTAATTAACCTACAAGCTCATTAAAATATTATAGACAATTAACTAGTTAAGCAAATTAACTAAGATAATTAAAACAGTAAACAGTCTCGGGAAGAGGGCCCAACGCAATGCGCGCTTGGCTCCGCTCGAAAGCCACTGCCATGCACAAGATGCCTCTACTTTGACTGTTATCCTCCTCTGAAGACTGCACAAGTCCCAGGATATGCTCTCTGCACACTATGGAACACCACCGGCTAGGAAAAAGGGCCATCGGCCAAGGGGAGTGGTCACCGGCCACTGATTAAGCTATTGGCCACTGATGGATGGCCGGTCGGCACTGAAGATGGCCGGCCGGCCAGATCTTCCTGCAGAATCTGTTTTTGACAGCAGCAGAGGGCAAAACATAGCATGGCAATGCATTTCAAGCAATGTATGCACCAACCACACTCCTTATCATATTCTTGACTCAAAGGGGGGTGGGCCTCGATTCTCGGACCATCAATCGCGCATTTCAATGCGTGATGGCCTAAGAAACCAAGTATGCATTTTGATATGGAATGCAATGCACATAGTCAAACAAAGAAGCTCAACCTCTATCATACTCAACTCAAGAGGTGAAGCATGCATGCAAATGGAATGTAACATAGACATGGAGGCTAAGTATGCAAAATGAGCATGCAAGGCATGTGACAACTATGCTAGTGGCAAACATGCAACAACATGTAAAGTGGACTAAGCATAGGGACAATGCAAAGCAACTTAACCAATGAAATACATGCCAAATGCATCATGATTTCAAGTAAGCAATAACATGTAATAGGCTAAGTATGCAACAATGCACAAGGCAAGCATGCTATAACACATGAAGGATGGACTTAAACTAATTTAGGCAGCCCTCAAACAAGCATAAAACAGTGGCCACAAACTATGGAAATGGAGCCAAATACACATGCAAGCATGCATGCATACATGATCCAATTCCTAAGCATCGAAAGGTAACTTTTAAGCACACTTAAAAGAGACAAAACATGGACATATGGCATGCATAGAAAGCTCTGAAAATCATGAAGGAGAGGTGCCAAACCAACTAATCAAAACAAGCAAAGCATGCAACATACTCACACATCTAAGGCCAACAAGCCAAAATGCAAGGTGGCTATACTAAGCATGTCATGGTCGACCAAAACAACCAAAACCAGAACTTAAGCATGCTAAAACAAACACAAAAGCTTCACAAAGCTTGGCCAAAATCATGCTAGAACAAGGATCCAAACATAAAGCATGTTAAGGCCTAAACAATGGCATTACAAGGCATGTATGCTAAGCAAGCATGGTGTACCTAAACCAATCAAAAAAAGTGCTATATCATGGCATAATAAGCACAAAAATCAGTTAAGGCATGGCCAACATGAACCTAAACAAGATGCTCTCTCAAGAGGCTAAAATGGCCCTTTTTAAGGACAACAAGGAGAGGGGGTGGCCCTCTCCTTCTTAGGACCTCAAGGCACCATCCTCACCACTGAAATCCCTCAAGATTTTAGTGGTGAGGAGGCCCAAACACAATGGTCCCGGAGCTCACCAAAAATACACAAAAATGGAGCCTAACAAGGCTTAAGAGGGATCAAACAACCTCAAACCACAAAACACTCTTAAACAACTATTTAGAGCAATGAAAAACAAGACTTTCATATGCTATACGCCAAGTCTAAAAACAGTTGCAAGATAGGTAGAAAAGCTATGCAAAAATGGGGAATAAAGGGGTAAGAATGTTACCCTTGTAGACCCTCTTCAAAAATGGTGGACCAGCAGCCTCCTTGGCTCAAAACCAGCTCCAAAACTTCAAGAACAACCTCTTAGTACCTCAGTAGCTAAAGGAAGGTGTGATGGTGGGTGTTTGTGCACAAAAGTAAGACAAAACACACACTAAACACAAAAGAGAGGGAGGTATAGATATAGGATAGATACACAACTCAAACCCTAAAACCAGAGCTCTCTGGAAAAATGTTGTCTAACCTAAAATAGGGAGAAGAGGCCTCCTCTTATAGAAGACTCAATCTTGTAAAGCTTCCAAGGCAGGCTAACAAGAGGGAGATCCCTCCATACACGTGTATGGAGGGGAGCAAAGTGTATGCCAGCTAGCATAAAAATATCTGCAAAAGCAGATGCACAGTAGTCGGCCGGCCAAAAATGCAATTTGACCAAAAAAGATGGCCGGTCGACCATCTATAGTGTCGGCCGGCCAAACATTTGGCCGATGGCAACAAAACACAATCGGTGGCCTCAAGCCATGGCCGGTAGAGTATGGGGATGGCCCACAAGCCATTCTCTACCCCTCCAAGGGAAAACACAAGTGTTTGGTGCAAAACCAAACACAAAACAGTCGAATCGAGTGATCCTGAGGCAAGGCTCGTAGCCGAGACCTCCGGGAACTCAAGACAAACACAAACAAGGATGACCACCGGTTGTTCAAGCGGTGACGTCCCGTGCCAGATGTGGAGACCCCTCTCGTCATTCCGTTCTCTCGCCGCTTTGACGTGAGGTGCGTGCGGAGACCCTGGGAGACATTTACCTTCTTCCACCGCTACTTCGACACCATCACCCCCGTAGAGGTATGTTCAACTTGCAGTTCCTTTAAGCTTCGCTTTACACTGTACTTTCAATGGTAGTAGATAACAAACTGTATTTTATTTTCAAATCACCTGGTAGCCTTGGGCTCCATTGCCGGCGGTGATTCGGGATTGATTTGCTGGTGTAGAGGAGACTGCACGTTTTAGGATTTTACTGGAGGGCCTGGTCTGCCGAGCTTGGTACCTGAGTGAGCGTTTCGTACGCCAGACCCTAGGTTTACCGGAGCAGATAGTCCCGGTTCACCCTCCTAAGCACATGAGGGAGACAGAGAGGTTTACTCCGGCGGATGGTGACTATACGATCGGTGGGAGGCGAGATGGTTTCAGGCGAGGCGACCTCTGCAGAGTCTGGACCTACATCATGCGGCCTCTGAGTGGTGGCCGTCGAGTTGAGTGAGAGAGGCCTGCGGCGCCGGCAGTTAGGGTAGGAGGAGAGGTAGGGACATCGAGGACAGCTCGAGTCCGTGGCAGGAGTGGAGTTCAGAGAGGGCGGGGGGTTAGTTGGCCAGCACTGCCCACTACGATGACATGTCGAGGGCGTGATGGGGCGACTTATCAGATCCCTATTGCTCCCCCTCCGACTGATCATGAGTTGGTCGGGTTCTACGGCTTACCTCCGGTATATACTACTTCATCTTGCATCTTGCATTGTCATTTCATTTCAGTTTATTGATATTCCACAGAATACTGATACTTCTAACCCTTTTACAGGCCTCTTCCGAGTACACTCGCTGGTCCCTGGAGCTGACTGCTTCTGTGATGGGGATGCTCCAGCAGAGCCTTGACCTTCTATCCATTTACAGTATTCCGGTATGTTCTTCTGACCACGATCTCGAACTATACATAAACTGTTTTACATACTCTGATGCATAATGCAACACCTGATACACTAGACTCACGGTATCTGATACACTGCTTTCATCATTACTCGCGGCATTCATACATTTCAGACTCAAACCGTCCAATTCGTGTGATACTCTCACAACGATATACACAATGTACTCATACACCGATTCTCGCAGCGATAAACTACTCACGAGACACAAACATACTTTCATACATCGCATTTACGCAGCGATAAAGCGCTCACGATACACACACTGTACTCATAAAGCGCATTACGCAGCGATAAGCGCTCAAGATATCTTGATGCGTTTGCCTTTTGTACTTTTCAGCATCCTTTCCAGATCCCTACTGTAGGAGGTGCTCCAGCCGGACCTTCTGCTCCCACCGGAGGAGATGGCAAAGTATACCCCCGCACCAAGGCGAGACGCACCCATGTTGGGAGTAGCTCTCGGGCACCCGTCCCCGACGATGATGATGAGTCCGAGGCAGAGGCAGAGGCAGAGTCGTCCGAGGAGGAGACCGGAGACGACTCGAGCTCAGACCCAGATGACGATGCTGATGACGATGCTCCTGGACCTTCGTCCAGGAAGAGGACGAGGACGGACCCCTAGGCCTGAGGCTTTTTGACATTGATCCAGATTTTTGCTATTTTTCTTCTTTTGTTTTGTACTTTTCCTTTCTTCTTTTTTTTTTGCTGGTAGCTAGAGTACCTTATACTACCGCAGGCAGGTTTTTGTTTCCAAAGCTATATACTTGAAAAAGATAATGAAATGAAACAAACTTTTTGTCTGAAAAAGTGTTACATTTTGTACATTTCATATATTGTATTGCATTGCATCATATTACACCTCAATGTAGATGAGATTGATCTTTTGTCTGAAAATCAACCATTTGCATCGTAATAACCAAGTAATGAATCAGCCAACAGCAAAACAACCCATACAAACCACTGCTCGTTCTAAACACATAGCCCATACTCTGCTGAGGATTAATCTGCATACAGCCCATAACATAGCATTTGGTTCATTCTGCACACGGCAAACCCTGGACAAACAGTCCAATCTGACAAGACAGAATACGAAGGTGGAACCGGCTGAAGTTGAAGCACACTCAGATGCCCCAAATTTTCCCCTTTCTTCTTTTGCTTCGCATAAATATGGAGAACGGCACAGCACTCTGAGCATAAACGATTGACTTTTGAAATTGAAAAAGGGTTTCAACTGGGGTATCGAGCCTATAACTGAACACAGCGAAAAAGACTCAAACAAAAGGTACATGACCTAATCACAATGAGACACGCTCGGAAAAGACTCAAAACAAAAGTCGAGGTAAACAAAACAAAAGACACGACACACGGATGTGTTTACAAAAATGAGAGACCTCAGATCTCGAGGAGCCAGTTCCTCCGGGTATGTTTTCCATCCTTTTTTATTTGTGATTCTCACATCACTCAGCCCTCAGGCTCGATTTTTCTCTCAAAACCCTTTTGCTCACTTTTCTCTCATCGCACATCTCTCTATTCTTTATTCTCTCATTTGTCATCCCTTCCCAAGTGTGGTTAGTAGATGAATAGGAAGCTGTGGGTTCACGCCCAACACTATTAGCTCGTGGCTATTTCCTCTTGGGACGTCTAGTCGATGTCCCGTACGGAGTTTGGAGTATCTTGATTTATTTCGATTTGTGCTTCGCACTTGGCTTGATACCTCGTTGCTTGGAGGTTGTTGAGAGTTTTCGGCCCTTTATTGACAGCTTCAGTTGTGCCCTTTCTGGCAAGTATGCTGGCGACAGGGGAAAGACAGGAAGCCTGACTCAACTGTGCCCCTAGTTCATCATTTTGACCATTTTGTTTTGTTTTTCTACTAAAACAGTTTTGACCAAAATGAGAGTTAGATTAACATACTTGTTCGATTTTTGATTTGAAAATCATGCGAGTTAGGCTATGAGCACTGAAAATTTTCCTTTTTGGGTCCAAAAAAAAGGTCCAGTTTTAGAGAAGTTGGAATAATTTTCGAGAAAATAGTCAACCTTAGTAAAAATTCTCAAAAACTATTTTTGCAAACGGTCAGTGCTCAATGAGCACGGAACTTACTCTCGAGATGCGCAACCCCGGATCGGAGGCAATGGAAAATTGCCCTTTGCTCGGAAGAGCTGCACGACAACAGAAAGTTGCCTCTGGTTTGAATGGCGACTCGTGGCAACAGAAAGTTACCCCTTGTCTGGATGAACATCGCGGCGTTTTGTAAACAATCTTCATTAGTGATGATCATGACCGAACTCTCGGACATGGAGACGACGAAGATGGTCAGAACCAATATATGGACACAGTCACTTTGAAAGCGTTGGTGGCTGGACTTCAGGATGAAGTTGCCTACGTATCCCAAACATGGGAGTCAAGCCTTACGTAGTTCCGGTTAAGGTACACTCGGGTATTTTAACCTTCACTTTTTAGGCTCTAACTTTTGCCAAGGCGCCCGATGCGGGTTTTCGACCTTGCGAGCTTCTTTCTTTTCAATTCTTTTCCTTTTTTTTGTCATTCCTTTTTCTTTCTTTTTTTCTCTTCTTCTTTTCTTTTGTATTTTTTTTCTCTTCTTCTTTTTTTCTCTTTTTTCTTTTGCATTTTTCTCTTGCTCTAACTTTTGCCTGAGTCGCCCTTCCGGGTTTTCGGCCCAGCGAGCCTCTCAAAGGATAAAAGTGTAACAAGCCCATGCCAAATGGTTTTAGGGTTTTGAAGCCATCCGTATCCAGGAGAGTGGCTGTTGTATTGATTTACAGAAGGATCCATCTTCGGCTCTTCGAACACATTGGACATTTTTGCCCCTAGTTCAAGGGGTGCTTATGATCTGGCCACAAAGGTCTCACATGGCGGTTGACCGTTGAACATTCTGAATGGGTTCAAACGGATTGAATCTTGAGGCTGAGAGTGATCCTAGGCTGCACAACCTCGAGAGCGATTCCACACAGGTCTTCACAGGACTGCGGAAAACATTTTGTTTTTGAAAGTTTTTACGAAAGCGACAAATCGCTCGCGCTGAAGATAGTGTGGAACCAATCTGGATCAAGCTAGGGTCCTTCTCAATACTCACGCTAACAAGCATGATTTCAGTCATTAAAGGCTTAGCACGCCTATTTTTCTCTCAAATTAGTCAAAGTTTTGCAAAACCCGAGGAATTCCTTCCTCTTCGTTTTCATCACCACAGTGTTCAAAAAGGTTTTTTTTTTTTTTTTAAAAAAAAAACTTAGGTCATCACAATGATTTTAGAGGACAGGAGAGCAAGTGGAATGTACTGCCGTTCCATTCAAATCCTCTGGCACAACGAGCTCACAAAAAGCAGGGAAACATGATAGCCACAGCTATTTCATTTAGATTTCCTGGTTGCCACTGGTTGCACAGCAGAGACAGACTCAAAAAGAAAACAAAAGGGTAAATACAAAACAAAACGGTGTTCGAGGCAACAACCCCAGAACCACCCGACATTCTATACAAGGGGACTAACTTGCTACAACAAGACAAACTCTTAAGAAAAAGAACTGACTCAAGACGATGAGACAGACTCAAACCAAAACAGAGGACTGGCTCGATACCCAAGCCAGTATTTACAAAACTAGCATTTGCGGATGCTCAAAAATACGTGCCAGACGCCACATCCAAAATACACCGGGCGCTGCCCACAGGTGGTCCAACCCAGATCACATACTCGCAGTATCCTCAAAATCCAATAGCTAGGTAGTAACAGACTTGGCTGAGGTGGGAGGGAGGATAACCTCATTGTCAATCAAATCTTGTACCTCATAACGAAGGCGGAAACAATTATCGGTAGCATGACCAGTTTGCTGGTGGTACGTGCAGTACAAAGTAGCATCGTGTGTGAGAGGGAGATTCTTCGGGAGAGGCCGAGGCTCGAGGGGTTTAAGATGCCCTCTTTCGGCCAGGATCTGGAGTGCCTTAGATAACAGCATGTAGAGAGCGTGGAAGACCCTACGCCCTCGAGGCAGGTACTTTGAAGCCTGAGTATTCTTGCCAGACGCACTAGCGAAGGGCCTGGCAGTAATCGCCTTGACCTTCGATCTTTCCCAGTGCGGGGTTGGGAGTGGAAGGAACTGATCGGCATGACGGCCTATCCCGATTTTCGGGCGGCAAGCGCCCTCGGTTGGAGGGGAAAGCATCATCCTGATCTTAGCCACAAGCGAATATACTGCTTAGTCATCCCGGCTTTCAAAGCCTCGATCGCCTACGTTAGCTTGTTCAACGGATCGACATCCCCACTTTGTTCTTACCTCTAGCCTCAGCCTGATTGAGGGTTTGGGTTGCTATATCAGAGCGAAACCCGGTTGTTGTTAACATGTCATTGCTATAGCTCGAGGCAACCTCAGGTTGGCTGAGCTCGATCACAATCCGCCTCAGTAGCGGGGGCTCCTGTGGTACAAAATTCCCGGCATATGGTGCAGCTGGTGGCGAAGGCGATATTCCGTAAATGAGATTTGCCACAGAACTCTGGAGGTCACCAATCATCCCCATCAATTCGAATGTGGTGGGCTCACGAGCCTGATACAACTGGGGGGGGCCCAAACCGGGTGCGCAGCAGGCGACCTGGGTGGATGCGACATATCAACATTGGTCTCACTTTGTAAAGTGATTCCTTGATCTAATGCGGCTGTCATAATCACAATCTCTTCCGAATTCTGTGTCATGATAAGTCTGCCGTACTGAACGGTAACTGACGGATCAGATATCTGTCTTGCCTCAGCAAGGGGGAACACTGGCTATTATGTATCAACTCTCTGAACAGAAAGGAAAAACAAGCAGCATTTCAGCCCAAACGGATCAAACACAGGTGTAACCGAACAACCGTACTCTACTCTCGATCATGTTCCCGTAATCATCGCCTAAAACATCGGACATCCGCAGATATAAGCATTTTTGAAACAACTGCATCGATGCCCGCAGTTCGATGCTCAAACTCACAGACTGATATGTATGTTCCTGTAGAGATACACTCTAAAAGCACATAGCAAGTAAAAGAGAGCCAAAACGCGCCTACGTCGGGGTAGGGTTTCCCTGTCCTATTTTGTCAGGAGCTAGGGTTTCACTACGCACGCAGCGGTTTCAAACAACCTAACATCGGGTAAGCAACCTGTCCTAGCTTGGAATGGTCACTATGGATTTCGAATATGTACTACGTCGAATGGTCGAAAGGGTGCCCCGGTAAAACCGAGGTTTGTGTTCCCATACTTGCAGAGCCCGCGAATCGGACCTTATGGCACGCTTCTCAAGCCGCCGCAAACCGCCAGAATAGCAGATGGCCAACACAGTGTCCTAGGCGCACCAATGCACATGCAATGCAAATAAACACATAAGTGTAGTCAAAACAAGATATCACGAGTTCGAGTCAACTTCTCTAAGCTCCCCAGTAGAGTCGCCAGAAACTGTAGACGCGCAACATGGGCCTCACTACAGCTCGGACTCAATTGTGTCATGATTCTTAATCTGAACCAAAGAGTCCAAATCCGGCAAATCGTTTTAAGAAAACAGATTTTTAGAAAAGAAGTGCCAAACATGGACTGCTTTTCCAGATACAGAGTCGCCACCTAAATATTTTTTTTTAATGGGGGAATTTAGGAAACCCTGACTCGGTGCCGAAGGCCACATGTCCGTCATCACCAAAGTTGCCTCGGCTCGGGAACTTGGATACGATTGGGGAAGGTCACTTCGTGAGCACCCCCACTCGCCCGATCCGAAGATCGGCCTCTACTAACCATGATATCTTGTTTTGAAAACGTTATGTGTTCTTATTCCAATTATTAGCCTAGAATTACTATGTTATGCGCACAACAAACAAGTATAGACTAAATCACCTAATTTGGAACAAAGCATTGCATATCCGTTTGTTTGGAAAACGCTTTGAGATTTGCTACTCGCAAGTAGGCTAAAACACGGATTTTAACGAGTTGTCCCAACTCAAACAATCCAACCTTCACCAATAGGCATTCAGGCAGTTTAATCAAATAAGCATCTAGGCGCATGGTAAGCATGTTAATGTTCACACTCATGCGAGATGCTAAAGCATAAATACTTACATCGTACTCCGAGCCCAAACAAAGAACATGTTAGTAATCATGCATGATTCAAGTCCATGTTAAGTGGCTAATGCAACGCATACAGAATGTCACTAGAATAGGCTCGGCTAATCCTAGGATGGCATGTGTAATGCACAGATAGCATGTATTCAAGTTAGATTTGAAATACTATGCAGTTAGTATGATGCGCCGAGCCCGGTGCATGCAATACTGATGAATGATGCACGCATGCATAGCATAAGGTATGCTAAAGTAAGTATGCCCTAATACTAACCATCAAAAGCAGGTAAGTAAAAGGGAGAAAGAAGTGGCCGTTGGAAGACATGCACACACGCACCCACGCTTATTACAAATTCGCCCTCGCTCGAAGGGACCGAAAGAATAAAACAATTAATTAACCTACAAGCTAATTAAAATATTATAGACAATTAACTAGTTAAGCAAATTAACTAAGCTAATTAAAACAGTAAATAGCCTCGGGAAGAGGACCCAATGCAATGCGCGCTCGGCTCCGCTCGAAAGCCACTGCCATGCACAAGATGCCTCTACTTTGACTGTTATCCTCCTCTGAAGACTGCACAAGTCCCAGGATATGCTCTCTGCACACTGTGGAACACCACCGGCTAGAAAAAATGGCCACCAGCCAAGGGGAGTGGTCACCGCCATCGATGGATGGATGGCGAGCATCAAGATGGCCGGCGGCCGATCTTCCTCAGAATGCTTTTTGAAGAAGAGAGGGCAAAACATAGCATAGCAATGCATTTCAAGCAATGTATGCACCAACCACACTCCTTATCATATTCATAACTCAAAGGGGGGTGGGCCTCGATTCTCGGACCATCAATCGCGCATTTCAATGCATGATGGCCCAAGAAACCAGGTATGCATTTTGATATGGAATGCAATGCACATAGTCAAACAAAGAAGCTTAACCTCTATCATACTCAACTCAAGAGGTGAAACATGCATGCAAATGGAATGCAACATAGACATGGAGGCTAAGTATGCAAAATGAGCATGCAAGGCATGTGACAACTATGCTAGGGGCAAACATGCAACAACGTGTAAAGTGGACTAAGCATAGGGACAATGCAAAGCAACTTAACCAACGAAATACATGCCAAATGCATCATGATTTCAAGTAAGCAATAACATGTAATAGGCTAAGTATGCAACAATGCACAAGGCAAGCATGCTATAACACATGAAGGATGGACTTAAACTAATTTAGGCAGCCCTCAAACAAGCCTAAAACAGTGGCCACAAACTATGGAAATGGAGCCAAATACACATGCAAGCATGCATGCATACATGATCCAATTCCTAAGCATCGAAAGGTAACTTTTAAGCACACTTAAAAGAGACAAAACATGGACATATGGCATGCATAGAAAGCTCAAAAATCATGAAGGAGAGGTGCCAAACCAACTAATCAAAACAAGCAAAGCATGCAACATACTCACACATCTAAGGCCAACAAGCCAAAATGCAAGGTGGCTATACTAAGCATGTCATGGTCGACCAAAACAACCAAAACCAGAACTTAAGCATGCTAAAACAAACACAAAAGCTTCACAAAGCTTGGCCAAAATCATGCTAGAACAAGGATCCAAACATAAAGCATGTTAAGGCCTAAACAATGGCATTACAAGGCATGTATGCTAAGCAAGCATGGTGTACCTAAACCAATCAAAAAAAGTGCTATATCATGGCATAATAAGCACAAAAATCAGTTAAGGCATGGCCAACATGAACATAAACAAGATGCTCTCTCAAGAGGCTAAAATGGCCCTTTTTAAGGACAACAAGGAGAGGGGGTGGCCCTCTCCTTCTTAGGACCTCAAGGCACCATCCTCACCACTGAAATCCCTCAAGATTTTAGTGGTGAGGAGGCCCAAACACAATGGTCCCGGAGCTCACCAAAAATGCACAAAAATGGAGCCTAACAAGGCTTAAGAGGGATCAAACAACCTCAAACCACAAAACACTCTTAAACAACTATTTAGAGCAATGAAAAACAAGACTTTCATATGCTATACGCCAAGTCTAAAAACAGTTGCAAGATAGGTAAAAAAAGCTATGCAAAAATGGGGAATAAAGGGGTAAGAATGTTACCCTTGTAGACCCTCTTCAAAAATGGTGGACCAGCAGCCTCCTTGGCTCAAAACCAGCTCCAAAACTTCAAGAACAACCTCTTAGTACCTCAGTAGCTAAAGGAAAGTGTGTTGGTGGGTGTTTGTGCACAAAAGTAAGACAAAACACACACTAAACACAAAAGAGAGGAGGTATAGATATAGGATAGATACACAACTCAAACCCTAAAACAAGAGCTCTCTGGAAAAATGTTGTCTAACCTAAAATAGGGAGAAGAGGCCTCCTCTTATAGAAGACTCAATCTTGTAAAGCTTCCAAGGCAAGCTAACAAAAGGGAGATCTCTCCATACATGTGTATGGAGGAGAGCAAAGTGTATGCCAGCTAGCATAAAAATAATTGCAAAAGCAAATGCACAGTAGTCGGCTGGCCAAAAATGCAATTTGACCAAAAAAGATGGCCGGTCGACCATCTATATTTGGCCAATGGCAACAAAACACAGCCGGTGGCCTCAAGCCATGGCCGGTGGAGTGTGGGGATGGCCCATAAGCCATTTTTTGCCCCTCCAAGGCAAAACACAAGTGTTTGGTGCAAAACCAAACACAAAACAGTCGAGTCGAGAGATCCTGAGGCGAGGCGCGTAGCCGAGACCTCTGGGAACTCAAGACAAACACAAACAAGGATGACCACCGGGTGTTCAAGCGGTGACGTCCAAGTCTTGAGGACGGTCAAAAATGGGGTGTCTACAATTAGGCTCATTTTTTTCTTCATCATCCTCAGTTTGAAGGAATTTCTGTTGAATGGCTTGAGCGTACTCCGCCATGTAGCTCGGTATGAAGTGCAGAGGAGGGTTCAGGAAGACCTCGGTGTCAGGACCATGACCAAGCTGTGCCACCGTCGCTTTCCATCCACACTTGAAGAATAAGTCCTTGCCAGCTTCACACTGCAGGATGTAGGTTGCTTCGCCTTCTTTGTAACCGCGGTCTTCGGCGTCTTCAATCTTCTTCTCCAACTCAGTTATCTCAGCCTTTTTCTTCTCCTCAACTGTGGCAAGCTCACGTAGGTAGTAGTCCTTCAGCTCGGTCAAAGCTTTTTGTTTCTCCACTTCGACTGAGTCAACTACACCGGTAAGGCGGGCGACCTCAGATTGTAGCTCGGCCATTTTTTGGTGTGCCACTTTTAGCTCGGCCATCTTCTTGTCAGCCTCAACCACAACCTGCCTTGCTATTTTTCGCAGCTCCATTACATGCTTATGTGCAATCTGGTTCTTTTGCATGGCCTGCATAAGGGTGGTAAGCAATTTTTTAAGTAAGAACCGAGCTAACAGATGCACAAAATGGGAAAACAAAGGAAAGAATACTCACTAGCCCCATTGATTTGGTGGCCGAGTGGATAGCTTTTAGCTCGGTAAGGTGGGCATGATGATCTATGTTAGGGGGCAGACACACGCTCTTAGCCAGATTGAAGGCCAGCATGTGATCTTTATCTACTACCACTGAATTTGTGTCTCGGATGGCTCAGTTCTGGTAAGATAATCTCGGTGCCCAATCAGAAGAATTAGCTCGGTCTGAGCTCTCAGGTTATGGGCTTGGTACTGCAGTTGGAGGAAGCACAGTTTCGTCTTCATCGACAAGGCGTGGCTCAGTGGGAGAAGACCGAGCGCATTTGCGAGACCAAGATGATGAAGGCTGGCAGAATGGTAGGGCTACCACGGTCTCCTATGTTTGACCGGCTGGTGGTACCTCGGGCTGGTTTGTCTCGGTCAGAAGGGTTCTTACGGCTCTTTTCTTGGCCATTTCTTGTTCAGCAGTTAGTGGGATCAGGTTGATTTGAGGCAAGGTTGGGTCCGGTTCAAGAGAGGCTTCCAACAAAAAGTCAGTCACCCTGGTCTTTCGTCTGTTACTGTATCGGTAGGTCAGCTCAAAATTCAGTAGCTCGGTCCAACTTTTGTTTGGATATCGCAGCGTGGCGCGAAGTACATTCAAGTTGGGGTAGCTGTATTGGGACTTGAGAAAATTCAAATCTGCATGAAGGAAGATAACAGTTAGTACGGTTCAAGATAAGAAAACCAAAGTAAAGAAAAACATGGAATTGAGCAGAGGTAATCCTACCGGCTACACTCTTGTTCCAATTTATTCTGTCACCTGGGATCTGGGCTTCGTGGTCTTCGAAGTTCCCAAAGACCCAGAAGAAATCATCATCATTTACATTCTTGTCCGGGGTATTCTTTATTATCTTTTCATGCCGGCGCCTTATTCTAAGATAGTAAACCCAGCCATCTTCATTTGATCCTATGGAATATTGGTGGAAGAGCTCGGCTAAACCAAGATTAAGGCCAGCCTGGCGATTTAGCTCGGCGATACCATTTATTATGCGGTAAGGGTTGGTGGAAAGCTGGGTAGGGCAAAGGTTGGTTTATCTGAGGAACTCGTAAAGGAGAGGCTCTACAGGGAATCTTAGTCCGGTTTCTACAATGGAAAGAAGGGTAAAGGGAACAAAGCCAGGGTTTCCCCAGGGTGTGGTATCTAGTTTGGCTAAGGTAAGGTGGACGTCATCAGGGATATAGTAGTCCCTTCGAAACTCGGCCATGGCCCCTGGTGAGTTTACTAAAAACCTATATTTACCCATTTGCTATTAAATTATGAATAAATTTAAGTATTAGCTCGGTTGTGAAATGACGCTGAGTTGCTCGGTTGAGCGTTCAAGGGAGTGCTTGGCAACCTAAGTCTGCAAAGTGAAAAAAGAAACGTGTTAAGCACAGCTCGTTGGACCGTGCTAAAAGAAACAAAGGCAAAGATAAATGAAGTCCTAGCTCGGCTATGTAGGCCTCTATCCATTCTTAGCTCGGTTTGAGCAAGGGCCTTTAGCTCGGTTGAACTGTTTAAGAGAACTGGTTTAGCCCTAAGTTGTAGCTTGGTCAGTGATGAAGGCATTCTAGTGCGGCATTGCGCAAACCTAGTACGGATAGCTAGCTCGGCTAAGATGAGCAAAGGGTACTAAGACTTATTGAAACTACAAGTATGATGTGAAGTTTTAGTTCGGTTGTTCAGTTTGGCTAAGCTTGTACTTAATACAAACAGAATCCTGGTTCGGTTGGAGTGTGATTTTGGATCAAAACTACCATTTCTCAAGTTATTCATATAGACAGTGGTTATGTTACAGGGGTTTTTTCAGAAAAATGGAAGCAGAAGTGGAATAGGTGTTTTAAAAATCATACAAAAACGCATGCTATACATTGCAAAACAAGAACGAAATCAACAGAAAGGAAAGAGATTTGAGTCACATACCAGTTCAAAATGGAGGAACTGAAGGTGAAAAAGATCCCAGCAAGAACACAAGCTCCACAGTTGCAAGAGAACGAAGGAGAAGAAGCTCAAAGAGAGAGAAAATGATGAATAGTAGACGTCATAGATTCAAAATGAGCAGTTTTTGTGTAAAGAAGGAGAAATTGGGCGAGACTGTTCAAAATACGCGAAGTACGAAGATGGCATGACAGTTGCATTGGGCCAATGAGAGTGTGCCACGTGCTCTTGGAATGAGAAGCGATTTAGTTACAGCGATTAAAGAGACATTTTGACCAGACAGATGGGTAGCCCGGTGTGGATTTAGCTCGGTTGAAAAGCTAAAGTTTTTAGCTCGTCTCGAAAAAGATAAACCCTATCATGCTGCCCAGATGGAATTAAGGGGCAATTGAGAGGGTAATTTATATGTAAATTGGGCCGAGCTGGGTAATGGGCCATTCTGTGGGCCACAGTAAGAAGGGCTGAGTAAAAGGGCCTTGTAATTAGTCCGGTCCAGAGGAGCCTTGCAGATAGCTCGGTCCGAAAGAGCTTGGTGGTTAGCTCGGTCACCTCGGTCGACGCGGTGACAGTTAACTCGGTCAAACCATCTTGAGCCGAGGTATTTGTGGCTTCTACTCAGGACCTTGTTGTTGAGTAGCTCGATCCAAGTACGCTATAGTTAGCACAGTTACATTGTCATTGTGCCATGGCAATGCTAGCTCGGTCGTTTGGACATACCACCGAGCTAGGACCATCTCACTTGGTTTAAGCAGTGAGGGGGGTGTTGAAGGATAAGCATTATATTTTAGGAGAGTAATCTATAAGAGGACTCTGCATAGAGAAATAAGAGTCCTACTAGGATTGTGCCACACGGAACCTTTAAAAGCTCATAGCATCACCTATGGAGAGGTAACACAACTTTGATTATCGAATACACAGAGCTTTTGTCTATTTGTCTATTTCGCTGACTTAGGCATCGGAGAGGTATTCGCCTCACACCCGCCGGCTAACTCACGTTTGTGTTTTCAGGGAGTAAAGCGACGATGTTTGGAGGAGCGCAGACTTGATCAACAGGATTATACGAGGATAATATTTTGTGCTCGTACAAAAACTTTTCATAATATCTAACATTATTGTTTTGCTTATACATTTCTTCATCTTTTACCATGTTTCTTCATTATAATAATATCACTAGCCAAAAATATTAAAACAAACTCGAGGAAATATTTTTTGAAGTATGAAAGGAAGGGGAAAGGAAACACAGGCGATATGCATTCATGCTGCTGAATGCTGAATCATGTGCCTCCACTAGCTGCATAAAAAAGGACAAACCACTAAAGGAATTTTTTATTTATTTATTTATTATTATAAGGAAAAAGTAAGATAATGGGACATGTTTATCACTCTTGAAAAAAGAAATTTATGTAACGAGTATATTATAGTAGTGTAATTTTTTCTTTTACATGCATATTTGCTTCATTTTTATATCTCTTACATGTAAGTGTAAGTGGAATATGAGTAAACATGGTTTGGATTGATTCAGTTATTATTTACGGCTTTATAGAATTTGAAATCAAATCAAATTGAACCAATGAATTGAGATTTAGTTTGATCCGGTTTGAAATCACAATTTCTAAAAACATTATCATTTTTTATAATATGATTACAAAATATTAATCGTAACCTAAGAATTATTTAGGTTATTGTTTACAATTATTTCAATTATTACAAAAGAACAAATTTGATAGAGTAAAAGTGTGATGACCGGGTCTTGTTTTCCCTTTCTTTTACTTTCTTTTTCCATTTCGTTCCCTTCTCGCTCTCTTTGAGTTCGAGACGTTCGGAGGATGTTCCCGAACTAAGTCCTTGTTCTTGTTTTATTCGGTGTTGAGGTTTCTTCATTTTCGAGGAGCGTAAGGTAAGGTCCGGGGTGCCCGGGAGCGAAGCAGAATTTTTCTGGGGTACTGAGCCAGGGCCGCACGTGCGGGGCCCAAGGTCGCACGTGCGGGATGCGAGCCGCATGTGCGGGAGTGGGGGACTTGGGTGAGTTGCACACTGCCTAAAAGGTAGGTGCAGGCTGCGGTGCGGCAGAGCCACCGCACGTGAGGGGGTAAGGGCCGCACGTGCGGGAAGGGCGCTCCGCACATGCGGGGATGGGCGCCGCATGTGCGGCAATCTGGGCAGTTCAGGGCTCTGTTTTTCTTTCTCCTTGGGGCCGATTTTATTTCATTTCCTCCACACTCTCTCACTCTAAAAGACACATTTACTCCTTCTTCTCTCTAGAAATCATCCCCAAACACTAAAAACTCTTTGATTCTTGGCATCCTTGAGTTTATACCATCACCAACTCTCATAATCTTGGAGATCTAGGGCAAGAGCTTCATTTGGGTGGTGGAAATCAAGCTTCCTCTCATCTTCAAAGATAGGGTTTCACTCCTCCTTCTTCATCAAGCTTGAGGTAGGGAAATCTCCTTGAGTTATATGTATATTTATGTTAGATTTGGTAGATGTAAAGATTTCATTACTGATTTTTGAAATGTTTGGTTTTGGCTCATAAATGCTAGGGTTTTCAAAAGTGGGTTGATTTTCCCTCTCCTCCTAAACTATTTTCTTAAGGACTTTAAGTCACATAATAGGTGGTGTGCTATCTTGATAGAAAAACCCTTTTTAAAAGAGTGGAGAGGTGTTTGTTTGATTTAGTCATAAAACCCTAGAAATTTTGGGGATTTTTGAAAGATGTAAACATGTTTAAAGGCATCTTGTTGTTTTAAAGTTGGAGAGTGAAACTTCATCATATTGTTTAGCATAAATGGTAAATTACCTAGTGTATGAGAAAAGAGCTAATTATCCTAACATTATTGTTGAACCTTTGAAAGTGTATTGTTGTAAAATAACAAATAGTTGTGCACCTTGGTTAGAGAAAATTGTAAACATTGGAATTGATGATTTAAAGGTATCACATGTAGTCTTGATGAGGGCAAATTTGTAGTGATTTGAGCATGAAAAGATGTCGTCATTGCTATGAATTGATGACATGGTCATTGTGAATTAATGTTGAGGAGAAGAAATGGATAATGTAGTTAATTGATATTGTTGTAGAGATGCTTGAAATAGAGGAATGTATGAGCCATTATGTATTGCATCATGTTCTTATTTGATTTACTACCATCATTGCATATTTTGAAATGAATTGGAAAAACGTTACTTTGGAAAAAGAATATGTTATAATGAGAATCATGAAAATGTGTATGGGGTAAATACGTGGTAAGTCCGGACAGAGGGTGTAGTGGAACTTGATAAGTTGGCTTGAGTGTCCTTGGTGAAAGACTAGAAAACCGCATGGATAGGTGTCAAGCCTTCCGGTTAATACCGGTAAAAATGACAATTTGATAGTACTCGTAGAGTCTACTTGCAGACACCAGCCTAGGGATTACCAGTGTCGTATTTACCGCCCCTTGGATTAAGGAAATTGAAGGTTGAAATTGTTGAGATTGAAATATATTAATGCAAAGCTTGGGGATCCTTCTAAGAAAAGCGTGGTATGTGATTATTTTGATAAAGGCATTGCATCGCATTTTGCACTTGCATATGATATTGGGCATCCAACATAAATGTATATACTTTGTTAGGAATTTCTCTACTGGGCTTTATGCTCACCCCTATGGGATTTGGTGCAGGTAAGGACGTTGTGATCCCGCTAAGCTAAGGGCGTGGATATGTTTTGGTGAAGAGTAGCCTTGCCCTTATTTTTGTTATGGTATTTTTGTAAGGCAAAGGCTAATATGTTTGGGTCCGAGAGACCATTTTGTGTAACCAGGCTATTGCCTTGGAAGATGTAAGCCCTTAAGGGCATTTTATTGTTTTATGATTAGATGCCTCACATGCTATAGATTCATGTGATTCTTTTGTCGGTGAATGTATATCAGCATGTGAGCTTTTGTATAAACTCTCTTATTATCTATGTAAAGATGGAAGGTTTATGGCCATGGTTTAGTGAATGTTAATTAATATGGGTAGTTCATGTTGAATTATTTTTGTGGCGTTACAACTTGGTATCAGAGCTATCGGGTTTGAATACTTGGGGCTCGCGGGAAGTGGTTGTTATGCCACAATGGGTTCATCTCGTATGATTAGGAAGTGTCTTGTTTATTTGTGACTATGTAATAGCATGCTTATGTGACTATGTGGGTATGAGATTAGACTTTTGGGATGTTATTTGTGCCTATTAGTTTCCTTGAAGTCTTTTTAGAAGGGTACTTGATCAATACTCATTATACTAAGAATTCTTCGTTTCTCATGGGACGGATCTTATCGCTAAAGGATAATTTGTATGTGTTTATGTGGAGTGAATTAAATTGTTTGTGTAGTAGGATGCATTTAGTAGCTTTAGCCTATCGTGTGAAGCGAGTGGCGAGCACATTTGGAATTTTGTGCTAAATTATTTATCTTGTCCCTCAATTAGGATGTCAGGAAGAGTTTGAACTCGAGGAGGTAGGGGTGGAAGGCGAGGTCGAGGTCGTCGAGGTGTATATGAGGTACCGGTCCAAGAGGTCCCGATACAAGAAGAGGGTTTAGGCCAAGCTGACATGGCCGAACAAGTAGGGCAAGCGGCGATGCCGGGGCAAGCCGACCAAGCCACAATGGGGGCTCTAGCCCGGGAGATGGCTAAGGCATTGAGGGAGTCTATGAACATTTTGAGGGCGGAGACCCAAGCAAGGGAGAATGTTGCAGAGACTAGAGCTAGCTTCCTCACGAGGGAGTTTTTAAGGGCCAAACCGGATGAATTCCATAGCGGCCCCGATCCAAAGAAAGCAGACAAATGGTTAGAACAAACCCTGAAGACTTTCGAAATGCTTCATATAGAAGACAGCGAGTTGAGGGTGATCTTAGCAAGTTATTATCTCAAGGGCGACACAGGCCAATGGTGGAAGTATGCCAAAGGCCGAGTAGCACCAACATGGGAGGCTTTTGTGGTGGCCTTCCAAGACAAGTATCTACCTCCCACGGCGAGGGAGAGGTTGAGATAGGAATTCAAGGACCTTAAGCAACTTACTATGTCCGTGGCCGAGTTCAAAGCGGCCTTCTCCAGTTTGTCCTGGTCTGCACCGGAATTAGTAGCGACGGAGGAACGCCGTTGTATTGAGTTTGAGCAGAGGTTGAGGACGAAGATTTTATTCAAGGTTGCCGGGAACATGATCCGGAATTATGATCGTCTTGTGGAGGCGGCCGCACATGTGGAGATTACGGTGGAGGCCGAAGAGGAGAGACTTCAAAATTCGAGGTCTAGGGGCCATGGGTCGCAGGGAGATTATAGGCCCAATAAGAAGAGTAAGAGCACCTTTTTATCCCAATCCCAGCCCCTGCAGCAACAGTCTAGATCCACTTTTCCCTTGCCTAGTGCGGGCTCAGGAAAGGGTGCACCGAGTGGGTTTTCTTGTTTCAAGTGTGGCCAACCGGGTCACAAGGCCTTTGCGTGTCCACAGAAGGAAGGAGGACAGCAGATGTTGCCGCCACAACCACCTAATCGATCCTAGAGCTAGTCTCAGTCTCAGAGTAGAGGGCAGGGGCCTACTTGCTTTCAGTGTGGTCAATTAGGGCATATGAGGAGAGCTTGCCCTCAGTTGGGAGGCGCGTCTGGCACTTCAGGGTCTAGGCAGGCACAGAGCCACCAGCAGGCTCACTCAGCTCAGGCTTCGAGAGTTCATCAGGGAGCCGCTTCGGCTCAGTCAGTACAGCAGGCCTATGCTCCGAGGGATGAGTAGGTTGATCAGAGCCCACAGGGGCGCGTGTATGCTGTTACAACGCCAGAGCAGTTGCCAAGGCCCTCGATTGTAAGAGGTATTTTTATTGTGTGTAATTCCTTGGCCAGTGTGTTGATAGATATGGGTGCGTCTCATTCATTCATGTTTGTTGCATTCGCATCTACATTGGTGTTAGAGGTGGCACAGTTAGCGCCTCCACTCAGAGTAGAGTCTCCAGTTGGGGGTACAGTTGACTTCGATTGGGAATGTCGTGGTTGTGAGATAGAGGTTGCCGGGCGTAGACTCCTGTTTTCCCTTGTGTTGTTAGACATGTCAAGTTTTGATGTTATTCTGGGCATGGATTGGTTGTCTTCATATCGGGCAATGATTGATTGTTTTCGGCGAAGGGTCATAGTGTGCACCCCGAATGGTGATTGTTTTTATTTTCTAGGGGACCGGGTTGATCGGGTCTTGTCGCCTGTAGTTGATCCTCGTAATAGGGATGAACTTAGTGGTCTTCTTGCTACACTTCTGGATAGTGAGAGTGGCGGGACTCGAGTTGAGTTGCCGAGGGTAGTGTGTGAATACCCGGACGTATTTCCCAAGGACCTTACTAGTTTGCCACCCCACCGAGAGATTGAGTTCACTATCGACCTAGTGCCTGGAACGGCACCAATTTCTATGGTGCCGTATAGATTTGCACCCGCGGAGTTGCATGAGTTGAAGATTCAACCCCAAGAACTTTTAGACGAGGGCTTCATTCACCCTAGTACATCACCTTGGGGAGCACCAGCCCTCTTTGCGAAGAAGAAGAATGGTTCGTTACGGTTGTGCATCAATTACTGCAAGTTGAATCGAGCTACTGTTAAGAACAAATACCCTTTACCCAGAATAGATGACTTGTTTGACCAACTTAGAGGGTCTTGTTGCTTTTCGAAGATAGACTTGAGGTCGGGGTACCATCAGTTGAGAGTCCGGGAAGAGGACATCCAGAAAACGGCATTTCCTACGCGTTATGGCCACTACGAGTTCCTTGTAATGCCATTTGGGTTAACTAACGCACCGGCTTCTTTCATGGATTTAATGAACTGAATTTTCAGGGAGTATTTGGACCGTTTTGTGGTCATCTTTGTGGACAACATCCTAATCTATTCGACCTCCGAGGAGGAACACGAGACTCACTTGAGGATAGAGCTTGACTTGCTTAATGAGCACCAGTTGTATGCTAAGTTTGAGAAGTGCAAGTTTTGGCTCACTGAGGTGAAGTTTTTGGGCCATGTAGTATCTAGTGAGGGATTAACTATAGATTCTTCGCAGATAGATTCAATACAATATTGGGAGCAACCCAAAAATATTTTTGAGATCCGGAGTTTCTTGGGATTGACGGGGCACTATCGACGATTTGTAAGAGACTTTTCTAGATTAGCTACGCCCTTGACTAGGTTGACTAGAAAGGGAGTTAAGTTTATGTAGAGTGAAGCTTGCGAGAAATCCTTTCAAGAGCTAAAAACTAGATTGACCACGGCACTAGTGTTGATCATTCCAGAAAGGGGTTTGGGGTATACCGTTTATTGTGATGCGTCTCGAGATGGGCTTGGTTGTGTTTTGATGTAAGGGGGAAAGGTTGTAGCATATGGGTCACGGCAATTGAAAACTCATGAGAATAATTATCCTACCCATGACCAAGAACTAGCGGTGGTAGTGTTTGCCTTGAAGATTTGGAGATATTATTTGTACGGTGAGAAGTTTGAGGTTTTCTCCGACCACAAGGGCTTGAAATATTTGTTTTCCCAAAAAGATTTGAATCTACGCCAACAGAGGTGGATGGAATTTTTAGAAGACTATGATTTCAAGTTACATTATCACTCGGGGAAGGCCAACGTAGTGACAGACGCCTTAAGCTGAAAAACTGTGAGTAGCTTGGCGAGTGTAGCCATTCGGGAGTGGGGTATGTTGGGTGAAGTCGATAAGTTTGAATTGCAATTGAATGAGTCCGAAGGGGGTGCAACATTGTTTACTTTGAGTGATCAACCTGTTTTGATTAGTAGAGTTGTAGAAGCACAAAAAGGAGACCATGAAGTAGAGTTAATTCGGGATAGAATCTCTAATGGGAAGGAAGAGAAAGCTTTGAATATTCACTCGGATCAGAGTGTACGCTACCTAGATCGTCTGTTTGTGCCTGAATCTTGTAGAGAGGAAGTGCTTCAGGAGTTCCATTACTCACGCCTTGCGGTACATCCGAGAGGCACCAAAATGTATCGAGACCTTAGCCGTCAGTTTTGGTGAAGGGGTATGAAGCGGAATGTCGCATCCTTTGTGTCTAAGTGCCTTACTTGTCAACAAGTGAAGGCCAAGCACCAGAGACCAACGGGTTTGTTACAACCCTTACCTATAGCCGAGTGGAAGTGGGAGCACGTTACCATGGATTTCGTGGTTGGGCTTCCTAGAACGCAGTGGGCCAATGATGCCATTTGGGTAATTGTTGATAGGCTAACAAAGTCCACACACTTCATTCCTATGCGAACTAGCGACACAGTCGAGCACTTGGCAGAATTGTATGTTAGAGAGATAATTCGACTTCATGGGGTTCTGGTAACCATCGTGTTAGATAGGGATCCTCGTTTTACTGCCCAGTTGTGGCAAAGCCTTCAAGAGGCATTGGGAACCAAAATGACTTTTAGCACCGCTTATTACCCTCAAATCGATGGGAAGTCAGAGCGCACCATTCAAATTTTGGAAGATATGCTTAAAGCTTGTGTCCTAGATTTCAAGGGATCTTGGGAAAGGCACTTATCGTTGATTGAATTCGCCTACAACAATAGTTATCAACCTAGCATAGAGATGGCACCGTTTGAGGCCTTGTATGGCCGCCCTTGTAGGTCACTAGTTTGTTGGGCTGAGGTGGGGGATGCGTCGTTGTTGGGTTCGGAGATTGTTAGGGAGACTACCGAGAAAGTTGCTCTCATTCGGAAGAGGTTAGCTACGGCCCAAAGCCGACAAAAAAGTTACGTCAATAAGAGGAGACGACCTTTGACCTTTGAAATGGGTGATCATGTTTTCCTTAAGATCTCACCTAGACGGGGTTTAATAAGATTTGGAAAAAGTGGCAAGTTGTCTCCGAGGTTCATTGGGCCTTTTGAGGTATTAGAGAGAATTGGGAAAGTGGCATACCGGTTAGCCTTACCGCCACAACTTTCAGGAGTTCACAATGTGTTTCACGTGTCCATGCTTAGGAAGTACGAACCTGACCCTTCTCACGTGTTAGATTGGGTTGATTTGGAAGTAGATGAGGATGCCTCCTACGACGAGCGGCCGATTCAAATCTTAGATACCCGGGAACAAGTATTACGAGGTAAAACCATACCCTTAGTGAAGGTGTTGTGGAGGCACCATGGGATAGAGGAAGCAACTTGGGAACATGAAGCGGAAGTCCGCTTCAAGTATCCGAATTTATTTGAGCGTGCTTGATTGTTTTATTTTAATTGTAATGCTCCCAAGTGTTAAGAGAAAAAGCATTAACTTATGGGTCACATGTTGCTATGTGTATTGTTAATTTGAGCATGAGCCTGTGAAGGCATGATGTTTTGCTATAGATGCTTTATTCCGTATGTCTTGTATAAACGATATTGTTTTGATGAAATGATAATGAGAGGAACGGTAAATGTTAGTTAAACATAAACGTTGTGACTTAAGAATGTTGTTAAAATGATTGTTGTTGCTAGAACACTTTGGTTTCATAGTTTGTTTAAATTTCAGGGACGAAATTTCCTAAGGTGGAGAGGTTGTGATGACCGGGTCTTGTTTTCCCTTTCTTTTACTTTCTTTTTCCATTTCGTTCCCTTCTCGCTCTCTTTGAGTTCGAGACGTTCGGAGGATGTTCCTGAACTAAGTCCTTGTTCTTGTTTTATTCGGTGTTGAGGTTTCTTCATTTCTGAGGAGCGTAAGGTCAGGTCCAGGGTGCCCGGGAGCGAAGCAGAATTTTTCTGGGATGCTGGGCCAGGGCCGCATGTGCGGGAGTGGGGGACTTGGGTGAGTTGCACACTGCCTAAAAGGCAAGTGCAAGCTGAGGTGTGGCAGAGCCACCGCACGTACGGGGGTAAGGGCCGCACGTGCGGGAAGGGTGCTCCGTACGTGCGGGGATGGGCGCCGCATGTGCGGCAATCTGGGCAGTTCAGGGCTCTGTTTTTCTTTCTCCTTGGGGCCGATTTTATTTCATTTCCTCCACACTCTCTCACTCTAAAAGACACATTTACTCCTTCTTCTCTCTAGAAATCATCCCCAAACACTAAAAACTCTTTTATTCTTGGCATCCTTGAGTTTAGATCATCACCAACTCTCATAATCTTGGAGATCTAGGGCAAGAGCTTCATTTGGGTGGTGGAAATCAAGCTTCCTCTTATCTTCAAAGATAGGGTTTCACTCCTCCTTCTTCATCAAGCTTGAGGTAGGGAAATCTCCTTGAGTTATATGTATATTTATGTTAGATTTGGTAGATGTAATGATTTCATTAATGATTTTTGAAATGTTTGGTTTTGGCTCATAAATGCTAGGGTTTTCAAAAGTGGGTTGATTTTCCCTCTCCTCCTAAACTATTTTCTTAAGGACTATAAGTCACATAATAGGTGGTGTGCTATCTTGATAGAAAAACCCTTTTTAAAAGAGTGGAGAGGTGTTTGTTTGATTTAGTGATAAAACCCTAGAAATTTTGGGGATTTTTGAAAGATGTAGACATGTTTAAAGGCATCTTGTTGTTTTAAAGTTGGAGAGTGAAACTTCATCATATTGTTTAGCATAAATGGTGAATTACCTAGTGTATGAGAAAAGAGCTAATTATCCTAACATTATTGTTGAACCTTTGAAAGTGTATTGTTGTAAAATAACAAATAGTTGTGCACCTTGGTTAGAGAAAATTGTAAACATTGGAATTGATGATTTAAAGGTATCACATGTAGTCTTGATGAGGGCAAATTTGTAATGATTTGAGCATGAAAAGATGTCGTCATTGCTATGAATTGATGGCATGGTCATTGTGAATTAATGTTGAGGAGAAGAAATGGATAATGTAGTTAATTGATATTGTTGTAGAGATGCTTGAAATAGAGGAATGTATGAGCCATTATGCATTGCATCATGTTCTCATTTGATTTACTACCATCATTGCATATTTTGAAATGAATTGGAAAAACGTTACTTTGGAAAAAGAATATGTTATAATGAAAATCATGAAAATGTGTATGGGGTAAATACGTGGTAAGTCCGGATAGGAGGTGTAGTGGAACTTGATAAGTTGGCCTGAGTGTCCTTGGTGAAAGACCAGAAAATCGCGCGGATAGGTGTCAAGCCTTCTGGTTGTTACCGGTAAAAATGACAGTTTGATAGTACTCGTAGAGTCTACTTGCAGACACCAGCCTAGGGATTACCAGTGTCGTATTTACCGCACTGGATTAAGGAAATTGAAGGTTGAAATTGATGAGATTGAAATATATTAATGCAAAGCTTAGGGATCCTTCTAAGAAAAGCGTGGTATGTGATTATTTTTATAAAGACATTGCATCGCATTTTGCACTTTCATATGATATTGGGCATCCAACATAAATGTATATACTTTGTTAGGAATTTCTCTACTGGGCTTTATGCTCACCCCTATGGGATTTGGTGCAGGTAAGGACGTGGTGATCCCGCCAAGCTAAGGGCGTAGATATGTTTTGGTGAAGAGTAGCCTTGCTCTTATTTTTGTTGTGGTATTTTTGTAAGCCAAGGGCTAATATGTTTGGGTCCGAGAAGCCATTTTGTGTAACCGGGCTATTGCCTTGGAAGATGCAAGCCCTTAAGGACATTTTATTGTTTTATGATTAGATGTCTCACATGCTATAGATTCATGTGATTCTTTTGTCGGTGAATGTATATCCGCATGTGAGCTTTTGTATAAACTCTCTTATTATCTATGTAAAGATGGAAGGTTTATGGCCATGGTTTAGTGAATGTTAATTAATATGGGTAGTTCATGTTGAATTATTTTTGGGGCGTTACAAAAAGGTTACAACTTATGTATATATATACGCACTAATAAGGTATTTGAGTGTTTACGGTAGGTAATACATTACATATATATTTAAACGGTCTAGTTCAATTCTAAATTAGATCCATAACTGTAAAATTACAAATCGAATCGTGAAATATGATTTATTTATTTTAAGAAACAAGACCGAACCGTGCATTCAAAAAATAAACCAAACTGTGCAATTTAATCTGAATCAAACTGATTTGTAGTTTTCCAATTTTTTTGCTCAACTTTAAAGAGGAGTATAAAATCATTGTGTATCCACACTGAGTTTAAATAAAAGTGACACAATTATAGTTTTTATATAAAATTATATGACTTTTTATGATGGGAAAATTAGTCTATGGTCCCTCTCCCACTTTTCGTAATGGAAGAGATCCACAAAATTATTTTTTGATGTCTAAGGTCCCTAAACATATCACAAAGAAATTTGACCTTACCAAATCAAAACTCATCTCTCTCTCTCTCTCTCTCTCTCTCTCTCTCTCTCTCTAAACTTCTCCATTCTCAGACCTGTCCAGATCAACTCTTGTTCCTCACCCCTGACTTCATTCTCCAGCCGATTGAGCTCCACTTTCATCGGATCCGACCCGTGCAGCAAATTCAAGAACTCATCTGCGTCCAAACTCAAGGATCTCAAATAGCCTGGTGGCTGCCCATGCTATTCTACGGGATGAAGCAATCACTCTTGGAACTGGATACCTCGCTTCTCTGTGCCTTTGACAAATCTGCTTTAGTCTTGGCTTCACATGCTTCCGTCTGTGCTTGAAGGGACCTAATGGGAACATTGTTCAACAGAGAAACACTTTCATTCAGGAAACAAAATGAATCACAACGATTTGGGTAAGTTGCAGAAATTTTTGTTAATTATGCTTAGTTACTTACATGTATCCCTATGATCAGTTTATTTCAACAAATGTATAACTGGAAGTATAAATGAAAGTGTAAATGAAAATCATGGCAAAATGTAAGAATGGAATTTTATTCAAGAAGCGAAGAGCAGATGCATAAAAACATTCACAACTTTCAATAAAAAATATAAAACATTGTCTCAACCACTAGCCTTGGGCATCTGTAGTTCTCAATAAATTTGTTAGTCATGAGAGAAAGAAGGGTATTTGAGATCAATCCTCAACACCCAATCATTAATACCTTGAATGTATGACGATTTGGTCAATAATTAGAAAATTCCCATTTTCATTATTCGTTGTACCAACATAACCCCAGCTAATTGCAAGCTCTTCTCTTCTCTTTTTTTTTTTTTGTGAATGATGCAGGCTGCATTCAAGAGTGACCCAAATGATGAAGAAGCTTTGAGAGCTATTGATCTTTTGTATGACACAACTTTAATTTCTAGTGGTTCCACTGTAAGTGACTTGTTCTGTATCTTTTATATTATATGTCTACATCAGATTTGCATTCAGTAGTTATGAATTTAGTGGGAACAGCCCTTTCGAAAATTTCTCTGGAAAAGGCCTGAGAAATTGGAGAATTTCTCTGGAGAGAATTTCTTTGGAAAAGGCCAGAGAAATTTCCATAATTTGCTTGACACCAAGAGTGAAGGCAAGCAAAGCATGCTACTCAGGTGTCTAACCATTCTTGGAATTTCTCTGGCTGTATGAAATTTCTCTGGTTGTATGAATTTTCTCTGGCTGTATGAAATTTCTCTGGTTGTATGAAATTTCTTTGGTTGTGATCACTGTGTGAATTTTCTCTGTGCTCTCTCTCAAATTCTCTTCTTTTTTTGGAACTACAACCATCTCTCAGCAGGTTTGGCCCTTTATTTATTTATTTATTTATTTAATATATCATCTTTTATATCACTTTTTTGGTAGCAAATGGATTCTGAAAACAGTGTGAATATGCAATCTTCAAGTGGTGGAGATGAAGAGTATAATTGACGGACCGAGTCAATCTTTTCTTTCTTGAACCACAGTTTTGGCTCCATCTCCAACCACCCACAACTGCCTCCTCCACAACCACCACCACCTCTCTTCCACCACCAACAACCCACTTTGTTTGACTCTCAAGCACACAATCTCAGGCCTTTTTTCTTTTTTAAATCCAGAGAAATTCTTGCGAATTGCGAAAACCAGAGAAATTCTCTGAAAATCCAGAGAAAATCTCGACTGGAATCCAGAGAATTTCTCTGGATCAAATTTTCTCTGGATCGAAATTCTCTGGATCGAATTTTCTCTGGGCTGAAATTTCTTTGGACTGGAATTTCTTTGGGCTGAAATTTCTCTGGACCAGAATTTTTCTAGATCAAATTGAGGGACCTTAGACATTATAAAAATATTATATGTTCTTTATACTATAAAGTCTTAATACCAGGGACCCTAAAAAAAAAAAACCCTTTTATGATTCTGTCATTTTTAATGAAAGTATTTATCATTATTTTTATAATTTTAAAAATATTATCGAAATAATACTCTGCTTATGTTTTCTATATAAATTTTTTATTTACAAAATATTTTCCATATATTAATGTTTGACTTGGAGATATAATGATGGTTTCCTCTTTTGTTGATACAGGATGCAAATGGTTTCCTTGCATATTAGTTTCTTTCCACCAGTCATACCGAAAACTCCATAAAAAAATAAAAAAAATAAATAAATAAATAAATAAATAACTGGCGATCCGCACATGCCATGTGCAACTCGAAAAAAAAAAAATGGTATAAGAATAATGACAATGTATATGGATATAGTATGTGTTGGGTTGCTCGAGTGGTAATTTTTTTTTTATATTAAATACAAGGTCATGAGTTTGTGACCCTTCCTCATCTTTACATAATTTTTATTAAAAACAATAAATATAAGGAGATTTTGGAAAAGTTTAAAATATGAAATATAAATGTGTCAATACCATTAGCAGCCTTCATTTTACAATAATACTAGCAATCCGTATATGTGATGCGTGTGCAACTCAAAAAAAAAAATTTATGGGAATAAATATAAAGAAAAATGCACATATGGGGTGTGTTGCTCAAATAATAAGAGCCTTCATTATTAAAGCCATGGTCATGGGTTTGAGGCCTACAGCCTTCACTATATAATAGTACTAGCAGTCTGCAAACTCAAAAAAAGATTAACATTACAAAAATAATGAAAAAGAAAAATGTTGTCCGGACACACGATGCATGTGTAACTAAAAAAAATAACATAATTCATTTATTGTGAGGTTTACCTTAATTCTTCATATTCTTTTTATAAGGTTAAACATTCTTGGAATTTTGACCTTTGGGTAAGTTATTATTTGCTGAAACAAAGTTTACCTTTTAGTGAAATTGTCATTACCCTCTTGTGTTATTAATGCATCTTGGCCTCTAGCCTCCTCTTCGATTCGGATGCGAGTGATCAGAGCCTCTGAGGAAGTCTCCTTTTGTTTGTGGTGCATACTCTTTTGGAATTCTCTCCAAAATATCGGTAACTTGTCAACAAGTCCTACAACTATCAAGTTGTCACCAATCTTGATGTTTTCATATCTTACTTCTGCAACTATCATTTGGGAATCTTGTGCTTGCTCCACAACAGATTCTCCATCCACCATTTGGAAGCGAAAAAAACGGGCTAGCTGTATACTTTTTTGCTCATGCCTCTTCAGTATCATACTTAGTCTGTAAAGCTTTCCAAATTTTCTTTGCGAAAGTGTAAGTGATGTCATAGTAATCATAAAATTGATCAACAAGGCAATTTAAGAGATAAAAATGACATTTATACTCATCTGTATTGTATGAAGTCACTTTTGCTTCATGTGCCTCGTAGTCTTTATCATTCATCTCCTCAGTTGGGATTTTGTTTGGGTTCTTCTCGGTAAGAACATAATCAACTTTCAAAAGGCTAAGGCAAAAAAGAATTTTTCCTTTTCACCTCTTAAAATGTACTCCCTTGAACTTGAAAGGCTTGTTGAGATCTCCAATTCTATCATTGGTTTTTTCTGGTACTTATTCCATTTTGATCTCCTTAAAATTGTTGGTGAAAATACCAGAAGAATTATATTTTATTGATAAATAATGCAAAGAAAATGAGATACAAATAAATCAGGCTGAGACACGGATATCTCGTTTTCTTTAAGGAGATCAAGCCCACCACAATAGGAAAAACCCAAATACCGATGTAGTAGTCACTAAACTATGACTTGTCCCCTCCAAGATACAATAGCCAGACCACTTGTCATATGGTTCAGGCCAACTCTACACAAGATGGTGACCCAAAGCTCCAGCAAGAAAAACACTCTTCTTTGGCTAGTAATCTCTCAAGTGTAAAGAAAAGTTGGTCTAGAAAAGAGTAGCTGAGATGAACAATTTATAGGCTACTAGAACCTTACAAATTACACCAAAAATAATGACGATTAAACTAGAGGAAAGGGATAGTCCCAAAACCTCCAAATATTAACTTACCACCAAGCCCATGACCTTCCAATTAATCTTCATTCATGAACAAGACAAAATGTCACCAAATAAAATAAAATAAAAAATACTCATTATTTTTAGGATAAAATATTAATAGGTCCTAATAGCTGGACTTCATTCTCATCAAGTTCTAGTAAAATTGTTGCTAAAAATAATTTTTTGTGACAATTATTTCGCATATGTCGTTAAAAATTGACAGTTAGTGATTTTTTTTTTTTTTTTGTCACAACTTTTATAAATTGTCGTTAAAACTTACAATTTGTAGCGTTTTTCTATAATGAATTTTTCAAACTGTCGCTGAAAATTGAAAATTAATGTATTTTTTTACACTATTGTTAAAACTTATAATTAGTAACGTTTTCTATGACACAATTTTCAAATTGTCGTTGAAAATTAACAATTAGTGACTTTTTTTAATAGTGCTTGATGAAAAATGCCATTAATTTTCATAAGACCTATTGGATAATAAGTTCACCCACTAGGACCTATACGTAAGTCTCTTATTTTTATATTAATTTTTCTTTTTTCTTTTATATATTAATTTATAGTTTGTAAAAAAATTCAGAGAACAAATTTTAAAAACTATAACACAAAAAATATTAATAAACTAATTAAATCAAACCGAATGAATAAAAATTGTATTACAAATTACAAAAAATATTAATAAACTATAAAAT
This sequence comes from Camellia lanceoleosa, assembly GCA_025200525.1. NCBI lineage: Eukaryota > Viridiplantae > Streptophyta > Magnoliopsida > Ericales > Theaceae > Camellia > Camellia lanceoleosa. The sequence goes on along the minus strand of CM045760.1, from coordinate 163,004,905 downwards.
ATATTACAATTGTCAATCACGTTGACTTACCATTGCAAGTTGTAACTTGTATGCTAAGAAGAATAAAAAAAGGTTTTATGGCTTTTGTTTAAATGAAGATTTCCTCAAGATTTTTGAAGAGGCGAACAATTTATCAAATAACAACCGACAGCCTATTTATCATTAATTTAAGATTACATTTTATTAGGTATATATATTAGATAGAGATTTAAGTTATAATTTAACGGATGAAAATGAATTACTCAATATCTTATGATTACTATTCAGGTTGTATTCAGGTTACATGCGAGTTAATAGTGTTTGTGTACCGACACGAATTATTACGCGGGTCAAACGTGTCCATTTCAGATTTCGCGTGTTCAACTCAAATACGACCTATTTAATATTTGTGTTTTCGGATCATGTCACATTCAAGTTTGGATCAAAAAATGATTAACTCTTACCCTCTAATTACATGTACGATTCAAGTCGTGTTAATAAGTTACATGCCAAATTTCTACCCCTAATGTCAACACCACCCACAATTTTTACTATAATAATATAGATAAATAGATAGATAGACTTTATAATAATATAGATAGATCAATAGATATAGAATATTAAACCCATGGTCATGGGTTCGGGGCATGTCATCCTCTTTGCATAATTTTTACAAAAACTCTAAATATAGGGATATTTTGAAAAAGTTCAAAATATGAAACACATTTATGTCAACACCACCCAAAGCTTTCCCTTTATAATTCACATTATAAAAGATTAGATAGATAGATGTATTGTTAACTTTTTCAAAAATATTATGGTCCTAAGCAAAAATAAAATCATATAAAATTAATAAATTTTTGATATTTTTTAAACTAATTTAATTTTTGAAAAATTATCAAAAATAAATTCTAAAACTGAACCAAAGAGAGATATTATTTCATGGATAAATACATAGGTTCGTTTGGGAAAAATGTTTTTAACCTGACTTATGGCTTTTCGATTAATTTAGCCTGGCTAATTTAGCTCCATTTGGGAAGAATTTTTTGGTTTTTTTGATTTTTTTTTACTTTTTGTGAGAAAAAATGAAATGATTATGACTTAGATATAATATTTTATCTTATTAACTTATTTAGTCTATTTTGTTTGTTTGTATTTTTTTAATCCCAACTTACTTGCAACTCACTTGCCAAACGACAGCATAGTATGTCTCAACTAGGGATGACAATGGAGGTTAATGTGGTGGATATTAATTCCCCATCCCCATTCCCCACGGGCACTACCCTCCCCATCTCCTAATGGGTTTGGATTTTCCCCAACTCAACTTGACCTCTTTTTTTTTTTTTTTTTTTAAGGTTCACAAGCAATTTTTTTTTAATTTTTTTTTTTAAAGATTCACAACCAAAGCTAAATATACATTCAATCTTATTTTATTTTATTTGTCTCAACAACAAAATCAAATGCACATTAATTAACATTGTCACATCATTCTTGTCAAATTTTGTGTATATTTAGAATTTTTAAAATTTATTTAGAAAAATTATATTCCTACAAAAAAATTCCATCTTCTTTTTTAATTTTTTTTAAATTTTTTTTAATTTTATGTATCTCCTTCTCCTCTATATTAATTGATCTTCGATAATCTGAAGGTGAGTTGTTACTCTCGTTTCCATCTTCTTCTTCTTTTTCTTTTTTTTTTAAATTTTTATTTGCATTTATAGAATGAATTTTTTTGTTTCAATATTTCCTGCAATTGTTTTATTGGATTTCTCTCTGATTTGATGGTAACCATAGATTGAATTTCCCAATTTTCATCTTAACTAGTGATCACCTTAATTAAAATTTTATACATTTTTATCTTCAATTTTCATGTTTTGGTTATGATTAATTGCACGTTTTTGATCGATAGTCACAATCTTGTCGCCATCACAAATCACCGTTGCTATAGTGAGAGAATGAGAAAGAGTGAGAATTAGAACTCTTATGGTAAACAGAGTAATGAAAACTAGGGATGACAATGTATAACTTACACTGTGGGTATCTATGGAGACCCAACCCAAATATATGGATTTTTTTTCTTTTTTCTTGTTCGTTGGGTAAGATAAGTGATGTTCTTTAAATCTCCACAGGGATGCGTACCTACTAATTTCCCCATATATATATATAAATATTTTAGGTACATCGAAAAATAATTTCTCCATATGTTTTCACTACTCTATTTACAATTAGATTTCTAATTCTCACTCTCTCTCATTCTCTCACTATAGCAACGGCGATTTGCAATGGCGACAATCTAGCGGCGACAAGATTGTGACTATCGATCAAAAACGCGCAATTAATCATAACCAAAATATGGAAATTGAAGACAGAAATGTACAAAATTTCAATTAAGGTGATCACTAGTTAAGATGAAAATTGAGAAATTCAATCTAAGGTTACCATCAAATCAGAGAGAAATCCAATAAAAGCATGAGATATTGAAACAAGAAAATTCATTCTATAAATGCAAATAAAAATGAAAAAAAAAAAAGAAAAGAAAAGAAGAAGAAGAAGAAGATGGAGACGAGAATAACAACTCACCTTCAAATTATCGAAGATCAATTAATAGAGATGAGAAGGAGATACATAAAATTTTAAAAAAAAATTTAAAAAAAATATGGAATTTTTTTGTAGGAATAGAATTTTTCTAAATAAATTTAAAAATTTCTAAATATACATAAAATTTGACAAGAATAATGTGACAATGTTAATTAATGTGTATTTCATTTTATTGTTGAGTCAAATAAAATAAAATAAGATTGAATGTATCTTTGGCTTTGGTTGTGAAAAAAAAAAATGTCAAGTTAGATTAGGGAAAATCCAAACCCATTAGGAGATGAGGAGAGTAGTACCCATGGGGAATGGGGAAAAATAATTATAGGGGAATGGGGACGAGAATTAATATCCACCCCCATTGCCATTCCTAGTGAAACCATATGGAGAAATTATTTTCCGATGTACCTAAAAAAAAAAAAAAAAAAAAAAACATATGGGGAAATTAGTGGGTACCAATCCCGGCCCTATAAAGAATATCACTTAGAGCATCACCAATGGTATTTGCTATAATACCATTGCTATTGCTATAATTTGGCAATGAATAGTAGTAATTTGCTAAATTATAGCAATGGTGCTCCAATGGTACACATGTTATTTTAGCAAATCCTAGTCAACTTTCCCTCTAAATTTGTAGGTGTTGTTTGAATATAAGTTTTTTAGTATTTTTTTTTTTTGTTTATTTTATCTTTTGTGACCATTTTAAAAAAAAATTCTAAAAAGATTAAATCTTTATATTCTACAAAAAAAAAATTAAAAATGAAAAAATAAATTACTCTTATTTGAAAATAAAAATAAAAATTACTCACTGAGATAAAACCCATTCCAGAACCTTCATACCAAACTCTTCACCCACATGAGATAAAACCCAATGGAAATAAAACCACACTTTCATTCTGCTTTTCTGAGCTTCAAAGGTGGAACAACCTACAACAACCAACCCCATTCTCTCTCTCTCTCTCTCTCCCTCCCTTCTCAATCTTTCTCTCTTACCACCATGTTGTCTCTCTTCCTCTTAATCACTCTATCCCCTAAATCGAATATGAAAAAAAACCCTAAATCAAAGCTGAAGAAATCCGAAACCTCAAGTCAAACCCTAAGCACGAAGATGAAAATGATGAAGATGAAGATGAAGATGAAGAAGATGAAGATGAAAACCAAAAAGATTAAGCTGAAGTTTTAGAATGTTGAAATTATCTAAAATCCAGCAAGCATCTTGAAATCTAGGTATTTATTGTTTAGAATTTGCTTCAAATTTATTCAGATTACTTGAGATTTGCTTCAGATTGTTTGAGATTTATTGAGATTGCTTCAAATTTGTTTGAAATTGCTTGATTGTTGTTGTTTTTAACTTGATTCTTTTTTTTTTGGGGGGGGGGGGGGTTAATGGTGAATTTTGTTTAAAAAAAAAGAAGAAAGAAATTGGCAATTGGCAATTGCCAAGTTGTTTAAAAAATTTGCTGAACGAATTCTGTTTTTCTGGGTGTATGGATTTTGTTTTGTCAACTAAATTTGGAGCCAAAAATCTATTGATTCTTGATGATGTGGCATGTTTGACAAATGCCATTTTTGTTTTCAAATTTGGCAACAGAAATGGCATATGCTATGTTTAGCAAGAGAAATAGCATGCCATTGGAGACCCCTTTTTTTTCACTTTTGCCAAATTATAGCTTTGGCAGCTCCTTTGGCAGTACCATTGGAGATGCTCTTAGGGATCCAACTTGAGAGAGCATGTGGGTTTCATCCAAACGGTTTACTTTTTGAAACTCATTGAAAAAATCAAGATGATTGGATTTCAATAACTATATGTTTAAATCACGTTTGTCTTTAAAAAATGGACAAATATTCTTGAAATTATATTTGCCGTTTGATATTGTCGTTTGCGTATCAAAATATTCTATTTAAAACCAAGTAAAAACAATTACTCCGCATAATAGTGGTTAAGACCAGGTATCGATCCATAAGGGTTAAGATGAGAAATTAATTTTATTTAGATATTTAAGATGGAGTTGTTGTGAATTTTTGGAGTGAAAATTAAACTACTAAATCAAGCGATTAATTAAACAAAATGAGATAAATATCTTAGGATTTCGAATCTACCACTAATCTCATAATTGAGAGTAATTGTACTCAGTCTTTAGAAAATTATTGATTTGGATACATGTAAGTTGATTAGAAATACATCGTCAAGAGAATTTGTATATTAAAACCAAAAAATCATAAATTATCTTCGCTTAATATGGACTATCACTACTAAACTAAAGTACTGTTGATCACTTCTTATTGGGTATGACTCGTCTAACAATTTTGAAAATCCTAAGTGATTCGTGATTAGATCAAGATTAAAATACTCCAAATCCCAATAATCCAAAACACACAATCTAAATCAACAAGTACTTACGAAAGTGATTTAGATTGTTTGTTTTTCGGAATAAATAATAAATTGACACAAACAATTTTTACGTGGAAAAAACCACAATTGAAGAACCTTCAATTGTAATAAAAAACCACGGGCGAAACGCCACTAATGAATCCACTACTAAAGAAAGAAAGATTACAAAGATAATACACAAATTACCCAACTTAGTCAATTTGTCTTCGAATCTTCTGTAACTCTTTCACAACGCCTTCGTCTCGGAACTAATCAATCCTCAAGTTGAATCCACAATCTTCACTTGTCGAATTAACGACTACGTACAGAATCAAACGCCTTTTGAAACTATACGTTTGAATCTTCAGAATCCACCGAAGATAACTCTCTCTTGAATTTAAAGTACCAAACTCCTTGATGTATGTCTCTTAGATCATGAGTGAAAAACTCTCTCAAAACATCAAGGAAAACTCTCAAAATCTCTCAACAAGAACACCTTAGAAAACCTCAAAGTAGATCTAGAAAAATTAATCCTAAAAACATCCTAAACAGATATAAATAGGCAACTGAGTCCACGATCTCCGCTCGAGCGCCCAACATCCCGCTCGAGCGGCTTCAACAAAAACTGCGTGTGACAAAGCAGTGGTCCGCTCGAGCGCTTGAGAGCCCACTCGAGCGCGAAATCACACACTCCAGTACTTTTACAGACCTGTCAAAATACTGAGAGACCACAAACTCCGCTTGAGCGCCAATAAGCCCGCTCGAGTGGGAAAGACAAAAATACAGGAAAAATTACAATTTGAATAACTCAAAGTTTTGTACTCGGATTTGACAATAAAGGGACCTAACAATCTCCCCCTTTGCCAATTCCCGGGCAAAACCTTTCTAAACATTTTTCCTTAAACACACGCACTAGACAAGATTAAAAACAAAGGAAAAAAAAACTCTAAACTTAAAACAATCTTGTCATGAACAATCCACCCATCCCACTTCATCCAACATTCACCTGTGTAAAAATAACCAACACACCAAAACAAAACAAAACTGTGGAATAACATAAGAAGTGATAAAAAGATACAATGATATCCACAATAATAGCAAAGCAAACTGGAATGTATATCATGCTATCCAAATATCCAAAATACCAATGTGATCCAAAATACCAATGTATCATGCCAATCAAAATATCCAAATATCAAAATGACAAAAGATGTACCAATATATGTCCAATGTCATGTACAAATGTACCAAAAACTCTCCCCCTTTTTGGCCGGGAAGCAGCAAGAAAACACAAAGATCATGCATCCGGAGGAGGTGGTGGCTGCTAAATCTGAAGTAGGGAAATGATGTGTGCTAGCTGAGTGGTAGTCTGGAAGGCAGTCTGCTCCAAGTGACCAAGACGGCCATCAAACGCATCGAAGCGTGCATCCAGATAGTCTAATCGCCGGGTCATAGCGTCCTCGAAATGCTGAAGCTGGTCATGAAGAGCTCGAGGTGGAACAACAGCCTCCTCACCATCTGCAGCGGCAGCATCAAACTCGACCTCCTCAGCTAGTCCAGCAGCTACACCTGTAGAAGGACCTGCTCGAGAGGACTCCCCCTTAACATGAGCCTGACTTTGAGACATGGTCTTTTTAGTGAATAGTCTAGAGGGGAAGGCAAACTCATCATCCTCAAACACCAGAACCTCAAGAGAAGACAAAAGACAGTTGATCATACAACCATAAGGAAGGCCTAACTATTTATTCCCAAAAACACCTATCATCTTTTTGATAATCAGGGTGGCAAGATCTATGGACATGTGACGGGAGAGACAAAACAAAACAAATCCTTGGTCTTGATTAATTTCGGAGGAGTGAGTGGTCACAAGGATGTTGGCACAAACAATAAGATTAAGCAGTCTAAACTCCGGAAGGAGTTCAAACTGTTTAATCAAGGCACCCGTGGGCCAAGGATGGGAAGCACCACATAACACCTCAGTCACATGAGTAAAATCAAAGGTAGGACGACCTGGAACTGGAAAAGGATAGTGCACAAGAGAGACGCTCTCAATCTGAAGAAGCTGGTGAATGAGATTAGGTGTGACAGAAATAGATTTGGACTGAACCCAAGTAGTAAATGAAGGCTCAATATCACTAATTTGCTCAATATTACAGTAAAATTCGTGAACCCAGTCGAGATTTTGGCGCCCAGAAAAAGACAACACCAAATCACCACCAAGGGGGTCAAATAAAGGATGGATGTGTATGGACTTGGAGGTATTAGGCTGGACATTACGTTCTAAGTGAACAGTCCGAGCCTCAAAAGATTTATGGAACAACTTGGCCTGTTTGGCTGTCTGAAACCTCTCAGTATTAAAGGTAGGACGAGACACTGTGGCCTTTCGGCGCTTAGGGGCAGGCATGATGAGGTGAGCCACAACTATAACCCCAAAACCCAACAAATCCAAAAACCAAACCAAACAAAGATCAAAGCAAACATTAATAATATTAGTAACAATGAGAGTGAGTATAATGAAAACAAATATGACACTAACAATATGATGCAACTCACATACACAATGACTAATTTAGAGTTCAAACTGTAGGGCAAAAAACAATGTCAAACACCAAGTAGGAGAACAAATAACACTAGTTATCACTGATGAGAAACCATAACCATTGCAAAACAAAACCACAGAGATAGCATAGCAATACTTGTAGAAACCCATAGTCTAGCACATTCGAACCCAAACCCAACCAAAGCATGAAAGCAAAAAGGACAATGAGAAACCCTAGATCTAATGAACCAACAAAGCACAGAAGAAAAATATAAAACCCACAATGAAAAGACCAATATGACTCAGTGAAAGTGTGTGAGAGAAAGAAATAAACACTAGATGCAAAACACTCAAAAACCCCAAATACAACCCCCTATTAGAGCCGAAATTTACAAAAAAAAAAAAAAAACAGAGAAGAAGAGAGGAAACAACTTACCAAAGGTGAAATCGGCAAGGAAGAGGAAGAAGGAAGGAGGAATCGAGCCCAATAGTTGCACAAGCCAAACCCTAGGTCGGAGAAAGTGAAAAGAGGGAAAAAAAAATGACCTGAAAAGTCGAAGGAGGGAGTTTTATACAAAATTGGTCCGCTCGAGCGTAAGAATTAGCACTTGAGCGCGATACAAGGCAAACTGAACCCGCTCGAGCGCAAAAATATCTCTCCCAGAACTGTAAAACCAAGAACAAAGTGTTGCAGGTCCAAAAAATACGCTCGAGCGTGAAACAATCCGCTCGAGCGGATATTTTTTTTTTTAAAATAAAAACAAGATACTCGATATCTAGAAGAGAGACCTAGAACAAGAGTAGATGATCACATTTTGTCAAAAAGAATACTTAAGATGAAATAATCTGCAATTCATGAATTCTGTAAACTTGCAATGTTTAAAAAATATTGACACTGGAAATCATGAGCAAAGCAGATAAAATATAATCAGTGATCATAAACTACATGAGAATGTACAACTCAAAATCCAACATGAGAGCTCACAAAATAAAGTGCGTGTGTGCAATCCATGAGAGTCCACTGAGCTAGAGTTAATCCTTGTAGTGATCGGATGGCTAGACCTCCGGCAAGAGTAACTGAACATCATGGAGAAAAGTCAAACCACTAGGAATCACGGGGTATTTGTTGAGTAATAGCGGAGACTCCCCCTCAATCAATTAATCCCTTTTTATTTTTATTTTTTTTATTTCAACTTTTTCTTTCTTGTGGGCACTCATTGGTGGCATTCACGCTCAAGAGTATGGAGACCAAACTAGAGAAGAATGAAATCATAAAGGATGGCCTGGTTGGTGCCTCTGAGGTAGCCTTTTCCTAATGCCCGGACTTCAAGGAACTGAGGGAGAAACCGTGGAAGTGAAAATAGATGGTAGATGGTTAAGAGACGCAACATCACCTATGATATACTAGTATCGGTCAATTCCACTATAAAAGTACAAGAAACACTGTTAGTGGTCCATAGAGAACTTTGATCACTTGTGCGAAAACCCCTGCGGCAATTTATCTCAAGGATGTGTACAGAATGAGATCATGAGGTTAATGAGTATGGGCATTCAAAATCAGCTATGAACAATGAACAATGAGATCTTGTAAGCAGCATGAGTAGTGTACATAAAAAGTTAGATGCAAGAAAAACAGATATCAATGATAATGAGATTATGGCATCCAAGCACAAATAAGGCAAAACACTTACACCTACTCAAGGAACAAGTAACACTCTAGTGATCGAGCATGACACCCAAGGTCTTTCTAAGGAACTCAAACCGAAGAAGATCAAGGGGTTTTGTAAAAATATCAGCTTTTTGATACTCAGTGGGTATATGTTCAAGAACAACAAGGCCCTCTTCCACTAACTCTCGAATAAAATGATGACAAATGTCAATATGTTTGGTGCGAGAGTGTTGGACAAGATTTTTTGAAATGTTTATGGCACTTGTGTTATCACAAAAAAGAGTGAGAGTCTTTTGTTCTATCCCATAATTCATGAAGCATTTGCTTCATCCATAACATTTGTGCACAACAACTCCCTGCAGCAATGTACTTAGCCTCAGCAGTCGAAAGAGAGATGGCATTTTGCTTTTTACTATGCCAGGAGGCCAGATTATTCCCCAGGTAAAAACACCCCCCGGATGTACTTTTCCTATCATCAGCACACCCTGCCCAGTCGGCATCAGAAAAACCAGTAATTTCAGTTGTAGTATCAGTGGAAAACCAAACCCCATACCCCAAGGTCCCATTAACATATTTGATGATGCGTTTGACCGCACGAAGGTGAGACTTTTTAGGATTGGCTTGGTAACGGGCACAAACACCGACACTAAATGAAATATCAGGACGACTGGCTGTCAGATACAAAAGACTCCCTATCATACTCCTATAAAGGGTAGGATCAACATCAATACCAGAGGAATCTTTGGAGAGGTGAAGACTGGTGCTCATGGGAGTACGTGCATGTTTGGCAGACTCAAGACCAAACTTGGACACAAGATTTCTGGCATACTTAGACTGAGAAACAAACATACCCGAAGGAGACTGTTTAATTTGAAGACCCAAGAAATATGACAACTCCCCCATCATGCTCATCTCAAACTCATGTGTCATGCAATCTGAAAAATATTTCACAAGATGCTCAGCAGTAGATCCAAACACAATATCATCAACATATATCTGGGCAACAAGAATATGAGACTTAGTATGTTTCACAAATAAGGTCTTATCCACACTACCCCTTTGAAAATCCTTATCAAGAAAAAAGGTAGTAAGTCTATCATACCAAGCCCGAGGGGCTTGTTTCAACCCATACAAAGCCTTGTCTAACTTGTAGACATAATTAGGACATTTAGGGTCCTCAAACCCTTTTGGTTGCTCAACATATGCCTCTTCTTTCAAGTACCCATTCAGAAAGGCACTTTTCACATCCATTTGAAACAATTTAAAGCCAAAAAAACAAGCAACACCAAGCAAAATACAAATAGATTTGAGACGTGCAATTGGGGAAAACGTCTCATCATAGTCAACACCTTTTACTTGTGTGTAGCCTTGAGAAACCAACCTAGCTTTATTCCTAACAACAGTACCATTCTCATCAGATTTGTTTTTAAAGATCCACTTGGTACCTATCGCATTCATGTCTCTAGGTCTGGGAACTAGAGTCCAAACTTTGTTCCATTCAAATTGACCTAATTCTTCATGCATAGCATTGACCCAACTATCATCTAGCAAGGCCTCTTTAAAATTCTTAGGTTCAATTAATGTAACATAACACATATGTGATACCTCATCCCGAATCTATCTTCGGGTTTTCATACGATCCGAAACACTTCCAATCACCTGTTGAGCTGGATGATTCAGTTTCACCCTTGCTGATGGTTTAAGCTCAGGACTTGCGGTGATAGAAGCAACAAGAGTGATGTCCCTTTGAGCACTCTTTGGACTTGAACTTACCTGTAAGGATGGTGCTGTATCAATTTCTTGTGATTGGACCGCAGCTTCTGCTTGATTTTGTGGTTCAGTATCCAAGATTGGAGACTCACCATTGTCATCCTCATTTGTTGCTGGAGTAGGTGCACATGTGTCATCTACAACCACATTGATAGATTCCATTAAAGATGAAGTTCGCTGGTTATAGACTCGAAAAGCCCTACTACTGGTTGAATACCCTAGAAAAATACCTTCATCACTTCAGGAGTCAAATTTGCCCAAAGGCTCCCTATCTTTGAAGATGTAACATTTATTCCCAAAAGTTTTGAAGTATTTTACATTAGGTTTCAATCCCTTCCACAATTCATATGGAGTTTGTAAAGTGCCAGGCCTTAAATACACGCGATTTATGACATAAACCGCAATATTTAGGGCTTCAGCCCAAAACTTTGGAAGAAGTTGCTTACTAAGGAGCATGACCCTAGCCATTTCTTGAACAACTCTGTTCTTCCTCTCAACCACTCCATTTTGTTGTGGAGTAATAGGTGCAGAAAATTCATGCTTAATTCCATACATATCACAAAAATCCGAAAACGAACTATTTTCAAATTCACGACCATGATCAGTTCAAATTCTTATGATACGCCCAATGGAAACACCCTGTTCATTTTGGATTTTAAGGACTAAAGCTTGGAAAGCATCAAACGTATCAGATTTTTCCCTTAAAAAATTTACCCAAGAAAACCGAGTAAAATCATCAACAGTTAGAAACATGTATCTTTTACCTCCAATGCTTTCAGTGCGAGTATGACCAATTAAATCCATGTGAACCAATTCAAGGGGACGTTTGGTTGTAAAGATGTGCACCTTTTTATGAGGGGCACGGGTTTGCTTTCCAAGTTGACATGGTCCACACACATGGCTCAAATTCTTACCCAATTTAGGTACTCCTCTCACAAGCTCTTTGTTGGCTATCTTAGTTAGGTCTTTGAAATTCATGTGACCTAATCTTTGATGCTACAAATCAATGTTACTTATGATGGCAAAGTGACAAGTGAGTTCATTAGTAGTAACAATCCCATAGCAGTTATCAGATGTGCGAACCCCATGTAAGACGGTATTTCCCTTTTTATCCAAAATTTCACATTTATTTTTAGAAAACAATACTTCATGATGGGAATCACACATTTGACTAATGCTTAAAAGATTTGCTTTAAGACCATCAACAAGTAGAGCATTATTCAGTTTGGGAAGACCAGCAACACTTATAGGGCCCTTACCAATGACTCTAGAAGTGCCGTCATCTCCAAAGGTAACAATTCCTCCTTCATAGTTTTCAAGAGAGGTGAAGTAGGATTTGTTATCGGACATGTGACGAGAGCAGCCACTATCAAGATACCACATGTGTGAGTCACGTGCTTTTAAGGCAGTGTGAACAACTAAACAAGTCAAATCATCTTTCCTAACCCAAATCCTTTTGGTCTTGGTCAATGTCTTGGCGTTGTGAACACTCTCATGAATCTTGGTATTCCGTCTAGACATGTAAGGTTGTCTCCTAACCCAAAATGTATTCGAATTTCTACCATTTTGAGACACCTTACCAAACAGTTCATAGCAATAAGGACGAATGTGGCCATACCTACCACAATGATGACAAATAAAAACAGGTTTTACCTCTTTTTTGTTGATCTTACCCACTTTCGGTAAATGAAGAGAGGAATCATCCTGGTCTACCTTCAGCTTTCCTTTTGCTTGAGTCTTCAGGTTATGTGAGGTAGAGGCCTGTCCCTTGTGAGCTGTTGCACCATAGCCTAGCCCACTTTTGTCACAACCCATTTGTTGAGACCCGAGGATGTCTTCTAGAGATTTGGAACCTTTGTTCCATATGGAGATTGTTGCTCTAGCAATACGAAGTTCTTCATCTTTCTAATAGACTATCTCTTCCAATGCAGCTTGTGACATCTCAAAGCTTTCAAGCTTTTCTTCATATGTGGAATACACTTTTAGAAGTTCATTCCTTTCAGTTTCACAAGATAGTAGTTTTCCACATAAGTCTTGCCTGTCACTTGAGATCTTGATGACATTCTGCTTTGCTGCTACAAGTTCTCCTTTTAGCCTGACATTCTCACTCTCACATGTTTTGAGCTTGAGAAAGAGTTTGTCGTTGATTTTGGACAAATTCAGAGATTCCTCGTACAACTTTTCGTAAGCTTGTTGTAGTTCTTCTCCATTGACCTCATCATTGTCTTCAGATGTTTCATCATCCTCTTTTTGCTCTTCATTCTGCTTGACTTCATCCAATCTAGCAACTAAGACAGGGAAGTTGCTAGATGGTGGGTAAGGTGAATCTCCTCTTTCATGGAATAGGCTCAGAATTTCCCATGCGTCTTTAGCCTTTGTGCAGTGAGCAACTCGTTGCTGTTCTTCATAGGAAATTGCACCACGAATAGTAATCAGGGCTCTTTGGTTGCCCAGATTGTCTGTACTTTTTGTATCTTCTTCAATGGCTTGCCAACCTTCTGGTTCAAAAGCTCTCAGAAAAGCTCTCATTCCGATTTTCCAATACAGGTAGTTAGTCCCATCAAAGGTGGGAGCATGATACAAGTTCTGACCATGAGCTAAATACGATGGCTTTGGAAGAGGTTGAGCGAAAGAGGACCAAAAAGCCATGAAAGCACTATCCCCGTCTTCACCGGATTCAGGTTCTTCGGGTTCTTGTTCCAACCCGCTTTCATCATCCCAAGTCACAGTGTAAACTTTCTTTCGATTCTTTTTCGAAGGGCATTCAAGGGCAATATGACCAAACCCTTGACATTCATAGCACTTTACCCCTTGTCCCTTTACAATCTTCTTTTCAGTTTTTTGAGCAAATTTTGGTGGAAAAGTTTTGGGTTTTTCATTACTCTTGTCTTTTGAAATAGGGTCTCTGAAATTAGGCTTCTTTTTCTTCAAAATTTTTTTAAACTGTTTTGTAAGCATAGCCGTCATCTCAGACTCTAAATCAAATTCAGTCTCCGGAGTTTTTGCAGTCTCATGAGCACTAGTGAAAGCCACACTTTCTTTTTGTTTTTTCTTTGAAATCTGGTGGGCTTCATAAGTCTGCAAGTTTCCAACCAATTGATCAAGCTTGAGGGTATCAACATTCTGAGCCTCCTCAATGGCTGTCACTTTTGATTGGAACCTCTCGGGTAAAGACCTCAAAATTTTTCCAACCACTTTAGCTTCTGGGATTTTTTCACCGAGTGTGAAACAGGAATTAACGATATCACTGAGTTTTGCATAGAAATCATCAAACGTCTCATCATCCCGCATAAAAAGGGTTTCAAACGCAGAAGTGAGACGTTGAAGTTTTGACCTTTTGACAAAGGTAGTACCTTCGTGAATCGTTTCAAGAATATCCCAAGCCTCTTTTGCTACCTCACACGTGCAGATACGACGAAATTCTTCAGGTGTGGCGGAGCAAAACAGGGAATTGAGAGCCTTACTATTCCAACTCGAGTTTTGGTAATCAGTTGTGTCCCATTTATCAAGGGGTTTAGGAATATCTACACCATCAATGGTGATAGTAGGTTCACTCTACCCATAGATCACGCAGTGCCAAACTTTGTCATCGATGGATTTTAAAAACGCTCTCATACGAGCTTTCCAATAAGAATAGTTTGTACCGTCGAGTAAATGAGGTCTATGAGTCGAGTTACCTTCACGAATAGAATCCATAATACTAGTCACACAAAATCACACTCCTATAGTTTTGAAAAAACAAAGAGTGACCTGCTCTGATACCAATTGAAAATCCTAAGTAATTCGTGACTAGATCAAGATTAAAATATTCCAAATCCCAATAATCCAAAACACACAATCTAAATCAACAAGTACTTACGAAAGTGATTTAGATTGTTTGTTTTTCGGAATAAATAATAAATCAACACAAACAATTTTTACGTAGAAAAAACCACAATTGAAGAACCTTCAATTGTAATAAAAAACCACGGGCGAAACGCCACTAATCAATCCACTACTGAAGAAAGAAAGATTACAAAGATAATACACAAATTACCCAACTCAGTCAATTTGTCTTCGAATCTTCTGTAACTCTTTCACAACGCCTTCGTCTCGGAACTGATCAATCCTGAAGTTGAATCCACAATCTTCACTTGTTGAATTAACGACTACGTACAGAATCAAACGCCTTTTGAAACTATACGTTTGAATCTTCAGAATCCACCGAAGATAACTCTCTCTTGAATTTAAAGTACCAAACTCCTTGATGTATGTCTCTTAGATCATGAGTGAAAAACTCTCTCAAAACATCAAGGAAAACTCTCAAAATCTCTCAACAAGAACACCTTAGAAAACCTCAAAGTAGATCTAGAAAAGTTAATCCTAAAAACATCCTAAACATATATAAATAGGCAACTGAGTCTGCGATCTCCATTCGAGCGCCCAACATCCCGCTCGAGCGGCTTCAGCAAAAACTGCGTGTGACAAAGCAGTGGTCCACTCGAGCACTTGAGAGACCGCTCGAGTGCGAAATCACACGCTCCAGTACTTTTACAGACTTGTCAAAATACTGAGAGACCACAAACTCCGCTCAAGCGCCAATAATCCCGCTCGAGCGGGAAAGACAAAAATACAGGAAAAATTACAATTTGAATAACTCAAAGTTTTATACCCGGATTTGACAATAAAGGGACCTAACAACAATTTTAATACACTCATTGTATAATATAATTTAAATAAAACATTTATTACACAAAAATATTTAAGAGTTATACGACTGTATATAAATGAAATCGAAACTAAAAATACTAAATATAACTTACTTCAATTACTTAATCAGGATTTCATCTCTACTGTAAGACAAAAAAATTAGTTCGTAACACATATAGGTATCACACTCTAATATTTAAAAACTAAACACTCTACTCTTGGCCAAAGCCCTCGACTCTTACCTGGAGCTCTCCCGAACTCTGCTTCGCCTCCCCCTCTTCCATGGCCGAAGCCTCCATTTATAGAAGCCAATAAAGCAAATACAAATAATAAAATATTTATATATATACATATAATAATAATAATTAAAAAATGAAAAGTGGGTGAAAGTTGGCTACCGACACTTTGATAGCGTTTGGTAGAGTTTTCTAAATATGATTTGAGAATAAGAGTTGTATTTTGAGTTTGTGAGTTTTGAAATTATGATTTGAGTGTGAAAAATTTGTTTGGTGAATGAGTTTTGAAAAGAGTTTTGAATTGAGTAGGAAATTTTTGATATGACATATGATCTTTGATACAAAAACTTACAACTCATAACTAAACACACAACTCAAAATTCTATTAAAGCTCATAATTTTTTTAAAAAAATTCAAAAAATATTTTTTGTTGAATATATAAAAATTAACACGTGTCAATTGCAAAAAAAAAAATTACACTATTCCGGTCAACCGGCCAGACGATCGGTAGGACGTCCGGTGGGACGACTAGTTAGTCCAAATTTTCTCGCATTGGACCGAGTTTTCAAAAGTGAGTGTGAAATTAATTTTTAAAAAATGCAAACAAACACCATAGGCAAATCAAAGGATGGAACTAAAGTTCCAAAACCCTTCCAAACACATTTTTTTTTAATGAAAGTTGATGATGATGTTTTATATATATTTTTATTTTATAATAATATAATATAATATACTTAAAATATATTATTTACACTAATTTATGTATAAATATTCAAAATATGTACAAACACTTAAAATCACAAAAAACTATAAAATAGTAAAAATAAACAAACTAATAAAATGTATATTGAGAGGTCAAATATCGCCATCACACTTTCTAAATTTTATTTAAAATATTAATTACTCTTGTAATTTTAAAAATTACATATCGCTCCTTTAAAATTTTTAATTGCATAATAAAAAACTCCTTTCATTAATCAATTATTAATATTGTTGTATAAGAAGATAGTTACGAATTTTATTTTGGATAAACTACTAATGGGTCTTAATAGTTGGACTTAATTCTCATAAAAAATTATTGAAAATAAATCTTGATAAAATTTCGCTAAAAATAATTTTTTTGTGACAATTTTTTATATATATCGCTAAAACTTGACAATTAGTGACTTTTTTTTGTCATGATTTTTATAAATTGTCGTTAAAACTTACAATTAGTGACTTTTTTATGACAAATTTTTTTCATAGGACCTATTAGACAATAAATCTATTTATTAGGAATTATACGTAACTACCCCTTTTATTTTCACTATCAACTTTGTAAAATGACAAATTGTAATAAAGAATATTTATAAGTTGTAAAATCGGAGAAAATTTATATTTTAACTAAACATCTAGGTGTATTTGTAATTGGGAGAGCCTTCTCTCAAGTTGTGTATCACAAATGGACGTACGGTATTATTAGGCTTACGGCGGCTCACCACGAAACCCGTATCGATAATTTGAACAATTCAATATATAGAGCTCGTTGAGTATTTCATTTCTGTTAAAAATTAAGTTGATTGGAATTCATAGACACTTAATTAGATCACATTTGTGTAAATAATTTATTTTAACTTTATTTTACTGTTGATACAAATGTGATCTAATCAAGTTATTATTGATATCTGATCGATATAATTGTCTTATAAGAATGAAATACAAGACGAGCCTTACACGTTGAATGGTTTGAATCATCAATGCAAGTTCCATTATAGGCCATAAGGCCCAATAATATTCTTCAATTCAATTTAGGCCGAGGAGAAGCCTCTCTCTCTGTAATTTATTCAAAATCACGTACAAGATGCTTGAAACCACGGAATTGCTGCCTCTGCAGAAGGACGATGTTCTTACAAAGTTGGAAATAGCGAGGTAATAGTCTCTCCCAAAGGTAGGGGGGTTTGGGCTACAAAAACAAGTCACATATTTTATTTTTATTTTTAGATTTTTTTTTTTGAATTATATCAAAAAAATTTTTAAAAATTGTAAAAAAAAAAAAATTAGGATTTGACAATTGTAACAAAATAAACCTTAAATTTTTAATTTTGTCAATTGAAATCCTAATTTTTTGATTTTTTTTTTTTTAATACAAACTATTTACTTATGGGTAAAGTATCAATAGGTCTTAATGGGTGGATTTAATTCCCATCAAATCTTAATAAAAATAAATCTTACTAAAATTGTCATTAAAAATAATTTTGTGATATTTTTTGCATTTGTCACTAAAAATTGACAATTAGTGACTTTTTTGTCACAATTTTTATAAATTTACAATTAATGATATTTTTCTGTGATAAATTTTTCAAATTGTCGTTAAAAGTTGAAAATTATTAACTTTTTTTGTTGACAATTTTTTAAAACGGTCGCTAAAACTTATAATTAGTATAATTTTTTGTGACAAAATTTTTAAATTGTCGTTAAAAATTAATAATTACTGACTTTTTTTTAACAGTGTTAATGAAAAACGTTCTCGCAGGACCTATTGGATAATAAATTCGCATATTATGACATACACGTAAGTTTCCCTTTATTTATTTTCATAAGTAAAATTGATGAAAAATGAGTATTGTAGTCATTAAATTCAATGAGAAATTATATTTTAGGCATTTATGTATGGGTAAATTACAGTTACCTCTCCTAAGGTTTTTGATAATTATAGGAACCTCTCCTCTGATTTTTGAAATCCATTAACCTCTTTTACTTTTTCTGACATTGTCAAGATTCTCCTCTGTTAATTTAGCCCAAACGGTGTTAACTTAGTTATACAAATGACCATAATACCCTCTAAAACTATTCATAACCTCAAGGGAATTAAGTATAATTTTTCTATATATTAAATTATCATTTTATTTCTCACATTTTTTTTTTTGTAATTCCTTGAGTTTGTATTTTTTTTGGGCTATAAGTTTTTGAACTTTTATGAGTTCAAAAAAAAAAAAAAAAATCAATCATTAATGAAAGTAAGACAAAATATTCATGTTTTTTTTTTTATTGAATTAATTTTAAGATTTAATTTAATAAAAATAATTTAAATGAGAGAAACAAAGATGGAGATATAGATTTTAGGCGTAATAAATAAAAAATTATTTTATTATTTTCAAATAATTTCTTTCTTTAGTAAAAATCCATTTTAATTAGATATAAGAAATGACAAATTGTTTAAATATTTCATTATTCTCAAATAATTTCTTTATCTTTCGTTCCCTATCAACTAATTCTAATTTATTGTAGCGTGATTAGAAATTTTTTCACTTTTATATTTATTTTTAAAAATTTTGTTAATAAGGTGAGAAATATTGACCTATTTTTTAAAGAAAAAATTAGTGAAACATCCCTCTCTAACTTTGTGTAGTAGGAGAGGTCCAACAGGCTTTGTTTTATTAGCTGAGGTCCCTCGATGAAATTTCTCTGTAAAATCAGAGAAATTTCAATGTATCAAGCCGAAATTTCTCTAAGTCGATTTTCTCTATGAAAATGTTGAGGGACTTCTACTATGAAAATATTATATGTCATCTATCTTATAAAATCTTAGGCCAAGTTTGGGTACTCCCAAAAAAGTCAAAAAGTCAAAAAGTTACTCAAAAAGTTAAAAAGTTAACACTATTCATCAAAAGTCAACAATTACGGCTGCACAACTTCCAATTCGAATTTTTCCCTACAAATCAATTTTTATAATTTTTTATTACACATTTTTTCATAAAAAGTCAAAAAGTTAACCCAAACATCCATATTTTCAACCTCAATTTTTTAGTCCAAAAAGACAAAAAGTACACTTATTTAGGACACCCCAAACAACTCCTAATGCAATTGTTTCAGCCATCAAAAAACTCAAAGCCTGTAATAGAAAAGTTGAAATAAGCAAGAATCATTTAGATAAAATAAAAGCAAGGATGGATTAAGAGCCAAACCATACAAGTTACCATCTTTAATTCACACTAATGTCAAATATCGCCTCAATTCTTTTATCAAAGACATATTTGAGTTGCCGGTAATAGAACAATAGCAAATCAATGTGCTATAAACAATGCAAAAATAATAGCGATCACTAACAGGACCAAATTTTCTTGAACTAATTGTGATAAAAATCTCATTTTCTTTTCGTATAGTTACTTCCTTACGAAAAGTAAATACTGTTTTGCTAATTTCCCTACCAATCTGATATTGTGACCAAATATACAACACTAATAGAATTATTTAGTTATATTTATCTAATCCAAAACTGAAATTTAAAATGTTAAACTATGTTAAGCCGTTTAACCCACAAATGGCCATAAAGCATTGGAGAAAAGAGAACAAGCGAATCTCTCTCTCTCTCTCTCTCTCTCTCTCTCGTGTAAATGTTGCCAAGAAGGCCCACATCTTATTCCAAGGAGTGGTGCAGTCCACAAAAATTCAATGAGCAAAAATAAATAAATAAAATGCAATACAAACTACCAAATCTTACAAACTGATGTTGCACATATCACATCATTAAAGTAGATTCTGTTTCAATTTTCAAACTTTGATTATTACATGACACATCAGAATGGGCATTCTATTAAAAATTACAGACTTTTTAATAGGCATTCAATTTGCAGCATAAAATATATTGTTAGTTTTATAGTTGGGCCGCTTCTTTAATATTGAAATGGCAATGTTAGACTTTTCTGTGTCTCGGTGGGAATTAATTAGAAACTATTTTGAATCCAATCTAACGAGTTGATTGGTGTGAATTACTGTTTAAGAAAAGTGACATTATAATGAGCCTTGATTTAGTAATTGCCTTTATTAAATTCATCTTTCTCATTGAGTAATGTTGTGCACACTATGAAATCTTACAAACTTTTCTTATTTATTGATGTGGTACCTATGATATCATTGAAATGGGTCTTGTTTTAGTTTCCTGTGCGTGACTATTGCAGGACACATCAGTTAGTCAGAAAAATTTGTAAAATTTATTGGTTTGTATAGCATTTTTCAAACAAAATCAGTAAATTTTCATTATTTCAAGGTGAGGTGAAAGACCAATTGGAGCAAAGAAGTGACATAACAAGAGAATCATTATCTCAAGGCGAGGTGTATTGAGACCAATTGGAACAAAGGAATGACATAATGAGAAAAGAAAACATTATACAAACTTATAAATTTAATGAACTTTTCTTACTAATCGATGTGTCATGAAATAATCAAGGTTCGAAAACTCAAATCTGACCCATTTTAATGATATAAGAAGTGTCACATCAAAAAGTAAGATTTGATAGTTGGTAAAACATTGCTCTTTTCTAAATAAGTTTTCAAATTCTATATTTATGTTAACAAGTTGCAGATCACACCATTTAATAAAATTAAAATATGTCTTATTTTTACCCCGTTTACAGTGTGTGATCGATAATCATCATGTCATTTCATCCAAATAGGCATCAGCATCACTCTTTTTTTTTTAATTATAAGAGAATAACACTTTCATATTGTAATAAAAATATTCTGCAAATGATAGACTTAAAATTCAATATTATATTACTAAATTCTCAAAAATTATGAACACTAATAACAGAGTCTCATATTGACTTGGAATTAAGTACATTTGCTTATTACTTGAAGAAGTCTTACTAAATTTGAATTTACAAAATAAATATCTCCTAAACATCGCAAGCCTGTTTCGCTATTTTTATCACTTGAGTTCCCGTATATTAGTTTCAATTAATAAATATAATAGTTTAAGTAAAAAGGTAGACTAGGAAATATGTTGTGTTGCTCAAATATGTAAATGAATTCAAATGGTACAACTTGAGGAGTAATTCTAAAATAAAAATAAAAAATTGTTAGAAAGTGTTCAAGAATTTAGTGAAAAGAATTGTAAGAATTACAACTTTATCAATTTATTAGTCAATTTACATGTACAAATGAGATATGAGAATTGAGAATATTTAGATTAGAAATATAGTAAAAAAACTACACATGTACAAAAGGGATATGAGAAAGGAGTTTTGGATTAGAAATATATTTTAAAATTTTAAATGGATAAATATTAAAGTAATTGATGGTATACATCTAAAACTACACGCACTACTACTATTTAAAAATGGAAAATTAAAAACACAAAAAATATAATTTTTAATTACCCAAAAAAAATATAATTTTTTAAGAAATCAAATGAATATTTCATTTAGGAAAGAGTTTTAACACATTTAGTCCTTAAGAAATATATTTAAATTGTCAAAAAAAAAAAATTGAAGTTATGTTGTTAAATAAAATGGAGAGACAAATTAGTTACTGGAAAAAAAAAATGCAAAAAAATAAAATAGAGTAGAACTTTAGAGTTCAATGACCATAGAGCGTTTTGTAATTTACTTATCTATCTATCTATCTATCTATATATCTATACTATTATTAAGTGAAGGCCTAAATTGGTTTAGTTATTATACATAAGGTAAGTAAATTTTGAACCCAAAATCTCGAGATCTTAAGTTTCATTAAGAACATACTTATCACTTAAACAACGTACATATTATGATATTAAATTTTTTATTATTTATTTTTATTATTAGTTATTTGAATTGCACACACATCGCGTGTGCAGCCCGCTAATAATATATAATATAAAAGATAAATTTACACATGTACAAATGGGATACAAGACAGGTGTATTTTTGGGTTGGAAATGTATTTTTAAAATTTAAATGGGATGGATATTAAAAGTAACTTATGGTATAAATCTAAATATTACACACGATAATGCCATTTAAAAATTAAAATTAAAAAATATATACTGGAGAAATCAAAGGAATATTTTATTTATGGATGAGTTTAAGGTGATACATGATAAAACTGAAAATTGAATGCTAAATTTTTTAAATTAAAAACATGTTTGATGTTGAATTAAAAAAGTTATTTAACATACACAACACAAGATGAAATTTGAAGTTTTTTATTTTCGAACTTTCTCTTCAAAGAAAAGATAGTGATACTGCTTTAATGGATAGATTGGAAACTCTTACAAGTTATATTACCAAAATAACATTTTATGTCTTCATTTCTTTTGTAGGTAGATGGGCAATTTTGTTAATATACAAAATTAGTAATATTCTCTTTTTTTTTCTTTTTTTTTTTCTCTTCCAATTTTGGAGAGATTCAAATAGGGAGTTATAAAAGAAATCAATTTCTGCTTATTTCTCTCCGGTTTAGTAAGCCAAATAAGTAAGAATTAAGACTAAAAGAAATTACTTTTCTTTTCTATTGTTTTCTTTTCTTTCCAAATGACTATTTTTTCAATCCAAAAGAGGTGTAAGAGAAAGGGGCTTAGGAGCGCCCAAAAAGAAGGGGGGTTTTACCTGGAGGAACCACAAATCAAGCCTTCATTCTCAACCACAATTGATATCGCTACGCGTGTGTAATTTGATCTACAAAAGTGTACAAAAGATTACAACAAATAAATTAACTATGTAAAATCTAAAAATTCCCTAAATGTTGATATGTGATTATATATTAATTTTAAGTAGTATATAACAATCCCAATCAAACAATCAAGACAAATCGACACAACGATTTTACGTGAAAAAATCACAATTGGATACCTTCAACTGTGATTAAAAAACCACAGGCAACAGCCACAAAACAATCCACGAAGAAGATTTAAAGGAATTACACAGGTATACTCTCAATTACCTAGTGAATCCACGCCTAATTGAACCAACCTCTATGTGCCTCTTCCAACCCCATTTTCACCTCGGAATTATCTTTACGATGAGCCACTCCAGAATCCACCGAAGCTTCAGGCTCAAATTCTTCAGAATCCACCGAAAAACAACTCTCTCTCTCTCTCTCTCTCTCTCTCTCTCTCTCTCTCTTGTGTATAAGAAACAAAACCTTTAATGTATTATCTTTAAACTATGAGTTAAATACTTAATAAAATATCAAAGAAAACTAACAAAATATCCCCAGATATAAACCTTAAGAACCAAAAAGAAGATCTGGAAGAATTGATTTAGTTTTGGGAGAAAACCAACTATTTATAGAAAATCAAAGTAACCCTAATTTTGGAAGAAAACCAATTCCTTATAGAAATCCAAATTAATCCTAGTTTTGAAAGAAAACCAATTCTTTATAGAAATCATTGTCAAACGGGATTACCAAGAATAAAACTTAACAATCTCCCCTTTTGGCAACGCCGTGACAAAACACACCTAACAAATAAAATCCTAATCACCCCAACCCATTACAGCCAACAAACGCAAACTTCTTTCTGACGGTCAAGATCTGCAAAATAACTATTAATGCCACAATCTCCAAAACAACTATTAGTGTCACAAGAGTATATGAAAAAGCAATAAACATATGACAAGATTATCTTGAAGCATGAGATGGAAAACATGAATAGATACGGCTTGAAGATTTTAAAAACATGTAGCATGGATAGATGAAAACTAAGACTTATGCACTCAACACATGACATGAATACATGAAATCCTAAGACACACTGGACAACATTAATCCCCCCTTCTTCTTTTTTTTCACGAATTAACAAAGGAAGCTCAAACAATAAAGAAGCAAATGCAAAGCAACATGCAAACCATCTAATGCCAATCTCCCGTACCAAACAAAACAATGTGTTCATGCTAACAAACGCTTGCAATGATAAACCAAACTCCCCCTCACTAAAAACAATGAACAAGAAAAAAAATGACAAAAATAATATGGTGGAGCAAGCAAGAAATTTTAAATTTGTACCTTGAAACACACAAGATTATCCAAGAAGCACAATTACTTGAAAACACAATGTGCACAGCCTTTAGAAAATTCCTCATAAAAGAAAGTGATGCATTATGTGAAAAGCATAGATCCCATGAGAAAAGTGTGTGTGTAACTATTGGAGTTCGACAAACACTAGATTCAAATCCTAGTAGTGATATGAAAGCTGGACCTCTGACAAGAGAATCTAAGCACAACTAAGAAAAGTCAAACCACTAGGAATCAAGGGGTATTTGGTGAGTAAAGGCGGAGGCTCCCCCCTCAATCAATGAGTCTTTTTTTTTCACATTTTTTTTCTTTTCTTTCTTTTACACATTTTTTTTTCTTTTCTTTCTTTTGCATATTTTCTTTTCTTTCTTTTGCACACTCATTGGCGGCTGACACGCTCAAGAGTATGGAAACAAAACCAGAGAAGCATGAATATAATAAGGATGGCCTGGTTGGTGACTCTGAGGTAGCCTTTTCCTCATGCCTGGACTACAAAGAATAGAGGGGAAAGCCATGGAGATGTAAAAAGATGAAAGGTGGTTAAGAGACTCAATATCACTCATGATATGCTAGTATAGGTCAATTCCTCTAGAAAAGCAAAAGATACAATGCCAGAAGTCCATAGAAAAAAAATGATCACTAAGATGGAAGACTCCAAAATTTGCTAATCCAAGAGTGTGTACATAATAAGACATATTAATCCAAAAACACACACTCCAAAATGAATAATGACCACAGAAAGTACACACATGGTAACATGTAATGGATATTCTTATCAATTCCAATAGGCACCAAGGACCACTCAAAAATTTCAAGCTTGCAAAACCATACTAAGAAAATCTTTTTAGATTTTTTTTATTTTTTTTCTTAACCAAAGCAAGATAAAAAAACGAACATGCACACATTTTTTTTTTTTTAAACAAAACAAGTAAGAAAACGAACAAGCACACATAAACCCAAAAACTAAAACAAATAAACAGATTAACACAAGTCAAGTTTTCTCACCCAAACCGCTTTAGTATAAACAAAGTTGTGAGCATTGCGGTTTTTGGGTGGTGTCTTGACGTTGTGGTTCCCTTCCCTTTCAATGAGAATCTGTCTTGACATGGTTTCCAACTTCCTATTCATAGGTCTAGGCAAATACACTCTCCCATGCAACTTATAACAATAAAGACAAATATGACCATGCATACCATAATGATGACAAATAAAAACAGGATGTACAGGGTGTACTTTTTTTTCTTTTACCTTACCAACTCTAGGAAATTTGAGAAGTCCATCCTCATATTGAATTTTTTGTTCTCATTTTCTTTAAGTTCTTGTATCATGAGATGTAGATGCACTCTGTTTTTGCTCTTTGTTATCACCAAAGCCAATGCCACTCTTGTCAGAACAAATTTATTGAGACCCAATGATATTGTCCAAAGTCTTTGATACTCTGTTCCAAAGACTAATGGTTGCCATAGCACGTTTGAGTTCTTCCTCTTTCTTGATCATTAGTTCTTCCAAAGCAACTTGAGACATCTCGAGAGTTTCAATCTTTTCTTCATATATTGCATAGATTTGCTGTAGCTCATTCCTCTCTGTCTCACAAGTCAAGAGTTTTGCACAAAGAACTTGTCGATCATTAGAAATTTTAAGGGTATCATTCCTAGCCTCGGAAATCTCTTTCTTTAATTTGACATTCTCACTTTCACATGCTTTGAGTTTCGTAGTGAGTTTGTCATTCAATTTGGATAAGTTAAGAGACTCCTTATATAACTTTTTATAAGCTTGCTCAAGCTCTTTATCATCAGTGGCATTCTCAACCGACCTCTTCGGATACTCTGTTCGTCCTTTAGTTTTAGAAGCCGCCATGAAAGCAAGGAATTGTTTATGTCCCTCTTTGCCTTGATCTTCATTGTCACTTTCATCTTCATCAGATTCTGATTCATCATCCCAAGTGATAGCGAGGGCTTTCTTTTTCTTCAAACGAGTGGGGCATTCTGAAGCAAAGTGGCTAAATTCTTGGCATTCATAGCATTGGACTCTTTCAGAGTTTCCTAGTATCTTTCCTTTCTCCTTCTTGGCTATAGAATTAATTTTGAGTTTATCTTTGCCTTTAGATATATGAGTATGAGTAGAGTCCAAAAGATTAGGATTCTTTTTCAAAAAATATTTTTTAAATTGTTTAACAAAAGCAGTCGTAATCTTGTAATTTATCTCACAATCCTCATAAGAATCCTCTCCAACTCTATGAGCACTACTGAATGCAATATCTTTTTGTTTCTTTTTGAAATTCCTATGTGCCTCATAAGTTTGGATATTTCCAACCAAGTGATCCAGTTTGAGGTTGTCAACATCTTGAGCCTCCTTAATAGTCGTAACTTTTGGTTGGAACCGATCGGGCAAGGATTTCAAAATTTTTCCCACAACTTTGGATTCTGGTATTTTTTTCACCTAAATTGAAGCTGGAATTAACAATGTCACTCAACTTTGCATAAAATTCATCAAAGGTCTCACTATCTTTCATTGAAAGGTTTTCGAAACTAGATGTGAGCCTTTGAAGTTTTGAGCGTTTAATAAAAGGAGTGCCCTCATGAATAGTTTGTAAGATATCCCAAGCCTCTTTTGCAACTTCACAATTACAAATATGACTAAACTCTTCAGGTGTGACAGCGCAAAAGAGAGAATTGATAGCTTTACTATTCCAGCTACTATTTTGGTAATCAATTGTGTCCCACTTATCAATTGGTTTGGAGAAAGTTAGTCCATCAATGGTAATCGTTGGTTCGGTCCACCCATACATGACAGATTGCCAAACTTTTTCATCAATAGATTTTAAAAATGATCTCATCTGAGCTTTCCAAAAGGAATAATTGGATCCGTCAAGTAGGGGTGGTCGAACCATAGAATTTCCCTCGCGAATTGTATCCATTATCACAAATCAAACAAGATTTCGTTCTAAAAGAATTTTTTAAAAAAACTAGAACGACCCGCTCTGATACCAATTGAAAAATCTAGAAATCCCCTAGATGTTGATTTGTGATTATGTATCAATTTTAAGCAGTATATAACAATCCCAATCAAACAATCAAGACAAATCGACACAACGATTTTACTTGAAAAAATCACAATTGGACACCTCCAACTGTGATTAAAAAACCACTGGCAACAGCCACAAAACAATCCACTAAGAAGATTTAAAGGAATTACACAGTATACTTTCAATTACCTAGCGAATCCACGCCTAATTGAACCAACCTCTATGTGCCTCTTCCAACCCCGTCTTTACCTCGGAATTGTCTTTACGATGAGCCACTCTACAATCCACCGAAGTTTCAGGCTCGAATTCTTCAGAATCTACCGAAGAACAACTCTCTCTCTCTTGTGTATAACAAACAAAACCTTTGATATACTCTCTTTAAATCATGAGTTGAATACTCAATAAAATATCAAAGAAAACTAACAAAATATCCCCAAATATAAACCTTAAGAACCAAAAAGAAGATCTGGAGGAATTGATTTAGTTTTGGGAGAAAACTAACTATTTATAGAAAACCAAAGTAATCCTAATTTTGGAAGAAAATCAATTCCTTATAGAAATCCAAAGTAATTCTAGTTTTGGAAGAAAACCAATTCCTTATAAAAATCCTTATCAAATGAAATTACCAAGAATAAAACCTACCAAACTACGATCAAGAAGAATACGAGGATCTAGGTTTCACAGACCTTCAGCCTCGGGTACCTTTCATGAGTTGCTATGAAGACTATGGTTGGTGTTTCTCTTTTTAGTTGACCAAGACGATTCAAGTTTGTCTTTTTTCGTTGCCTTGTTTGGTAAATTTTTTTTTAAAAAAAGTTTAAATTTTTTAAATTTTGCAATCAAAAAATTTTAGAAAAAATTTAGAAAAGGCAAAAATCATAGTAGATTTTTTTTTGGCTTTTTTTATTTTATTTTTGAATTTTTAAAAAAATTCGGACAATTACCAAAAAAAACTGGGTTTGAGCATTTTAATAAAATAAATCATGAAATTTTAATTTTTATTAATTTGAATTGTAATTTTTTATTAATATTTTCAATTTGAACTATTCGTCTATTTTTGTTAAGTAAAATCGATAAAAAAAATATATATTTTACTTATTAAACTCAATATAAATATATATAAAAGGTAAATTATACTTATTTCCCCTAAGATTTCCAACAATTATAAGGACCTTTCTTATAGTTTTAATAATTATAGAAATCTCTCTTACTTTTGAAACAATTATTAAGATTCCCCCACCGTTAATATTATGTTAGTTTATTTAACAAAATATGCTACTACCATGCTAATGTCATGTATTATGAGTCAAAATCTCAAAATTACCCCCATATATTCAAATAGTAAATTTGATTCACCTCTTCTAAGATTTTACAAAAAAAAAAAAATTAATAAAGACTCATACATTATTTTAGTAATGTTGAACAAAATTATTAAATTCTATATAATATTAAAAATATATAAGTTGTTGAGATATTATAAAAATATTTAATTAAAAAACTATAATTTTCATTGATAAAATACTTAAAAAGAAACCATATATCTAAAATTAATGTCATTATAGATAATAAAAAAAAATCACATATGATTTATTTCACACTACATTAACAATTAAAATTTATCATTTGAATTAACGTATTTATTGTTTGAACTTTTTTTCAGAAAGTTCAAATAAATTAATTTCTTTATTTTTTATTTTTATTTTTTAACAAAATGAACTCTTTGGATCCATGGAGTAATCCTTGAATATTGCATAAATTTGTAATTGGGTCTTGTTTTACTCTATAATTTGAATATATTTTCAATGTTCTATGTTTTACTCTATAACTTAAGAGAATCTTACGCCTTTCATATTCAATTCATCAATATATATAAATCTATAATAATAATAAAAAAAAAAATTAGAGTTTAACGTATTATATTTTATATGTGTTATTAAACCCTAACTTAGATCAATAAATGTGTTTAAACAATAAATACAAGTTCAATCTATTGTAAAACGGAAATCATTGCTCATTTCATTATATGAAACCAAAACCTTTAATGACATGCATATTAGAATAACCACACATTACCTTATCTAAATATTAAAAAAAAAATTTAAAAAAAAAAAAGAAGAAAAGTGCCGACAAATTGATCACCATCAAACCTCATATTAAATTAAATACAATCTTTTATTTGAAAATTACAAAACAAAATATTCAATTTTATTTTTTTTTAAAATCACCAATTTTATGAATACTTATTTTGAGAAATTAGAGTTTGAATAAAAATACAGATAGGTATTTGATTTTTATTTTTATTTTTTTGGGTATGAAAAATACCTATTTGGAGAAATTATCCCTCTCTTTCCATTTTCTTTATTTTATTTCTTTTATTCTTCTTTCTATTTATTCTCTCATTCATTTTTTCATAGTTTCACTACAATTAATAGGAACACCACATAATTTTATTATTATTATTATTTGTTCTCTTCCCTCATGCTCTTTTCCCCATTTTTTTAGCATCACCCAATACCATAACAACTTATGAAACATGAAATTTTTCTTTCGTTTTGTAAACATATTTGTGTATTAATTTTTTTTTTTAAAAATAAACATAATAACATGTAATACTTATAATAAAAATATTGACTTGTAAAAATTACCAAATGCTACCTCATAAATATATATAAAAAATTTTCTCATTTTTATTTCACAATCCTATATTATTTTTAAACTTTAAATTTTATCTGTGAGTCTTCCAATTTCCAATCGATGGATGTTAAAGAAATGAATTTTTTTTAATATCCTTGATATTAAGGGGTTGTTTGGGGGACGATTCAAGTGGATAGTTCAATGGAGAAAGATCCTGGAGGTTGACAACCGGTATTTCGTCGAAGAGGATTGATCAAGGCTACTAGGGATCCAAAGGTGGGGTCACTATTTACAGTATTTGTGGATAACATCCCTGAGTCGATGAATTCGAAAAGCTTGTTTGAGCTGTTCGCTAAGTTTGGCATTGTTAAGGATGTGTTTATCCCAAAGAAAAGGAGAAAGATCACTGGTTCAAGGTTTGGCTTCGTGAGGTATGATTGTTCGGTTGCAGCTGAGATGGCAGTTCAAAGAGCGAATGGGCTCTGGTGTGATGATAAAGCTCTGAGGGTTAAAGGGGCTGAGTTCAAGAGGGATGACTTCGACAAAATCAAGCAGTCTGGGGGACTTAATTAGAGGACTCAAAACATGGTTAGGAATAGACACTGGGTGGATCACAGAGGAGGAAAGCAGATTAAGCAGGACCTTGGAGGGCCAAAATCATATGCGGAGGTAGTGGGAAAAGGTGTGGCGCAGGGTAGAGAGGAAGTAGTGGTTCAAGTTTCAGAAGAGGGTATTGGATGGCTGTTTGAAAGCCTGATAATCAAGTTGCATACCCTCTCTTCCCTTTCAGCTTTCAAGGAGGAATGTCAGAAGAAGGGCCTTCAAGAGGTATTAGTTAGAGCAGGTGAAGGTAGAACTGTAATTCTCACGTTCCCATCAGTTATGGAGATGAAAAAACAGAAGGAGGAAGTTAAGGACTGGATTTTTGAATGGTGTAGCTCAATGGAGGAGTGGGTTACGGGCTGTAGTGTTATCCAAGAACGGTGTGTTTGGATTAACTGTTTTGGAGTCCCACTTAATTTATGGAGTGTGGCTACGTTCAAAAGTATAGGGGCTGTCTGGGGAGAAGTTGTGCAGGTGCATGAGGACACTAGTAAGAACGTCTCTTTTTGCTGTGGAAAAATACGAGTCATCACAAAATCCTTGGAGTTTATCAATAGGACTGTTCGATTGAGTTGCAAGGGAGTCTTGTACCCAGTAAGGGTTTGTGAATGTCCTGAGTTTGTGGAGATGTCAGCAAGCAGTAAAAGCTTCTCTGTTAATGGGTTGAAGATGTCCAACGGTTTTCAGGGTGAGGAGAAGATGGATAGATGTTCAAATGTTGGAGGGGATCAGAGAGGCAACATAGAGAAGACAAGAGGGTTTGAGGTCAGGGATGATGAGGTGGATTGCAGTGATGAGGTGGACCAATGTAGAATGAACATGTTACCAAGGGAAGGAAGCAACGCAGCTGTGCAGCCTAGGGGTGAGATGAATGGTGCAGGCTCTGATAGTCAGGTGCCAGAAACATGCTTGCTTGTTACCGAGGGGAAGGTGGAGAAACCAATCTGTGAGGTGAGCTGTCGGGTAGAGGAGCAGCTGCAGATGCAGATGGAGACTCCAAGAAGAATGTTTGGGGAAGTAGTGGGTAAAGAGGATGTTGTCACCCCGGGGTTTGTCAAAAGCCTTAGTGGGTCTGATGAAATTGGGCCGGGTATCAACATTCAAGTAGTGCTAGAAGGGGCCCAGTTAAGAGGTGATCAAAGTGGACCTGTGGTTTCAATCAATAATAGGGGGTTGGGCCAAATTGATGGTGTTGGAGGCCAGCCCAATATGAATCAAATAAGGGTGTTAGGTGGTCCAAGCTCTGAGGCTGTGTAGTTCACAGTGAATAAACCAGAATCGGTGGTGAGAGATGCTAGTATTCGAAGGAGGATGGGCAGAGCTGGAGGTACTAGAGGAAGGGGGATGAGGAGAGCTCAAAGCACCCAAACTTCGTTCGTATCTGGGTTTAATAGAGGAGCTGTCTTCAGGGTAGCAGCTGCGGCCATGTCTCAGTCCTTGTCTAAAGAAAGTCAGGAGAGTAGGAAGAGGAAGAAGAAAGTGGAGGAAGCACGAGAAACTCTGCACCTTGGTAAAAGAATGGGGATGAACTGTGAAGGCAAAGAGGTTGAAGTAATTCAAAGAATAGTTCAGTTGGAGCAACAAGATGAAGAACGATTTGATAAGGAAATAGCGGGTGTGCTGGGACAAACTTAATCGCCTAAAAGCTGGGGGTTTATTTGGGGGATGTATTAGTTTTCAATGAAGATTATGTCTTGGAATGTTAGAGGGCTGGGTAGAGCAGATAAACGGCGTAGAGTTAGACAGGTCATTCAGGATAGAAAGGTGGATGTCCTGCTTCTTCAAGAAACAAAAAAAAGTAGTATGGAAGAGATGTTTGTTCGCTCATTTTGGCCGTGGGAGAGGATGGAGTTTATGGCTGTCGATTCTGAAGGTAGTGCTGGCGGGCTTTTGAGCATTT
Organism: Camellia lanceoleosa; assembly: GCA_025200525.1. Taxonomy (NCBI): domain Eukaryota; kingdom Viridiplantae; phylum Streptophyta; class Magnoliopsida; order Ericales; family Theaceae; genus Camellia; species Camellia lanceoleosa. The sequence goes on along the minus strand of CM045760.1, from coordinate 162,972,147 downwards.
GGAATCCAGAGGTGTTTCAACTTCAGGAGTGTTGCTGTAATAGAAATTTCCTGCTCTTATCAGGTGTAACTCTTAGCTCCTTTGAATGTGTTTTTATAAATGTTTATGGTCCTAATGATGTGTCCAAAAGAGCAGAGTTATGGGACACCTTGGGTATTATTAGAACTAGTTTCCAAAAGCCTTGGTGTATGGGAGGGGACTTTAATGAAATTAGAAACCTAGAGGATAGAAGAGGCTATGTCAGGAGAGACAGAGAAATGGTAGAATTTAATAATTTCATTGACCAAATGGAGTTGGTGGATATTCCTCTGGTAGGTAGAAGATTTACGTGGTGTAACTCAATGGAGGGAGAGCGATGGAGTAAGATTGATAGGTTTTTGCTAGATGTAGTATGGTTGGAAAAGTTCAGGTTTTAGTTGTGGGGTCTACCCAGATTGGTATCTGATTACTGCCATCTTCTGTTGATGGAAGATGAGAGGAATTGGGGGCCTAGGCCCTTTAGGTTCCTTAATGCTTGGACATTGCACCCAGGTTTCCTTTCAGTTGCTAAAAAAGCTTGGTCAAAGAATCAAGTTCAAGGCTGGGTTGGGTATAGACTGCAAAGAAAGTTAGGAGGCTTGAAAGTTGATTTGAAAAAATTGAACATTGAAGTGTTTGGACTGATAGAGGAACAATTAAAAAAAGCAGAGGAGGATTTGCATGAATTTGATCTGTTAGCAGAATCCAGGGAGTTGACATTCATTGAAACTGAATCTAGAAGGGAGACAAAACATTTGGTTTGGAAGCTTAGAAAAAGAAAGGACTGGCTATGGTTCCAAAAGTCTAGGTTGAATTGGGCTCAACTTGGGGATAAGAACACAAGGTATTTTCACATTTGTGCAAGTAAGAGGCAAAGAAGAAATATGGTGGACTCAGTGGTAGTTAATGGGGTTAGAATTGAAGATCCTGAGCTTGTGCGGCTTGAAGTGGTCAGATATTTCTCAAAGGCTTATGCTGAAGAGTGGCCATCCAGGCCTAAGATGGCTGGAAATTTTGCATCAATTAGTAATGTTCAAAGGGGGGAGGTTCTTGAACCTGAGTTTACAATGGAAGAAGTCTGGGAAGCAGTGAAAGATTGTGATGGGAATAAAGCACCAGGGCCGGATGGATTCAACATGGCTTGTATTCAGAAATGTTGGCAGTTCATGAAGAATGACTTGTTTGACTTTATGAAGGAATTCTACCATAATGGTAATCTGGTTAGAGGTATAAATAGTTCCTTCATCACTCTTGTCCCAAAAAAAGAGTGTCCTAATAGCTTGTCAGATTATCGACTTATTAGTTTGGTGGGGGTTGTCTATAAAATCTTAGCAAAGGTGCTTTCGCGAAGGTTGAAGAAGGTGTTACCAGAAGTTATTAGTGAAGTTCAGACAGCTTTTTTGGGTGGAAGAAATATTCTTGATGGAGTCATGATTGCAAATGAGGTTGTGGATTGGTGGAAGAAGACAAAAAGGAAGGGAGTCATTTTAAAGCTTGACTTTGAGAAAGCATATGATTCTATCAATTGGGAGTATCTATTTTCCATGATGACAAATTTAGGGTTCGGAGATAGATTGATTAGATGGATAAAAACTTGTGTCACCACAGCTAGAGTTTCTGTCTTAGTTAATGGTTCTCCCACTAATGAATTCTGCCCCCAAAAGGGGTTGAGACAGGGTGATCCGTTGTCACCCTTCCTGTTCAACGTTGCAGTTGAAGGGTTGAATCTGCTGTTGGAAAGGGCTAAGAATTTGGGTGTAATCAAAGGAGCTTCTGTTGGATCTACTGGGTTGGAATTATCTCATCTCCAGTTTGCAGATGATACTATCCTATTTTGTGCAGCAGAGTGGGAGGAGCTTGTTAATGTCAAAAGAATTCTTAGATGCTTTGAGGTGATGTCAGGTATGACTATTAATTTCATAAAAGTGTGGTGTGTGGTGTAGGCATAAGTGATGATCAGGCTCAGGTTTTTGTTACGTTTCTGCGTTGTGTAACTCAGAAGTTACCTATCAAGTATTTAGGTCTACCCCTTGGTGCAAATCCTAGAAGAACCAAAACTTGGCAACATGTGGTGGATAAGGTCAAGTCTAGATTAGCTCTTTGGAAAAGGAAGCTTTTGTCTTTTGCTGGTAGGCTAACACTGGTCAAATCAGTAATGGATAGTTTACCGGGGTATTACATCTCCATTTTCAAGTTGCCCAAAGGAATAGCAAAGGAAATTGATAAGTTGAAGGCTGCTTTCTTATGGGGCAGTTCTGAGTTACGGAGGAAGATTCATATGGTTAAGTGGAAGGATGTAACACTCAGTAAAGATAAGGGAGGGTTGGGTATCAGGAGGGCCAAGGAATCAAATGACTGCTTGTTACTAAAGTGGTGGTGGAGGTATGGGGTGGAGGATGAATCTCTATGGAAAAGGATTATTGTCAGCAAGTATGGGGCTAATAGGGGCAGGTGGCTCCCAATGCACAATGGGGTAGGTAAGGAATCTATTGTGTGGAGTGATATCTTGAGTGTGGCTGCATTAAATCCTGAGTTGTACCAATTTTTTGTTTCAAAGCTACAGCTTGTGGTAGGGGATGGGTGTAGGATTCTGTTTTGGCATGATAGGTGGTGCATGAATTTGAAGTTGAAAGAGGAATTTCCCAGGTTATTTAGGCTTTCTATGGAGAAGGAAGAAAAGCTCAGTTACTTTATGCAGAGGAGGGATAGTGATGGTTATTGGAGTCTACAGTTTAGAAGACCTTTGTTTTCTTGGGAGGTAGAGGAGGTAGGAAAGCTGCATGAGTTAACCAAGGATGTCCCCAGGTTGAATGATAATCTGTGTGATGTTGTAAAGTGGACAGCATCCTCGTCTGGTGTGTTCACAGTGGCATCTGTGAGAGCTTGGCTGCAGAAAAATTCTAGAACTAGTTTACTGGTTCCTAGGATGCTATGGAATAATCTGGCACCACCTAAAGCCCAATTTTTGTGTTGGTTGGCTTGGAGAGGAAGGGTCAAGACTGCAGTTGTTTTGCAAAGACTAGGGGTGTTAGGGGGTAATGTGAATGTTGCCTGTTCTTTCTGTCTTGCTGCAGAAGAATCAGTAGATCATCTGTTTGTGTAGTGTCCTGAAATATGGAAGGTCTGGGGAAGGTTGCTACAGTGGTGGAATTTATTCTGGGTATCTCCTGCTACAGTGGATGGAGTTCTTTCTTGGTGGTTGGGAACTAAGCATAGGAAACTAGTTAAGAAAATCTGGGGGATGGTCCCAGTGGCAATGCTGTGGTCAACTTGGAGGCTTAGGAATGAGATTGTGTTCAAGGGTCACCTACTAGATATGTTGCAGTTTGATGAGTTAGTTAAAGTGAGGGTGTGGCTATGGGTCCGAGCTTCATTGCCTTCTGTCCATTACTCAGTCCATCACATAGTGGAGAACCTGAATCAGGTGCTGTTATGCATCTGAGATGGTTGGAGAACCTGCGGATCATGTTTGCTGGGAGTTACTGCTGCGTTTGTTTTGCAGTTCTATGATTGTAGTGATGCTGTGCAGATCAAACAGAGGTCCCCTGTTTCAGAGCTACTGCCGCTTTTGTTTGGGGAGTGTCTGCTATTTTTGTTTGGGAGTGTTTGCTGTAGTGTTGCTATGGGTGTTTGGGGAGTTTCTTTGTTGATGTGCAGGTGGCTTTGGTGTTGCCAATGAAATCTCCTTCTGCTGAGGGTGCTTGCTGCTGGGGTGCTTTGCAGTTGGGATAGTCTGCTGGTGGTGATTATTCAGAGCTATTGCCGCTTTTGTTTGGGGAGTGTCTACTGCTTTGGTATGGGAGTGTTTGTTGTAGTGTTGCTATGGGTGTTTGGGGAGTTTCTTTGTTGATGTGCAGGTGGCTTTGGTGTTGCCAATGAAATCTCCTTCTGCTGAGGGTGCTTGCTACTGGGGTGCTTTGCAGTTGGGATAGTCTGCTAGTGGTGATTATGGAGCTCTTGGTTTGGTTTGGTATGGCAATTGCTGTGTTTGTTTTTAGTTTTCATCTTCATCAGTTGTTGCTGGTGTAACATCTGGTGGTTGGTGAATTCTGCTGGGGTGTGGTGAATTCTGCTGGGTTGGTTTGTTGGGTTGGTTTTAAAATAGCAGTACATTTGAAAAGCTATTACTATGAATGTTACTAAAACAAATTTAAACACTGCATCATTTGCTCGTGGTCAAATTTACCTAGAAGTATTTGTAGTGTGTGCTCTTGGTTGGTACAATATAGATCAGTCATCTATTGATGGTCAGCTGAAGCATGGTCTCAAGTCGGGTGTGTGCTCTCATTGTTATGGGCTGCAGATACTACACTAAGGAATCTAAGGGTAGGGTTGTTAGTCACAAAGTTGATGCAGTTGATTACTGTGGTGCTCTCACAGTGATGGAGTAAGGAGTGATTCCTTCATTGCTAACAAATTGTTTTGGTGCATTTAGAATCTTGGAAGTAGGAAGTAGTGTTGTTCCAGGTGTTAGTTCAATTTCCAGGTGTTCAATCTTGGCTCTTTGGATTTAAGCAGCAATGATTCATGGAGGGGAGTTTTAAGGGGTTTAAGCTGCTAATGCAGCTTTGGTGTTGTCTTCAGGACTCTAAAGCTGTTGCAGCTTTGGTTTTTCCTTTTCTTTCTTCTTTCCGTTGGTTTCTCACCAACTTGGGGTGTTAGCAAATGATAGGGTGAGCTCGGTGGTGCCAACCTAGTTGGGAGCACTTAGCGCACTGTGATGCTTTTGCACTTCCTTCTCCTTTATTGATGTATTTTCTTGTACTTTGTACTTGTTTTTTCATCAATAAAGCTTATTTTTGCCGATCAAAAAAAAAAAAAAAAAAAGGGGTTGTTTGGGGTGTCCTAAATAAGTACACTTTTTGTCTTTTTAGACTAAAAAATTGAGGTTGAAAATATGGATGTTTGGGTTAACTTTTTGACTTTTTATGGAAAAATGTATAATAAAAAATTGTAAAAATTGATTTGTAGGTAAAATTTTGAATTGAGAGTTATGCAGCTGTAATTGTTGACTTTTAGTGAATAGTGTTAACTTTTTAACTTTTTGAGTAACTTTTTATCTTTTTTGAAAGATCTCAAACTTGTCCTAATTATTATTTAAATGATGCAGTAAACAATCTAGTTTTTGTAAAGATGGATTTCAAGAATGAAGTCGTGAGAAATAAGATGAAGAAGCCATCTGAAGCTTACTTGGAATGGAACCGCAGGGTGATGAAGATTGAAGAAGAAGTGGAAGAATTAGTAGCCAATTATAAAAAATCCAGCAAACGTTTTAGGTTTTCCTCTCGTTCAGGTTTCAAAGAAACGATGAAAAAGATGTACAAAAGAGTAATCAATCTTCGGGATGAGAGCGATCAAATTAGAGAGAAAATTTTGGTTAATCGACGCTATTTGTGAATATGAGGGCACCCGATATCAAAAAATTTGAAACACTTCAAAAGTCACTAGAGCAGATATTGGATCTGCTGAAAGGCAAGAAGGTTAAAGGGATCAGATATTTTTAATAGCCCAATTTATCCTTCTCCACCCAACGACCTTCATTAATCACGCAATTCAATCGCTTATCCGCACTTAGACAACTTAATCTGCCACAAAACATCCAATTTCAAACGTTTACCGTTTCTACGGCAACGGCACCGCCATATTCAACGAGAATCTTCAATTGGTGAATTTCCATCCTCCACCGCCACCCTCAAGCTCGGCTCCGCTGCCTCCGTCGTCGCCTCGCCAACAACTCAAGCAACACATCCCGACCATTAGCAAACTATAAAAATCGAATTGCTTCTTCAATTCCAATCCAAATCTCGAATTGAACAAAGGAGAGAGAACTACGAAAAGTTGTGTAAACACGAAACAAGAACTACAAGAGAGATTTCGAAGTAAGCTCTCGAGCCCCCATTAAAATGAAGCTTTAGAGTGGGCCACTGGGAGGGGCAAAATGTAAAGAAAAGACAATGTTAATTTATTTTATTTAATTTTTTTCATTTGAATGAAAGTTTTTACTTTATTCTCTTTATCTTAGGTTTCTAGGGATCAAAGGGAGCATCATTTTGAAATTGAGAACATTCTCAGTTTATAATATTCTCAATTTTAATTATGAAAAAAATTAAATTTCTCAAAATTGATAATTATAAATTTCTTAGTTTTGATAATATTCTTAGTTCATACAGAAAAAATTGAGAAATTTCTTATTTCTGATAATTATAAATTGAGAACATTCTCAGTTTTGGAATTAAAGGGCAAAACGTCTTTTTACCTATAAATGGGACTTAATGGTTCAAGATTTTTTTGACAGGACCTAAGCTACCACCAAATATGTAGATAGGACTTTTTGGTAATTAATCCTATTTTAATTACTCCTCAAAGTGTACCATTTGAATTCGTTTAGTGGCCATTTGGGAACCGTAGTAAAAAGTCAAGCTGCTTCACAAAAAGCGCCACGCCACGCAATGACTACGAAAGTAACAAAAATCATTTGGGAAGTGTGCAAAACGCAGGGTGTGAAATTACGTAACTACCCTCCATGTTTACATCTTGAGGGCTAGGGAAAAATATAAATTTCCTAAGTTGGATGGGGTATTTTGGTTGTTTTATTGTGATTTGATATCATAAACAAATATTAACTCAAAAAGTAAAAAAATAACTTGTTATCAACTTCCCAAATCACTTTTCAAAAAGGCCAAAAAGCTTGGTTAAAAGCCAAAAGCCAACTTTTAATCATCTTCCCAAAATATCCCTAACATATGTGAGCAACCCAACATATTTCCTAGTCTACCTTTTTACTTAAAATATTATATTTATTAATTGAAACTAATATACGGGAACTCAAGTGATAAAAATAGCAAAACATGCTTGCAATGTTTAGGAGATATTTATTTTGTAAATTCAAATTTAGTAAGACTTCTTAAAGTAATAAGAAAATGTACTTAATTGCAAGTCAATATGAGACTTTGTTATTAGTGTTCATAATTTTTGAGAATTTAGTAATATAATATTGAATTTTAAGTCTATCATTTGCAAAATATTTTTTTATTTACAATATGAAAGTGTTATTCTCTTATAATTTAAAAAAAAGAGCGATGCCTATTTGGATGAAATGACACGGTGATTATCGATCACACACTGTAAAGGGGGTAAAAATAAGACATATTTTAATTTTATTAACGGTGTGATTTGCAACTTGTTAACATAAATACAGAATTTGGAAACTTATTTAGAAAGAGTCATGTTATACCAACTATCAAATCTTACTTATTGATGTGACACTTCTTGTATCATCAAAATGGGTCATATTTAAGAAATGGATATTTAAGTTTTCAAACTTTGATTATTGCATGACACAACGATTAGTAAGAAAAGTTCATTAAATTTATAAGTTTGTATAACACTTTGTTTTCTCATTATGTCATTTCTTTGCTCCAATTGGTCTCAATACACTTCACCTTGAAATAATGAAAATTTACTGATTTTGCAGAAAAATGCTATACAAGTCAATAAATTTTACAAATTTTTCTACTAACTGATGTGTCATGCAATAATCACACATAGGAAACTAAAACAGGACCCATTTCAATGATATATAGGTAGCACATCAGTAAATAAGAAAAGTTTGTAAGATTTCATAGTTTATACAACATTACTCTTTGAGAAAGATGAATTTAATAAAGGCAATTACTAAATCAAGGCTCATTATAATGTCACTTTTCTTAAGAAGTAATTCACACCAATCAACTCATTAGGTTGGATTCAAAATAGATTCTAATTAATTACCATTGAGACGCGGAAAAGTCTAACATTGCCATTTCAATAACAAAGAAGTGGTCCAACTATAAGACTAACAAAATATTTTCTGCTGAAAATTGAATGCCTATTAAAAAGTCTATAATTTTTAATGGAATGACTATTCTGATGTGTCATGTAATAATCAAAGTTTGAAAATTAAAACAGAATCTACTTTAATGATGTGATATGTGCAACGTCAGTTTGTTTGTGGACTGCACCACCCCTTGGAATAAGATGTGGGCCTTCTTGGCAACATTTGCACAAGTTGTTCTCTTTCTCCAATGCTTTATGGCCATTTGTGGGTTAAATGGCTTAACATAGTTTAACATTTTAAAATTTCAGTTTTGGATTAGATAAATATAACTAAATAATTCTATTAGTGTTGTATATTTGGTCACAATATCAGATTGGCAGGAAAATTAACAAAATAGTAATTGCTTTTGCTGTATGTTAGATGGTGAATTCCATTTTTTGTGTTTTGAGTATTCTTATTTTGTCTGAAAACCCTGAAGGATTGTGACAATGTTCTTTAGTAGACTACAAGAAGTTCCTATAAGCCGTTTTTGTCAAATCTTAAGTCACATCACCTGTCTCCAAGATGCCTTTCCATAAGGAATTAACTACAAGAAAAGAAAATGAGATTTTTATCACAATTAGTTCAAGAAAATTTGGTCCTGTTAGTGATCGCCATTATTTTTGCACTGTTTATAGCGCATTGATTTGCTATTCTTCTATTACCGGCAACTCAAATATGTCTTTGATAAAAGAATTGAGGTGATATTTGACATTAGCGTGAATTAAAGATGGTAACTTGTATGGTTTGGCTCTTAATCCATCCTTGCTTTTATTTTATCTAAAGGATTCTTGCTTATTTCAACTTTTTTGTTACAGTTTCTGAGTTTCTTGATGGCTGAAACAATTGCTATAGTAGGAGCAGCAGCAGGAGTAATGCAGGCTGTGTCCCAAGCTAAGCCAATATTTTGGGATCCACTCATGACCAAAGTCAACCTTTCAGAAAATGTAAAGGAGATTCATTATTATTTAAATGATGCAGTCAACAATCTAGTTTCTGTAAAGATGGATTTCAGGAATGAAGTCGAGAGAAATAAGATGAAGAAGCCATCTGAAGCTTACTTGGAATGGAACCGCAGGGTGATGAAGATTGAAGAATAAGTGGAAGAATTAGTAGCCAATTATAAAAAAACCCAGCAAACATTTTAGTTTTCCCTCTCGTTCATGTTTCAAAGAAAAGATGAAAAAGATGTACAAAACAGTAATCAATCTTTGGGATGAGGGCGATCAAATTAGAGAGAAAATTTTGGTTGATCGACCACCAGAAATTGTTGTGAATAGGAGGGCACCAGACATCAAAAAATTTTAAACACTTCAAAAGTTACTAGAATTAATACTGGATCTGCTGAAAGACAACAAGGTTAAAGGGATCAGAATCCATGGGCCACTAGAGATTGGGAAAACAACCATAATGCTCAACTTGAATAACCACGAACAAGTTGCCAAAATGTTTGACATAGTCATCTGGCTCAAAGTATCAAAAGAGGGGAGCAAGGAAAATTTGAGCAGGAAGTGTCTACAACAGGATATTGTGCAAAGACTACAACTCAAGTTGCCCAAAGAATATTAACGGAGTTGAAGGACAAGAACTACTTGTTACTTTTGGATGATGTCAAGGATGATATCAATTTATATGAAATAGGGATTCCTCATAGCAACAATCACAGCAAAATAGTATTGACGACTAGGCTACATCATGTTTGTTCCTCAATGGTGAAGAAGGAAATTAAGGTGACGTATTTATCTACAAATGAAGCATGGAAGATGTTTCAGGATGCTTTAGGAAGCCCAAAACTTGTTGAAAATCCAGAAATTGGGCCACTTGCATGGTGAGTGTGCAGAGAGTGCGGTGGACTTCCTCTCTTGATTGAAAAAGTAGCAAATACTTTCAAATTGAAAAATGACTTTTACCTTTGGAGTGAGGGATTGAATAGTTGAAGGATGTGGCCTGAAAAAGAATGCCAAGGCATTCGAGAAATGTATAAACTGTTGAAATTTTGTTATGATGACTTGGCTGAGGGCCGACAAAAGAAATGCTTTCTTTATGGTGCATTATATCCAGAAGACATTGACATAAACACAAATTCTTTATTGGAGTGTTGGGCAGCTGAAGATCTCCTTGGCAATTATCATGGCAAAACAAAGACAAGTGTCATGATTGTGCGCAGCATATTGAATCACCTTATAAATGTGTCATTACTTGAGGAAGGTAAGAGTGAGAATCACATTACAATGCACAAATTCATGCGACAAGTGGCCTTGTATGTAGCAGAAGATGATCCTGAATGTAAATATCTTGTACAAACAAATAGATCATTAAGAGAGCCCCAGATGTGAAATCTTGGAGTGACAAAAATAGGATCTCCTTGGGTGACAATGAGTTGGTGTGGTTACCAGATTCCCCTTGTTGTACCATGCTTTCCACACTCTTCCTGAAAAAAAATTTGGATCTGACCAAAATCCCTGAGTTATTCTTCAAACATATGAAAAATCTTCGAGTTTTGGATTTATCTCATATTGGAATAATTTTGTTACCATCAATATCAATGTTGATTATTCTCAAAAATCTATATCTAAATGATTGCAAAGATTTAATGGAGCTCCCTTCTGACATTGGTGAACTTCCTCAACTTGAAGCACTGGATATTCGAGGGAGTGGAGTCAATAATGTACCACCTCATATTGAAAAATTGATCCAGCTAAGACATTTGCTAGTATCCTTCACCAAGATGAGAAATGGAAATGTCAATCAAGAGGCAATTTTTGGTTGCAATATGATATCAAAACCATCTAGATTGGAAGAATTGGTCATTGATATGAATTCACCTTAGCAGTGGTCCAATGAGGTGGTAGGAAATATCATAAAAGAAGTGGCTTCATTGAAAGATTTGAAGATTTTGAAGTTTTGCATTTCCAACAAGGTTGTAGATTTCATAAAGCTAGTGAATATGAATCTCCGTATATGCCTTTCTGAAGCAACAAGTCTTCAAAGTTTTATGGAAAGAAGTTCAAGGAGAAATATCCAAAGCATTAGGTTCTTTCAAATTTTCATTGGTTGCCAAAACTCAGAACATCCTGAAATTCTTGACTTCGTCAAGTATGAAAGGTAAATCAAATATTGCAATTGTGCAGGAAGCAATTTTCAAACTCTTGATGTTCTTGCTCGAGCTAATGCATTTGAATTGGTCAACGACAAGGATACCAAGCATTTATCAGACTTTGGAATTACAAGCTTGAAAAAGGTCTTAGGTTGTCTGGTTGAAAGTTGTGATGCAATTGAAACAATAGTGGGTACGATTAATGCAGTCTTGAGCCGTACTCTACGAACTTAGAGGACTTGTACATAAAGAATTTACTGAGGTTGGAAAGCATTTGTAAGGGACCAATGCAACCTGGAAGCCTAACCAAATTAGCAACTCTACATCTGACAAGCTGTCAAATGATGGTTAAGATTTTTCCTCTAGGAGTGATTCAACAACTTCATGAACTCTAGTATTTGAGAATTGAAAAGTGCCAAGAAATTAAAGAAATAATTGCGGAATCTGACACGGTTGGGAATTTGAATTTACTGCCAAAGCTAAAGGAACTGATTGTCATTGAAACGCAAAAATTACGAAGCGTTTGCACAATTGAGTCACTGGAGTGGAGATCCTTGGAGAAGATTGGGATTTTGAATTTTAGAAATTGGGCGCCCATATGGCATGGCCCTTTGAGCTTTTTGAGCCTGAACCTCTTGAACCTTATCCATGTAAGTTTGAATTTTAATTCAAACTTATTTGGATAACCATTCAGGATATATATATCTATCATATCAATAGATATGGATAGATAGATAGATATTTATTGGTTATTATTGATTATATACATCTAAGAATGGGAGATACGTATATTAGATACGTTATGGGGTTTTTACCCATAACCTTTTTCCCCAGACTCTCCCCTCTCTCTGACTCTCTCCAAAAAACAACTATCAAAGCCATTTGCACTGTGGTTTGTGTGGGTGATATTCACTATTGTAATATCACCCCATTGTTGGGTTGATTGATCAGATTCAGGAAGCACGTTGTTAGGTTTTTATTGTTGGCAACCCCGTTTGACAAAACTCCTTTGAGTTGTAATTTTATTCGCATGTTTATTTCAGTGAGGCTATGAGTTTATTAGATGCGAATCCAACCCGAATCGAGCCATGCAGAGAAGTTTGTGATGTTAATGCTTTTAAGATTGCCACTTCGCTGATTATTACGAGGTCGAGCCGCCTTCGGCTCACAAAATTCAAATTTGCATTCAAAATTGCATGTCAGCCGTTGCTCGCTCGAGCCAAGGAGTGCTCGCTCGAGCTAAGGCTTGCTCGCTCGAGCCAAGGAATGCTCGCTCGAGCCAAGGATTGCGTCCATACAAAAACCTGAAGAAAGTGATTGGTCGCTCGAGCCAAGGATCCGTCGCTCGAGCGAAGGCACTAGTAGAAATCACGAAATTTACTCTCCTCGCTCGAGCCAGGAAAGCCTCGCTCGAGCGAGCCTCAGAATCCGGATTTCTCAAGGAGTTTGATTTCTTCCCAATCTTGGATTACTTTTGGTTCTCTATAAATACTTGGTTTTCTCTCAAAACTAGGTAATTGATTGAAGTCCTCCAGATCTTCTTTTTGGTTCTTAAAGGTTTATATCTGGGGATATTTTTTTTTCTTTGATGTCTTATTGAGTATTCAACTCATGATCTGAAAAGGCTACATCAAAGGTTTTGTTTGTTACACAAAAGAGAGAGTTGTTCTTCAGTTGTGGATTCTGAAGAATTCGGTCTGAAGCTTCGGTGGTGGAATCTGGAGTGGCTCATCAGAAAGACAATTCCGTGGTGAAGATGGGGTTGGAAGAGGCACATAGAGGTTGGTTCAATTAGTTTGTAAGATATCCCAAGCCTCTTTTGCGACTTCACAATTACAAATACGGCTAAACTCTTCAGGTGTGACAGCGCAAAAGAGAGAATTGATAGCTCACATCTAGTTTCGAAAACCTTACTATGAAAGATAGTGAGACCTTTGATGAATTTTATGCGAAGTTGAGTGACATTGTAAATTCCAGCTTCAATTTAGGTGAAAAAATACCAGAATCCAAAGTTGTGGGAAAAATTTTGAGATCCTTGCCCGATCGGTTCCAACCAAAAGTTACGGCTATTGAGGAGGCTCAAGATGTTGACAACCTCAAGCTAGATCAGTTGGTTGGAAATCTTCAAACTTATGAGGCACATAGAAATTTCAAAAAGAAACAAAAGATCTTGCTTTTAGTAGTGCTCATAAAGTGGTTGAGGATTCTGATGAGGATTGTGAGATAGATTCCAAGATTATGGCTGCTTTTGTTAAACAATTTAAAAAATCTTTTTTGAATAAAAATCCTAATCTTTTGGAATCTACTCATACTCATAAATCCAAAGGCAAAGATAAAGTCAAAATTAATTCTATAGCCAAGAAGGAGAAAGGAAAGATACAAGGGAACTCTGAAAGCGTCCAATGCTATGAATGCCAAGGATTTGGCCACTTTGCTCAAGAATGCCCTACTCGTTTGAAGAAGAAGAAAGCCCTCGCCATCACTTGGGATGATGAATCAGAATCTGATGGAGACGAAAGTGATGATAAAGATCAAGGCGAAGAGGGACATAAGCAATTCCTTGCTTTCATGGTGGCTTCCAAAACTGAAGGACAAACAGAGTCTCCAAAAAGGTCAGTTGAGAATACTACTGATGATGAATCCTCGGAGAGTGATCATGAAGAGCTTGAGCAAGCCTATGAAAAGCTGTATAAGGAGTCTCTTAATTTATTCAAGTTGAATGACAAACTCACAAAGAAACTCAAAGCATGTGAATATGAGAATGTCAAACTTAAGGAGGAGATTTCCGAGGCTAGGATCAATGCCATCAAGATAGCTGATGATCAACAAGTTCTTTGTGCAAAACTGTTGACTTGTGAGACAGAGAGGGATGAGCTACAAGAAACTCATGCCATGTATGAAGAAAAGATTAAATCTCTCGAGATGTCTCAAGTTGCTTTGGAAGAACTGATGATCAAGAAAGAGGAAGAGCTCAAGTGTGCCATGGTTACCATTGGTCTTTGGAACAAAGGATCAAAGACTTTGGAGGATATCATTGGGTCTCAACAAATCTGTTCAGACAAGAGTGGCATTGGCTTTGGTGGCAAGAAAGAGCAAAAACAGAGTGCATCAACATCTCATGATGCAAGAACTCAAGGAAAGGGAGGACAAAAGATTCAACAAGAGAAAAGACTTCTCAAACTTCCTAGAGTTGGTAAGGTAAAAGAAAAGAAGGTATACCCTGTTTTTATTTGTCATCATTGTGGTATGCATGGCCATATTCGCCCTTTTTGTTATAAGTTGCATGGGAGAATGTCTCAAAAGGGTAGAAATTCGAATACTTTTTGGGTTAGGAAACAACCTTACTTGTCTAGGCGGAATACCAAGATTCATGAGGGTGTTCACAACACCATGACATTTACCAAGACCGCTAGACCTGATTTTGTTAAGACCAAAAAGATTTGGGTAAGAAAACTTGATTTGTGTTAATGTGTTTTCTCTTTTTAGTTTTTTGGGTCTTTGTTCTTTTTAATTAAAAAAAAAAAAAAAAAATCTGCATGTTTTGTTTTTTTTTTTTTGTCTTGCTTTATTGTTGAAAAAAAAAAAAAAAAAAAAAAAAAAAAAAAAAAAAACCAAAAAGTTTTTCTTAGTATGGTTTTGCAAGTTTGAATTTTTGAGATGTCCTTGGTGCATATTGGAATTGATGAGAATATCCATTACATGTTAATATGTGTGTGCTTTCTGTGGTAATTACTCATTTTGGAGTGTGTGTTCTTTGATTAGTATGTCTCATTCGTACACTCTTGGATTAGCAAATATTGGAGTCTTTTGCCTTAGTGGTTATTTTTTCTATGGACTTCTGGCATGATATCTTTTGCTTTTCTAGAGGAATTGACCTATACTAGCATATCATGGGTGATGTTGAGTCTCTTAACCACCTTCCATCTTTTTGCATCTCCATGGCTTTCCCCTCTATTCTTTGTAGTCCAAACATGAGGAAAAGGCTACCTCAGAGTCACCAACCAGGCCATCATTATTATATCCATGCTTCTCTGGTTCGGTTTCCATACTCTTGAGCGTGTCAGCCGCCGATGAGTGTGCAAAAGAAAAAAAAGAAAAAAAAAAATGTGCACAAGAAATAAAAGAAAGAAAAAAATGTGCAAAAGAAAGAAAAGAGAAAAAAAAAATGAAAAAAAAATAAAAGGATTCATTGATTGAGGGGGAGTCTCCGCTTTTACTCACCAAATACCCCTTGATTCCTAGTGGTTTGACTTTCCTTAGTTGTGCTTAGATTCTCTTGTTGGAGGTCCAACCTTTATATCACTACTAGGATTTGAATCTAGTGTTTGTCGAACTCCAAGAGTCACACACACACTTTTTATCATGGGATCTATGCTTTTCACATAATGCATCACTTTCTTTTATGAGGAATCTTCTAGAGGCTGTGCACATTGTGTTTTCTTGTAATAGTGTTTCTTGGATAATCTTGTGTGTTTCAAGGTACAAATTAGAAATTCCTTGCTTGCTCCACCATATTATGTTTTGTTTTTTTTTCTTGTTCACTGTTTTCAGTATGTGTGGTTGTTTTTAGTGAGGGGGAGATTGGTTTTTTGTTACAAAAGTTTGTTCGCATGATTACTTTGATTTTGATAAGGAAGATTGGCTTTTGTTGCTTGCATTCTTGCATATTTACATCATCATATCATGCTTGTGTGGTTTATGATCTTGCTTTTGTTGTTTAAGGGGAGAAAGTTGTTTTTCATGTGTCTTAGGATTTCATGTTTTCATGTCATGTGTCGGGTTCAGGTTTTCATGCTACATGTTCTTAAAATCTCCAAAGTTGCATCTTCATGTTATTCATGTTTTTCATCTCATGTTTCAAGATAGTCTTATATTGTTTTTTCATATACTCTTGTGGGACTAATATTTGTTTTGGAGATTGTGGCACTGATAGTTGTTTTGCAGATCTTGACCTTGAGAAAGAAGTTTGTTTTTGTTGGATGTAATGGGTTGGGGTGATTAGGATTTTATTTGTTAGATGTGTTTTGTCACGGCATTGCCAAAGGGGGAGATTGTTAGGTTTTTATTGTTGGCAACCCCGTTTGACAAAACTCCTTTGAGTTGTAATTTTATTCGCATGTTTATTTCAGTGAGGCTATGAGTTTATTAGATGCGAATCCAACCCGAATCGAGCCATGCAGAGAAGTTTGTGATGTTAATGCTTTTAAGATTGCCACTTCGCTGATTATTACGGGGGTCGAGCTGCGTCATTTCCGGTCAAGCAAAATTCAAATTTGCATTCAAAATTGCATGTCGTAGTTGCTCGCCGAGCCAAGGAGTGCCCGCCGATGCTAAGGCTTGCTCCGCCGAGCCAAGGAATGCTCCCCCGAGCCAAGGATTGCGTCCATACAAAAACCTGAAGAAAGTGATTGGTCGCTCGAGCCAAGGATCCGTCGCTCGAGCGAAGGCACTAGTAGAAATCACGAAATTTACTCTCCTCGCTCGAGCCAGGAAAGCCTCGCTCGAGCGAGCCTCAGAATCCGGATTTCTCAAGGAGTTTGATTTCTTCCCAATCTTGGATTACTTTTGGTTCTCTATAAATACTTGGTTTTCTCTCAAAACTAGGTAATTGATTGAAGTCCTCCAGATCTTCTTTTTGGTTCTTAAAGGTTTATATCTGGGATATTTTTTTTCTTTGATGTCTTATTGAGTATTCAACTCATGATCTGAAAAAGGCTACATCAAAGGTTTTGTTTGTTACACAAAGAGAGTTGTTCTTCGGTTGTGGATTACGAAGAATTGATGCAAGCTTCGGTGGTGGAATCGGGTGGCTCATCGGAAAGACAATTCCGTGGTGAAGATGGGGTTGGAAGAGGCACATAGAGGTTGGTTCAATTAGGCGTTGTGGATTCGCTAGATAATTGAGAGTGATACCTGTGTAATTCCTTTATATCTTCTTAGTGGATTGTTCTGGTGGCTGTGGCCCGTGGTTTTTTGATCACAATTGGAAGGTGTCCAATTGTGGTTTTTTCACGTAAAATCTTTGTGTCTCTTTCTCTTGATTGTTTGATTGGGATTTTTATATTCTGCTTAAAATTGATACATAATCACAAATCAACATCTAGGAGGTTTCTAGATTTTTCACACGTGATTTACCCACAAGGTTCTTCGCTAAAAGGTATGATCTAAACATTTAATCCGCTGCGTTATAATACTTTATGATTTACATTTTTGTTTTGTTTAAAGTACCTTTCAACAAAAAGAATGCAGCAAAGCTGCAAACTATTGAAGCAGAGCAGCAATGGTGGGAAGCATTGCAGTGGCAGAATGATGAGGTCAAAGAACGACTTCAAAAATTATTTACCTTTAGGTAATGTTTCAATCTTTAAAATGTTTCATCTTCATATTTTGTGTAGTTCCTTGCCTAACTTCAAATTTCTCCAAAGTCCATAGATCTCGCAATGAGGCTACTCTCTGAAGATGGTCGTATGAGCTTTCGAAATCCAGCAGCACTAGATCCTTTTTGCCTTTGCTCTTTTGCGAAAAATACTTACGAGATCTCAGTGTCATGGAGTTTCCAAGTTAGTTTGGATGCGATAGTGTTGTTGTTGAGTGCTTCTTCGTGTGTTTGTTCCTTCCTGATTGTGTTCTTCTGTGTTCCTTTTACGCTGGAGCAACTTTACATCAGGTATTCATATATGAAAATAGCTGAGCTATTATTTTCTATTTTGTTTGATATTCTACAAAACAAGACTGTTACAAACTGGCCATGTATTATTTGATCTTTTATCTAGCACTTCTTTGTGGTCTCTAGTCTTAATCTTAGCCACTAATTGCTATTCTAGATTATCTTCCATAATTATCTCCTTCACTTCCTACTTGCAGAGCTATTGGGTTCACTTTTGGGCCCAATTTCGATAATCTGAACCATTCACATTTTAAGATTTACTGAGTATATCATACTTGTAAAAAATTAAATTGATCGGATATCAGAAACTACATTTAATTAATAGTTTTCCGAATACATGCTTTCTGATATCCGATCAACTTAATTTTTTACAGATATGATATACTCAATAAATCTTAAAATGTGAACGGTTCAGATTATCGAAATTGGGCCCAAAAGTGAGCCCAATAGCTCTGCAAGTAGGAAGTGAAGAAAAGAATTCAAGGAGAGGATCTTGATTCATTTGGGAGACTCTAGATATGCACTGAAGTAGGACGAGCAAGGATCCTCTCCTTGGCTTCCTACTTGGTGAGCCATTGAGGCCACTTTTGGGTCCAATTTCGATGATCCGAACCGTTCAAATTTTAGAATTTGTCGAGTACATCATATTTGTAAAAAATCAAGTTGATCGAACAAAAAATCGTTTATTAAAATGAATTTAATAAATAGTTATTTTTTTAATAAAACATTTAGTTTGATGATCCGAACACGTGGTTTCTGATATCCAATCGACTTGATTTTTTATAGGTGTGATATATTCAACAAATCCTAAAATGTGAATGGTTCGAATCATCAAAATTAGGCTCAAAAGTGAGCCCAATGGCCCACCAAGTAGGGAGCCAAGGTGAGGATCCAAGGAGAGGATCCTTGCGCGAAATAGGACTTCCTGCAAGCGACATAAAGTGATAAAGCCATGGGATTTTCCTATAGAAAGAAATTCCGTAAGATTTTTTTTATTTCTAATCATATGCAAGAGTATCATGTAATTTAATTGGTCAGATTATATTTTTTTACATGAATTAGTTCAATTTTGAGGTTTTAAGCCTTTCCCATTCCACGTGACGTATAACTCAACAATGCTAGTCATTTTTGTTTGGCTAACTTTTCTAAGTCTCTTTTGTTTTCTTTGGATTTTAGATTTTGAATTTTTGCCAATAAAATTAATATACAGGAGAAAGAAAATGAAGTGAAAATAACTTCATTTTTTCCCCTCTGTATTTTAGTTGGGTTAGGAAAACAAGAAGAAATAAATAAATATTGGTCTAATTTTTTTTTTTTTTTTTTTTTTTGGGTTTAGTTATTCATAAATTTTTTTGAATATGTTGAAGCAATTGATTTTTCCAAATAAATCCAATATCTAAATATAGACTTAATTTTGTTGTCTTTTTTTTTTTTTTTTTTTGAGCTTTTTATTGATAAATCTCATTTAGAAGTGTTCTACCCAAGAAATTTCTGAAGAAATTTTTTAACCCACTTAGTCTCATGTATTTATACTTTTATTCCGTAAAGTCCTTTTTCTTGATTTACATTATTTTCTTAGACACTTATGCCATTTTATTTAATATTGATATTTAATGTTGGGAGAGGAAAGAGAAGGGAAAGGACCAAAGCATAGGAAATTTCATACACAAATTAAATAATGTTGATGTTATTATTTTATATTATTATATAATGTGAATATTTTTTTAATTGACAATACATTAAAAATAATGTGAACATTCTCTCTCATCTGATGTGAATATATTTTTAATTGATAACACATTAAAAATAATGTGAACATTCTCTCTCATCTGATGTGAACGTTTACAACACATTTCTGAAAAATTCTCTCTCATCTAATGTAGTGATGTGAACGTTCACAACATATTAACCTTTTTATTTTTAATTGACAGCACATTAAAATAACGTTCATTATATTTTTAATTAACAAAACATTCTTATTCACAACATGTAGTGATGTGAACATTCTCTCTCATCTATCATAGTGATGTGAACGTTTACATTCGTATGTTTTAGTATGAATATTCACATCATGTAATTAATAACACAATGACAAAAATTCATTTCAAATTAATGTGAATATTCACATCATGTAATTAACAACACAATGACAAACATTTATTTTAAATTAATATGAATATAATGATAGTTAACATCTTGATACATGGGAACGAGTCTGGATCCTCTGCCGTGTTTTCCTACGGCACTTCCCTGCCATGGTCTAAAACGGCGTCGTTTTAAAATTTTTTTTCTTCTTCTTTTTTTTCCCTATTTTCATTGAGAGCTATGAACCTAACCCATACACCACAGCAACGGCGATGAAGCGAGGCCATGGAAAATTAAAAAAAAAAAAAAAAATCATTTGAAAGTATGAAAAAGACCATTGAAGCTGTTGAGTGATGATTTGTTTGTGAGGTTTCCCCTGTTTTCTTCTCTCTAGTTTATTTGTGTGAATTTTGAAGCTTCGTTCGTCCCTTTTCAAAACATTGCTTCAATCAACAATTTTCTGGTTCCAGCGAAGCTTGATTGCCACTGCGAGACACATTGACAAATCGATCTATAAATTATAGATTTGTGAGACGACAAACCGATCTGAGAGACGGCGTCGATGCAAGCGCAGATCAGATATCGGAGATTTGATGCGGCAGAGATCTTGAAGCGGCTGTGAATCAAACGGCCCCCATTTACTCCATTGTTCTATTCTCTTCTTCTTCTCAATATCCTATATATATAGACTATGTTGAATCTTTGAGCTCCATTTGGGACAACATCTTCACTGAATCTGTGATCCTATACATAGCTATATATATATATGTGTGTGTGTATATATAGATGATTGGGTTTGAAATGTTTGTTTGTTTTGTTCTGTGAGAAAAGTGAAAGGAAATGAGTTCAGGTTTTACACTTAGTCAAAATCTTAACAGCCTTTTCAAATGAGAGAAGAAAATAGGGGCAAAAGGAAAAGAAAGAAAGGCCTCCCCTCCTCCTCCTCCCGCCAAAGAAAAATAAAACCACCAAAACGACGTCGTTTTGGACCATGGCAGGGAAGCCCCGCAGGAAAACATGGCAGAGGATCCGGACTCGCATGGGAACTACCAAAACATAATGACAATCAACATTAAATATCAACATTAACAGGGGTAGGAGAGATTGAGGGTATTTTGGTCTTCTTACCTCAAATAGGACCTAATGGAATACTCAAAAAGAATATGAGTTAGATGAAATAAAACTGTTAGAAAGAGAATTTATCAAAAGAGTTCCCTTTTTTTTTTTTATCATAGTTTTCTGTTTTGTGGAGAGAAGATTAAAGTTTCTACAATATTTTTGTTCTTATACGCATAGTTATAGTAAGGTGTTTTTTTTAACAGAGAGTGTATGTTACAACATTGTTAGACAGGTTGAGGTGAAAAATTCTGAACTTGCATTTCTTATTGTTCATAGTCGATTTTTTTTTTTTTTTTCATCTTTCCTTCATGGACAGACACATCCATGTTTGTCTTATTTTTCTTTCTTGTTTTGTAGCTTCGAAATTTGGAACCATACATCCTTGCATAACAATTTCAAATCCTAAATGGTAATCTATTTGATATGCCAACTTCAACTTTTATAGGAAGACAATGTGCGAGAAATCTAATCGTACATAAATGATTGAATCTTCCTACGTTGCAGAATGAGAACTTCAACTTTATCAGTTGTTCAAATTTAATTTTCTCTAAGCATTGCTCCTAATGTAGGCTATAAAAGATTTCCCTTGATCTGTAAATAATTGCCCACTTTACAATTATATTGTAGCATAGACTCATCTGGGTATTTAAATGATTTCTAATTTTTTGGACATGCCTTTGTTTCGTTCAGGTTACCAACAATTTAGGCAGCTATTATATTTTCAAATGAATAAATAGAATGAAATCACATGCAACAAAGAGTTTTTAAACTTCTATATTAGTGGATGGAGATTAAAAAATTTCCTTACAATTGTTTTAAAAAAAAAATGTCGGCAAAATCTATATATGAATTTGGCCTTTAAGGAAGACTAAAACCCTGGGTATAAACATGTATTACTTGCCAAAACAAATTAAACAAAATTATTGATAGATTTCAACTAACAAGAAAAACAAGAACATCAGATACAACACTTACAATAATTACTGTTACTATCACATCCACACAAGGAGATAAAAAGTAGATAAAGCATCGCATCCCAATATTGTATTTAAAAACATTAAGGCAAGCAGCAATAATACAAAGAAACTTGCCTACAAGCTATAGGGTTTTAATCTGATCAGTTTTCTCTGAAGACCATTGGATGGATTGTCCCAATCTCCTGTCACAGGGGCCTTCATGAGGCTTTCATAACCTGTCACTCACCAGACTAATGGATAAAATGACAAATAATGTCAGAATAACAAAATAGGTTAGTAAGTGTCATGTTTCAGATTTGTAGTGAACCTAATTTGTTCAAACTACCTTGTAAAAGTCTAGCCAAAAAAATAAAAAATAAACAATCATGGCTGAGTGAATAAAATTGTTTTTCATGGGTAGGGTTTGAAGGGACTAAATATAAAATGTGTTGGATCCAAGCCTTGGGCTGGCCCAATCCATTAGACTCAAGTCCTGAGGAGCAATGTAAATAAGTGGGCCAGTTAGATTAGCCCAGTTACATCATCAATAATCCACCCAAGTCTTCAAGCACTTGAGCCCAACCTATTGTGGAAAGGTCAGTCTAGCCACGATGCGGGGTTGGGCCGTGTTACAAGATCTGATCCTTGGACCGAACCCAAAAGCGGCCGAACCCATATAAAGATATCCTACTGGGCCAACCCATCTCTACAAACAATCTCACAAGAGGGCTGAGCCGATGCACGACTGTACCAAGCCAGAAGAACCTAACAGAGAAACGTGGAAGCTGTAAATGCATGCACATGGAGGGTGTCACCTCAGCTGGTCCCCTCCCCCTAGAATCACGGAAACAGTTGATCAAAGGAACGTGATCTGTTACAAACATGGTTACAATGAGTATATACACCCCTTGTCAACTAACAGATGGTCCCAGACCTTGAGGAATGCTAAAGGAAACTTTGCAGCACCAGAGCTCCGTGATAACATCTTAGGCAACAAACTAGGAGTTCTATATAAACTACACTAACTTCACACTGAAGGTAACTGACCTAAGCTAAACCATACTCACCTAAACACAACTCTCTACACTTGGAGAGTACCTCTCATTTTCTCCGATTACTCACTCCTACACCGGAGGGGTTATCCAGCCAACCCCGGCTGGGCAGCTCTAACGATGCACATTGCTGCAGGGTTTCAATTCCTGGATTGTCCAATCAAGTGTGGAGCTCCGATCCACAATCATCTAGTGCGTTATATGGTACGCACAAATGGTGCGGTGAATGTGGAAGGACTTCATCTCTGAGTTCTACGCTTGATTCTAGCGATGGGGATTAAGGACATCCCACCTTTGGCATTAACTCCACAAACGGAGAAGACAAAGGATAAAGGCTTGGCACTCCCGACAGTTTTGGAAGAACAGACCGGAAACAATAACCAGACTCCCGAATCTGTTGAGCATCGACTGCCCTTCGCTGGAGGTTCTTCTCATCACTTTCTACTAGAGAAGGATTATAGGGATCGAATCATTGATTCCATAGGAATAGAGATACAGGAACTAAAAGCCCAACTCAAAAGGGCGATGGGTGACCTGACGGAGAAGAGGACTGACGCAGAGCCCTATCACTTGCGACAAAAGAGCCCATCCCGTGAACCACCAGTGAAGAAGGTTCCCAGAAATGAGTCTGGACAGCAAAGCCAGCCAATCCCGGTACAAAGTGAGGCAACGAGTAGCCACACCTGTGGTTCATGCCGGAGAAGGGCTAAGAGGTAGAAAACAGCTAGCCAGTAGACATAATACCCTCCTTAGGATCTCCATACTTGGCTGATTGGCAACAGACAAAATGAGCAACGGCGAGATCATCTTGACCGAACTATCCATCAGAGAGAGCATCGAGCATTGGATCGGCTCGTCTCTTTTCCATTCTCCTCGAAAATCGAAGCCATGAGACTCCCCAAGAAATTCCCTCCACCAAAGTTCACATCATATGATGGGAAGTCAGGCCCACTGACACACATCAGTCATTATCGACAGATGATGTCCTTATGGAGTCGAGACGAGGCACTGATGTGCAAAGTCTTTCTGTCCAGCTTGGGAGAATCCGGACTTTGATGGTTCGATCGTCTCCCTGCCGGATCGATTTATGACTGGAAGCAGCTCTCTGTAGAGTTCTTGGCCAGATTCGTCTCCAACACTAAGATCTCAAAAGAACAAGATACACTGTTCGGTCTTCGAAAGAAGTAGGAAGAAATGCTGTGTAATTATGCTAGGAGGTATTGGGAGGAGTATAATGACCTAGAGGAAAACGTGTGCAGTGAACAGATACCCGTAATCTCTTTTAAACACGGTCTGCGCCTGGAAAGTAAGCTGAGATAGTCACTTACCAAGTGCCCAGCCACAGCACTGAAGGACTTGCGTGCCAGGATTGAGCAGTACGTATAGCGACCCCGGTCTTTTTCCATTCGATGTTTGTATCCGGACTTAGGTTCCGTAGATTCTATCTTTATGAAATGGTTGTTGTCGTCCTATATTTTCTTATTTGGAGTTATAGGATGTGTTGGGCGGGTTTGGAACAGGATGGTTGAGCTTAGGAACCAAAACTAGTTGCCCAGATTTTGGCTTGTCCTCGGCGGAAGCTTGACGCCTTCAGCGAGATTTGTTGTTGCTTGTCCGCCGGCGGGTTTTGGCGCCGGCGGGAAAAACACCCATCCAAGATTTCTTATCGAGGTTGGGCCTTTCGGCGGAGTTGGGCGCCGAGCGGAAGTTCAATGTGCCGCCGAGCGAGTTGGACGCTCAGCGGGAGCTTTGATCGAAAGTCGAGAGTGTGCATCCACCGCTCGAGCGGGGCGGCTGGGTATAAAATCGTGTTTCAGCGTTCTTAATGCAGTTTTTCACCCTCTTTTCAGATTCTAAACCCTAGTTACGAGTTTTCTCTCTCCCAACTCATCTTCTCTCCTAGGTTTCATCTATTTAGAGTGCATATCTAACCTAGTTCCTTCATTAAAAAGATAGAGGAAAGTGAGGGCTTTCATTTAATCGGAGCAATTGTTGATTTGGAGCACTTTGAAGTTCCGAGCATCTTCTTCGTTTTCTTCTTTTGGATTCTTCGCTTTAAGGTAGGGATTTCCTACTCCTTGTATACGTTTTAATCCTAAGTGTTGGTGTTTTGGTAGGTGGGAAGTAGTTTGGTAATTTTTGGAGAAACCTTAGGGTTTTGTCATAGATTAATTCATGTAATTAATTTAAGGGGGAATTGTGTATTGGTTAAATGCATGAGATTTGAGGAAATTGAGATTTGTTGATGTAGTTGAATATTTAATCACTCATCTGTGGAATTGACATTATATATATTGTGATATTAATTTCTTGCTTAGAAATAATTGTTTTGGGCTATCGGTGGAGGATAGCCAGTGATTGTAGACCTTGCATGTGGCTTAGGTATAATCGAATTTAGTCATTTATGTTGTTGTTGAATTATCTGAGAACATTACTTGTATTAATTATGTGTTGTATCTGACAAGTATTATTTATGTTGCATATGCATTGGTTTTGGAGGAGATAGGGATGAACTCCACGGTTTAGGGAAGATAGGGATGGACCTCTAAACCGGATTTTGTTGGGAGGAGATAGGGATGGACTCGGTAGCATCACTTATGTGGATGCTTATTGTTATTTGTTGTTGATAGGATACATCACCACCATGTGTATCAGTTGGGAAGTATGGAAGTGAAGTTGATTGTGAATGATGTAACACCTGCATGTGTGTTTATTATGTTGTAAGAAAGGTTTAACCTGATTGGTTATCTTTGTTGAGTTGTTGGCCAGGTTCTGAGCCATGTCGGTATAGATGGAAAGTGAATTGTGTCATAGACCATGTGTCATAGACAATGTAGGCATTCGTGTCTTAAAATTGGGAATTTATTATCTTGTGCTAACCATGTATCGGATGCTAATGCTTTAGTTAATTCTTATGCCTGGTTTAGTATTTCTCTACTGGGCTGTGGCTCACCCTATATGGGAACTTCATTTTTAGGTTCAGGTGGTTCACTACCTCCAAGGACTTAGCTTGTGAGGATTTGGAATCTCGAGGACTTGCTTTACTTTATTTGCCTTATTTGGGTTATATGTAATTCAAGCCTAGGGCTTTATTTGTTTTGAGTTAGAACTCATGTTTTGTGTCCAAGCATTGACTTGGCAAGATGTAAGCCTTTAAGGCAAATATTATGATGTTTTTATTTCTTAAGACTCTGATGATTGAAATAGTATAATGTTTTCTTTTAATAATGCATGTCTTGTTTTATATTTAATGGGTTTAATTTTGAGGGCGTTACAGTACGCTCGCCTCAAAGATGATCAGATCCCCATCGAGGTAGCATCAACTGAACAAACAGCTTGGTACAAAAAAAGAGTGGACCGGGAGGAACACTGAGGAATCACAGTGAATGAAATAGACAAGTCTAAATCCCATGAAGCAGTTGTGACCGTATTCAAGGAAGCAATCTATCATATTATGGAAAAGATCAAAAGAGAGTCATTCTTTATTTGGCTGCCAAAAATGTTGGGAGATCCAGCTCGGTGCAATCAGAAGCTTAGATGCACCTGTCACCAAGACATGGGGCATATGACTCAAAATTGCAGAGCATTGAAGCAACACCTGGAAGACTTGGTAGTTGCTGGGCACCTCAGAGACTACATTAATTAGGATAAAGTGGTGGCCGAACAAGGGAACTCTCTACTAGAACCAAACATTAAGCATCCTCCTCGGCTGGTAATAAATGTAATCCATGGAACAACCAGCCACGAGCGGGAGGAGACACTTCAAGAAGAAATTGCCAAAGCTGTGCCAATTCAGCATGTCATGTCAGTAGGGCCTGCGCCGAAAAAGGTACGTACAGTACCTAAGCCCCTTTTGTGCACTGTTTCATTTACTAGAAAGGATTTAGAAGGTATTTAACACTCACATACTGATGCACTGGTTATAACTGCGGGAATTGGGAAATGATTTGACGTAAACGAGTTCTGGTAGATCAGAGTAGTGTAGTAAGTATATTGTATTATGACTTGTTCAAGAAGCTCGGTCTCTATGAGCAACACCTCACCCCGGCGATAGCTCCATTGGTCGGCTTCAATTCACAACCTGAATGGCCACTTGGCAAGATAGTGTTGCCAGTTGTGGCTGGGACAAAGACCCTGCAGATAGAATTTCTAGTTATTAATACACCTTCTCATTATAATGCCATACTCGGTCGTCCTTGGATTCACCGAATGGAAGTAGTCCCCTCAACCTGCTACTAGCTCATCCGCTTCCCAATGAAACACGGAGTAGAGCAGATCTCAGGGGACCAAGTTGTGTCAAAACATTGCTTCATGGAAGCTATAAACGCTAAACAACTCTGTAATCGGGTACAGACACAGTCAGTCTTGGAGGATGTCGGAGGAACCCAGCGGAAAAGATAGTAGAGGATTTGGAGAAAGTCCTAGTAAAGGATGATGATCCAGAAAAGTATTTCCTTATTGATAACTCGCTAGGCGCTGATGAGAAACTTCAGCTGCTGGATTTATTGAGTGAAAATATGGAGGTATTTGCATGGTCAGCGTAAGATACTCCAGGGTTGAATCTAGATTTTGCTTGCCATAAACTCAACATCAACCCTTCCGCTCGACCCATTGTGCAGAAAAATCGAAGATCCTCGGTTGAGCACATTGAAGCAGTAATTGCCGAGGTCAACAACTCCTAGCATCAGGGGCGATTCGAGAAGTTCAGTACCCACAATGGTTGTCCAACACAGTTTTAGTAAAAAAGAAGAACGGAAAATGGAAAGTCTATGTTGACTTCACCTGCCTAAATAGGGCTTGTCCCAAGGATAGCTTTCCTCTGTCTTGCATTGATCAACTAGTAGACTCAACAGTGGGACATGAGCGTATGAGCTTTCTGGACGCTTATAGCGGCTATCACCAGATACCACTGTTCGGCCCAGATCAAGAGAAAACAGTATTTATTACTCCAAGAGGCACGTACTACTTTAAAGTAATGTGATTCGGCCTCAAGAATGCCGGAGCAACCTACCAGTGAATGATCACTCAAATGTTAAAGGAGCAGCTCGGAAGGACTATGGAAGCTTACATAGATGACATGGTAGTGAAAAGCAAGCTTGTTACAAACCACCTTACAGACCTGAGAGAAGTTTTTAATATCTTGAAAAACCATCAGCTTCGCCTTAATGCCTCGAAATGCGCTTTTAGGGTAGGAACAGGGAAGTTCTTGGGATACATGGTGACTCACAGAGGAATCGAAGCAAATCCGGATCAAATCAAAGTAATACAAGAGCTTGAAGTACCAACAAAGGCTAAAGAGCTATAAAAGCTAGCTGGAATGGCAGCCGCCCTGAATCGGTTCATCAGCAAGTCTTCAGATCGGATGAAGCCCTTCTTTCAGCTACGAAGGAAAAAGGCTGCATTTGAATGGGGTCCTAAATGTACCAAAGCATTGCAAGGCCTCAAAAAATATCTTAGTACACCACCTCTCATGTCCACTTTAGAACCAGGGGAAGAACTATACCTATATTTGGCAGTCTCAAATCACGTCGTAAGTGCGGTATTGATTCGAGAGGTTGAAAAGGAACAGAAGCCAGTATACTACGTTAGCAAGACTCTACTAGATGCCAAGACACGGTATCTACCCTTGGAAAAGCTAGCTTATGCACTGTTCATTGCCTCAAGGAAGCTGCAACATTATTTTTAGGGTCACACCATCAATGTCCTCATCGAATTCCCCCTCAGATCTGTTTTTAGCAGAGCTGATTTCTTCGGCCGAACAGCGAAATAGGTGGTTGAACTTGGTGAGTTTGACATTCGATATTAACCCAGAACAGTAATCAAGGCCCAGGTCTTGAAGGATTTCGTCGCCAAATTCGCTCCCACCAAGAGCACTGAGCGCGAGAACTCCAGCTCAGTACATGTGCCACGCACCACCGAACTAGGAAAGCAATGCGCTTCAGAAGCATGGAAACTCTTTATTGGTAACATCTGGCAGCTCTATGTTGATGGATCATCCAATAACCAAGGCTCGGGAGCAGGGGTAGTACTTATGTCACTAGAAGGATTTATCTGGCAGCAAGCTCTTAGGGTTGGTTGGAAGACTTCTAACAATGAAGCGGAGTACGAAGCACTGTTAGTTGGTTTACGCAGTGTTGAACACTTTAGTGCAGAACAACTTCTAGTTTTTAGTGATTCTCAGTTGGTTGTTAACCAGCTCACTAGGATCTATGAAACACGAGATGAAAGAATGGCCATGTACGTAGACAAAGCTAAGGATCTACTTAAAAAGGTTTCGATCCATACGAGTGGAGTGAACCAGTCAGGACAGAAACAACCATGCTGATGCTTTGACCTGCCTTGGCTCTTTAGTAGATGCCAAAGATGCTAGAAAAGTTTTGGTTGAGTTTGTGCCAGAACCAAGCATTACATCTCCAGTTCTCTGCAATAGCCTAGAGCCAAGCTGGATGGATCCAATACTTGTTTTTCTAAAATCTGGCACTCTTCCCGAAGACAAGAAGGAAGCCAACAAAATTCGACATAGATCAGCTCAGTTCTGGGTCTCACCATTTGGGAAGCTATAACGACGCTCCTATCTCGGTCCTTATTTGTTGTGTGTGCATCCAAATCTAGTTGAAAATGTTCTTTACGAGATTCACGATGGGATATGTGGATGCCACATTGGTGGAAGGTCATTGGTGCACCGAGCCCTCACTCACGGGTACTGGTGGCCATGAATACAGCAAGATGCACAACAGTACGTTCAAAAGTGTGACAAATATCAGAGGTTTGCCCCACTAATTCGTTAACTAGCGAAGACTCTTACTCCACTCACCAGCCCATGGCCCTTTGCCCAGTGGGGTCTGGATATTGTTGGACTTTTGGCACGAGACACTGGGAACAGACGATTCTTCATTACTGCAATCAACTATTTCACCAAGTGGGTTGAGGTTGAAGCACTGGTAAGCATCAAAGAAGCAAACACAAAGCGGTTTGTCATGAGGAACGTCGTGGTCCGTTTCGGCATCTTGCGGGTACTGATTGTAGACAATGGAACATAGTTTGATGGAAAGATCTTTAGAAAATTTTGTGCCGACCTCAAGATCGAATATCAGGACTCCTTTCCGGGCTAGCCACAGAGAAATGGGCAGGCAGAAGCGTCAACAAAACCATCATCAACGGAGTAAAGAAGCGGCTTGAAAGTGCGAAATGGAAATGGGTTGAAGAGTTACCCCACGTGTTATGGGCTTACCGAACCACGGCACGACGCTCAACGGGGGAAACACCTTACTCCCTAACTTATGGATGGAGGTTGTTATCCCACTCGAAGTTGGTCTCCCAACCCTCCGATAGGAGCTGTTTGAAAGCACAAGTAATGAGAAAGCCATTGCACAAGCATTGGATATGGTAGAGGGCCGAAGAGAAGCAGCACTGATCAGACTTGTAGCATATCAGCAGTAGCTCATCAAGAGTTTCAACCAAAAAGTTTTCCCAAGACAATTCACACCTGGAGAGGTGGTTTTGAGGAAAGTCATGGACCACAAAAGGGTGCCTGGCAAAGGAAAATTAGGACCTAACTGGGAAGGTCCATATAAGGTTACAGTCATCGCTGGAAACGGAGCATACTACTTGGAGGATATCAGAGGCAAGGCCATACCTCGGCCTTAGAATGTAGCAAACCTCAAAAAATACTATCAATAGACTCAACCTCGCATTTATCTCTCTAGTGTAAAAACATTTTTTTTTTCAATTAATGAGAATGCTTCCCCATTTCTTTGAACTTTTATTCGCAAGTACTTGTACACGCTTTGTGGTCAGGGCAGATTATTACTTAACTTGGACTCTATAACTTAAGCCCAAGGGGCATATTTCAAAATAAATGGAATTAGCTTTGGTGTTTACCACACGGAAAAAGTTTCGGAACGACCGAACGGAATTTAGTTTTGGTCCGCACTCAAACATGCCAAGTGGGATTGCTTGGTGGAGTTATGTTTGGCCACCAAAATGGACCTTAGCCAAGTGGAACTGCTTGGTGGAAACTGCTCTAACAAATTTTTTTAACTCTTTTTCTTCGCAATCATAGATTTCCTTAAGTATCATCACGTCAACACCCCAGTATTGCTGCACCCCAAACAAAGTTGGGACAGACTTGGGTAAACCCTTCCACAATCACACTTTCCACAGTAGTCTTACTCAGCTCCAGACAGGGGCAAACAATTTTTTTCTTGGTATCAACCTGGACCTGAGTATGACATCTTTCTTCTACACAAATTTTCCCCACTCATGGGCCATTATACAATCAACATCAATATCAACTTAAGTAGTTCTCCCATAGAGTGGGTTCTTCAGTACCAATCTTACTTAGCTCCAGGTGGGGGCAAATAATTATTTTTTCTTAAAGTCAACCTAGACCTAAGTAAGTTACTCTCATTCACATTACAACGATCAGTGCAACCATAAAGACTGAGCATCTATTCGGCCCCGTGGACCCAATAGTGCTCGACCGAGGGCAAACAGTATGAACAAATGCAAGCATGAAAAAAAATTGCAATATCAGAAGTGAAGTTCTATCAAAGGCATAGCTGGCCCCACAAAATAGTACCAAGAAGAAAGAAAAATTATCTTTCTCCAACTTAAGGTGGCAACTCGCCAGGAAGACCGAGCCCTAGTATATCAGAAAAATAAAAACAAAAGAGAGAACGAGAGAAAAAGCAAAAAACTTCAAATCATTGCAAAGATGACATCAACTTTCATCAACATGAGGAACTTCAGGAGCAGCATCCATAATCTTATCCGGGCCATCTTGGGGAGGAAAAGTAGAGATAACTCCAACTTCTTGAGAAATAGAAGCCTCTTTAACCACATCTCCCACAGCTTCAGTTTCCAAGGTTCCACCCCCTTCAACGTTCATTGTATCATTGGCAACATCGCTCTCTAGAGTCTTAGCTACAGAATCAGTTCCTAGGGAAGTCTTAACTGGAAGAATTGTAGGGGTAGCAATAGTATTTAGACCCAAGGACCTTGAGGAAATAGGAAGGTCTTGAAACAAGAGAGACCCTTCAGGAATCTGAGTAGCGGCCAGAGCACTTGACCAACTCTTCAGAAAGAGCTTGTCCTGCAACACCAGCATCTCTTCTTTGTAAGTAGCCTCAGCTTCATCCCAACCTTGCTGCCAATACTTGGCCTCCAAAGCAGAATGTTCAGCAGCCATCACTACAATAACAGCCTCCAGCTTTACCACATTCCCTTTAAGTTGGGCATGTACCCCAATAGCAGCTTCCTTGGACTTCTCAACCGAGGTAACAACCTTGCTCAGACGGAACACCTCTCTCTCAGTAGTCTTGCGTCACTTTTTCTTGGCTTCTAAACTCACTAACAGTCTTTCAGTATTCATGGAAGCCTCCAATACGGCCTTTTCCAGGTCCTCAGCTCTGGTGATTGACAGGTGCATCCTCTAAATACACTACAGCAAATAACAAAGATATTAAAAGAAAAAAAATAGTAAAATAACACCAAGCAAATCGCAAAAACACTTACAGCAGTCATCATTTGAAGGGTCCCCTTCAGAACCGGAATATCACGAGGCCTGTTGTGATCAGCCATGTCCACTGTCATTAACAAGGTCATGGTCAGGTCAAAAGCAAAGTCCTCAGAAGCAATAACTGAATCAGAAGTAGAAATGGGTCTGCCCTGATACAACATTGGCAGGTCCTATTTCTCAAACGGCTCATCCTCAACAGGATCTTCAGAAGTCTCTCCAATTACCGCCTTGCTGGTCTCCCTCCTCATTTTCTTCGCCCTTGCAGCAACTGAAGCAGAGGGTTCGGCAGTAGTAGCCAGAGGCTCCTATCTCCAACTTCACGAGCATAAGGCTCTTCAGTTCAACCTTTACCAAAGGAGTCCACAAAACGTCAGAGGAGCCAAAAGCCTCCACTTCCAAGTCCACCAGCACTCTCTTTTTTGACATTAACCCACCTCCTGTGAAACTGGGTGCAGGGAAAGGTGTCCTCTCAAACGGAAAGCCTTGGCTTTGGCGACAGTTCGTAACTAGAGGGGTAAGGGACATATCAGTCTCAGTGTCAGAATCTAGAAGAGACGCAGGAAGCCTCGCTTTTTTCAGAATGGTGGAACGATAAGTCGCCTGGTAATCCAGCAGCTCGGGCGCTGACCTTTTCTTATACCTTAAAACAGCCTTGATGGCCTCGGTGTTCTCTCGGTTCGGCCTGTGTTGAAAACGGGAAGCCTCGGCAGAAAAGAAGAACAACATTAGAACAACATTCAAAACAAGGCAAAAAACACAGAAATACTAAGAGGAAGGACTCGGACCTAGGTAGCCATCCTTTTGGGATATTCGTTCAGATTAGAACTCAGTCCCAACAGGAAACTCCCAATTACCACCAACTTGTAGAAAATCGTCATTATGTTTGTTTGAATCAGGTAAGCCAGTTACAAGATGGCAATTGGCTGAGCGAACACGAAGATAATAAGTACTGTGATCCTTGTTGTGTGAAAGGGTATAGCAACCAAAAATGTCCCAAATGTCCAAGTTCAAACCCAACTGCCTGTTAAGAATGGGGATGCCATAAATAACTCGGAATAGATTGACAAACACTTGCGTAGGGGTAAGCTGAACTTGGTACAGGAAGCGGCGCACCAAAGGATCAAGGGGAAACCAGGCCCCTTCTTCAACAATGGCTGGGACTGGGAAAGCAACGGTACTTCTAGTGCCCATGCACTTGGCTTCAACGTTCACCAGCAAAAGGGTTACATGATTAAGGATACCATAGTCACGGCGAAACATGGCCATTGCCTTAAGGGTATCAACTAACGACCGAAATTTTCCCATTAACCAAACCTAATGGGACGAAGACAAAACTTAAACTAAGCAAAGAATAGAACCAGACGCCAGAAACAATGGCGCAAGGGCCAAAGAGGGCAATCAAGACAGAAAAGAACAAGAAAAGAAAATTTTCAAGGGAACTTACAGAGATTGAAACAGCAGGGACAAGTAGGCGGCCCTGAAACGAGAATGAGAATGGCAACAGAACGTCTGGGCAGAGCACCAGCGAGACCAACTCAGAGGAACGGAAAGGGTTCTGGACTCTCTAAAAGTTTGAAAATAGATGAAGGGGTTTGGATTGATAACCCAGAGCATTTATTGCACTAGCCGGTGTGAAGGCACATAAATCACGACCATCAGTATGGAATTGGCATACTATCTCTGTGCACTAGTGCCATGCCTCCACGTGTGTAGACACCCCATTTTTGACCGTCCTCAAGACTTGGACGTCACTGTTTGAACACTCGGTGATTATCCATGTTTGTGTTCGTCTCGAGTTCTCGGAGGTCTCGGCTTCGTGCCTTGCCTCAGGACCTCCTGACTCGACTGCTTCGTGTGTGGTTCTGGTACCAAACACCTGTGTTTTTGCCTTGAAGGGCAGGGAATGGCTTGTTGGCCATCCCCACACCCCACCGGCTCTCCCTTACCATCACCGGCTGCATATGTGTACCACCGGCCATGGTTTCTTAAAAACAATGGCCGGTCGGCACTATGTTTAGCCGACCGGCACTTTATTGTGCCGATGACCCATTTGGTTGGCCGATGACCCTTCTGCACCCCTTGGAGCATGGTGCATGCCACCGTGCCACCGAATGCACCCACACCACTCCCCATGCACGGGGATGACCCCTTTGCACCTTTGAACCCCCAAACCTTCTAGAAGGTTGAACCCTTTTGGCCAAGCTTCTTGGAGAAGCTTGGCCAGCTGTCTTAGCTTCTCCAAGAAGCCAAGACCCCTTTGCACCTCTTGACCCTTTCTCTTTTGCTTAGCCACTAAGCTTCTTGGCTTGTTTTTGCCTATATAAGCATCATATTTCTCCCTTTGTGAGAGGTTAGCCATTTTTGAACAAAAAACCAGAGCTTGTGTATCTATATATCTGCCATATATCTCCTCTCTCTAGATTTTCCCTCTCTCTCCTCTTGTGTGTGTGTTTTTAGGCCTAAAAGTGTAGTTTTACCTTACTTTTGCACTCATACACACATTATCACACCTTAGCTCGAGATTGGGAGTCTTGGAGGGTTGTTTCTTAAGCATTTGGACTGATTTTGATCAATAGAGGGTGGCTGGACCACCTGCTCTTCAAGGTTTCTTCA
Source organism: Camellia lanceoleosa (assembly GCA_025200525.1). Classification (NCBI taxonomy): domain Eukaryota; kingdom Viridiplantae; phylum Streptophyta; class Magnoliopsida; order Ericales; family Theaceae; genus Camellia; species Camellia lanceoleosa. The sequence continues at coordinate 162,937,165 of CM045760.1, read as the reverse complement.
AGGGTGAGCACTTTACTTTAGATTCCCCTTTTTTGCAACAAGTTTTTACTTGTCTTGCTTGCTGATTTAGGCTTTGTGTTTAACATGAAAAAGTCTTATATTTTTATGCTTAAGAACTTTCATTAAGGGTGTTTTGTGGTTGGGGGTCGAAATCTCCCTCTTAGGCCTTGTTTGGACTCTTTTGGTCCATTTTCCTTAAGTCTTGCTTATTTTGTTGTGTTGATCTTCTCACCACTGAAATCTAGTGGATTTTCAGTGGTGATGAAGGTGGTTTGAAGTCTTGTATAGGGGAGGGACACCCCTTTCCCCTTTGTCCCTTTTTGCCCTTTTGTTTTAGCCTAGAGGGCAACATGCATTTTTAGTCTTATATGCCTTCATTTCAGAGCTTATTTGAATGTTTTGGAGCATGTTATATCTCTGTTTTTGGTCGGATTTGTAGCCCTTAGCATGCATCTTATACTTGCTTTGTAATGCTCTACTTTGCCTAGAAATGTGCCATGGGTTTAGCCTTGTATATCCTCATGTTTTAGCTTGGCTTATTGAAGCTTTTGGTCATGATTTGTCACGTTTTAGGTCTGTTGGCCACTGGTTTTACCATTTTTGGCATGCTTAATGTAGTTGCTTTGCATTGTGGCTTGTAAGCCTTGAGGATGTGATCCATGTATATGCATTGGATAGGTTATTTAGATGATTTGGAATCATTTAATATGTTATTTCAGTCCCGATACCATGTTTATATGTCCCCATTTATCATCTCATTCATGCTTTGAAGTGTTGTAATCTTGTGCCTTAAAGGGTGGTCATTGGCCATGCTTGCATGTTTAGGTATTTGGGTCGCCATGTCATGTGTTTTTGTGGCTTATTTTTGCATTCTACACATCTATTTTTGGTTGCTCATTCCATGCTATGAGTAGTCTTGTTAGTGATGGTGTAATGCTCCATTTTGTGCCTTAGTCTTAGGCCCCATTTGGTTTGCATATTAGCATGAATAATTGTCCATTTTAGGCACTTTTGGCCACTGTTTTGGGGTGGATTGAGGTCTGCCCCTTTATGGTTTAAGCCCACTTTTGCATGTTTGTCTCATGTTCTTTGCATACTTGCTTCATTAAGTGTGGTAGCATGATAATTCTATTACATGATTTGTCCTTGTTTGCATTGCATTTGCATCTCGTATGCTCTAGCATTTTGTATACTTAATATGATGTTGCATAGCATTTGGCATGCCTTGCATTTTAGTATCATGTTGCATTGTCAAGCCATGTTTGCATAACATGCATTGCATTACTTGGTTTGGGGTGTCAAACCAAGTGTGAGAGATGAGAGGTGTTTGTACTTTAAGTGACAAAACACGTCTCAATTCTCATGTCACTAAGGCCCTTGACTTGGACATGATAGGGTCTTGGTCCTCATTTGTGTGTTTCATGCATCTTTACATTGAATTGCAATCTTGGTCCCTTAGGCCATCATGCATCAAAATGCATAATTGGTGGCCCAAGGACCAAGGGCCATGCTTCCTTGAGTCCCATACATGATAGGGGGCATGGCCATGCTTACATGTGCCCAAAATTCCATACCATACACTGTCTGTTCTTGTTACTGTCGAAAACCAGATTCTGCAGGAATTGTTTGCCGACCGGCAGTACAGAGTGCCGACCGGCAATGTATTGGTGGCCGATAACCTCATAAGCAGCCGACAGATATTTTACATGGCCGGTGGCCATTTCATCCAACCGATGGTGTGAAGCAGTGTGCATGTAAGGTATCCTGGGACTTTGGCAGTCTTTAGAGAGGCAGGACAGTGAAAACAGAGGAGGCAGTGGTATGGTACGGGCTTTCCGGGCAAGATGGATCGAGCATGCATCATTCGCGCATCCCGAGGCAGGGCTGAGGCCCCCTTCTTTTCTTCTTTTTTTACATTTGATTTAATTTGATAATTAGAATCTTTGTAATAATTTATTCTGTATTTGGACTGTATTATTTGGGACTATATATTCTTTTAGTCCCTCCGGGCGAGGGCAAATTTGTAATAAGTGTGGGTGAGTGTGTGCATGTCTTCCAACCCCACGTCTTTCTTCCCTTTTATTTACCTGCTTATGATGATAGATTAGGGCATATTGAAAATTAGCATACCTTATGTAATGCATGCGTGCATCCATGCATCTGTTTACATGCACCGGGCTCGGTACATCATACAAATTACGTTGTATTTTCAATTCCAAATTGAATGCGTAATAGTTGTAGCATTTCACATGCCATGCTTAGGATAGCCGAGCCCGTCGAAGTTGCATCTTTGCTTGTGTTGCATTAGCCACTTAACATGAACTAGGATCATGCATATGATTACTAACTAGTTTCTGTTTTGGCTTGGAGTACTAGGTGAGTTTTTATGCTTTAGCATATCGCATGCGTGTGAATGCTGCCATAAAAGCATGATTACCATGAGGCTAGCTGCTTATGTGCTCTAACTGCTTGAATGCCTGTGGATGGAGGTCAAATTACCTAAATTGGGATAATGCATTAAAACTGTGAGTTTTAAGCCCACTAGATAGTGGCAAAACCATCTTTTTCTAAATCCCACTTGAGGGCGGCAAAACCTGCATTTTAGCCTACCTGAGGGTAGCAAACCATTTTTCAAAACAAACGCATAATGTCTTGTCCCAATTTAGGCGATTTGGTCTATACTTGTTTGCTGTGCGCATAACATAGTAAAACTAGGCTAATAACCGGAATAAGAACATATAATGTTTTCAAAATTAGATATCACGGATAGTAGAGGCCGATCTATGATCGGGCGAGAGGGGGTGCTCATAGCTGACCTTCCCCAATCGTACCCAAGTTCCCGAGCCGAGGCAACTTTGGTGATGACGAACACGTGGCCTTTGGCACCGAGTTAGGGTTTCCTAAATTCCCCCATTAAAAAATATTTAGGTGGCGACTCTGTATTTGGCAAAGCAGTCCATGTTTGGCACTTCTTTCAAAAAATCTGTTTTCTCAAAAACGATTTGCCGAATTTGGACTCTTTGGTTTAGATTTAGAACCATGACAATTTGAATCCGAACTGTAGTAGACCTGCAAAAACGAACACAACGGGAGTCATCCTCCCGGGGCGTTCGGGGATGTCTATAACGTGCCACAATGAAAGGACACATGTGGGGGCGTGTTTCAGGATTAAACCATCACCAAGGCCGAACTGGGGCAGATCCGAAGCGACGTGATGCTTAAAGTACAGAGCAATGGTTCCCCCCAAGGGGAACCTTAGCGCGAGTTAGGGGGCAAGTGAAGGAACTAAATATAAAATGGGTCGGATCCAAGCCTTGCGCCAGCCCAATCCATTAGACTCAAGTCACGAGGAACAAGGTAAATAAGGGGGCCAGTTAGATTAGCCCAGTTGCATCATCAATAATCCACCCAAGTCCTCAAGCATTTGGGCCTAACCTATAGTGGAAAGGTCAGTCCAGCCACGATGCTAAGCTGGGCCGAGCTGCAAGATCTGATCCTTGGACTGAACCCAAAAGGGGCCGAGCCCATATAAAGATATCCTACTGGGCCAACCCATCTTTACAAACAATCTCACAAGAGGGCCGAGCCGAGGCACGACTGTACCAAGCTAGAAGAACCTAACAGAGAAACGTGGAAGCTGTAAATGCATGCACATGGAGGGTGCCACCTCAACTAGTCCCCTCCTCCTAGAATCACGGAAACAGTTGATCAAAGGAATGTGATCTGTTACAAGCATGGTTACAATGAGTATATATACCCCTTGTCAACTAACAGATGGTCCCGGACCTTAAGGAATGCTAAAGGAAACTTTGCAGCACCAGAGCTCTATGAAACCATCTTGGGCAACAAGCAATGAGTTCTATATAAACTACACTGACTTCACACTGAAGATAAATGACCTAAGCTAAACCATACTCACCTAAACACAACTCTCTACACTTAGAGAGTACCTCTCATATTCTTCGATTACTCACTCCTACACCAGAGGGGTTATCCGGCCAACCCTAGCCGGGCAGCTCTAACGATGCTCATTGCTGCAGGGTCTCAATTCCTGGATAGTCCAATCAAGTACGGAGCTCCGATCCACAATCATCTAGTGCGGTATACGGTACGCACAAGGTTCAATTAGGCAGTCATGCACGGGTTATTTATTTAACTAGCTTGTGTTGTGGTTGCAATTTGATAGCACGTCTAAATAGAGAACATAGACTACTATTCGTTATTTAGGTCTTTGAGAGAATGGTAAACAAAATCTTATAGTAGATAAGTAAATAATCTCTCTATATCTCATAAATGAGAAATGATATGAGAAATTACCTGACTGTTGAAAACCATTTGCTCCAGATTAGTACGAATATATATCTTTAGCCAATGGGCCCATCAAATCTTCATCAATTTCAAATTGCTGGACAAGTTTTGCTCCTCCACTCTAATTCATGCCACTTTAATGCATCCCACCACTCTTTCTCTCCTTTGATCTTCAAATTATCACCAAACCGTTCCATGGCATGAAGACTTTTGAGCTTTGGACAATTATAAACAATCAAACTTTCTAATACTGGACCAATGCTTAAGCCGCCAAAAACGGTAACCAATTCAGGTAAGTCAAGAAGTGACATCTTCTTCAAGTTTTGGAGAACATAACTGGAGGATTTGAAGTCCGACGATTCTTGACTTACTAGGTTCTTGACTTTGAAGCAATTTTCAACTATAAGTTCTTCCAACTTGACGAGATTACCAAGTAAATTTGGGGTGAAAATAGTAATCAAATTGGGACATGTGTGCAATGCCAAGTACCTCAGGTGGGATAGAGAACCCTTATCACTTTTTTCTTTCCAAATACTTCATAAATTCTTCATGTAATGAATACCCAAGTATTGTAGCCATCCAAACATAGGTTTGTTATCAACCCCTGACCAATATTCACTATCTCCATCAATAATGGTTTGAGGTTCATTACTTTCCCCTAGCAAGCAAAATTTGAGTCGAACCATATTTTCATTCCCGAATTCAGACAACGTCTTAATAGTATAATGGCGATCAAGGAAAAAAACAAAGGCGTGCTGGAATACCTCGGTAATCCCACTAGGCTTACCCTCACCATTTATGTATTTGAGACATTTCTTTGATTTTTCCCATTTTTTGAATAATTTCCCAACTTCATGTAGTAGACAGAATATGATTCGCCATGGATGATGGCCAACAGTGAATCCAAATTGAGAACAATCTGGATACATAACTTGTTTGCTATTCCATCTAAGTTGCTGTAGTGATTCAACTGATGGCAGATACAACTAGAGTATTTTTAACTTTTGCAAGCTACTCAATTCATTCAGTATTTCCTTCACATTAGCATCCCACATATCAACATCCCACTAGTCGGCATCTAGATTCACATCAATGCTTAATTTATTCAATTCTGAGAGTTTTGGCAACACATTTGTTGGGATGATTGAATCCATCTGCTTAAATTCTTCATAGCGGTTTGCACATCCACAAAAAGAGACCCTGAAGCACTTCAAACTGATTAATTGTCAAATTTCTTTGGGTAAATACATTAATTTAGTTCCTTCAAGATCAAATTCCTCAAACATCCCAAGTTCTCCAATTTGGGGCGGCAGCTCCATGAGAAGTTCACAACCTTTAAAACGGAATGTGTGAAGTAAAACCAACATGGAAATAGAAGGTGGTAAAGACTTTATGCTAGTGTAGGACAAATCTAGAGAATGTAGGAGAGGCATGTCTTCAAAAAATAATCGAGGAATGTCCATCAGATCATAGTTCTTATGTAACCACAACTTTGTGAGGACTGGCAACTTAGGGTGTTGGGTCGGTGGACCCTGATAAGTACTGTTCACTCAACCCTACGATTTTTGGGTACTTTCGTAATTCCTATGTTGTTTCCGTGTAACCCTAATTCTATACTTATAAGTAGATGAGGGGGCGCCTCTTTTAGGTTAAGAGAGAATTGTATCTTTCTTTTCATAGTGAAAACCGCAGCAGCCGTGGATGTAACCCTATTCTGGGATAAACCACGTAAATTCCTGTGTTCATGTGTGTGTGAAATTTATTTGATTTGTTAATTTCTTTCTTGTTTGCTATTTCGTGTCTCACCGATCTTGGTTAGGAATGGTTAATTCCTAACTGGTATTAGAGCATTGATTTGAGTATGAGTGATGGCTACGGACAAAAAGGTTAGAATCGATAAATTCAATGGCACAGATTTTGGATTTTGAAAGATGCAGATTGAAGACTATCTGTAACAGAAAAAACTATATGAGTCCCTTTCAGGGATGAAACCAAAAAAGATGAAGGATGATGAGTGGACTTTTCTTGATCGCCAAGCGCTAGGTGTTATTCGACTAACGTTTTCTTGTAACGTTGTGTTTAACATAGCGAAGGAGAAGACTACTGCGGGTCTCATGGCGGCACTCTCAAACATGTATGAAAAACTCTCTACCTCAAATAAAATTTATTTGATGCATAGATTATTTAATCTAGGGATGACAGAAGGTGCTTCGGTGGCTGAGCATCTAAACGAATTCAATATTGTGGTAACACAATTGAGTTATGTATATATCGAATTTGATGATGAGGTTAGGGCTTTGATTCTTCTATCTAGTTTGCCAGAAAGTTGGAATGGTATTGTAACGGCAGTGAGTAATTCTTCGGGAAAAGAAGTTGAATTACAATGATATTTGAGATTTATTTCTGAGTGAAGAAATTCGTATGAGGGAATTAGGGGAAACATCAAGTTCTCCCCTGAATACAGAAGCTAAAGGAAGATCAGATCAAAATCCAAACACAGAAGCAAGTCAAGGATTGGAGAGGGACAGAGTTGTTGGAACTGTGGAAAGAAGGGACATCTAAAAGGAGATTGTCCGACATTGAATAAGAACAAAGGTGATCAAAATCAGAAGTCTGCTAATGCAACGAAGGAGATTTATGATGCTTTGATCTTAAGTATTGATAGCCTTCTTGAATATGAGATTTTAGATTATGGGGCATCATTCCATTCTACTTCACAGAGGGAAATTATGGACAATTACATTGGTGGTGATTCCAAGAAGGTTTATTTGGCTGATGATGAACCTTTCAAGATTGTGGGTAAAGGGGATGTAACAATCAAGTTGCCAAACGGATCTGTTTGGAAGCTACAAATGTCAAACATGTGCCTGGTTTAAAAAGAAACTTGATTTCTGTTGGACAACTTGATAATGAACGTCATGTGTAACCTTTATGGGTGGTTTGTGGAAAATCACCAAAAGAGCCATGGTTGTTGCTCATGATAAAAAAAAAAAAAAGGCACTCTTTAAATGACTACGAATAATAAGGATACAGTAGCAGTTGCTGGTGAGAAGGAAGACTTAAATGTGTGGCACCAAAGGCTTGGGCATATGAGTTAAAAAGAGATTAAGGTACTTGCATCTAAGGGTAAACTGTCATATTTGAAATTGGTGGACATTGACTTTTTTGAGGATTGCATCTTCGACAAACAAAAGAGGGTCAGTTTTTCAAAGGATGACAAGAAACTGAAGTCAGAAAAGTTGGAGTTGGTTCATACAGATTTGTGGGGACCCACACCAATTTCATTTCTTGGAGGATCATCATACTATGTTACCTTTATCGACGACTCAACATGAAAGGTATGGATTTATTTTCTGAAACATAAATCTGAAGTTTATACTACTTTTAACAAGTGGAAAGCCTTGGTGGAGACTGAAACAGGTCTGAAAATTAAGTGCTTGAGATCAGATAATGGAGGGGGAATATGAGGACAATGAGTTCAAGAAATATTGTGCAGAAAGTGGAATTAGAATAGAGAAGACTGTTTGAAAGACACCTCAACAAAATGGCGTTGTAGAACGCATGAATAGAACTCTAAATGAACGTGCTAGAGGTATGAGGATACATGCTGATTACCAAAGATGTTTTGGGCAGATGCAATTAACATTGCAGCATATCTGATTAACCGTGGTCCATCTTTTCTATTGGATGGAGAGCTACCAGAAGAAGTTTGGAGCGGTAAAGAGGTAAATCTGTATTTTTTGAAGGTATTTGGCTGTGTTTCATATGTGTATATAGATTCTGTTGATAGAAGTAAACTTGATCCAAAATCTGTTAAATGTACTTTTATTGGGTATGGCATTGATTAATTTGGTTATCCGTTTTGGGATTATAAAAATCAGAAAATAATCAGAAGTAGAGATGTCATATTTAATAAGAAAGTAATGTATAAGGAGAGGGATAAGTCTGCATTTGAATATGAATTTGAATCTGTTACTTGTCATGAGCATATTGAGTTAGAGGAGATTAGTGAGAATGATTTGAATAGTAGGATTCGAAATAATCCTGAAAATCTTATTCCATAAACTAAGCCACATACTCCTACTCCTAAGTTGAGACAGTCAGAAAGAGAGTCTAAACCTACACAGTGTTGGTCTCTATCTTTACATTATTTGTTGTTGTCTGATGGGGGGTGAACCCAAAAGTTATGATGAGGCTTTGCAGGTTGATGATTCAATCAAGTGGGAGTTAGCTATGCGGGATGAAATGGATTCAGTCATGGCAAACCAGACATGAGAGTTGACTGAATTACCCGTGGGTAAGAAAGCTTTGCACAACAAGTGGGTTTACAGGGTCAAACATGAATATGATAAGAGTAAACACTACAAGGCCAGATTGGTTACAAAGAGATTTCAACAAAAGGAAGGGGTTGACTACACTGAAATTTTCTGTCTAGTTGTGAAGTTGACCATTATGAGATTGGTGTTGGGAATTGTGGCTGCTGAAGATTTGTATCTTGAGTAGATGGATGTAAAGACGGCTTTTCTCCATGGTGATTTGGAGAAGGAAATTTACATGAAGCAACCGCAAGATTTCTTGGCACGTGGCAAAGAAGAGTTTGTATGCAAACTTCGAAAAAGCTTGTATGGTTTGAAACAAGCCCCAAGGAAGTGGTACAAGAAGTTTGATGGGTTTATGTGTAGCAACGAGTTTACAAGATGTCAAGCAGATCATTGCAATTATTTCAAAAGGTTTGACAAAAGTTATATTATTTTGCTCTTATATGTTGATGATATGCTTATCACAGGATTTAGCATTGAAGATATAAAAAAAATTGAAAAAACTTTTGTCCAACCAATTTGAGATGAAGGATCTTGGAGTTTCAAACAAAATCCTTGGTATGAGGATTCACAGGGACAAGACAAATCGTACTTTGAAGTTGTCACAAGCTGAGTATATTAAGAAAGTTCTCAAGAGGTTTAGCATGGATGGTACAAAACCAGTGTGCACTCCATTGGCTAGCCACTTCAGACTTACCAAAGAGCAGTTTCCGAAGATCGAAGAAAAGCAGACTTACATGGAATGTGTTCCATGTGCTTCAGCTATCAGTAGCATAATGTATGCTATGGTTTGTACTAGACCAGACGTTGCACATGTAGTGGTAGTGGTTAGCAGGTACTTGAGTAATCCAAGCAAATAACATTGGGAGGCAGTGAAGTGGATCCTTAGATACTTGACTAGTACTACAGACATGGCACTTTGTTTCAGATGAACCGGCATTAGGTTACATAATTATGTTGATGCAGACTTGGCTGGTGATATGGATAACAGAAAGAGCACTACTGGTTATGCTTACACATTGGGTGGTACAACAATGAGTTGGATTTCACAGTTACAAAAGATTGTGGCCCTTTCTACAATAGAGGCTGAGTATGTTGCTATTACTGAAACTGGGAAGGAGATGACTTAGTTACAGAATTTCCTTGCAGAGTTAGGTAAGACGTAAGAGATGAGTATTTTGCATAATGACAGTCAGAGTGCTATTCATCTTGCAAAGAATCTGGCTTTTCATTCTCGGACGAAACACATTCAGCTGCAATACCATTTCATTCGTTTACTTGTAGATGATGGAGTCTTGTCTCTTGAGAAGATCCAAGGCAGTAAGAATCTAGCAGACATGTTGACCAAGACAGTCACCATTGACAAACTAAAGTTATGTGCAACTTCAGTTGGCTTTCAAGATTGATAAAGGAAGATCGAATTGTTGCAGCGTTCCTCTATGTGATGAGGATGATGGAGAGCTTGGGTAATCAGTTTCCAAGTGGGAGATTGTTGGGTCGGTGGACCCTGATAAGTACTGTTCACTCAACCCTACGATTTTTGGATACTTTCGTAGTTCCCATGTTGCTTCTGTGTAACCCCAATTCTATACTTATAAACAGATGAGGGGGCGCCTATTTTAAGTTAAGAGAGAATTATATTTTTCTGATCATAGTGAAAACCGCAGCAGCCGTAGACGTAACCCTATTCTGGGGTGAACCATGTAAATCCTTGTGTTCTGTGTGTGTGAAATTTATTTGATTCATTAATTTCTTTCTTATTTGTTATTTCGTGTCTCACCGATCTTGGTTAGGAAGGGTCAATTCCTAACATGGGGTTCTCCGGAGGCTTGGATAATTTGTTATCCATCAAGTAAATCTTTCTAGCATTATTCCACTCTTCAATCTTTGGTGTCTCAACCAATCCAAGTTCCCCTTGCTTTAGATAATGCCTTGGTAGATAGGGTATAAAATACTTTTGCAGTACATTTTTAGTTTCCTTTCGCATCCGGACTTCACTTACCCCAACATTTTCTAGCAAGAAGGAATCGATAAGATCTTCAATTTCACGTTTTCCTACTAAACTATTTGAGATCCAATTTGCTATTGGTAAATCTCGAAATCCTAAGTTCTGTGCACAAAATTTAATGCAATGTTTTTGTTATGATGTCTTTTTTATGCCAAACGAGTTTTAACACATGAACCATGACTTCAAAGGACTGTGATGTTAATTGTTGAACAATCTTCACTGTATTAAGAATAAAATGTTTGTGTACTTAACAACAAATAGAAGAAAAAAAGAAAGGAGAGAGACAGTTTTATTACAAAAATCAAACCAGTAAATAAAAATAAATAAATAAATAAATATAGATTGTTATTTTGTTACAAAAATAAAATCAAAATCTGATATAAATAAGTAATAAAATAGAAAATAAATTAACAACTTACTTTATTAATTTCTTGAACAAAATTTTGATCAAGTCCAATGTTTAACACTATGTCGTTAATATAGATTCGTCCTCTCTACGGTGCTTTCAGATTGTGTACATCCATCTCCCAAGATAAAATGATCAACTACGAATAATAACAGCATTACAAATTATTCGCACAATGAACACACTTCGTGTTTACACTCTTTCTCACAACAAAATTAAATACAGCAAAATGTAGAGAGTAAGTACAGAGGGAAGAACGAATTTTCTGAATCCAAAATCCAAATGAGGGTCTATCTATTTATAGGAGAATTTGTGGCTGTTTGGTTTGAATTAAATAGGTGCAAAACCTGTTAGAATAGGTATTAAACCTATTCGGTTTGAATGAACATGTAAGGAACCTATTGGGTTCAAATTTCAAACAGATATGAATCTGTTTGGTTTAAATTCAAATAGATATTCATCTGTTCGGGTGGGGAAAAACTGGACAGGTGTGACAGCCAATTTTTGAATTTAATTTTTGAAATTCAATTTTCAAAAAATTAGAATTTAATTTTAGAAAAAAAAAATTCAAATGTTTTTGGCCCAAAAAATAATTAGTATTGGGTCGGACAAACCCAACCTAACCTTACACCACGCACCCGCACCCAAGCCCAAGCCCAAGCGCAGCCCGCCCGACCGATCGGACGGACGGATGGCGGCGGTGCACGCGTGTGTGTTTATTTTGGGTCCAATGGGTTTAGCTCACTTTGCCCATAACCTCACCCTTCCACAAAACTTGGGTACCCCTTGGGGCTTTCCCCAAGTTGCAAACCTATGCCTTATAAACCCATAAAAATTTGCCCACTAAACCAATGTGGGACAAGTCTTAATTCAAACTTTTAAGGAATTTCCACAAAAACTCCATTTCTATGGAGCTCACTTTGGCTTCAATTTCTTGTTCACCCGATAATGGTTTTGAGCAACCAAATATACTATGTGAATCACAATGCTGCATAGAACGCGTTACCACTTAGACCCGCCAACTTTAGCGCATGGCTCCTACCTAAAAAATAGACCAAAGTTGGGGAAAAATCTATTTTTCCAAAACCATTTCTAACAATCCCCACATTAATGGAATTTGATGACAACGAAGATGCAACAATATGCAGATTTAGTCGAAAGAGCATAAATTGAAAATATCTTGCATCAGGATAGGTAGCTTTCAGCTTTGAACCTTCCGTAGTGATAACCTATCGGACTTACTAGCTAACCAATGGACGCGATACCTTGAATTGTTCAGCCGTTGGTGTAAGCCATGACATTAGATTTCATAAAAAATATCTTCTGACGCATCGTGGCTCTCACGGTTATGTTCATTTTGGCCTTAAACACTCCTGGTTGTTCATGAGTGCTTTCTAGAGAATTTAGCCTCTTCATTCTCATAGAACCGGCTCAAGTTCGACACTCATATAGGTGATTCTTATTGTGAGTATTTCCTTATACTCGTCTTGATTTTTATGCCTAAATCAAGATATAAGTAATCATTAAAAGCAAAGCTTATCCTTAAACCCCTACATACAACATATGTTGCAGATATCACTCTCACCATAGGAATGTGTAGGGAATTTTAAATTCCTTGGTGATTTCTGGTGAGCCACACATAACTTAGTTGTCCCTTTGAACTTAGTTCTTGGGATCTCCAGTCATATTAGTAGGGTTACCATTATGATGACTCTTATGTAATAGGCTTTAATCTCATCCCCATCAATGAACTATACACTTGCTCTTTTTTCAAACCTTTCGTTAACGGATCCGCAATATTCTCTTTAGATTTTATATAATTTATTGAGATTATTCCATTTGAGAGCAATTGCCTTGCGGTATTATGTCAACGACGAATATGTCGTGACTTACCATTATACATATGACTCTGTGCCCTGCCTATTGCAGATTGACTATCACAATGAATGCAGATAGCTGGCACAGGTTTTGCTCACATTGGAATGTTTTCTAAGAAGTGACGAAGTCATTCTGCTTCTTCTCCTACTTTGTCTAAAGCAATGAACTCAGATTCCATTGTGGATCGTGCGATGTATGTTTGTTTTGTGGATTTCTAATAAACAACAGTGCCTCCTAGAGCAAAGACATATCCACTACTGGATTTTGAATCTTTAGTATCCAATATCCAATTGGCATCACAATAACCTTTGAGTATTGCTGGATGTCAAGTAAAATTCAAACCATGATCATGGGTAAACCTTAGATATCCAAGAACCCGAATGATCGCTTTCCAATGATCTTCTTCAGGGTTACTAGTGTATCTACTCAATTTACTGATAGCATAAGTTATATCAGGACGAGTGCAATTCATTAGGTACATTAGGCTTCCAATGATTTGAGAGTATTTTAGTTGAGATACCTCATCATCGTTATTTTTTGATAAATAAAGACTGATGTCTGCAGGTGTTCTTGCTATATTCATATCATCCTTGATATATTTACCAAGAATTTTCTCAATATAATGAGATTGAAATAATGCATATCTATCAGATGTTTTAGTAATTTTCATTCCTAATATTACATCTACCACACTTGTATCTTTCGTATCAAATCTTTTCTTCAGCATTTGCTTAGTTGATTTGATCCTGTTTTGATTGCTTCCAATGATAAGCATGTCATCCATATAAAGACAAACGATGACATAACCTTTGTTAGTGTTTTTAACATAGACACACTTGTCACATTCATTTATCTTAAACCCAGTAGTAAGCATAGCATGATCAAATTTTTCATGCCATTGCTTAGGAGCTTGTTTTAATCCATAAAGAGATTTTACAAGCCGATAAACTTTCTTTTCTTGCCCTGGCACTACAACCCCTTCGGGTTGCTCCATATAGATCTCTTCATTTAGATCACTGTTTAAGAAAGCTGCCTTAACATCCATTTGATGTATTTCTAAATTATACAATGTTGCTATAGTAATAAGCATGCGAATGGATATTATTCTTGTTACACGGGAATATGTGTCAAAATAGTTAAGACCTTCATTTTGTCTGTAACCTTTTACCACAATTTTTGCTGTATACCTGTCAATTGAACCATCTGCTTTCATTTTTCTCTTGAATATCCATTTATATCCAAGAGGTTTAGAACCGAGTGGAAGATCCACTAATTCCCAAGTATGATTTTGTATAATGGATTCAATTTCATTATTAACAGCCTCTTTCCACAAAGGTGCTTCAGGACCTATCCTCGCTTCCTTAAACCTTTGAAGTTCATTTTCTAACAGGTATGCCAGAAAATATGAACCAAAGGATTTTGATGTTCTAAATTCTGTTGGTTGAGACCCTTACTAGTCTCTTGTGTTTGATAGTCATTAGCCTCTTAACTTTGTGTACAATCATAAGTTCTTTTATGTGAACTTAATTCTTGTCCTTTCTTGTAAGGAAAAGCATGTTCAAAAAACACAGCATTCCTTGACTCTATAATAATGTTCACATTTATATCAGGTATTTCTGATTTATAAGTCAGAAATCGATATGCACTACTATTCTAAGCATAACCAATAAACACACAATCTATTGTTTTTGGTCCTATTTTAGTCTTTTTCGGAACAAGAACTTCTACATTTGCCAAACACCCCCACACTTTTAAGTATTTGTAGGAAGGTGGTCGACCTTTCCACAATTCATAAGGAGTGCTATTAGTTTTCTTGTGGGGTATTCTGTAAAGAACATAATTAGCAGACAATATTGCTTCCCCCCATAAGTTCTACAGTAAGCCTGAACTTAGTAACATGGCATTCATCATTTCTTTAAGGGTTCTATTCTTCCTTTCAGCAATTCCCTTTTGCTGTGAAGAATAAGGTGTTGTAATTTGGTGAATAATGCCATGTTGTGCACAAATTCATTTAATGGTGCATCATATTCACCACCCTAATCACTTCTAACCATTTTAATGGTTTTACCGAGTTGATTTTCAACTTCAGTTTTGTAGAGTTTAAACATTTCTAAGGCTTCATCTTTACTTCTAAGTAAGTATACATAATAATATCTTATGCAATCATCGATAAATGTTATGAAATACTTCTTACTTCTTCTAGTTTGAACAAATTTAAGATCACACACATCAGTATGAATTAATTCTAGAGGTTTGCCTTTTCTTTCAACCGATTTAAATGGAGCCTTAGTTAGTTTCGCTTCTACACAAATCTCATATTTGTGATTAGGATCAATTTCAAACTTTGGTATATAATCTAAACCAATTAATCTACGCAAAGCATCAAAATTCACATGTCCTAATCTACCATGCCATAAATTTGACTCAAGAATATAAGCAAAAGATGTGTTATTCTTATTAATAGCAAGTTTTGGTACAACCGTCATTTCATTCAACTTAAAGAGACCATCACTCATATATCCCTTACCAACATACATACCACTCTTTGTTGATACAAATTTATTAGACTCAAATACAAGCGTAAAACCATTTTTACTTAACAAAGAACTATAAACTAAATTCTTTTGAATGTCTGGTACTTATAGCACATTGTTGAGGGTCAGTTCCTTTCCTGATGTCATCTTCAAGACTACTTTCCCTTGTCCAGCCATAGCAAAAGTGGATGAATTTCCCACGAATAGTTGCTCAACATTTGCAACCTTATTATAGGTAGTGAACATCTTCTTGTCTATGCAAATGTGTTGAGTTGTCTCAGTGTCAACCCACCATTCTTTGGGATTTCTAATCAAATTAGCCTCAGATACCACAACAGAGAGATTGATGTCATTTACCCCGTTAGAGATGTAATCAAGTTCTGTCACATTGGCTTGGTTGGTAGTCTTCTTGCTTGTACTTCCGCAATCCTTCTTAGGGCAGCAGCAATTAGAGGCTCGATGTTTGGTCTTGCCACAGTTGTAACATTTACCTTTGAACTTTTTATTGCCATTATTGTCGCCTTGTTTAGGACCATTTCCAGCAAACTTCTTCTTTTTGTTATGTGGTTTAGGCACATGTTCAACCACATTAGCCTTGGACTCAATGGGATTTTTACCATTTATATTTTCAGCCTTATGGTTATCTTCCTCATTTCTTTACAATCAATTCATCTATGGTCATCTCCTTGCGTTTATGTTTTAAATAATTTTTGAAGTCTTTCCAAGCCGATGATAATTTTTCCACTAATGCAGCGACTTGGAAAGACACGCTCAGAGACATACCCTTAGTATGAATATCATGCAAAATTAATTGAAAATTTTGAACTGGAGAAATTACCGTTTGGGAGTCTACCATAACGAAGTCCAGAAATTTACCAACAACAAATTTCTTTGTGCCGGCATCCTCTATCTTGTATTTTTTCTTCAAAGAATCCCACAATTCTTTTGCTGTTTTCAGAGGGCTGTAAACATTATACAGCATGTTGTCAAAGCCATTGAGGATGTAGTTTTTGCACAGAAAATCAAAATGTTTCCATGCGTCTACAGCGACAACAACTTGCCGATCACTTTCACTCCCTTTCAATACTGGAGCCTCTTCACGGAGAAACCGGGCCAGATTTAGGGTTGTAAGATAGAACAACATTTTATGCTGCCATCTCTTAAACTCGGTGCCATTAAATTTTTTCGATTTTTCTCCATGATTTATTGGAACTTGAACATGGTTCTGAATAGGGACCGGAGTCGTTGTAACAATCGGATTTGGAGTACTACTTTCAGCAGTCATAATATCTAATTACAAAAATCAGAAAAACCAAAACGTAAATTAATTTTCTAAATTATTAATGATACCAGTATATTACTACTAGTTGTCAAAGAAAATAAACAGTATATTACTACTATTTGTCAAACAGTATATGACTACTATTTGTATTTTCCAACTAGAATATCACTTTGTAAAAAGCACAGAAAATAAATACAATGAAGACACCAAACAATGATCTGTCTTAAGATTGTTGAACAATCTTCCCTGTATTAAGAATAAAATGTTTGTGTACTTAACAACAAACAGAAGAAAAAAGAAAGGGGAGAGACAGTTTGATTACAAAAATCAAACCAGTAAATAAAAATAAATAAATAAAAATAGATTTTTATTTTGTTAAAAAAACAAAATCAAAATCTGATATAAATAAATAATAAAACAAAAAATAAATTAACAACTTACTTTATTAATTTCTCGAACAAAGTTTTGATCAAGTCTAATGTTTAATACTGTGTCCTTAAGACAGATTCGTCCTCTCCACGTGCATTTAGATTGTGGACGTCTATCTCCCAGGATAAAATGATCAACTACGAATAATAGCAGCACTACAAATTATTCGTACAACGTACATACTTTGTGTTTACACTATTTCTCACAACAAAATTAAATATAGCAAAATGCAGAAAGTAATTACAGTGGGAAGAACAAATTTTTTGAATCCAAAATCCAAATTAGGGTCTATCTATTTATAGGGGAATTTGTGGTTGTTTGGTTTGAACTAAACAAGTGCAAATCCTGTTTGAACAGGTATTAAACTTATTCAGTTTGAATGAACAAGTAAGGAACTTGTTAGGTTTAAATTTCAAACATATATGAATCTGTTTGGTTTAAATTCAAACAGATATTCATCTGTTCGGGTGGAGAAAAAGTGGACAGGTGTGACAACCAAATTTTGAATTTAATTTTTAAAATTCAAATGTTTTTGGCCCAAAAAATAATTTGTATTGGGTCGGACAAGCCCAACCTAACCTCACACTACGCTCCCGCGCCCAAGCCCAACCCAGCGGTGCGCGTGTGTTTATTTTGGGTCCAATGGGTTTAGCCCACTTTGCCCATAACCTCACTCTTCCATAAAACTTGGGTACTCCTTGGGGCCTTTCCCAAGTTCCAAACTCATGCCTTATAAACCCAAAAAAATTTGCCCACCAAACCAATGTGGGACAAACCTGAATTCAAACCTTTAAGGAATTTTCACCAAAACTCCATTTCTATGGAGCTCACTTTTGCTTCAATTTCTCATTCATCCGTTAATAGTTCTGAGCAACCAAATATGCTACGTAAATCACAATGTGGCATAGAACGCGTTACCACTTAAACTTGCCTACTTTGGCGCATGGGTCCCTACTAAAAAATAGACCAAAGTTGAGGAAAAATCTATTTTTTCCAAAACCATTTCTAACATTAATTGGTGGAGTGCAAGTTCCCGCACCAATATTAGTCAACTCTTTCAAGGCCCTTACAAGAAGAACAATCGCAAGTAGGTGACTGTGGCATTCTTTCACTAACTGGATGGCCATTTTTTGGATGGCAGAAGAAGAAATAACAAGTGATGAGCCCACGTTCCTGTTACAAATGGTTTTGGGAAAATCTGGAAAAAAACAGAATTTTTCCTAAACTTTGGTTTAATTTTTAGGTGGGACCCATGCGTCGAATTTCGTGGGTCTAAGTAGTAACGCGTTCTATGCCACGTTGTAATTCGCATGGTATATTTGGTTGCTCAAAACCATTATCAGGTGAATGAGAAATTGAAGCCAAAGTGAACTCCATGGAAATGGAATTTTTGGTGAAAATTTCTTAAGGTTTGAAAAATGGCTTGTTCCACATTGATTTGATGGGAAACTTTGAGTGGGTTTATAAGGCTTGGAGTTGGAATTGGGGTAGGCCCCAAGGGGCACCCAAGTTTTGTAGAGAGAGAGGTTATGGGCAAAATGGGCTAGACCCATTGGACCCAAAAATCACCACATGTGCACGTCGCCGCCACTGTCCGTCCGGTCAGTCGAGCGGGCAGGGCCGGGGCCTGGGCGCAAGTGCGTGGTTGGGTTGGTGGGGACACCCCATTTTTGACCGACCTTCAGACTTAGACATTATCGTTTGTGCGCGCGAAGATTGTGCATGCTTGTGCTTGTTTTGAGTGTCCGAAGTTCTCGGCTAAGCGCCTTGTCTTTAAGCCTTTAAACCATCTGTGTTTTGGCCTTGTTTTTGGGCCAAACCTTGGTGCCTCCTTCTTGGAGGGAAGAAAGGCCCTGCCGGCCACTTTTGGCATTTGTCAGCCACTTTTTCTCCTTGCCAGCCACTTGAGGTGGTCGGTCAGCTAGTGTAAGTGGCCGGTTGGCCACCAATTCTCTCATTTTTTAAATATTTTCAGATCTTTTGAGCCAACTATTGAGCACTAAAGCTATCCTCTATACACGTGTATAGAGGGATGGAAACAAGCTTTTAGCTTGTCAAGCAAGCTTTTGCTTGCATTCTCTATATAAGGGGAGGTCCCTCCCCCTTTAGAGGGGTTCAAAAATTTTAGAGACAAAATTTCACTCTTTCTCTGGAACTCTCTCTCTGTCTCTATATTGCTTGAAAATGAGTTTTCTTTGCATTTTTGCCCATAACCCCCTTAGCCAAACACTACCACCTTGTTGCTGAGGTGCTTGAGGGTCTTATTTGGGCTGTTGAAGGTTGGTTTTTGGCTCAGAAGTTGTTGTCTTGCTACTGTTCTTCAAGGGTAAGCTTGTTTCCCTTTTAAGCTTGTTTTTGTACACTAGTTTGGGCCACCTTTGCATGCTGTTTTGACCTAATTTTCAACTACAAAAACTTCTATTTTTAAGTGTTAAAAATGATGGTTTGAGTCCTTGTTGGAGTTAGGGGTGGTGCACCCTCTTTTATTACTTATTTGCTAAGCTTTGTGCCATCCTTTAAAGCTTTCGAAACCATCTCTTTTTGGCCCTTTAACCACTAAATTCCAGAGAAATTTCAGTGATGGAAAGGTGGTTTTGAGGTCCAAAATGGGAGGGGGTGGTCCCCCTCTTCTTGTCTTGTTTGCATGTGTTGGTGGCCTAACCTTTGAGCATGTGTTTCTACCATTTCATGGCTTTATCTTAGCATGTTTTTGGCCTTATTTTCACATGTTATAACTCTATTTTTGACTGGTTAGAGCACCTCTTGTTTGCTTCATACACTTGTAGTGTAATCTTGCTTACTAGCTTTGAATGCCTAATGAGTTAGTCCATCATTCTAGCATGTATTAGCTCTGTCTCAGCATGTTTTTACTAATGTTTTAGCATGCTTTAACTCTATTCTGAGTGGTCTTGGTCCCTTGAGGCTTGCCTTGCATGGTTGTAGTGTAAAGGGCCTTGACTAGCTTTGAGTTTTGAGGCCTTTAACATGTTGTGTATGTGATGATTGCATGTTTTGGCATCATTTAGCATGTAATTTCAGTGTATATAGTGTAGTCACACTCTCACATATTCCACTCTTTCATTGCTTTTGAGAGGTGTGCTTTGTGCCTTATTTATGAGCCAATACATGAGCATGATCTTCTTGCTTTCTAGGCTGCCATTTCAGCATATTTTGGCCTCTGTTTTGGCATGATTGAGCTCTGTCCGGAGCTGGTTTGGTTATTTAGGCTATGTATTGCATGCCTCTTATGTGATGCTCTTTACTAGCTTTGATGTTTTTGGCCCTCAATATGTTATGCTTGTATTGCTTGCATGCTTCAAGGTCTTTAGCATGCCATTTCAGCACTGAATTTCTGCTACCTCCCTCATTTCTTCATTTGTCCATTTCATTTGAGAGTTGGTTGACCTTAAGATTGTGTTTAAGCTTGGGAATGAGGCTTGTGCTTAAATGGCTTTAACCCTCTTTTGAGGGTTCCTCCAAGTCAAAGGCATGGTCTCTCCTATGCCTTAAACCATTCTCTTGGTTGACCTCCTCTCCTTAGAGGACTTGCACATTGGACTTAACCAATTAAGGAATGGTTTGGTAATGTAAAATTTGTAAACAAAAATTGAGCAAAGTAAAATATGCCAAGATAACATATGTATGTTGCATTGCATGTGTTTGGATCGGACGTTAATCCAAACATAAGAAATGTGGGACGTTTCATACTCATAGTGATGAAACGTCTTGCATTTCTTGGTCGCCAACACCCTTGATCATGCATGATAGGGTGGAGGCATTTTGTGTGTTGTTTGTGCATTCACTAAGCTTGTACAAGCTTGGTTTTTGGGCTATCATGCATTGAGATGCTTGGTTGATGGCTTGAGAGCTAAGAGCCACACTCCTTTGAGCTTGAGACATGACGAGGAGAGTGGTAGTGCATACATTTTCTTGCAAATACATTACTGTGCCTCTGTTGTTCTCTGTTGCAACAAAGCCAGAAGTCTGGAACAGCAAGTAGTCGACCGACCACTTACCTTTGGTATTGAGTGGCAGTAGCCACTTACGGTGGCCGATCGCCACCTATTTTTGTGAAGAAATGATCCTGTGTTGAAGTGGAAACAGTGCGAAGGTTGGTTCAATGTTCAAAAACTGAGGCAAGTGCAAATAGAGTTAATTGAAGGCAAAGCAATGGATTTCCGAACGGATGCAAATCGAGCATGCATATCCCCCTCATCCCATGTGGCCATTTAAATTCTTTTAATTAGCTTAGCATAATTGATTATTCAATTTGGTCTGTACTATTTAATCAGCTTAATGTTAGTTAGTTAATTAATTGGTTTGTAATAATTAGCTTAGCTTAGCTTAGCTTATTTATTCGGAGCCTCCTTCGAGAGGGCACAATGTTGTAATAAGGGTGTATGCGTGTGTGCATGTCTTCCAACTCCACGTCTTTCTTCCTTTTATTTATCCGCTTTCGGTGGTCAGATTAGGGCATATTTCAATTAGCATACCTTATGCTTGCATGCATGCATCATTCATTTGTCTTGCATGCACCGGGCTCGACGCATCATTCAAACTGCATTGTATTTTAATACTTATTTGAATACATGTATCAATTGTTGCATTCATATGCCATCTTAGATAGCCGAGCCTATGTAGCTGCATTTTTGCATGTGTTGCATTAGGCATTTTTTGACATAGCTAGGATCATGCATGGTTTCTAACTAGTTTTCTGTTTTGGCTTGGAGTACACTGTAAGTTTTACGCTTTAGCATCCTTACATGAGTGTAAGTGTTGCCATGTTTAGCATGCTTGCCATGAGGCTATGTGCTCATTTGATAAATTGCATGAATGCCTGCGGATAAAGGCTTTATTGCTTGAATTGGGACAATTTATCAAATATGAGTTTTAAGCCCACTTGGTTGTGGCAAATCATGTTTTAAGCCCACTTGAGGGTGGCAAATTCGCATTTTAGCCCACTTGCGAGTGGCAAATTCAAATCATTTTCAAAAACAAACATGAGATGTTTTGTTCCAATTTAAGTGATTAGTCTATACTTGTATGCTGTGTGCATCACATAGTAAGATAGCTAATAACCGGAATAAGAACACATGTGTTTTCAAAACAACATATCATGCTTAGTAGAGGCGGATCCTTTGATCGAGCGAGCGGGGGTGCTCATTTCATGACCTTCCCCCCTCGTACCCAAGTTCCCGAGCCGAGACAACTTTGGTGATGATGGACATGTGGCCTTTGGCACGAGTCAGGGTTTCCTAAATTTTCCAAAAATAAAATATTTAGGTGGCGACTCTGTAATCTGGGAAAGCATTCCATGTTTGGCGCTTTTTTATTCAAAATTGATTTTCCAAAACCAATTGCCAAATTTGGACTCTTTGGTGTTTATCAGTCTCACATTATACTTTGTGAGATTAGATTCAGAACCGTGACAGGAGTCCGAGCTGTAGGAGACCAATTCACGCCTTCTCCGAAAAGGGGGTGCGCGAAGAAAGTCGAGTCTATAGTTGGGCTTGTCCGGCCCAATACTAATCTTTTTGGGCCAAAAACATTTGAATTTAATTTATTTTTTAGTAAAATAAAATCAGACCGTTTAAATTCAAATCTGTCCAAACCTTCTGTACATATTTCAAAATTTGTCCGTTTAATTCAAGGAAAAACCCATACCTATTTGAATTCAAATTCAAACATATTTAAATCTGTGCAAAGTAAACCGAACAGATTCAGTTATTTGTTGAAACAGTGTTGTAGCTATTCAAATAGGTTTGGTACCTGTTTAATTCAAATTGAAAAGCCACCACTACATCTATAAATAGGCAGCCCTCATTTGATGTTTTATTCAAAATTTTCGTACTTCTCCTCTGCAAATAATCTCTGCATTTTGCTACATTAAATTTTTGTGAGAAAGAGTGTATACACTTAGTATGTTCGTTCTGCGAATAAATTGTAGTGTTGCATTTATTCGTTGTTGATCATTTTATTCTAGGAGATAGACGTCCACATTCTGTTAGCACCGTAGAGAGGACGAATCTGTCTTAAGGACACAATGTCAAACGCTGGACTTGATTAGAATATTGTTCAAGAAATTAATCAAGTAAGTTGTTAATTTTCTGTTTTATTTATTTAAATCAGATTTTGATTTTGTTTTTGTAACAAAATAAAATCTGTTTTTATTTATGTAATTTTATTTCTACTTTGATTTTTGTAATCAAACATTCTCCCTCATTTCCTTTATTTCTTTTGCATTCTGTTTGTTGTTTAGTACACAAACAGAATTTATTTTTTCAAATACAGTGAAGATTGTCCAACAATCTTAAGACAGATTAATTTTTGATGTCTTCATTGTATTTAATTTTCTGTGTTTTTACAAAGTGATATTCTGGTTGGAAAACAAATAATAGTAATATACTATTTGACAGATAGTAGTAATAAACTATTTATTTTCTTGGACAACTAGTAGTAATATACTGGCGTCATTAACAATTGCAGAATATTAATTTGTGTTACAGAAAATTATTGTGGTATTTTATTTTTTCTAGCTTTAGTAACAAGGAAAATAAAATTATTTTGTGTTATAATTTATTTTCTGGTTTTAGTAACTAGAAAATTAATTTGTGTTTTGGTTTTTTATGGTTTTTGTAATCAGATATAATGATTGCTGAAAGTAGTACTCCAAATCTGATCGTTACAACGACTCTGGTCCCTATTCAGAACCATGTCCATGTTCCGATAAATCATGGAGAAAAACGAAAAAAATTTAATAACACTGAGTTTAAGAGATGGTAGCAGAAAATGTTGTTCTATCTTACAACTCTAAATTTGGCATGGTTTCTCCGTAAAGAGGCTCCAGTACTTAAAGAGGGCGAAAATGATCGGCAAGTTGTTGCCGCTGTAGATGCTTGGAAATATTCAGATTTCCTGTGCAGAAACTACATCCTCAATGGCCTTGACAAGATGATGTATAATGTTTACAGCCTTTTGAAAATAACAAAAGAATTATGGGATTCTTTGAAGAAAAAATACAAGACAGAGGATGCCGGCACAAAGAAATTTGTTGTCGGTAAATTTCTGGACTTCGTTATGGTAGACTCTCAAACGGTAATTTCTCAAGTTCAAAATTTTCAACTAATTTTGCATGATATTCATTCTGAAGGTATGTCTCTTAGTGAGTCTTTCCAAGTTGCTACTTTAGTGGAAAAGTTACCACTATCTTGGAAAGATTTCAAAAATTATTTAAAACATAAACGCAAGAAGATGACCATGGATGAGTTGATTGTAAGATTGAGAATTGAGGAAGATAACCGAAAGGCTGAAAAGAGGAATGAGAAAAATCCCATTGAGTCCAAGGCTAATGTGGTTGAACAAGTGTACAAACCACATAACAAAAAGAGGAAGTTTATTGGAGATTGTCCTAAACAAGGCGACAACAATGGCAATAAGAAGTTTAAAGGAAAATGCTATAACTGTGCAAGACCGGACATCGGGCTTTTGATTGCCGCCGCCCTAAGAAAGATCGCAGAAGTACAAACAGGAAGACCACCAATCAAGCCAATGTGACAGAATTAGATTACATCTCTGACAGGGTGAATGACATCAACCTCTCTGCTGTGGTGTCTGAGGCTAATTTGGTTGGAAATCCCAAGGAATGGTGGGTTGACACTAGGGCAGCTCGTCATATTTGTGCGAACAAGAAAATGTTCACTACCTACAATGAGGCTGCAAATGGTGAAAACTTTTCATGGGAAATTCTTCTACTTCTACTGTGACTGCACAAGGAAAGGTGATCATGAAGATGACATCAGGGAAGGAACTGACCCTCAACAATGTACTGCATGTACCAGACATGCAGAAGAATTTAGTTTCTGGTTCTTTGTTAAATAAAAATGGTTTTAGGCTTGTTTTTTAGTCTGATAAATTTGTATTAACAAAGAGTGATATGTATGTTGGTAAGGGATACATGAGTGATAGTCTTTTCAAATTAAATGTAATGACGATTGTAGCAAAAGTTGGTATTAATAAGAATAACACATCTTTTGCTTATATTCTTGAGTCGAATTTATGGTATGGTAGATTAGGACATGTGAATTTTGATGCTTTGCGTAGATTAATTGGTTTGGATTACATACCAAAGTTTGAAATTGATCCTAATCACAAATGTGAAATTTGTGTAGAAGCAAAACTAACTAAGGCTCCATTTAAATCGGTTGAAAGAAAAATTGAACCTCTAGCATTAATTCATACTGATGTATGCAATCTTAAATTTTTTCAAACTACAGGAGGCAAAAAGTATTTCATAATATTTATCGATGATTGCACAAGATATTGTTATGTATTACTTAGAAGTAAAGATGAAGCCTTGGAAATGTTTAAACTCTACAAAACATAAGTTGAAAATTAACTTGAAAAAACCATTAAAAATGGTTAGAAGTGATAGGGGTGGTGAATATGATGCACCATTAAATGAATTTTGTGCACAACATAGCATTATTCACCAAACTACAGCAAAATGGAATTGCTGAAAAAAAGAATAAAACCCTTAAAGAAATAATGAATGCCATGTTATTAAGTTCAGGTTTCCCGCAGAACTTGTGGGGAGAAGCAATATTATCTGCTAATTATGTTCTTAACAGAATATCTCACAAGAAAACCAACAACACTCCTTGTGAATTGTAGAAAGGTCGACCACTTTCCTATAAATACTTAAAAGTGTGGGGGTGTTTGGCAAAGGTAGAAGTTCATGTTCCTAAAAAGACTAAGATATGACCAAAAACAGTGGATTGTGTGTTTATTAGTTATGCTCAGAATAGTAGTACATATCGGTTTTTGACTTATAAATCAGAAATACCTGATGTAAATGTGAACACTATTGTAGAGTCAAGGAATGCTTTGTTTTTTGAACATGTTTTTCCTTACAAGAAAGGACAAGAATTAAGTTCACAGAAAAGAACTTATGATTGTACACAAAGTCAAGAGACTAATGACAATCAAATACAAGAAACTAGTAATGGTCCTGACCAACAAGATTTAACTGATGATGAACCAAAACAAAGTAAGAGAGTGAGAACATCAAAATCCTCTGGTCCAGATTTTTTGACATACCAGTTAGAAAATGAACCTCAAAGGTTTAAGGAAGCAATGACAAGTCCTGAAGCACCTTTGTGAAAAGAGGCTGTTAATAATGAAATTGAATCGATTATGCAAAATCATACTTGGGAATTGATGGATCTTCCACCTGGTTCTAAACCTCTTGGATATAAGTGGATATTCAAGAGAAAAATGAAAGCAGATGGTTCAATAGATAAGTATAAAGCAAGACTTGTAGTAAAAGGTTACAGACAAAAGGAAGGTCTAGACTACTTTGACACATATTCACCTATGACAAGAATAACATCCATTCGCATGCTTATTGCTATATCAGTGTTGTTTAATTTAGAAAGACATCAAATGGATGCTAAGACAGCTTTCTTAAATGGTGATCTGAATGAAGAGATCTATATAGAGCAACCCGAAGGGGTTGTAGTGCCAGTGCAAGAAAAGAAAGATTGTCAGCTTGTAAAATTTCTTTATGGATTAAAACAAGCACCTAAGCAATGGCATGAAAAATTTGATCATGTAATGCTTACTAATGGGTTTAAGATAAACGAATGCAACAAGTGCGTCTATGTTAAAAACACTGACCAAGGATATGTCATAGTTTGTCTTTATGTGAATGACATGCTTATCATTGGAAGCAATCAAAATATGATCAAATCAACTAAGGAAATGCTTAATAACAGATTTGACATGAAAGATATGAGGGTCGCAGATGTTATATTTGGAATGAAAATTACTAAAACATCTGACGGATATGCATTATCTCAATCACATTATATTGAGAAAATTCTTGGTAAATTTATCAAGGATGATATAAATGTAGCTAGAACACCTATAAACATCAGTCTTTATTTATCGAAAAACAAAGGTGATGCGGTGTCTCAGTTAAAATACTCCCAAATCATTGGAAGCCTAATATACCTAATGAATTGTACTCATCCTGACATAACTTATGCAGTCATTAAATTGAGTAGGTACACTAGTAACCCCGGAGAAGACCATTGGAAAGCAATCATTCGGGTTCTTAGACATTTAAGATTTACCCGTGATCATGGTTTGAACTTTACTCGATATCGAGCAGTACTCGAAGGTTATTGTGATGCCAATTGGATATTGGATACTAAAGATTCAAAATCCACTAGTGGATATGTCTTTACTCTGGGAGGCACTGTTGTTTCTTAGAAATCCACGAAACAAACATGCATTGCACGATCCACAATGGAATCTGAGTTCATTGCTTTAGACAAAGCAGGAGAAGAAGCAGAATGGCTTTGCCACTTCTTAGAAGACATTCTAATGTGGCCAAAACCTGTGCTAGCTATTTGCATTCATTGTGATAGTCAATCTGCAATAGGCAGGGCACATAATCATATGTATAATGGTAAGTCACGACATATTCGTCATCGACATAATACCGTAAGGCAATTGCTCTCAAATGGAATAATCTCAATAGATTATATAAAATCTAAAGAGAATATTACGGATCCATTAACGAAAGGTTTGACAAAAGAGCAAGTGTATAGCTCATCAAAGGGAATGGGATTAAAGCCTATTACATAAGAGTCATCATAATGGTAACCCTATTTATATGACTGGAGATCCCAAGAACTAAGTTCAAAGGGATACCTAAGTTATGTGTGGCTCGCCAGAAATCACAAAGGGATTAAAATTCTTTATCCATTCCTATGGTGAGAGTGATATCTACAACATGTGGTATGCAAGGATCTAAGGATAAGCTTTGCTTTTAATGATTACTTATATCTTAATTTAAGCATAAAAATCAAGACGAGTATAAGGAGATACTCACAATAAGAATCACCTATATAAGTGTCGAACTGGGCCCAGTTCTATGAGAATGAAGAGGCTAAATTCTCTAGAAGCACTCATGAAAACCAGGAGCGTTCAAGGTCAAAATGAACACAACAGTGAGAACCACGATGTGTTAAAAAATATTTTGTGTGAAATCTATTGTCTTGGCTTACACAAATGGCTGAACAATTCAAGGCATCGCGTCTATTGGTTAGCTAGTAAGTCCGATAGGTTATCACTAGGGAAGGTTCAAGGTCGAAAGTTACCTATCCTGATGCAAGATATTTTCGATCTATACTCTTTCGACAAATTCTGCATATTGTTGCATTCCGTTGTCATCAAATTCCATTCATGTGGGGGTTTGTTAGAAATGGTTTTGGGAAAATCTGGAAAAAAAAAAAAAAAAAAAAAGATTTTTTCCTAAACTTTGGTCTAATTTTTAGATGGGACCCATGCGTCGAATCTCGTGGGTCTAAGTGGTAACGCGTTCTATGTCGCGTTGTGGTTCACATGGTACATTTGGTTGTTCAAAACCATTATCAGGTGAATAGGAAATTGAAGCCAAAGTGAGCTAGACGGAAATGGAGTTTTTTGTGGAAATTCCTTAAGGTTTGAAAAATGGCTTGTCCCACATTGATTTGGTGGGAAACTTTGAGTGGGTTTATAAGGCTTGGAGTTGGAACTTGGGGTAGGCCCCAAGGGGCACCCAAGTTTTGTAGAGAGGGTGGTTATGGGCAAAATGAGCTAGACCCATTGGACCCAAAAATCACCACACGCGCGCGTCGCCGTCCGTCCGTCCGAGCGGGCTAGGCTGGGCCTGGGCTTGGGTGCAGGTGTGTGGTTGGGTTGGGCTTGTCCGACCCAATACTAATCTTTTTGGGCCAAAAACATTTGAATTTAATTTCTTTTGTGGTAAAATAAAATCAGACTGTTCAAATTCAAATCTATCTAAACCTTCTGTACAGATTTCAAAATCTGTCCATTTAAATTCAAGGAAAAACCCATACCTGTTTGAATTTAAATTCAAATAGATTTAAATCTGTGCAAATTAAACCGAACAGATTCGGTTATCTATTGAAACAATGTTGCAGCTTTTCAAACAGGTTTGGTACCTGTTTAATTCAAATTGAAAAGCCACTACTACATCCATAAATAGGCAGCCCTCATTTGATGTTTTATTCACAATTTTCGTACTTCTCCTCTGTAAATTATCTCTGCATTTTGTTGCATTAAATTTCTATGAGAAAGAGTATATACACTTAGTGTGTTCGTTGTGCGAATAAATTGTAGTGCCGCATTTATTCGTTGTTGATCATTTTATCCTGGAAGATAGACGTCCACATTCTGTTAGCACCGTAGAGAGGACGAATCTATCTTAAGGACACAGTGTCAAACACTGGACTTGATCAGAATATTGTTCAAGAAATTAATTGTTAATTTACAGTTTTATTTATTTAAATCAGATTTTGATTTTGTTTTTGTAACGAAATAAAATCTGTTTTTATTTATGTAATTTTATTTGAAGTTTGATTTTTGTAATCAGCCATTCTCCCTCCTTTCCTTTATTTCTTTTGTATTCTGTTTGTTGTTTAGTACACAAACAGAATTTATTTTTTCAAACACAATGAAGATTGTCCAACAGTTCCAACAGAACGGATTCTAGGGTAATAGATGATCATCCATTCTAATCTCTAGATCCACATGCATTATCTCATAAACTTTTTGAGATTGAGTTGTGAGAACTACGAATCCATGATCAAGGATTTTTAAGTCGTATATATTATCTATTGGCCCATCCAAACAATCCACAAGCAGAAAGAAGTCGTCAAGTGGGAATTGAAGTAGATGTTCCTCGAAAATCAAAATGTCATCAATTTGATGAAATCAAGTAATCTGTTTAGCAATGTTCTGCCTAACCACTTTGGCACTGTGATGTTTTGAGACAGAAAAGTAGAGGACGATACTATATTTGGCTGGTATCATGGATATATCTTTCATTGCTTTTGCTACTTCCTCCCTTCTACTCCCTAAAATCCCAATCTTTCAAAATATTCCATCGTGAAAGCATTTGGAGACCTGGCGAATAGCAAAATCAATAGCAAATTCCAATATTTCATCCGGCGCTTCAAATTTACTATTATGAAAGTAGTAAGAGAAGAGAAAGGAGAAACTCTATATTAAATGAATATAATCAAATACAAGAAGCCTGTATTTATAGGTTGAGAAGAAACCTAGATAAGTGTAGAAAAGAATATAAAGATACATCAGAGATAGGTATAGAAAAAGAGATGAGATATAACTACAATACAGATAGATAAATATTAAATAATAATATATATATCTAACACCCCTCCTCAAGCTCAAGGTGGTAAGTCAGATATCAAATTGAGCTTGGAGAGGAGATCAGAGAAGTGTTCTCGAAGATGAGCTTTGGTGGAGAGGTCGGTAGTCTGATCAGCAGAGGTAACAAAGAGAAGATGAACAAGGCCACTAGTAACATGTTGTCGTATGAAGTGGTAATCGATCTCAATATGGTGCGATCATGGAAGACATCGTTATGTGCAATCTGAATAGCACTTTGATTGTCACAATAAAGATTGGTGGCAGCAGAATAAGAAACACCCATGTCAGAGAGAAGCCAACGAAGCCACACAAGCTCTTGAGTAATGTCAGCAAGAGCACGATACTCAGCCTCGGTACTAGAACGAGCAACAAGGGTTTGCTTCTTGCTACGCCAAGAAATAAGAGAGTTATCCAAGAAGAAGCGTAACCCGATGGTGGAGCGACGATCGATGGGATCCACCCAATCAAGATCGGAAAAGGCATGCGTACAGAAAGAAAAGTGAGGGGAGTAGTGAAGACCATGAAATAGAGTTCCTTTGAGATAGCGCAAAATGCGAACCAGAGCAGCATAGTATGGAGAGTGAGGAGCAGCCATAAATTGACTGACAATGTGAACAGCATAAGCAATATCTGGACGAGTAACTGTAAGATAAACAAGACTACCAACTAGCTGACAATATAAAGTGGCATCAGACAATAGGGGGCCGTCAAAAGGTATAAGACGAGTCTGAGGATCAACAGGAGTAGTGACAGTCTTGCAATCGGTGAGGCTAGCACGAGCTAAGAGATCAGAAGTATACTTGGCATGGGTAAGAAAACAACCAGAGGAATCTTGAGAAATTTCCAAGCCAAGGAAGTAGCTAAGTGAAACCAAATCTTTCATCTCAAACTGGCAATGGAGAAACTGTTTGAGACTAGAAATGCCCACTGTGTCATCTCTAGTGATAATCATATCATCCACATAGAGAAGAAGAAGAATAGTACCGTGCTCCGTCTTATGGATAAATAAAGCAGAATCATGGGCACTGGAAAAAAAACCAAAGTCACAAATAGTAGAGCTGAACTTGGCAAACCAGGCACGCGAAGCTTGTTTCAAACCATACAAAGCACAGCGGAGTTTGCAAACCTCATTTGATGGAACAGAAGAACCAGGAGAGAGTTGCATATAAACTTCCTCAGTGAGATCACCATTGAGAAATGCATTCTTGACATCCATCTGATAAAGATTCCAGTGGCGAGCAGCAGCAACGGCAAGTAAGCTACGAACTGAAGTAAGACGGGCAACAGGAGAAAATGTTTCCTCATAGTCAATCCCATATTCTTGACTAAATCTCCGGGCGACAAGGCGAGGTTTGTAACGCTCAATGGAACCATCAGAATGAGTTTTGATCTTGTAAATCCATTTGCAACTAACAGTACGCTTTCTAGGAGGAAGATCAACCGCATCCCAGGTATGTGTTTGATTGAAAGCCTGCAGTTTATCAGTCATAGCTTGTTGCCAAAGAGGGTTAGAAGAAGCTTCTTGATAAGAAATAGGTTCATGAGAGCAAAAGGCAGTGGAACCAACAATATAATCATGGAGAAGAATAGAAGGTTGCCTTACCCGTGTAGAATGACACTTAGGTGAAGGAGGAACCTCAATGGAAGTAGGTACCTCCACCAGATTTGGAGAAGGCATAGGGCCATCAGCAGACACAGGATCCTCAGGATAGACGATAAGCGTAGGCGGTTGAGGAAGCATGGGGCCAAAATCTGCATCAAAGTCATCAGAAAACAGATCTATAGAAATATTAGTGAAGATCGGTGAGTTGGTGGACTGTGGTAGGTGAAATTTGGAAAGAGTAGAGAACATTTTATGTTCCCAGAAGACCACATGATGGGAAATACGAAGATGCTTGGAGATAGGATCCCAACAACGATACCTTTTATGTTTTATACCATACCCCAGAAAGCAACAAAAACGAGAATGAGGTTCTAGTTTAGTGTGTTCATGAGGCTGAAGGAGGTTCTAGTTTATGTCTTGAGATCTGAGACTCCAAAAACGAGTCTCCTCTGATAGGAGCTCAATAATGGTTTGCTCTAAAGTGGGCAAGGGCAAACGATGGAGCAAAGAAGTACACATGGGCTCAAAAGTGCTATGAAGAGCCATAAGAAACTGTAATAGTCGCTGATGATTTCGATAAGTAATAAATAGTTGTGCATCATCAGAATGAGCCCATAGAGGTTTAGAAAGAGTGAGCTGGTCCCAAATAGACGACATTTGGGAGAGGAAGTCATTGAGAGACTGACCGGGTGCCTGGCGCATGTGATGA
This sequence comes from Camellia lanceoleosa, assembly GCA_025200525.1. Classification (NCBI taxonomy): domain Eukaryota; kingdom Viridiplantae; phylum Streptophyta; class Magnoliopsida; order Ericales; family Theaceae; genus Camellia; species Camellia lanceoleosa. The sequence continues at coordinate 162,904,447 of CM045760.1, read as the reverse complement.
AGAGTTTGCAACAGTTGATATTGATGAGCATGTCCAGTGGTTTGATAACGTTCCTTCAAAAAATCCCAAATTGCTTTGGCAAGAGAGGCAAGGGAGTCATTATCCAGAAAGCGTCCAAATTGAAGGTGGATGGAAGAAATTGAGGTAGCCCGGAACCATGTGATAATTTGATAATTCTTACTTTTCCATTCATCAAGACGGTCATCGAATGCAGAGTCTGTCTCATCCTTTTTCTAGTTGAGTTTGGGAAGAACACCAGTAATGATCCGCCAAAGGCGTTTGCCTTTGATGAAACTAGAGAGAGCTTGAGCCCAACTAACATAATTGGACCCATCAAGGATAACAAAAACATAATGGATGTTCTCTGTACAATCCATAATTGCCAAAACAGAGGTCACCAACAGATTCAGAAGGCTGGAAAACCCTAGGGACAAGTAAGGCTGATGTCAGCCCTGTGGCTAGATGATGTCAGCAGCTAGGCAGTGGTTGACTAGGGCTAACATCAGCGGCTCAGGAGAGCTAACGTCAGCAGCTGAGAAAGAAAGCAAACGGCTAGGCAAGCCGGGCAGAAGTCGATGGGGAATCGGTGACGAAGAAGGTGAGTCGATCGAGGCCAAACCAATGGTTCGCCGAGGCGAATTGGCCGAGGGGCTGAAGTCGATGGAGGCTAGCTGAGACGACGCATGCGGAACGTGGTGAGAGTGGGAACGAGGTCGGCCGACGCGCCACTCGTTTGGAGGCGCGTGAGGGTGTGTGTAAATTCCTATGGAGGCGATTCTGGTAGCATTGGCTTCGTCTTGAAAAGACGAAGAGGTTGGTATAGTCCAAACGTAGAAATACGGATGGAGTAGATACGCACAAGCCAGCAGAAACAAACAAGGAATAGAAGCAACCTGCCAAAAAAACGTGAGGAAAAAAAGGGCTAGGAGAGAATCCTAGACTCTGATACCATGTTATGAAAGTAGTGAGAGAAGAGAAAGGAGAAACTCTATATTGAATGAATATAATCAAATACAAAAAGCCTATATTTATAGGCTGAGAAGAAACCTAGATAAGTGTAGAAAACAAGATAGAGATATATCAGAGATAGATATAGAAAAAGAGATGAGATACAACTATCATACAAATAGATAAATATTAAATAATAATAATAATATATATATCTAACATTTACCAAGCGTCTGACTCGTTAACCCAACCTCAATTCTGTGTGTCAAACTCTTTTCTGACCTTGCAGTAATAACATCAGCTTCTTGAGGTAAATAAGCCACCACATGAAAATCATATCTATCAAACATTCTTTCGATCTCACCAGTAAGAAAAATCATCTTCTCTTCTAATTCATGTTCATGTTCCTCGTATATGTCATCTAATAGCAAAGCTTTTATTTCTCTCCATAATTGATTCATATTGGAAAATCCCCTCCTGAGAAATACAGGAAAAAAAGATCTTCATCTGGTTCTGGTTTCATAGGGTATGACAAGATAAGGTGTAGGAAGTCCTCCTTCCTTGTCAAAATCTGAGATTTTCCTATAATTCCTTTCCCATCTTTTCCTTGTGGGCTGAAGGTATTCTCTGAGACTTCCATTTCCAAGGCCTCATCCTCATCCAATAGAGTTAAAGCTGCTTTCTTCTTATTCTTATTCTTTATCGCATTGAACAGAATGTCTCTCAGCTCAGCTTTCTGATCCGCCTATGTATGTATATAAACAAAATGTCTTTCAGCTTTTCCATCCACCTATGTATGTATAATGAACAAAATGCCTGTCAAACTAAAGGTGTATCTCAGCACTGGCACTATGGACATACCTAGGGCCACTACAATAAACCATGCCATAATGACTGGTGCCAATGTAAGTATGAACATAGCGGCCATAACGGCCACGTAAGGAAGCACGGTAGTGATTATTTCCATAATTAGCCTTCCCGCCTTGAGCAAAATGTCATTCTCACAAAGGGCCGCAACCACTAGTAATCCCACCACCAACGCCGTTGGGAAAAATAGATCTAACGACAGAATTTTCAGACTCATAATTAACAAAATTCGTACCGTAGCAGCAGCCCATGCCGCTATTATCAACATGAAAAAACCCAATACAAATTTGCACACAGAAACAACCGTTTGCTTGAAATCTGCTAGCTTGTACAAGTTTTGAGTGGGCATCCGGGAATCTGACAAACATATACTTACAGTCATACTCGAGTCGACCAAGTATGTTTAGTGGGTATTTGGTAACATAATAATAATAATATTAATATTAATAATAGAGGTTTGTTTAAAATACGATTTGTCTTTTATGGTTCTATAAATTACATCTCGTCCTTCCAAATTTTTAATGTCATAACAAATAGTTTATTTTATCAATAAATCATCAAGTTAACAAACAGTTTTTAATAATGTTAGAAATTTATTTTTATTAATAATTCAAGTAAATTATTGTATAGTAGAGCAGTTAAAATTTTTATTTTTTCAGTTAATTCTGTTAAATAAAAAATTCTCATAAGACCACATAGGGACAATTTGTATTTTAAGTAAATCTCAAAAGATGTATTTATAATTTACCTTAATTAAAAACAAAAAAGATATAAACCCAGAAAGCTTGCCATCAAATTTGTCTAGAAAATGTGTGTATTGTGGCAACAATACTTACATATCTAGAAAAACAAATACTCAAAAATTTATTTAGAAAAGTACATCTATGTATCACACTCATTCTAAGTGTGATTCACATTTACCAACTTCAAATTTACACCACTCACCACGTTTTGGGATAGAATTCGGAACACAAATTCATGATCCATAGCATTTTCCATATTGTAGAGAATTGTACGGGAAAGATTTATACCTTCTCGTATAATCCTGTTGATCAAGTCTGCGTTCCTCCGTACGACGTCGCCTGGTCACCTGAAAACACAAACGTGAGCTGGCCGGCGGGTGTGTGCCGGAAACCTCTCCGATGCCTAAGTCAGAAAGCAAGACGAGTAGGCAAAAGCTCAATGTAGTCAGGGAGCAAAAGCTGCATTACCTCTCCAAAGGTGATATTGGTGAGCTTATATAGGTTTCGTGTGGCACAATCCTGGTAGGACTCTTACTCCTCCGCGCATAGAGTCCTTCTAGGATTACTCCTCCTTACGTAGAGTCCTTCTAGGATTCATACTCCTAGAAGATAATGCTTATCCTCTAACACCCTCCTCACTGCTTAAGCCAAGTGAGATGGCTTTGCTATGGTCGAACTCCTTTACAACCGAAGTAACATCTCCATATTAAACACCTACCACCTCTCCTACCTCGGTTTTCCATGCTTGGACCGAGCTTATCATAAAGAGCCGAACTATTTTCAAACCAAAGACCCTTCATGGACTTGGTACACCTTGGTTATCATGTGTCTCAACCGAACTACCAACATCATACTTCCAAACCGGAGTAAAAGTAAACCTCAAGCAACCGGGCTAACCCTCAACCGGTCTAACTCAGAAGCTATATCTCCAAACCGGGGTAACCCCCCAACAGGGCCATTTTACTCGGCCATTTTTACCCCGGCCCATAACGGCCGAAAACCTAGCTCGGCCCAATTTGCATATAAATTGCCCTCTCAATTACCCATTAATTCCACCTGCAAAGCATGATTGGGATTACCTGTCTACGAACCGAGCTAAAATTTTCAGCTTATCCAGCCGAGCTACTTCCCTTTAGCTACTCCGGCCGAGCCGAAAACTTCTTTAGCTTCTCTAGCCGAGCCAGGCTTAGGCCGAGCTAAGCACGTCCGGTCAAATGTCTCTTCAGTCACAGCAACTGAAGCGCTCCATATTCCAATGACACGTGGCAAACCCCTATTGGCTATTTGCAGCTGTCGCGCCGTCCTCGTGTTTCGCAACTTTTGAACAGTTCCCGCCTTCTGGCCTTTTACACAAAACACATTCATCATTTTTGGCCCCTCACTTTGCACTATTCATCTTCTCTGCCCTCTCTCTCTTGCTCTATTGTTCTTCATTCTCGTGTCTCAAGAGCTGGTGCCCTCCATTGCTGTGGCTTCATCTGCTTCTACCTCCAGCCTCTCTCCCTTCCTGGTAAGCTTTTTCTAATCTGCTTCTTTTTCCTACTGTTTTTTGTTTTCGCTTTTATTCCACAGTTGTTCATACCATATGTTTTTGCAAAACACCTTGTTTTTCTTCCACCGTACGTGTACTTTCTGAAGAACTTCACAAGAACACTTTGAACATACTGATTTAGCTAGTAGAATACCTCTTTGATCTTTGTACATGTTTCAACCGAACTAGAATACTGTTCTTGCTATATAAAAATCTAGGCAGACTGAAACCGAACTAGAACTTGGAGCATACCACAGTAGTTTCATAAGGCCAATAACCGAAATGAAAAACCCACCGCACTAGCCACTCATGAGCACATAACCGAGCTAAAACTTCAGGGGCCAAGCCAGCATTCAGAGTTCCCAAACCGAACTCAGAAAGCTGCCCCTTGACGTTCAGCCGGGATAACGAAACCATATAGTAAAACCGAGCTAACCGAATGCCCTGTCAAACCGAGATATCATGATCCTTTGCAAACAGATGTAGATAACATAGCACCCTGTAGAGCCGAAATAAGATTAGCCTTTTCTTGCTTTGTTTCTGTAGCACGGTCCTCGATCTGTGCTTAACAGCTTGTCTTTTCACTTTGCAGACTTAGGTTTCCAGGCACGCCCCTGCGCTCAGCCGAGCTACTGAGCACACTTTTTTCAACCGAAGTAATTTATTTATAAAAAATGGGGAAGTATAGGTGCCTAGTAGAAACCCCAGGTGGCCTAGCCGAATTCAGGAAGGACTACCAAATCCCAACCGATGTAAACCTGGTCCTAGCCGAACATGACATAGAGTCATGGGACAATGAAGGCTTTGTCCCTTTTACCATTCAATCCATAGTAGAGACCGGACTCAGATTCCCAGTCCAGCCCCTGATATGTGAATTTTTAAGACAAACCAGACTATGCCCCACCCAACTGTCCACCAATACATACCGAATAATAATGGGTATAGCCGCTTTAAACCAACAAACCGGTCTCAACCTCGGTTTAGCCGAAATACCACACCAATACTCAATAGGCTCAAAGAATGATGGCTGGTGTTATTACTTGAGAATACGCCGTGGCCGAGAAAAAATAATAAAACACACACCAGATAAGGACTTAAACGATGATGACTTCTTTTGGGTTTCGGGAAATTTTGAAGACTTTCAGGCCCAGATCCCTGGCCGAAGAATAAACTGGAAGAAAGGAGAGCCCGGTATCCATACTTCGGTTGCATTCCTTAATTTTGTTTATTTCGGTTTTCCTCTCTATAACCGAACTAACACTTGTTCTATTTTTTGCAGATTCAGCTTTCCTCCACTCCCAGTACGGTCACCCCAACCTAGGTGTTCTCCGCGCCGCACTGCGAGTTCGAGAGAGAAGTTGGGCTAAACTCCTCGACTTCGAACCGACTTATCGCTACTCCGGTCGCCGCAAAGCAAAGGTGACGGACTTCCTCCTAGAAGAACAACCAGAACCGGACCCAACCTTGCCAGAGATCGTCCTTGTTCCTCTAACAGCCGAACAAGAGATGGCAAAGAAGAACCGGATGAAAGCCATGCTTACCGCCACCACAAGGGCCGAAGTACCACCAACTCACCCAACCACAGAAGCCGTGGTAGCACTTCCCTCACAACAGCCATCCTCCTCACGCCGAGCTAAGCGCGCCCGGACTACTGAGACCGAGCAGCGTTTGGTTGATGAGGTTGACCCCATCCTTCCACCGAGCCCCGAACTGAACCTTCAACCGGAATCCTCTGACCGAGCTGCGCCGAAAAATAAATGGGCTCCACCCTTCGTCTTCAACAACCGAGATATCGACGAAGATGACTCCGTTGTTGCTGACAAGGATCATCTACTGGCCTTCAACCTGGCCAGGGGTGTTTGTCTTCCCAAAGACATGGAGCACCACAATAAGCAGCTAAACACCGAACTGAAGGCCATCCGGTCATCCACCAAGTCCATGATTTTGGTAAGCAGGACTGTTTTTTCTTTGATCAGTCTAATTTTTTCCAACTCTTAGTTCGGCTAACAAGGAATTCTCCTTTTGCAGGCCATTCAGAAGAACACCATTGCTCATAAGCAAATAATGGAACTTCGCAAAACAACAAGGCACGCAATAAGGGACGCCGAAACCAGGGCGGCCGAGCTGGCGTTGTCCAAACAAAGGTCGGCCGAGCTGGAGGCCGAGGTAGCTCGCCTGACCGGACTGGTTACCTCGGCTGAGAGCGACAAACAGCGCGCCGTGACCGAGGTGAAGGACCAATACTTATGGGAGATGGCGGAGCTTGAAAATAAAAAGAACGCCGAAATATCTGAGCTGAAGAAGAAGGCTGAGGACGCTTCCAAAGAAGGGTTCAAGGAAGCCGAAGCTGGCTACTCTCTGCAGTGCGAAGCTGCAAAAGAATTATTCTTCAAGTGCGGCTGGAGAGGTGCAGTAGAAAAGGTCGGTTGTGGACCTGAAACCGAGGTCTACAACGCTCCTGAGCACTTCATTCCGGCCTCACTGCAAGAGTATGCCGATGAACTCCAAAAACAATTTCTCGGTTCTTCTGACGACGATGATGATGATGATGACGATGAAGAGGCAGCCGAGACTCAAGCTATCCAAGAGCAAGGTGGCGATCAGTCAGCTCGGTTGGAGCCCACGATTGAAAACGTGGCGCCCGAACTGCCAACCGAGACTACTCTGACTGCAGACACCGGAGTACGTGCTGACCTTGGAGCCGATCTGGATGCCGAGATAGATGATCTCTTTGATTGAACTTATGCTTTCTACTTTTTTCTTTCTTTTATTTCGGTATTGGAACTATGTAACCGGGCTACGGCCCCACAATTGTACTTCCTTTGTCTTTCATGAAGAATCTTGAACTTTCATTCTGGTTCTGTACTTGCATGTTTGTACTTGTTTCATGTTTTCTTTTGTTGAACAAGTGTGATTTCGGTTAGCTTACATAACTCACTAGCCAACCACTCTTCAGCCATCCTCAGACTTCGGCTGGAGAGTACAAAGAGTTGGTTTAATCCAGCCAACCATCCTTCAGCCATACCCATACTTCGGCTGAAGAGTACAAAGAGTTGGTTTAATCCAGCCAACCACTCTTCAGCCGATATAACTTACTTCGGCTGAAGAGTACCAAGAGTTGGTGTAATCCAGCCAACCACCCTTCAGCCGATATAACTTACTTCGGCTGAAGAGTACCAAGAGTTGGTGTAATCCAGCCAACCTCTGAGTTGGTTTTTCCAGCCAACCAGAATAAAGTGTTTTGGTTTTTCCGACCAAAACGTCCTGCAGCCTGGATCCTTATCCTAGGCTTAGGAAAGGTGTTGGTTTAATCCAGCCAACCTCTGAGTTTGGTTTTTCCAGCCAACTCAGAATACAGTGTTTTGGTTTTTCCGACCAAAACGTCCTGCAGCCTGGATCCTTATCCTGGGCTTAGGAAAGGTGTTGGTTTAATCCAGCCAACCTCTAAGTTTGGTTTTTCAAGCCAACTCAGAATACAGTGTTTTGGTTTTTCTGACCAAAACGTCCTGCAGCCTGGATCCTTATCCTGGGCTTAGGAAAGGTCATAGTTGGTTATTCCGGCCAACTATGTTTACAATGTTAACTTTCTAAAGTTGCTCTCTACTGAAAACAATAATGCTGAAAAGAATCGACTTGTTTTATTGAGGAAGTAAGAAATTACACATGCTTAAAAGGGAAAAGCTAGAAATAAAACAACTTGAGATTTGCCGTATTCCATGGTCTGGGAATTCTTTTGCCGTCCTCATCTTCCAAGTGGTATGCCCCTTTGCCTGCCAGTCCGACCACTTTGTAAGGTCCTTCCCAATTAGGTCCCAACTTGCCGTCTCCTGGAACCAACGTGTTTCCCATCACCTTGCGAAGTACCCAATCGCCGATCTTGAACTGTCTTGGATGTACTGTTTTGTTGTATTTCCTGGATAGCTCTTGTTGGTAGGAGGCGATGTGAACCAATGCTCTTTCTCTTCTTTCTTCTGCCAAGTCAAGTTCTAATGCGATGGCTTCCCCGTTTAGGTCTGGATCAAAGTTTTCGCTCCGAATTGTGGGGAGCCCGACTTCTAATGGGATTACTGCTTCCATGCCATAGGCTAAGGAGAATGGAGTTTCTCCCGTTGACCGCCGTGGTGTGGTGCGATAAGCCCATAAAACGTGAGGAAGCTCTTCTGCCCACTTGCCTTTGGCTCTCTCCAACCTTTTCTTCAATCCGTCCAAGACTACCTTGTTTGACGCCTCTGCCTGACCATTTGCTTGGGGATATGCCGGTGTAGAGTTGTAGAACTCTATCTTATACTCTTCACAAAAGCTTCTGAAAATTCTGCCATCAAACTGAGTGCCGTTGTCTGAGATCAGTGCTTTTGGTATGCCAAAGCGAGTAATGATGTTCTGCCAGACAAACTTCTTCACATCTTTTTCCTTGATTGACGCCAAGGCTTCTGCTTCCACCCACTTTGTGAAGTAGTCTGTTGCCGCAAGAAAGAACTTCCTGTTGCCTGGTGCTGTTGGGAGTGGTCCCACTATGTCTAGGTCCCACTATGTCTAAGCCCCACATTGCGAAAGGCCATGGACTAGTGAGAGGTAGGAGTTCTCTGGTAGGTTGATGTATTTGATGTGCAAACTTCTGACATTTTTCGCATTTTTTAACATACTTCTCTGAATCCGCCTGCATGTATGGCCACCAATATCCTTGTGAAACAGCTCGGTATGCCAATGATCTTCCTCCTTGATGGCTGCCACAAACCCCTTCGTGTATTTCAAACAAGAATGCTTCTACCTTGCTGGGGTGGACACATTTTAAGTAAGGTCCTGAGAACGACTTCTTGTATAATGCCAAGGATGGAGAGAGCCAAAATCGCTGCGACTTGGCTCTTATTCTGTTGGCTTCTTTCTTATCTTCTGGTAGAGTGCCATCTTTCAGGAACAGTATGATGGGATCCATCCAAGAAGGACCTAATTCCGCACAACATACCTCTTCAGCTTCTGGGTCTTCAATACTTGGTCTGGGCAGATAGTCGATCAATAGAGGATGTGGGATGGAGGTATCTGCCATTGAAGCTTTGCTAGTTAATCTGCTCTACTATTCTCCTCCACCTTGTCTGTTCTATCCTCACCGCCTCGAACTTCTTGATCTCGGTTCTGACTAGCTCTTGGTACTTAGCCATTCTGTCGTCCTTTGCTTCGTAGTCGCCAGAAATTTGATTCACCACCAACTGTGAGTCACTGTAGACCATGAGTTCGGTGGCCTTCATGTAGGCCGCTGACTTGAGTCCTGCAAGAAGCGCTTCGTACTCCGCTTCATTGTTTGATGCTGGGAAGCCAAGGTTGATCGCTTGTTCCACTACTAGGCCGTCTGGAGAGATGAGGACTATGCCAAGTCCTGCGCCATGTCGGTTAGATGCTCCATCCACAAAGAGCTTCCACATCTCCCCAACAAACAACTTCCAGCATGTGGAGGGATCAGATGATGTTGTGGGGTCTGGAATGTCGTTGGGGCTTTCTTCATGATCCATGGTTGCGATGCCCTTGTCTTCGATGGGACCAAGTCATTGGTTGTGGCGAGTTTCGACTTGGTGTAGCAAGGTGCTTTCTCCTTGCATTCTCTACTATAGTGCCTCGGGCTCCGGCTGAGTAACCTGGACTAGGGGTTGCGCTATTCCGGCGTCAATATCCATCCCTAGTTCGATTGTGTCAGTCAGATCGATTGGGCAGACTTGGTGGCTTCCAGGAGTGAATTCTGCGACGAAGTCTGCCAAAGATTGGGCCTTTACTGCGGTTCTGGGTTGGAACTTCACATCATATTGTCCCAACTCCACTGCCCACTACAAAATCAGTCCCGATAAGTTTGCCCTCTCAAACAAAGCTTTTTAGTGGAAAGGCGTGAGGGCGACAATGGTGTGGGCGTGAAAGTAGTCGCCAATTTCTGGAGGCCATCATTAAGGCCGGTGCTAACTTCTCTAGAGGCAAGTACCTTGTTTGGCTCGGCAATGTCTTCTTGACATAGAAGATAGGTAGATGTTGGATTCATACGCTTTCGAACCAACCTTTGCACTTACAGCGTCTTTGAGAGCGCTAAGTAGAGGAAGAGTTCTTCTCCAGTCTTGGGGTGACAAGTAGTGGTGGAGAAGACATGTATTCCTTCAAACTCTCGAGCTCGGTCGCATTCTTCGTCCCCTCAAACTTAGCTTTTAATGGTGAAAGAATGGGCCTTAATTTGTCGAAGACCGGTGATGAATCGGTTAAGTCTTTGCTGCCATGCGGTGAGTCTTTGCACTTCTTTCACTGAGTTAGGCCTCTCTAACTCTTGAATTGCTTTGATTTGGGAGGGGTCTGCCTCGATACCCGATTGGTCACCGAAACCGAAACTTACGGACCCTACGAATCGCGCCGGCGTTAAAGGCGCGGCTTGTGTTGCCGGGATCTAGAACATCTCATCTAGGTCCCTTAGATGGTCATCCGCATCCTTGCTTTTGACCACCATGTCGTCGATGTAAGCCTCCATTGTTCTGCTCAACAATGGCTCAAACATCTTGGTGACCATTCTCTGAAACGTCGCCCCTGCATTCTTCAGGCCAAAGGGCATGACCTTGTAGCAGTACAACCCTCTTGGAGTGGTGAAGGATGTTACTTCCTGATCTGGTTCGTGCATGGCTATCTGGTGGTAGCCTCTGTATGCGTCAAGGAAGCTAAGCCTGCTGTGCCCTGCTGTTAGGTCCACCAATTGATCTATCCTTGGTAGAAGCGTCCTTTAGGCACGCGTTGTTGACCGTCTTGTAGTCGATGTAGACGCGCCACTTGCCATTCTTCTTTGGCACTACGACGGTGTTGGAGATCCATCTTGGGTAATGAACCTCTCTGATTGCCCCCGCTTCTAACAAGTTACCCACCTCTTCTGCCACTATCTCGGCGTGGTGGAGTGCCGATCTGCGCGTGCGTTGAATGACCGGTCTAGCAGTTGGGTGGACATTGAGTTGATGGCAGATGAAGTTGGGATCAATGCCTGGCATGTCGTATGGGGTCTAGGCGAACACTTCGATGTTGGAGGTCAGAAATTCCAAGACTTCCAATCTCTCAGTGCTGGACAACGACGATCCAAGTAAGAAGAACTTTTCTGGGTTCTTCTCATCTATTGACTTCTACGGGTCCTCCCTTTGCTTTTGATCAGCCGCTTTGCCAACATCCGCGAATAGTTCATTACTCTCCGGTTCTTCAACCGAATGAACATATCCTTTGGCAGCGCGGCAACCATTTGTTGCGACGAAGCACTGCTTGGACATAATCTGGTCCCCATATACTTTTTCAATTACTCCAGTATCGTTGGGAAACCACATCACTTGGTGGTAGGAGGATGCCAATCGGCGCATGGCGTCTTGACCATGTTACGCCCAAGATAATGTTGTAGGTGGAGGAACCTTTAACACCGAACTCCACTTGCTTTGTCACACTCCACTGCTGTTGGGAGAATGATTTTGCCGGTAGCCACTCGGCATAGAATTGAATCAATCAAAGGAGATCTGGCGGGGGCTAAGTCCTTGTCTTGCAACTTGAGTTGCTTGAAAGTTTAAGTAGTACATGATTTCGCGAGCTACCTTGGTCAATCGAGAATCCGGCAGCGTCAAAATCCTTGACTCGGAGGTGGCGACCAAGGCATCGTTATGTGGGCAATATATTACATCCAAGTCTTTATCCGAAAAGGACATGATGTTTGTGGCTTGTCCTCCCCTTTTGGCCCGGTTGGGCACTTAGCACCTCTCTCAAGTGCTCTGCCTTTTTGATTGAACCTCTGAGCTCGCATACTCGCTCCGGTTCAAAGACTCCATGGATCACGTTGATGATGCCTTGTGGCGGGGCGTCGATCGGCATCCCGTTGGGCTTGGTGTGATCTTGAAGGGGCCGCGCCCTCCTCTATGTATTTATCCGGTGGCTGCCGCCACCAACTCTTCGAATGTTGCCTCAACGGCGTGCAGTTCTTAGTTCGGTGCCCCTTTTCCTTGTGGAAGGTGCATCTGGATCTGTCATCATAGTCCTGCTGGGCCTCGCCTAACTTGGCAGGCCACTTGACGAAAGGCTCGTCTCGAATCTCACTAAGTATCTGATGATCGGTTTCTTGAACACCGTGGTTATGGCGATTCGGACTCTCAACCATCTCTGGTCTGGTCTTCATCATTGTCTACTTTGCCCGTCCGTTTTGGTTTGGCGACCTCGTATTGACCTTTCTTGAGGTCTTCTTCTCTAGTGTTATGGTCGCGCCCGGTTTTGCCTTAACGCAGCGCCATCCTCTTCCACTCTGATGTGCTGATGCACTCTCTCCATCAGGGCCTCCATGGTGAGTGGTGGCGTCATGGTGATAGAGTCCCTCGATCATTCCCCAGGAAGGCCTCTTTTGTCTTCTTGCGCAATGGCGAGGTTAGTTAGGCGATCCCAATCTGGTTGAATGTTTCGATGGCATTGTTGTATGACCTCGGGGTCTCCTTGTCGCCCGTGTCGATGGAAACAGCAAGTCGATCTCCACCGGAGTTTTTGTGTTTGTTACTGCAGGGTTACAAACGCCTCTGCCAATGCGCCCGGGAGGCTATCTTGCCCTCGGAAGCTTCTCAAACCAAGTTAAGCCTAGGTCGAGGCTTGAAGGGAATAGGATACACATCAACGCCTCATTCCACGGTGATCTGACCATAACTTTGGCGAAAGTGGCTCAAGTGGGTGTAAGATGCATCTTTCCTTCATACGTCGTGAATTTGGGTTGTAGGAAGCACGGAAGGCGCGTTCTCAATCTCTAGGGCGAATGGTGAGGTCTGCGGCCTCGCCAATGCCTTATCCGTGGTTCGTATGCCAAGTGCGGCCTTGGCATTCCCACCTCGGCAGCTTCCATGAGTCCAGGAGCCAATCGGCTGCAAGGCGGGAATCTGTGGGGATCAAGGCGTCTGGTGTCCTCCTTCCATCGTGCCTTTTCTTCCAACATGGACCTTAGGTCAGACGACCTAGGTAATTCCGTCTGTCTGGACCTCGTATGATGCGTATGTGAGGGCCAATAGGTACTCCCCTCAGTGTATGACCTCTCAGCCCTCGTCCTCTCAAAAACTGGTAGCGAGTCTGGAAGAATCTGGATCGCGTGTCGCCTGTCCTGAGGCTTCTGTGCTCTGGTTGAGAGGGTGTAGAATTCCTACCACGTCCCTCTGAGTGGCGAGGGGGCGTCTTATTACTACGCCCCTCTCCTGTCGCCACTTCTTTTCCTTTCATCTGGCGCTTCAGAGACTCCATGTCCGCCGCCATCTTACGGATCAGTTCGTCTTGCTCTCTGACGCGATCCTCCAGAATTTGAGGATCAACTCTGCGCCTTTGTCTTTCTGGGCTTTGCGAACGAGAGGGATGAGGGCTGCCATTCCTCCTTCGTCCCCTCGCATCCCTCCTGGAATTCTGCCTTTGTGGTTCCAGGTTTGCCATGGGAGGGACCAAAGGTAGGCCTTCGCGCCTTGCACCTCCCTCTGGAGTTTGTCCGTCAATGGCGGACTGAGGCAGTTCTTCGTTGTTCGCCATTGATGTTCGAGAAAAACTTGATCAAGAGGTCATTCTTGTCTGCTATTCCCACAGACGGCGCCAATTGTACGGGAAAGATTTATACCTTCTCGTATAATCCTGTTGATCAAGTCTGCGTTCCTCCGTACGACGTCGCCTGGTCACCTTAAAACACAAACGTGAGCTGGCCGGCGGGTGTATGCCGGAAACCTCTCCAATGCCTAAGTCAGAAAGCAAGACGAGTAGGCAAAAGCTCAATGTAGTCAGGGAGCAAAAGCTGCATTAGCTCTCCAAAGGTGATATTGGTGAGCTTATATAGGTTTCGTGTGGCACAATCCTGGTAGGACTCTTACTCCTCCGCGCATAGAGTCCTTCTAGGATTACTCCTCCTTACGTAGAGTCCTTCTAGGATTCATACTCCTAGAAGATAATGCTTATCCTCTAACACCCTCCTCACTGCTTAAGCCAAGTGAGATGGCTTTGCTATGGCCGAACTCCTTTACAACCGAAGTAACATCTCCATATTAAACACCTACCACCTCTCCTACCTCGGTTTTCCATGCTTGGACCGAGCTTATCATAAAGAGCCGAACTATCTTCAAACCAAAGTCCCTTCATGGACTTGGTACACCTCGGTTATCATGTGTCTCAACCGAAATACCAACATCATACTTCCAAACCGGAGTAAAAGTAAACCTCAAGCAATCGGGCTAACCCTCAACCAGTCTAACTCAGAAGCTATATCTCCAAACCGGGGTAACCCCCCAACAGGGCCATTTTACTCGGCCATTTTTACCCCGGCCCATAACGGCCGAAAACCCAGCTCGGCCCAATTTGCATATAAATTGCCCTCTCAAGAATGAAGTTGATTTGTCGTGAGTCATATCAACAATGAATTTGGTCTAAATAATTTGAATTTTGAATAATTTTTTAGATATTTTTTTGTAAGTTTGTATCATTGTTGTATTAACAAAGCTAATTTTTGTTTAAAAAGTCAAAAAAACCACGAAGTCATAAAAAGCTAAATATACCATCAACATTTTTCACTCACAAAAAAATAAAAAAATGTACAACTTTCCAAATACATTAATAATAAAAACAACTAAAAAATTAAAAAGTAAAAAGCCACTAAAAAAATTAACTCCAAACTTACCCACTACAACAAACAGCACTTTCGGCGACCAAAAAATCATTTTTCATCCCTGAAAGTAGAAGAATTGGCGACTAAAATGGTATTAGTCGCCAAAAGTGACCACTTTTGCCGACTAAAATAGTTTAGTCGCCAAATGCATAGTTATTGGCGACTAAAATCAATTTTGTAGCCAAAAGTAGGGGTTTTGGCGACTAAAATTCAGTTTAGTCGCCAAAAGTGGAGATTTTTGGCTACTAAAAAAAATTAGTAGCTAAAATGAGGGGTTTTGCCGACCAAAACTCACTTTAGTCGCCAAAAGTGGATGTTTTTGGCTACTAAAAAAAGTTAGTAGCTAAAAGGAGGGGTTTTGCCGACTAAAACTCACTTTAGTCGCCAAAAGTGCATGTTTTTGGCTACTAAAAAAAATAGTAGCTAAAAGGAGGGGTTTTGCCGACTAAAACTCACTTTAGTCGCCAAAAGTGGCCTAATTTTTTTTTTAGTAAATAATTTATTTTTTACATTAATTATATTGAATTAAAATAATTATATTTATATATATTATTTTGTATTAATACCGGTTAATATACTATATAAATAATATATATTGCATATATATTCATGTGAAGTTGTAGTGGCATCTTTGGAGGAGTGTGTTGCAAAAGGCTTGGAATGTGGGGCGGTTGGGGTTCAAACTTCAGAAAAGCAAAAAAAAAAAGTGCGTTTTTTTTTTTGCCGAAGCCTTTGGCGACTAAAATTTAGTCGCCAAAACTCTTTATTTTGGCGACTAAACCGTTCAGTCGGCGATTGAGTGACTATTGGCGACTAAATTATTAGTCGCTAAAGACCTGATTTCCAAAAGTGTAAAACACTATTGATGACTAAATTATTGGTCGCTAAAGACCTGTCTTTTGGCGACTAAACAAGTTTTAGTCGCCAATACCTACGCCGACGACGTATACACGACAAATGTGGCGACTAAAGAATTTTGTCGGGGAAAGTCAAATTTCGACTTTCGGCGACTAAAAACAGACTTTTGGCAAAAAAAAATTTAGTCGCCAAAAGTGATTTTTCTTGTAGTGACCCTTAGACAAGCGGCCTTCTCCACCATCAACCTTCCGTTCAAACTTACCTTTAGAGACGAGCCGCCTTCTACACCATTGAGCTCCATCTGACCAAATTACCGTTAAAACTGCAAATTCATAAATTTTATATCAATAATGCTAAGGAAATCAATAAATAAATAAATAAATAATGGGTTAATTACATTTTTAAGGGATTTTTGGCTATTACCCCCTCATTAGTTGCCTTTAAAATGAAAAGAACAATCCAAACTTTTTTAATTTATAAACCCCTTAGACAAATAAATTTATTTTCATTTTTTTAGACAATTTATCCTTAATGGCCACTTTTATATTTCAAATTTTAAAATAATATAACGTTTGATCTATATATTGGTTTTTAATCAAATTAGTAATTTTAGAATTCTCTCGTCAAGATTTATGTTGGCTATAAAATTCTTTAAAAAAAATCATATATATATTGTCAAAACTAACTTCAATGTCAAATTTTACTTACTGTGAAAAGAAGTAAAATTTTACTATTTATGTCAATTTTGATGATAAATTTTCTTTTTAAAGAATTTCATAGTCAACCACAAAAATCTCATTGATGGAATAGCAAGTCTGTGGCTATCTCCTTTGTTCCGGAAGGTGAAGCTTTTGCTATTCATCAAGTTTGTTTAATGGCTCAAGCAAAAAACCTTTCAAACATTGAGATTGAAGATGATAATCAGTCTGTTATCCATCTCTGTGTTTCATAAATAGTCCCTCCTTGGGAGTGCAAGGTCATTATTCATGACATCAAATGTTTCACTCAACAAGGGAGGTTTTCCAAACTGTTGGAGTCCTCTATCGGCAAACATGACAGCTCACTAGACAGCCCAATCCTATCTTCAAGGGGTTTGGCCAATTTCTTGGATGTCTTCCCCTCCCCTTGGCTTAGTGTCGGTTCTTGCATAGCTTGGTAGGGATGAGCAGCGGATATATCGATCCGTTAAAACCGACCGAACCGAACCGATCCGTCGCATTTTGGACGGATGCGTGATGACGAGCGGACGGTTGCGGATTGATTTTCTCCAATCCACCAATCTGGTGGATGGATGGCGGATTTCAGATTCCTTTGGCCACAACCGAACCGCCAAACCGCGAGCACCACTAGTAATTTATAAGACTTTGTGTTTTCAGTTTGTTTAAATATCTTGTTTGTGTTTTCAATTAAAAAAGAGTTTAAATATTCTGTTAAAAAAAAGTTTTTAACTTGAATATCTTTTTTGAATTGAAAAAAATAAACGTATTATTTATCTATATTTTTTAGTTTTTAAATCTATCTCTAAAAATAATAAATAAAAAATATGATATATACTGGTTGGTTTTTGTTTTCAAAAACAAATATAGATGTAACAATACAGAGACATACAATCTTTACTACTACTCTGTTCATGGTTTTGGTGGTTTGAATTGTTTTTATATTTTAAGAACCACAAATTGTAATGCTTTATGTAGATAAGGCATACTGTGATTGTGGTATATAGATAAGGCATGTAGTGATTGTGATATTCTAAAGTTTCAAACTTTCTTGCTTTAGATGAGGCATGCAGTGATTGTAATATTTTTTAAGTCATTGACTGTAATACTTTCTTCTTCTTTTTTTGATGAAGTGTACAAGTTGAATTATGTTGAAAATTTATAAAATTTTAAACTGCCAAACCAATTCACATCCATCCGTCAAATCACCAATCCGCTCAATCCACATCCGTCGGATTGACGGACAGATGAGGATTGATTTTCTCCAATTCGCCAATCTGGTGGACGGATGGCGGATTGGAGGTTCTGTGGCTGCAACCAACCCGCGTCCACCCCTATAGCTTGGTTTCTGGTGTAAATTTTTTCTCCAAAAAAAAAAAAGAAAAAAAAAAAAAAAAAAAACTAAATGTTATTTGATAGATCTTGACAAGAGGATTCTACAAAATACTAATTTTATCAAAAAAACAAACATTTAGATCAAAAGTTATATTATTTAAAGTTTAAAATATTAAATTAGCTTCTAAGGATATTTTATAATTGTGTGAGTAGATTTCTGACCACACTGCCAAATTAGTATTCAACTGGAGAGTACTGGCAAAATAGATGACGCCTGAATGACCTGTAACAGAAAGATGAGATTTCGGCGATGGTTCGCACACCCGGGGGTATTCCGACGATCAAGTCAGTTATCTCTCAAAGATAGCAAAAGTGCTTAACTCACTGTTCAGAATATAAAATGCCTACCTTAGACCCATGAAGGTGCCTCTCTTTTATAATCATCACAAACCTAATCCCAATAGATGCATAGCTTCAATGAACTTTGGATTACTGCTAATCTTGGACTCCCAGTAAGATTGGGATAAACTCCCTAAGAGTCTTATCTTTATCCAAACTGAAGCCTTCTCTCGTTCTAGGACTCTTGTCCATTATCCGCTTTTCTCGGACTCTAGTATCTTCGGAGATAGCCTCGGCCTAACCGAGATCACCTCCGCGTCATGATCAGGACATGTGGGACCTCGGCTAATACTTCGGTGCCACCTCGACCATGTGTTGCCATTCAAAAAATATGTCCCCACAACTGCCCCCTAGGTTCTATTACCTCGGCATCCTGAGGTGATGGAACCTATATCTTTTGATCTCATAGCACGTCGGCTAAGCTAACTCCATTATTTATTGCCGAAGTCAAGACTCATCGGCTCAACATGACCAAGATCTGTAATCCGTTTTCCCCAAAATGCCTTTAGAGCAAATAATTAAGTTGGTTTAAATTATTTAGCCGAGATCATCCTCCTAGCCGAGGTCTTTGCTTCATTAAATCAAGAACTCCAAGAGTTTTATCACGCATGTGAGCTGTTGTAGACACCCCATTTTTGACCGTCCTCAAGACTTGGACGTCACCGTTGGAACACTCGGTGATTATCCATGTGTGTGTTCGTTTGGAGTTCCCGGAGTTCTCGGCTCGCGTGCCGTGCCTCAGGACCTCCGAACTCGACCGTTTGTGTTTGGTTTTGCACCAAACACCTGTGATTTGCCTTTGAGGCGGGGAATGCCTTGAGGCATCCCCACACACCACCGTGGGGCTAGAGGCTACCGGGTCAGTAGTTGTCACCGGCAGTATATTGTGCCGATCGGCACTATTGTGCTGCGGCCTTTGTTTTAGGCGAAATGACCATTTTGCCACTGCCGACCAATGCACTAACGTGTGAGATATTTTCTCACAATTTGTATGCAACTTGTTTCTCCTCCATACACGTGTATGGAGGGATGGGCTTAGTGGCCAAGCTTGTAAGCTTTTGGCCTATAAGAGGAAGCTCTCCCTCTTGGCTTAAGGGTTAGAAAATTTTGAGTGTTAGCCATTGTTAGAGAGCCAAGCTCTGGTTTTAGGGTTAGAATAGATATAACTTCTATATCTCTCTCATTCCTTGTTTAACTAGGTGTTTTGTGCCTTACTTTTGCACACTAGCACCTAGTGTCCCACCTTCTCTTGGTTCAGAGGTTCTAGAGGTTAGTTTAGGTGATTCTTGGTGGATTGGAGCTCAAGGGACCAAGCACAACAACCTTTGTGAAGGTAGTCAACAAGGGTAAGAAACTTACACTTTATTCCCCATTTTTGCAACTTGTTTTTACCTAGTTTAAAACAGTTTTTGGGCTTAGTGTTTGGCACATAAAAGTTCTGTTTTAAGTCCTCTTTATTGTATATTAAGAGTGCTTTGTGGTTTGAGGAACTTTGACCACCTTTAGGCCTTGAAAAGGGCACTTTTGTACCATTTTGGAGAGATCCGAGATTTTGGTCTTGGGATCTCTTCACCACTGAAATCTTGAGGATTTCAGTGGTGAAGAGCATGCCTGTGAAGTCTCAAGAAGGAGAGGGCCACCCCTCTCCTTGATGTCCTTGAAAAGGACAAGGTTGGCTCATAAGAGAGCTCCATGTTTAGTTGTGTATTGAGCATGTTTTGGTTGTTTATCATGCTTATATTGTCATATTATAGCATGCTTTCAAGTGGGTTTTAGTACTCTTTGCATGATTTGCATAGTTACTTTGTAATGCCTTAATATTGCCTTAACATGACTAGCTTGTTAGCCTATATTTCTAGCATGTTTTAGGCTTGCATTTGTGAAGCTTGTAGGCTTATTTTGTCATGCTTTAGCTCTGTCCATAGCTATTTTGGCCAATCTTAGCATGTATTTTGTAGCCCCTTTGTATTTGGCTTGTAGGCCTCAAAAGCATGAATATGTGGTATGCTATTCTAGCTTTGTTTTTGATGGTTGGGACCATCTTCCATGCTACTTCAGTCCCTCATACATGTTTGATTGATTGCCTTGCATGCCTCTTTAATGCTTTAAAGGTGTGTGTTAAGTACTCCATGTTTTGGTCTTGTTGCATGCCTTCATGCTTAAGCTTCTTAGATGCCATCTAAGTGGACATTTGGCCTTGTTTTAACATGCTAGAAACCTGATTTAGGTTGTTCAATGCATGCCTTGTTTGCTTTGCATAGATGTGGTTCAATGCTCTCTTGAGCTTGCCTCAAGCATAGGCTAGTTGCATGCTTTGTTTGGCTTGCTTTGTTGCATGTTTTGGCCATGTGTTTTGTATGAATTTCAGAGCCTAAGTTGCATGCTAGTAGTCCATGTTTAACTCATTTCAAGTGTACTTGAATGTTGTTTATTATGCTCAAGTGTTGGTGTCTTAATATGTGCATGTGTGCGTGTGTGTTTAGACCCCATCTTTAGGCATCTTGGCCCTTTGTTCTTGGGCCTTTTAGAGCTGTCCAATTCATGTGTAAGTCCATTCCTACTTTGCTTTGCATGCTTGTATGTTCATACAACAATATTCTTGCATTGCATCGCCATATTGCATGCTAGATGACATGCTTAGGGTTGCATTTGGCATTGTGCATGCCAAGCCTCTTGAAGTGAGTTTGATAGAGGTTTGGCACCTTTGTTTGCATTGCATGCATTTGAAATCAAAGTTGCATTCTTGGTCCTTAGGGCCATCACGCGTAAATCTTGCGATTGGTGGCAGGAATCGAGGCACATGCCCTCTTAAGTCCATAGCATGATTTGGGATGTGTTTGGTGCATATATACCTTGAATTGCATTGCCTTGCCTTTTGTTCCCTCTCACATTGTGAGTTGCGAGTTCTGCGAGGACTTTGTGCCGACCGGCACTTTTAGTGCCGCCATTTGCCAGGTGACCGATAATGAAATCGGGCAGTGGATTCCTTCTTCACCGGTGGCTCCTGACTCGGCCGATGATACTTCCGGTGCTCGAGAGGCACTCAAGTTTTAGAATTTTGGAGAAAAGCGGAGAAACAGAGCACACTTACGCAGCGGTCTTGCGATTCAGCGAGTCCGGTAGCGCTGCGATCGACCCTCCTTCCAGGCATTTATCGCTAAATAGATTAATTATTTGATTTAATTAATTTAGTCGATTTGTAATATTTAATTAGCTAGTTTAGTTAATTATTTATTTATTCTGTAATTATTTATTCGGTCCCTCGAGTGAGGGCAAAAATGTAATAAGTGTGTGTGAGTGGGCATGTATGTCTTCCAATCCCCACTTCTTTCTAACCCTTTTATTTACCGCTTACGGTGGTAGATTAGGGCATTTTCAATTAGCATACCTTATGTAAATGCATCGTGCATCATTCATAAGTATTGCATACATTGGGCTCGGCACATCACGCATAAGCGCATCGCACTTTCGATTTCCAAATTGAATCGTGCTATGTGGTAGCATTCCCTATGCCATGTTAGGGTTAGCCGAGCCTAGTCTAGCTTACATCTATGCCTGTGTCGCATTAGCCACTTAACATGAAACTAGGTCATGCACGTTTGCTAACCGGGTTTTGTTCTTGGCGCGGAGTACGATGTAAGTCTTTATCGCTTTAGCATACTGCATGCGTGTGGGTGTTGCCATGACAGTAGGATTACCATGCGGCTAAATGCTTACGTGATAAACTGTATGAATGCCTGTGGGTGGAGGTTGGATTGTATGAGTTGGGAGTACTCGTTGAAATCCGTATTTTAGCCTACTTGCGAGTAGCAAAATCTAACACGTTTTTCAAAACAAAACGGATATGCAATGTTTATTTCCAAATTAGGCGATCTAGTCTATACTTTTGTGTTGTGCGCATCACATAGTGATTCTAGGTTAATAACAGGAATAAGAACGCATAAAGTTTTCAAAAACGGATATCACGGTTAGTAGAGGCGGTCTTGGACGAGGCGAAAGGTGCTCATAGTGACCTTCCCGATCGTACCCAAGCTCGAGCCAAGACCACTTTGGTGATGGACGGACGTGTGGCCTTGACCTTGAGTCGGGGTTTCCTAAATTCCCCATTTTAAAAATATTTAGGTGGCGACTCTGTGTCAGCCATGATCCATGTTTGGCACTACTTTTAAAAATCTGTTTTCCTTAAAGCGATTTGCAGGTGGACTCTTTGGTTGATTTAGAACCGACACACAAACTTTAAAGAGTCCGAAGTATGGCCGAGGTCCCTCATGGCGTTACTCACAGTTCTGGCGACTCTATTTGGGAATTTAGAGCTTGACTCGAACTTCGTGATATCTGTTTTGATTTCACTTATGTGTTTCTTTGCATTGCATGTGCATTAGTGCGCCTAGGACACCGTGTTGGTCATCTGCTATTCTGAGCGGTTTCTTGGAGGCTTGTCTTGTCAAGGCATGTCCATAAAAATTTGACGGTTCGGGCTCTGCGATGTAGAACACAAACCCGGTTTCTGGGGCACCCCTGACCATTCGACCTAGTTGCATAGTCGGAATCCATAGTGACCATCCCAAACTAGGGCGGGTTGCTTACCCGATTTAGGTTGTTTGAAACATTGCGTGCGTAGTAAAACCTAGTTCCGACAAAATAGAGACGAAGCCCTACCCCAACATAGGGGTGTATTGGCTCTCATTTACTTGCTATATGCTTTTAGAGTGTATCTCTCAGGAATGCATATACCGGTTGCAGTCTGCGTATCGACTGAGGCATCGATGTCGATATTTTGAGAATCGATTATATCTGTGGAAATCGGTTTGATTTGGAGCGATAAATCAGGAAACGATGATCAGTGATATAAATGCCGTTGTTGGCTACACGTGTTTGATCTGTCTGAAATTTGAAATACCGTCATTTTCCGTTTGATTCGAGAGATTGATGAGTTGATCGGGCGATTAGTGTCTTCTCCTTCTTTGGCGGGGTGAACATGAGAACTCTGAAGAGATTGTGGTCATGACGGCGCGTTGAGTCGAAACCATCCCGAGTGATCTTTCTTTGTTGATATACCACACCTTGGTCACCCATTGCACAACGATCTGGACTCCCGGTTCTATCAGGCTCGCGAGCCCACCACATTCGAGTTAATGGGGATGATAGGTGATCTCCAAAGGTCTATGGCAGACCTTGCTTATAGAATGTCAACCTCGCCACCGGTTGCACCGTATGCCGGAAATCTCGAACCCCAAGAGCCCCCGATACTGTGGCGGATTGTGATCGAGCTCAATCGATCGAAGATGACCTCCACCTAACGATGATGTACCGGTATCAACCCAAACCTCTCATCGGGCCGAGGCGAAGAAAAAGATAAGATAAGCGGAACCAAACCCCATTGAACAAGCTGCGTAGGCGTAGAGGCTTTGAAAGCCGGGAATGAATGAGCGGCGGTATCGCGATTATGACAAAAGCTATGGAGAATGCCTTCCCCACCCGCCTAAGGCGATGCGGTCGACGAAGAATCGGACCGAGCCCGTCATGCCAAAAGCAACTTCTCCCATTCCCAATCACGCAGGAAAGAATCGAAACCCAAGGCCGCACTGCCGACCCATTCGATACATCTAGCGAAGTGTTCAGACTCCAAAGTACACCGAAGCGCGGGCCTTCCATCCTCTTTACATGCCTTTGTCTAGGGCACTTTTGATTTTGGCCAGAAGGGGCATCTTCGCCTCTCGATCCTAGGCCACTCCCAAACCCCTTCCATGGACCATGATGCCACTCGATCTTGTCGCGTACCATCAACGATCGGCCATGCTCTTGATAATCGCTTCCGCCTCCGCCACGAGGTACAAGACTTGATTGATAATAAGATCATCCTTCCGCCAACCTCGGCCAAGTCAATTACTACGGAGTTCTTGGACTACGAGGATCTGATCTGAAGGCACTGAGATACATGAGTATGTGATCGGAAGATGAATCGCTGCGAACAACATTTGGTACATTTTTGATGTAGCGTTTGTACGCATAATTTTGAGTACCGCCAATGCTAGTTTTGTAAATCGACTTGGGTGTCGAGTCGGTCTTACATTTTGTTGATTAAGTTTGTCTCATTGTTTTGAGGCAGTCCTTTTTTAAGTGCATCTAATTGTAATGAGTCAATCCCTCTTCTGTATAGAATGCTAGGTGACTTGGGGTTGTTGCCTCAAGCACCGTTTTGTTTTGTAATTACTTCTTTTGCTTTCCTTTTGGTGCGCCTCTGTTGGAGCCAATTTACATCAGAATCTGAATGAAGCAGTAGTAGCTCTGGTGTTCCCATGTTTATTAGTGTGTTGGGCTAGTTGTGCGGAGAATCCGAATGGGGTGTGGCGCATTCACTTTGCTCTTTTGTGCCTTAAAGATTATTGCTTTGACTTAAGTTTTTTTCAAAACTTTTTGAACAACGTGGTGAAAAGCGAAGAGGAAGGAATTCCTCGGGTTTTCGCAACACTTTGATCATTTTGAGAGAAGAGAGGCATGCTAAAATTAATGAATGAAATCAGGCTTGTCAGCGTGAGTACTGAGAAGGATCCTGGTCCAATCCAGACTGGTTCCACACTATCTTCTGTGCGAGAGGTTTGTCGTTTCCTTGAAAACTTTCAAAAAACAAAATATTTTGCACAATTAATGCGAAGACCTGTGTGGAATCGCTCTCGAGATCGTGTAAGCCGGGATCGCTCCGATCTCGTAATTCGGTTTAAATCGATTTGCAAACCGGGATCGGTTCAAGGCGATCGATGTCACGAAAGGCTGTGTGGCGATTCAGCGACCCTCGAACAAGAGGCAAGAAAGCCAAATCAAGAAGATCAGATGTCGCCAAGAGAGGCTTGGGAAGCTAGATCAGAAGCCCCCCCCCTTTGAACTAGGGGCAAAAAAAAATATCCGATGTGCTCGAAGAGCCGAAGATGGATTCTTCTGCAAATCGATACAACAGCCACTCTTTTGGATGCAGATGACTTCAATCTCGAAAACCATTTGGCATGGACTTGTTACACTTTTACCCTTTAAGAGGCTCATTTGGGCGAAAACCGGAGGCGACCGAACAAAAGTTAGAGCAAGAGAAAAATAAAAATAAAAAAATGCAAAAAAAAATGAAAAAATGAAAAGGAATGAAAAGAATAGAAAAAAAAAAAAAAAAAAAAAAAAAGAGAAAAAAAGTAATGCAAAAAAAATATATAGGAAAAGAAGCTCGCAAGGTCGAAAACCCGCATTAGGCGCCTTGGCAAAAGTTAGAGCCCAAAAGAAAACAAAAGAAAAAAGAAGAATTGAAAAGAAAAAGAAAAAGAAAAAGAAGCTCGCAAGGACGAAAACCTACAACAGGCGCCTTGGCAAAAGTTAGAGCCTGAAAATAGTGAAGGTTAAAATACCGAGTACCTTGGCCGGAACTACGTGAGGCTTGATTCCCATGTTTGGGATCGTAGGCAACTTCGTCTGAAGTCCAGCCCCAACGCTTTCATAAGCGTCTCGGTCCATGTCATGGTTTTGGTCACTTGCCTCCTCCTAATCCGTCTCGGTCACAATGTGGAATTGCGTGATCAATTTTCTCTTGAAGCCCAACCGCCAACACCTTTCAAGTGGTTGTGTCCATATATTGATTCAAGCCATCTTCGACTTCTCGCGTCCAGGGTCGGTCGTCATCAATAAGGAGTGGCCTTGACATGCACGGCATCATCAAACAAGGGGCAACTTTCGTTGCCACCCATTGCCATCCATGTCCAAAAGTTGCCCTAAGTTACCATTCAAACTAGGGGCAACTTTCGTTCTATATTCCCCCTTCAAGCAAGGGGCAATTTTCCATTGCCTCCGATCCGAGGTTGCATGTCTCGAGGTAAGTTTCATACTTGTTGAGCATCGTTTATTTACAAAAATAGTTTTTGAAAAATTTTATTTGAGGTTGACTTATTTTCTCAAAAACTTTTCCATCTTTAAAATTGGACCATGTTTGGACCCCAAAGGAGAATTTTCGATTGCTCACGGCTGATTCGCATGATTTTCAAATCAAAAATTGAATAAGTGTGTTAATCAGGCTCTCATTTTGATCAAAAGCTGTTTTAAGAGAAAATAAAAAATGGTCAAAATAACGAACTAGGGGCACGATTGAGTCAGTCCTCTGTCTTCCCCAGATTAACCGGATTGCAGAGGCACTCTATTACTTGAAGGAATAGCCGCGAGCTAACGGCGTTGGATATGAAGCCGCAATTTCCTATTCATCTGTCATTTACCCTGGGGAGGGATGCAAAATGAGAGATTAAAGAATAGAGAGGAGTAAGTTGAGAGAAAAATGAGAGAAGGGTTTTTGGGAGAAAAAACCGAGCCTGAGGGTCGAGTGATGTGAGAGTCACACAAATCAGAAGGGGTGGGAAACCTACCCGGAGGAATTGGCTCCTCAAACCTGAGGTCTTTTATTAAAAAAAAAAAAAAAACAAAACATGTCCGTGTGTCGTGTCTTTTGACTTATCAGTCTCAATGTTCGCTTTGAGTCTTTTCCGAGTGTGTCTCGTTGTGCTAGGTCGTGTGCCTTTTGTTTCTTCGTTTGAGTCTGTCTCGTCGCGTCCTGTGGTAGGCTCGATACCCCGGTTGAAAACCCATCCTCTGTCAAAAAGCAGTTGTTTGTACTCAGGATGCTGTGCCATTCTCTACATCCGTGCAAGGCAAGAAAGGGAAGATTTGAGACATCAGGTGTTTCAACTGCAACCATATCGGTTTAAGTGATCCGTCTCGTCGAGATTGAAATTTGTTTGTTCAAAAGTTTCTTTGTGTCGGAATGAACCGAATCTTGAATTATGGGCTAAATCTGAGATCAATCCCAGATTAATCGGCGGGCATGGGCATGTATTGATTTGGGCGTGGCTTATTTGAATTATTTCTGCTAGTTGATTGGTTATCCTATTCTTTGATGCAAATGCTTGGTTGTTTTGTTAAACAGATATCAATGCCATTTACATTTGAGGTGTGGTATGATGCAATGCGATGCAAGGTATGAAATGTGCGGTATCGTAAACATACAGATATAACACTCTTTTAGACAAAAAGTTTGTTTATATATAATCTTTTCGATTACAGTTTTGGAAAGCAAAAACACACTGTGGCGATACATAGTGCTCTATCTACAAAAGGGAAAAGTCTGAGAAAATGAAAGAAAAAGCAATGATCTCATGATCATCATCGGTGGCCTCATGGGGATCCGCCCTCTTCTGGGCGAAGCCGGGAGCATCATCGAGCATCACTGCACGAGCTGAGCAGTGTCCCGGTCTCCTCCTCGATGCCCCCTCCTCTGTCTCCTCCTCGGACTCATCATCAGGGGCTGCGGCTCGCGAGCTACTCCCGCATGAGAATGCCCTCCTGCAGTGCGAGGCATACGCCATCCGGGTCGAAAGGGGAGGCCCGGTCATAGCAGCGCCACCTTTGGAGGGATCGGGAAAGGAGGTTGAAAGTACAAAGAGTAAACACATCGAACCGTGGCGGTCTATCGGTGTGGGATCACGTGTATGAGTCTGATTGTGTGAATGCGTGACGGTTTATCGATGTAATGCGATGTATGAGTACGATGTATGAAAGCCGTGAGCGATCTGTCGAATTTTTGTGCGATATAGCGATTGTGTGAAAGCGAATATGATTTGAGGCGTGGTCAATAGAACATACCGCAAGCCGTAGGCGGTCAAGGCGTCGAGTCATTGCGGCATCGGCGGGGAGGCATTCAACTCCTGTAGCGGGTATACTCGGAAGAAGTCTGCAAGAGTATTAAATACATCAGTATTCTGTGGGATATCTGAATAAACTGAAGTGAAATAACAATGCAAGATGCAGAAATAAAGTGATACATACCGGAGGCAAGTCAGGAATGCCAGCCAACTCATGACCAGCCGGAGGAGGAGCAAAAGGGATCTGGTAGGTCTCCCCGCTCTGCCCCAGTCGTCAACATAGTAGTGAGCGAATGGCACCAAGACTCCCTCTCCTCGCTTGCACCGCCTCGGACTCGAGCTCGAGCCCGCTGTGACGGTCCCGCTCCTGTCCCCACCTCTGCCCGAGCCGCTGGCACCGCAGGTCTCTCTGGATCAACTCGACGGCCACCACTCAGAGGTCGCATGATAAAAGTCCGGACGTACTCAGAATAGTCGCCCTCGCCTCTGAAACCGTCTGCCGCCCAGCCAAGGGTGTAGTCCACCATCTGGTCAACAGTGAACCTCTCAGTATCCCTCATATGCTCGGGAGGGTGAACCGGGACTATCTGCTCTGGCAACCCAAGGGTCTGGCGTAGAAAACGCTCCCCCAGGTACCAAGCCCGACAGACCGGGCCCTCCAAAAGAATCCGTGCAGAGGTCTCTAAGCGGCATATCGATCCTCGTCATCACGCAGTAAAGGAGCCCATGGTCGCCAGTGATCAAATCGAAATCTGATTTGTTATCTATTGGTATTGCAAATATACAGTGGAAAAACGAAACTTGGATGAACTACAAGTAAAACATACCTCTGCAGGGGTAATGGTGTCAAAGTAACGCCGGAAGAAGCTGAAGGTGTCCCGGGGTCGCCGTGTGCACCTCCCATCAAAGCGGCGAGAGAAGGGGACGGAAGAGGAGTCGTCGTCACTGCAGCTCCGGCACGGAAAGTGAGCATACACCCGGTGCAAAACCGATATCGAGCATCATCGGATAATAAAGGAATGTAGAACAAAGCAGAAATATCAGAGCCATGTGTTGTGCGGTGTATTGAGCAGAGGGTATAGTGTGAACCGTGTATGCGGTCGATTAAAGCGAATATGTGTGCATGTGTATGCGATACAACAAGTGATAAGCGGTACTGGTGTAGAATACTGAAAGTATGTAGAGCAAAAATGTAAAGCGAGAAGGAGACATACCTCCCAAGCCGCCAAGAGCCCCCGAGCAACGATCCTTTTGCTGGAAACCGAACTCATATAGCCATAGAGGGTGGCGAGCCGCACCACCCCAATCAAAACGCAAAATGTCTCGACATCCACCAGGCTTGAGGAGGCGAGAGGCACTGTTCGCCCGGTCGGCGAAGATCGTCCCCTAGCGAAAAACATCGCGTAATCCAATCGGCCTCCGGGTCATCGAGTTGCATCACCAAGGGCATCTTGGGCCCTAAAGCGCCTCAAACCAAGAGTAGCGGACAAAGCCGGGCGAAGCGAGGCGGAGTCTGCCGAGTAAATAGACTGGCGGCGATCCACTCGTCCATGTTCAGATCAAAGGGGATCGGATCACCCCCACCCCGAGGCCGTAAGCATCGAGAAGTCATAAGGGTCATCGTCATCTCCCCGGTCGCCGACAGGTGAAACGAATCGGTGTCCCACCACCTCTGCCAGTATGCAAGAAGAGGCCTCGCAGCGAAAGCCTGGTAAGTCCTCTGCAGAAAACGCCGAAGCCCTCGCTCGTCTCGATGTAGCGAACCTCCTCGAAGCTCTGCATACTGCGCGAAGCGACGACATTCCCATACCCGCGGATGGTATGGGAATCCCCTGTTTCAAAAAGTACGATTCTTGGCAATGATGAATACATGATTTATTCTTTTTCTAAAGGCATGAAAAACTTTAGAGTGAATATAGCATGAGTGCAAATTTTGATTTTAACAAAGATACGGGTCTTGCGCTTTACGATGAACTACAAAGCACGTGATGCGTCGGTATGTTTTGATGCTCTGTGTGAACTTAGTGCATGTGTGCACATTTTTTAGATTCAAGCGGATATCTCGGGTTTCAGTACCAAAGTGGATAGGTTGCGATGCGTGATATGTCGCTCTGTGAGGATCGATGTAAGCAGCGTGTGATATGTCTGCGTGTTTGTGTAGTTTTGTGCAAGTCTAGCATGCGTGCGAGTTTTGATTCAAATGAGCACCGTGTCGATGAATTCTGATGTGATGTGTGCCGTGTGTTTGGGTGATTCAGACTAGTGCAGTGTGTGTGCATGTGCGTCGGTCCTAAGCAGATGTCAGTTATGAAGTTGTCTACAATCAACTACAGTACAGTACATCAGAACTAAAGCAGTTAATGGGTTCAGTTAGCTATGGCAGTTGACAGAAAATCCTACATTGCAGAAGACAAAAGACAAGAGTGTTACCTCGAAGGCGCCAAAAGACAAGTGGGAGGCCGGCTCGCGCAACAGAACCTCCGGGTCCAAAGCCCTCTCAAAGCCGCGGAAGTGGCGAAGTACGTCGGTGTTAACGTGTATAGCCGGCGATAGGTCGCCGGATCGAAGGCGCCGCCGCTCGATGTAGAGCTCGACCGGGATCCATCTCAAGATCCGGGAGTCCAGACATGTGGAACATCGTCCGCCATGTGTAGTGGTGGTGAAAAAATGAGCGAAAGATGAAAACGGGCGGAATGCGAAAAGTCAACCGCAAAGTCAACCCCGAGAGGGAAATGGCCGAAGGTCGGAAGATGGGAATATCACGAAATATAGAGGAAACCAAGGGAACGAGTCCGAAAAGGTGAAAATAGCAAAGGAAATCCAAACAAAGATTTGTTCGTTGAAAATGTCCTAAACGCGAAGGAGATCGCGAATCCGACGCAAAATGGCGCGAAAACTCAAAGAAATGAGCAAAGGAGGAGAGAAAGAGACTCTAGAGAGAGAGAGTGAGAGATCTCGGGAAGAAAGTGAAGAAATAGGGCTTCAAGCCCTATTTTATAAAGCCCAAGGTGAAATGGCGAATCGCCCCGATCGAACTTTGCTTGGTCGGCACACATTTTGTTTGGCCGGCACCTTTTTGTGCCGATGAAGTTTTTATCACGGTGGCCGGTGGCCATTCCACCCACCGGTGGTGTTCCTTGGGCCTTGTTTGGGCTAGATGATCACTTTGGGTCTTCAAGTCTCAAGAAAATACGAGAAAATCGTCCCGATGCTCAACCGCCTCCGTTTGACTTGGACCGTCTCTACTATGCGTGGTGCTCAATTTCAGCGAAGATTGTATCCTTTTGTATCCTTTTGTCATCTACGGAGATCCAAAAGTTGCCCCTGTGTGTCACGTGCATCCATCATGTTGTCCGCGCGATCGTATCGCGCCATCTCGCACGTCTCTCGCGACTTGCACCGTTTTGCATTGTCATGTGGCATGCGTGTCATACCGCTTCATTTTGCACTTCATTTTCCATCAAATGAGGTACGTGTGCCTCATTTCGTATTTCATCGCATCTCGAGGCACGTACGCCTCGTTTTGCACTTCATTTTCCATCAAATGAGGTACGTGTGCCTCATTTCGCATTTCATCGCATCTCGAGGCACGTACGCCTCGTTTCGCACTTCATTTTCCATCAAATGAGGTACGTGTGCCTCATTTCGCATTTCATTGCATCTCGAGGCACGTACGCCTCGTTTTGCACTTCATTTTCCATCCAATGAGGTATGCGTGCCTCTTGTTTCGTTTCTCCTTCACTCACATTGTTTTCGCATCCCGTGTGATACGTGTGTCACATTATACAATTGCCCCGCATGGTCTGGCGAGACCTTAAACACGCCTGGTCCGGCGGGACCAAGAATGCGCGATGCGACGAGACCTTAAACACGCTTGACTACATTGTCCGTGCTTTATTACAAGCACTATCGCATTGCACTTTGCACCGCTGTTCCCTCCGGTCGTGAGACCTTAAACACGCCCGGTCTAGGAGACCTTAAATCCTCGGAGGTGCAAGACCTTGATTGTGTTAAGTCGCCTCATTGCATTTGGCGCTCATTTCATCTCGCCGTTTAGCGCACCCTCATTTACATTTCATTTTCCAACCTTTGAGGCACGTGTACCTCATTGGACTCCATTTTCCATCTTTTCAGACACGCTGCCTCAATTGCCCCATTTTGCATCGCATGCTCTTGAATCTTGTGTAACAGTTGCCCCGTCCGGGCGAGACCTTAAACACGCACGGTCTAGGAGACCTTAAGTCCTCGGAGGTGTAAGACCTCCGGTGCATTACAGAACACCTCATTGCATTTGGCATGCATTCCATAGCGTTGTGTTGTGCACCTCATTGCATTTGGCATGCATTCCATCGCATTGTTTAGCGCACCTCATCGGTTCGCCCCCTTGGTCCGGCGAGCCCTTAAACCCGCTCATTTGCATTATCATGCATCTCAAAGCAGCGTTGGCCAAGATTTCAAAAACATGCATTGTCATGCATACGTTAGCGTCGGTCTAGGAGACCTTAAATCCTCGATGGTGCAATTCCTTCGGTTTTGTCGTGCGAACGACTTTCGTGGTCTGTAAAGCCACTGTCTATGCTCATGATGAGTTCTAGAAGATCAATCGACGGCGAAAACTAGAGTTCGAACGGCTTATGCCTAGAACGCAAAGGTTCGAATTTCGAGACTAAAGTCTGGTTTAAATACCGGGATGTACCCTCGGCTTGAAATCATGGTAGCCCCATAGGTTGAGGCGGCGTGTTCACGCCTCAGTTTCGATCTTGAACCAACCTAGTGTATCGCCCGGTTGGTAAGATAGGGAAATCGCAATCATAGTCATTGCATCAACATGCATTGTCATGCATCATTGTAAATATTGCATATGTCATGCATTGCATTACAAAACAAAAAACATGCATATGTCATGCATCATTGTAGTATAGTGCATATGTCATGCATTTTCTGTAAATACCCATTGCATTGTAGCTGCATGCATCCATTGCATCACCTTCCATCTATGGCTTGTGCCTTTCCAAGTCGAGCTTGGTCTGGTATGTGCCCATGTTGTTCGTGTCGAAGCACAGTTGTCGAGCTTTTGTGTCCGAGCCTAGAGGGTAGCGGCACCGTTGCTGTGTTAGACATGGGTTGTATGTGTACATGCCTTTCCTAGGCAAGATTTGGTTTGGCCCGCGTGCCATATCCATTGTATCTATTCCATTGCATGCATCCATTGCATCACCTTCCATCTATGGCTTGCGCCTTTCCAAGTTGAGCTTGGTCTGGTATGTGCCCATATTTTTCGTGTCGAAGCACAGTTGTCGAGCTTTTGTGTCCGAGCCTAGAGGGTAGCGGCACCGTTGCTGTGTTAGACATGGGTTGTATGTGTACATGCCTTTCCTAGGCAAGATTTGGTTTGGCCCGCGTGCCATATCCATTGTATCATTTATCCATTTCTATTACATTGTAGTGTAATTGTTGCATCCGGCATTAGGATCATTGTTCTTTCATCAGCGGGTCGTCACCCCACTTATGTCAATCCACCCAATACTTGTTCTTGTGTCCGTGCGAAGTACTCATAGATCAGACATCGATCTATGGGAGACGGACTTGTTACCTCCATCAATCTATTTGACATTTGTGAGGTTTTGAACCGCTCATGATTGAATCATGATTCAATTGCCCTGCATGTAGTTCGCATTTAGTTTTAATTGCACTACATTTTCATTTGCATTATCTATACATAGTTTTGTATATATTGCATACCATTCAGCATTCACATTGCATATGACATGCATGTTGCTAAACATATTGTACCTAAGTTTGTTTTCTTTCCGAGCACGATATTGTATGTATGGCTCATTTACAGGTGAAACCGACGAGTCGCAGTATTGTATCTCCGAGTGAGACGTTTTGAGAATTGCATAATTCTCTTACATCCTTTCTACATTATAGTGTAGATCGTTGCATGTTAGCTTATAAGCTGCATGTGTGCCTCATTACGACTTTCTTTGCATGATCATAAGTTATGCTTGGCTTCTTGCATTTTCGGTTGCACTTTGCCCCGCCACGGGCGATATCTTATCGTTGGCATGTGTGCCTCTTGCATGAACTTCGGGTTTGATTCCTTAAGGGATACGTGGCGGCTTAAGAGTTCAACCATTTGCGCTTTGCATGTTTGTCCAAGTCTTGGCCTTGTCAAAATGGGTCGCCTCTCGGGCTTTGACATTCACTCCCGTCATTGTTATGACTTTCGAGTTCACGTCAAGAGGGCAATCAGAGACACCCCATTTTTGACCGTCCTCAAGACTTGGGCGTCACCGTTGGAACACTCGGTGATTATCCATGTGTGTGTTCGTTTGAGTTCGGAGTTCTCGGCTCGCGTGCGTGCCTCGGGACCTCCGAACTCGACCGCTTGTGTTTGGTTTTGCACCAAACACTGTGATTTGCCTTTGAGGCAGGAATGCCTTCGAGGCATCCCCACACACCATTTGGGGCTAGAGGCTACCGGTGGTCAGAGTTGTCACCGCACTATATTGTGCCGGTCGGCACTATTTTGTGCCGGTCGGCACTGCTTTTGGGCGAAATGACCATTTTGCCTGCCGACACTTGTGCACTTTTGTGTGAGATATTTTCTCACAGCTGTATGCAACTTGTTTCTCCTCCATACACGTGTATGGAGGGATGGGCTTGCTTAGTGGCCAAGCTTGTAAGCTTTTGGCCTATAAGAGGGAAGCTCTCCCTCTTGGCTTAAGGGTTAGAAAATTTCAGAGTGTTAGCCATTGTTAGAGAGAGCCAAGCTCTGGTTTTAGGGTTAGAATAGATATAACTTCTATATCTCTCTCATTCCCTTGTTTAACTAGGTGTTTTGTGCCTTACTTTTGCACACTAGCACCTAGTGTCCCACCTTTCTCTTGGTTCAGAGGTTCTAGAGGTTAGTTTAGGTGATTCTTGACTGGATTGGAGCTCAAGGGACCAAGCACAACAACCTTTGTGAAGGTAGTCAACAAGGGTAAGAAACTTACACTTTATTCCCCATTTTTGCAACTTGTTTTTACCTAGTTTAAAACAGTTTTTGGGCTTAGTGTTTGGCACATAAAAGTTCTGTTTTTAAGTCCTCTTTATTGTATATTAAGAGTGCTTTGTGGTTTGAGGAACTTTGACCACCTTTAGGCCTTGAAAAGGGCACTTTTTGTACCATTTTGGAGAGATCCGAGATTTTGGTCTTGGGATCTCTTCACCACTGAAATCTTGAGGGATTTCAGTGGTGAAGAGCATGCCTTGAAGTCTCAAGAAGGAGAGGGCCACCCCCTCTCCTTGATGTCCTTGAAAAGGACAAGGTTGGCTCCTTAAGAGAGCTCCATGTTTAGTTGTGTATTGAGCATGTTTTGGTTGTTTATCATGCTTATATTGTCATATTATAGCATGCTTTCAAGTGGGTTTTAGTACTCTTTGCATGATTTGCATAGTTACTTTGTAATGCCTTAATATTGCCTTAACATGACTAGCTTGTTAGCCTATATTTCTAGCATGTTTTAGGCTTGCATTTGTGAAGCTTGTAGGCTTATTTTGTCATGCTTTAGCTCTGTCCATAGCTATTTTGGCCAATCTTAGCATGTATTTTGTAGCCCCTTTGTATTTGGCTTGTAGGCCTCAAAAGCATGAATATGTGGTATGCTATTCTAGCTTTGTTTTTGATGGTTGGGACCATCTTCCATGCTATTTCAGTCCCTCATACATGTTTGATTGATTGCCTTGCATGCCTCTTTAATGCTTTAAAGGTGTGTGTTAAGTACTCCATGTTTTGGTCTTGTTGCATGCCTTCATGCTTAAGCTTCTTAGATGCCATCTAAGTGGACATTTGGCCTTGTTTTAACATGCTAGAAACCTGATTTAGGTTGTTCAATGCATGCCTTGTTTGCTTTGCATAGATGTGGTTCAATGCTCTCTTGAGCTTGCCTCAAGCATAGGCTAGTTGCATGCTTTGTTTGGCTTGCTTTGTTGCATGTTTTGGCCATGTGTTTTGTATGAATTTCAGAGCCTAAGTTGCATGCTAGTAGTCCATGTTTAACTCATTTCAAGTGTACTTGAATGTTGTTTATTATGCTCAAGTGTTAGTGTCTTAATATGTGCATGTGTGCGTGTGTGTTTAGACCCCATCTTTAGGCATCTTGGCCACTGTTCTTGGGCCTTTTAGAGCTGTCCAATTCATGTGTAAGTCCATTCCTACTTTGCTTTGCATGCTTGTATGTTCATACAACAATATTCTTGCATTGCATCGCCATATTGCATGCTAGA
Source organism: Camellia lanceoleosa (assembly GCA_025200525.1). Lineage (NCBI taxonomy): Eukaryota > Viridiplantae > Streptophyta > Magnoliopsida > Ericales > Theaceae > Camellia > Camellia lanceoleosa. The sequence goes on along the minus strand of CM045760.1, from coordinate 162,868,469 downwards.
TGACATGCTTAGGGTTGCATTTGGCATTGTGCATGCCAAGCCTCTTGAAGTGAGTTTGATAGAGGTTTGGCACCTTTGTTTGCATTGCATGCATTTGAAATCAAAGTTGCATTCTTGGTCCTTAGGGCCATCACGCATGGAAATGCGCGATTGGTGGCCCGGGAATCGAGGCACATGCCCTCTTAAGTCCATAGCATGATTTGGGATGTGTTTGGTGCATATATACCTTGAATTGCATTGCCTTGCCTTTTGTTCCCTCTCACATCGTGAGTTGCGTGTTCTGCGAGGACTTTGTGCCGACCGGCACTTTTAGTGCCGACTGCCGCCATCAAGCACCGATAATGAAATTCGGGCGGTGGATTCCTTCTTCACGGTGGCTCCTCGACTCGGCCGATGATACTTCCCAAGGCTCGAGAGGCACTCAAGTTTTGGGAATTTTCAGAGAAAGAGAGCAGAGGAAACAGAGGCACACTTGCACTAAGATGCAGTCAAGCGAGTCCCAAGCACAAGCACAATTTCTCCTTCCGAGGCATTTATCGCTAAATAGATTAATTATTTGATTTAATTAATTTAGTCGATTTGTAATATTTAATTAGCTAGTTTAGTTAATTATTTATTTATTCTGTAATTATTTATTCGGTCCCTCCGAGTGAGGGCAAAATGTAATAAGTGTGTGTGAGTGGGCATGTATGTCTTCCAATCCCCACTTCTTTCTAACCCTTTTATTTACCCGCCATTGGTAGATTAGGGCATTTTCAATTAGCATACCTTATGTAAATGCATGTGCATCATTCATAAGTATTGCATACATTGGGCTCGCATCACGCAACATCGCACTTTCGATTTCCAAATTGAATACGTGCTATGTGGTAGCATTTCATATGCCATGTTAGGGTTAGCCGAGCCTAGTCTAGCTTACATCTATGCCTGTGTCGCATTAGCCACTTAACATGAAACTAGGTCATGCACGTTTGCTAACCGGGTTTTGTTTTTGGCGCGGAGTACGATGTAAGTCTTTATCGCTTTAGCATACTGCATGCGTGTGGGTGTTGCCATGACAGTAGGATTACCATGCGGCTAAATGCTTACGTGATAAACTGTATGAATGCCTGTGGGTGGAGGTTGGATTGTATGAGTTGGGAGTACTCGTTGAAATCCGTATTTTAGCCTACTTGCGAGTAGCAAAATCTAACACGTTTTTCAAAACAAAACGGATATGCAATGTTTATTTCCAAATTAGGCGATCTAGTCTATACTTTTGTGTTGTGCGCATCACATAGTGATTCTAGGTTAATAACAGGAATAAGAACGCGTAAAGTTTTCAAAAACGGATATCACGGTTAGTAGAGGCCGGTCTTCGGACCGGGCGAAAGGGGGTGCTCATAGCTGACCTTCCCCGATCGTACCCAAGCTCCCGAGCCAAGACCACTTTGGTGATGACGGACGTGTGGCCTTGACCGAGTCGTGGTTTCCTAAATTCCCCATTTTAAAAATATTTAGGTGGCGACTCAGACCGCAAAGCAGTCCATGTTTGGCACTACTTTTCGAAAAATCTGTTTTCCTTAAAACGATTTGCCAGAGGTGGACTCTTTGGTTCAGATTTAGAACCGCAACACACAAACTTTAAAGAGTCCGAGCTGTAGCCGAGGTCCCTCGCGGGCGTTGCTACAGCTGTCACGCACAATATTTCAACTGTTTCTGCCACGCGTCCTGCCCCTATTGAGCCGTACCTGACACGCACCATCAAGTCACACCACTTGTGCGTGCGTCGTCTGACAAGCACGTCGCCCTAGGCACATTGATTGTAATTTTGCCGTCATTCCATGGTTTCGATCAAAGCCTATTTTCTCTCTCTATCTCTTCACTTTCGCATCCTCGTTCCCAAGCTCCCAGCCTTTTCTCTCTCTAACTTTTCTCTCCTAAATCCGCCATTATTGTTCTCGTGAAGCTTTCTGCATCCACCTTCACTTTCCCCTTCCGGTAAGGCTTTTGCTGCACCTCTCTGCTCATTACCATCGTTCGACACCGGCGTACTTTACACCGGCTTCATTTTCTTCGGTAAATCATTGTTCCTTCCTTGGTTTCAATTTCTTGTTTCACATTTTATTACCTCTGTTTATTAGCCACGTTTGAACATATTCATATGCCCCCACTCCTGTCTGTGCTTCAAATTTCATCATTTGTTTGCTTAAAACATGCTCTATTTCGCCTGTTTCTGGGTATACACATGTATCCACACATTTTGCCTACTTTGCCACTGTTCTTGGTCTTACACCTTTGCACACACTCTGTCATAGTGTTCTTGATAGGGCATCATCATTCTTGATTCTAAATCTATCCTGGCCGACGTCCACCTGAGGTTGGCTGGGGAGGATGACTCCATCATGCCCACAATTGACTCCATGTCTTTCCCAGTTGTAGCTTTCATAGAGTGTGGACTTAGGCTCCCACTCGACATCCTTTTCCGAGAAATCCTCAATTACTACAAATTGAACCCCATACAGGTCGCCATTAACTCCTACCGCATTATCAAAGGCATAAGAGCGTTAGCCAAAAAGAGAATGCTAGGGTAACTTTAGCCGACATCCAATATTGCTAGGCCATGTATGGCCTCAAGTTAGAAAAAGGCTATATTTACTACCTCAAACCGAGGTCCACAGAGTACAAAATTGTTGCCAACCTCCCAGACTCTAACAAGGGAGCCGGGGACGATTACTTCATTGTCTCGGGAAACTGGGAGTTTGCACTAAATGAGGACCTCCACCTCTACCCTCTTAGCCGAACAATTTTCATAGAGGGTAATGGTAAGAGCCAAGTGTTTATACTTACTTGTTTCCAAAGTCTTCAATACTTTGTTCTTTTTATACGTTCTAATGTCTGTTTTTCTTGCAGCTCTTCCACAACTGGCAAAAGACTTCCGTAAGTCCTTCTTCCCGAGCAAGGGCTTGAAGAAGCTGTTGGATCTGCTAGTTCACAAGCGGAGAGCTCCCCTATTGCTCAACTACATCCCGACATATAAGTCGGTCCTTCGTGATATCCCAAAGAAGAAAAGCAAGTCTCCTCCTTCCGCCACAACTCCTCCAGTAACTTCATCATCTCGGCCAGATTAGGGATCAACTTCCGATCTAGCTGGGCAACCATTGACCTCGGCTCTATACTTGATCCCTCTATCTCAAAGCAAACGTCGACGTCGAACTGCAATTGCTGCCGAGATGGGTCACAAGAAAGCAGTCACAGAAGACCTTCTGGCCGACATCCTCGACACTGTCAACACTCAATTGGCACAACCTCAACCAAAACCAAATCCTAAAAGACTAAAAAAGGCCTAGCCTAAGGCAACGGTGACTCAGATTAACACTGAGGACACCTTGCCAATTTCAAAATTGGCTGAGAGTGAAAAGACCCCCTCTGCCGCCGAGAAAAGGCCTGTCGAGGCCGAACCATCCCAATTAACTCGAACAAAGAGGCCGAGGTCTGAGCCCGCAACAACCTCGAGCTCTATGAAATCAGATGCCCTCTGGGCTCCCCCCATTACCATAGAGGACAAGCCAGTCAGAGTTGGTGATAGCGCGACTAATCTTGAGGTCGGGGTTGCACTCTCTACGGCTTTGCTCCTTTCAAATGATCTCAATCGTAACACCGACATAAGCGAGTATGAAAACTTCGCTTTGATGCTGCAGATTCCATTCAAGTAAGTCCCTTATACTTGGTATTTCTCTTTCTCTATTTTTCCATACTCACAGGATTTTTATTAACTTTTGTTCTGTCCATTTTCTTTCAGGTGATCCAGTACACCCACTCCTTCTCAATGCAAGCTTTTGAAATGAGGAAGAAGTTGGCCGACAAGATCAGGGAGGTTACTGGTTTACAGAAGACCATCAAAAAGGCCAAGGCAAAAATGAAGACCTTGTCAGATCGGGCCGAAGCGGCCAAGAAGGCTCAGGACGAGGCCCAGGAAAAGGCCAATGCTGCAAAGGCTATTGCCAAGGTCCTTACGGCCCAAAAGAAAGAGGCCGAGGCCAAGATGGTTGAGGCCCAAAAGGAGCTTCAACATGCCCTGGCCACAAAAAAGGCCGAGATCAAGGCCGCCGATGACAAGGCGTATGCTAAGGGGGCGGCCGACGTTAAGGAGGACTATAAAAAGCAAGTGAAGCAGGCATGCAACAAGGGTCTCACCCTTGGTTGGATGGCTACCCTCAAAAAGCTTGATGTCCCCGAGGACTCCCCCCTCAAGAATGCTGGCGACCTCCCCCTGCCATTTTCCCCTACTCCAAGCCAATCTGAAGACGATTCCGAGTCCGAGGAGAATGCTTTGGTTAGGAAGAAGAAGGACGCTGCTGGAGCCAAGTCCCCCACTCTGAATGAGCAAGTCGTAAACTTGTCTCAGGATGAGGAGGGTGAGGTCTCCAAAGATACCACTCCTAAGACAACATCGGACATGCCTATCGCTGAGAAGAGCATTGATCAAACTCTTCAGGAAATCGATGTCGAGCTCGCGGCTGAGAGGGCCGCCGAGATGTCTTCTCAGCTGTCTTCTGAACTCCAGACCCAACCAACCAGAGATGCCGAAGAGTCTTAGTTTGATGTTTTTCTCTTTTTTCTGTACCCTGTACTTTTTTCTTCTTGAAACAAATGTAAGCTTTTATTTGGCCGATGTTCCTTCACCTATTCTGAACAAGTAATCTCCAATATCAGGCCGAAGTGCTTTTTGTATTTGAACTTCCTTATCTGAATGCAAGTATAATTTTCTTCCCTCAATGTGATTGTATGTTTATCTTCCTTTTACTATCTTGTATGATTCTATACTTAGAATAATTTTCATGTTTTCAATATACACCTTAACTGTGTAATCTTCTCGGTGTGGAATACTTCGGCTATTCCCACTAACAGTTTATTTCGACTCTTACCTAACACTTGAAAATATTCATACTATTTTCACAAGCGTTATTTACAACTTGCCACTTCGCTCAAGACCTCTGTCTTCTATTATCGCAACATAAATTTTTCTCAAAATTTCAATAAGTGTTAAACCATCTTCCTTTAACATAACCTCGGCTTAACTTCAACTTGTAAATTTTTCACAAAATTTCAACAAGTGTTAAACCATCTTCCTTTAACATAACCTCGGCTTAACTTCAACTTGTAAATTTGTCTCGAAACTTCAGCAAGTGTTAAACCATCTTCCTTGTAATTTCTAACTCCCAAGCAGTATTCTCCAGCCCTTTAATGTGAACTTAAGTTCCACTTGGGTTCTCATTAAGTATGTGGCTTTTGATCTTGTCATCGATGTCAGATTTAAACAAAGACTAGCCGAGGTTACCAACCTCGGTCTCTTTATTAGTCTAACTAGCATGCACTTGGCTCCAATCTGTGTCTGATTTTGCCGATATGACAAGTCCAGGTTAACCCAACTTAGTTCAACTCTATTATATGCAAGTAAAGTTTCTACTCTGCCATATAATAAGTCTAAGTTATTCGTCATGTTTCACTTAGAAACATCGCCAACTTAGTTCAACTCTATTATATGCAAGTAAAGTTTCTACTCTGCCATATAATAAGTCTAAGTTATTCGTCATGTTTCACTTAGAAACATCGTCAAGTACCTGTTTAGTCACCATACACAAGTTTAAAAATCAATCTAAAAACTTTTATTAATACTTCGGCTAATAACAAGAGAAAGCTTGAAAAACAATAAGGTCTAGTGATAGAAAAACTTTAGATTGCAAGTATTCCAGGGTCTTGGCAGCTCTTTGCCTTTACAATCCTCAAGCCGATATGCCCCGTTGCCCAAGACCGAGATGATTCTATAGGATCCTTCCTAATTCGAGCCAAGCTTGTCCTCTCTGGGATCCTTCTTGTTGCTGACGACCTTTCTCAGGACAAGGTCACCAACTTGGAACTCTCGCGGGTTCACCTTCTTATTATAAGCTCTGGCAAGCTGCTGCTGGTATGCCCCCAGCTGAATTGCTGCTTTTTCCCTTCGTTCCTCTAGCATATCCAGATCTTGGGCCAAGAATGCCTCATTAGTCCCATTTTCTACTCCCTGGGTTTTGATCCCTGGGATGCTAACCTCCAATGGAATTACTGCCTCTGTGCCATAAGCCATGGCAAATGAGGATTCCCACATTGATTTTCTCAGCGTAGTCTGATATGCCCAGAGTACGCTGGGCAATTCATCCACCCACTTTCCTTTTGCTGCTTGCAGCCTCTTCTTAATCTCATCCAAGATAACTTTGTTGGATGCTTCTGCTTGTCCATTGCTTTGAGGAAAACTTGGGGTGGAAAAATAATTCTTGATTTTGAACTTTGCACAAAAGCTCTTGATTAGCTTATTGTCAAACTGCATTCCATTGTCAGCTATTATTGCTCTTGGGATCCCAAACCTGGTGATGATGTTCTTCCAGATGAAGTTCTTCACATCAATGTCCCGAATCTTGGCAAGGGGTTCAGCTTCTACCCATTTGGTGAAGTAATCTGTTGCCACCAGCAGGTACTTCCTTTGTTCAGTTGCTTGAGGTAGTTTTCCAACAAGATCCATGCCCCATTGGGCAAATGGCCAAGGGCTAGATACCGGGTTCAAGTCTGCTGCTGGTTGATGCATCAAAGATGCAAACCTCTAGCACTTCTCACACTTCTTGACATAAGCTTCAGCATCTTTCTGCATGTAGGGCCACCAGTACCCCTGAGTAATGGCCCTATAAGCAAGTGACCTGCCCCCAGCGTGGCTTCCACATACTCCTTCATGTATTTTGTACAGAAAGTCTTCAACCTGTGCAGGATGCACACACCTCAGAAAAGGTCCAGCAAAAGATCTTCTGTAGAGATGTCCTTCTGATGTCAAACAGAACCTTGCCGACTTCAGTCTGATCTTATGCACTTCTTTTCAGTCATCTGGCAGCTTCCCATCTCTAAGGAATTCTATTATTGCATCCATCCAACTTGGTCCCATCTCCACACACATGGCTTCACCCTCTGTGCTCAGTGGTTCTATGCTTGGTCCTGACAAGTAGTCAACCATTATAGTTCTTACCTCTCCAGGCTTTATTTCACTAGCCAAGTTGGCCAGAGCATCGGCATGGTTGTTGTCATCTTGGCTTATCTACTGTAGTCAGTAATTTTGAAATAAGGCTACCAGTCTGCCCACTTCCTTTGCATAGGCCGACATCCTTTCATCTCGGGCTGCATATTCGCTTATTGCCTAGTTGACTATAAGTTGGGAGTCACAGAAGACTATTACCTCGTCGGCTTCCATGGCTGCTGCTAGCTTTAACCCTGCGATTAGTGCTTCATATTCTGCTTCATTGTTTGAGGCCTTAAACCCCAAACGAATGGATTGTTCCAGTATTTTCCCATCTGGCGATACTAGTACTACTCCTACCCCCATTCCTTGTCGGTTTGAACTCCCATCAACAAACAACCTGAAGGAGTCGTCGATGTAAATACTGCAGGGCCTGAGTTTCTCTTTGTTCCTTTATTCTGTTGTCCCTCGCTGGGTTTTTTCTTGCTCATTTGAACGTTGTATACCTCGGCTCAACGGAGCCTGATGTATGACGGTGTCTGGTGTGAACTCGGCCATGAAGTTGGCTAAGACTTGGCCTTTGATTGCTGTCCTGGGTTTGAATTCCAGGTCATATTGGCCCAAGGCCACTACCCATCTGACTATTCTGCCTGTTAGATCTCCTTGCTGGTCTTTGCATCCGCCAGGGTTTTACTCACATAGTAGACTGCGCTTTGCTCTTCCTTTTCTTCTTTGACTACTACTGCACTCACTGCATACTCTGACACTGCCAAGTATAAAAACAGCTCCTCTCTAGGCACTGGATTTGAGAGAACTGGAGTTGTGATCAAATACTTCTTCAAGTCGGCCAAGGCGGCTTCGCACTCTTCTGTCCATAAAAAGTCTGCGGCTTTCTTCACTAAGCTGAAGAAAGGTTTACACTTGTCAGAGCTTCTGCTTGTAAATCTATTCAGGGCTGCAGCCCTTCCAGTCAATATCTACACTTGCTTTGCCGATGTTGGGCTCTTCAATTCTAGGATGGCCTTAATCTGATCTGGGCTAGCCTCAATGCCCCTTCTGGTAACCAAATATCCTAAGAACTTACCAGACCCAACTCCAAATGCACACTTCAATGCATTGAGTCAGAGCTGATATGTTCTAAGGATGTTAAAGACTGCTTTTAAGTCTTCCAGATGACCCTCAGGTTCCTTGGTCTTCACGACCATGTCATCTATGTACACCTCCACAGTTTTGTCAATTAGATATCTGAACATCTTTGTCACCAATCTCTGGTAAGTTACTCCTGCATTTTTCAATCCAAAAGGCATCACTCTGTAGTACTACAGCCCTTTTGGGGTGATAAATGTAGTTTTTTCCTTATCTGGGGGGTACATGGCTATCTGATGGTACCCCCTGTAGGCATCCAGGAAACTCATCCTTTCATGCCCCGAAGTGGCATCTACTAGTTGGTCAATTTTGGGTAATGGGAAGCTGTCTTTGGGACAAGTCTTGTTCAGGCTAGTGAAGTCCACACAGACCCTCCACTTACCATTCTTTTTCTTCACAACCACTATGTTTGATAGCCATGTCGGGTAATTTACCTCTCGAATGGCTCTAGCCTCCAGAAGTCTATCTACTTCTTCTTCTACTGCCTCAACATGCATTAGTGTCGGCCTCCTTGCCCGCTGGATGACAGGTTTGGCCGACCTGTCTACATTCAGTTTGTGGCAAGTGACCTCAGGGTCAATGCGTGGCATCTCGTATGGTGTCCATGCAAACACCTCAAGGTTTGCTCTTAAGAATGCCTCTAACTCTTTTTCCTCTTCCTCAGCTAAGCCCGAGCTGAGAAAGAAGAAGCGTTCTTCATCCCCTTAATGGACAAGGATTTTTTTCAGGACTTCTTCACTCTTCTCGGCTGGCTCTTTGCCGACGTCATCCAGGACTTCCACATTCTCGTCCTTAATGTCTGCTGTTTCTGCTTCTCATATGCTGCAAGTAGACTTCATTGCTGCCATGAAGCAATTCTTCGCCTGCAACTGATCCCCTCTGACCTCCTCTATTCCATGTTCTGTTGGGAACTGCAATAGCTGATGCAATGTTGAGGGAACAGCCCCCATTGCATATAGCCATGGCCTTCCCAAGATAGCATTATAAGGGGAGGGGGTGTCGATTATGGTGAATTCTGTTTTTAGCTTCTTGATACCAGCCTGCGCCTCCAAACTTGCTGCTCCTAGGGGCCACGTCGGTGTTTCATTGAACCCAACCATTAGGCCATTGGACTGCTCCAAGTCGTCTTGGTGAAGACCAAGCTCCTTGTAACACCTAACATACATGATGTCATAAGAGCTGCCTTGGTCAACCAAGATACACTTCACTTGCCACTCTCCAATCTGGAGGGATATTACCAAGGCATCATTGTACGGATGCTGCATCATCTTCAGGTCTTCCTCAATAAAGGACACCACTGGTCCCTGGCTCTTGTCTGCCCTAGGTCTTTTCTTCCCGACCTGATACACATGTTGTAGGTGTTTTACTTTATGGGTTTCCCCCCTTATCTCATTCTCATTTACCTTCGAGTAAATCACATTGATCACTTGAGGTCCGCCTACCTGCGGTTGTGGTGCCGGGGTGGTGTCTTTGTTGGTGCTGGGCGCCTTGCTCGCTCTTCCTTGTCCTGGCCTCGTCCACCAGGTCCTTTAAATGGCCTTGTCTTACCAGGTCTTCCAAATGTGTCTTCAGGGCCCTACACCCCTGAATCAGATGTCCAGCCTCATTGTGGTAAGCACAGTGCTTGCCAAGGCTTCTTCCCATAAATTCGCCTGGTATCCTTGCTGGTGCTCTGTAATAGGGTTGATTTCGGATTTTCTCTAAGACTTTGTAGATAGGGATTCGGAATACAGTTGTGACTGCATGTGCAGCCCTTAATCCCATCTCTAGTTTGTTGTATCCACTATCACCTCGGCCTTGCTTCGGTGAGCTATTTTTCTTCTCTGGTTTCGACGCCTTTGTCCTCGGCGTGTGTTCTTCGACCTAGGCATATTTCTTTATCCTAGCCATAAGCTCCTCCATGCTTTTTGGCAATGTCTTTGCCAATGACTTTCGAAGCAGGCAATCATCCTTCAGGTCATTCTTAAAAGATACGACTGCCACCTCCTGGTTGCATCTGGGAATACGGTTGAACAGCTCATAATATCTTTTGGCATAGGCTCTAAGGCTTTCGTCCTCGCCAATTCTCAGAGCCATCAGGGGGTCCACCCTTAATGGCTGTAGTTTGTTTGTCACGAACCTGGCCACAAACATCTCGGCCAGGCCTTCCTAGGTTTTTACAGTTCCTTTCAGCAACTTGTGAATTCAGTCCGATGCTATTTCTCTAAAGGATAAGGGGAACACCTTGCAAAGCAACAGCTTGTTCCCAGTGTACAACGCCATTGAGTTCATGTACAAGCCGATGTGAAAATTAGGGTCTGACTTACCGTCGTATATCTGTAACCTTGGCATATTGAACCTTTTCGAGGCCTCAAATTTTTCCAACTCCACCGAGAATGGTGTTCTCGGCTTGACCGGAGAGGTTACCATGGTATCTTGTTGCTTTCTCTGGAAGTAACCCCTCAGATCCTCCTTAGTCCGTCCGGGAGCTCGACTATCAACAGATTTCAGCCTTTTGGTGTACTAATCCCAGTATCGTTGTGAGTCCTTTTGGACCTCTCTCCATTAGTTGCATCGAAACACAACTCCTTCCCCTGAACATGTCGATGTTCTTTGGGGTCAGCTTCCTTGGTGCGATGCGTCCTCTGTGAATCTCCCCTTCTTGATTCTCCTCGCCCGACCTCCCTTGAAGGTCGGTGAGAGTGTTCCTTGGTTCTATCGCGCTGAGGAGTCGCATGAGTTGTTCTCTGTCCCCCTGTCTAGGCATCTTTTTTGACCGCTAGAATCGGCGTATCTTGCAACGAGAACAGTGGTTGCATAACATTGTTTTGCATCATGAAATTGACAACCGATTGTAGGTCCACCGATTTGTTTGCCAGTTCCTTCATCTCGTTGTCCCTCCGTAGGCATCTATCTTTCCATACCTGGAGGTCGTCGTCGTTGTAATACACGCCTCAGTCTGGTTTCTTTGTTACTTCGCCTTCCTTGCCGACGTCTTTTTTTCCGTGATCCTTATCATGAGTCTCTTTGTTACAGTTGTCTTCCTTGACGTCAAGGTCAATAGGTTTCCCACTCCCAGTAGAAGTGTCGTCTCCAATCTTCTCTTTCTGTCCATTATTGGCCATCTATTCTCCTTTCTTTTCCATAGACGGCACCAAATTGTGTGAGTAGATTTCTGACCACACTGCCAAATTAGTATTCAACTGGAGAGTACTGGCAAAATAAATGACGCCTGAATGACCTGTAACAGAAAGATGAGATTCCAGTGGTTGTTCGTCCACCCGGGGGCACTCCGACGATCGAGTCAGTTATCTCTCAAAGATAGCAAAAGTGTTTAACTCACTGTTCAAAATATAAAATGCCTACCTTAGACCCATGGGGGTGCCTCTCTTTTATAATCATCACAAACCTAATCCCAACAGAAGCCTAGCTTCAATGGACTTTGGATTACTGCTAATCTTGGACTACCAGTAGGATTGGAATAAACTCCCTAAGAGTCTTATCTTTATCCAAACTGAAGCCTTCTCTCGTTCTAGGACTCTTGTCCCTTATCCGCTTTTCTCAGACTCCGGTATCTTCGGAGATAACCTCGGCCTAACCGAGATCACCTCGGCGTCATGATCAGGACACGTGGCACCTTGGCTGATATTTCGGTGCCACCTCGGCCACGTGTTGCCATTCAAAAATTATGTCCCCACAATAATAATGATGTATACTAAATTTTTTAAAGAAAATATTTTGTACTTGTCATTAATGTATTAAAATTTTATGAGTAAAATTCATTTAATCCCTTGTGGTTTAACCGTAGAACACTTTACTCTTGTATTTTAAAAGTAGCCAATTATCCTCTTATGATTTTGGTCGTTTTGTAAATCACCTATGTATTGTCAATATTTCTGTCCAAATTGACAGAGTTTGTACCTCACGCTCCATAAATTCGAGTTGATAAGAAACTAAATCAATTAAAAAGGCCAAATATGATATAAAAACACAATTTTGCCCTTAACTTCATGTTATTTCCCAAAAAAATCCTTATCATCTTCAACCCTAATCATAAAAGCACCCCAATAAGGCCCTAACATCCAGCCACCTTACTGTCACTATTAGGCTCGTCATCTCCCATCGCTGATATGGTGACAAGAAAGATGACGTCTTATGCTGCAATCATCGTCGACATCTATGCTTTTCGTTACTGTGACCCTACTTCAATATCTACTCTTTGATTGTCGAGATGTCTGCCATAGATGTCCGACGGTGAGAATCATGGAGGGATGTACAATTTTGATCTTGTTTTTCTTGATTATATATATATATATACATATACAAAAACTTGTGTATAAATAAACATGTACGTGTACCCAATTTGATGCATATATATAAATATTTATGTATATAATGAGTTAACTCAGTATCACCCTTTGTGTAAACATGTGTATGTGTATATGTAATGAGTTGACACACTAATTCAAGAGGGTAAAATTGTAAATTTCTAATTCTGTTAACAGAGTTAGGTGTTAGGTGTTTTTCATTTTAGTTTAAAACCATATGGGATATTTTTGCCTATTTTCAAAAGACAAGCGGCAAAGTTCTCTGGGGCTAAACCACAGAGGTAAAATGAATTTTGTCCAAATTTTATTATGAGAATGCTTTGAGTAAATCCCTTTATTTTTAGTCCCCAAAGTATGAAGTTATATTATTTTTTAATATTTAAATTATCCAATTTGGTCTCAAATATATAAAAGTTTCTATTTGGTTCAAATATATACAAAATATTTCAATTTAGATCTCAAATTTTTAAATTACGTAAATACAGATTGGAGGAGGGTGAGAAGCCGCAAACATGTCGACTAATGAATTCTTACTTATGGTAGTGGAGTCCAGATCCTCTATAGAACTATCCTATAGTGCATCCTGTAGTGTCCCAAAACAACGTCGTTTTGAGGTATAACTTTAAAAAAAAAAAAAAAAAAAAAAAAAAAAAAAAAGAATCCATCACCGACTACACTCGCCAACAATCCCTCTCTAGCGCTGTCCACCATTCCAACACCACCACCTTCTCTGTGTAAAAACCCATCGTTGCTCTGGTGGCCACCCCAACCACCCTATCACCTTCTACTCCTCTATCACCGTCTTGTTCTCTTCTTCATCTTCTTCTACTTCTACTCGATCTCTTTCTACCTCGCGAAGTTATCAATTTTACACAAACGACGGCAACGACGATAAGGTGAAGGGAAATGTGTTAATTAGGTCGCCGGAGAAGCTCGTGCCGGTGGATTTGGTATGTTTTAGAGAGAGAACGGAGGAAAATGAGAAAGAAGAAGAAGAAAGAGTTGGGATGGGGAGATGTGGGTTGTGACGACGATGGTGAGGAGGTGGTGGCGTCGGATGGTAGAGGAGCATAAGCGGTGGAAAAGGGTTTGGGTCTAGAGAGGGGTTGCTGCCGAGGTCACCGGTGATGGCTTGTTCTTTTTCGTCTCTCTGTTTTCTTTTCTATTTTTGTTTTTTTGAAGTTTTGCCATCGTTTTGGGACATTACAGGGATGCACTACAGAATAACCCTACAGAGGATCTGGACTCATGCTAGCGTGAGGTGTAATATTGACACCATATTCAAATCATCCAATAGAAACAAGACATATGGCTACCTACGACAACAAATGCATGAGGACGTGTGAAAATACAAGTGGTAGTAGAATATGGGAGATAACATGAAGATGTTATTGGTGGATGTTGGGGCACCGCCACGTGGTGCCGTAATAGTGTTCTAATTGGTAGAGAGAATAGTATTCACAAATTTGTATCGAGTGATTTAAAAACATAAAGAAGTATAAAAATTTATAATTGATGAGATATACTATATTGTGGCATCGAGGAGCGTCAAATAATTTTTCGACAGCATGGTACCCATAGCAATATGCATAGCATAGCTGAGTCAGCACGGTGCAAAATCCAACGCTACTTTTCTTCAATCAGTCATCTTTTCTTTCCGGTAGAAGTAGCATGGTCATCCGCCTTGTTTGGCAACTAGAATTTTGATTAAAATAATTTATTTTTACAAAAAAAATTAAAATAATTAATAAAATAAAATGTCACATTTATACATCAATTTTTTTTTTCTTTTTCTTTTTCTCACAACTATCTATTTAAGTACAAAAAAAAAAAAAAAAAATCACAAATTATCCTAAACAAACTTTTTATTTTATTTTATTTTTTTTTACATCTTATTAAATAAAAGTCAATTAAAATAACCAAATTTTCAAATAAGGCAATAGAATTTGATTTCCTTGTAGATTCACTTTGAGCAATTTATTTACTCACAGGTTCATTCCCAAGTAGGAGTAGCAAGGTAATATACTTCAACTTGTGATTGAATTATCTAGTTAATTAATTGCAATTTCTCTTGTCTTCATCTCTCGTTCTTAACCTCTTTCTCGATTAATTTTCCTTGCAAATTGGTTATGAATTTGATACTCACAATGAAAATTCTCTTCATTGAGGAAAAAATGAAGAAAAAGAAACTCTACATAACCGTCTATTAAGTGTTTGGCTTAATATTAACTCTGTAAGAAATTTTCAATTCTTACTAACATGCGCTCAAAATTACTTTTCAAGCCTTCAAAAATAAAAAAACCAACAGTTGTGTTCTTACACCCAAAGCCAATTGAATAATTGGAGTCGTTTGAGAATGAAATCAAGACGTCACTTAGGGATGTCCTGAAGATTCACGGGTGTCTTGTATGCTTGAATCTTATAATGGATTTGATTTGGGTGTCAGGACTGTAGCCTTTTTCCCTTATTTGGTTTTCTACATTAAAATACTGTGTTATTTTCTGGTTTATTAATTCAAACCAAGGTTAAAAGTGGTTAATCAAAATCATCTAAATCATAGTGTTTAAGAAATTCGCCTATTCACCTCCCTCTAGGCACAACTAATTTAGGCTACAATATTTCAATTTTAATTCATATTACACTCATTTTATTTTTTATCAATAATTTGTTAGTCATATAAATAAATAAATAAATAATATTGTCATCTCTTTTACATTGAAATATTATTTGTTTATTCTTATATCTCCACACCATCTATATTAGTTCTTGTCACTTTAACATAATTAAAAAAAAAAAAAAAGTTAGTCTAATTATATTAAAATTACAATGTTTACTGTATTTTTTTCCGAATATCAGAAGAAGTCAGTGTAATTGTAATTGTAATTTATATCCAAAAAAAAAAAAAGATATGGATATTTATTTATTGTCAAAATGTACCAAACTTATTCTTTAAAAAAACTAGATTTCTCTCATGTCCATCATCTGGATTGGAGGATGCTATTCGAGTGATGGGGTCCATCATGAGTTTTGTTTTAATAATTTAAATAATTCATTTTGTAGAGCTTTGTATGTAAATCATCCATAAAAAATTAGATTAATCTTATATTTATAACCCATTCATTTTGTCGCATTTGTACAAAAAAAAAAAAGAAGGCAAATTACATATATCTCCCTCGAGATTTAGCTAAATTACAGATACCCCCTGAGGTTTCGAAAATTACAAATTTCCCCCTGAGGTTTATGTTTTCATAACAAATTACCCCCTGAGGTTTATATTTTCATAACAAATTGCCCCCTAATTTGTTATGCAAATATAGCCTTCAGGGGAGAATTTGTAATTTCTCAAACCTCAGGAGGTATCTGTAACTTAGCTAAACCTCGAGGGGGTATATGTAATTTGCCCAAAAAAAGAAAAAAAAAAGATAGTCCATTTTTAAAAAAAAAACATTCACCATTAATTGTTTTGAAAACAAATTCAATAAAATGAAGGTGTTACGAATGTCAGATTGACCTAATTTTTATTTGTTTAGGGGTTATGAATATCGGATCGATCTAAATTTTTTTATGGATGATATACACGCATGATCTAATAAAATGAACGATTTGAATCATCGAAACTGGACCTGTTATGAACCGAATGAGCCCAAATAACACTCTTCAATCTAAATTTAAACTTAAGGGAAGCCAATCCTTCTTTAAAATTTCTTTAAATCTGCATTTACTGCTAGTTTGTATGGAATGAAAAACCGTGCTGGTTAGCATATTTTTTCACATCATCCTTGTACTTTTTTACACATTTTTTTATAAAAAATTAAAAAGTACACTTATTTAAATCATTCCAGACAACCCCTAAATAAGTAACAAGTTGTTGAGCTAAGCTGAGCTGGAAGGAAGAGTCAGCAAGAGTTGGTTGTAGTTAGTCGAGATGAAAGAGTGAGTTAGTTAGTTAGTTAGTTAGTTAGTTAGTGGAGATGATAGAGTGAGTGAGTTAGTTATAAGCTGTTAATCTTCTAAAGAATGAGTGGGAGTGAGTTAGTTACCGTTGTGGATATGACATGATAGAGTGAGTGAGTGAGTTAATCTTTTGAGCTGGAAGAGTCAGCAAGAGTTAGTTGTAGTTAGTGGAGATTATAGAGTGAGTGAGTTAGTTAATGGAGATGATAGAGTGAGTGAGTTAGTTAATCTTCTTCCTTTCTTTGTTAAAGAATGAGTGGAGAATTGGGTGGCTTAGATTGGTGAGAGGAGGAATCAATTGGCAATGAGTGGAATTTGTGCTGACTCTTTCTTTTCATCATCTTCTTCTTCCTTTCTTTGTTAAAGAATGAGTGGAGAATTAGGTGGCTTAAATTGACGATTGGAAGAACTAATTGGCAAATGAGTAGAGAGGCCCTTGTGTTTCTTACATTATATTAATTAAGCTTGAGTGGAATGAGTGGAGAGGCCCTTGCATTCCTTGTATTATATATTATTGAAAGGTCTGATTGAGAAATGGATCGTTTGTACCAAAAAATGTGATAGACCATCCAAGACCTAGCTTTGATATCACATTAAAATATCCAACTCAAAATCAATTGACAATGAGTGGATGATCCTTGCATTATATTAATTAAGTTTGGGTGGCTTACATTGATGATGTGAGTTTGAGTATATCAAAATTGTGTTTTCAAGTTCTCTTTCTTGCTTTCCTATTTATGTATGCATATATTTTATTTTATTTTTTTTTGGAGCAAATTACGTTGATAGTTTTTACGTTTTGTCCTGTATATCATCTTGGTCCATATGTTGAAGATAAGAGTTGGGGATGGGTGTAGGATACACTTCTGGTCTAATAAATGGCACATGAACACCCAACTGAAGGTTGAGTTCCCAAAGAAGATAGAGCACAGGGGTTTGAATTTTTTCTTTTAGAAGGCCTCTTTTAGCATGGGAAGAGGAAGAAGTTGATGGTTAGAAGGTTGGCTGGGTTGTGACCCAAGAATCAGGCTGAACTGCCCTGATGCTCTACATTGGGATGCAGATCCATCTGGCCAGTTCACTGTAGCATCAGTATGTCAGTGGTGTGATACTAATAATGGACCTTGATTGCAAGTGTTGAAGCTGTTGTGGAACAATGTAGCACCAAATAAAGCCCAATTTTTTGGGTGGCTAGCTTGGAGAGGGAAGGCGAAAACAACAGATTTTCTACAAAGACTTGGAGTAATTAGTAGTAGTAAGGAGTTTACTTGTTGTGTGAGTGATTTTTTGATCACACTGCCCACCTTAGTGATTCAGCTGTAGAACACAAGCAGAATAGATGGCACAAATAACGACACAAAGAATTTAACGTGGTTCGGCAAAATTGCCTACGTCCACGGGAGGCCGAGGTAATTCACTATATTGAACAAGCAGTAAGAATTACAATTAACTCTCTGTAATTCTCTCTCTCACTTTGCTCTCTAAGCTTATGATTGTGAGTGTTACAATTCGCTTGTAATCTTCTCTCTTCTATCATCCGTCCCCCCCATTCTTCTCAACCTCTTCATATATATACCGGAAAAGTTAATGGAGAGGCCATCAGCTTTTAAGCTGGGTTGCCAGCCCATTGTTGCACTTTTGGCAGCTTTCCAGATAAAAGCTCTTCATTACTCCACATGGCTGCTTGTGGCCTCATGGCCAACTCACATGGCCTCATGGCCAGCAGTTTTGGCCTCAAGGCTTTCTTCACATGGCTGTACATCCACCTGACCAAGATAATATTATCATATTATATAGGCAGGTATGGCCGATCTGAGAGTTACCTCGGCTTAATTCTTCTTCGGTAGCACGGCCTTTGCATGTTAAGCCGAGGTATAAGAAAAGGAGAGGCCTTTGTCCCGGATTAAGATATCTTCGGAGATAACCTCGGCAATTCTTAGATTACCTCGGTAAAACTTACTGTGACACGTGGAACCTCGGCTGACACGTCGGCGTCACCTTGCCACGTGTTGATACTCAGAAATATAACCCCACAAATGCCCCCTAATTTCTATTACCTCGGCATACTGAGGTGATGGAACTTACATTGAGCATTCTTTCTCGTACGTCGGCTTAAAAACTTTCTAGCCGAGATCATCCATTTCAGGCCGATCTGTCTTCTTAACAAAACAAGAATTCAGATCAATACTCTTACGCGCATGAGTTGTCATGCACCATTTTTCGACCGTTCCACCGACGCGTTTTACCCTTATTGATCCGGTCGGTGACGCTACCAGAAGCCATCTTTTTCTTCGCTATACTGCCCGACGATAAGTTAACCCAGGCGCAATGCATGCTTTTGCCGCCGTTTCACTTTTTTGACAAAACAATTGTCTCTCTCTTCTTCTCTTCACTTTTGCATTTTGATTTCCTGGCTTTCTCTCTCTCTAAGGCTCCCTCTTCTTCGAATCTGCCATTGCTCAAGCTCTCAACTCGCCATCGCTCCATTCGCCTTCCCGTGAAGTCTTCACATCACAGCATCCGACCTCAAAGCTCATTCCTTTTCCTTCCCTTTTCTAGTAAGCAACTGGCTTTTCTCCTCCAGTTCTTGATTTATCCCTGAAATTTCTTGCCATTGTTGTTCTGCTCTAGTATTTAATTTGCGAATCATTCACCTGAATGCGTTTTTATTTCTTGATTTTACATATGAACATTTGCACTGTTTCTCCTCTATTCTTGGTCTTCCACCCTTTGTATTCTTGAATCTGAAGCTTCGCTCTTGCTTTTCTGTTTTCTAGATTTTCTGTCCTTCATATTCGTTCTTCGTAGATTTAGGTTTGGGATTTGCTTATAGAACCATCAATCCTTAGGAAAAATTGAAACAATTTGTACCAGTACAGACCTAGGTTTAGGCCGAGGTCCCAATAACCCTTCGAAAGTAACCTGTTTCTGTAGCCTAGTACTTTTACACCAAAAATCATGGGTATGTGGAGAAATAGGGTTAACACCCCTACTAAACTAGAGTTTTTTAGGCAAGAATTCTCCATCCCAGCAGATGTCCATCTTAGGCTAGCTGGTGATGACGACTCCATCATGCCTACAGAAAATACCATGCCTTTCCCTGTCGTAGCTTTTGTTGAGTGTGGACTTCGGTTCCCCCTAGATCCCCTTTTTCGTGAAGTCCTTCACTACTATTCTTTGAACCCTATGCAACTCACCATCAACGCCCATAGAACGCTTAATGGCATCATAGCCTTAGCTCAGCAACAGAATGTTAGGATCACTCTTGCCGACATCCAATTCTGTTACACTATGTGTGCCCTCAACCTGAAAGAAAAGGGTTACGTGTATTACCTCAAGCCGAGGTCTACTGAGTATAAAATCGTAGCCGACCTTCCTGACTCCAACAAAGGGGCTCTAGACGATTATCTTATTGCCTCTGGAAACTGGGAATTTGGCCCAGATGAAGAAGTCCATCTCTTCCCTCTTCCTCGAACGGTCAAGGAGGGCAAGGGTAAGAGCCCAGTATCAATTACTTAGTTGTTGGTTTCTTTTTTCAAGTCTGAAAAAGTTTTTATCTGTTTCTGATGTTATGTTCTTTTTTGCAGACGTTCACAAGCCGCCCAAGGACCTTCGCTAGTCCTATTTCCTTAGGGCCGACCTGAAGAAGCTCCTGGACCTTCCACTCCAGAAGCGCAAGGCTCCACTGGTGTTGAATTTCATCCCCACCTACAAGTCAACTTTGCCCGACGTTCCAAAGAAGAAGAAGAAGAGCGCCTTTCCACCAACTGCCACGACTCAAACCGCATCCACATCAGGAACCGATCAAGAGTCAACACCTGATCCATCCGATCAGCCTTCCACATCGGTACCATACTTGGTTCCAGTTCTAGAAAGAAAACGCCGACGACGACTTGTAAAAACTGCCGAAATGGTTCGCCCGAAGCCAGTCGTGCGGGATCTTTTGGCCGACCTTCCAACCGACGTGGATGCTGTACCGTCTCAAACGGTGCCTCCACCAAAACCAAAAAGAGTCAAGAAGGCCCAGCCAAAGGCCAAAGCTACTGAGGCCGAGGTTGAAGATGCTCTGCCCATCTCCCAACTAACTTCAACTGTGAAGACCACTTCTGCACCCGCCAAAAGATCTGCTGAAGCCCAGCCATCAGGGTCAACTCAGCCAAAAAGGCCGAGGTCGTCGTCTGCGACGACTTCGGGGTCCAGGGTTCCCAAAGTTCCCTGGGAGCCCAAAATTACACTTGAAAACAGGCCAGTTTATGCCAACGAAAGTGCCAACGAAAGTGCCGACGACGTGAACATCGACGTGGCACTTAGTACTGCAGTTCTTCTTGAGGGCGATCTTGAGCGTAATGCCAAGATGAGTGAATTTGAGAACTACGCCCTCATGCTATAGCGATCCGTTCAAGTAAGTCTCTGAATTTTTATAACTTGTCTTCATGCCACTTTCTTCATACTTGTTAGGTTTTGTAACATTTTGTAATAACTTTTGCCTTGTATTCTTTCAGGCCATGCAACATGCCCACTCCTTCTCCTTGCAAGCATTTGAAACGAAGGAGAAATTGTCCGAGATGGAGAAGGAGTTTGCTGCCCTTCAGAAACAAAATAAGAGTCTTAAAAATAAAATGAAGACTCTGGAAGATCAAGTCAAGGCTGCAACTCAGGCTAAATAAGAGGCTGATGAGAAGGCCGAGGCTGCTGAAGCCATTAAAAACGTTGCTGTGTCTCAGCAAAAGGAGGCCGAGGAAAAAGCAGCCCAAGCCGAAAAGGAGCTGCAAGAAGCCCTGGCCACCAAGGAAGCCGAAATCAAGGCTGCCGACGAAAAGGCCTACAACCAGGGTATGGCCGACGTCGCTGAGGACTACATGCTTCAAGTCAGGGAGGCATGCAACAGGGGATTTTCCCTTGGTTGGATGTCCCTGGCCAAAAAGCTGAACATCCCAGATGACTCGCCATGGCGCAAGGCTGATGCTATCCCTTTGCTTTTTCCTCCTCCTCTTCCAAGTCAGACTGAAGAAGCTGAGTCTGAGTCTCAAGCCGAAGATGAAGATGAAGATAATAACGAAGCCTTGGTGAGGAAATCCAAGGATGCCACTGAGACCAAGTCCCTTCCTTCTACTGAACAGGTTATCAACTTAACCCAAGATGAAGAGGGTGATGAGGTTGAGAAGGTGCCCAAGGTAACTCACCCAGTCCAGTTATCATCCGACCTTCTTCTGGCTGAGAGAAGTGTTGAGAAGACCCTTGCTGGGATAGACGCCGAGATCGCGGCGGATAAGGAAGCCGAGGTTGTAATGGAAAAGCATGCTGAGGTTGCGGCAGATAAAGAAGCTGTGGTAGAAGAAGACGCAGAGGTTGTGAAGCAAAAAGATGCTGAGGTGGTTCTTCCAGAGCCCTCGGAGGTTCCAGCCCAACCATCTGTTCAAGTTGAAGAAGTTTGAATGTCTTTTGTACTTTCTTTTTTTTTTTTGTTTTTTGGACAATGTAAGCTTCATCTTTTTGGCCGATGTGCCTTTCTTTGTGACTCATGAACGATTTGTTTTTTCTATGCCATACTGCCTTCACTAATCAACAATCGCTTTTTATCTCAATGCTTGTTAATTCTTCATTGCTTCAGATGGTTCTGACTTAGGAATATTTTGCATGATTCATATAATTCTTCCTTGCACAATCTTTCTGGGTTACATACCTCGAGTATAACAACTTCAAATTTTACTTCGCAAGATATCGACCGCAATCTTTTCATAAATTTTAACAAGTATAAAACATATACTATCCTCGGGGTTACATACCTCGGGTATGATAACTTCAAGTTTTACGTCGGCAAGATACTGACCTGCAATCTTTTCATAAATTTCAACAAGTATAAAACATATACTATTCAATGTTAACACTGCATACCTTGCTCTAGTTTCAACGAGTGTTTAAACAATAATCTCAGTCTGACCTGCTTGTAAATTGCTACAAATTTCAACAAGGATTAACATATACAGTAAATTTTTCTTAAGTTATAATCAAGTGTTAAACAGTGATCTACTTGTAAATTGCTGCAAATTTCAACAAGGGTTTAAATAATATACATAGCTTTTATTGCTGCAAATTTCAACAGATGATCATATGTCGGCTTAACTTCAACTTGTAAATTGCTACAAATTTCAACAAGTGTCTGAACATCTTCTTTGGCTTGACCACCTTGTGGATTGCTATACGTCGATTAGCAATAGCATCAGCTTCACCCCGACTTGTAAATTGCTACAAATTTCAACAAGCGAGGAAAGTAGTAATCTCGGCTTAACTTGAACTTGTAAATTGCTACAAATTTCAACAAGCGAAGCTAAGGAACCATCTCGGCTTAACTTCAACTTGTAAATTGCTACAAATTTCAACAAGCGAAGCTAAGCTTTGTATTCGGCCAGACCAACTTGTAAATTGCTACAAATTTCAACAAGTGGTAGGCTTTGTATTCGGCCAGACCAACTTGTAAATTGCTACAAATTTCAACAAGTTGTAGGCTTTGTATCTTCTCTGCCCCCACAGCATCTTTATCAATCATATGACATCGGCCAACAATAAGGATCTCTCAATGATAGAAAAATTTCAAATTACAAGTGTTCCAGGGTCTTGGCAGTGCTTTGCCCTCATTGTCCTCAAGTCGATATGCTCCATTACCTAACACCGAGGTAATTCTGTAAGGTCCTTCCCAGTTTGGGCCAAGCTTGCCCTCTCTGAGATCTTTCTTGTTGCCGACCACTTTTCTCAAGACCAGGTCGCCGACTTGAAAATCTCTTGGGTTGACCTTCTTGTTGTAAGCTCTGGCAAGCTGTTGCTGGTATACTGCAAGCTGAATTGCAGCCTTCTCTCTTCGTTCTTCCAAAAGATCCAGATCTCGGGCTAAGAGTATATCATTGGTCCCATTTTCAACTCCCTAGGTTCGGATCCCTGGGATGCCGACTTCCAGTGGAATGACTGCTTCTGTGCCATAGGCCATGGCAAAGGGAGATTCCCCTGTTGATCTTCTCGGCGTAATCCGATATGCCCAAAGCACGTTGGGCAATTCGTCTACCCACTTCCCTTTTGCTGCCTACAACCTCTTCTTTATTCCATCCAAAATTATTTTGTTGGATGCTTCTGCTTGTCCATTACTTTGGGGGAAACTTGGTGTTGAAAAGTAATTCTTGATCTTGAATTTCGCACAGAAGTTCTTGATAAGCTTGCTGTCGAACTGCGTTCCGTTGTCGGCAACAATGGCTCTGGGAATGCCAAATCTGGTGATGATGTTCTTCCATATGAAATTCTTGACGTCCACATCTCGGATTTTAGCAAGAGGTTCTGCCTCTATCCACTTTGTGAAGTAATCCGTTGCTACCAGCAAGATTTTCTCTGCCCAGTTGCTTGGGGAAGTTGTCCGACCAGATCCATGCCCCATTGGGCAAACGGCCAAGGGCTGGATACTGGATTCAAGTCGGCAGCTGGCTGATGAATCAAAGGTGCAAACCATTGGCATGGTTCGCGCTTCTTCACATATGCTTCTGCATCTTTTTGCATGTATGGCCACCAATACCCCTGGGTAATGGCCCTATGGGCTAATGATCCGCCTCAGCAGACTTCCACAAATTCCTTCATGAATTTCATATAAAAAATCTTCAACTTGTAAAGGGTGTACGCACCTTAGAAGGGGTCCAGTGAAGGACCTTCTGTAGAGATGTCCCTCCGCAGTCAGGCTGAATCTGGCCGACTTTAGTCTGACTTTGTGTGCCTCCTTGTGATCTTCTGGCAGTTTTCCTTCTTTCAGGAACGCAACAATTGCATCCATCCAGCTCGGCCCCATGTCCACACACATTGCTTCGTGCTTCGCGTTCCGTGGTTCTATGCTCGGGCCCGACATGTAGTCGATCATAATTGTTCTTGTCTTTCCAGTCTGCATTGAACTCACCAGGTTGGCCAACGCGTCGGCGTGGCTGTTATCATCACGGCTAACTTGAAGAAGTCGGCAGTTTTTAAATAACTCGGCTAATCTGATAACCTCACTTGCATATGCCGACATCCTTTCGTCCCTGGCTGCAAATTCTCCTATTGACTGGTTAACAATTAATTGTGAATCACAAAAAACTATTACCTCATCTGCTTCTGCTGCTGCTGCAAGTTTTAGTCCTGCAATTAATGCCTCGTATTCAGCTTCATTGTTTGAGGCCTTGAACCCCAAACGGATGGATTGTTCTACGATTTCTCCATCTAAGGATATCAGCAGCACTCCTGCCCTCGCTCGTCATCGGTTTGAACTTCCATCGACAAAGAGTCTGAATGAGTCGCCGATGTAGATGCTGCAAGGCCTGAGTTTTTCCTTCCTTTGCTCTTTTGCTGTCGGCTGGGATTCTTCCTGCTTGCTAGGACTTTGTTCATTTCGGCTCAACGGAGGCCGACGTTCGTTGAACTCCGGCGTGAATTCTGCCACAAAGTCGGCCAAAACTTGGCCCTTAATTGCTGTTCTGGGCCTGAATTCCAAGTCATACTGGCCCAAGGCCACTGCCCACCTTGCAATTCTTCCTGTTAAGTCTCCTTGTTGTAACAGGGATTTCAATGGATGCTCTGTTAGTATCACAATCTTGTGTGCTTAGAAGTAGTGGTTCAACTTCTTTGAGGCCATAACTAAGGCCAGCATTAACTTCTCCAGTGGTAAGTACCTTGTTTCAACGCTGGCTAAGGTTTTACTTACATAGTAGACAGCCTTCTGGTCTCCCTGCTCTTCTCGGATTAGTACTGCGCTCACCGCGTGCTCTGACACGGCTAAGTACAAAAACAACTCTTCCCCGGGCTCAGGTGTCGAGAGGACTGGAGCCGTGATCAGGTACTTTTTTAGATCGGCCAAAGCGGCCTCACATTCTTCGGTCCACAGGAAGTCTGCAGTCTTTTTTACCAGGTTGAAGAAGGGTTTACACTTGTCTGAACTTCGGCTTATGAACCTGTTTAGGGCTGCGGCCCTGCCAGTGAGCATTTGAACCTGTTTTGCCGAGGTCGGGCTCTGAAGATCTAGGATGGCCTTGATCTGATCTGGGCTGGCCTCTATTCCCCTTCTTGTTACCAGGTACCCTAGAAACTTACCAGATCCAACCCCAAACGCGCATTTTGATGCGTTGAGTCGGAGCCGATATGTTTTGAGTATGTTGAATACCCCTGCTAGGTCGGCAAGATGATTTTCTGGCTCCTTGGACTTTACGACCATGTCGTCGATGTAGACTTCCACTGTTTGGCCTATTTGGTGCTTGAACATTTTGGTTACCAGCCTTTGGTAGGTTACTCCTGCGTTCTTTAGTCCAAAAGGCATCACCCTGTAACAGTACAGGCCTTTTGGGGTGATGAACGCTGTCTTCTCCTCGTCTGGGGGGTACATGGTTATCTGGTGATACCCCCTATAAGCGTCCAGGAAGCTCATCCTCCCATGTCCAGATGTAGCATCCACCAGCTGGTCAATTTTTGGCAGAGGGAAGCTGTCTTTGGGACAGGCTTTATTTAGGCTTGTAAAATCTACGCAAACCCTCCATTTACCGTTTTTCTTCTTTACCACCACAGTATTTGATAGCCATGTCGGATAATTGACTTCTCTGATGGCCTTGGCTTCTAGAAGTCTGTCAACTTCTTCCTCCACTGCTTCGACGTGTATTAGCGTCGGTCTCCTAGCTCATTAGATCACGAGTTTAATGAATTGCCGACGTTTCGACATGTGACCTCGGGGTCAATGCCAGGCATTTCATAAGGTGTCCAAGCGAACACTTCTATGTTTGTTCTCAAAAAGGCTTCCAGATCTCTTTCCTCTTCCTCGGCTAAGCCTGAGCCGAGAAGAAAAAAGCGCTCCTCATTGCCCTCCTGGACGAGAATTTTCTTCAATGATTCCTCACTCTTCTCGGCCGGCTCCTTGCTGATATCATCCAAGACTTCCATGTCCTCGTCTTCAATTTCAGCCTTGGCTGGTTCTCGAACATTGCCAGTAGTCTTCATTGCTGCCATGGAGCAATTCTTTGCCTGCAGTTGATCCCTTCTAATTTCTTCAATCCCATGCTCTGTTGGAAAGCGCAGTAGTTGGTGCAATGTTGACGGTACTGCTTCCATTGCATGCAACCACGGCCTGCCCATGATGATATTGTATGGTGATGGTGTATCAATCACGATAAACTCGGTCCTGATCTTCTTGGTGCCTACTTGTACTTCCAAGTTTGTTGCACCCAGTGGCCACGTCGGCGTTCCATTGAAGCCGACCATCGGGCCATTAGATTGCTCCAGGTCATCGGGGTGAAGGCCCAGCTCCTTGTAACATCTAACGTACATGATGTCACAAGAGCTGCCTTGATCTATCAGGATGCGTTTTACTTGGCACTCCCCAACCTGGAGGGATACTACCAAGGCATCATTATGCGGGTGCTGGACCATCTCTAGGTCGGCCTCGGTGAAGGTTATCATCGGACCTTGGCAATCTTCCGGCCGAGGTCTTTTCAGTCCGACCTGGTTCACGTACTGCAAGTGTTTTACTCTTTGGGTTTCTCCCCGAATGTCGTTTTCATTCACCTTGGAGTGAATCACATTTACTACCCGAGGTCTTTCTGCCCGGGGTTGCGGCGGTGGTGGGGCTGCTTCGGCCTGAGGTAGTCCTGCCTGTTCTTCCCTCGTTCTGGTTTCATCGACAAGGTCTCTCAGGTGGCCTTGCCTCACCAGATCTTCCAAGTGTGCTTTTAAGGCTCTGCAACCTTGTGTTGTATGTCCGTTTTCATTGTGATATGAACAATGTCTGTCCGCATTTCTTCCCATAAACTCCCCGGGTTGCCGTGCTGGTGTTCTGAAATAGGGCTGGCTCCGAATTTTTCCTAAGACCTTTTGAATTGAAATTCGGAACACGGTTGTTACTGCTTGTTTAGCCGTCAGCTCTACCTCTGCCTTACTGAATCCGTTGTTACTTCGGCTTCGCTTCGGCGAGCCGTTCCCTTGCTCCTGTTTGACCTGCTTTGGTGCCGATGTATCCTCCTCGGCTCTGGCATACTTTTCGATCCTTGCCATGAGTTCCTCCATGTTCTTTGGCAATGTCTTTGCCAAAGATTTCCGTAGTGAACAATCTTCTTTCAGGCCGTTCTTGAAAGACACGACCGCTACCTCCTGGTTGCATTCAGGTATTCGGTTGAACACCTCGTAGTATCTTTTTGCATAGGCCCTAAGGCCTTCATCCTTACTGATCTTTAAAGCCATTAGAGAGTCCACCCTTAATGGCTGTAGCTTGTTCGTCACGAACCTGGCGACAAACATCTCGGCCAGGCCTTCCCACGTCCTTACGCTTCCCTTTGGTAATCTATGGAACCAGTCCGATGCAATCTCCCCAAAGGACGATAGGAATACTTTGCAGAGCAAAGGCTCATTTCCACTGTATAACGCCATTGAGTTTAAAAATAATCCAACATGGAAGTTAGGGTCTGACTTACCGTCATAGATTTGAAACCTCGGCATGCTGAATCTTTTTGGTGCTTCAAATTTGTCCAGTTCTACCGAGAATGGTGTCCTCGACTTGACGAATGAGTTTACCTCGGCTTCAGCGTTTTGTTCCCTCCTCTTGAGGTAGTTTCTCAAGTCTTCTTTACTCCTCCCCGGAGCTCGGCTATCTTTTGATTTTAGTCCCTTTGGCACACTACTCTCGGCCTCGTGGTGTGCCCGTTTTGACCTTTCTCCGTGGGCTGTGTCGAAGCAAAGAGCCTGCTTTTGTACATGCTGATGTTCTCTGGGTTCCTGATCCTTTGTATGATACGTCCTCTAGGACTTCTCTTGTCTGGGTTCCTCTCGCCCGACCTCCCCGGAGGGCGGATGAGAGTGCCTTTTGTTCCTGGAGCATTGTGATGCTTCAAGAATTATCTTCCTTCCTCCATTCTGAGTTTTAACTGCTGGGATCGGCGTATCCTGCAGTGGGTATGGCGGCTGCATGACATTGTTTTGTATCATGAAGTTGACGACCGACTGCAGGTCTGCCAACTTGTTTGCCAGGTCCTTGACTTCCTCATCCCTTCGTATGCACCTATCCCTCCATATCTGGAGGTTATCCTCCTTGTAGTATCTGCCCTGGTCCATCTTCTTCGAAGTGTCGCCCTCCTGGACGACGTTTTTCCCTCCGTGCCCCTGTTCACGGGTTTTGTCGTTGTGGTTGTCTCCTTCGATGTCAAGGTCAATAGGCCTGCCACTCGTAGCGGGAGTGTTGCCCCCGACCTTCTCATTTATTGCGTTACTGGCCATCTATTCGTCTTACTTTCCCACAGACGGCGCCAAATTGTGTGAGTGATTTTCTGATCACACTGCCCACCTTAGTGATTCAGCTGTAGAACACAAGCAGAATAGATGGCACAAATAACAACACAAAGAATTTAACGTGGTTCGGCAAAATTGCCTACGTCCACGGGAGGCCGAGATAATTCACTATATTGAACAAGCAGTAAGAATTACAATTAACTCTCTGTAATTCTCTCTCTCACTTTGCTCTCTAAGCTTATGATTGTGAGTGTTACAATTCGCTTGTAATCTTCTCTCTTCTATCATCCGTCCCCCCCATTCTTCTCAACCTCTCCATATATATACCGGAAAAGTTAATGGAGAGGCCATCAGCTTTTGAGCTGGGTTGCCAGCCCATTGTTGCACTTTTGGCAGCTTTCCAGATAAAAGCTCTTCATACTCCACATGGCTGCTTGTGGCCTCATGGCCAACTCACATGGCCTCATGGCCAGCAGTTTTGGCCTCAAGGCTTTCTTCACATGGCTGTACATCCACCTGACCAAGATAATATTATCATATTATATAGGCAGGTATGGCCGATCTGAGAGTTACCTCGGCTTAATTCTTCTTCGGTAGCACAGCCTTTGCATGTTAAGCCGAGGTATAAGAAAAGGAGAGGCCTTTGTCCTGGATTAAGATATCTTCGGAGATAACCTCGGCAATTCTTATATTACCTCGGTAAAACTTACTGTGACACGTGGAACCTCGACTGACACGTCGGCGTCACCTTGCCACGTGTTGATACTCAGAAATATAACCCCACACTTGTCCATTTTGCAAATCTGAACCAGAAACAGGGAATCAAGTGTTGTTACGCTGTCCAGGTGTGTGTAGATTATGTTCTGAGCTACTGGATTGGTGGGGAATTTGCTGGGCAACACCAGCAAGTATGGAGGGGCTGCTCCAGTGGTGGATAGGAGTTAAACTCAAGAAAAAGGAACATCTGATCTGGAAATCATTACCGATTGCACTACTATGGTCTGTGTGGAAAGCAAGAAATGATTGTGTTTTTAATGGAAGTCAACCAGATTATGCTGAGATAGCGGAATTGGTGAAGGTGAGGGTGGCTTTGTGGGAAAGATCTAGTATAAAAGGGTTCCATTTTACAGCTCAGGATTTTGTTTCAAATTTAGGGAGTGCAAGGCATTGCTTGAAATAGGTATTCTGCTACTATGTGCTATCTATTTTGGCTCATGTCTGCCCTGCCAGGGATGGACCGAGGGGGGGTGGCTGGCAGGGGCGACCGCCACCCCAAAGTTTTGAAAAAATCCACTAGATATAGTAATAAAATTACAATTTTTTTAAAATTATATAGGTTTGCCACCCCAAAGTTTTTGCAAAAATGTTAAGAACCGCCACCCCCTAAATTTTGTACTGTAAAATTCTAAAAATTCATTTATTTTTTTGATAAATACTAAAAATAATAATAATAATAATTTATTTTTTAAGTATGATTACTTTTTTATTTTAAATTTAGTAATGTTAAAATAATTGAGAATTTATTTGTTATTATGTTAAAGTCCTTTTTGTCTGATTAGGGCCAAATTTTTTTAGTTGTTCTCTTATAACTAAACAAAAAAATAAAAATAAATGATTACTTAAGAAGATACAAGTCTCAATCATATGTAGGTAGCAGTAGTCTACCTAAAGCAGTCATCATATATTCAAAACAAAGAAGCTTCTCTTTTCTCTCTTTTTCACAACCAGTGAACCCAAATCATCAGAACCGGTGACCCAAAACACAATCTCTCTCTCATGCATTGTGAGTCTTCTGGCGTTCAAGATCGTGATTCCTCCGACAGTACTCCAGTACACACACACACACACACACACTCTCTCTCTCTCTCTCTCTCTCTCTCTCTCTCTCTCTCTCTCTCCCTCTAAGAAGAGTTAGGGTTTATTATTCGGGGGAAAAAGATTAGACTATGAACTTGGCAATGCTGGTAATGGAACCATTTGTGTAATTCTCAGTCAACTATTTATACTTTTGTATTACATTTCTATTGACCTATTGCTTGTTATGTTAATTTTTTTATTGTTTACCCATTGAAAATGACATGTCCTTTGTTAGATTAGATTATATTATTAGTGTGCTTCTTACCTAGTAAGTAACAAAAATTGTTTAATAATTTTCAGGTTCTTAAATCAAATTGAGTTGAATGTTAGGTGAATTATGGTAAACAAAAAAATTGATTCTTTCTTTAAGAAAAGAGGTTCTCAAGATATAGATGTTAATGCAACTACAAAACCTTCCTTTGATAATGCTGAAGCTTCAATTCCTAAACATCCTTGTAAAGTGCCTAGAATAGAATCCAAAGAAGTTAATACATCTTCTTTGTAATTATATACGGTGAATGGAAACATCTAATTATATACTTTTATGATATTTGGGTAGAAATTGATATTGTATATCACATGCTCATTACAAATTTTTTGATTGCATGTACACTCGCCCCTCCGACATTAGAATCCTGCGTCCGTCCTTGTGCCCTGCTGTGTGGTATGGTGGTGATCTGGTGTGACTTTGGGGTTACTAAAGCTGGGTGGTTGAGTTTTTATTGTTTTTATTGGTGCTTTGTGGTTGGTTGGTTTTTCACCAACTTGGTATTGTGCTAGCAAATGATTGGGTGTATAAGTTGGTGCCAACATAGTTGAGATGATCTTCAATACTATGATGCTCTTTGCACTCGCCTTCCTTTATTGATGTTGTTGTATGTGTACTTTGTAATATGCGTTTCATCAATAAAGTTCAAAGTTATATGTACTTACTTGACTTAAGATTGAATGAAATGTAGTTTTGAATGTTCAAGAGAACTTGTTTGATCTTTGTCCATGAAAAATCTAAAAATCCCCTAGATGTTGATTTGTAATTATGTATTAATTTTAAGCAATATATAACAATCCCAATCAAACAATCAAGACAAATCGACACAATGATTTTACGTGGAAAAACCACAACTGGACACCTCCAACTATGATTAAAAAACCATGGGTAACAGCCACAAAACAATCCACTAAGAAGATTTAAAGGAATTACACAAGTATACTCTCAATAACCTAGCGAATCCAAGCCTAATTGAACCAACTTCTTCCAACCCCATCTTCACCTCGGAATTGTCTTTATGATGAGCCACTCCAGAATCCATCGAAAAACAACTCTCTCTCTCTCTCTTGTGTATAACAAACAAAACCTTTGATGTACTCTCTTTAAACCATGAGTTGAATACTCAATAAAAACATTAAAGAAAACTAACAAAATATCTCCAGATATAAATCTTAAGAACCAAAAAAAAATATAGAGGAATTAAATAGTTTTGGGAGAAAACCAACTATTTATAGAAAATCCAAAAGTAATCCTAGTTTTGGAAGAAATCCAATTACTTATAGAAATCCAAAAGTAATCCTAGTTTTGGAAGAAAATCAACTTCTTAAAGAAATCCTTGTCAAATGAGATTGCCAATAATAAAACTTAACAATCTCCCCCCTTTGGCAATGTCGTGACAAAACACACCTAACAAATAAAATTCTAATCACCCCAACCCATTACAACCAACAAATACAAACTTCTTTCTCAAGATTAAGATATGCAAAACAGCTATTAGTGCCACAATCTCCAAAACAACTATTAGTCTCACAAGAGTATATGAAAAATCAATAAACATATGGCTAGATTATCTTGAAGCATTTGAAGCATAAGATGGAAAACATGAACAGATGCGACTTGGAGATTTTAAGAACATGTAATATGAAAACCTGAAAACTTTAAGAACATGTAGCATGAAAACCTGAAAACTAAGACACATACTCCCCATTTTTTGTCACGAATTGACAAAGGAAGCGCAATCAACTAAAGCCATATCATAAGCCACACAAGCAATGATATGATGATGTAAATATCAGGAGCATGCAAGAAGGAAATAATAAGCAAACAGTGCATAGCAACATGCAAAACAACTAAAGCCAGTCTCCCTTACCAAACAAAACAAAGTGTTCATGCTAACAAACTCTTGTAATAATAAACCAAACTCCCCCTTACTAAAAACAATGAACAAGAAGAAAACGACAAAAAATAATATGGTGGAGCAAGCAAGGAATTTCTGATTTGTACCTTAAAACACACAAGATTATCCAAGAAGCACCAATACAAGAAAACACAATGTGCACAGCCTCTAGAAGATTCCCCATAAAAGAAAGTGATGCATTATGTGAAAAGCATAGATCCCATGATAAAAGTGTGTGTGTGACTCTTGGAGTTCGACAAACACTAGATTCAATCCTAGTAGTGATCTGAAAGTTGAACCTCCGACAAGAGAATCTAAGCACAACAAAGGAAAGTCAAACCACTAGGAATCAAGGGGTATTTGGTGAGTAAAGGCGGAGGCTCCCCCTCAATCAATGAATCATTTATTTTTTTTCTTTTTCACATTTTTTCGTTTCTTTCTTTTGCACATTTTTTTCTTTCTTTTTCACACTTTTTCTTTTCTTTCTTTTGCACATTTTTTCTTTCTTTTTCACACTCATTGGCGGCTGACACGCTCAAGAGTATGGAAACCGAACTAGAGAAGCATGGATATAATAAGGATAGCCTGGTGGTGCCTCTGAGGTAGCTTTTTCCTCATGCTTGGACTACAAAAGAACAGAGGGAAAAACCATGGAGATGCAAAAAGATGGAAGATGGCTAAGAGACTCAACATCACCCATGATATGCTAGTATAGGTCAATTCCTCTAGAAAAGCAAAAGATACAATGCCAGAAGCCTATAGAAAAAAATAATCACTGTGGTGGAAGACTCTGATATTTGCTAATTCAAGAGTGTGTACAGAATGAGACATACTAATCAAAGAACACACACTCTAAAATGAGTAATGACCACAGAAAGCACACATATTAACATGTAATGGATGTTCTTATCAATTCCAATATGCACCAAGGACCACTCAAAAAATTTAAGCTTGCAAAACCATATTAAGAAAATCTTTTTGGATTTTTTTTTTTTCATAGAATTTCCCTCACGAATTGTATCCATTATCACAAATCAAACAAGATCTTGCTTTAAAAGATTTGTAAAAAAAATAGAGCGACCCGCTTTGATACCAATTGAAAAATCTAGAAATCCCCTAGATGTTGATTTGTAATTATGTATCAATTTTAAGCAATATATAACAATCCCAATCAAACAATCAAGACAAATCGACACAACGATTTTACGTGGAAAAACCATAATTGGACACCTCCAACTGAGATTAAAAAACCACGGGCAACAGCCACAAAACAATCCACTAAGAAGATTTAAAGGAATTACACATGTATACTCTTAATTACTTAGCGAATCCACGCCTAATTGAACCAACCTCTATGTGCTTCTTCCAACCCCCCCTTTACCTCGGAATTGTCTTTACGATGAGCCACTTCAGAATCCACTGAAGTTTCAGGCTCGAATTCTTCAGAATCCACCGAAGAACAACTCTCTCTCTCTCTTGTGTATAACAAACAAAACCTTTGATGTACTCTCTTTAAACCATGAGTTGAATACTCAATAAAACATCAAAAAAAA
The DNA here is from genome assembly GCA_025200525.1 of Camellia lanceoleosa. Taxonomy (NCBI): domain Eukaryota; kingdom Viridiplantae; phylum Streptophyta; class Magnoliopsida; order Ericales; family Theaceae; genus Camellia; species Camellia lanceoleosa. The sequence continues at coordinate 162,834,205 of CM045760.1, read as the reverse complement.
ACTAACAAAATATCCCCAGATATAAATCTTAAGAACCAAAAAGAAGATTTGGAGGAATTAAATAGTTTTGGGAGAAAACCAACTATTTATAGAAAATCCAAAAGTAATCCTAGTTTTGGAAGAAATCCAATTATTTATAGAAATCCAAAAGTAATCCTAATTTTGGAAGAAAATCAACTTCTTAAAAAAATTCTTATCAAACAGGATTGCCAATAATAAAACTTAACAGTCCACCTACAGCATTAGACGAACAAATGAAAGTTATGAACTAATTGTTAGTATATTGTCTCTGTGCAGTACATCCTGGGAACCAAGATGGTTTTTCCTGGACTGAAGAAGCCAAAGGAGCGTGCTGACCTTATAGCATATCTGAAGCAGGCAACATCCTGATTCTTTTGCCTCATATATGAAGGGCGTTTATATTTTGCGGCGGTTGGAAGAGTTGGGTAAGTCGTCGCTAGTTTATTCTTTTTCCTGAACTTTAGATACTACCTATTTGTTTAAATAAGACCATTAAGGTCTCTGCTATGCTTTTGTGCGGAAATCTGATCTGAAGTTGAGAACTTTTTTTTTTTGTCTGTTTCTCCAATGATTAGAACTCATACCTAATTTGTTCATCACGATAATGGAATTAAAAGACATGGTTCCATTTTATGTGATGTGATGGTGTTTTATCATGGTATCACTTTGATTGTGTGTTGGATTTGTCTGCTGAAATCTGGGAGCATAGTTAAGGTTACCTCTTCTATATATCAATTTCGTTTTTCATGTTTTTAGAAACAAATACAATGAATAGTTAAAAAACATCTTACATTTTCATATCGTTTTTATTTGTGAAAACAATTTTAAAAAATTTGAAAAGGTTTGTTTTCATAATTTTTATTTTTTATTTTTAAAAATAGTTTGCCATACAAGTTTAATATTGTGTTTTTCAAAAATGAACATAAGAATGAGAAATGTATCAAACAGTTTAAGTGCTTTGAGACTGACCAACTAATTTGATGAATTAATTGGTTGAAAATGTTTGGTGGACCTATTACTCGTCCATTGAGAAATTAAACGCACGTTGCATGAGCTGATTATTTGAAATTATGTTGTATTTTACGTGATTGCACGTGAGGTCCAGGGTCACATGCCCCCTCAACTTTTGGAAAATTATGCTTTTGTCTCTTGTAAAAAAAAAAAAATGTTTTAATTTAAACCTTTCATGTAATGTTATGAAATTTTTATATCACTATTTTCTTTTTTACTTTTTAAATATATATCTATATATATGTTTAATTTGTTACTTTAAATGTTTAATAATGTTAAAAATTTCTTATAATTTTTATTTTAGAGAAATGTTATATATTACTGATTTTCTATCACCTTTTACATGAATACTCATAATTAGTTCATTTGTTTATAAATAATTATTACATAATTAATAACAATTAATAATATATTGCCATATGATTCAGTGATTCAAAGCGGTGAAAAAACAGCCCCTATATATTATTTATTCACCGCTTCTTTTATTTCTTTCTGTATCCCTCTCCATATCTCTTTTTGTGTGTGTATTTTTATATAATTTAATTGGCTAACTTGAACTTATATTTAAATATAACTTTTGCTTCACACTAAATTTTAGTTGCTATCAAATCTATCTATATATTAAGGAAAATGGTCTTTTAAAACCCAAGGCTTGTGGAAGCTCCAACATGCCCATCTTAATTTCTTGATTTTTTAATATTTTTTTTTTTAAAATTGATTTGGTGATTGGTGATTGGTTTATAATAATTACACTATTGACACGCAATAAATGAAATCCTAATTTCCTTACTTTTTGCATCCCCAAGAGACCCATGTAATTATGGTATAAATGCCTCTTAATTTTTTTCCCTCTTAATTTTTTTGTTTTGTTTTTTGAAAAATAAATAAATAAACACTTATTAAATTCTTTCAAACTCCTCGGTCAAACCCCATGTATTTAATTTATATATTAAAAAAAATTAAAACAAATATAACGCAATAAATGAAATCATAATTTCCTTACTTTTTGCATCCCCAAGAGACCCATGTAATTATGGTGTAAATGCCTCTTAATTTTTTTCCCTCTTAATTTTTTTGTTTTGTTTTTTGAAAAAAAAAAAATAAACACTTATTAAATTCTTTCAAACTCCTCGGTCAAACCCCTTTTATTTAATTTATATATTAAAACAAATTAAAACAAATATAAATATCTATAATTGTCCCGTGCATAGCACGGTTGATAGGCTAGTAAAAATTAAGTTAAATTGAATTGTGAATTTTGTTAAGATTTTAATGCAGTGATGCTCCTTCTGAGTTAATATCTTGACTCCACCAAGGATTATATAACACCTTTAAAACTTGGTTAATTCCATCATTGCTTTCCCCCCCTCTCTCTCTCTCTCTCTCTCTTCTTTTTCTGTTCTTTTTTTTTTTTTTTTTTTTTTTTTGGGTGGTATAAAGGACCTAACATATAATAAATAAATTATAGTACCAGAAGTTCTCCTGGCATCCAAAGTCAGTTGATTACTAATACAATAAGCTGCAGTATTGAAAAATTGAAATCCTAAATCTATGTTGTTTCCAATGCTAGCTAGCAAATCAGTTCATTTATTTGCTTCCCGGTAACAATGGTAGACTCTGGTGATCCCCAGCTTGCTCATTAAGTAGTTCAACTAAGAATGATGTTACTTGACAGGGATAGGCCCATAGAGCCCACGGCCCACCATTCAAACCCCATTATACAACCCGGTTGGCCAAACCCAACACAGCTGGAGTCCAACTAGACAGGAAAGACCAATGATGCTCGGACAAGTGGCAGGCGCAGAGCAGACCACGTCAGCAGACAAAGATCTGCAAAGTTATTGCCACAGCACATCACCATTAATGCAGCCCATCACAGCATTTATTGCGACAACACCTCTCAGCCGGAATCACACCCCCTCGCCCTGAACAAGGCGAACCACGCCTCAAGCTTTCGGCGGGGACAATCAGAACGACAGAGACAGCGAAATGATTACAGTTGGATATAAGCTAAACTCAAGGAAAAGAAGAAGGTTAAGTTTTCTATCTCCTATCTCTCTCTCTACATTTCTTCTACGTTATCACCTCCTCTAATTCCTACACCGGAGGGTTCGCCGGGGGACTACCCCGTTCCCCGATTGAACTTGTTTGCAGGTTATCCAGTGGGCTCGAGGAGCTTGGATCGGTCCAGTCCATCCACGAGGACTCATTGTATTAACATTACTGAACCTATGATGAGTTGTGTTCTCTTTAGCTACAAGGTCAATGGCTAACTTGGCATCCACTTCCACTACTAGATTCTTAAGGTTTAGATCGTTTGCTAGAGTTAGCCCATTTCTAATGGCCCATATTTCTGCCTCAATAGCTGTGGCATGCCCAATGTTTCTGTAGAACCCGGCGAACCATTGCCCAAGATGATCTCTAATGATACTGGCCCCATTGGCCTCACGTGGGCAGCCCTTAGTGGCCCCATCCATATTGAGTTTGAAAGAGTCTGGTTCAGGGGCTGTCCATCTGACACTAATTGTCTCCCGATTTGGTATGCAATCTCCTTGCCTTGTTAGGAAGCACCACTGAAGCACTTTGGCAAGAATGAGATGAGGTGCAGTGGATAGGTTGGGAGAGATGAGGGACGATGAAGGCCCAAAGACAGTTTTATTCCTAAGGAGCCAGATGTTCCAACAGGCAATAGGAAGTATGATTGCCCAAGGAATGTCTGTCATGGACTGAATTAGATATGCAATTGGATTTGATCCATGCATGGAGATTTGTATTAGGTCGGTTTGGAAGAGGTGTCCCCAAGTTGTTCCAACAGAGGAGGCAACATGGCTTACCGAAGGATTTGGTTGGGGTCCTCCGGAGCTGAGTGGCAGATGGGGCAAGAAAGGTCCATACCAATGCCCTACGTGCTAAAAGTGACTTGGTGCTGATTCGGTTCAGTAGGTGTAACCAATGAAAGTGGAGATCATTCTAGGGGTAGTCCAAGTTTTCCAAAGCCACACCCAGTTAGAAAAGGGGTAAGATGGTTCGACCTTCTAGATTAAAGAAAGGGCCAATACACTGGAGAAGAGGCCGTTCGAAATTAGTTTCCACACAAGGGTGTCCTCCCCTGGCCTAAACCATTAAGGGGATGTGATTTCTCCTCCTTTATTGGTGCTGTTTCTATTTAATTATAACAGAGTAGTAGAGTAAATGTCCGAGACTGAGGAAGTGAGAGTAAAATTTTTGTATGTTTTTTTGAAAAGGATTGAATCGAGGAAGTGAGAGTAAAATTTTTGTTATGCAATTTGAAAAATCTAGAAATCCCCTAGATGTTAATTTGCGATAATGTATCAATTTTAAGCAGTATATAACAATTTCAATCAAACAATCAAGACAAATCGACACAATGATTTTAACGTGGAAAAACCACAATTGGAGCACCTCCAATTGTGATAAAAAAATCACGGGCAACAGCCACAAAACAATCCACTAAGAAGATATAAAGGAATTACACAAGTATACTCTCAATTACCTAGCGAATCCACGCCCGAATTGAACCAAACCCTATATGCCTCTTCCAACCCCGTCTTCACCTCGGAATTGTCTTGACGATGAGCCACTCTAGAATCCACCAAAGCTTCAGGCTCGAATTCTTCAGAATCCACTGAAGAACAACTCTCTCTTTTGTGTAGAACAAACATATAATCCTTTGATGTATACTCTTTAAACCATGAGTTGAATACTCAATCAAAACATCAAAGAAAACTAGCAAAATATCCTCAGATATAAACCCTAGAACCCAAGAAGAAGATCTGCAGAAGTAATTCTAGATTTGAACTGACTTGCGAATTTATAGAATCTGAAATTGCGAGGTCCGCTCGAGCGTGGAAATGGACGCTCGAGCGGGGACACTATATGACTTGTTCCGTACTAGGGTGTACGCTCGAGTGGGGAAATTGACGCTCGAGCGTGAAAACACGGATCACAGTATATTTGCAAACTCACCAAACTTCTGAACCTCAGCATTCTCCGCTTGAGCGGGGAAATGGACGCTTGAGCGAACAGGCAACTTTGAATGCATTTTTGCATTTTGCTTGCTGCCCTCGACCCGTCGTGTGACGCCGCCTTGACCCCATGGTGGCCAAGGCGACTCGATCCCCGTCATAATCAGCGAAATGGCAATCTTGAAAGAATTAACATCACAAAACTTCTCTATAGGGCACAATTCGGGTTGGATTCGCATCTAAAAACTCATAGCCTCACTGAAATAAAAAGTGCCAAAACAAATACAACTTAAAAGAGTTTTGTCAAACGAGGTTGCCAAGAATAAAAACCTAACACAATTGAAATTTAAATAACTCTTCATATGAAAGTCATAGTATTCTAGCCAATTAGGACAACTCAATTAATTGTATATTTATTAGGTTCATGATTGAGACCCCCTCCAATCACCACCCCCACACACACGTGGCGGGTGGTGATTGGAGGAGAAGGAAAAAAAAAGAAAAAGAAAAAGAAAAACTGGCCAATCATGTTGAGAGGGGGTCAAAGGGGGTGAGGGGAAAAGGGGGTCTGGAACATTATTGTATATATTATCTATAGAAATAAACTAAATCTACAATCCAGACTATTCTAAAGCACCCTAACATTTGTTGCCCTGCTACATGTGAGGGCTCTCATGAATACAAAAAATAAAGCTACTACCAAAATCATATTGATGGAATGTAGACATTGCCACTAGCAAAATGGAAAAAGAAGACACAGTAATTTGAAAAAGTTTCAGCATTCCAGTATTAATATTGTCCTCCTCTAAAAGACAAGTCATCCTGTTAAATGGAGTTATCACAGAAAATAAAAGTTTTCCAGAAAAGATAGAGAAAATTTGAATCACTTCATTACAAAAATTAAAAAATAAAATAAAATAAAATTGTAGCATAGACTCATGTGGACATTTAAATGATCTCAAACTTCCAAGACATCGTCCAAACCACTAATCCCCCGGACACATATACGCAATCCCTCCATTCCACATGTACCAGGTAATTACTGCCTAAAACCTATAATTTCAAGGACATAGTTTCAAGACATGTCCTAGTGTCCTTTAGGTTACCTACACTTTAGGCTGCTATTATATTTTCAAATGAATAAATAGAATGAAGTGTCATATGCAATGAGAGTGCTCTATAAACTTTCTCTGAATGCAGCAATTAATACATAAAAGTTGATAGCCTGTACAATCAGTTCCAATGCTATAACAATGGAATGAGGTTCGAAAATTTCCTAACAATTGTTGAAAAATAATAGTTGGCAGATTATGTTTATGGTAGTGCCCTTCAAGGAAGACTAAAGCCACCCAGGATATACAGAGACGTGTATTAGTTGCCAAAGCACATTAAACATTACTATATGATAGGGTTTCAAGTAACAACAATAACAAGGACATCAACTACAACATTGACAATAAGTACTGTTACAATCACATCCACACAAGACATCAAAACAGATAAAGCATCAAAGCAAATAAAAGCATCACAGCCCAATGCTGTATTCAAAGAAATGAAGACAAGCAAAAATTAATACAAGAAAGAAATTAACGAACAAGCTATATATGAAGCTTCAAATGATCAGTTTTGCTTGAAGATGATTTATTGGAATTTACAGCCACCAGTAGCAATAGTTCCTCAGCTTGGGCTCCTAAACTCCATTGGATTGTCCCAGTCTTCCACAAGGTTTGTCAAGACCTGTCACTCAGCAGACAAATGGTGATGATTACAGTTAATGTCAGATTAATCAATAAAATATGTTCATTAAGTGCCATGTTTCCGATTTTTAGTGAACCTATAATATTCATTCAAACTGTTTGTAATAGTAAGCCTACCCTTGTAATAGAAATTTGAAATTTGGACACATCTGTTGTAAGTAATAATTTGTTGTTTAGGTCTTACCACAAGGGTGTTTATTTAATTAAACATTTGTAGTTTGATACTAGCTTTAAGGGTGTTAAAACGGAGCAAAATGTATACATAATTTGAGGATTCATCCCAAATTAACTTAAAATGGAATACTGTAATGAATTAGGTCTAGTGATCACAATGCACGTATGGGAGTTTGGTAAAATAAATATTTTTAAAAGAAAAAGTACAGATGCTCTATACGTCTTAAATGGGAAAGGATATGAGAAATTACCTGGCTATTAAAACTGGCTATTAAAGGTCCATCCCCAATTGGTGCGAATAGATGTCTTTAGCTAATTGATCCATCAAATCTTCACCACTTCCAAGTTCCTCAAAAGTATTGTTGGACTCTGATTCATTCCACTTTAATGCCTCCAACCACTCCTTCGCTCCTTTGATCTTCGAAATAGTACTAGATATTTCTGTGGGATAAAGAATTTCGAGCTTTGGACAACCATAAACAACCAAAATTTTCAATATTGGATTGACAATTACACCGCCTGAATGGTGACCAATTTAGGTAGGTCAACAAGTGACATCCTCTTCAATCTTTGGAGAACATAACCAGATTTGAAGTTGGGAGATTCCTGAGTAACTAGGCTCTTGATTTTGCAGCAGTCTTCAACTACAAGCTCTTCCAATTGCGACAAATTATTAAGCAAACTTGGTGTGAAAATGGTAGTCAAATTGGGGCACGTACGCAATGTCAAGGAACTCAGACATGATAGATTACCATTCTCAATTGGACCTTTCCAAATGCTTTGTAAATTCTTCATGTGATGAATACCCAAGTAATTTAGCGATTCGAATACAGGTTCCTTAACAACACCCTATGGATATTTATAATTTCCATCAATAATGGTTTGAAGCTCATTGCATTCTACCAACAAACAAAATTTGAGTTTAACCAGGTTTTCATTTCTGAAATCAGAAAGCATCTTAATAGTCCAATGGTGATACAAGAAGAAAACAAAGGCACGGTTGAGAACCTCGGTAATTTCAGTTGGTTTTCCGTCACCATTTATATACTCAAGGCATTTCCTCCATTTGTTCCATTTCTTGAATCTCTCTTCAACTTCATGTGGTAGGCGGGATATGAGGCGCTGTCGGTGGCGACCAACAATGAATCTAAATTCAAACCAATTTGGATACTGGAGTTCTGTGCCTTTCCATCTAAGTAGCTGTAATATTTCAACGGTTGGCAGATACAACTCAAGGAATTTCAACTTTAATGCTTTACTCAGTTCATTGAGTACTGTTTTCACCTCAGCATCCCACCACTCATCATCTGGGTTCCCATCAATGCTTAATTCTTCCAATTCAGAGAGTTTTGATAATGCCTTGGTTGGGATTATCAAGTCCATATAGCGGTTTGCACGGCCACAAAAAGAGACCTTGAAGCATGTCAAACTAATTAATTCACCAATTTCCTCGGGTAGGTACATAATTTCAGTTCCTTCAAGATCAAATACCTCAAGATTCCCAAGTACTCCAAGTTGGGGGGGCAACTCCATGAGAAGTGCACAACCTCTCAAATTGAATGTTTGAAGTGATCTCAATCTGGAAATAGAAGGTGGCAAAGACTTTATGCTAGTATAGGACAAATCTAGAACTCGTAGGAGAGGCATGCCTTCAAAGAATAATTCAGGAATTTCCATCAGATCATCGTTGTTATGTAAAAACAGTTTTTGGAGAAATGGGCACTTGGGGTTCTCCGTAGCTCAGACAATTTATTATTCATCAACTCAATCTCCTTGAGATTAGTCCATTTTTCAACCTTTGGTGTCTCAGTCAATCCTAATCCCCCTTGCCTTAGAAAAAGACTCGGTATAAATAATTTCTGCAGGACAATTTTAGTTTCATCCCGCATTCAGACATAACTGTTGCCAACCTTCTCTAGCAAGAAGGAATTGATGAGTTCTCCAAGAACAACATTTCCTTCTTTCGGTGTTTCTACTAAATGATCCTTGATCCAATTTAATACTAGTGAATGTGTGCTCCATTACTGTAGAAGTGCACAGTTTTTTATGCAATGTTTTGTTTTAATGTCCTTCTGATCCCAAATGAGTTTTAACACATGAACCGTGACTTCACTTATTCCTTCTTCAACTTGCTCGAGGGAGGACTGTGATGTTAATTTGTGGAGTGCAACATCCCACACACCAATATCAGTCACACCTTTCAAGGCCCTCTCAAGAAGAATCATGGCAAGTAGTTTGCCATGGCACTCTTTCACTAAATGGATAGCCATTTGTTGGATAACAGAAGAAGTATGAACAAGTGATGGCCCTACATTCCTACAGAATAGTTCTCAGGGTAACAGATGGTCCTCCATTCTGGTCTCCAGATCCAAATCCATTATCTCATAGACTTTTTGCGATCGAGTTGTAAGCACTAGAACAAATCCACAATTGGGGATACCTAAGTCACGTAGATCAATCTGCCCATCATCAGTACAATCCACCAACAAGAAGAAGTCTCTAGGTAGATAACAACTTAATATATTTGGATCTGTGAAAATCTCATCAGCTTCGTTATATCCACAAATCTGTTCTGCAATGCTCTGCCTAACATCTTTGGTGCTGTGATGTCATGAGACAGAGACGCAGAGGACATGCTTACACTTTGCTTTGATTTCCCATGTATCTTTCAATGCTTTTGCCACTTTCTCAACTCCGCTCCCTGAAATCCCAATCTTTCGATATAAACCATCATGAAAGTATTTTGAGACCTGACGAATAGTAAAATCGATAGCCAATTCCAACATTTCATCTGGCACTTTTGCTTCTTCAAATGTTGTACAACCTGCGCTTTCGCTATGTGTTGTTAGCCCAACCTCAATTCTCCGTGTCAAACTCTCATCTGGCCTTGTAATAGTGGTATCAGCTTCTTTATTAGGTAAACAAGCCAACATATCAAAATCAAATTCTGCCAAAGTTCTTTCGGTATTGTTTAATTTGCTCTTAATTAATCTGCTGCATTATGATTTTGTTACTTACTTTATTTGAATATTTGTCGGAAACATCATTGTGTGATGGCGAAGCCTGTAGTCTTCTTACGTCTTGTTGAATAGAGGAAAAACTTTTATTGCCAAATGAGAATCAAAAGGGCTTTGCTTCTGGTTTGATAGGGTGTAGGAAGTCTTTCTTCCTTCTCAAAAACTCAAATTTTGTTCTCGTCTCTTCCCATTCATTTTCTTTTCCTGCTGACGGCGAGGCTTCCCGTTGAGGTACTTTTGATATTTCTCTTTCAAGTAGGCTGCAGGCTTTCAGCTTAAGAGCTATTTCTTCTTTTCCTTTTTGTTCTTCAACTTCCAAGTTGTTGACTTCTTCTGTGAATCTAATAAATGTGCATCCACAATAATATGCTCGGATGAGCCGCCTTCCTAGTCAACATCCTCCATCCCCAACCAGCCAACGTTTAGCCTTAAAACTGCAAAATACATTTGATAAATTCATTAGTAATACAAGGAGAATTCCCCATCAAATGAAGTTAAATTTGTAAACTATTTTTGTGATGAAGTCCTCAACTCTTAAGGGCATGTTTGTTTGGGCGGACTGGATTAGTATTCCCATGACTAATAGTCCTAGGACTATGAATTCGTTGGATTATGTATCCTATCTTAACTAATAGTCAAGTTTAAAATAATTAGTCCGTACTTTAATTGTTTAACCAAATATTGGATTAATAATTTTATTGGACTATTAGTCCAATCCCAAGCTCATGTCTACCCAAACAAACATGACCTAAATGTAGTGTATTATACAAAAATATTTCACTGGACCTAATGTCTCATTCTCTCTTTAAATTGGATTTATCACTAATTTTCTCTTAAAAATAATAATTAAATTAGAAAAATTAGTAACATAAAATTAAAAGTAATTCTAACTATTTAATTTTCTTTTTTATTCATTTGAAAAATAAAAATATGCAGAAATAGAATTTATATAAAATTTATTTAAAAAATTAAATCTAAATAGGGAAAATTACACTAACACCCCCTAAGGTTGAGTTTAATACAAAATCCCCTCACATTCTAGAAATTATATCCCCTTCCCTCAGAATAATAGTCACATTACATATTGCCCCCTCCGTTAGTGTACCGTTAGTAAAGTTAACAATTGGGATGATATTAGCTATAGTATTTTACAAAATGCCGATTTTACCCTTAGATTCATAGACTCAATGCTTCCATCTTCCATCTTTTTCATCATTTTCATCTCTCTACAAATGGGTCCAAACCCCCCACTATCACACTAACCCACTCTTACCATCTTCCACTTTCTTCATGTCTCTTCCCTCCACCATCACTGCACTATCACAACACCATTAAAGCATCAATTCCCCTTCTACCACCATCACGACACCACTGTGACATCACTGAACATTAATCCAAGTAGACTTTTTGGTATGTAAAATGGCAGACCTCAAAATTTATCCAATATGTATAAACATATATATTTATATCCTTTCTCTCATTATTTATACATATAGTAATTCAATACGGCTCGATAAAAACATAGAAATCATAAATAAATTTAAAAAAAAAAATGAAATGCATTGTATAAGAATTCACCATTACAACTCACAAGAATCATCAGTTGTCACGTCCCAAGTCCCGTGACAACGTTGCACACTCATCCAAGTGAGCATGCAAGGCTAAGAGTCCAATCAAATAAACCAACAATATAAAATACTCAATTTAAATCTTTAATTATCATAATACTAAAATCCATAAAACTAAATGATTCTTATCATATGAAATTGTCCACTAAGTCCACTAATATAGTCCACTAACAAAATAGTAACTTAAAATTATAGTCCTACACTCGGCACTCCTGCAAGTACAAAACCTGCGCAACTCTACTCAGAATTTGAAAAAAAATAAAATAAAATAAGGGTAAGCTAGATTCTAGATAGCCCAATAAATAACTAATCATCAATACTAGTTGGATCAAGTATATACAAAATAAAAAAATAGTCAATAACTAATGAATATAATTTTGCTACAATTCAATAAATAAACAATTATTTTGTAAGATGGTTTCATAACTGAAAATAAACAATGTACGATACATTTTAATTGAAAAGACAAGAATATAATTCAAAATAATTTCATTGTTCAAATCGATGGTTCGATATTCAGATGGTTCAATGATTCGATTCACAAAACTCAAGTCTTGGTGACTACGATCACTTAGCCCGTGACAAGTTCCAAAACCACACATAGGCCGGTGGTAAAACTCCAAAAGAAACTAGTTTTTGTACCAATAAATAACCCCATTGGCTAGAGTATAATCATAGTCAGACTAAAGTAAAGTTCAAAATTTAAACAATACACATCTTTTAAATAAAATATTCGATATTTTCATAATAAACATTTGATACAATTTTCAGAATAGTTTTACAAAATATTCAAATAATTTTCATAATAATATCCGATGTTGTTTATACTTGACCCATATTTTATTTTAAGATAACAGGAAGCCTATAAATAAATATTTATAATTTCAAACAATTCAATAAAAATAAAAATAAACCAACAATAATAGAGGGTTACTTACCAATAATAGAGCCTAAAATAATATTCCAACACCAACTCCAAACACCCAGCTCCACTACTTCAATCACACAAACCTAATAAATAAAACCTCACATAAATTAATATTTTACGTGTTTCATACACCCACAAAAATCCCACCATATTAGTTTAATGTATTGCTTTAATATCCAAGTGATACCAAACCATTCAACCCAATTTTATAGCCAAACACACCCTTATCCATGATACAAAACTCCATTGTCTAGCTACACCCACACACACTGCTTTACCACTGTTTCTACTACCCACCCAAAGCTACAGTCTTACACGTTGCACCCAAACATCCAATTCTCAAACCTATGTAGGCACCTACAGATTTTTCAAATCCCCATAATGTATTGATTGTTTAATTCCTCAAAATAAAATTACAAAAATGTTTTGGAGTTTTAATAGCTCTAGTAAGGTGTGGGTCCCACTGTAATAGTAATGTTTGTGTATTTTTTTTTTATTATTTTTTTTAACTTTCCATGTCATTAGAGCTCTTTGATTTAGAGGAAAGTATCATTATTGATAAAATTAATACAGTAGTACAAGAAAATTTTTACCTCAACCAATGAGCGTCCAAATATCATCAGTTTTGAGCCTTCAATTCTCTACCGCAGTCTCTCTCCCGCATCCTCTATAAAATTGTGACACCACATAACGTGAAACCCCCCCCCCCCCCCTTTTAAATGTTAAAAAGTTAATTTTTAAAATTACTAAATTACCCATACAATTTATTTTAATTATTAATCTATCCAAAAATAATTCTATACATAACTTGAGTTTTACATCATTGCAGCACCACCAATAATCAAATAAGCATTTCCACCACAACGTCACTAAGACCATCTCCAACGGTGTATTAGAATGGATATCAAATTTAAATTTTGATGAAAAAGGCACTGTTCATCACTCCAACGGTTCATCAGAACTGATATCAAATCCAAAATTCATCAAACAATTCATCAAATCGGCGAGAGAATACTGAATTCACCAAAACACTGTTACGGACCGTTGGAGGGGGACCCGGGTTGACCAACCGGTTGCCCACCCGGTTGACCAACCGGTCAACCCGTAAAAGGTTCAAACAGTTCAGCAAAAAATTCGAAAAAAAAATATATATATATATTTTTGCCTAACCGGTCGACCGGCCGGTCGACCAACCGGTCGTCCCGGAAAAAGTTCAAAAAGTTTAAAAAAAAAAAAATTTCTCCTAACCGGTCAACCGGCCGGTCGACCACCCGGTCGCCCCACTAAATTTGATGCAAATTTGATGCAGCGTTGGAGTGGGTGATTTGAGATTTGGTGAAATGGCTTATTTTGAACTCAAATTTGATGAAAAATTAGATACACCGTTGGAGATGCTCTAATAGAATAATAAAATTAGTTCTTTGAAGCAATTAATCAAACATTTATTGTGCATACACCTGCTACTGCCTCACTAATTCAAGAATCAAACTATACACTTGCTTTTCGAAGAGTCTATCAAGATGGTCTCCATCGTCAAACTACCAAAAGTCGGAAGTCTCAATTTCCATATTTTCCCAGTTTGGTACTCAAGTAATGTTGGATTGTGTAGAGTTTCTTCTCTGCAATGACGAATATGGTGGAGACTTTGGGTCCCTGGTCTTGATCTGTGGAGATATTGATGGTGTACGTGGTGCGTGGATCGAAGGTAGAAGGGGAAAAAGTGGCAGTGGTTAATGATTTGCCTTTCTTTTCTTTTTTTTCTTTTTTCTCTCTCAGACCAGGACTTGTCATCCATGGTAAATTTGAGCCTCTAGGGATTTGGATGTTGATGGGTTTGCTGGTTTTGGTGGAGACGAGCATGGCGACGTGATTGGGATTTGGGTGTTGATTTGGTGGAAGTGATACAGATAAGGCAGAATAGTAGTGGACCCTCTCAAAATCAACTGGTCGGCGAGAGGTATTTTTCTATGATACAAGGTGGTTTTTCATGTACCACACACAAATTTGCATCATTAGATCTAAAAGTAAAATAAATCTAATTATTGATTGGTAATAATTAAAATTAGGTTAAAAAATTTAGGTAGTTTCGTAAAAAATAAGATAGTTTTTAATGGTTTTAAAATTAAAAAGTGATCTTCAACTTACCACAATAATTAATTACACTTACTATTTGATAAGATTATACTTACTATTTACAATAATTATACTTACCATTCAATTATTAATAAAATACAATTAACCTGCTATTGAGGTAACAGGAAAACTTAACAAATTGAAAACCTCTAAAATGAATATAAAATTTATAAAATAGAATTTAAGAAAAAAATATACAAAATAAATGTGAATTTTATACATTTTATTATAATTTATTACATGTTATGAAATATGATTTTTTATTTATTTATTTACTTAATGGCAATAAATGAAACCTAGTTTCCTTTCATTTACCACACTTGAAAATAATAAATGCAATTAATGAAGAAATATAATTAATAAAATATAGAAAAATTTAAAATTTATTTGAGGATTCCATGAACAAAATTTTATGTTTATTTTTAAAAATTTTGAATATTTGAAGATTTGAAGATAAGATTGTTGAATAATAAGTAGAATGTCATTGAGTAGTAAGTGTGGTTTAAATGAGTGGTAAGTAAGTCTGATAAACTAGTAAATATGATTCAAATGAGTGGTTTCCAACTTACTACAACAACTAAACACACTAACTACTTGATATGGTTGTACTTACTATTCCACATAACTACACTTACCATTCAAATATTAATAAAATGCACCTAACCTGTAAAATGAATATAAAATTTATAAAATAGAATGTAAACAAAAAAAAAAAATGTGCAAGATAAATATGAAATTTATAAATTTTATTATAATTTTTTCATTTTATAGAATATGATTTTATTTTTTTATTTATCTATTTAATGGCAACGAATGACAATAAATGAAACCTACTATCTTTTTCATCTACCACAATAAATGCAATTAATGAGAAATATGATTAACAAAATATAGGAAAATTTCAAATTCATTTGAGGATTCCATTAACAAAATTTGATGTTCATTTCTAAAACTTTTGAAGATTTTAAGATAGAATTGTTGTTGATTTGGAACTCCTTAGGTAAGTTTCTCTCTTTTTCCTTTCACTTTAATTATATTTTGAATTTATAAATTTTTTTGTTTTGTTGGAACAACATTTTACCTAGTTAAAAGAAAAATTATGAGATTCAAGTGGTAAGAAAAAAAAATCAAGTTTGATGAAATAGTAAATGTAGTCTTAAGTTTAGTTTAAATGATTGATAAGTCAAGTCTAATAAAGTAGTAAGTAGAGTCTTATTGAGTAGTAAATATTATTTAAATGAGTGATAAGTCAAATTTAATAAAGTAGTAAGTACAATCTCATTAAGTAGTAAGTGTGGCTTAAATGAGTGGTAAGTCAAGTCTGATAAAGTAGTAAGTGTGATTCAAATAAGTGGTAAGTCAAGTCTGATGAAATAGTAAGTATAGTCTCATTGACTAGTAAGTGTGGTTTAAATGGCTAATAAGTCAAATTTGATAAAGTAGGAAGTAGAGTCTCAGTGAGTACCGAGTGTGATTTTGATAAAGTAGTAAGTACAGTTTCATTGAATAGTAAATGTGGTTTAAATAAATGTTAAGTCAAGTATGATAAAATAGTATTTAGAGTCTTATTGAGTAGTAAGTATTGTTTAAATGACTAACAAGTCAAGTTGTGACGACCGGCCTTCTTTTTCTCTTTATTCTTTCTTTCCTTTGCTTCGTTCTCTTTTTATTCTTGTTGAATTGAAGTGTCCAGAAATAGTTTCCAAATTCTTTTTCTTCCGGTGTTGAATTTTTGTTTGTCCCGGAGGATGCACGGGTGAGTTCAGGGTGCCAGGGATGAAATTGAAACTTTGAGCTGCTGGGCCAGGGCCGCACGTGCGGGGCCCTAGGCTGCACGTGCAGAAGTGGGCCGCTCGAGTGGTGGGAGGGGCCGCACGAGCGGCCAAGTTTGACACCCAAAAATTTTGCTACTATCTAGAGCGCACAAGCGGAGAAAATGGGCCGCACGAGCAGCCAACTGGGCAATCCGAAACTCTGTTTTTTGTATCATTTTGATCCGAATATATCTCTCATTATACTCATCTCCCTCTCACTCTAAAACCTATATTTCTCCTCCTCTCTAGAAAACATTTCAAACATCTACACCTCTTTGATTTTGCTCATCTTGGGTCAAGAACATCATCATCTCTTTCAAGATCTTGAAGATCTAAAGTTAGGGCTTCACTTGGGTTGAAGAAATCAAAGCTCTCTCTCTCATCTTCAAGGGCTAGGGTTTCATTTCATCTTCTCCATTGAGCTTGAGGTAGGGTTTAATGTGAGTTATATGTGTGTTTATGCAAGTTTTAGTTGATTTTTTGTGAACCACTCCATGTATTTGGAAAATGGAGCCTAGGGCTCAAGAAATTGTTGATTTTGCTTAAAGAAAAAAACTCATCTTATCTTCTTTTAAAGAATATTTGAGAGGTGTGGACCTTGTAGATTGAGATTGATATGTATGGAGAGAGTTTATAAAGAAGATGAAAAATGTTTAGATTTTGTAAAAACCTAGAAATTGGGGCTTTTTGTGAAAACATGGAAATCCATAGAATAAATATCTTTTCTTATGTTTAAATGGATGTGTGAGTGTAGAGTTCACATTTTGGTAAGAAAAATGGTAATTCCCTTGATATCTAAAAATGAGGAATTTACTTTTATGATTGTTGCTAGTGGCTTGGAAAGATATTTTATTGTGAGAAGATAGTTGTTGAATACCAGTGACTTTGAGAATTGAAAACTTGGAGGTTGATATTGAAAGTCTCACACAATCTTGGAATGACTAGAATGTTGTGAAATGTGTATAATAATGAGCTAATGCTACGTGTTAATTAGCACCGGTGGAGCATGTGATTAATTGTGTTATGGTATTGGAGGAAGGTAAATGAAGAAATGCTATGAAGTGTCATTGTTGCATCATATCCTCATGTAAATTTTGTCATTTTTATACATCTTGACATGAGTTTTGGAAAACATTTGCATTGAGAAAGGTTGTACTGTAATGAGAATTATGAGAATGTTAAAAGGGTAAATACGTGGTAAGTCCGGATAGGGGATGTAGTTGTATTTGATAAGATAGCTTGAGTGTCCTTGGTGAAAGACCAGAAAACCGCGCGGATAGGTGTCGAGCCTTTCGGTTAATATCGGTAAAAATGACAGTTTAGTAGTACTCGTAGAGTCTACTTGCAGACACCAGCCTAGGGATTACCAGTGATGTATTTACCACCCCCCTTATGATTTAAAATTAGAAGTGTGGGAATTTATGAGGTTGCATAAATGTTGACTAAAAGCATGGTGATTTTCAAGAAAAACATAATTTGAGATTTCCTTCAAATGGCATGACATAACATATGCATTTACATAAAATATTGTGAATCTTGCATAAATGTACATACTTTGTTAAGGATTTTCTACCGGGCTATATGCTCACCCCTATGAGTTTTGGTGCAGGTAAAGATGTGGTGATCCTATCGAATTGAGGGAGTGGAAGTATTTTGAGAAGAGTAGTGTACTCTTATTTTGTTGTAATTAATTGTAAAGCCGAGGGCTATTTTTGGTTTAGGTCCGAGAGACCACTTTTGTGTAACCAGGCTTAAGCCTTGGAAGTTGTAGCCCGTAAGGGCATCTTATTTATCTTGTTTGCAGCTAGATGTTTCACATGCTATAGATTCAGGTGCTCTCTTATATCGTTGAATGTATACCGCATGTGGGACTTTTGTATTAAACTCTTTTAATTAAATATGGAAAGATTGAAGGATTATTGTTATTATCTAGCGAATGATCATTAATGTGGGTAGTTCTTGTTGAAATATTTTCTTTGATAAAGTAGTAAGTAGAATCTCATTGAGTAGTAAGTGTGATTCAAATGAGTGGTAAGTCAAGTCTGATAAAGTAGTAAGTACAGTGTTATTGAGTAGTAAGTGTACTTTAAATGAGTTTAATTACCATTCAAAAACACAACACTTGCAATTCCTTCTCATTCTACTTGCAACACTTTGTGACTCAACTTACCACTTACCATCCATTTTATCACCTAGTATTGTACTTACCATTTTTTACTTGCTTTTTCTTAATTAATTTGTTTATGCTTATTGCAGATGGAAGACAACATTGAGCAAAACAAAAATAACATTATATATGAACTAGATGATGATGACGATAATGATGGTGAGTATAATATTCATAATGAAGATGATATTGTCAATTCTAATGGTATTCCAACTGAAAGAGATATTAAGCGTCTAGATGAATTAACTGAAAATGATGTGTTTGAAATGACATTTGATTCGAAAGAAAACGGAGAAAGATTTTATAATTCGTATGCTAAGGTGAAAGGCTTTAGTATTCGAAGGGATAAGTTGTATAAAGACAAGAATAATATGGTTATATCAAGGAATTGGATATGTTCAAAAGAAGGGCACAGACAATCCAAATACCTTAAGGTTGAAGAACGTAAAAGAGAACCAAAACAATTAACTAGAGTTGGTTGTCGTGCTTGTTTCGTATCAAATACAATCGGAATACTTCCAAATATGAAGTGAATGAATTTTTAAAAATGGTACATTATATGTATTCTTAATTATACTTCTAAAAATGGTGTAATATATGTATGCTTAATTAAATCATTTTCTTCTTAGTTATGACAAATTTTCTTCTTTAGTTACGATATTATTTTAGTTATGACTCATGAACTCTTTGATTGTATCTCATGTTGTGTTTAGCTACGGCATTTTTTTATTTATAATTATGACTCTAAAAATTTGAAATTATGACATTTTTCTTTGTAGGTATAAGGTCCATAGTGTTTTCCAAAACTACCAAATGACTTGTGCAATATATAGAATAGATAATTCTTTTAATGATATTTCATAAAGTTTAATAAAATTGACAACTAATATCAAATTGAGTTTTATTTAAATTTTTACTTAAATTAAGGGTGATTTGAATTTTTTTTAACTATTTTATAACTCTCAAATTTACCAGTCTAATGAAGCTTTTAATCAAATTTGTACTTAAATGAAATCATTAGAGTAATTCATATCAAACAAAGTTTTTTTTTATATGAATGTGATTAGCTTTTACTATTTTAAACTTTATTATACCCAAAAAAAAAAAAAAGAAAAAAAAAAAGAAGAAGAAGAAGAAGTAGTAGTAAAAACAAGTAGTTTTTTTTTTAATGAAATTCTTTTAGAATTTTCTTTTTAGATTCTTGTACATTAGACGGTCCAAAAAGTAAGAATTTCTAATACAAATTATAAAAATAAATAAATAAATAATAATAAATAAATAAATAAAAAATCATAGACCAAAAAATTTGAAGCAAAAAAAGTGATTTTTTAAACTCATGAACTTCATTAACACTAGTGTAGCAGATCTTACAGCAACAACAAAGCCCTGAAAAGTGCTTGTAGACAGTACGTTGGAAATGGTTATAAATTCTGGGTAAAATCAGAATTTTATCTTAAATTTGGTCTAATATTTAGGTGGGCTCTGTGTGTCGATTTACGCAGGTCAAAGTGGTAACGCGTTCTATGCCGCGTTGTGATTCACGTGGTATATTTGGTTGCTCAAAACTATTACCGAGTGAATGGGAAATTGAAGCCAAAGTGTGCTCCATGGAAATGGAGTTTTGGTGGAAAATCCTTAAAGGTATTGAATAAGGCTTGTCCCACATTGATTTGGTGGGAGGTTTTGAAAGGGTTTATAAGGCATGGGTTTGGTACTTGGGGTGTGCCCCAAGGGGTACCCAAGTGTTTTAGAGGGAGAGTTTATGGGCAAAATGGGCTAGACCCATTGGACCCAAAAATCACCACGCGCGCCGTCGCCGCCGCCGCCGCCGTCCAGACAAGCTGGACTTGGGCGCTGGTGTGTGGTTGGGTTGGGCTTATTCGGCCCAATACTAATCTTTTTGGGCCAAGAACTTTTGAATTTATTTTTATTTTTTGATAAAATAAAATTCATAATTCAAATTAACCGGAAATAATCTGGTCCGATTTTTCCTGTTCATCCAAACAGAGCCCTTCCCAGAATTAAACTGATTTGGATTTATTGTTCATCCAAACAGGGCCCTTCTCGATTTTGAATCCAACAATTTTAAATCTGTTTGAATTTCAAACCAAACAGTGCCTAAACAGTTTGTATCTGTTTAATTCAAATTGAATAGGTACAGTACCTGTTCAATTCAAAACCAAGAGCCACCTTTACATCTATAAATAGACTAGCCTCCCATTTGGATATTCATTTCCAATTTTCGTACTCCATCTTCTGCTATAAGTTTATTCTTCATTTTTTCATTAAGTTCTTGTTAGAGAGAATATAAACACTTTGTGTGTTCGACGAACGAATAAATTGTAGTGCTGCTTTTATTCGTTGATAGATCATTTCATCCTGGGAGATAGACGTCCAAATTCTGAAAGCACCGGGGAGAGGACGAATCTGTCTTAAGGACACAGTGTTAAACACTGGACTTGATCAGAAAAGTTGTTCAAAGAAATTAACCAAGTAAGTTGTTTAATTTTATTCTGTTTTTATTTGTTTATTTAATCAGATTTTAATTTTGTTTTTGTAACAAAATAAAATCTGTTTATTTATTTATTATTTCGAGTTTGATTTTTGTAATCAAACAAATTCTCTTCTTTTCTTTATTTCTTTAAATTCTAATTGTTGTTTTATACACAATAGAATTAAATCTTTTACATACAGTGAAGATTGTCCTACACGTAACACTTCTATGGAAAAATCTATGGTACTGACCATTCATTGTGAGTCTACTTATAATTTATTTTAATTTTATTTACCACTCAATAGTAATGAAGTCTTATTGAGTAGTAGTTATTGAAAAATCTATAAATTCCCTAAATGTTGATTTGTGATTATGTATCAATTTTAAGCAGTATATAACAATTCCAATCAAACAATCAAGACAAATCGACACAACGATTTTACGTGGAAAAACCACAATTGGAGCACCTCCAATTGTGATAAAAAAAAACCACGGGTAACAACCACAAAACAATCCACTAAGATGATATAAAAGAATTACACAGGTATACTCTCAATTACCTAGCGAATCTATGCCCGAATTGAACCAACCCCTATGTGCCTCTTCCAACCCCGTCTTCACCTCGGAATTGTCTTGACGATAAGCCACTCCAGAATCCACCAAAGCTTCAGGCTCGAATTCTTCAGAATCCACCGAAGAACAACTCTCTCTTTTTTATAGAATGAACAAACAAACATTTGATGTATTCTTCTCAACCCATGAGTTGAATATTCAGTTAAATATCAAAGAAACCAGCAAAATATCCCCAGATATAAACTTTAATATCCAAAAAGAAGATCTTGAGAAGTAATCCTAAAATCTGAAGGAGTAATCCTAAAATCTGACAGAAACACGTACTTATAAAAATTTGGGACTGCGAAGCTGTAATAACCCCAACCCTGATTAACGCTAATTGGAACTTAATTAAGCCTAATAATAATTAGGAGGAAATCTGGAATTAACTTGCATGTACATTGCATGAATTATGTGTTTCTATCTGTTCGGTGTCAAAACATCTGTTTGTGTTTTAAACTTTAAATTGTAAATTGAAAGCCTTATCGGCACCCGATTCTGAAATTGACTAGTGTTTTGGATTAGTTAGATTTTATGTGATTTTATGGTAGGTTCAATTAAAATTTGATTTGGAATGTTTAAATCTAATTAGATAACATTTTAAAAATGAACCTAGCTTAATTACGATTACGCCATTGAGGGCCACTAACTTAGACAATTAGGAGACTTAGTCTTGGAACATTTTGCTTTCATTCTCTTGAGAGACCAACGTGGGAGAGACAAATGAGAGTGAGGAGAACTTGATTCAACAAGGTTTGGCTTAGAAAATTGGAGGAATTGTAGGCAACTTGGAAGAATTGAGCTCTCACACTCAAACTTGAAGGTTTAAGGTAGAAATTCATCCCCTCATTCATGTGAATAAACTAGTTCTTGCATATTTTTATGACATATAGAAGATTAAAGTCTAGATTTAGTTAGAAATGGTGGAATTGGGTAGTATATCATGCATGCGTGTTTATACTCTTGCCATTTGAGGTTGTTTTCATCCCAACTTAACATGCATGTCTATATTTTTGTTAGAGTTCATGAATTCATCAAAATTCTGGGTTTAATGATGCCATGGATCATGATTTGAAGCCTTGAAATGCATTTGAATTCATGCATGTGGGATTACATTTTGTTCTTGAAAATGGGTTTGTAAATGGTGCTCAAATGGACTCACTTTTGGGCAATGATTTTATAAATTGGCTTTTAAAACTTGTTGTACTATGAGTTTGTAATGTTTTCCCAGAATTTAGGCCTAAGAGGTTGAGTTTTTGGTTGAAGAATGCTTGGTTCGAACTTGGAAGACAAATCTGGAAATTCCAGATTTTGCTTCCTCGCTCGAGCGAAGGATTCCTCGCTCGAGCGAGCACCTTTGTCCAGGGCTCCGCTCGGCGACCATCGCGCGTAAAATTTCAACATCCAGTATTTTTACTGTTTCATCAGGCCGCTCGAGCGAAGCAAGGCTCGCTCGAGCGAAGCCTTTGATTTTGAAAGCTCGCTCGAGCGAAGGAAGGCTCGCTCGAGCGAGACCCCTGTTTTCAGCAACTTTTGAAAAACATTTTCTAAGACATTTTTACACCCCCATTCCATCCTAGGCATTCCTAGGCCATGATCAAGACTCCATACTAAGGGTAAGGGGTTAGGTACACACTTAGAATTATTGGTGTGAGTTTTGTACATTTGGAAATGCGTATTTCAAGTGTGTGCCCGTTATGTGTTATGTAGGTCGTGTGCCGCATTCTGTTTGACCATTTGGCTCCACCTATCGGTTTCAACGCCCACTGTGAGTAATAACATTGTAAAAATATGTTCAATTGTACTTATTTTCTGTGAAATAAAATGAGATCTGTTTTCTGTAAAGATATGTTCTGTACAATGAATGATTGTTCGATTTCTGACATGTATCGTGACATCCTTAGTATTGTATGATACCTACAGCCATTGCCCGGTATCGGAGGTTCCTTTGTGGAACTACGCTTTATGCGTTCTGTCGTAATCGCTTATTACCGTCTGGGAGGCCCGCCATGGGGGCTTTGGCTTCGCTTGCTCAAGGTATCGGAGGTTCCCTTGTGGAACTACGCTTATGCGTTTTGTTTTGTTACGCTTTATGCGTTCTGTTCTATTATGCTAATGGATGTATCACGTAAATTTAACTATGACTTATGAATTCTGTCTATATATGATCCGACCAAGTATATGAATTTGATAAAGCTGAATTATGAATTCGATCTGATCACGCATGATTTTGATACAATATGAATTGATTTCTAAAATCTGTATGAACTCATTCATTGAAACCCCTTTACTCTGTTTATTATTCACTAGGATTTCGCTCACAGTTTACTATATATATATGTAGGTGAGTCGACACATGACCAGGGCCAGAGTTGAGGGCCTCCTATTCCCTTTTTGTCAGCCAGCTTTTGTGCCTCCCGAGGAGGTTCCGGTCAAAGTCTAACGCTGTGGCTATTTTGTTTCAAGCTAGTCAATGTTTATGTTTGGGTCTTGTAAAGTCGGATTTTGGAACATACTTATGTAAATATTCTGTACATATTGGTGTACTTTGACTGGCATGCTATGTATATAAATAAGGTTTAAAATTTGCAGTCTCATGTATGTCATCACAGCTCATTGGACCTTGTTTATTTTACATTATTACTTCCGCAGCCCCTTATATTTGTAAATATCTTCAGAGGCCGTAGGTAATCCACGGATTCTTGGCCTTACGTCGGAACCTACCTATAGGCGGGTTTGGGTCGTGATGGCTCGCCGGTGAAGACTCTCTCACTCAAGCGAAGAACCAAAAACGCGTGTTTTCCATAAGTGGCTTCGCTTGAGCCAAACAACCTGCGCTTGAGCGTGAAATCATCTCTTTCAGGTTTTTATACGGACGCAGCCTTCGCTCGAGCGAGAACTCCTTCGCTCAAGCGAGCAAGGGTGGACAGGCAACTTCGAATGCAATTTTGCATTTTTCTTCGGGAGGCGCTGCCCCTCGACCCCACCTGGGTGCTGCCCCGGACCCGCCAAGGGGCGCTGCCCCCTCGACCCCCGCGAGTTGACCGGGCAGCTCGATCCCCATCATAATCAGCGAAGTGGCAATCTTGAAAGCATTAGCATCACAAACTTCTCTGCAAGGCATAATTCGGGTTGGATTCGCATCTAAAAACTCATAGCCTCACTGAAATAACATTGCGAAAACAAATACAACTGAAAGGAGTTTTGTCAAACAGGATTGCCAAGAATAAAAACCTAACAATCTCCCCCTTTGGCAATGCCGTGACAAAATACACCTAACAAATAAAATCTAAACACCCCAACCCATTACAGCCAACAAAAACAAACTTCTTTCTGACGGTCAAGATCTACAAAACAACTATTAATGCCACAATCTCTAAAACAGCTATTAGTCCCACAAGTGTATATGAAAAAAAAAATATATATGACAAAATTATCTTGAAACATGATATAGAAAACATGAATAAATGCGACTTGGAGATTTTAAAAACATGTAGCATGAATAGATAAAAACTAAGACACATGCACCCGACCGACCCATGGCATGAAAACTTGAAATCTTAAGACATGAATACATGAAATCCTAAGACACAATCACCGAACAACAACATTCTCCCTTTTTGTCATGAATTGACAAAGGAAGCTCAATCAACTAAACCAAGATCAACAACCACACAAGCAATGACATGATAATGTAAATATGAGGAGCATGCAAGAAGGAAATGATCAAAGTATCATGCTAACAAACTCTTGTAATGATAAACCAAACTCCCCCTCACTAAAAACAATAAACAAGAAGAAAATGACAATATATATATATATATATGGTGGAGCAAGCAAGAAATCTCAGATTTGTACCTTAGAACATACAAGATTATCCAAGAAGCATAATTACTTGTAAACACAATGTGCACATCCTCTAGAAGATTCCTTATAAAAGAAAGTGATGCATTATGTGAAAAGCATAGATCCCATGATAAAAGTGTGTGTGTGACTCTTGGAGTTCGACAAACACTAGATTCAAATCCTAATAGTGATAAGAAAGCTGGACCTCCGACAAGAGAATCTAAGCACAACTAAGGAAAGTCAAACCACTAGGAATCAAGGGGTATTTGGTGAGTAAAGGCGGAGGCTCCCCCTCAATCAATGAATCCTTTATTTTTTCCTCTTTTTTTTGCATCCTTTTCTTTTCTTTCTTTTCACATCCTTTTTTTTTTCTTTCTTTCTTTTGCACATTTTTTTCTTTCTTTTGCACACTCATTGGCGGCTGACACGCTCAAGAGTATGGAAACCGAACCAGAGAAGCATGGATATAATAAGGATAGCCTGGTTGGTGACTCTGAGGTAGCCTTTTCCTCATGGCTGGACTACAAAGAATAGAAGGGAAAGCCATGGAGATGCAAAAAGATGAAAGATGGCTAAGAGACTCAACATCACCCATGATATGCTAGTATAGGTCAATTCCTCTAGAAAAGCAAAAGATACAATGCTAGAAGTCCATAGAGAAAAATGATCACTAAGGCTGAAGACTCCAAAATTTGCTAATCCAAGAGTGTGTACAGAATGAGACATACTAATCAAAAAACACACACTCCAAAATGAGTAATAACCACAGAAAGCACACACATATTATTATATAATGGATATTCTTATCAATTCTAATATGCACCAAGAACTACTCGAAAATTTCAAGCTTGCAAAACCATACAAGAAAATCTTTTTGGATTTTTTTTTTCTTTTTCTAGACAAAGCAAGACAGAAAACGAACATGCACACATTAAAGACTCAAAAAGAAAAAAACACACAGAAACCTAAAAACAAATTAACACAAGTTAAGTTTTCTCACCCAATCCACTTTAGCATGAAAAAATTGTGAGAATTGCGGTTCTTGGGTGGTGTCTTGACGTTGCGGTTTCCTTTCCCTTCAATGGGAACCCGCCTCGACTTGGTTTCCAACTTCATATTCCAAGGTCTAGTCAAACACATCCTCTGTTCATGTTTGGTCTCAAGCTGATCAAAATAGTGAGGTCTAATATGACCCTTAACCTCATTACCACCAAAGAAGTGTCTCCTACCCCACGAGATGTTGGAATTTCTTCCATCTCTATGAGACACTCTCCCACGCAACTTATAACAATAAGGGCGAATATGACCATACATACCACAATAATGACAAATAAAAACAGAGTGTACCTTCTTTTCTTTGGCCTTACCAACTTTAGGAAGTTTTGAGAAGTCCATCCTTATGTTAAATTTTTTGTTCTCCCTTTCCTTGAGTTCTTGTATCATGAGATGTGGATGCACACTGTTTTTTCCCTTTCTTACCATCAAAGCCAATATCACTCTTGTCAAAACAAATTTGTTGAGACCCAATGATACTATCCAAAGTCTTTGATCCTTTATTTCAAAGACCAATGGTAGCCACACACTTAAGCTCTTCCTCTTTCTTGATCCTTAGTTCTTCCAGGGCAACTTGAGACATCTTGAGAGTTTCAATCTTTTCTTCATATGTTGCATAGATTTGCTGTAGCTCATTCCTCTCTGTCTCACAAGTCAAGAGTTTTGCACAAAGAGCTTGTCGATCATTAGCTATCTTGATGGCATCAATCCTAGCCTCAGAAATCTCCTCATTCAGTTTGACATTCTCACTTTCACATGCTTTGAGTTTCGTTGTGAGTTTGTCATTCAATTTGGATAAGTTAAGAGATTCCTTGTACAACTTTTCATAAGCTTGCTCAAGCTCTTCATCATCACTCCCCGAGAATTCATCATCAGTGTCATTCTCAACCGGCCTCTTCGGATACTCTGTTCGTCCTTCAATTTCGGAAGCCGCCATAAAAGCAAGGAATTGTTTATATCCCTCCTCATCTTGATCTTCATTGTCACTTTCATCTTTATCAGATTCTGATTCATCATCCCAAGTGATAGTGAGGGTTTTCTTTTTAACGAGTGAGGCATTCTTGAGCAAAGTGGCCAAATCCTTGGCATTCATAGCATTGGACTCTTTCAGAGTTCCCTTGTATCTTTCATTTCTCCTTCTTGGCTATAGAATTAATTTTGAGTTTATCTTTGCCTTTAGATTTATGAGTATGAATAGATTCCAAAAGTTTAGGATTCTTTTTCAGAAAAGATTTTTTTAATTGTTTTACAAAAGCATCCATAATCTTGGAATCTATCTCACAATCCTCACCAGAATCCTCTCCAACTCTATGAGCACTACTAAAAGCAATAGTATCTTTTTGTTTCTTTTTGAAATTCCTATATGCCTCATAAGTTTGGAGATTTCCAACCAAATGATCCACTTGAGGTTGTCAACATCTTGAGCCTCCTCAATAGCCGTAACTTTTGGTTGGAACTGATAGGGCAAGGACTTCAAAATTTTTCCTACAATCTTGGATTCCGGTATTTTTTCACCTAAATTGAAGCTGGAATTTACAATGTCACTCAACTTCGCATAAAATTCATCAAAGGTCTCACTATCTTTCATTGAAAGGCTTTCGAAACTAGACGTGAGCCTTTGAAGTTTTGAGCATTTAACAGAAGGAGTGCTCTCATGAATAGTTTGTAAGATATCCCAAGCCTCTTTTGCGACTTCACAATTGCAAATACGACTAAACTCTTTAGGTGTGACAGCGCAAAAGAGAGAATTGATAGCTTTACTATTCCAGCAACTATTTTGGTAATCAATTGTGTCCCACTTATCAATTGGTTTGGGAAAAGTTACTCCATCAACAGTAATCGTTGGTTCAGTCCACTCATACATGACAGATTGCCAAACTTTTTCATCAATAAATTTTAAAAACGATCTCATCCAAGCTTTCCAAAACGAATAATTGGATCCGTCAAGTAGAGGTGGTTGAACTATAGAATTTCCCTCACGAATTAAATCCATTATCACAAATCAAACAAGATTTCGCTCAAAAGTTTTAAAAAACAAAAGAGCGACCCGCTCTGATACCAATTGAAAAATCTAGAAATCCCCTAGATGTTGATTTGTGATTATGTATCAATTTTAAGCAGTATATAACAATCCCAATCAAGCAATCAAGACAAATCGATACAATGATTTTACGTGGAAAAATCACAATTGGAGCACCTGCAATTGTGATAAAAAAAACCACGGGCAACAGTCACAAAACAATCCACTAAGAAGATATAAAGGAATTACACAGGTATACTCTCAATTACCTAGTGAATCCACGCCCGAATTGAACCAACCCCTATGTGCCTCTTCCAACCCCGTATTCACCTCAGAATTGTCTTGATGATGAGCCACTCCAGAATCCACCAAAGCTTCAGGCTTGAATTCTTCAGAATCCACCGAAGAACAACTCTCTCTTTTTTATAGAATGAACAAATAAACCTTTGATGTATTCTTCTTAACCCATGAGTTGAATACTCAATTAAACATCAAAGAAACTAGCAAAATATCCCCATATATAAACCTTAATATCCAAAAAGAAGATCTTGAGAAGTAATCCTAAAATCTGATAGAAACACATACTTATAGAAATTTGGGACTGCGAAGCTCACTCAAGCGAAGACTCTCTCGTTCGAGCGAGGAACCAAAAACGCGTGTTTTCCATAAGTGGCTTCGCTCGAGCCAAACAACCTGCGCTTGAGCGTGAAATCATCTCTTTCAGGTTTTTATACGAACGCAGCCTTCGCTCGAGCGAGCAAGGGCAGACAGGAAACTTCGAATGCAATTTTGTTGAGCGAGGGCGCGTTGCCCTCGACCCCACTGGCGCCGGCCCGACCCGCCAGGAACGCTGCCTCGACCCACTAGCTGACCGGGCAGCTCGATCCCCGTCATAATCAGTGAAGTGGCAATCTTGAAAGCATTAACATCACAAACTTCTCTGCAAGGTATACTTCGGGTTGGATTCGCATCTAAAAACTCATAACCTCACTGAAATAAAAATGCGAAAACAAATACAATTGAAAGAAGTTTTGTCAAATGGGATTGCCAAGAATAAAAGCCTAACAGTTATGTTTAATTAAGTTGTAAATCAAATTTGATGGAATAGTAAGTGGAGTATTAACGAATAGTAAGTTGAGTCTCATTAACTAGTAAGTGAGATTTAATTGAATAGTAAGCAAAGTCTAATAAAATAGTAAGTAGAGTCTCATTAGATAGTAAGTGTGATTTAAATGAGTAGTAAGTAGAGTCTTATAGGATAGTAGGCGGTGTTTGATTGAGTAGTAAGTTAAGTCTTGTTGAGTAGTAAGAGGTGTTTGATTGAATAGTAAGTCAAGTTTGATAGAGTGGTAACTAGAGTGTCATTGAATAGTAAATGAAATCTCATTAAATATCAATCGGTGTTTGATTGAATAGTAAGTAAAATTTGATGGAATAGTAAGTGGAATTTAATTGAATAATAAATCAAGTTTTATGGAGTAGCCAAAATAAAATTTAATTGAGTAGTAAGCAAAGTCTAACGAAGTAGTAAGTGAAAACTCATTAAGTAGTAAGTGAAGTGTAGTGAAGTAATAAGTGGAAGATTATTGAGTAGTAAGTGGAATTTAATTAAGTAAATTCTAATGAAATAACAAGCAAAAGCTCTTTAACAGTAAGTACGGTTTAATTGAATAGTAAATGAAGCCTAATGAAATAATAAGTAAAAACTCATTGAGTAGTAAGTGGAGTCTAGTGAATTAGTGAGTAAAATCTCATTGAGTGGTAAGTAGAGTTTAATTGAGTAATAAGTCAAGTTTTATTGAGCAATAAGTGGAGTCTCATTGAGTAGTAAGTCAAGTTTAATTGAGTAGTTTGTGGAGTCTCATTGATTAGTAATTAAGATTTAATTGAGTAGTAAGTCAAGTCTGATTAAGTAGTAACTGAAATCTCATTGAGTAGAATACATGAAAGCTATTTGGTAATTTTTATAAATTCAGATATTTTAAAAATACCTAACATATCCAAAAATTTATTTAATAATTTGACGGAGTAGTAAGTGGACTCTTATTAAGTAGTAAGTTATGTTTAATTGAATAATAGTAGAATTATGTTTAAACAATAATGTAAATTACTCTTATTTATAAAATGATAGCACATTGCAACCCCAAGGGAGTTTGGTTTAGTGGGTGAAGAAGACAATCAAAAAACTTACCACCAAAAAGATCGTAAGTTTGAATCCCACGAAGGCCAAACATTCCTAATCTTGGGACCGCTGGAGGTTTGCCCAACTGTTAACTTTAGGGCCCTAGGATTAGTAGATGTACACGTAAGCGGCCCGCACACCCGAATATTAAAAAAAAAAAAATGATAACACATTACTTAATGTTTGAGTAAGTTTATAAGTAATATTTTGCGATTATATTGTAAAATTACTCTTTTAGTTTGATTTAGTTTTAAGATTTTTATAATTGTTTTTAATGAAAATTTTATAGTTTGATTCTAAATTTCATAAATCTATAAGTAAATGTTTGGTCATTGATTTATTAAACAAACTAAATTGAATCATACTCACCCCTAATAAAGAAATTTACTACTTAATAATACAATTAATCTCATAAGTTTGATATAATTACACTGATTTCTCTTTTAATAAAATTAAAACAATCATAATTAATGCAAATAATAATGTAAATACAGGGTCATTTTACAATACACATCCTTGTTGGAGTATGTACCATATTCAAGTGATGATGACACAAATGTCATAATTAAACCACTTCAAGTTATAACTAAAATAAAATGTAATAGCTCATAACCAAATATCACTTTAGATATAATCAAAGACTTTTTTGGTCATAATTAAAATAATAATCATAATAAGTCATAATCAACATCATAATGAATCATACCAATGGTAATAACCAAATATCATTTAAGTCATATAACTAAAAAGCTCTTCAATCATAATCAAAATTAAAATTATAAGAGGTTATAATTAACGCATAATTAACACGACAAATTATAATCAAAGACCATAAAGGTTATAACTGGACATATGATATACATCCAAAAATAGAATGTGTATTATAGAATTTTCGTGTAAATACAAGAATAAATGCAAATATATTGTATATATTTCAATATTACATAATTAACATTATTTTTTATTCATACAACTAATAAAATACTATTAAAAAATTAGCTAACTCTTATTCAAATTAAAATTTGAAAAAAATTCAATACAATTATGTCAAATTTAATAGAATTTAATATAATTTTTAAATCTTAAAAAAGATTAGTCTATTTTTTTTATTTAAGTAATTTAATGTAAAACATTGTATCCACTCATCATCTGGTAGTTCAAAAAAAAAAAAAAGTCACATCACATCATCGATTTTACTGGTGACTCCCGGTGACCCATACATGCTGGATTAGAATACCACTTTAAAGTATGGTACACAAAAACCATTTTTGTGTACAGTAGTCAAACCCTGGAAAGAGTTATTATGTAAAAGGGAGTCTGCATTAGGGGTGTAATTTGAGCAGGATCAATTCGAGCAATTCGAATTTAGTTTGAATTTTTTTAGGATTTAGACAAAATATTTTTAAATTCGGTATGGACTTGGACGAAAATTCAGAAGCCCAAATTAAATTTGGATGGACTTGGGCAAAAACGTCAAATAACCTGAACAACCCAAATTATACATATATAGATATATAAACCAAACCAAGCCTTAAGTCCCATCAAATGGGGTCGGCTACATAAATTCTTCTTATCCACGCGGCCCTATCAAAGGCTATTTTGTTAGTCAAATTGAGTAGATCCATATCTCTATTTACAACCCTAACCAACGTTAATCTAGGCCCTACCTTGTCGCCTAACACTTCCATCTGCCATTACAGCGTCGCATCTCTTCACTACTGCCTCTGTTGGTCTTCGTTGAATATGACCAAACCATCTCAATCGATTCTCTCTCAACTTATCTTCTATCGGTGCCACTCCTACCCATTCCCGAATACACTCATTCCTAATTTTGTCTTGTCTAATCTTGTCACACATCCACCTTACTATTGTTTCTTGGTTGCCCAACATATAAAAATATTAAATATACATATAAATTATTAGTCATTACATGATATTAAAGTAATTTAGATTATTGAATCATATTGAATATATATTATATATACAAATAACATAAAATCTTACTCTTTTTTTAATTTTTATTTTTACTCATAAATTGTCAGGACTACTATGGTGACATCTCTTTTACATTATATAAATTATTTGTTTTGATGGTATTAATGATTTTCTATATTAAAAAAATGTAAATAGAGTCAAATTTTAATAATTTAATAATGTAGCTGCAAAAAAGGTTAAGTGACCCCCATCAGAACTCCGCAGTTAAGTGTGCTTGGGCGAGAGTAGTACTAGGATGGGTGACCCCTGGGAAGTCCTCGTGTATATCATTCAACACTATCTAAAGGTTAAGTGATCTTAAGTGAAGATTGACGTGTGTAAGGTTTCTCTGGTAATTGACGGAGGTGGCTGGAATCCAGTTATTCGAAGAAAAGGTCCGGTCAGCTATCCTGGGGATCGTAAGGGTGGGGGTCTATTTACAATTTTTGTAGATAACATCCTTGAGTCCATGAACCCCAAAGGTCTATTTGGATTATTCTCCAAGTTTGGTGTTGTTAAGGATGTGTTTATACCCATGAAAATGAGGAAGCTAATAGGTTCGAGATTCGGTTTTGTTCCGTACAATTGTCTAGTAGCTGCGAAGATAGCAGTGCAAAAAGCTGATGGGTTATGGTGTGATGATAAAGCGATAAAGGTCAAAAGTGCAGAATTTACCAAAGAGGAGAGAAGTACTACAAGGGGGGATAAAGTGAGCCATTAACCGGGAGGAAATCCTCAAGGGCTGCAGAGGGGTAGTAAGAATGTCAATATAGGCATCCAAAGGGTTGGCATATAGAGAGGACAACGTTATGTAAGGAGTAAGTCCTATGCCGAAGCGGTTCAAAATGACAGCAGCTATGGAAAGGAGGAAGTAACTGTTCAGGTCAGAGAAGTAGGAAATGGGTGGTTGTATGAAAGCCTAGTTGTCAAACTCCATAACTTTTTCTCATTCCCAGCTTTCAAGAAGGAATGTAGGAAGAGAGGTTTGAAGGAGTTGCAAGTCAGAGCAGGGGAAGGAAGGATAACAATGTTATAATTTCCATCAGTCCAGAATTTGAAGAGTAGGAAGGAGAGTTTAAAGGAATGGATCTTTGAATGGTGTAGTTCAATGGAGGAGTGGTATCCGGGGTCCGTAGTTGATCATGAAAGATGTGTATAGGTAACCTGTTATGGTGTACCTTTTCATTTGTGGAGTGTGGATACATTTAGAAGCATTGGAACGATATGGAGAGAAGTCGTGAAATTTGATGATGATACTATTAATAGTGTCTCCTTCCGTTGTGGCAAAGTTAGAGTTATCACCAAGTGTCTAGACTTCATCCACCAGACGGTGAAGCTGTAGTGCAAGGGAAAGGTGTACCCAGTACAAGTCTGTGAGAATTTTGATTCTATGGGAGTAATGGAGCAGACTCAGAGCAATTGTATGACAAGGTCGTCAGAGAAGATAGGTAATGAGGGTAAAGATAAAGCTGATTGCGGCTCTGAGATAGGTGGTAGCCGACAAAGCAGTGAAGAGGTGGTACAAGAGATGGATGACATGGAGGATGAGGTGGACCTTTGTAAGGAGGTGGTTGGTTCTAGCAAAGCCACGTTAAGTGGTAATAATGGGCTAGAAACAGGTAATGCTATCTGGGTATCAGAGACAAAGGTGGTAAGTGATGAGCTGCTTATTGAGAAGCCAAACGATGGAAGTTGCCATCAGAGAGAAGGTAGCATGCCGATGCAAGTTCTAAGAAGGGTTAATGAATGCCAGGAGGTAGCAGTTGATGGTCATTTGCTCACACCAGGTTTTGTTAAAAGTCTGAGTGGGTCTGATGTAAGAAGGCCCAGCATTAATTTGGAGGTAGTTCTACAAGAGGCCCAATTAGTAAGTTATAGAGGTGGGTCTAATAAGGTGATAAATAGCACAGGTGTGGTCCAAGACCAAAATGGTGTGGTCTAGCTCCATAAATACCCTCGAGGTCAGTCTCAAGCCCATCTGTCTAGAAAAAGTCATACTGTAGCCAAGACAAGTGAACTAGTGGTGAAAGGAAGTAATCAAAGATATGAGGGAAGGAAATGAGGATCAACCAGTCAAGAAAAGCGAAGGCTGCACAGAAACAAAGTAACATTCTCGAGAGGTTTTAAGAGGGGTGCGCTATTCAAGGCGGTAGTTGCAGCTATCTCACATTCAATGTCTCAGACTAGTAGATCGAGTAGGAGAAGAAAAATGGTCCTTGATGAAGCTTATGCTACTCTGCAGATCAGAAAACAATTGGGTATGAATGGCGAAGGCAAGGAGGAAGATATGATTAAAAAAATTTGTGCAACTGGAGAAACAAGATACAAAGAGGTTAGTTGAAGCTAAATAGGGAGATGGGTTTGGGCAGACCTAATTGGTCTAGATTGGGGGGTTGTAGTGGTGTTAATTTAGTTGTAATGAAGATTACGTCTTGGAATGTGAGAGGGCTGGGTAGGTCAGATAAGCGGAGTAGAGTCAAGCTTCTTATTAAGGAAAGGAAAGTGGATGTGTTGCTCTTTCAAGAAACTAAGAGGAGTAATATTGATGAAGTTTTTGCTAGATCTATTTGGCCTTGGGAAAAGATGGAGTTTATGGCTGTAGACTCGGATGGGAGTGCTGGGGGGTTGCTGAGCATTTGGAATCCAGATGTCTTCTTGTTATCGGATTGCTGTTGCAACAGGAATTTTTTGCTACTCTCAGGTACTTTTGCTGTCTCTTTTGAGTATGTGTTTCTAAATATATATGCCCCTAACGATGTGGTGAAGAGAGCTCAGCTCTGGGAATTTATTATTAGTATAAGATCATTTTCCCAAAAGCCTTAGTGTATGGGAGGTGATTACAATAAGATTAGATTTGTTGCTGAAAAAGGAGGATGTACTAGGAGAGATAAAGGGATGCAGGATTTTAATAATTTTGTAGACAAATTGGAAATGGTGGATATACCAATGTTGGGCAAAAATTTTACTTGGAGTAATTCAGTTGAGGGTGAGAGATGGAGTAAAATCGATTGGTTTTTATTGGATCCTGGTTGGCTGGAAAAATTCAAATTCAAGTTATGGGGCTTGCCTAGAATAGTATCTGACCATTGTCCTTTGTTATTAAAAGAGAATGAGAGAAACTGGGGTCCTAGGCCGTTCAGGTTCTTAAATGTCTGGCATTTACACCCAAGTTTCACAGCTGTTGTGCAAAGATCATGGGTGGATGTGCAAGTGCAAGGGTGGGCTGGGTATAGAGTAAAGATGAAATTATTTAGGCTTAAAGATGAGTTGAAAAGGTGGAACACTAAAGTGTTTGGTTGGGTGGAGGATCAACCACTACTACAAATATAGATAAAGATCACACTTTTTTGGTGTGATGTATGTTTTTTAATCACACCTTTTAAGTTTTATTAAAGTGTGGTCTTTGAGAATGTGATTAAAAATGGTCATTTTTAATCACACTTTTTAAGTGTCATTTAAAAATACTTTCATCACATCTTTTAAGTGTGATTAAAAACATTTAGATCACACTTTTTAAGTGTGATTAAAAACATTAAATCACACCTTTTATGTGTGATTAAAAACTTTAGATCACACTTTTTAAGTGTGATTAAAAATATTAGATCACACCTTTTAAGTGTAATTAAAAACTTTTAGATCACACTTTTTAAGTGTGATTAAAAACATTTAAATCACACCTTTTAAGTGTGATTAAAAACTTTAGATCACACTTTTTAAATGTGATTAAAAACATTAGATCACACCTTTTAAGTGCGATTAAAAACTTTAGATCACACTAAGTGTGATTAAAAACATTAGATCACACCTTTTAAGTGTGATTAAAAATATTTAAATCACACCTTTTAAGTGTGATTAATAACTAATAAAACCTGTAATAAAAAAATTGAAATATTTAAAGAATAATCAATACTATTTTTGTACGCGCATTTGAAGAATGTAATACACACTATATACTATATTTTGAATCACAACCATATATTGAATGAAATAACATCATATATTTCATAAATGAAAATTAAATATTTAAAAGTATATACAAAGAAATTAATAAAAAAAAAATTTAACTGTGATTACATACATTAAAAAAAAAAAAAAACTTGAAAATTCTAAGTTCTTGAATTCTTTGACCATATTTTGCATCTCTCCAAGAAATTTCTGACCTGAAAAATAAAAAAACAAATTAATTTAAAAATCGCTAGAAGCATATGAATAAACTTACTAATTAATTTATAAACTTACATTTAGATCACACCAAAAATAATGTAATTTATCCAGTTGTTAAACTGCCCCCAATACTTTCCCCACAGCCACCAAAAATGACATAATTATTTTGATTCTCCACACAAATATCAGTAAAACAGCACCACAAAAAAAGACAATATGCAACAATGCAGTAAGGATCACATAAATGATAAAATGGAGTATTATATGGACAATCAAAATCATATGATATCAACATATAACCCACTAAAAACTCCTCGCCTTTGCCTTTTCGCCCATAATTTAACACATCGCAGCAGTGATTTGAATACCTGGAATAGAACAATCCGAGAATATATGAGATCTACAAGAACTCTGAAAGCACCACCTAGCACACAAAAAATGAGAGCTGAAAGAAAATGATTATCATGTATATATTAATATCAAGGTGGCAGCAGTTTTGAAAACAAAACCCCACAGGAATTCATGGTTTGATGCCATAGAGAGCATGCTAATAAGAATTAGCTAAATTATTTCCTAATGCAGGTGCAAAATTCAAGAAATAGAGACAAATTCTGCTCTGGCATTCAACCTTGAAAACCAACAAAACTACTTTGCACCTAGAACAAAAATAATTACCATAGGAACCCATAGATAGCATGCTTGATACCTCCATGTTCGGGAGAAGCCGAAGAATGCATTTGTTAGCATGAACTCCAGCATGTGTGTTACAAAGTTAAGGTAAAATAAATAAAATAAAATAAAACACTAAAAATTTGTGAAGAAAAAACTCCGAAGCTAAAAGTTTCCATCAAGATGGTATATCTGATAAATAAATCGCTGATGATAGTTATGGAAATTATTATTGTTTGACCTATAGTTATAAAAGGAGTTCAATTCTTGGCTTGACTTTTGCCACCCTTCTCTGCCTTAGCGGCAGCCTTTCTCTTCCCGACCTTTCTGAAAAGAAGAGATATATATGATCCGTCATTATGATATTCCTGTTACCACTATATCCACCATTAAATATAACGATTATATGCATATAGAACTCATTTGACTCGACCTTGAAACTTCTGGTCAAGATCATAACATTAAATAGAGTCATTCACATTAATGTAAACACCAAAAAGAAAACAAACAAAAAAAACCCACAAATTCTACATACAGATTCTACATTCATAATGCATACATCAAGACTCAAGTCCACCAAAATATGGGTAAATACATCAAATTTACCTTACACAAATAACCATTCTCTAGTTTTTGCCTTTTGGTAGCATCTCTGTCTACCCCAAGAGGATTCCTCAAACTTCTCTCATTTAATGGCTTTTGTGACCTGGCAGTTAAAGGCAGTAAAGTGAATTGAAGAAAGCAGTCTGAAAATCAGAAGTAGACAAGTGGGGAGGGGGAGGACAAAAAGCATAGACAATTAAAGCTGCAGATGATATAAAATACAAATTGAGGTAGGAAATATCCCTAATAGTATGAACTTTACTCAAATTATTATGTTAAAAAATAATAATGAATAAATAATTAAAGATTAAGACAACAAAGAAAGCAGATGTGCCCAATTTACCTCGGTTTCTTAAGAGTGTCTTCATCCTTGCATCTCTAAGTCGCTATTCCCTTAATTCTCTAGACCTCTTGTTAGTAACATTAAGTAGTCCATGAAAACTAAGAATATTGCAGATAACCTTAGACAAAAATAATACATTTCAACTAAGGTGCTTCTGCTTCAACATAAAATGATTCAATCACATCACTTATACATATATATAACATTTTTTATATATAAATATTTATCTATATATCTGTGTGTGTACATATAATATAACACATACACTCATGTTTCTGGGAGCTGCAATGAAATTAAAGAAATATTGTAAATAGCCACAAAACTATTCCATAGGTCAGTTATAATTGCCTAAAACTGTATCTATTTTACAGGAACTATTAGGAGGAAAAAACAAGAGAGATAAAAATAAGGAGCATATAAACTCCCCAACGGATGCAAATCAAGATACAAAGAAAGCATAAACCAAAGTTCTTCCTAAAAGGACTTCCAAAATATGAATATACATAGTTTTTTCCCACTTCAAATTGTTTACTAGAGAAAATTTTCCCCAATAATCTTCTTCTTCTTCCTTCTACTTCTTATTCTTTTTCTTTTTTTTCTTTTTTTGTTTCGATTCCCTATAAATTTACAGCTTTGAATGTAAAAATTCCATTATTCAGGTTGCCAAAATCAAAACCGTTATTCAACAATTTAGCCTGGCAGTGGTAAGATAAGAATTTCATCTTTTGATAGCATAATATATTCAGGTATTGTCAAAAAAATCTCAACAGAACCAAAATCCAATCAAATTGAAAATTCTCTGAACCTTGCAACTTCAAATAAGATTTCAAATAGGCTTTTGTTTTCCTCCATCTTCATTAGCTAAGAAACTTAGTATTTGGTTGCTATTATTTCACTCAGGAAAACCATTTAAGAGCTCCCGCTACCTCATCCTCACTGTTATCAGCTCCTGGTTCTTGCACTATTTCAGCATCATCAAGAAACACAACCTGCTCTATCCCCTTCCACAGCCATTAGGATGAAACTAAAGTTGAAATTTAGTAGAAGATAGAAGCTACAAATTTGTGGTAAAGCTTGCTCTGTGACAATTACTAGGCACTGTAACAAGCCCGCGAGGGACCTCGCTACAATTCGGACTCGATTTTGTTGCGGTTCCAAATCTCGAACCAAAGAGTCCAACTCTGGCAAATCATTTTGAAGAAAAACAGATATTTTGAAAGCAGTGCCAAACATGGATCGCTGCCGATAATGTAGTCGCCACCTAAATATTTAAAAATGGGAAATTTAGGAAACCCTGACTCGGTGCCAAAGGCCACGTGTCCGTCATCACCAAAGTTGGCTCGGGAACTTGGGTACGATTAGGGAAGGTCACATCGTGAACACCCCCTCTCGCCCGGTCAACGACCGGCCTCTACTAACCATGATATCTGTTTTTGAAAACTTTGTGAGTTCTTATTCTGGTTATTAGCCTAGGTTACTATGTGATGCTTGCAGCAAACAAGTATAGACTGAATCGCCTGAATTGGAACAAAACATTTCATGGTTGTTTGTTTGAAAATGGTGTGAAGGTGCTACCCGCAGGTAGGCTGAAATGCGGATTTGCCACCCTTGGGTGGGCTTAGAAAACAGTGATGTTGCCACTATCTAGTGGGCTTAAAACAAACAGTCAATGCATTGCCCCAATTCAAATAACTCAACCTCCACACACGGGCATTCAAGGCAGTTATATCACATAAGCATTTAGCCTCATGGTAAGCATGCTATTCATGGCAACACTCACACGCATGCAAGGATGCTAAAGCATAAAAACTTACCGAGTACTCCAAGTCAAAACAGAAAAACCGATTAGAAATCATGCATGATCCTAAGTATACAGAATTGCCTAATGCAACACATGCAAAGATGCAATTATAGCAGGCTCGGCTATTCTAAAGATGGCATGTGAGATGCAACAGCTATCATATATTCAATTTGTAATTGAAATACAGATGCAGTTTGTATGATGCGCTTGAGCAGTGCGTAAAAAGCAGATGAATGATACAAACATGCTGTCATACTGTATGCTAATTGAAATATGCCCTATATCTAACCATCATAAACGGGTAAATAAAAGGGAGAATGAAATGGGGGTTGGAAGACATA
This sequence comes from Camellia lanceoleosa, assembly GCA_025200525.1. Classification (NCBI taxonomy): domain Eukaryota; kingdom Viridiplantae; phylum Streptophyta; class Magnoliopsida; order Ericales; family Theaceae; genus Camellia; species Camellia lanceoleosa. Next base: position 162,793,467 of record CM045760.1, on the reverse strand, counting down.
CATCGCACTCACACACCCTTATTACAATTATGCCCTCGCGCAGAGGGTCCGAATAAATAATAATACAGACTCGAAATAAAGAATTGTATGATTTCTAATTAATGTCAGATTAAACTAAGAAAGTCAGAAGGTGGCATGCAAGCAGTGCCTTGCTCGATGAATGATGTATGTCGAGCTTGCTGGCGCGAAATCCACCGATGCCCCAATTAGCCTCCGTTTGCACTTTTCTCGAAATCGTGCGGACTCAAAAATTTCGATCCTTGATTTTCTTTTGCAGAGAGGCGAAAAGGGCATAGCAATGTATTTCACAAATATATGCATGCCTCGATCCTCGGCCACCAATCACGCATATCGATGCATGATGGCGAGCCAATTGCACAACTCAAGATAGGATGAATGCATATGAATGCGACAACAAAACCTAACTCCATCATGGGTAATCCGAGTGTCGGTGACTTGGGAATTGAGACCCGTTCCTTACTCGAGTACAAAAGCGCCGCCTCGTTTCCGTGCAATATGCATGATATGCATGAAATGCAACTAATATACAACCTAGCATGCGCAATGCTATGAAAATGAGATGTCTCGAAATGCGTGCCCACAGGCACGCAAACCGAGGAATGCGGAAGGACATGCGAAATGCAATGATGGGCTTATACCAACATGAGGGAGCCTCAGCCACACTCATATAGGATGCCGGAATGATAAAAATGAGGTGCCTCGAAATGCGTGCCCGTGGGCACGCATACCGAGAAACACGGAATGACATGCGAAATGCAATGATGGGCTTATACCAACATGAGGGAGCCTCAGCCACACTCACATAGGAAGCCAATGAATGAAAACGGAGTGCCTCGAAGTGCGTGCCCACGGGCACGCAAACCGAGGCAATGCACTAAGGCATGAAATGACATGGAAAATGAGATGCAAGCATGCAAACCAAATTTCAGCAACTAAAAGAAGGGGAAAACAGCCCCGAAATGATACGAAATGACAATCAACGCATGAAATCATCCCGAAATGTGATTTTAAGTGCCCAAAATAGCCTACGGCTATGCTAAACATGCAAAATTGGCACATGAAAGCAAAAACAGTAGCAAGGCAGCCCTAAAAATAGCATCTTTTCAGTACAAAACATGGCCAAATTGTGAGCATAGATATGGCAACAATGGCATGCAAAAATACGGGAAAAGAGGGGAATTACAAAGCAAGTGGTATTTACAATGCTCAAACCCAAAAAATCAGTTCTACAAAACTAAATAGGGACCAAAAATATGTACATTTACAATAGATGACAGCCTCCAATTCAGTGTGTAGATATACTAAATATAGCATGCAAAATTTGGGCCAAAAGAGGGCTATAAAGAGAGGTATCATAAGAAATGACCAAACAACTTAAGACCTTTAATAAAACTTGAAGAATGGACCAAAACAAGACATTTTATAAGCCTGATGAAGGCTGAAATCCGAATCTAAGCAAGCCTAACAAAGCATGCAATTTTACGGAAAATATGGAGGATTACAAAACAAGTACCAAAACCAATCATCAAATGGCCTAAGACCCTTAACAAATCATGAAGAATGGACCAAAATAAGGCACTCTCTAGGCCTGATGAAGGCTGAAATCCGAAGCATGGTGAGCTTAAAAAGGCATGCAAAATGGGAGTGGAACAAGAATTCAAAGCAAGTGATATGTAGAGCAAGAAAACCAGGTTGAGCCCTTCTTCAATGTTGAAGAGGGGCTCAAAATAAGCACAATATCAGTATGTTTCATGCTCCAACTCAGATTAAAAATAGGCCAAAACAATCATGCAATTTTACGGTAAAATAGAAGAATTTCAAAGGAAGTGCATGATAGAGAAGCCAAACATAATGGATCCCTTCTTAAATGTTGAAGAGGGGCTCAATATAAGCCCACTAACAGTTTACATCAATCTCGAAATCAGATTACTCATAAGGCAAATAAAGCATGCAAAACAATGGCCTAAAGAGTGATATTGAAGGAAGTATATCATGGAGACACCAAATGAGGTTGAGCCCTCCTACAATGTTGTAGAGGGGCTCAAAATAAGCCTAAAACCAGTAAGGTTCGGAGCCCAAAACAAAAAGGAAATAGGGCAAAGAATTGATGGAAAATTATGCTAGAAAGAGGGAATTAGTGGCTTACCCTTGGAGACAAGTCTTTTGCTACCTCTTGGCTTCAATTTGTTGCTTTTTGGCCTCTGGAAAACACCCCTTTGCTGCTGGAATGGAGGTGGTGATGGTGGAGCTTAGGGTTGATGAAGGAATTAGCTAGGAAGCTTGAAGGTTTTTGAGCTTTTGGCTATGAAAATGGAGGTTAGGGAAGATGAAGTCTTGAGGTGAATTGTTCCAACCCTAGCAAAGGAGGAGTTGGACCCTTTAAATAGGCAAGAAAATGGTGTAAAGGAGGAAAAGCACCCAAGCTTTCCTCCCAAAATATCCCGGATGCAGGGATATTTTGAAAAATATCCGGACAATTTGGAAAGAGGTGAAGCGAAGGCCGGCCAGTAGGTTTCAGGAGGTGGCCCGGCCACCCCAATGATCGACCACCACTCTTGGCCCGGCCGACCATGGCCCAAAACTGAAGTCCAAATTTTCTGGCCGACCACCATGCAATGGTGTCCTCCCAGATGTGTAGAATAAGGCCCCAAGGTCGGAATCTGGCAACTCTGAAGCAGGAGTCACAACATAGGACTTGAAGGAGAGGCTCAAAATGAAATCCACAATTTCTGGCCGACCACCAACTTTTAGGGTCCTCCCAGATGTGTGAAACAAGGTTCCAAGGTCGGAAATTGGCAACACTGAAACAGGAGTCACAACATAGGACTTGAAGGAGAGGCTCAAAAATGAAATCCACAATTGCTGGCCGACCAGTAGTTTTTAGGGTCCTCCCATGTCCCCTAATCACAAATATGTAGCTTTGGTTGGAAGAAAATATCCCCAGGGTGTTCAACATTGGCCCGGAAGTGAGCATGGTAGCCGGAGGAAGCCAGTTATCTGGGATAATTGCTGGCCTTCTCCCCCCCAGTGATCTTCCTAGTGTTGAAACAGAGGTACCTGCCAAAATTGAACAAAAACTAATGAGAAATGAACACTCGGGGCCCAAACCGCGCAGTTCGGGGTCCCGAAAATGGGCTACAGGCATCAAAAGTGGCATACGGCAGCGAAGTGGGTATCAGAGGCCCCAGTGTCCCTCGAAATGATAAAACTAAGGTACCTGCCAAAATTAAACAAAAATCGATGCAAAATGAAAGCTCGGGGGCCAAACCGCGAGGTTCGGTCCCAAAATGGGCCGCAAAGTGGCGTTAAACCCACGAAGTGGTATCGAAGGCCCAGTGTTCCTCGGAATGATAAAACAGAGGCACTTGCCAAAAACCGGAGAAATTGGAGATGGTTGGGTGGTCCCGAACCAAGGCACACGGCCTGACGGTCCCGAAAACCGGGAACCGGTCTCCGAAACGGGCAAAATGGCCTACGGCCACGAAAAGTAGCCCACGGCCACTGAGAGATAATCTACGGGACCACTCCCTTCCCTCAGGAAAGAAAATAGAAAACCGGTCTTCAAACCGAGACAAGGCACGAAGAGGGTTCGAAGTCCGAGGCGGCACGGCCGCAACTCTGAGACTTCTGAACGAGCACAGTATGTAACATCACCGAGCACTCAATCGGTGACGTCTGAGTCTTAAGGCCGGTCAAAAATGGGGTGTCTACAGGCACATACATAAGCATACAAATTCAAGTTTTTAAACTTCCAAATTCTCCAAATTATCAACACTTAAGCCTGAATTTTCCAATTCTTTCATCACAACTCTCTCACATATCAAACGGGAATTAAGGGTTAACTCGAATAGACTTATTAACAAGAAGAAAGAACTAACCCAACTTAGTTTTGTAGATAAAAGCTTCTCTCTGCTTCTGACCCACCATCAGATCCCACTTCGCTGCCTCAAAATTACATTTCATCTCTTCACCTGTGGTTGGGACAATTTCGTAAAACAGTCCTATTTAACTAATTAAAAAAGAGCAAATTTTATTAACATGTCTACTTTGTGTGTGTGCATGTGTTTTTTTTTTTTTTGATCGGTAAAAGTCAAAAGGCATGGCGGGATAGATAGATAAACATTAATTTGTTTCTCGGTACACATCTTGATTAGCGAAGAATAGGAGCAACAAAGCAAAAATTTTAAATAATAATAATACTAAAATTGTTATCCAAAAAATAATTAGAAGCTAATATATAGTAATGACTATAAGCTTCTTCACCTTTGTTTAGTAATGAATATAAGCTAATCAATCTCCAAATTTAGTAATGAATATAAGCTTCTTCACCTTTGTTTAGTAATGAATATAAGCTAATTAGAACCTCTAAGTAATGAATATCAAGCTAAGCAAAAACTATAATTATAATTAAAATTAAAACCATTAATAAAAAGCAGTTGTCATTTTCCATTTTCCATTCACAAATTTGCCATTTTCTAAGTAAAAGCGAAACAAATTTCATTCACAAATTTTTCATTCCATTTTTCATTCACAAATTTGCCTACAAATTCAATATCCAAAAGCAGATTTGCCTACAAATTTGGAAACAAAACAATTTGGAGAATGACAACAGTTGCCTCTGATTTGCCTAAATATTCTAATGTTTATAAAATTATTTCTTCAATTAAGAGATGTAAACAAAACAATTATAATAATGTTCATGAGATGCACAGTGATTAATTTTTTTTAAAGTTGATCAATATGTTCATCCCTTTTGACTTCTACATCGATGGAGCATTTTCAATGTTAAATTGAACTCTTGATTTGTATAGTCACCCTATGAAGAATATGGGGATATGTTATTGTTAAAAAAAAAATATCAAATAACATATTCAGTTACATCATTTTTTTGTCTCTGATCTGTGAGTTTTTTAACATTGTAAACAGATTCAATGCATAATATAGAGAGGGAAAGAAAATAGGAACCTTCTTCACACTGTAGAACCTCTCTTCCACTGGTTTCACTTTAGAACTACAACAAACAAACTGGATCTGGAACCCAAAAAAAAAAAAAAGGAAAATAAGAACGAATAGATTTACAAAACCAAAAAAAAAATATAGAATAGATAGATTACAAACAGATTGCAGAAAATAAGAACTTTAGAGGAAGTCGAAGTCGGAAAAAAAATACGAATCTAACAGTTAGAGAAGAAGAGAAGAAGAGAGCGAGCAGTTACATTACTGAATCTGGATCGTCGATCGCCGATAGCTTTTTCAGTGTAGATCGTCTCTCGATCGTCGTCGCCGTCGGTATGGGAAGAGTAGGGTTCTGGGTGAGAGAGAGAGAGAGAGAGTGTGTGTGTGTGTGTGTGTATATCGAAGAAGATGAATGAAATATTAGGGTTAGTGTGGTGATGAGATGAGATCAGAAAAGGGGGAAAAATAACAAAAGGGGGGAAAATATTTTATTTTTGGCATTTTTTTTATTTTTAAGTGACTATTCTTATGTATTTATTAATTTTTTTAAAATATTTTATTTTTTAGATACATTTAATTAAGGTGTATTTAAAAAAATAAAAAATTATTTAAAATTTTAAAAATAGTCACTTAAAAATAAAAAAAATACCAAAAATAAAAAATTCAATTTTTAAAAAATTAAATTCAAAAAATTAAAATAAAAAATACTGATTATTTTCCACTTACAGATCTTTTTAAAAATTATTATAAAATAGTAAAAAAATTATGATTTTAATTATTAATATTTATAAAATTTATTACTTTTTTTTTTAATAATTTTTCTTTTATACTTTTGTAATTCCCCCATTTTACAAACTCATATTTGATTTGATTTTCAAAAATTATTTTTATACAAAAATCCAACTAAGACTTGGCAAGCCACCAGTTGGCCCAAACTCAGATCCACAGCCTTCGACTAGTTAGGCCATCTCCAACGTTTAACCAAATTTATTACTAAATTTAAATTTGGTAAAAAAGTATACTTTTTTGGTCTCTAATGGTTTCATCAAAGCCCGTATCAAATTGAGAACATCTCAAATCCTTCACCAAACTGAGGACCTGGGTCAGCTTTCACTAGTTTACTGTGCGTGAACGTTGGGGGTGAGACCCATCGGACGTCTAGCCGGTTGTCCCCCCGGTCATCCTCTTCCGTGAACAATTCCCACAAAAGTAGGTAACACAGAGGGTCTGTTTGGTAACGTTTACGTTTTCAGTTTATATTTACAAAAATTTTATAAACTGATTTTTGTTTATTTTTAGAAAAACATAAACTATAAACGCGTTTGATAATTGACAAAATGTTTTAAAAAAATTAAAAATATAAAAAAGAGTGAGAAATGGCAAGTGGCGGCAGAAGACAGTGGTGGAAAGTGGTGACGGTGGGTGGCGGGTGGTGGGTGGTGGCGAGTGGGTGGTGGTGGTAGTGGTGGGTGGGTGATGGTGACGAGTGGTGGGTGGTAGCGAGTGGGTGGTGGTGGTGGTGGTGGTGGCGGGTGGTAGGCGATAGTGGCAGGTACGTGGCGGATGGCGGGTGGTGGCGGGTGGGTGATAGCGGCGGGTGGTGGTAGTGGATGGGTGGGTGACGGTGGTAGTGGGTGGGTAGATGACGGTGGCAGGTGGTAGCGAGTGGGTGGAGGTGGTGGTGGTGGTGACGGGTGGTGGTGACAGGTGTGTGGCGGGTGGGTGGTGGTAGCGGGTGGTGATGATGGGTGGGTGGGTGACGGTGACGGGTGGTGGGCGGTAGCGAGCGTGTGGCGGTAGTGGTGGTAACGGGTGGTGGATGGTAGTGACGGGTGGTGGGTGGTTGTGGCAGGTGGGTGGCGAATAACAGGTGGTGGTGGTTGTGGGTGGGTGAAGGTGGCAGGTGGTAGTGGTGGTGGTGGTGGATGGTGGGTGGTGGTGGCAGGAGGGTGGCGGGTAGGTGGTGGTGAGTGGTGAGTGGTGGGTGGCTGGTGGTGGATGGTGGTAGTAGATGGGTGCTGTGTGGTGGTAGTGGGTAGATGGCGGGCGGTGGATGGTGGTGGAGGGTGACGGGTGGATGGCAGGTGGGTGGTGGGTGATGGTAGCTGGCAGGTGGGTGTTGGTGGCGGGTGGCGGGTGGTGGTGGCAGGTGGGTGGTGAGTGGTGGTGGCAGGTGGTGGTGGGGGATGGGTGGTGGGTGGTGGTTGCGGAAGAATGTGGTGGAAAATGGTGTAAGGTGGTGGCTAGTGTTGGGTCGTAAAAAAAAAAAAACAACTAAAAACTCAAAACGGAAACACATTTTTTGAGTTTACATTTTTTGGCCAAATTTATAAACTGAGACTACTGATTTATAAATCAAAAATTTTCCAAACAAGTTTTTATTTGAGTTTTTAAATTTTTTGTAAATATAAACAGAAAATTGAAAACGTAGGTATTACCAAATGGCACCTTAGCAAACAGGCTTTAGATGGTAAAAATGTTGTAAAATTAACAAATAATTAAATAAGTTACCAACGTAAGAAATGACTTATCAAAAGATTCGTGGGCCATATATGGTTTGATTTTTAGAAAAAAATTTAAAAATTAAAAATTAATTTGGTTAAGAAATAAAAACTAAAAAATAATTATCATTTAAGGGTAAAAAATAATTATCATTTTAACTTTTGGGCAGGTTATATACATACGTATGGTTGTTTCAATTTAATTTGTAAAAAATTATTTCTAACCACTCGAAAGATACAAATTATATAAAAATGATAATTATTTTTTATTTTTTATTTCTTAACCAAATTAATTTTTAATTTTTAATTTTTTTTTTCTAAAAATCAAATTATACATAGCCTAAGAATCTTTTGATAATTCATTTCTTATGTTGGTAACTTATTTAATTATTTGTTAATTTTACGACATTTTTACCATCTGAAGCCTGTTTGGTAACTATTTCTTTTTCAGTTTTCAATTTATATTTACAAAAATTTTAAAAATTGTCATAAAAACTTATTTGATAATTTTTTTGATTTATAAATGGTTGTCTCAGTTTGTAAATTTGAGGAAAAAAACGTAAATTCAAAAAATAAGTTTATGTTGGTTTTTAAACATAAATTTAAAAATTTTACTAACAATTTTTTTTTCAATTAATTTTTTTTCAATTAATTTTTTTTTCAATTAATTTTTTTTCCAACTAATACTAACCGAGAGGGCAATTGATAATGCTAATTTAAACCTTAGGGAGAGGATTGTAATTTCTAAAATGTAAGGGGTGTCAATGTAATTTACCCAGTAAGGACAAAATTAGTATTTAAAAAAATTAAATTGCTAAGGGGGGAATCTGTAATGAAACTTCAAATCTCAGGGAAGGAGATGTAATTTCCAAAACGTGAAGGGGGAATTGTAATAAATATAAACCTTAGGGGGTGTCAGTGTAATTTACCCTATATATATACATAATCACACTTAATTAGAAAGTGACATAAAAAAAAATATTATCACACTCAATCAGATTAAGTGTGATTAAAAATTTGGGAATTGTATATTTTATATAAAAATCAATTTGAAATATTTTATACAATCACGCCTATTTAGGAAGTGTGATTAAATATATATATATATATATATATAATCACACTTATTTAAAAAGTGTGATTAAAAAGTAGTAATGTATATATAATCACATTTTAATTACATTGTGTGAATAAAAAATATATAAATAATCACACTTATTTAAAAAGTGTGATTAAAAAGTAATAGTGTATATATAATCACACTTTAATTAGAATGTGTGATTAAAAAATATATATATAATCACACTTATTTAAAAAGTGTGATTAAAAAGTAGTAGTGTATATATAATCACACTTTAATTAGAAAGTGTGATTAAAAAATATATAAATAATCACACTTTAATTAGAATGTGTGATTAAAAAATACATATATAATCACACTTATTTAAAAAGTGTGATTAAAAAGTAGTAGTGTATATATAATCACACGTTAATTAGAAAGTGTGATTAAAAAATATATAAATAATCACACTTTAATTAGAATGTGTGATTAAAATATATATATATATATAATCACACTTATTTAAAAAGTGTGATTAAAAAGTAGTAGCGTATATATAATCACACTTTAATTAGAAGGTGTGATTAAAAAATATATAGATAATCACACTTTACTTAGAATGTGTGATTAAAAAATATATATATATAATCACACTTGTTTAAAAAGTGTAATTAAAAAGCCGTAGTGTATATATAATCACACTTTAATTAGAAGGTGTGATTGAAAAATATATAAATAATCACACTTTAATTAGAATGTGTGATTAAAAAATATATATATAATCACACTTGTTTAAAAAGTGTGATTAAAAAATAGCAGTGTATATATAATCACACTTTAATTAGAAGGTGTGATTAAAAATATATATATATAATCACACTTAATTGAAAAGTGACATAAAAAATAAATATTATCACACTCAATCAAATTAAGTGTGATTAAAATATCAATCTAATTTTTTTTATCACACTTCCAATAAAAGTGAGATCTTTTTTTTTGTCAAAGTGTGATCTTTAACTATTTTTGTAATAGTGAACTGAAAAAGGCTAAAAATGAGTTGCATGAGTATGATTTGTTAGCAGAATCAAGGCTGCTAGACTCACAGGAAATTGCAAGAAGAAGGGTGTTGAGAAATTTGGTGTGGTCATTAAGAAAGAAAAAGGATTCCATATGGTTCCAGAAATCCAGGTTGAACTGGGCTCAAAATGGGGATAGAAATACTAGGTTCTTTCATTTAATTGCTAGTCAAAGATAAAGAAGGAATTTGGTGGACTCAGTGACTGTTGATGGAGTTAGTATTGAAGATCCAGACCTGGTGAGGCAGGAAGTGCTAAGGCACTTTACAAAGGCTTTTTCGGAGGATTGGCCTTCTAGACCAAAATTGTCTGGTAGTTTTGTGGAAGTTAGTAATGCTAAAGTGGTAGAGCTTCTTGAAAAAGAATTTTCAATGGAAGAAGTATGGGATGCAGTAAAAGGTTATGATGGGAATAAAGCACCAGGACCAAATGGGTTTAACATGGCGCATTCAGAAATGCTAGAAGTATATGAGGAATGATATATTCCAATTAATGCAGGAGTTCTATCTTAATAGTAAGCTGGTCATAGGGCTCAATAGCTCATTTGTTACCCTTATTCCGAAAAAGATTAACCCCTCAGGATTGGCTGATTACAGACCTATAAGTTTGTTAGGTGTAGTGTATAAAGTTTTGGCTAAGGTACTAGCAAAAAGACTGCAGAAGGTCTTACCAGATGTGATTAGTAAAGTGCAAACTACCTTTATGGGGGGTAGGAACATTTTCGATGAGATAATGATTGCAAATGAGGTGGTGGATTGGTGGAAGAAGTCTAAAATGAAAAGAGTGATACTCAAACTAGATTTCGAAAAAGCTTATGATGGAAAATATTGGGCTTGGAGAAAGATGGTTGGGTTGGATACGAACTTGTGTCACAACGGCAAGGATTTCAATACTTGTTAATGGATCGCCTACCAAGGAGTTCTGTCCACAAAAGGGACTAAGGCAAGGTGATCCTTTATCCCCTTTGTTGTTTAATATAGCAGCTGAGGGGCTTAACCTATTGTTGGAAAGGGCAAAAGATTTGGGTTTATTAAAGGGTGCTATTATTGGGCCTGTTGGTTTGAAGGTGTCTCATCTTTAGTTCACTGATGATACTATCCTATTTTGTGAAGCTAAGTGGAAGGAGATTATGACTGTTAAAAGAATCCTCAGATGCTTTGAGCTCATGTCAGGACTTAAGATAAATTTCCACAAAAGTGTGGTATGTGGAGTTGGGATTTGTGATGAAATGGTAAAAGCTTTTGCATCAAAATTGAAGTGCCTATGCCAGAAGCTGCCTCTCAAGTACTTGGGCTTACCACTTGGGGCAAATCCAAGAAGAAAGAAGACTTGGCAACCTGTGGCGGAGAAAGTTAAGGCCAAGTTAGCTCTATGGAAGCGAAAGATGTTGTCCTTTGCTGGTAGGTTAACATTAATAAAATCTGTTCTAGATAGCCTTCCTGGATATTATATTTCCATCTTTAAATTACCTAAAGGAGTAGCAAAGGAAATTGATAAGTTGAATGCATCATTTCTGTGGGGTAGCTCAGAGATAAGAAAGAAGATTCATTTAGTGAATTGGAAAACTATAACTCTAAGCAAAGAACAAGGAGGGTTAGGCGTAAGAAGAGTGAGAGACATAAATGATTTTATGCTAGCTAAGTGGTGGTGGAGGTATGGAGTGGAAGATAACTCTCTGTGGAAAAAAGTAGTTATAAGCAAGTATGGAGGAGTTGGTGGTAGATGACTACCAAAGATGGAAGGGATTGGCAATGAATCTTTTGTCTAGAATGATATACTCAGTGTGTCCAGTCTAATCCTGGATTATTTAATTTTTTTGTATCCAATTGTAAGATGGTAATTGGCAATGGGTGTAGGATTGATTTTTGGCATGATAGATGGTATAGGAACCTTCAATTAAAAGTGGAGTTTCCTAGGTTGTACCAATTATCTGTGGAAAAAGAAGAATCATTGTGTTCTTTCATGCAAGTGAGGGATAGCTCAGGGGTTTGGCAATTACTATTTCGAAGGCCACTTCTTGCTTGGGAGGCAGAGGAGGTTAGAAGGCTGCAAGTATTGTTAAGAGATGCTCCTAGGCTTAATGTGGAGCTGAATGACTCAATTAGGTGGGATGCATCCATAGATGGTTAGTTTACTGTGGTAGCAGTTCGAGAATGGTCTGAGTTAAGTCAAGGTCCAAGATTACAGGCTCCTAGGTTGATTTGAAAAGGTGTAGCTCCACCAAAAGCTCAGTTCTTGAGTTGGCTGCCATGGAAATGAAGGGTTAAAACCATTGGTATGCTAAAGAGGTTTGGGGTTGTGAGTAGCATGGTGGAGAATCTTTGCCCTTTTTGTAAACAGGAAGAAGAATCTGTAGATCATATCCTGCTGACGTGCTATAAGATTTGGAAGGTTTGGTCTTCTTTGCTGAATTGGTGGGGCTTATCTTGGGTTATACCTAATACTGTTGATGGTGTGCTATTATGGTGGTTGGGAACAAAATTTAAAAAATCAGTTAGGAAGGTTTGGCGGCTTGTACCAGTTGCAATGTTGTGGTCTACATGGAGGTAAAGAAATGACTGTGTGTTTCATGGGCGGCAACCAAATATAGAGGAGCTTGGTGAAATTGCAAAAGTGCGAATTGGGTTGTAGGTGAAGTCTGGGCTGCCTGCGATTCCTTATTCAGTGCATGATATTGCGGAAAATATAAACCAAGTATGCCATTGTGTAAAGTAAGGACGCAGTTTGCTGCTGCTGCTGCTGCTCCTAGTTTTTTTTGTGAGCTGTTGTTTGGAGTTTGTTGATGAGAAATAGGGACTTAGTTTGCTACTGCTACTGCTAATTTTTGTGAAAGAAAAGCTGCTACTAGTTTGTTAGTTCGCTTGTTTGATGCAGAGTCAGTTTTGTTGTTGTTTCTGCTTGTTTACGAGGATCGTGTCTTATTCAGCTTAATTTGGACAGCATTTTAGCAAAGGAAGAAAAAATTTGCATTAGTGAAAAGGATGCTAGCTTCAAAAATATTAACAAGCAATGTGATTGTTGCAGAGATAAGCAAAGTAGATGCTGCAAAAGAGTGAGAATATCTACAATAAAAGTGTTATTCCTGGTGTTGGGCTGATGCTAACTGCTATAGATCTGTTGATGTGTGTTGTTGTGATGGCTTTGGTGTTGCTTTGATATTCTTGCTTGTTTGTTTGTCTTGGTCTTAGAAAACAGAGGCTAGTTTTGTGTGGAAGCTTGGGTTGTCCCTAGTTGTCTTCTGCTGCTTAAGAGCAGTATTAGGCTTGGGGTGTTTATTTTGGATGTATTCTGTTTTTCCTGTTTTTTTGTTTCCTTATTCTTGGCTGGTTGATTGGATCCTCACCAATTGTGGGTGTTGTGCTAGCATATGATTGTGCTTCCTCTTCGGTGCCAACCTAGTTGGGATTGTTGAGTGTAGTTATGATGCTTGGTGCACCTCCTTTCTTTATTGATGTAAGTTCCCCGTTATTATTTTTTCTTCATCAATAAAGTTTCTCTTTTGCTGATCAAAAAAAAAAAAAAATGAAATTCATTTACAATTCGGGCAATTCAGGTATAACTCGAGTCGAGCTTGGGCAGGCAACCTCAAGTTACAATTCGGGTCTGACGTGGGCCTGGGCAGGTCTCAGGACAACTTGGGCCGGGCTTGGACAATCTCCCAACCTAACCGAACTTGCCCGAGTTGCACCCCTAGTCTGTATCAGGGGGAGGTTTGAGGCTAATTCTCTAATTTTATTTTAAACTATAAGAGTAACAAGGTAATTTTACATTTTCTATTAACTCGGTCAAAAGGAAAATTTTGACAGGGAGTGCAATGTAATTTTTAAAAGTTGGAGGAAAATTTTATATTAAATCTAAACCTTGGGGGTGTTAGTGTAATTTACCCATATAAAATACGTTGCAATTGGATTATCATATAATGATTTTATATGATATATATTAAATTATAAGATTGTAAATAAACACTCTTAATTAAATTAAAATATCAACTATATAAAATAAATTTAACAACGACCAATAAGAAAGAATCTCCTAACAACATCTAAACCCAAAAAGAAAAAATAAATGAAAACATCCAAATGATAGATAATAGTGTGTGAAACGATTAATCATCTGTAATATGATGTCAAAACAGAGAAGAACTTACTTTTCAGTAATTGAAAAGTAACTCAAGTAGTAAATCTAAACATCAGATACTCTTTGAGAGTATCATTGTTGTGTATGTGTTTTCTCATGTGAGTTGTAATTATATAAAATAATATAGGAAAGATTTTGTACAATTAAAGTATAATCCATATAGAATTTGTAGTTCGATTTTATGTAAAACTCAAATTGAGTCCATATAAAATTGGTATTGGGTTTGGATTATCTAAAATTACAAAAATATATGGAAAAATATATATATATTTCTCAAATAGAATCTATATAAAATAGGTAACGTTACTATAATTTAAATTGGGTTTGGATTTGTGTAGAACTCTATATGTAAATAGAAAATACATGCTGATGTGGTCTTCTTCTTTTTTTATTTTATTTTAAAAATAAGTCTTTTAAATGTGCTACTTAAGAAAGGGAATGGAAAAGTCTACTAACCCAAACTTACCCACCAGAAATTTCTAGGTGGGTGGTTGTGTAGTGAAAATTAAATTTATGCTAACTTATTTTGAGAAGTAGGTTAAAAGCTGATTTTTGATTTTTTTTTTTTTTTTTTTGAAAAAAGTACAAAAAATTAGAGATGTGATATGACCTAAAAAAAACTAAAAAGTGAATAAGTTGGTTTTTAACCTATTTGCAAAAAGAGGTCGTAGTGTGAAGTCCATATGTAGAATAAATCTGAACCACAAGATGATAATTCTAAATAATTAAGTCTGAATTTGTAATATTACTGTATATATACCAAATGGACTTGGGATTTTCATTAAATCTCCCTTTATTATCATATATTTATACTTTATATATAAGCAATTGTAGCAAGTCTTCAAAAACTTCCAAAGTTTTAATTCTTCCTTCTCATTTAAAGTTAGCTTTATCTTTGCCTACATGGCAAGCTCTCTAGCCTCATTTGCCCTTTTTCTAATTTCTAATTATTTATTACACAAATAAATAAATAAATAAAACTATGAAAAGATAAATAAAAATATTTTTTATCCAATCTATTTCAATATTACAATCAAATAAGCATTGACATATATAAGATAATATTGATTTTTAATAATATCCTTTAAAAACCAAATAATTGATTGACTATTAAAATAAAAACAAACAAACAGATATTAAGGATTGAGTATTCAAATTTTAAATGATAAAAGTTATTCTAGATAAAACAAAATCAAATAATTATCATTTTAATATATCAGATAAGTATTAGCTTCTTTATATATATATATATAATATCATCTTAATTTATGTCAACCAGCCGAACTTTCCACAGATATATCAACTCGAGAAAAAATAAAAATTATAAAATTTTCAAACTTTGGTATATCTCTCAACCAAGACTTTCTTCTTCACCTAAACTTAAAGCTTATATTAGGTATACAATTAATTTATAACTCTATTACATGTTTTTATTTATTGCAGATAATATATTTATAGTGATGCTCAATAAAATTCCATCAGAATATGTGATATGCTTATTAATTTAGAGCAATTAAATTTAATGTATTTACAGTGATGCTCAATCAAATGCTATTAGAATATATGATTTTGCTCAATAAAACTTTGTTATAGCATATGATTTGTTCATAGGTGTAGAGTAATTTAATATTTTCACAGTGGTATTGTTTTCACATTTTCACATTTCATTTTTATTTTGTTTGGTCATTGAAGGTGCACTCAAAAAAAGAAATGTTATTCATATACATTTACTGAAAAATTCAATTCATATAAAAGAGTATTACAAGTATGTAAAATTAATTTGGAACTTGGTTTAGGGTTAAAATTTGGAATAGCTTTAATAATGAGTTTGCAGAAATTGATATCTATATATTAATACTTAGAATTTGATCTAGAGCTAGTTCTTCACATTACAATTTGAATCATTTATATATATATATATATATTGAATAAAACTATGAGTACCTTTTTTGAACATTGAAAATTAGCCCACCAAATATGTAATTAAAGGCCTCCTGTGCCTAAGATTTTTAAAGTAATTTTTTTAGTTTTTTTTAGTTAAAAAAAAACAATTTTATAATTTTTCAAATATCAAAAAGTAAATAAATAAATAAATAAATAACTTATTTCATAAAACAAGCCGAAAAGTGAAAATTTTAAAAATTATCACAGTTTAGCACCACCCAAAAAGAAAATCTTATTCTTTTTACTCCCTAACTTAATTCATCATGTTGAAATTTTTTCAAAATCTATCTTTAAAAAAAATAAAATTGGTTACTCTAAGTTTCACAAAATTAAAATTAAAAATAAAAATTTCATTCAGTTTCTTTCTTTTTTTAAAAAAAATTTCATTAAAAATGAAAATTAGTAAAAGGAAAAAAAAGTCTTCCTAAATGAGAGTTATAAAAAAAAATAAAAAAAAAAGAAAAAAAGAGTTAAAGCTAACAAAATTACTAAATATGACTTATTTCACTGTTAAAAAACTAAAAAAATGCAATATGCTATAACTTTAAAAAAAGAAAAAAAAAAGTAAAATGAGATTATCCAATCCTTTTAATATATAGTATTGAAAATGACTTATTTATTTATTTATTTATTTATTTTTATAACAAAGAATGTTTTTAGAGTGTTAAGATCTCCAACTACAATTTTTTTATAAAAAAAAAAATCTATTGTTTATGCCATTCAATCCTAAATATTTGTAACTTCAAATTTTCATAATAGAAATCCTTACAAATAAAATTACACAATTATTTTGTTATTTATAAAGTTCTTAAATTCTATTAATTTTAAATTTTCATTTAATTGAGCTCTTTTAAATAATATTTTTAATTTTTAAATAGCATGAACAATTTCATAAAATTATTTGTACTTTTTATTTTATTTTAGTAAGTTGCACATATTATTTGTACATTTTAAAGGAAAAAATATTGAATGTATGGGTTGGGGGAGAGAAAACTAATAAAACAAATTATTTATTATTATATTTTTTTAAAAAAAATTAAAAAATACATTGATTAACGACTAAATTTGTTTGGGTGGGGAGAGGAAGTAATTAATATACAACTCATAAATTTGTATTTAATTTTTTACTTTTGAGAGTAAAATGAAAAAAAATATTGAACGTAAATAATATGTATTTTATTAAAAAAAATAATATATTATTTTATCCTATATATAGCACGAGTCATATACTAATATATATACATAATCTCATTTTCTAGATCATTTTCTCATTCCTCAACACAAAACAATAGGCCTCCATCAATTAATGCACACAAGACCCACTCATTTGTGTTTAAGAATAAGAAAGTGAGGTAAGAAATAATATATAGCATTTTCCCAAAATTCAAAGTGTTAGGATTTTTATCCAAAGAATTTAATGATTTGTGTTTTGGCAAAACCTCTCTTAACAAAACTTAATATCATGATTATTGATTGAAAGTGTTTTTTTTTTTTTTCATTATTTCTTTGGTCATTATTTTATTTCCATTCCTTATTTTATTTGATAATTGATCATTATCTTCTTGGTTTTTGATATAATGGTTGGAAATTTCAGAGAGTTGCAGATCAAGGACGTGGTTCAAAGATTTGTTGTAAAAAGTTGTCAAGATATGGAGATAATGTTGTTGAATTTTTAGATTTGAAAATGAGTGTTTTGTACATGAGTTGGAAGAAGTTTGCTAAAGTTTTCTTTTTGAATTTCTTTAGTCTAAATTGTGCAATCTTGTGTTGTAAAGTATGTGCAGATGGGATGGCAAGCATGGACAACGTTTTTCTTTTAATATTGTTTGTCAAAAAGTTTACAACTTGATGAATGATCTAATTGGTAATATTTGGAAGACAAGCATGTGTGATTTACAACAACAAAAAAGGGTGGCTGTTTGTTTGTCAAAACATGGAGTAGAACGTGATGTCAATCTAGTTGGGATTGATTTGGTTCGTTATGATACTTTTTGCACTCATTCCCTTTTTCCTTTATTGATGTAATAGCTTTCTATTTTATCAATAAAGTTCTTTTTTTTTGCTGATAAAAAAAAAAAAAAAAGAGTCTAAAAAAGCAGTTGGTTCAGTCCACACCATCGAGCTCGCAAGACACACAATTGCTCCTGCAATTTGGAAGCTTGGTCATTGGCGCCTGCGATATACAGACCGTGCCTGCGACCATCGGTCATCACGTCCGCAACCAATTGATTTGCGCCCGCGATGTGCAGCCTCCGAAAGACACATTCTCAGTACTTTTCTCTGCAACCTGCGAAGTCATATCGCACCTTTGAACTTGTCCTGCCCAAGTCTATTTAAAGGCCCCCTGGCTATTTTGTTGAGTATCTCTTACACTTATATTTTCTAAATGTTCTCTCATCTCTCCTGAATACTTCCAACCTTGAGAGAGATTAGTTTTATGAGTGAGAGTTATTTTTGAGAGATCTATTTTTTGTAGAGAGATTTTATTGAGTGTTTGAGAGTGATCTTTGTAGTGAGCATTATTTGTAATACTTTTATTTGCTTGATGTTTCATTAGTTCATAGAAGTTTCAAAAATAATCATCAAGCTGTAACAAGTTCTTCACATCTTTCAAAAGTGAACCTTCTTGGTGGATATTAAAATTGTAGATTTTGGTGGATTCCGAAATCATTGGCGTCGTGGCGATTCGACAACCGTGGCGGATATCCAATGGAGGTACTTGTAGAGTGAACAAAGACGTGTGCTGGTGAGTGGATTCGTGTAGCCTGGTGTAGCACGTCCGCGGGGGACCTCGGCTACAGTTCGGACTCTCCTTCTTGTGTCGGTTCTAAATCTGAACCAAAGAGTCCAAATCCGGCAAATCGTTTGAGAAAACAGATTTTTGAAAAGTAGTGCCAAACATGGACTGCTTTGCCAGATTACAGAGTCGCCACCTAAATATTTTTAAAATGGGAAATTTAGGAAACCCTGACTCGGTGCCGAAGGCCACGTGTCCGTCATTACCAAAGTGGTCTTGGCTCGGGAGCTTGGGTACGATCGGGGAAGGTCAGCTATGAGCACCCCCTTTCGCCCGGTCCGAAGACCGGCCTCTACTAACCGTGATATCCAATTTTGAAAACTTTATGCGTTCTTATTCCGTTTATTAGCCTAGAATTACTATGTTGTGCGCACAGCAAACAAGTATAGACTAGATCGCCTAATTTGGAAATAAGCATTGCATATCCGTCTTGTTTGAAAAACAGTTTGAAATTGCTACTCGCGAGTAGGCTAAAACACGGATTTCAATGAGTATTCCCAACTCAAGTAATCCAACCTCCACCCACAGGCATTCAAACAGTTTATCTCACATAAGCATTTAGCCGCATGGTAAGCATACCGTCATGGCAACATTCACACGCATGCGATATGCTAAAGCGAAAAACACTTACATCGTACTCCGCGCTAAAACAGTAAACTAGTTAGCAAACATGCATGACCTAGTTCATGTTAAGTGGCTAATGCAACACAGGCATAGATGCAGTCTAGAGTAGGCTCGGCTAACCCTAAACATGGCATGTGGAATGCGCGAGTAGCACGTATTCAATTTGGAATTGAAAATTGCAATGCAGTTTGTATGATGTACCGAGCCCGGTGCATGTAAACAAATGCATGAATGCACGCATGCGTAGCATAAGGTATGCTAAAATAGACGTGCCCTAATCTACCATTGTAAGCAGGTAAGTAAAAGGGAGAAAGAAATGGGGGTTGGAAGACATGCACCCACTCACACACACTTATTACATTTTTGCCCTTGCTCGGAGGGACCAAAATAATAATACAGTCCAATGAATAACTAATTAACTACACAAGCTAATTAATTACTACAAATTAACTAAATTAATTAAATAAAATAATTAATCTAATTAAACAGAAAAACGCCTCGAGATGAGGGCCAAAAGCAGCGCGCGCTCGGGACTGGCTTGGAACCGCACTGCCGTGCAAGTGTGCCTCTGTTTCCTCTGCTCTCCTCTTCAGAAAATTCCTAAAATCCCAGGAGTGCCTCTCAGAGCACTGGGGAGTACCACCGGCTGGGGTAGAACACCACCGACTGAAGTAAGAGGCCACCGGCACTGAATTGTTCCATCGGCTGGGAAAATACTGCCGGTCGGCACTAAAAAGTGCCGGTCGGCACAAAATGTTCTGCAAATCCTGCAACTCACAGCAGCAGAGGGAAACAACATGCAAAGCAATGCAATTCAAGCCATTTATGCACCAAACACACTCCCTATCATGTTATTGACTCAAGGGGGCATGTGCCTCGGTTCCCGGACCACCAATCTCGCATTTTCATGCATGACGGCCCTAAGAACCAAGAATGCAACTTTACTATAAAATACATGCAAACCAAATAATCAAACAAGGGTGCCAAACCTCCATCAAACTCACTTCAAGGGGCTTGGCATGCAAGTCAATATGATGAAGCCCTAAGCATGGCAAACTAGTATGCAATATGGACAATGCAAGGTGTTCATGCAAGCATACAAACAAGCATATGAAGCAAGCATGCAAACCAATGGAATAATGGATTTAGACATGAGTTAGGCAACTCAAATGGGCCCCAAAATCAGTGGTCAAAGCGCCGAGAAATGGAAACTAAACAAACTCACACGCATGCAAGTGTTAAGGCTCAAGACTTAGGCATACAAAAGCAACTCTCATGCACACTCAAGAGGCACAAACATGGGCTATTAGCATGCATGAAAAGCTCTGAAATCCATGTCAAACATGATGCCAAATCATGAGATAAAGCATGCCAAATAAAGCATGCAAATGGTCTTAGGCTAAGGCAGGCCAATAGGGCATTGAACCACACTTAGCACAAACACATATGGCATGCATCAAACAACCAAAAACAGGCTTTTAGCATGTCAAATTAGGCCCAAAGGACTACTTAGATGGCATCTAAGAAGCTTGAATTCAAAGGCATGCGATAAGGCCTAAACATGGAGCATGCGACACAAGCTTAAGAAGTCACAAAGAAGCATGCAATGTAAACATACAAGCACCTCTAAGGGACTGAAATAGCATATGAAATGGTTCCAAACCATCAAATACAATGCAAGCAAGGCATGTTACATACTCATGCCCTTAAGGCCAACAAGCCAAATGCAAAGAGGCTATATTAAACATGCTAAGATTGACCCAAATACTTATGGACAGACCTAAAACATGATAATATAAGCACAAAAGCTTCACAAATGTAAGCCTAAAACATGCTAGAAACTAGGGCATACAACCTAGGCATGTTAAGGCATAAAAGGGCATTACAAGGCAACCATGCTAAGCATGCATAGGAGATCAAAACTAACTTATGGACATGTTATATCATGGCAATATAAGCATGGAAAACAACTCAAACATGTTCAACACACACTCAAGCATGGTGCTCTCTCAAGAGGCAAAACTTGCCCTTTTCAAGGACATCAAGGAGAAGGGGTGGCCCTCCCCTTTCTAGGACTTTATGGCACCATCTCCACCACTGAAATCCCTCAAGATTTCAGTGGTGGAGAGGCCCAAACACACAAGTCCCGGATCTCTCCAAAATAGCACAAAAAATGACCCTTTTCAAGGTCTAAAGGGGGTCAAACCTCCCCAAACCACAAAACACTCTTAATATACAACCAAGAGGGTTCAAAATCAGAACTTTTTTGTATTATATGCTAAGCACAAAAACAGTCCTAAGCTAGGTAAAAAGAAGGTGCAAAAATGGGGTAAAAAGAGAGTTAGTGTCTCACCCTTGTAGCCCTCTTCACAAAGCTTGATGTTGTGGCTCCTTTGGACTCAAAACCAGTCAAGAACTTCAAGAATAAGCTCTGATTTTCAAGAATGCCAAGAAAAGGTGGAAGACTATGTGTGTTAGTGCAATAATATGAACTAAAACACCTAGAAAGCAAAAGAGAAAGGGAGAGATAGGATGTGTATCTATCTTAACCCTAAAACCAGAGCTTGGTTCTCTCTAAAAATGGCTGAAACCCCTCAAGCATTTTCCAACCCTAAGCCAAGAAGAAGAGTCTTCCTCTTATAGAACTTGTAAGACTTACAAGCTAAGCAACTAAGGGCTCATCCCTCCATACACGTGTATGGAGGGGAAGCAAATTGCACACAGCTGTCTGAAAATATCTCAGAAAGCAAGTGCACAGTGTCCGACCGGCAAAAAATGTCATTTTGACAAAATTGAGTGCCGACCGGCACAAAATAGTGCCGACCGGCACAATAAAGTGCCAGTGGAAACTCTAGCCAGCCGGTGGCCTCTAGCCCCAGCCGGTAGTGTGTGGGGATGCCTCACAAGGCATTCCCTACCCTTCCAAGGCAAAACACAAGTGTTTGGTGCAAAACCAAACACAAACGGTCGAGTTCGGAGGTCCTGAGGCAAGGCGCGCGAGCCGAGAACTCGGGGAACTCCAAACGAACGCAAACATGGATAATCACCGAGTGTTCCAACGGTGACGTCCAAGTCTTGAGGACAGTCAAAAATGGGGTGTCTACACCTGGATTGGCCTTTGTAAGAGATCTCTTGTGCTACCTTTCTTGCATAGTGGATTATTCATTTGGTCGAGAGCCCGTGATTTTTTATCACAAGTTGGTGGATTTCAATTGCGATTTTTTAACGTAAAAAATCTTTTTGTCGCGGTTGATTTTCCTACTCTCTCTTATCTATATTGGTTGTATAATTTTTAATTTGAATTATCTAAATCAATAATCACGTTAAACGAGACGCTTCTAAATTTTCAAAAAAAAATTTCAATCAAACAAATTTTTCACGCTCAAATCATAATTTTAAAACTCACAAATTCAAAATATAACTTTATTCTCAAATCATATTTAAAAAAATCTACCAAACGCCATCTAAATTTTTTTTTGGGGGAGACCGCTCAATATTGCCGCCTCATTTTCATTTTCTTTTCTTTCCCTGTATGTGTCGATACATACACCAAAGAAAAACCAGTCAACATTTTAAAGTTTGCTCTCACTCCGGTCGACTGCCCATCTCTCTCCATCGGTACACCATCTCATCGCCACCGTCACTCACCGTCTCAAGCCCATGGATTGTGACTTAGGTATTTCTCTCTCTCTCAGTGTCCCTCTCTTCCTCTGTTTCCTCATTTCACTATAGCTTTAGGGTTTTTTTATTTTTGTTTTTGTTTTTTGATGCTGTAGGAGTTTCATTTCTGGGAAACGAGTAAATTAGTTGTGATTTTTGTTCTAGATTTAGGGTTTTTTTGTTTTGTTTTGTTTTGTATATATATATATTTTTTAATTTTTTATGCAGAGGCTTGATTTCTCTTGCTAAATAATGAATATTAACGTGGGAAGGCCCATAAAGGCCGTAACCCACTATAAACCACCCAAGCCTACCACTTAGGGCCCAATACATAACCCAACTGATAAGGCCCAGCACAGCTGGAAGTCAACATGACATGAAGGACCAATGATATTCAGATACGTGGCGGGTAAAGGGCAAATCACATCAGCAAATAAAGATCTGCAAAGTTATTGCCACTGCACATCGCTATTAAGGCAGCCCCTCACTGTATTTATTACGACAACACCTCTCCATCGGGATAGCACGCCCTCACCCTGAACAAGGTGAGCTACAACATAGACTTTTGGCCAAGGTGACAGGTCGAAAGGGACAATGAAATGATTACCAAAGGATATAAGCAGACGTTGAAGACAAGAAGAAGGTTAAGCTTTTCTATCTCTAATCTATCTACACACTCCACTTTTCTCTCTAACTTGCTCGTCGGAGGGTTCGCTGAGAGACACCCCGTTCCTCGTTGAACTCTTGTGCAGGTTCATTGGTGGGCTTGACCATTCAGATACCGGTTGAAGAAGCGTAAACAAGTCCGACCCATTCTATCTAGAACCCGTTATACCATAACTACATCATCAGTTGGCGCCGTCTGTGGGAAAGCTTCGCTCCGCGCGCCAGTTGTGCTCATTGTCGTCGGAGACCCTGTCCCAATAACCCTTTCCTCCTACCCATCAAAGTGTATGGTCACGACTAGATCCATGGCTTCTCACCATAATGCTGCCGACCATCAGACTGACCCCCCCAATCCAAACAACCCACCACAATATTTCATCAAGCTTACCAATAGCATTAACCGCATGGCCGAGCAAAACCAAGCCCTGATTAATGTTCTACTCCAAAGAAACCTTTCTATGCCCCCTCCACCACCTCCAAATATTCCCCCCAACCAAGAACGAGCCCCGAGCCATACTATCCCGCAGCCTAATCTACCCAACTGGGAAGGCTAGCAACCCCCTCCCTCGGGTATTAACCTGCCACCCCGGGGCCCACAACCATCGATCCCGACAGCAACCCCTGAAGGGGAGGCCAGCAGCGTCCAGCCCCCGCTCCCCTCTGGCGGTGACAACATCCCTCTCTAGGACGCAGAACTCCGAGCCATGAAGCTCCAACTCCAAGGGGTCATGCAGAACACACAGCATAAACCATCTACTACAGCCAACTCCCCGTTTGTTGCCTCCATCAGAGACAAACCTCTCCCTCCTAAGTTTAAAACGCCCACCATCGACTCTTTCGACAGTACAACAGACCCAGTCGATCACTTGGAGACCTACAGAACCCTCATGATCCTCCATGCATTCCCCGACGAAATCATGTGTCGGGCTTTCCCCGTAACACTCAAGGGGTCGGCTTGACTTTGGTTTAGTCAACTCCCAGCAGACTCCGTCTCCACTTTTCAGCACCTCAGTGACTCCTTCCTCAGCCATTTCATAGGAGCCTAGCGCCAGCGACGTCCAGCAACCCAACTCCTTAATATCCGTCAGACCGAGGGGGAGTCGCTGCACAGTTTCATCACCTGCTTCAACATCGAAGCCTTGCAGGTGGTGGAAAACAATGACAAGGTCATCCTTACGGTTTTCATGGCCGACTTATGGTCATCTGATTTCCTTTTCTCCCTCTCAAAAAACCCCCCGACCTCCATGGTAGCCCTACTCTCCAAAGCCCAAAAATACATGAACGCAGAAGATTTCCTGACCGCTCGCCAAGACCCTACAACAAAAAACCCGACCCCCCGAGAAAAGTGAAAAGACTCAGAAGCCAGAAACACCCAGTACAATAACCAAACACCACATTATATTGACCGAGCCCAAGGCGACCCGATTCGGCCACGGTCAAACCACGATTCACACCTCTTAATTCTCTCATGGAATAAGTCCTCAACCAGATCCAGCGAGACTACCCCCTCAAATGGCCCCAACCATCACGAACCCCTTCCACTTAGAAAGACCAGTCCAAATACTGTCGTTTTCACCAGGATCACGGCCATAATACCGAGGAGTGTGTTAACCTCAAAGATCAGGTCGAGGGCCTGATTCGTCAAGGACGCCTCAGCCGATTCACGGATACTCGCCCTCAGCAAAGACAGCGGACTGAACCCATCAGAAACAACCGCCGGCACACCCCTCCCCGACAACCAACACAGCCTAACCAAGCTCATGATTGCCCTCCGCAGCAACCTCGGGCACAAGCTCACCCCGCCCCACCTGTTGGAGAAATCAGAGTTATGTCTAGCGAGCTCGCTTGCGGAGGACCATCCCAGTTGGCTCAGCGGGCAGAACTCGGAAAAATAAGGCAGGGCTCAGACAAAGAAGTTGCCACGTTGGACCGACCCTTCAAACACCCCAGACAGTGGACCGAGCCTATCACCTTCACGGACGCCGACTGCACAGGCATCCGTTATCCTCATGACGACCCTCTCGTCATTTCCGTCCTCCTCTCCAACTACAAGGTCAGACGGGTTCTCGTCGACAACGGTAGTTCTTCAAACATCATCTTCCTAGATTGCTTTCGCCAGCTCAAGATTGGGGAAGAAAGTCTGTCTCCCCTCCAAACCTCTTTGGTCGGCTTCACTATCGACCGGGTGACCTCCATCGGCTCCATCGATCTTCCTATCACAATTGGCGAGTACCCGTGACAGACCACAAAGTTGCTCACATTCCTTGTTGTTGACTGCCCCTCTACCTACAACATCATCCTTGGCCGCACTGCCCTAAATGCTTTCCAAGCTATCACATCCACTTACCACCTTGCCATCAAGTTCCCCTCCGATCTTGGGGTCAGGACAGTGAGGGAAGAGCAGACCGTGGCCAGAGAATGTTATGTCGCCTCACTTAAAGAAGTCAAGCTGAAGGAGGCTATGATCATTGAAGGACTTGATGTCAAAGATGAAGACAAGCTGGTCAGAGGGGAACCAGTGGAGGAGCTCGTTGAGGTCCTCGTCGACCCCACCAACCCGGCCAAAACTGCCAAGATCGGCAGCCAACTATCCCCCCAAGCCAAGGCCAACCTCACTGCCTTCCTAGTTGAACACAACGACGTGTTTGCCTAGACTCACTCCGATATGTCAGGTATTCATCCCTCCTTCATCAGCCACCGTCTCAGTGTTAAGCCCCATTTCTGACCTATCCGCCAGAAGCAGTGCATTTTTCACCCGGAACGCAATAACCTTATCGCTTCTGAAGTAGACAAACTTCTTGAGGCACAGTTTATTACTAATGTAGACTACCCCAGATGGCTATCGAATGTGGTTCTGGTTCGTAAAAACAATGGTAAATGGCGACTCTGTGTCAACTACTCCGACCTCAACCAAGCTTGCCCCAAGGACAGCTACCCTCTTCCTCGCATAGATCTGCTGGTCGACGCCACGGCCGGTCATCAAATACTCAGTTTCATGGATGCCTTCTCTGGATACAACCAAATCTTGATGCATCCATCTGACCAGGAGCACACCTCCTTCATCACCGACCGAGGCACCTACCACTGTCGTGTGATGCCGTTTGGGTTGAAGAATGCCGGGACCACTTACCAACGGTTGGTCAATGCCGTCTTCCATCATCAAATAGGCTGGAACATGGAAGTATATGTCGATGACATGCTGGTTAAGAGCAAGCTCTCCACCAATCATCTGGCCGACTTGTGAGAAACCTTCGCCACCCTACAAAAGTACCAGATGAAGCTCAATCTAGAAAAATGTGCCTTCGGCGTCAGATCGGGGAAGTTTTTAGGATTCATGGTCAGTCAGCGGGGCATTGAGGCTAACCCCGAAAAGATCAAGGCCTTAATCGAAATACAGTCACCCAGAACGGTCAAGGAGGTTCAGAGGCTTACTGGCCGAGTGGCCGTCCTCAACCGCTTCATTTCCCGAGCAACGAATAAATGCCTCTCCTTCTTCAAAGTCCTTCGGCAAACTTTTGAATGGACGGCAGAATCTGAAGAGGCCTTTCAACAGTTGAAACAGTGCATGGCTAACCCCCCTACTTTCTCAAGCCATCACGGGCGAACCCCTCTTCCTCTATCTAGCCGTGTCACACACTGCAGTCAGTGCAGCACTCGTCAGGGAAGACAGCTCTGTCCAGCGACCGGTCTACTACATCAGTCGGGCTCTTCGGGGGGCGGAACAGAACTACCCATTGTTAGAAAAAATGTCCTTGGCCTTGGTCACCACCTCCAGAAGACTCCGCCCTTACTTCCAAGCCCATTCCATAGTGGTCCTCACTGACCAACCGCTGAAGAAGATAATGCAACAACCAGAGCTTTCCGGCAGGCTTATGCAATGATCGGTCGAACTCAGTCAGTTTGATATCTCCTACCGGCCTCAGATAGCAATTAAGGGACAGGCTGTTGCCGACTTCATCTTGGAATTCACTAACCTCACCCCAACCACAACTCCTCCGCCCCACCAACCCCTACCAAACCAGAAGACCCCCACTCTTGGACCCTCAACGTCGACGGATCATCCCACAAAGAAGGCAGTGGGGCTCGTCTCATCCTCACCGCCCTTGACGGTGGTTATTTCAAATGTGCTCTCCACTTCCTGTTTGATGCAAGCAATAATGAGGCCGAATATGAGGCATTGATAGCAGGTCTTCGCCTAGCCAGAGACATCAGCATCAGCCACATCCGGGTGTTCAGCGATTCCCAGCTTATCGTCGGGCAAATTACGGGGGAATTCGACGCCAAGGAGGACACCATGCGGGCATATAGGGATGTTGCTCTCCCCCTTGCTCGTCTCTTCAATACCTTCCATATCAAGTACATCCCTCGAGCTGAAAACTCTAAGGCAGATGAGATGGCCCAATTGGCTTCTGCAGACCAGTCAAATCTTAACCACGGGGTCCGCCTCGAATACTTGACCAACCCGGCTATCTCCTCCAACCTGCAGGAAGTCCACTTCCTCCAAAATGAACCTATCCCATGGATGGTAGACATCTTTCTGTATCTGACAACGGGAGAACTTCCAGACGACAAACAAGAGGCCGCCAAAGTCAGAGCCCGGTTGTCCAACTACATTCTTATTGGCAACCTGTTATACAAACGTGATTTTTCACGCCCATACCTCAGATGCCTCAATCCTGCTCAAGCAACCTACGTGATGAGGGAAATCCATAAGGGTATCTACAGTAATCATTCAGGCGCCCGATCTCTCGCCCACAAAATCCTCCGCATTGGTTATTTCTGGCCTACTCTTAATCAGGACGCGACAGACTTCGTGCTCAAATGTGATAAGTGCCAGCATTTTGCCAACATCCTCCATGCTCCTCCTACAGAATTGATCATGCCTTGCAGCCCCTACCCATTCGCCAAATGGGAGATCGACCTGGTTGGCCCATTGCCCGCTGGCCGAGGCCAAATCAAATTTGCCATTGTTGCTATTGATTACTTCATCAAATGGGTGGAGGCAGAACCCCTTGCCACAATTACCGAGCGGAACACAACTAGGTTTATTTGGCAGTCAATCGTATGCAGATTTGGCATCCCTCAAGCCATCGTCTCCGATAACGGCAAACAATTCGACAATGCCAAGTTCAGGAAATTCTGTGTAGAGCTTCAAATCCAGCCATGTTTCTCCTCCCCAGGTCACCCCCAAGCCAATGGCCAAGTTGAGGTCACCAACCGTTCTCTTCTAAAGATCATCAAAACCAAGTTAGAAGCTGCTAAGGGACTCTGGGCTGAGGAACTACCAAATGTACTTTGGGCCTACTGCACTACAGCTCGAACTCCCACCGGGGAGACCCCCTTTCGCTTAACATACGGTGCTGAGGCGGTCATCCCAGTGGAAGTTGGTCTTCCGACCCCAAGGGTTCTACATCCGAATCCAGAGCTGACTGAAGAGCAGCGTCGGGCAGACCTAGACCTAATCGAAGAGCTCCGAGAAACCACTGTAGTCAGACGGGCCTCATACTAACAGAAAATGAGAGCTCACTACAACCGCAAAGTCTGACCAACGGAGTTCGCCGTGGGGGACCTTGTTTTGTGCGAAGCAACCCTCGCCATCAAGAATACGGCTGAGGGTAAGCTGGTACCCAAATGGAAAGGACCTTACGTTGTTAAAACCTGACCTCACCCAAGTACTTACCGACTTCAGGACATGGAAGGTCGCGATCTCCCTCACCCATGGAATGCCAAGCACTTGAAGCGCTATTTTCAATAAAAGTTCAATCCTTGTATCAATCTTTTGCTGTATTTCCTTTTTTTTTTGACAATTTGCACACTTCATTGTTCTAATTCTCCTCTCATGTGATGTAAATTTCTGATCAAATGGGCTACATTTTAATGACAACAAGCTTATATCTCAAATATATGTGTGATCTTTCGAATAACGCTTTGATTGCAGCCTCAGCCAGACTGAGCATAAAAGCCTCAGCCAGACCAAGCATACAAAGCCTCAGCCAGATTGAGCATAAAAGCCTCGGCCAGACCATGCATACAAAACCTCAGCCAGCCAGACTGAGCATAAAAGCCTCAGCCAGACCGAGCATACAAAACCTCAGCCAGACTGAGCATAAAAGCCTCGGCCAGACCGAGCATACAAAACCTCAGCCAGACTGAGCATAAAAGCCTCGGCCAGACCGAGCATACAAAACCTCAGCCAGACTGAGCGTAAAAGCCTCGGCCAAACTGAGCATCAAAGCCTTGGCCAGACCTGCTTCAGCTAGATTGAGCATGACCACCCTCAGCCAGACTGAGCATGACAAGATTCAGCTAAACCGAGCATGACAAGCCTTAGCCAGACCGAGCATGACAAGTTTCAGCCAGACCGAGCATAAAACCCTCGGCCAAACCGAGCCTACACAGCCTCAGCCAGTTTGAGCTACTTGAAGTTAATCATAGCTTAACCCCAACTGAACACGCATGCAGAGCCCGGTCAAGGCCATTCATGAAAATTTCATGCTTGTGGCATTAGTAGACACACTTAGTCAAAATTCCAGGTCCATGTTTTTACACCACTCTTCACTTAGTCAAATTCCAAACTCATCCTTTATTTACCAACATTCTTGCAACATGATTTACAACTCCATTTTTGGGCATAATTTGAAACTTCACATCTTTGACATTCTTACATGTTTCCTTTACAAGTCAGATTATTTTCTTACTCATCAACTTTTGCAAGTCAGCCTCTTTCCTTACAAATTAAGCCTAACTTGAATAAACCACCCTCATTCACTTCAGACTCACCAAAATAAAGACAGCAGTGTGGCAAACACAAACTTATAACTTTATTACATTTTTAACTTCACTTTGCATTGAGTTTTTCTTAACTTTACTCTACATTCAGTTTTTCTTACGTTACAACCTTGGCTTTGCGTTGAGTTTCCTTTACACAAGCCTCATACACAAGTCACCATACTCATTCTTTCTAGATGCGCAAGCAAAAACAATGGAATGAAAACACAACCCAAATTTTATTTATTCACAAACTTGTACATAAGTTCATTACAGCAATTCAAAAAAAAAAACAAAAAACAAAAAACAAAAAAAAAACAAAACAAAAACTTGTACAACCTAAAGCACAATAAATACCCACAACCCTAAGTAGAGGTTTTGTTCACACTAGTCACTCTTCCTCACTTGAAACAAGGTCTTCTTCTTCAACGCCCTCATCTAGGGGGGTCTGAGCCACGTCGTCTTCATCAATCCTTACACCGCTAAGGTCCTAGTCTGGGAATAGTTCTTCTGCCTTCCGCTTGAACATCTTCCAGCCACTGTCCCAGAACTCAGCCATTTCGTGTTTGTAGAAATCCGACCGCTGGAAGCTCTCAATAACTTCTGCTTCAGTCCTGCCCCCAGCGGTCGTTCCAGACGGGCCCGCCCCCCCAGACACCTCCCTCGCCAAGTTGCTGGCAACCGCAGCATTGACTGCCATCTGAAATTCAACAGACCCCTTGAATTGCTCTACTGCTGCGACATACAGGTCGGGGTATGCTGCCCTTTCAGAGGCTGCCTTGGTTTTTTTCTCTTCTAACTCCTTTTCCAACCTCCCCTTCTCCTCTATTGCCTTCGCCCGCTCATCTTCCAGCTCCTTTTGCAGTCCAGCAATCTTCAGGTCTGCTTCAACCTTTTCTTTGATTTGTTGGGCACGTAGTTCTTCATTGCTGGTCATAGCCTCTTCAAACCGCTCGGTGGCGACCGTGCAGGCATTTTGAGCATCCTCCAGCTTCTTCTGCTCGCCAGCCAGCTGGAACTCGAGCAACACTACCTTGCGGCGTTCGTTCTCTAGCTCCACCTTGACCTCAAGAAGCTTAGCATGGGCTCGAACAGTAACATTGTGCTGCACGATCGCCAACACTTTTATCTTCTTCGCTTTTTGCGCCTCCTCCAATCCCCTAGCACACGCACTCCGCGCAGCCCTCCTCCAGCCCAAGCTCTTCCTCTTGAAACTTTCAAGTTGGGCCTCCACCTACCCCAACTTTTCCCTCTCCCTCCTCCATTCGCCCTTCGCCACCGCCGCCTTATTCAGTAGGGCTCCTGCTAAAGCAACCGCCTCCATCTGGGCTGAGCACAACCCCTTCATCAACTCAACCTCAGTATAACCAGCCACCGAGCGAACGGATGCGTTTTCCACCACCCCCAAGAGGCGGTCTGCAGCCATCTTGGCCTCTCTCCCTTCCCCTTCCACTCGCCCAGACACCGTAGGGACGTGGTAGAAGGCAGTCTTCAACACAGGCCTCTCTCCCTCTCCTTGGGGTGCCAGAGGCTCTTCCCTTGGCTCTACCCTTGGCTCAGCGCTGACCCCACCACTCTGCATTTACTCCCCAAGGCAAGTTGCCCCTCCCTCTCCCTCTTTGACCTCCCCCTCTAACCCCAGTTCAGGGGTCCCCTTTACCTCCTCCGCCAAGGGTGCACCGTCGTCGCCTCTTTCCTCCTCTTCAAGGAAGGCTCCCCTTCACTCCTCCTCAACCTCCTCTTCTTTTTTACCACACCCTCCATCTCCTTATAGGCTCTCTCTTTCAAAGGATCAACTAGGGGCGGTCGTGGCTCAAATCCACCTAAGTCCTTTTCCCCCAAGGGTTTGGAGCGCAGTTGGATCCTCTCCCTCGCGATCGGCTTCGGCGGTCGGTCTGCCTGGGACTCTTTGAACTTACTGGCTTTGGTGAGGATGGTCATATCCTTAGCCTCTTGCGCTTTTCTTCTCGCCTCTAACTCCGCCGGTCCCAGGTCAGCTGAGGGCCCAACCCTGCCGCAAACAAGACTGACGGCTGAACAAGCTCATCCCATCGGGCGCCCTCCTTCTCCCTCCATTCTTTCACCCTATTCACTCTCGCCTTTGCAGCTGCCCCCAATCTTGGCTCCACAGACTTGGTGGGCACTTTCCAAACTGTGCGTACTCCAACCCCTCCATTAGCGGACACATAAAACCATCGCGGCCTCCACCCCTTTATCGACGACGGCAACCCCGCTACCAACGCCTTCCCTACCGCCACCTGCAAAGTGACACAAGTCTCTTGCTGCCCCGACGCCTTGTAGCACGCAAAAAACTCGTCCACTGTCATGGCCGTCCCCCCGTTTGCCTTTGGCCATGCACTCGCGTAGGCTAGTACAATCTTCCACGCGTTGGGCATCAATTGACCCGGCGCCACTTCCAACCGGTTTAGGACACCAACTACTACCTCCGAAATCGGCAACCTCAACCCTCCCTTCAACGCCTCCTCGTAGAGGGCAAACTCCCCCGGTCGGGCGTCGGACGGCCTCTCCTTCGTGGACGGCAACTTCAACTCTATTTCGGCGGAAATTTGGTACCTCTCGCGTATACTCACCAACTCCCTCGCGGTGACAATCAACTTATCAGCCTTTGTATGCCAGTGATCTGGTTCCACTTGGCTGATTGGCGTCGGCGCCGCCATCATTGTGGACGAACGAGGTCGCCCCGATGGCTCCTCCCCACTCCCCACTTGTCTCTCCGTCCTATATTGCTCTGCCAAATCCACCACGTCGTCGTCCCCTAGTGGATCAACCCTAGCATTTGCAGTTTCTTCTTGGGCCATTTCTGTGGTGTGTCTACAAATAGTTTCGGATATGGGCACAAGGAAATTCAAAAAATGTCGCAAAGGTGTATCACTTGCAACGAAGGAGTCTATACTTGGAGTGTTTTGATTTCTCAAAAAAAGGTAGGTAAAGCGTATAATCCCAAAAGCCCAAGGCTTGCCTGTATTCTAGGGGTCAATTAATTTTCGCCAGTTTAAAAAATTTTCAACCATCCACCAAAACTGTCTTTTCAACACCCATTATGACCTATCGTTTCACTTCTGGCCCAACGCCTAACCTCCTCCACCACGAGATTATGCCACGTGTACGACCACGATTCACTGCCCCATTCTCCTACCTTGTCTTTCCACTTCAAGTCATCACGTGACCCACCGCCTCTTGAGCCCCGCACCCCGCCACCTCACCCTTCGTGGTCGGCCCTCCTCATGGTCGGTTCCTCCACTCGGCTACCCTTTGTGGTCGGTCCTCCTCATGGTCGGTCCCTCCACTCGGCTACCTTTCATGGTCGATCCTCCTCATGGTCGGTCCCTCCACTCGGCTACCCTTCGCGGTCGGCCCTCCTCATGGTAGGTCCCTCCACTTGGTTACCCTTCGCGGTCGGCCCTCCTCACGGTCAGTCCCTCTACTCGGCCACTTTTGGTCGGTCGTTCCTTTCACTCGACCTTCAACCCCCATCTTCCTCATTATTCCCATGTTGGGCTAAAGCTGCACTTGGAAATGAGGGACTACTAACGTGGGTAGGCCTATAAAGGCCATAACCCACTATGAACAACCCAAGCCTACCACTTAGGGCCCAATACATAACCCAACTGATAAGGCCCAGCACAGCTGGAAGTCAACATGACATGAAGGACCCATGATATTCAGACACGTGGCGGGTAAAAGGCAAGCCACATTAGCAGACAAAGATTTGCAAAGTTATTACCACTGCACATCGCCATTAAGGCAGCCCCTCATAGCATTTATTACGACAACACCTCTCCATCGGGACAGCACGCCCTCACCCTGAACAAGGTGAGCTACAGCATAGACTTTTGGCCAAGGTGACAGGTCAGAAGGGACAACGAAATGATTACCAAAGAATATAAGCAGACGTTGAAAACAAGAAGAAGGTTAAGCTTTTCTATCTCTAATCTATCTACACACTCCACTTCTCTCTCTAACTTGCTCGTCGCAGGGTTCGCTGGAGGACTCCCTGTTCCCCGTTGAACTCTTGTGCAGGTTCATTGGTGGGCTTGACCATTCAGAAACCGGTTGGAGAAACGTGGACAAGTCCGACCCATTCCATCTGGAACCCGTTATACCATAACTGCATTATCAAATATATTCATGGAGATTGAAGTATTTTACCTTCAACTTAGAAACATAGTTCATTCCACAAACAACATTCAGACGAGGTATGCCCTTCTTCAACTTCCATATGCCATTAGTTGTGCAATCCAATTCTTAATTTCATTATCCTATGGTTGCTTGATTGAGAACTCTCTTGGCTCTCTATGTCTGAGTTTGGTTTGTCCTCATATTGAATTGGATTCGTGGTTGTTGATTTGTACTTTTCATACATTTGTTCTCTCCCATGAATTCGTTCTTCCTGTTACATCTTTTGCCCTCCAACTGTTTGATGCAATGCACGAATAAAAAATATCTGTCTCTGCTCATCTTTTTCTCTTTCTTCTACTTCTTCTGTTGTATTCTGAATTCACATATTGGTTTGGGTTTTAAAATTTAATAAATTTATTTGTTATTATTCTTCTAAACGCAAGAAAGAATATCATGAAACAAGAGAGAAGAAAATTAAGAATCCAAAAGAGCAAGGTGTTAGAGAGAGGAGAAAATTTCCCAAAACACTTTGTTCTTCAATTACTCATCAATTCCTTCTTATTGCTAGAGAATGCTAGCAATGGTTATCACGTTGAAATGCAAATAGAAACCAAAATCGTCCTACAAAAATATTTCATACCTAGTCTTTTACTAAGGCAAAGGGGTTGGGATTGACTGAAACACCAAACGTTGAAGGGTGGATGGATTCCATGGAGATTGAGTTGATGAATAATAAATTATCTGAGCTGCTGGAGAATCCCAAGTGTCCAGTTCTCCAGAATTGTTGTTACATAACAACTATTATCTAATGGAAATTCAACATGCCTCACCTAACACATCTGGATTTGTCTTGCACTAGCATAAAGTCTTTGCCACCTTCTATTTCCAATTTGAAATCACTTCAAAATTTCTTTTTGAGAGGTTGTGAACTTCTCATGGAATTGCCACCTCATATCGGAGCACTTAAGAATCTTGAGGAGTTTGATCTTGAAGGAATTGAAATAATGTATCTGCCCAAGGAAATTGGAAAACTAATCAGTTTGAGATGCTTCAAGGTCTCTTTTTGTCAACATGCAAACTACAGCAAGGAAACTAAGCAAATGGACACAATAATCCCTACAGGGTGTTGTCAAAACTCAATAGATTGCAGAAATTAAGCATTGATGTGAATCTAGATGATGAGTGGTGGGATGCTGATGTGAAGGTAATCCTAAATGAATTAAGTCGCTTAAAATCGTTGGATAGCCTTGAGTTGTATCTACCATCAGTTGAATTGTTACAACAATTGTTGCAACAACTTAGACGGGATAACTGTAGACGCGCCCGTGGGCTTCCATCTAACAGTTCGGACTCAATTTGTGTCACGGTTCTAAATCTGAACCAAAGAGTCCAAATCCGGAAAATCGTTTTGAAGAAAAACAGATTTTGAAAAGTAGTGCCAAACATGGACTGCTTTGCCAGATTACAGAGTCGCCACCTAAATATTTTAAAATGGGAAATTTAGGAAATCCTGACTCGGTGCCGAAGGCCACGTGTCCGTCATTACCAAAGTGGTCTTGGCTCGGGAGCTTGGGTACGATCGGGGAAGGTCAGCTATGAGCACCCCCTTTCGCCCGGTCTGAAGACCGGCCTCTACTAACCGTGATATCCGATTTTGAAAACATCATGTGCTCTTATTCCAATTATTAGTCTAGAATTACTATGTTATGCGTACAGCACAAAAGTATAGACTAGATTGCCTAATTTGGAAATAAACATTGCATATCTGTTTTGTCTCGAAAAACGTGTTGGTTTTTGCTACTCGCAAGTAGGCTAAAATACGGATTTCAATGAGTTGTTCCAACTCACGCAATCCAACCTCCACCCACAGGCATTCAAACAGTTTATCTCACATAAGCACTTAGCCACATGGTAAGCATACTGTCATGGCAACATTCACACGCATGTGGTATGCTAAAGCGTAAAATACTTACATCGTACTCCGTGCCAAAACAATAACCCGGTTAGCAAACATGCATGACCTAGTTCATGTTAAGTGGCTAATGCAACACAGGCATGGATGCAATCTAGAGTAGGCTCGGCTAACCCTAAACATGGCATGTGAAATGCGCGTTATTCGATGCACGTATTCAAGTTGGAAATTGAGATACAATGCGGTTGGTATGATGTACCGAGCCCGGTGTATGCAAACAAATGCATGAATGCACGCATGCATTGCATAAGGTATGCTAAAATAAGTATGCCCTAATCTACCATCGAAAGCGGGTAAATAAGAGGGATAGAAAGAAATGGGGGTTGGAAGACATACACCCACTCACACACACTTATTACAATTATGCCCTCACTCGGAGGGACCAAATAATAATACAGAACCGAATAACTAATTAACTATGCAAGCTAATTAATTATTACAAATTAACTAAATTAATCAAGTAAATTAATTAATCTAATTAAACAGTAAACCGCCTCGGGATGAGGGCCAAATGCATCGCGTGCCCGGAACTCGTTCGGAACCGCACTGCCATGCAAGTGTGCCTCTGTTTCCTCTGCTCCCCTCCTCAGAAAATTACCAAAGTCCCAGGAATACTTCCTTGGGCACTGGAGATCACCACCGGCTGGGGTAGAACACCACCGGCTGAAGAAGGAGGCCACCGGCACTAGATAAAGTTATCGGTGAAATTGATCACGGCCGGACTAAGTAGTCTTGGTAGGCACTTAACTTCTCTGAGAACCTGCAACCCACAGCAGCAGAGGACAACAACATGCATGGCAATGTGATTCGAGGTATTTATGCACTATACACACCCCTTATCATGTTATTGACTCAAAAGGGCATGTGCCTCGATTCTCGGACCACCAATCGCGCATTTCCATGCATGATGGCCCGAGGAACAAAGTGTGCAACTTTGATTTCAAATGCATGCAAACCAAACAAATCAAAGTCCTAATCCCTATCACCAAGTCAAGGGACAAGGAATGCATGTTGATGCAATGCAACCTAGTCATGTTATCTATCATGCAACATGGATAATGCAATGCACTCATGCAAGCACACAAACAAGCATGCAAGGTAAGCATGCAACCAATGAAAGGATGGTCTTATACATGAATTAGGCAACTCAAATTGGCCTAAGATCAGTGGCCAAAATGCTAAATCATGAGGGCCAAACACACATGCACACATGCACAAGTTAAGGCACCAACACTTATTTAACCAACTCTTAAACACGTCTAAGAGGCATAAACATGGATCATTAGTATGCATAGTAAGCTCTGAAAAGCATGCAAAACATGGTGCCAAACCAACTAACAAAGCAAGCCAAACAAAGCATACAAATGGTCCAAGCATTGAGGCAAGCCAATAAGGCTTTGAACCACACCTAGTACAACCACACATGGCAATACTTAAGCACTTAAAAGCAGAGTTTTAACACATAAAACTAAGCCCAAAGAACCCCCTAGATGGCATCTAGATGACATGAATTCAAAGGCATGCATTAAGGTCAAGACATGGAGCATACAACACATGCTTTTAAAACATGAAAGAGGCATGCTAAGCAATCAAACAATCATGCATGAAGGACTGAAATAGCATGTAAAGCGGTTCCAAGCCGTTAAAATAAGGCAAGCAACACATACTACATTCTCATGCTTTTAAGGCCAACAAACCAAATACAAAGGAGCTATGTAATGCAAGTCATGGCCGACCTAAACAAGCATGGACAGACCTTATTCATAGTAAAATAAGCACACAAGCTTCATGGTTCTAAGCCTAAAACATGTTAGAAATAAAGGCACACAACCTAGACATGTTAAGGGACTATTATGGCATTACAAAATAACTATGCAAAGCATGCAAGGAGTGCTAAAACCAACTTAGAAACATGTTGTATCATGGTAATATAAGCATGGAATGCGGCCAAGACATGCTCAAAACACAACCAAACATGGTGCTCCTTTGAAGGCTAAAACTTGCCCTTTTCAAGTACATCAAGGAGAGGGGGTGGCCCTCTCCTTTTGGAGACTTTATGGCACCATCTCCACCACTGAAATCCCTCAAGACTTCAGTGGTGGAGAGGCCCAAGCACCAAAGTCTCGGAGCTCTCACAAAATGGCCTAAAATGGGGCCTTTTCAAGGCCTAAAGGGGGTCAAACTTCCCCAAAGTGTAAAACACTCTTAATAAACAATAAAGAGGGTTAAAAATCAGAACTTTTATATGTTATAGACTAAACACAAAAACTGTTCTAAGCTATGCAAAAATGGAGTACAAAAATGGGGTAAATAAAGCAAGTTTCTTACCCTTGAAGCTTTTCTTCACAAATGTTGAAGTTGTTGGTTCCTTGAGCTCCAAACTGGTCAAGAACACTAAGAACAAGCCCTTGGACCCTCAGCAACCAAAGGAAGGTGAAACACTAGGTGCTTGTGTGCAATAGTATGAACTAAAGCACCTAGTGTACAAAATAAGCAAGGAAAAGAGAAATAGGATAGATATAGGATTTCTAACCTAAAACCAGAGCTTCTTCTCTGTCTAAAATGTCTAAAATTTTGTAACCCTAAGCCAAGAAGAGGAGTGGTCCTCTTATAGGCAACAAACCTTGCAAAGCTTACAAGCTAAGCTAACTAAGAGGGTCATCCCTCCATACACGTGTATGGAGGGGAACCAAGACTAAACAGCTGTCTGAAAATATCTCATAAAGCAGCTGTAAAGTGGTCGGCAGGGCAAAATGGTCATTTCGCCAAAAGGAGTGCCGACCGGCACAATATAGTGCCGATGGCAACACCAGCCAGCCGGTGGCCTCTAGCCACAGCCAGTGGTATGTGGGGGTGCCTCACAAAGCATTCCCTGCCCCTCTAGGGCAAAACACAGGGGTCTGGTGCAAAACTGGACACAAAACGGTCAAGTTCGGAGGTCCTGAGGCAAGGCGCGCGAGCCGAGAACTCCGGGAACTCCAAACGAACACGAACATGGATAATCACCGAGTGTTCCAACGGTGACGTCCAAGTCTTGAGGACGGTCAAAAATGGGGTGTCTACAATAACATAGAATTCACATATCCATATTTGTATAATTTTAGATTCACAGTTGGCCGTTATCGACAACGCATCATATCCCGTCTACCCCATGAAGTTGAAGAGATATTCAAGAAACATAAGAAACAGAAGAAATTCCCTGAGTATATAAACAACGAAGGTATGTCAATTGAGATTACTGAGGTACTCAACCATGCTACTGTTTTCTTCCTAGACCGCCATTGGACGGTAAAGATGCTTTCTGAATTTGGGAATGAAAACATGGTAAACCTCAGATTTTGCTTGCTGGTGGAATGTAATGAACTTCAAACCATTATTGATGGAGATTATGAATATCCATCATTGGGTGTTGATAAGAAACCTACATTCGAACGGCTGACGTACTAGGGAATTCATTATATGAGCAATTTACAAAGCATTTGGAAAGGTTCAATTGATGAGGGTTGTCTATCCCGTCTAAGGATTTTCGCATTGCATACGTGCCCCAATTTGACTACCATTTTCACACCAAATTTGCTTAGAAATCTAAGGTTGTTGGAAGAGCTTATAGTTAAAGACTATTGCAACATCAAGAGCCTGGTAAGTCAAGAATCTTCAGACTTGAAACATGGTTATGTTCTCCCATGGTTGAAGAGGATATCACTTCTTGACCTACCAGAATTGGTTCGCATTTTAGATGTTTCAAGTATCAGTCCTAAATTGGAATGTGTAATTGTTTATAAAATTCCAAAGCTCGAAACTCTTTATGCCAACAAAGTGTCTACAAATAATTATTTGAAGATCAGAGGAGAGGAGTGGTGGGAATCATTAAAGTGGCATGAATTTGAGGCAAGTAGCAGTACTCGGCCAACTTATGAAGAACTTGGAAGGGGCGAAGATTTGATGGATGAATTAGCTAAAGACATTTATTCGCACCAACAATAGATGCATTTTTAATAGCTAGGTAATGTCTCTTACCTTTCCCATTTAAGAAATATAGTGGCTATTTTCTTTTCCTCTAAAAGCATTTATTATACCAGACCAACCAAACTCTCATACATGCATTGTGATCACTCTTATTATCTCCTCTATTTCAAGTTAAATTGGGATGGATCCTCAAATTATGTATACATTTTGCTTCTTTTTAGCACCTTTTGGGTGACATTAGATCACATTAACAGCACATGCTTAATTAAATAAAAAACCCATGCGTGATTCCCTTAGCTAATTGAACCATCACCCATGTGGTTAGAGCCTGATAACAAATTACTTCCATAGGCAACAGATGCATCCAAATTTTTGTTTTTATTTTTTCACTAGGCTTACTATTACAAGAAGAGAGAGTGAATTTAGGGTCACACACATCTGGAACATGACATTTTGCTGATTAATTAATTTTATTGATTTTGACATTATTTGTCAGATTTGCCATTTGTCTGGTGAGTGACTGTTTATGACAGCTTCATAAAGACCCTTGTGGTAGAAGATTGGGACAATCTGATGATGTTAAGGAGCTTAAGCTGAGGAACTGTTGCTACTGGTGGCTGTAAATACCAATAAATCATCTTCAAGCAAAACCGAACAGATTAAGCTTCAGATAAAGCTTGTTGGTTAATTTCTTTTTTGTATTAATTTCTGCTTGTTTTCATGTCTTTGAATGCATTGGGATGTGATGCTTTATTTTCTTTAACTAATGTCTTTGATGCTTTATCTGTTTTAATGTCTCGTTTGGATGCGATCGTGACAATAATTATTGTAAGTGTTGTTTGCTGATATACTTGTTATTGTCGTTTACTTGAAATCTATCAATAGTTTTGTATTGCAGGGAAATTTTTTAACCTCATCCATTGATACAGCGTTGGAATTGATTGACTGTACCAGTTATGACCCATATGTAACTTGGAAAGATTTGGTTGAATTAATCAAGTTTCTGGGTGGCTTTTTGGCCCCACTCCTCGGTATCATACTCTAATGCTAACAAGAGCATGGCTGTTAATTGGGAAGAGAAAACACTGTACGATTACTTGCTTAACCCAAAGAAGGTATGAAACTGTGCTTGTTTCCCTCTTAATTGTTTGATTTTGCAATTTTTGTAGAACTATTTATGAGAAATTTGTAGTCTTGGGACACCATAACCTCTATTTCTTATATTCTTGGTTATGCTGCTTGACCATGGATATAGTAATTTTGCAGCCCGTGATATGTACATCATCTAGCACCTATAAAGGATGGACACTTTAACTTAGTTGCCATAGCTGTGTCGGATATGACACCGGCACGCTAGGATATGCATCAGTCATGTCACGTGGTGTGTCATGGATGACATGCATGCCTTGCCTCTAGACACGCTCCAAAGCACGGTTATCTTACTATGAGCTATTCTAATATGGTTTTAAATTCATAATCATCACTATGTAGACATGTTGTCAGTTTTATCACTGTATATTTTCTCTCCCTTATTCATTAAACTTTTCCTTAATTTTTGAACTAGTGTTTGATTGTTGAAATTGTTGAATTGTCATTTTAAATTAGTGTATAATTGTTGAAATCTCTATTTTAAAATTGAAATGATTATTGAAAAACCTGTCTTCTTCTACCTGTGTGTGCATGTAGATCACGCATAATTTTTTATGTTGATGAAGACAAACAACTCTAATGTAATGATTTATGACTGAAAAAATTATATTTTTTATATTGAGTAAAATTTAACTTATAGATTGAGTTATTTCTCCATGTTGTATTATTGTTGTTAGTTTTCATTATTTTTAGTTGTTTGTGGATGTAATTGTTAGGCAATCTTCACTGTATTTAAAAGATTTTAATTCTATTGTGTACAAAACAACAATTAGAATTTAAAGAAATAAAGAAAGGAGAGAAATTGTTTGATTACAAAAATCAAACTTGAAATAATAAATAAATAAATAAATAACAGATTTTATTTTGTTACAAAAACAAAATTAAAATCTGATTAAAATAAACAAATTAAAAACAGAATAAAATTAAACAACTTACTTGGTTAATTTCTTTGAATAATTTTTCTGATCAAGTCCAGTGTTTAACACTGTGTCCTTAAGACAGATTCGTCCTCTCCACGGTACTTTCAGAATTTGGACGTCTATCTCCCAGGATGAAATGATCTATCAACGAATAAATGCAGCACTACAATTTATTCGTCCGTCGAACACACAAAATGTTTACACTCTTTCTTTCAGAAATAAAATGTAGCAATACGGCAGAGATCTGAAGCAGAAGAAGGAGTACGAAAATTGGAGTAAAAATCCAAATGGGAGGCTGGTCTATATATAGATGTATTGGTGACTCTTGGTTTTGAATTGAACAGGTATGATACCTGTTGGGTTTGAATTCAAACAGATTTGAATCTGTTGGGTTAACCATTCAAACAGATAAAAAATGGGAAGGGCTCTGTTTGGATGAACATTAAATCCAAACCAATTTAATTCTGGGAAGGGCCCTGTTTGGATGAACAGGAAAAACCGGACCAGTTTAATTCTGTTTGAAAACGGGAAGGGCCCTGTTTGGATGAACAAAAAATCCAAACTAGTTTATTTGAATTAATTCAAATATTTTTGGCCCAAAAAGATTAGTATTGGGCCGAACAAGCCCAACCCAACCTCACACGCTTTTGGCAAGCCACGCCCAAGCCGGCCCGACGGCACAGCAGGTGTGGTGGTTGGTGTTTTTGGGTGCAATGGGTCTAGCCCATTTTGTCCATAACCTCTCCCTCTAAAACACTTGGGTACCCCTTGGGGCACACCCCAAGTGCCAAACCCATGCCTTATAAACCCTCTCAAAACCTCCCACCAAATCAATGTGGGACAAGCCTTATTCAACATTTAAGGAATTTCCACAAAAACTCCATTTCCATGGAGCTTACTTTGGCTTCAATTTCCCATTCACTCGGTAATGGTTTTGAACAACCAAATATACCACGTGAATCACAACGCGGCATAGAACGCGTTACCATTTTGACCCGTGTAAATTGATGCACGGGGCCCACCTAAAAATT
This sequence comes from Camellia lanceoleosa, assembly GCA_025200525.1. Taxonomy (NCBI): domain Eukaryota; kingdom Viridiplantae; phylum Streptophyta; class Magnoliopsida; order Ericales; family Theaceae; genus Camellia; species Camellia lanceoleosa. The sequence goes on along the minus strand of CM045760.1, from coordinate 162,750,079 downwards.
AGACCAAACGTAGGAAAAAATTCTGGTTTTACCTAGAATTTTATAACCATTTTCAACAATCCCCCACATGAATGGAATTTGATGACAACGGAAATGCAACAATATGCAGACTTAACGAAAGAGTATAAGTCGAAAATATCTTGATCAGGATAGGTAGTTTTCGGCGTTGAACCTTCCCTAGTGATAACCTATCGGACTTACTGGCTAACCAATGGACGCGATGCCTTGAATTGTTCAGCCGTTTGTGTAAGCCAAGACAATAGATTTCACACAAAATATCTTCTAACACATCGTGGTTCTCACTGTTGTGTTCATTTTGGCCATGAACGCTCCTGGTTTTCATGAGTGTTTCTAGATAATGTAGCCTCTTTCATTCTCATAGAACCGGCCCCAGTTCAACACTCATATAGGTGATTCTTATTTTGAGTATCTCCTTATACTCGTCTTGATTTTATGCTTTAATCAAGATATAAGTAATCATTAAAAGCAAAGCTTATCCTTATGCCCCTGCAGACAACATATGTTGCAGATATCACTCTCACCATAGGAATGAGTAGGGAATTTTAATCCCTTGGTGATTTCTGGCGAGCCATACATAACTTAGTTGTCCCTTTGAACTTAGTTCTTGGGATCTCCAGTCATATAAGTAGGGTTACCATTATGACGACTCTTATGTAATAGGCTTTAATCCCATTCCCTTCGATGAACTATACACTAGCTCTTTTGTCAAACCTTTTGTTAATGGATCCGCAATATTCTCTTTAGATTTTATATAATCTATTGAGATTATTCCGTTTGACAACAACTGCCTAACGGTATTATGTCGACGACGAATATGTCGTGACTTACCGTTATACATATGATTCTGTGCCCTACCTATTGCAGATTGACTATCACAATGAATGCAAATAGCTGGCACAGGTTTTGGCCACATTGGAATGTTTTCTAAGAAGTGACGAAGCCATTCTGCCTCTTCTCCTGCTTTGTCTAAAGCAATGAACTCGGATTCCATTGTGGATCGTACGATGCAAGTTTGTTTCGTGGACTTCCAAGAAACAGCAGCGCCTCCTAGAGTAAAGACATATCCACTAGTGGATTTTAAATCTTTAGTCTCCGATATCCAATTGGCATCACAATAACCTTCGAGTACTGCTGGATATCGAGTAAAGTTCAAACCATGATCACGAGTAAATCTTAGATATCTAAGAACTCGAATGATCGCTTTCCAATAGTCTTCTCCAGGGTTACTAGTGTACCTACTCAATTTACTGATAGCATAAGCTATATCAGGACAAGTACAATTCATTAGGTACATTAGGCTTCCAATAATTTGGGAGTATTTTAATCGAGACAACGCATCACCTTTATTTTTGATAAATAAAGACCGATGTCTACAGTGTTCTAGCTAAATTCAAATCATTCTTGATAAATTTATCAAGTATTTTCTCAATATAATGAGATTGAGATAATGCATATCCGTCGATGTTTTAGTAATTTTCATTCCTAATATAACATCTCATGACCCCATATCTTTCATATCAAATCTTTTGTTAAGCATTTGCTTAGTTGATTTGATCATGTTTTGACTGCTTCCAATGATGAGCATGTCATCCACATAAAGACAAACTATGACATATCCTTGGTCAGTGTTTTTAACATAGACGCATTTGTCACATTCGTTTATCTTAAACTCATTAGTAAGCATTGCATGATCAAATTTTTCATGCCATTGCTTAGGTGCTTGTTCTAATCCATAAAGGGATTTTACAAGTCGACAAACTTTCTTTTCTTGCCCTGATACTACAAACCCTTCGGGTTGTTCCATATAGATCTCTTCATTTAGATCACCGTTTAAGAAAGCTGTCTTAACATCCATTTGATGTATTTCTAAATTAAACAACGCTGCTATAGCAATAAGCATGCGAATGGATGTTATTCTTGTCACAGGGGAATATGTGTCAAAATAGTCCAGACCTTCCTTTTATCAGAACCTTTAACTACAAGTCTTGCTTTATACTTGTCAATTGAACCATCTGCTTTCATTTTTCTCTTGAATATCCATTTATATCCAAGAGGTTTAGAACCTGGTGGAAAATCCACCAATTCCCAAGTATGATTTTGCATAATGGATTCAATTTCATTATCAACAGCCTCTTTCCACAAAGGTGCTTCAGGACTGTCATTGTCTTCTTTAAAGCTTTGAGGTTCATTTTCTATGTATGTCGTAAAATCTGGACCAAAGGATTTTGATGTTCTCGCTCTCTTACTTCTTCTTGGTTCATTATCAGTTAAATCCTGTTGGTTGAGACCGTTACTAGTCTCTTGTGCTTGATTGTCATTAGTCTCTTGACTTTGTGTACAATCATAAGTTCTTTTCTGTGAACTTAATTCCTGTCCTTTCTTGTAAGGAAAGACATGTTCAAAAAACACATCATTCCTTGACTCTATAATAGTGTTCACATTTATATCAGGTATTTCTGATTTATAAGCCAGAAACCGATATGCACTACTATTCTGAGCATAACCAATAAATACACAATCTATTGTTTTTGGTCCAATCTTAGTCTTTTTAGGAACAGGAACTTCAACTTTTGCCAAACACCCCCACACTTTCATGTATTTGTAGGAAGGTAGTCGACCTTTCCACAATTCATAAGGAATGCTTTTAGTTTTCTTGTGGGGTATTCTATTAAGAACGTAATTAGCTGACAATATTGCTTCCCCCCACAAGTTCTGTGGTAAGCCTGAACTTAGTAACATGGCATTCATCATTTCTTTTAGAGTTCTATTCTTCCTTTCAGCAATTCCATTTTGCTGTGGAGAATAAGGGGCTGTAGTTTGGTGAATAATGCCATGTTGTGCACAAAATTCATTTAATGGTGCATCATATTCACCACCCCTATCACTTCTAACCATTTTAATGGTTTTACCAAGTTGATTTTCAACTTCTGTTTTGTAGAGTTTAAACATTTCTAAGGCTTCATCTTTACTTCTAAGTAAATAAACATAACAATATCTTGTGCAATCATCGATAAATGTTATGAAATACTTTTTGCCTCCTCTAGTTTGAATAAATTTTAGATCACATACATCAGTATGAATTAATTCTAGAGGTTCGGTTTTTCTTTCAACCGATTTAAATGGAGCCTTAGTTAGTTTTGCTTCTACACAAATTTCACATTTATGATTAGGATTAATTTCAAACTTTGGTATATAATCTAAACCAATTAATCTCATAAAGCATCAAAATTCACATGTCCTAATCTACCATGCCATAAATTTGACTCAAGAATATAAGCAAAAGATGTGTTATTCTCATTCATAGCAACTTTTGGTACAACTGTCATTACATTTAGCTTAAAGAGACCATCACTCATGTATCCCTTACCAACATACATACCACTCTTTGTTAATACAAATTTATCAGACTCAAAGACAAGCCTAAAACCATTTTTACTTAACAAAGAACCAGAAACTAAATTCTTCCGGATGTCAGGTACATGCAGTACGTTGTTGAGGGTCAGTTCTTTTTCCGATGTCATCTTCAAGATTACTTTCCCTTATCCAGCCATAGTAGAAGTAGAAGAATTTCCCATGAAAAGTTGCTCACCATTTGCAGCCTCATTGTAGGTAGTGAACATCTTCTTGTCTGCACAAATGTGACGAGTTGCTCCAGTGTCAACCCACCACTCTTTTGGATTTCCAACCAAGTTAGCCTCAGACACCACAACAGAGAGGTTGATGTCATTTACTCCATCAGAGATGTAATCCAATTCTGTTACATTGGCCTGATTAGTGGTCTTCTTACTTGTACTTCCATGATCCTTCTTAGGACGGCGGCAGTCAGAAGCTCGATGTCCAGTCTTGCCACAGTTATAGCATTTTCCTTTGAACTTCTTGTTGCCATTGTTGTTGCCTTGTTTAGGACCATCTTCAGTAAACTTCCTCTTTTTGTTATGTGGTTTTTGAACTTGTTCAACCACATTAGCCTTAGACTCAATAGAATTTTTCCCATTCCTCTTTTCAGCCTTTTGGTTGTCTTCTTCAATTCTCAGTCTTACTATAAGTTCATCCATGGTTATCTCTTTGCGTTTATGTTTTAAATAATTTTTGAAATCTTTCCAAGCCGGTGGTAACTTTTCCACCAAAGCAGCAACTTGGAAAGACTCGCTAAGAGACATACCTTCTGAATGAATATCATGCAAAATTATCTGAAAATTTTGAACTTGAGATATTACCGTTTGGGAGTCGACCATTACAAAATCCAGAAATTTACCGACGACAAATTTCTTTGTGCCAGCATCCTCTGTCTTGTATTTCTTCTCCAAAGAATCCCACAATTCTTTTGCTAACTTCAGAGGACTGTATACATTATACAGCATATTGTCAAGGCCATTGAGGATGTAGTTTCTGCACAGAAAATCTGAATGTTTCCAAGCATCTACAGCGGCAACAACTTGCCGATCACTTTCACCCTCTTTAAGTGCTGGAGCCTCTTCATGGAGAAATCGGGCCAAATTAAGAGTTGTAAGATAGAACAGCATCTTCTGCTGCCATCTCTTAAACTCGGTACCGTTAAATTTTTCCGGTTTTTCTCCATGATTGATAGGTACATGAACATGGTTCTGGATAGGGACCGATGTTGGTGTAACAATAGGAGTACCACTGCCAGATGCGCCAGTAGTAGCCATAATCTCTGATTACAAAAATCAGAAAAAATTAAAACACAAATTAATTTTCTAGTTACTAAAACCAGAAAATAAATTATAACACAAAATAATTTTATTTTCCTTGTTACTAAAACAGGAAAAATAAAATACCAAAATAATTTTCTGTAATACCAAATAATATTCTGAAATTGTTAATGACACTAGTATCGTACTACTAGTTGTCAAAGAAAAGAGACAGTATATTACTACTATCTGTCAAATAGCATAAATCACTATTTGTTTTTCCAACCAGAATATTACTTTGAAAAATAGAAAATTAAATACAATGAAGATACCAAAAAGGATCTGTCTTAAGATTGTTAGGCAATCTTCACTGTATTTAAAAGATTTTACTTCTATTGTGTACAAAACAACAATTAGAATTTAAAGAAATAAAGAAAGGAGAGAAATTGTTTGATTACAAAAATCAAACTTGAAATAATAAATAAATAAATAAATAACAGATTTTATTTTGTTACAAAAACAAAATTAAAATCTGATTAAAATAAACAAATTAAAAACAGAATAAAATTAAACAACTTACTTGATTAATTTCTTTGAAGAATTTTTGTGTTTAAGTCCAGTGTTTAACACTGTCCTTAAGATGATTCGCCTCTCAACGGTACTTTCAGAATTTGGACGTCTATCTCCCAGGATGAAATGATCTATCAACGAATAAATGCAGCACTACAATTTATTCGTCCGTCGAACACACAAAATGTTTACACTCTTTCTTTCAGAAATAAAATGCAGTAATATGGCAGAGATCTGAAGCAGAAGAAGGAGTACGAAAATTGGAGTAAAAATCTGTAACGACCCAATCTTGGCAAGGCAAAACCCCGCCAAGACGGTGCACCTCAAACGCTATAGCACCTTTACACCACAGTTCCTGTATAATTCTTACATCACATCACCAAAGTCACCAAAAGTGCATAAGACCTTTCAATTGCCTAACATATATGAGATGATCTATTCAAAGACAAAAAAAAAAGTATTATCATGCTACAAGACAGTTCCCAAGCATTTCCTCCCAAAAAAAAAAATATGATACATACTAATCATAAATCCATCAATACATCCAACTTCATAAGCAATATTTACAACCAACCTCCTTCATAAAAACAATAAACTTACATCCTAGACTGACCCTAAGCAAAACCTCAACCACAAGATGCCCACCTTTGATCCTTCAAAAAAAATTCTAATCTTCCAAGTTGAGGCGAGCCACACAAAAGTCTATGAATCTGAAAAAAAAAATTATTTAAAAGAATGAGCTAAAGCCCAATGAGTATACAAATACCATGGAGTTATAAAACTTGCTCCTTCCAAAAGGGTTCAAAATAAAGATAATAAACATAAGAGCTTAATTGGACTTAAATTTATACAAAAAAAAAAAATGATGAAATACAATTTTCATAAAACGTTATCAAGATTTTTCCAAGGAATCTCATAAGGCAGAAAAATTACATTTGGATAATGAAAGTAAACAAAAATATAACTTTTCAATACATTAAGATTTCCTGTCCATCATACAATCCACTACATAGCCTTAGGGTCGCGTTACCTCGCGACTTAGGTGGTGACGGTACCGTTACCCAAAACATAACCATAGGAACATAACTCATGTCATCGTCGCACTTCAATTCTTGTTTCAATGTTTCGGTCCCCAGGACCCCAAAGCATTTTGGCCCTTGTGGCCCCAAAGGCTATATTCGGTTATATGATCAATAAAATAAATACCCTCACATAACATTTCATTGTCATTCAATCATCATCATCATAAAATTTAAAAGACTCAACTTAAATAAATTCTCATAAAAATTAATGCTTCATTATACAAATGAAATCATATCTTTATTTAAACTCAACCCTTGGCCTCAATAAATTTATAGATTTTCTTTTTATACATATATCATGATGAAATGTATCATTCACTTCCTTTAATTCAAAAATTATTTTCAAACTTTGTAATAAAGATAGAGGTAAAGTAAATTTCCATGGTAAGTATACTCACCTCCAAAAATAGCAAAAGTGTAGATTGAACCTCTACAAATTAATTTCCAAGAGGTGTAGAGATGCCTTCCTCCAATCCTAACAATTGGTAAAAAGGATCTAAAATTAGGAAAAGCCTTCAATGAAAATTACAACATCTACAAAAATGATCCTAAATAAAATTATGCTAAGGAATGACAAGCTAAAGAACTCCTCCAACTTCAAGTCACCCAAACAAATAACTTATCCAATCTCCACAACACCCATCCTTTGTACATCTTTGAGTTAGTAACTTTGTAAATATCCAATCAATTTATATGCACAATACCACCATCAATTAACTACAAAAGTCAAAAATCAACATTTTTGTATAAACTCAACAACTTAAGTAAAATCTCTTCAATCACTTATAAAATTCCTCCATAGACCATAGAGATACCCAATCCACCATTTATTAAATCAATTTCAACATATAAATTTCCTAACACCAAAATCCCCAATTTTTACATCACATTCAAACCCTAGACTAACCCAAAATCTTAATCTCCAAAAAAGCCATCAAATTGATCATTTTTTTAACATGTAAAACATTCATAGAAACTAATTGAGAGTATAAAATTCAACAATCAAACCCCAAATCATAATAGATTTAAAATACAAAAATTTCATCATCTCTAACTCAAAATATGTAAAACCTTAAACTAAACTTTTAGAGAAAGACTCTTACCAATTACAAGCCTCTAATCCATCAAGAAAATAAACCCCATGCTTTGATTCTTCAAAAGATTAAGGAAAATCTAGAGTTGGTGCTTCTATTGTGTAATTTTCAGATGGATTTAAGGAGTGGCCGACCGGACCCTTTTTTCGGCGAGATAAGGTGGCCGGCGGTGGTGGAGATGGTGGGTTAAGGTGGTGGTGTAATGGTGGAGCAAAGGTGTGGTGTTTGGCCTCCAAGAAAGTAAAGGAAAATGAGAGAGAAAGTAGAGAGAAGTTAGAGAATGAAGAATGAAGACAATGAAGAAAAAAATTCTGCACCTTTTTTTTTTTTTTTTTGTGTTGAAATGGGGTGTTTGGTCACACCTACCATCAAGTTTGGAGTTGGGTTTACATATCCTAAATGGAGTTTAACATAGGGGTGTGTTTGGCTCTATATGAAATGTTGGGAATATTATAAAATCCAAATGGGAGGCTGGTCTATATATAGATGTATTGGTGACTCTTGGTTTTGAATTGAACAGGTATGATACCTGTTGGGTTTGAATTCAAACAGATTTGAATCTGTTGGGTTAACCATTCAAACAGATAAAAAATGGGAAGGGCTCTGTTTGGATGAACATTAAATCCAAACCAATTTAATTCTGTGAAGGGCCCTGTTTGGATGAACAGGAAAAACCGGACCAGTTTAATTCTGTTTGAAAATGGGAAAGGCCCTGTTTGGATGAACAAAAAATCCAAACTAGTTTATTTGAATTAATTCAAATATTTTTGGCCCAAAAAGATTAGTATTGGGCCGAACAAGCCCAACCCAACCTCACACCATGCACCCGCGCCGCCCGGATGGACGACGGTGGCGCGCGTGTGGTGGTTTTTGGGTCTAATGGGTCTAGCCCATTTTGTCCATAACCTCTCCCTCTAAAACACTTGGGTACCCCTTGGGGCACACCCCAAGTGCCAAACCCATGCTTTATAAACCCTCTCAAAACCTCCCACCAAATCAATGTGGGACAAGCCTTATTCAACATTTAAGGAATTTTCACAAAAACTCCATTTCCATGGAGCTTACTTTGGCTTCAATTTCCCATTCACTCGGTAATGGTTTTGAACAACCAAATATACCATGTGAATCACAACGCGGCATAGAACGCGTTACCACTTTGACCCGTGTAAATTGATGCACGGGGCCCACCTAAAAATTAGACCAAACGTAAGAAAAAAATTCTGGTTTTACCTAGAATTTTATAACCATTTCCAACAGTAATAGCAAATAAAAGTATATAAAAACACTTTTTACCTTATTCCCTCTGTGTAATATTCATATGCATTGTTGTTGGTGGCTTGGTGCATCTCTAATTTCACCAGCGCTGGAATTCTTTATTATTCATCACTGACGTGGAGCTCGGAACTTGAATGATCCAACTGCAGTTCATTGGACCTTTGTTTTGCATGCATTCAAATTTAGACTACTTCTTTACCTTGCCATATGACAAATTCTTTCTCAATTATTTGGGGTATTTTTATTATATGGTAGGGAAGATGTAGAACACCTTCTTTTATTGGGTCATATGCATAATAAGTAACATACATCCTATGCTATAATCCGCCCAATCAAATAGGTCCATACAGTTCTGATCTGGTGTGATTTTTTGTTGTATGTGAAAACTGTGCATGTACTTGGAAGGTGGTCTGATTTTTTTAAAAATGTTTGCCGAACATAGTTTAACCTGGAAGAGAAATTGTACTTCTGAAGTGTTGGTCTTGCCAGTGTGTTTTTAAAGTGCCAATTTCTTTTTAGACAAATTTCATCATTCCAGGTAACGACTGCTTGGGAGGTGATGGGGACCTGTTATGAAGATATTGGAGATAACTTGGTTGTTTGTGTACCAATGGGGGAGAATAATTTAATAAAAAATTGTTAGCTATATTAGTACTTGTTTGGGGTAGTGAATGGAGAATATTCTTGATGGAGATTTTGTTGAATAAGTTGTAGAAGATTATGTTGGCTTTCTACTTTTTAATTATAAAATTATGGAGGTGCAAAAAGTTGTACTGAAACAGGCAAGGTAATATTGTAAGATAGAAAAAGAGGATGATGTGTTTTAATTGAGGAACCCACTGAAGAAAAGAGCATCCTGTGAAAATGTAGTGTCTTTCTGGGGAAAGGACCTTGTTGGAGTAGTTAAAGTGGTGGCGTGCTCTTATCTTTGTCTATAAGATGGTTTGGAAGTTAGGAAATTGTGGGATCTTTTTATTGACTTTTGAATTTCATCCTTCTCATTTTTAAATTTCATATGACATGAGTGAAAATTGAGTAGGAAAAAAAAAGAAGGAAAGGTTCTCTTTGAGATCATTCTCCATTTTTAGTTGTAGTTTCTTTTAACTCTAGCTTTTCTGAGGGGTATCTTCTTTTAGGAAACGTAATTCCAAAAAAAGGAAATGCTAACCACCCCATCTAATGGGGTATATGTGTAAAAAGTAGATTTGAATATGTAGAAAGTGTATAGAAATATATGAATTGTGTTATTGAAATTCTAACCTTTTTGACATTATTTGGTCTTTAACAAATGCCCAATGGCAATCTACCAAATATATCTTTCATGCAATTTCCACCTTTCCTTCTGCTGGGAACAGAGCACAATTCTCAAAATGAGCACAATTCTTTCTTTGGTTTTGTAATTAACTGTTAACAAGTGTGTGCTAGTAATGGCCGTGTAGCGTGCCCTGTATTACTTAGACACGTTGCCATTTGAGTGAATGGTCTAATTTTTGTCACTTTAATGTGCATGAATTTTCCAAATGGTCCCTTTAGCCATTATATTGAATTTAACTTTAATTGTTGAGTTATAAGTTAGAAATTGCGCTTAATGAGTAAATTTTATTTTATTTTTTTTGTTTCAAATGTGAGATTTGAGCTCCCAATTTGCATAGCTATATCTACCTGAGATTGAATGAAACTTGTAGATTTGAATGTTCAAGGAGTTTGATCTCTCACCACGTACACTTTGGACAAACGAATGAAAGTTGTGAACTAATGTCTATATGGTTGTCTCTGTGCAGTACATCCCTGGAACCAAGATGGTTTTCCCTGGGCTGAGAAGCCACAGGAACGTGTTGACCTCATAGCATATCTGAAGCAGGCAACTTCCTGATTCTTTTGCCTCATATATTAAGGCATTTATATTTTGTGGCAGTTGGAAAGAGTTTGGTGACTCATCGCTAGTTTGGAATTCTTTTTCCTGAACTTCAGGTACTACCTATTTGTTTTAAATAAGACCATTAAGGTTCTGCTATGCTATTCTTCGGATATCTGATCCGATATTGAGAATTTTTTGTCAATTTACATGTTCCTCAGATGATTAGATCTCATACCTAATTTATTCGTCACGATAAAGGAATTAAAAGACATGGTTCCATTTTATGTGATGTTAGGTGATTGTTTTTTCTCATGGATCAGTTTGATTGTGTGTTGGATTCAGCTGCTTAGAAGCATGGTTAAGGTTTCCTTTTCGGTATATAGGTTTGGTTTTCCATGCTTTTAGAAACAAATACAATGAAGAGTTAAAAAACATCTAACATTTTCATATTGTTTTTATTTGGGAAAACAATTCAAATAATCTTATGAAATTTGTTTTCATAAGTTTCATTCTGAATACAGTTTGCTTGTGTTTTCCAAAAATGAAAATAGAAAACGAGAAATGTAAGCAACAGTCTAGTGCTTTGAGACTGATCAACTGATTTGATGAAGTAATCGGTTGACAATGTTTGGTGGATCTATTACTTGTCTTTTGAGAAATTAAATGTATGTTGCTTGAGGTGATTATTTGAATTTGTATTGTATTTTACTTTATTATATTACACCTTTAAAACTTCCTTAATACCTTCGCTGGTTTCTTCTGTGGTGCCGTTTCTGTTATTTATTTTGTTTTGTTTTTGATAATTGGGTGCTGGGATTAATTTGTGTATATCTCAACTAATCCCTGGACTTCGAAATTATCGACTAATCTCAGGATTTTGAAATCAATAACCAGAAAAAATTTCATTGGCCTCTTAGGCCATGTTTGTAGGGATGTAATCACTTTAAGACGGTCGGTATTTAGGTAAAATTTTACACTGAACAGATAACGTCAGTTCTATTATATTGAGAACAGACCAAATTTTTTATTAAATTGCACCAATTCAAATGATTTGGCTTGGTATAGTTTTTGGTTTGAGGTTTTTTTAATTTGAGTTACTTCTTAAATTTGTAGTATAATAAATATTTTATATAAAAATATGGAATTAGCCATTTGTGTATTACTTTAATATCCAATCCAACTATTCACAAAAATACAAACAAAAGGATTAATAAATATTAAGTTTTTAAGCTTTTACTAATATTGAATTATCCATTTGTATTACTTCAATATTTTTTGATCCAAATGTTAATTAAAAAACTAAATCATTGTCTTTGGTTTTAAATTATATTTTGTTTCTAAATCTACTTTAGTAAAACCTTAAAAACTTGGGGATGCATCAATAAATCCCAAATTAATAACTTATACACTGTTTAGTCCTAAAAGTTTTCTTATAAACTGAAAGGTCCCATTACAATGTTAATAACATCAGATACAATGTTAATAACATCAGAGTAATGTTACAAACATTAGATTTCAAACATCTAATATTCATCAGATTTCAATAAATTTTAAAATTATAGAATGAAACATCAGATCATTTACATCATTTACATCATGCTGATTTAAAAATGGGACTAGATGGAGCATAAAAAAACTTTTAGGACTAAATGGTTCAACTTTTCAAAAACTAGGACTTATGGGTAAATTTTCCTAAAAACTTAGTATTTAAATTTATCATATTGTCAATGTCTATTGTCAAACTTGAAATATTTAAGAAAAAATAAATAATTAAGTAAATCAACTGAACTTTGTACTCAATTAATTTCATTATATATTTAATATATATTATGTTTAATGTGTGAAATTTTTCAATTGATTTTTGTTTAATTCAGTGCGTAAGGTGTCTAAATCGGTAAATTTATAGTATAATAAATATTTTATATAAAAATATTGAATTAGCTATTTATATATTACTTCAATATCCAATCTAACCATTCACAAAAATACAAACAAAAGAATTAATAAATACTGATAACGTTTGGTTTAGTTTTAAAACATGTTTGGTTTATAAATTTTTAAAACACTTTTCAAAATTGTTTTTTCTTTCTCCCTTCTCCTTGCTCTCTTTTTTTTTTTTTAATTACTAATAAATCAATCGATCACTTCTGTTTTTCTTTTTCTTTTTTTTTTTTGTCTCCTCTCATTCTTTCAAATTCTACACATCAATTAATCAAATTTTCTCACATATATCTATTCAACTACAAAAATAAAATTAAAAAAAACTACAAAGCATTCTAAAATTATTTTCAAAACATATAACCAAATAAATTTTTAACTTTCAAAACTTCTTTCATAACTTATCTTTCAAAATATAACTCAAAACTTTTTTCAAAAACTAAAACAAACGGAGCCAAAGTCCTGATACCAACGCAAAATCAAAGTTTAAAACCATCATATTTCATAAAAAATCAAAAAGTGCACTTATTTAGTCTTTCCAAACTTAGCCTAAATCACAAGTCTCTCAAGTAGAGTTAAAATAAAAACTTGAAAATGACATAAACATTTAATATAGTTATATAAGCATAGTAATAGTAAAACTTGACCCAAGCACATATGACAAACTAACAATTTATCATATTGCCAATATCCATTGTCAAACCCAAAATATTTAAGAAAAAATAAACAATTAAGTAAATCAACTGAACTTTGTACTCAACTAATTTCATTATATATTTAATATATATTATGTTTAATATGCAAAAAATTTTGGTCGATTTCGGTTTAATTCAATACACAAGGTGTCTAAATCGGTACTAAATCAAAAATCGAAAAAAATTAATTTTAAAAACAATACAAACCAATTCATATTAAGAAATTGACCAAATATAGTTGGTTTGGCTCGATTAAACCGATTTGGTCTATTTTTTCGATTTTTCTTACCTCCTTATATGTTTGTCTTTAGAGATGAAGGGTGGGATTGGATGAATAATGAGGTGAGGTTCACAAAATTAGGTTTGTTTTGAAACATTGCTATGGGATTAAATTAGTCTCATGAGACTGAAATCTCTCTAAGAAAGAGACTAGCAATCTCATGAGAATGTGAAATTGAAATCTAATTTCATGGAAGTGAAGGTAAAAGGACTATTTTATTCTTCATATTACAAAACGCGCAAACTGCGCAAATGATCCCCATTATAAAGTGTATAAATAAGATAAGTGTGAGGGATTGAGATTTTTTTTATTGATTATTTTTGTGTTTTTTTTTTTTTTTTTTTTTTTTTTTTTTTGCAAAAAGCATAAATAGAAAGAGTTAAAGGAATAGACAAAAGAATTAAAGGATGTTTTGGGAATTGACTTTTTAGTAATTTTTTAATTTTTTACAAAAAAAATATTAAAAAAATAAAGAGAAAATTTGATTTTTTTGTAGTGACTTTATGATTAAGCTAAAATTGTGACTGCGACAACCACCTCCTCAATTAAGCACATTATTGAAATTGATTATGTGCTTATTGTTAATCATGTGATTATATGTTATGAAGTGTTATTGTTATGCCATGTGACTAGTTGAACTGTGTTCTTGTGGACAGATAGGTTAGGATGAATATTAAATCTGTCTGATTCATTAATTTTAACAAGTTAGAATTAAACAAGTGGATAGGAATTAGAACTTGATTCCCATTAGTATAATTTAATTTAGTGTCATTAAGATTATAAGATGATGAGATTAATTTGAGTCAAATTAATTTTAATTTATTTATTTAGTCTAATTAATTTAAGTCTAATGCATTTTACTCATCAAAGAATATAGAATATAGAATTAGTGGACTTTCTTGGGCCTTGATTCTGACACGTGGAGAGGGGGAGTGAGACCAATTCTGAGAATAAGAGAGAGTGTGCTAGAGGAGAATTCATCAAGGAAGAAAAGAAAGGGATAGAAGAAGGATATTGAAGCTAAGGGTCAATCTTCACAAATTAAACAATTAAGGTAAGAATTTTCCACCCAATTTCATGATATTGAAATGTTTTCCTTATAATCCTTTAGACTTTGAGTAGTTTTAATTAAAGATCATGAATAATTATGAGGTTAGTAGTGTAAATTGATATTAAGAATTCATTTGATCACATAAAGAGGGAATTATGGAGAATTAACTTCATATAGTTGCATGCATGGCATAATTCATGGACATTTGATTTCATTCATTTAAAGTCTTGCATGGTTCTTTAATGGAGAGAGATTTCCATAGAAGCTTGAGTTTAATAGCTCACACTTGCATATCTTATACATTTATATACCAAGGTGAAGGTTAGATTTATTTTTGGCAATTTGGTCATTGTTTCCAAGTTTTGATTTGTGTTTCATGATCAAGGTTCAAAGTCAAGCATATTCTATGAATTTTTGGGAGTGAATTGCATGAAAAATGAGCTTGAATTTGCAAAGTAATGCACTACCCAAACAGAGCAGTTTTCGGGCTCAAATAAACCCAGCACCGCACGTATGGCTTGGAGCCCTGCACGTGCGGAAAACAGGGCAGACTTGGGTTGCATACTGAAATGAAAGCACCTGTGGGAGTAGGTGCAGTGGTGGTCACCGCACTTGCGGCTGGAACCCCTGCACGTGCAGCCTTGTTTGGACAGACCTGACCTATTTTTCGCTTCTCTTTTCCACCTTCCGGGCTTCCGTTTGCATAGTTTTAAAGTGTTTTCATGATCAATTGCATCTCATGAGTGCATTAGATTGAAGAAATGAAAAATTAGAACCGAATTTGTAAAGACGATTAGTTATTGAATAAGTAACAATTGAATCAGATAGAATTGGCTATTGATACGAATGTAATTGAGTTGTTATGCTTGACTCTATTTGTTTAGGTCGGACGCCAAACCAATAGTACATGTATCAAGAAGCCCACTGTGAGTAACACTGTTGTAAAGATATGTTCAAATTGATATTTATTTTCTGAATGAGAAATTATATTGTTTCTGACCTGTTACATCTTAGTTGATTGAATGATGATCCTCTTTTTGAACTGCATTCGTGGTATCCATAGCATATTGCTATTGTTATTGTTATTGATATAGTTATCGCTATTGGTACGGAGATCTCTGTCAGTTCCTATTCTTGGAACTATTGTCTATTGTTTGATGGTCATCAATTGATTGTTCAGTCTTTAAGATCTATTGTATTGTTTTTATTGGATGTACCACGTATGACCTATCTGTAGGAGTGTAAAAATGGCTCGTGGCCCATGGCCAGCCCAAAGCCCGCCTACGGCCCAATGTGGGCCCGACTTGAGGCCTTGGGCCTGGGCCATCATTTTGAAACCCGGCTCGTGGCCTGGCTCGAGGCCCACTCAAAAGCCTGGCTCGCTTGAGGCTCAGTGTTATTTTTAATGAAAAATAATAAAATTTTGGTGGAAAAAATAAAAAAAAATTTGTTTAGGCTCGTCCAAGCCCGCCCAAAGCCCGAGCCCAGGCCCAAAGCTCGAATACCCTTGGACTTGGGCTTGGGCATGGGCATGGGCCTAGTTTTTTGGGCCGTGGGCCGGCCCGATTTTTAGCGGGAGCCCGCAAGGCCCGATATAGGCCCGGTCCGACCCGGGCTCGGATAGGATGGGATGGGATGGGACGGGTCAAAATTACACCCCTACCTATCTGAATATGATTGATTAAATTGAACGATTGATTGACAAAAAGATATTAATTGAAAATGTTCTATGGATAATCGATTGTTTCAAAGACTGTAAGGACATCATTCTTAATCTCTTTACACATCTGTTATTCACTGGGTTTTAGCTCACAGTTTATTATATATATGTAGGTGATCGAGCACCGGACCAAAGCTAGTGGCGTTGACCCCGAACCCTTGTTTTGTCAAGCCAACTATTGTGCCTCATTGCGAGGTTCCGAACCAGCATGTGTCAAGGCTTTTGGGTGGTTCAAATTCACCCTTTTGATTTTGTTAAGTGAAGAGAATGTTTTAAGACTTTGTTAATACTGTGTTTGATAATGGGATTAATTCCCTAACTTGTATTTTGTCTTATATATATATATATATATGTTTTTGAGCACATGTGGTTATGAATATGACTATGTATACGGAACTTTATTTCTATTCAGGTCCTCACAGCTCATTGGACATTATCTTATTATTGATTGGCTTCCGCCAGCCCCTCCATGTTGTGTTATTGTCATTATTGTTAAGCAAGCCTTTGGTAATTATAGATTACTAACCGGTTACGACGCTAAACCTATAGGGGCGGGTTTCGGTCGTGACAGTGACTTCCAAAAATATGTCTAAATAATATATGTATATGCTATTCTAAAGAGGTAAGGAAATTTACACGCTGATATATTACTAAAAAAATTAGGTTTTAATAATAAAAGTTTGGAAAACATAAAAATACATAATTTTAATTTTTTTGTATATTTAAAAATAGTATAAAACATTTGTTGGATCAATTTTTTGTGTTAAAAAAAATCGTATTGGTAAGATTGTTAAACATTCAAAATTTACGAGTAAAAACTATTGACGTCAACTTAGTTAAAAAAAACAAAAAAGGAAGAACTCAAAAATTTAAGGTTTTATAAGTCAATTAAAAATAATAAAAAAAAGTCATTCATTTACAACTTTATCTAAAATCTCAAAGTTAAACTTTACATTTTTTAACATTTTTTACAAAAATCTAATCTTTGGGAGCGATTATTATGTGCATCTCTAAAAGAATATATATATATATTCTTAATTTTTTCATTAAATTTCATAATATAAATCATAAAATGTCATAATTTTTCTATTCACAACTTTAGAGTGCACACCATAAACTTAATATTTGTAACTTTATCACAAAAAGGCATAACACACTAATAATCATAATTTTACTACAAAAGTTTATAAATTTTTTATGATATGCATCTTTTTTGGGGTGCATCTTTTAAATTTATTCGTAATGTCTAAATCTTTTAGTCTTTTACTCATGAGTGGTGCTATTAGCACCTCATGAATTATTTTGAACCATCTATTTCTCTGGATTCCTACTTATAAATTTTGAAACCCTTAAAATTTCTTTTCTCCCCCAAATAATATCAAAATTATCCTTAAACATTCCACTCATTGAATGCACACCCCCCACACCCCCAAAAAAACCTCCCTTCCAAAAAACCTAACAAAACCCACTAAGAAAAAGAAGAGTATCATCATTTTCAAAACCCACGAAGAAGAAGAAGAAAAATATTGTCTCTGCTGGTTTAGCCATTGTCACAGTTGGTACGAAGAAAAAGAAGAAGAAGAAGAAGTAGAAGAAGAATGTTCAGGACTGTATTCCTGAACTTGAAAAAATAAAATTTCTACGAGTGTTAAGAATTTTAACCGTTGAAAGTGTTAATAAATTTCCATGTTCCGACCTTCATTCTCGAATAAATAAGCTATGTTCGAAAATATCTTCCCAAACAAATAAATAATGTTTGGGCCTGTATTCTTGAACTTGAAAAAATGAAAACTTCTGCAAGCGTTAACAATTTTAACCATTCAAAGTGTTAACAAATTCCATAAAGAAATACTTTTGATTGACAAAGATAAGTTTAATACTTTTAATTAACAAAGATAAGTAGCACCAACTAGTTTCATAAAGAAATAAAACTGAAATTTTTTAGAAAATAAAAAAATATGTTATAAACAAACTCAAAGGCAGAGGGCTCACGACAAGTAGAAGTATCATTCTTCAAGGATGGTTGACCTCGTGGGTTACGTTTCACTTCGGGTTCAATCAAGAATGTACTCTCAAGCGTATGTATCTCCCTCAACTTCTTTAACATTTGAACCTGCATAGTTGGATCTACCTCTTCGTAATGTCGAGCAATCATATCCAACTCCGATTTGCAATCCAAAAATGAATTTGATTTTTTAGGAGTATTAAGCATGTCAAGCTTAGACCAATGTGGATTTACAGAAGTTAGCGGAATGGTTTTCTCTCATATAATTTGCTATTTCATGTGCACATGGTAATCCACGTGTACGCCGAACAATACAACTTCATGTAACAATGTCAATGCCAACAAAAGATGCTCACTTAGACTCTGCCAATATCATTTCCAATGCTGCAATAGATACATTCCCACGAAGAGCTTTAAATTGAGCAGGCTTGAAATTATGTCGCACAACTGTCTTTCTCTTCTCAAACGATGATTTGATGTCAGTGTGTTGCAAATCAAGCAAATTGTGTATCTTTGACTAATTTGACTAAAAACTCCCTTGACTTGATCCAAGATATCTCTTAAGCTTTGCATGTGAACTCTCTACCTTATATATGTAAACCATTACAATGGCAAAACAAGAAAATTTACATTTTTTTTTTTAAATAATTGAATTTACCTATTCATTGTTGAATTTCCCGAGTGCATACATGTATCTGTCCATGTAGCCACAAATCTCTCCTTATATGCATCCAACCAAGAAGATGTGACATATTGAAATGCCTCTGCATAAAAGTCAAACTCATTTTGTAGCAATGTGAGTCGTTGCATGTATACTTTTTCAGAAGATGACATAACCAACATATTCCAACTTGTTATAAACATATCACATTTCTCCTTCTTCTCAAACAATTTCTTGCATTTGGCCAACACATTTTTATTAATATGCCATCTACATAACAAACTTGTAACTCGTGGAAATATCGTCACAATAGCATTCATTAGACTCAATTCTTTGTCTGTAACAATAACATTAGGAAGACTATCCTCATCCATCAAACTACGCAAAATACTAAGTGCCCATGCATAATTATCCTCCCTCTCATACTGGAGGTATGTAAAACCCATAGAGAAAGTCTTTTTGGTGGATGTTACTCCTACAATCTCTAAAAGTGGCAAACAATATCGATTGGTCTTATATGTGCAATCCATTAGTAACATACATGGAAATGCATGTAGCAAATCCAAACTAATTGGATGTGCAAAGAACAAATCGGTAACAGTCTCAATATCTTTACAGTTCCCATGCCATTCTATGTATTTGTTAACTGCTAACTGACCCAATAGTAGTTGCATTTCAGATCTTCTAGCCTCCTCAAAAACTTTATGCCGTTGACTTGTTTTGTAGATTGTCTTCATTGTGGAAACATTTTCACTATTGCGTTGTTTAAGTGTAACTAATATCTCACTTGATCGTACCATACTCTTCGACATATCAACCAACAAAGAAGTTTCCTCATGTGATAACCTCCTAGCATAAGAATGACCTTCAAGATAAAATGCAGCACGATGATTATGCACACCACATATCACGGTCAATGTCCAATCATCGTTTGTATATAATTTTTTAGTTTTTAACGGAAAAGGACAGTTACATTTTTTAGTGCCAATAAGCTTCAATTTTTTTATTTTCTATTTTTTTTCCTTAGGTCTAGTATTTTTCAGAGTGTCCCTATAACGTCCACTCCTCTTACAAGTAAGAGTTTGTCTTGGTTTCTTACAATGAGTACAACCCGTATTTGATTTTTTCGCAACAATAACAAAACCATTTCTCCTCCCAACATCACGTGCCCACCAAATTAATTCATCTCAAGACTTGAATATCTAAAATTGTAAAAATAAAGTAATGATTTTGTCACCAATTACTCATAAAGAAATAAATTAATGCACATTAACAACATATATGTGAAAAAGATGCATATACAGTTTTCAATACATTCATGTATTATCTCGTGAGTCACAAATTCATTACTATAATCTATTATGAATTCAGAGCCAACTTTGTTCCTTCTATTTGACTCGCCATCATCCT
This sequence comes from Camellia lanceoleosa, assembly GCA_025200525.1. NCBI lineage: Eukaryota > Viridiplantae > Streptophyta > Magnoliopsida > Ericales > Theaceae > Camellia > Camellia lanceoleosa. Next base: position 162,729,767 of record CM045760.1, on the reverse strand, counting down.
AAAATAAATAACAATATAAATTAAATTTCAAAATGTGATCAGTGAAACAAGTCCGAACCTATGAATAATGTTCGGTTACCTATTTTTGAACAAATAATAAATGTTCATTTACCGGTTTCTGAACAAATAAACAATGTTTTGGCCTGTGTTCCTGAATTTTGGTCATATGTTCGGGAGTACAGCCTCGAAAAAATGACAAACAGATTTTATTTTTTTTGCCGATTTTTTTCAAGAAACTTACCCTTACAAGGCCAATTTCCTCTGAGCTAAGAACAACATCAAAGTTATGAACCTTCTCTAAGCTTTTATTGTTATACTCCTTTCGTCTTATGGAATTATGGTTCTTAGAAAAACTTCCACTCATTGTCATTGCCGGATAAGTTTAGGTAATCAAATTGTTGCCACCATTACCGTCAGAATATTACTGCCAAAGGGTTTTTAAGGTTCTGAGGGTGGTTAGGTTTTGAAGGAGGGATTTGGAGGATGGGTGGTGATGGAGGTGGGTACTCTCATAAATCCTAATTCATGATGTATGTGGTGTGTAGATTTAATTGTGAGATGGAGTGTCCCAAAATTAATGATGCCCTTTATAGTAATTTTATTTGAGGTTATTATTGTACTAAAAAAAAACTGAAAATTGAGGGGTCCAAAATAATTTATGGAGTGCTAATAGCAGCACTCTTTAACCATATGCCATAATAATAAAACAAATTAAAAATTACTATGAAATCGACCCCATTTATTGTAGTTTATTGGATCTAGTTATAACTTTCTTTTTTTTCTTCTTTTTCCTTTAAAAAAAATTAAAAATCTATATCAAAGTATTTGATATAGCTTTTACTTATAACTTGTGATATAGATATAACTTAAATAATTTAAAAATATTAAAAAAATAATTATGCGAAAGTTAGGGAAGAATACTATTTGCTTCTATTTCTCATTATTTATTTTCAGCTTAAGAAAAAAAAAATTGTACCCATTATCCAACCGCAATATAAATTTAAATTGCGTTATTACAATTTTTTAAACTATTATTAAAGATAAACACTTGACTTGATATTGTTAAAAATAAATCATTGTCAATTTTCAACTAAACCTAAATTAAGCTTAATGTTGAACAACTTGGCCTATATTTTTAGGTTACTAAAATTTTATTTAAGGGACAAAATTGTTAAATGTACTCTTTCTACTTGGACTAATAAGATTTCCATAATCTTATAATTCTTGAAAATTACAATCTATCTATATGTATATATATCATACAAAAGTTATTTTTACAGAAAATAGTTCTAAGAGTTTCAAATTTTAAAAATAAAATTTGAATTTTTTTATATATGTTAAAACCATCAAACATACAAGTGGTATAGATTTTCATTAGGTCAAAATTTGCCTATAAATTTAAAAACATGTTGAAGATTTAAAACACTTATATTCTTAGCGGTGTTGCAATCTCACTGGGTCAAAATTTAACTATAAATTTTAAAAAAAAAATCTTTAAACATATTTTTTTAAATATCTATCTTTTTATATATAAAGGCTGAATGCAGCTAGACAAAAATTTGTAGCTTTTTTTAAGAGTAAATTACAAATACTTTCCTTGAGATTTGCTTAAAATACATATTATCCATGTGGTTTGAAAAATTAGAAATACTCCATTGTTAGAATTTTTTATTTAATAGAATTAACTAAAAAAATAAAATTTCTAATTACTCTCTTGTGCAATAATAAAATTATATGAATTATTAATTAAAATATATTTTTGACATCATTAAAAACTATTAATTGACTTGACGATTTATTAATAAAAATGGTCATTTGTTATGAAATTAGAAACTTTGAGAGGCAAAATATAATTTTTAGAGGAAATATTAGTTATTAAATATCCATCCCATATATAAAAAAATAGTAACTTTTTATTTTATGATAGAGTGGTGTGTACCATAAACTTTCTCAAAACAAATATTGGAAATGGTAAAACAATGTAAACGAACCAAACCAATATATAATTATATAAGGTTGTATTTGGATCATGGATGTAAAAAGAGATTTGAAAGAGAAAGGAAAATGTGAGAATTATAGATAAAAAATTAATTTATATTTCATTCACATTTTTTTTTTTTTTTTGAAATACCTACCCAATTTTATAATTTAAATACAACATAAATGTTATTTGAACCAAGAAAAAAAAGAAAAAGAAAGAGTAGTTATTGCATTTAAAAAAATAAATATAATAATAAAAGGGCAAAGAGTAATTTTGACCAAACTTAATTTTGACCAAACTTAAATGGATGATGGTGATGAGATGATATGAAAGCAAAAGGGCAATAAAGTCATTTTCGGTGAGGCCGAAATTTTCGTCCAAGCTGCATTCAGCAAATATATATAGGAATGGAGGATGATTTTTATGTAATTTTATAAATTTAATCCTAATCAATTAACATCATTACTATATTAATACACAAATAAATATAATTTATCTTATATTTTTAACTTTTGTATATTTTTCCGAAAATGATTGAATCAACTGAGAAAGTGAGTTGAATTTTGGTTGTGCAGTTAAAATTTAAACCCATAACTTTCCATATTGAAGTCATTGTATTCTAGTCAATTAGGACAACCTAATTAATTGTGTGTATATATACAATCCAGACTATTCTAAAACACTCATTTGTTGCCTCACTACATGTGAGGATATCCTTATAACCAAACCAAATCAAACCAAGCCTTAAGTCCCATCAAATGGAATCGGCTATATGAATCCTTCTTCTCCACGCGGCCCTATCAAAGGCCATTTCATTAGTCAAATTAAGTAGATTCATATCTTTATTTATAATGCTAGTCAACGTTAATCTAAGCCTACCACGTCCCCTAGGACTTCCATCTACCGTTATGTACAGAAAAAATAAAGCTACTGCCAAAATCATATTGATGGCATTGTGGATATTACCACAAGCAAAAAAGGAAAAAGAAAAAAAACACAATAACTTAAAAAAGCATCAGCATTCCAGTATAAATATTGTTGGCCTTCAAAAGGCAGAAGTCACCCTGTTAAATGAAGTTATCACTGAAAATAAAAGTTCTCCAGAAAAGATTGAAAAAATTTGAATCACTTCATTACAAAGATTTAAAAATATAAAATTGTAGCATAAACTCATCTGGACATTTAAATGATCTCAAACTTTAGGACATCATCCAAACTACTAATCCCTCCATTCCACATGTATCAGGTAAAAAACCCTATAATTTCAAGGATATAGTTCCAAGACATGTCCTAGTGTCCTTTAGGTTACCTACACTTTAGGCTGCTATTGTATTTTCAAATGAATAAATAGAATGTGGTCATATGCAATGAGATAGTTATAAACTTTTGCTGAATGCAGCACAAAAACTCCAGATGTATACAGACATGTATTAGTTACCAAAATACATTGAACAAAACAATTGATAGATTTCAGGCAAACAACAATAACAAGTTTATTAGCAAACAACCCTTACAATAATTATTGTCACTGTTGCATAAAACAAATACAATATCAAAGACATTAAAGCAAATAAAACATCACATGTCAATGTATCCAACAACATGAAAGCAATCAGAAATTAATACAAGAAAGAAATTAACTAAGAAGCCATATATAAAGCTTAATCTGATCAGTTTTGCTTGAAGATGATTTATTGGTATTTACAGCCACCAGTAGCAACAACTCCTCAGCTTAAGCTCCTTAACACCATCGGATTGTCCCAATCTCCTACCACAAGGGTTTTCATGAAGCTGTCATAACCTGTCACTCACCAGACAAATGGCAAAATGATAAATAGTGTCAGAATCAATAAAATCAATTAGCTAATTGTCGTGTTTCAGATGTGTAGTGACCCTAAATTCATTCACTATGCTTGTAATAGTAAGCCTAGTGAAAAAAATAAAAATAAAAATAAAAATTTGGATCCATTTGCTGCCTATGGAAGTAATTTGTTATCAAGCTCTAACCACATGGGTAACGGTTCAATTAGCTAAGGGAATCAAGCACGGATTGTTTATTTAATTAAGCATGTGCTGTTATTGCAGTCTACTGTTACCCAAAAGGGTGCTAAAAAGAAGCAAAATTTATACATAATTTGATGATCTATCCCAATTTAACTTGAAATGGAGGTGACAATAAGACTGATCACAATGCAAGTAGGAGTATTTGGTTAGTTGGGTATAATAAATGCTTATAGAGGAAAAGAAAATATCCACTATATTTCTTAAATGAAAAAGGTATGAGACATTACCTAGCTATTAAAAACGCATCCCCTGTTGGTGTGAGTAGATGTCTCTAGCTAATTCATCCATCAAATCTTCACCCCTTCCAAGTTCCTCATAAGTTGGTCGAATACTGCTGCTCGACTCTGATTCATGCCACTTTAATGATTCCCACCACTCCTTCTCTCCTTTGATCTTCAAATATTTGTTAACAGGCACTTTGTTGGCATAAAGAGTTTCAAGTTTTGGACAATTATAAACAATCAAACTTTTCAACATAGTACTGATACTTAGAACATCTGAAATGCTAACCAATTCTGGTAGGTCAAGAAGTGATATCCTCTTCAACTGTCGGAGAACATAACCATATTTCAAGTTTGAAGATTCTTGACTTACTAGGCTTTTGATTTTGCAGCAGTCTTCCACTATAAGCTCTTCCAATTGCCTCAAATTACCAAGCAAATTTGGTGTGAGAATGGTTGTCAAATTGGGGCACATATGCAATGCCAAAACCTTTAGTTCGGATAGACAACCCTCATCAACTGGACCTTTCCAAATACTATGTAAATTCTGCATATAATGAATACCCAAGTACTTCAGGAATTTGAATAAAAGTTTCTTGTCAACACCCAACGGATTCTCATAATCTCCATCAAAAATAGTTTGAAGTTCATTACATTCCACCAGCAAGCAAAATATGAGGTTTACCATGTTTTCATTGCCGAAATCAGAAAGCATCTTCACTGTCCAGTGGCGGTCTAGGAAGAAAAAATTGGCATGGTTGAGTACCTCAGTAATCTCAGTTGGTATGCCTTCACCATTTATATACTCAAGGCATTTCATCCTTTTCTTTTGTTTCTTGAATACCTCTTCAATTCATGGGGTAGACGAGATATGATGCGATGATGGCCAACCGTGAATCTAAAATAACTTAAGTATTCTGTGCTATCCTGTCCAATTCGTTGCAGCAATTGTTGCAACAATTCAGCTGATGGTAGATACAACTCAAGGATAGACAATGATTTTAAGCTACTTAGTTCATTTAGGATTACCTTCACATCAGCATCCCACCGCTCACCATCTAGATTCACATCAATGCTTAATTCCCTCAATCTATTGAGTTTTGACAACAACCCTGTAGGAATTGTTGTGTCCATCTGCTTAGTTTCCTCGCAGCAATTTGCATGTTGACAGAAAGAGACCTTTAAGCATCTCACATTGATTAGTTTTCCAATTTCCTTGGGCAGATACATTATTTCAGCTCCTTCAAGATCAAACTCCTCAAGATTCTCAAGTGCTCCGATATGGGCGGCAGTTCCATGAGAAGTTCACAACCTCTCAAAAAGAATTTTTGAAGTGATTTCAAATTGGAAATGGAAGGTGGCAAAGACTTTATGCTAGTATAAGACAAATCTAGATGTGTTAGGTGAGGCATGTCTTTAAAGAACATTTGAGGAATTTCCATCAGATCATAATTTTTATTTAACAACAATTTTCGGAGAAATGAGCACGTGGGATTCTCTGGTAGCTCAGATAATTTGTTATTCATCAACTCAATCTCCTCGGAATAAAACCAATCTCCAACTTTTGGTGTTTCAGTCAATCCTAATTCCCCTAGCCTTAAATGACTAGGTGTAAAATAATTTCTCACGACAAATTGAGTTTCTTCATGCATTTGGACAAGATTACCATTGTCAAGATTCTCTAGCAAGAAGGAATTGACGAGTTCTTGAAGAATAACTTTTCCGTTTGCCTCTGTTTCTACTAAACCATCCTTAATCCAATATGATACTAATGAATCTACACTCCATTTCTGGCGATGTGTGCAGTTTTTAATGCAATGTTTTGTTATAATGTCCTTCTGATCCCAAAAGAATTTTAACACATGAACCATGACTTGGCTCGGTTTGGTTTGGATTGGTTTTGGTTTAACCACGACTTGGTTGAGTGCAAGTTCCCACACACCAATATCAGTCACACCTTTCAAGGCCCTCGCAAGAAGAACAATGGCACGCAGATGGCCGTGGCACTCTTTCACTAACCGGGCGGCCATTTGTTGGATGACAGAGGAAGAATAAACAAGTGATGGGCCCACATTCCTACAGAAAAGTTTCCAGGGTAACAGATGATCCTCCATTCTGATCTCCAAATCCAAATCCATTATCTCATGGGCTTTTTGCGATTGAGTTGTAAGCCAAGTTTGGGAAGTCTCAAAAAAGCCAAAAAGACAAAAAGTTATCCAAAAAATTAAAAAGTTATCATTATTTACCAAAAGTCAACAATTACGGCTGCACAACTCCCAATTTTAATTTTCCCCTACAAACTAATTTTTATAATTTTTTATTACACATTTTTTCATAAAAAGTCAAAAAGTTAACCCAAACATTCATATTTTCAACCTCAACTTTTTAGTCTAAAAAGACAAAAAGTGCACTTATTTAGGACACCCCAAACAATCCTAGGAGTCCACAATCAGGGATTTTTAAGTCATGTAGGTCTATCTGCCCATCAACGCAATCCACAAGCAGTAAGAAGTTGGCAAGCAAATAATTGTGTAGCGATCCCTCCAAAGTGAAATCAGTTTTATGAGATCTTAATCTGCCAGTCAGTGTTGATGTTCTTCCTAACCTCTTCGATGCTGTGATGTCGTGAGACAGAGATGCAGAGGACAACACTGACCATTCGCTTACCCTCTAATGCTCTTGCTACTTTCTCCCCTCCGCGCCCTGAAATCCCAATCTTTGCAAATATTCCAGCGTCAAAACATTCTAAAACCTGACGAACAGCAGAATCGATAGATATTTCCAAAAGCTCTTCTCCACTAGTTTCAGGCGTTAGCCCAACCTCTGTTTTTGTGTCAAGTTCTCCTCATATGACTTCATAATATCATCTTCTTGGCGTTTAAAAGTCCAATTAGCAGAACCTTCGGCAAAAGCTTTTCTAAGCTCATAATGTCATCTTCTTCTTCAGGTATAAAAGCCCAAATTCCTGAATCTTCATGGAGCAAGTTTCTTTTAACATCCCGAAATTCCTCCTCAATCCACTCTTCAGTAGCATTAATGCGTCTGTTGGCTACATATTTTGTAAAAGCCAATTACAATTCGACACGTGGCAGAATGAGGGTATTATTGGAAGATGATTTTAATCTTAAATCTCAATCGTACACGTGGCAATAAGTATTGGTTCTCAAGTGGTCTGAGTAGCACTAGATCAGGAATGAGATACAAGGTGACGTGGCTTCAACGGTTACCTTTATTCAAATTCGAAAGCAGGAGGGAAGTCAAGCGCAAGTGATGGCATAGTGGAACTATTTCTAAGGTAACGTGATCGCGATCATGGAGGAAGCGATTGACGGTTGAAGTGCGATTCGAAGGTCATCTAACAAGTATAAATAGCGGAAGTTCCCGGAAAAGGCCCCAGACTCGGATCATATAAACCGGTTTTACTTCAGATTTTTCCTTTCGGTTTACCTTTCTGTACTTTAAATACTTGTTCTTTAAATACACCTTGTACTTCAATTCATAGGAGTAGTTTTCAAGTAGATTCAAGTAAACCGTTCTTTGTAAACTTCCTCAAAATTTGAGTTTGGACAATTGTAAGTGTTTATGTTAATGAAATACTTCAATTGCTCTTAATATTAATTGTCATTTCTCTTAATTTCTCCTAAAAGTCAAGCCACCGAAAAGTCCTATTCATTGAAATTTGAAAGAACTGAAACATAGTCGCTGATAATTGATTGGCAATTATAATTTCAGAAGGCTGATTGATCCTTCTTGTACGCTTCGCATTTACAAATTTACCCTTTCAAAAGCCAAAAAGCCAACATATATTTTTGCGCCGGTGGGACTAAATAAAAATGGCTAGACGAAGGCGACAAGGAGAAAATGAGCGCTTAGAAGAAGGCGTAGAAGGAGAGGTAGAAATACCTAATCGAGAGGAGAATGTGGTAACTCATTGTGGAAACTCCTATGTTATCGAGAACCTTTGGTCGAGCAGGACCGATTACTTACAGACAAGAACCAAATGTTCATAATATTGGGCCGAAACCAAGGAATTGGACCATCCACCATTCCATCTTCTCACCAACAAATCCATGGGATGGCTTGGTAGATGCTATGGGACAACGACTAATGTAGACAATGGTAGGGCGGGCAACCTCCTTTTTGTATCGAATGAACATCCACCTACCAACAAAGACAAGACATACAGAGGAAATTTTAAATGTTCATCAACAAAGATTGGCTAGAAAAACGGCCTATGCATGTTAATGACCAGGGTAATGGTCAAACTAGTACTCAAAACTATGAAAGACCATCACCTCAGTCTTGGTACGAACCCATTTCGAGGCCTGTAGTAGGCCAAAATACCACAATACTCAATAGTGAAGCCATACCAGTTGGCAGATCTGGCCAAGTACAAGAAACTGGCATAAGAATGGTGGCAAATCCCATGTTCGAAGCCATACCTGGCACCAGGGGTTATAATAATCCTTTATTTGAATTTATACCGGGGTTGGAAGGTTTGCCTCCAAATGGAAGGGACACAATACCTATTCCAACACCTTTCACAGGTCCTTTAGCAGGACAGGCTCAAAGGGGTTATCCATTTCCCCAACAGCAACCTGCACCACAGGGACAACCAGTCCCAAATGTACCATTGTATGGACCAAGAGGACCACAGGCACAAGTTCCACCGAACCTTGTGTTTGCTCCTCGATGAGTGGTTGACAAGCCCAAAATATGGTCCCTAGGCACCAAATTGTTCATATCGTTAGGGAGGTATGTGGACCAATGCCTCGGCGGGTCCAAACTCCTGTATACAGAAAACCACATCCACACTCGGTTGATAGGGTACATGGATACCCAAGAGGGTTTAGAAAACCAGATTTCACCCTATTCTATGGGCTGAAATCAATCAACATGAGAGCATATTGCTAGATTCATTTTCGGTGTGGTGAATTCGCTAATCATGACTACATAAAATTGAGATTATTTCCAAACTCTCTAAGCGGAGGCGTTTGTATGGTATATCAACCTTACACAGCTCCATTCAAACTTGGCAACAGATGGAAGAGGCATTTCATGCCCAATTTTTCCAATCGAGCCGAAGTATCCATGGCGATTTGGCAAGATTGAGTCAAAGGCTGAAGAAAAGGCTACTCAATTCATTGCAAGATTTAAAAGGGCTCGAAATAAATGTAGAGTCATCCTTCGAGCCAGAATTTGTACGATTGGCGCATAACGGTTTAGAGTTCAGGCTTCGAAAGAAGTGTGATTCAATTGAATTCAGGGATTTGGTCGAATTAACCTATAAGGTGTCACGATATGAAGCATTATTGGAGGAAGAACAAGATCGAAACAATGCTTCATATAAGACATACTATAAGGATCCCAATTACGAGATTGATGCAGAGATTGTGGGCAAAGAACCCGTGTCTGTGAAGCATTAATTCATAAGGATACGACTATCGACCAACAGTTTAAGAAGAAAGACTTTCTGAAAGTATTCTTTCGATTTAACAAAAGCAGATGACATTTTCGATCATGTGCTCGCAGCTAATTTCCTTAAGTTACCAAAAGGAGTAAAACTGCCTTCTCTTGATGAACTTAAAGGGAAAGTGTATTGTAAATGGCATAATTCTTGATCTCACTCAACTAAAAACTGCATTGTTTTTCGAGACAGGATCCAAGAGCAAATCCGGAAAGGAAGCCTGAAGTTCCCAAACAAAACAGAGAAAGCCATGGGAATTGACGAGAACTCGTTTCGAAGTTGGAGAAAGCGCCGCTAATGTGGTTGTTCCAAATTTTCGAATCTATCTCTGCAGAATTGGAAGAAGTCAATGTGCAAATGCATATTGCCAACCGACAATTTGCCAAGAAAGAGACCAAGAGTTCACCGGTTGTTGGTCGAGTCTCTCACATCGAAGGAACATTACGATGAAGAAATCTTGAACGACGATTCCTTGGAAGCATTTGTAATGCAAAGGATGTGTCCAAGGTGTAGACTAAGCTACAAATGGTTGAAGGGCTTCCAATTGATGGGAAGCAATACTATAAGGATGTTGAGGCGTCCTAGAACAACCAACGCTTACAACAAAAGGCCGTACCCGGCTAGTGATAGGCAACGACCAGTGGTGGTTGAGCCTGCAGTTGACAGAATGAATGCTAAAGGCAAAAGGCCCTTGTATGAGTCTAGGCCACTTAGCTACTATAAAATGGAGAGTAGACATTCTGAAAGAAGATTAGAGAGGAGTTCAGGTTATGGGACTAAAGCCAGAGATTGGCCTCCCAGATCAACTTCACACAGAACAGAAAATGGCCATTTCAAACAAAGGCCAGAATCAAGCTCGAAACATGAGACCAAAACCAAGCACTTACCTCCACGGCCAGTTTCGAAGATGGCTTCGAAGGTGGAAAAGGGTGATTCAACGTCTGAATCAGTAAGCTCTTGGGTGCCTGGAGTCCCAGATTGGTTTGTAATGCAAAACAAACCTAGGGAATTGCCTGACAGGAGAGATGTTGGAATCACAGGCAGAATGGTCAAACCTCCTTTGGTGGCCCCAAACAACTGGGTATTGCTGAAGCACCCAAAGACAAAGGAGCCAAGTATGGTTCCGGTTATTTCCAGATCACAAAGGAGGAAAATTCAGCGCAGGTACACCCAGTACCAGCAAAATCTGAAAGAGAGTGAAGAGAGTTCTTCACATGTCAAGACAGAAGAAAAGAAAGCTTCGAAGTCAGACCATGTTCCAAAACCGACGCTGCAAAGTAAAGTGGTGTGTAGCAGGGAACAATTGGCTCAAGTTCATTCTGAACTAAAGGCCAGGGAAAAGTCCAGTTTGGCAGGATTGGAGAAGGCTCTGATGGAAAGTGATAGTGAAATAGAAGAAGAGATTGGCATGAGCCAAAAGAAGGAAATGGCAGAAGAAGAAATGTTCGAAGCCTTTATGGCTGAACAAACGTTTCTGACTGAAAACTTAGTTGAGAAGGACCCTTCGAAGGGATCAGTTATCAATGAAATACCAGAGTGCAGCATGGAGGACGCTGCTGAAGATACTGAACAAGGTAGTCAAGAGGGGAAGAAGACACAACCAGCCATCCAGTTTGGCTCATTCCCACCTGTATCAGTTAACATGGTACATATACTACCTCATGAATTTCAGGCTGAGGATCAGGAGGACCAAGACATGGATCCAATTCCTGTTTCTAGTGAGGAATCACAAGTGAGCATGGTTCAGGATGCTCTGGAAATGGCTAGTCCTATGGAAGTTGAGTGCGAAAGTGAGGAGGAGGTGAGCATCAACCTCTCATATCCTTTTGAATACCCCTCGAATTCCATGACCCAACATGTTAAGCCTTTGTACATTAAGGCTTTCTTCGATGGTATACAGTTAAACCGAGTCCTAGTAGACAATGGGGCGGCGGTTAATTTATTGCCGAAATCTTCTTTGAAGAAATTAGGAAGAAGAATCCAAGGTTGATCCCAACCAAGACAACCATTCTTTGGTTTCTTTGGAGATAAGCGAGATGGCCCAAGGTATTACGCCTATTAATTTGAGTGTGGGAACCGAGGATTGTATGCGGACATTCTTCGTGATTGTGACAATGCTAAATATAATGCCTTACTTGGAAGAGACTGGATTCACACCAACAAGTGTGTACCTTCCTCTTTGCATCGAGAAGATCATGATGGCTCTGGGCAATGGAGAGCAGAGGAGATTGATCACGGATCCTCAACCTTTCATAGCTTTGTCGCGGACTTTGCGAGGCCAAACTATATATTGAAGGGTAACTCCACTCGATTATATTGAGGAAAGCTGATGGCTCAGCCGAAGTGACGGCTGATGAGGAAGTTACACATCTGAAGCACTTAGTCCAAGAAAGTGCTGATGAAGAGGTTGTCGTGAAAGATGACAGCGATGCCTGGTTGTAGGCAAAGAAGTGAAGAAAGAGAAGCCAATTCATTGGCTCTGATTAAATTCTCATCATTGGATGTAAAAGCAATAGTCCAGAAGGTACAGAAACAAGAGAGAGAAGCCATGACAATTGGCTGTAAACAAGAACAACAACAGGTCAGGAGATTGACCTTTGGGAAATATTGTGCATTGGACATTGAAACAAGAGTCCAGGAAATACAAGAAGAAGACGCCTTATGGACAGATTTTGTCTATGAGGAAGAAGGTAGAGATGTCGAAATAGAGAACCTAGAGGCGGAACAAGGTGAAAAGATTGCTTCGAAGGTTGAAGAAACCAAAGAAAGCTCCAATGAATTCTCGACGCAGGACCCCTTAGAAGAAGTGAATTTAGGGGAAGGTTCTGTGCAGCAGCCCACTTACATAAGTACCTGTTTGAATGTTCTGGACAGAGACCAGTTGTTGGTTGTTTTAAAAAAGTACAAAGATTGTTTTGCGTGGTCTTACAATGAGCTACGAGTTGGATAGATCATTGGTGGAACATAGGCTCCCTTTGAAGCCTAATTTCAAGCCATACAAGCGAAACCTAGGAGGATGAGTCAGATGTAATTGAGAAGGTCAAGGAAGAAATTCTTAGACTACTCAAGGCGGACTTTATTAGGGCGGCGGATATGTTGAATGGCTATCTAATATTGTGCTGTAGTTAAGAAAAATGGCAAAATGAGGGTATGCATCGATTTGAGAACTTAAATCTAGCAACTCCTAAAGATGAATACCCTATGCCTATAGTGGATCTGTTGGTGGGCAGTTCGTGAGGCACCAAGTTTTGTCAATGATGGATGGCCACTCTGGTTATAATCAAATATGCATTGCGAGAGGAAGACATTCACAAGGCGACATTGGATGCCTGGGAATATTGGCACCTTCGAATGGGTTAAGATGCCATTTGGTCTGAAGAATGCTGGAGCTACCTATCAGAGGGCTATGAACACCATCTTTCATGACCTTATTGGAGGGTATCTAGAATGTTATATTGATGACATCGTGGTAAAATCCCAGTCCATGGAGAAGCACTTGCTTCATTTAGAAGCAGCTTTTGAAAGAATGAGGAAGTTCAAGTTGAAACTCAACCCTCTTAAATGTGCTTTTGGTGTGTCATCTGGAAATTTCTTGGGTTATGTGGTGCATAAGAAAGGAATACAGATTGATCAGAATAAAGCCAAAGCCATCATTGAAGCTAGGCCTCCATCAAGTAAGAAAGAATTACAAAGGTTCCTTGGGCAGGTTAACTTTCTTCGAAGGTTTATTTCTAACACTGCAGGGAAAACTAAAGTGTTCTCTTCCTTGTTAAGGCTGAAAGATGAGGAGGAATTTGTGTGGACAGCGAGCATCAAAGCGCTTCGAAGGTATCAAAGCCTACTTGGCCAATCCTCGATCTTGATGCCACCAAAAGCGAAATAAGCCCTTGAAGTTATACATAGCAAAGAGAAGATTCATTGGGAGCTTTCTTGGCCCAAGACAATGAAGAAGGCAAGGAACAAAATTTGTTTATTACCTTAGTAGGTTTTAAATTCTTGTGAATGTAAATATTCAATTTGTTGAAAAAGCGTGTCTTTCTTTGTATTTTCTTGCAATGAAATTAAGATATTATCTTTTACCTACAAGCTGTCTTGGTAATTGCAACCTGATTTGGTTAAATACATGTTATCTAGACCTATGTTGAGGGGAAGAATTGGCAAATGGATATTAGCCCTGTCGGAATTTCATTTAGAATATGTCCCTCAAAGAGCAGTAAAAGGGCAAGTATTAGCCAATTTTCTGGCAGATCATCCATCTCAAACAGAGAACCAAGAGGTGATGGAACTTGGTATGGCTAGTATTGAACCATGGCAAATGTGGTTCGATGGATCAAAAGCCAATGGATTAATTGGAATTGGTATTGTGATTAAGTCTCCACAAGGGGTAGAAACCACACATGGTTTCAGAGTGGATGAAGCTAGCTGTTCCAATAATCAGGCTGAATATGAAGCCTTAATAGTAGGACTAGAAATCCTTATTGGGTTACAAGTACATGCAGTTGACATATTTGGGGACTCTAAATTGGTGGTTAACCAAGTAAAAGGGATTTTTAAGTGTCAAAGCATAAGTATCCTACCATATTATGTTGTTGCATTACATCTACTTTCTCAGTTTCAAATAGCAAATGTAACTTATGTTCCAAGATTCTTGAACAGTAGAGCAAATGATGTGGCTCAAAAAGCTTCGAACTTCAAGAGAAGGGATAATACCCAAAGGGATATAAGCCAAACAACATATCAGAGACTAATACAACCTTTGAATAAAAGGAATGTGATCTTGGAAGTCAATCATAATGACTCACAAGAACGAGTTGGAGGCATCAATTATGCGATTTGGTGGTCCATCTTCAAAAGCCCAGAAAAATCAAATTGCGATCTATGCAATATATAGTATATGATAATGCTTTATACAAAAGGGAGGAGATGGCTTATTATTGGAGTGTTTAGGTCCAAAAGAAGCATTATGACTATGGCTGAGGTTCACGAAGGCATTTGTGGTGCTCATCAGCCTGGTGTAAAGATGAGATGGTTGCTTCGAAGGCATTCCTATTATTGGCCAACCATTCTTAAAGATTGCATAGAATATGCAAAAGGTTGCCAGGCATGCCAAAAACATGGCACAATAAGACATGTGCCCATAACTGACCTACATGCAGTAGTGAAGCCTTGGCCATTCAGAGGATGGGCTATGGACATGATAGGTAAAATTCATCCACCTTCTTCGAAACATCATTGTTTTATTCTAGTGACTCTTGACTACTTCACTAAATGGGTGAAGCCAAGCCATATAAAGTTGTAGACCAGACGAGGTCATTGGGTTCATTAAAGATTTGATCCATAGGTTTGGCATTCCACAAACCATAACAGTTGATAATGGAAGCTGTGTTTGATGGGAAAATGGTGAAATCCTTTGTGGCGAGTTTGGGATTAGCCTTATTAATTCCACTCCCTATTATGCAGGCCAATGATCAAAGTGAATCATCTAATAAATCCTTGAAAAAAGGAATACAAAAGATGGTGGAAGATAATCCTAGAGATTGGCATAACCTATTGTTGGATGTTTTATGGGCTTACAGAACTTCCCCAAGGTCGCGTAGAGGAGTCACTCCTTATGCCTTAGTATACGGGCATGATGCAGTGTTACCTGTGGAAATTAATGTTAAATCTTTGAGGGTAAGATGTCAGGATCAATTAGAATCTGAGCAATATCATCAAAGCATGTGCTTGGAATTGGAAGACATAGATGAAGCAAGGATTTTGGCGTTAAATAGCATTCTTTTTCAAAAGAAGAAAGCAGCCAAGAATTATAACAAGAAAGTCAAGCATATTGGCTTTGATGAAGGTGATTTGGTATGGAAAACAATACTCCCAATAGGGATTAAAAGCCATAAGTTTGGCAAATGGTCACCTAATTGGGAAGGACCATATCAAGTTCATAGAGTTTTGCCTTTTGGGGCATACCATTTAAGAAATTTGAATGGTTATGTACATCCCAAAAGATTAATGGCAGATATTTAAAGCCTTATTTTCCAACCATTTGGGAAACACAAGGAATGGAATAAACTTTGAATACAAAAACATGAGATTACTCAAAAGATGGACAAAATTTGTTCTTTCATAAAGAATTAAGTACATTATGCCACAGATTGGCCCAAAAATCATTACAATGTTTCAATTGTTTTTGCACAATTGACTTCCTACTGCTAAGTGATGGAAAGAGGTGAATAGCTGCAGCCATGTCTTCTTTTCGTTCGGACAGCTCTTGGTTGGTGATTTGCAATTTGGTGTCGATTCAACCAAGGCACAGTTTCTTTATGACTAAATCCTCCTCAAGTTGAGCTTTCTTCTCCAGCAGCTGAATTCGAAATTGGGAGGCAGAAGAGTGTTGTTCTTTGAGATCTGATATCTCGGTATGCACTTGAGAAATAAAACACTGATCCCTAGCCAACTTCTCATTAGCAGTATTGGCAGCATGACAAATGTTGATATAGAAATCAATAGTAGCTGCAGCCTGGGATAGGTGGTTTGAGACGTTCATACTCGACTGCTCAACAATATTACAGCACTGAAGAAACCCATTCCTGATAATAGGCCTTTGTAGAGCCTCGAAGGGGAGCCTTGAAAAGGAAGTCAACAGTTCCAGACATGTGTCCAAATCCACTGAAGGTGCTGGAGATTTGTTGCTAGAAGAAGGAGGACTCTCAAAAATCTCTAGCAAGGAGTCAGCTAAGACTAATGGTTCGACTTGACACTAAAGGTTGGAGAGGTAGAAGATACGTCGAAAAAGGCGGCAAGTCTTCCTTCGAAGATGTCTACCTCATCCCTAGACATGAAGGGCATAGAGAGTATGGTAGTGGAAGACACAGAGGGCTGCATGGGGATGGGAGAAATGGATGGAGCATCTCTGGCAGTTTCTATAGTCTTAGCCACCAAAGAATCAAGTGAAGAGGGGCTGGAAACTAGTATAGGTGATGAACCACGAATTGGAGAACTACCATCATCCTCTGTGGAAGAATCAACTGTCACTAGGGTTGGAGTAACAACTGGAGTATCCTTGGAAGAAAGAAGGGCAAGGTTTGAAGAAGGAATAGACTGAGTTGAACTGAAAGTCAGGAAAGGAAGATACGGTTCTAGGCCAAGAAGAAGAGATGCAGGGATGTTGGGACTCAAGGAAGGTACAGGAAGCATAGGCTTGGGAAGTTGTATTTGGATAGTCCTCACGTTTCGCATCTGATCAACTTCAACTGAAACTGGAAGAGGCCCCATGGGAAAGATAAGCGCAGTGGTTGTTACTGCAGAAGGAAGAAATGTAAAGCAATGTTAAACTTCAAATATTTAAAGTTGATGAAGGAAAAACAACAGAAGTATGAAAGAAATTACTTGTTTCAGAAACATTAATGTTGATGGGAGAGTTACGAAGAGAATAATGTTCAACAATTTGTTGTCTTTGAGCAATTTCTCTTTGTAACACATCAGCAGCAGCAGCTTCATCTCTCAGAAACTGTTGTTGCCGTTTCTTCTCAGCTCTCTCAAAAACGATTATTGCTTTGGAATGTTCCTGTTCTACTGCCTTGACAGCGGCTTCATGAACCGGATCGTCCACCAAGTCAGCAGCAGAAACAGTCATCTTCTTTCTCTTCCTCCTTAGTAATGGTGCTACTGGTTCTTTTTCGATATCCCTCTCTTCAATTTGGGTTTCAGAGGTCAGTGCTTTCTCCATTACTATAGTGGGCGCTTCGAAAGAATGATGCTTAGTTGTATTAGGAAGGGGGGCAACTACCTTTTGCCTCTTTATTTTCTGCAAAGACACTTCTGTTTCTTGTTCAACTTCTTTTTCTCCCACGGATTCGGATTCCTCAGGAGGAAGGACTAGCTTCCTTTTTTGTTTTTGTTGTTGCTTCTTTTTGAGAACAGCTAAAGTTTCAGCTCTCTTGGGAGATTCTTCATATGAGGGCCCTGCACCAAAGAACAAAGTGTGAAGGGTAGGAACAAAAGATTCAGAAGAAAAGAAAAGGAGAAGTTCGAAAAGCATTTACCCTTCTTGAGCGACTCTAGTAACTTAATTTGGAGGGGATGAAGGTGTGGCAGTCTCATAAAGAGGGGGAATGTCCTTAGATGTTGCTGACTTAGCCTTCGAAGGTACTCCCAATCCTACCAGTAAGTCATGGGGGTGTGCAGATAGGCGTACTTCCATATTGACTGTCCACCAGTTCTGAAATCTTTTCAAGGCTGAGCCATATGGAAGAAAGGGGATAAATTGGAACTCATTCAGTTCTTTCAGTAGTTTGAGAATTGCTGTCTCTAGTCTGGATTTGGATATTTTCAAATCTCTGACAGTAAGATGAACATTCGAGAGACTACAAAGAGGAACTGGTATCCCTTGAGTGAGTCCAAATTGTGCAGCAAAGCGAGAAGGGCGTTATACTTGAGATATGCATTTGTAGGCTCGAGGGTTTAGACTACCAGAACAATTCCTTGGTAATAGTATAGAGGCCCACATGTCTTTATGAGGAGAAGTAGAGCATTCTTTATCAGCTAAGAAAGCTTGCGACCAAAGTTGGTCCTTTGTTGGCTTCAAAAGGATGAAGAAAGAGGCGAGATGGAGATGGGGAGCTGATAAAAGAAGGTAAAGTAGTAAGCAAAGGAAGCAGGGTAAAGAGCAATCCTAGCGTACTTTTCCCCATAAGTACTAGGATCCTGAACAAGGAATCTTAAACATTTGGGGTGTAGGTCAGTGAAATAAGCAAAGAGCCAAAGTTGAAGTACCCAGAGGGGACCTCCTTGGTTAGCATCAAGAGGTTTTTCACAAAATTGGGAGCAGACTCTGTAAACATGACCTAAAAGATAAGGAGCAAGAGCTATATGTTTTTTCAAGACAAGCGCCTTTGCGAGAGGAACAAACTCAGGCATAATCCTCTGAGATGAGGTGCAAAAGAGGAATTTGCATAACCAGTATAAAATGAAGGAAAATAGTTCTCTGTCCCTCACAGGTCCTTCCTTTTTATTTTCAGACTTTACGAAGTCACTATAAGAAGAATTTAAGGATGGGAGAGAAAACTTAATAGGAAGGTCTGGGTAGTTGGGAGTAAATGGAGAACCATGGGGGGAAAGCCCTAAGAGATGGCAAATATCAAGAACGGTGGGGGCCATCATGCCACACCGAAATTGGAAGAAATTAAAAGACATATTCCAGAAACATAAAGCGGCAGGTATCAAGAAAGGGTCCTCAGGAATGATGAACCTGGAAAGACGAAGAGCATCGAGGATACAGAGTTCTTGCAGGTCATCTTCTCTCGCAGGTACAACTCTGTCATACCATTCTTCCCATTCAGTCCTCATTGTCGGCCAGCAACGGTGAGGACGATTCACCCTCCAGTTTCCCCAATCGAGCCCTTCTTCGTAAAGAAGGAAATGGTCCTCCAAGCGAGGATATAGGGCTGCAAGTTGAGCAGGAGCTTCCCGGAAAATAGGGCCAAGGATGTATTCCTGTTTGTTGCTGTGACGAGGCACGAAAAGACGTCCATCTATGTGGCTTGGCTCACGGATGATAGTTTGGTGATTTCTTCATCGATACATCGCTTCAAAGCCACGGTAGGGTAATCGATCGCCGATAAATACTTTCGGTGAGGAAGGATCCATTGATAGCAAGTAATAAGGAAGAGGGTTTAACCAGAGATTGGTAGGGTTTGTGTGTCTCAAAAGAGTAAGTGATTTGAGTACAAAGCAAAGGGGTTTTAAAAGGGTTTTGTGTGCGAAAAATATATTGCGTGAATCCTTATATGCGAAAAGTACGAATATGAGGAGTCTCTTCCAATATTGATAGTTTTGGAGGGAAGAACACATTCCGAATGTTAACGTTAGCCGAAGAGATATTTGGCTTGAAGCCAATTTTGGCTCAAGAAATCAAATAAAAAGCGACTTGAAATCTGAGAATCTGGCGAAGTATGCTACATGATTCGAGAAGCTAAGATGTTTGAGTATTGGTCTACTTCAAAAGGTTTAAAGACCTGATTGAGGAACATTATTGAAAGTAATGACCTTTAAAGCAAAGCTTAGAAGTCTAACCAAACATTGGTTTTTACAAGGGAAGATTGTCCATTGAATTAGGACAGCACAAGCTACTTTTCAAAACAAAGAGTGGTCAACTTAAAATTGATTGACTATAGTAGCCATGACCATGCATTGGTTATAATTAACTTTGAAAAGTAAAGTTGTTCGAAGCACTAATTTTAGATAATATTGACCAAAATTGTCAATTTTTACTCCATAAGTTGGAAAAAGACATATTGGTTTCTTTTAGTGTTTCATTAAAGACAAGTAAGTCCAAATTCGAAGGATGAGATTATTTAATTTAAGGTTATAAGTTGGCTTTTAAAGTAAGAGGAAAGCGAGTCAAACAATGTCAAGTCTGAAGACTTTGCTTTCCATTAGAGCCAAGACAATTACATTAAATAATCTTATTTTGGTACAAATTCAAGTTCGTAAAAATAAGGAATAGAATAAATTACAAGATCATGAAATTTCGTCCAACAATGATCAATTAATATTTGTTCTTTCTTTATTATGTCTTCCATCTCTTCCAAAGTTGGTGCATGAGTTGATGTGCTCTCACTTCATATCTGACTCTTGACCTTTAAAAGCCTCCTCTCTCAATTTTTGTTCCAACTCATCTATAACTAAATCATCCCAATCTGAGAATCCTTATTCTTGAAGTCTTCAAAGTCTTCAATGAAGTTTTACGCCGTATTGAGCTTGAATTCGAAGAGATGAAAGTTGATCCAAAAAGGCGAGTGGTGACTTTGGAATTTCGATGCCAATGGAGAATCTTTGGAAGTTGATCCAGGAACAGGTGAAGTTCTGCTTGAGCGATAGGATTAAGGATATGGCCCCTGGTCAGAATATCACAGGCCCATTGGAAGTTCTTAAGAGGAATGTCATCCTCAAGAACATTAAAGGGTATGTGAGAAAAAGCTGCAAGAAGAAGTTGGGCTTCTTTCCGTTCAGATGGAGTTGGAGATGATGGAGGTTTGTAAGGGGGAAAGGTTTTGTCCATTGGAAGAGCAAGCTTTAACTTCTCTATCCAAGAAAGAGTGGGAGGAGGAGAAGGAGTAGATGGTTCTGCTTCAAAAGAAAAAGAAGGTGTGGATGCTTCTATTTCGAAGGGTGAAGAAGGTGTGGATGCTTCCATTTCAGAAGATGGAGAAGAAGAAGTGGTCGCTTCGGTTGGGGGAGATGACACAGGGATGGAAGGAACAAAGGCAAATATAGCCAAGCCAGTCAGAAGAACAAATCCGTGCTTTCTTGGCTAAGAATGAAGGGGTATATCCTTGTGTTTCTTCCAAGCACCGGGCAGGGTGCATTGCTCCTGTGGGCATGGAGGATGTATACCAAGCTACAAGCAAATTCTCTTCTAAACTACGTCGAAAGTCGATGGGCACATAGGGATGAACCACCGAGCTTCGAGCGTAGGAAGGAAATCAAGGGTCGATGAACTCAATAAAATGATGATTGATCCGTTCCTCAAGTCCCGAGGACTCGAGTCGAGACCGGTTGTCACCCCGAAGATGAAGCTCCATCCCAAGCAGAAGGTTGTGAAGAAGAATTTCCTAATTCCATATTTGCAATTTGTTGAAGCAAAGGCTTGAAAGTTGTTTGTTCAAAGTGTGAGGGGAATTTAGAGGAAGAACTTCTTGTATCAACGAGTTCGTAAACCGAAGGATTGAGGGCAATGTGTTCGTAGTCCAAAGGTTGATAATCTGCGAAAGCCTCCATGACCTGAATATAGAAAGGCGGGTAAAGGTGGCTAATAAATGTGTGGAGATTCTTTCGAGGGAAAACAGCATTACTCAATGGCTATTCGTATGCTCGATCGTTAGAATGAGAAGGTGATTGAGTCATAATCCGTTCGAGTGCTGAAGGTATCGGAACGTCCAACAAAGTTAAGAGTTAATGCAAATGATCACCAAAATAGGTGACGGTTGTGTTTCCTGAAAATGGATTCTATGCACGTTCTAAAAAAGCGAGGGAAAAGGTTTTGATTCACTAATATTTCCAAGTATTGGGTATATTAGTGCGGGGGGTAATGTTGGCTACATATTTTGTAAAAGCCAATTACAATTCGACCGCGTGGCGAGAATGAGGTATTATTGGAAGATGATTTTAATCTTAAATCTCAATCGTACACGTGGCAATAAGTATTGGTTCTCAAGTGTGCGAGTAGCACTAGATCGGGAATGAGATACAAGGTGGCGTGGCTTCAACGGTTACCTTTATTCAAATTCGAAAGCAGGAGGAAGTCAAGCGCAAGTGATGGCATAGTGGAACTATTTCTAAGGTAACGTGATCGGCGATCATGGTGGAAGCGATTCGACGGTTGAAGTGCGATTCGAAGGTCATCTCTAACAAGTATAAATAGCGAAGTTCCCGAAAAAGGCCCCAGACTCGGATCATATAAACCGGCTTTTACTTCAGATTTTTCCTTTCGGTTTACCTTTCTGTACTTTAAATACTTGTTCTTTAAATACACCTTGTACTTCAATTCATAGGAGTAGTTTTCAAGTAGATTCAAATGTAAATTCTTTGTAAACTTCCTCAAGGCTGAGTTTGGACAATTGTAAGTGTTTATGTTAATGAAATACTTCAATTGCTCTTAATATTAATTGTCATTTCTCTTAATTTCTCCTAAAAGTCAAGCCACCAGTAAAAGTCCTCTTCATTGAGGCTGAAAGAACTGAAACATAGTCGCCTGATAATTGATTGGCAATTATAATTTCTGTAAGGACTGATTGATCCTTACTGGCACGCTCGCATTTACAAATTTACCCTTTCAAAAGCCAAAAAGCCAACAGCGTCTTTGATAGGGGTGAGCAGCGGATATATCGATCCGTCAAAACCGACCGAACCGAACCGATCCGCCGCATTTTGGACGGATGCGTGATGACGAGTGGAGGGTTGCAGATTGATTTTCTCCAATCCGCCAATTTGGCGGACGGATGGCGGATTTGAGATTTCTTTGGCCGCAACCGAACCGCCAAACCGCCAAATCGCGAGCACCCCTAGTAGTTTATAAGATTTTGTATTTTCAATTTGTTTAAATATTATGTTTGTGTTTTCAATTGAAAAAGAGTTTAAATATTCTGTTGAAAAAAGTTTTCAACTTGAATATATTTTTTGAATTGAAAAAAATAAACATATTATTTATCTATATTTTTTGGTTTTTAAATCTAACTCTAAAAATAATAAATAGAAAATATGATATATGCTAGTTGGTTTTTGTTTTCAAAAACATATGTAGATGTAACAATATAGAGACATACAATCTCTACTACTGCTCTATTCATAGTTTTGGTGGTTTGAATTATTATTATATTTTAAGAATCATAGATTGTAATACTTTATGTGGATGAATCATGCTGTGATTGTAATATGTGGATGAGGTATGCAGTGATCGTGATATTCTAAAGTTTCAAAATTTCTTTCTTTAGATAAGACATACAGTGATTGTAATACTTTTTTAAGTCATTGACTGTAATACTTTTTCTTTTCTTTTTTTTTTCTTTTTTTTTAGGAAGTGCACAAGTTGAATTATGTTGAAAATTTATAAAATTTTAAACCGCCAAACCAATTCGCATCCATCCACCAAACCGCCAATCCGCCAATCCGCTCAATCCACATCCGCCGGATTGGCGGACGGATGCGGATTGATTTTCTTCAATCCGCCAATCTGGCGGACGGATGACGGATTGGAAGTTCCGTGACCGTAACCGACCCGCGCCCACCCCTAGTCTTTGAACATCCTGAAATTCTTCATGTTTGACATGATTGTTATTTGATACCAAAGCTTTTAGTTCTCTTAGTTCTGGAGTCCACCTGAGAAGACTTACTTTATCTGGTTGGTATGACCAGAGAAGATGAAGTAAGTCGTTCTTCCTTGTCAAAGCCTCAACTTTTCGTACCATCCCTACGCATTCTTTTCTCAAGACTTGCTTTGACGCAGACGAAGGTGAGGCTTTTTTTTCCATTTTTCCAAAGGCCTTCTTCGCGTCCGATTCCAGATGACTTTTTTCCTGTTGCAACTTTCTTTATTGCTTCGAAACAAATATCGTGCTCTTCTTTGTCTACGGATAATGACAAGAGATCCTCTTTGGACAACTTTTTAGTTGACTTCTTCCTTGGGCGAATCTGATTATTGTGTGCCGCCTTTCTGCTCCATCTCCACCCAAATTAACCTTTAAAACTACAAAAGACATTGATGAAAATCAATATTATTTGATTGTTGATTTTGAAAATTTACGAAAGTACGAATGCATTTTGAGTTTAATCTACAGTCTCATATCTACGAGTTTTTTATTCGGTGGACCAAGTAATCCTAATGAGTAATATTAGGGATCATGAAAAAAATATCATAAAAATAATCATGAAAAATTCTTCACTTTTAGATTATTTATACAATAAAACACCACATACTAATCAGAGTTAAAAAAATCTTCATAATACATTTCATAATATATTTTTCATGATCACTAGCATTATTCAATCCTAATATCCCTATCAAGCATCCTCATCAAATTAGTTAAATTTTTATTATATTTTATTTTAAAAATTATATTTTTTCGAAGAAATTTAAAAAAAAAAAAATCCTAACTCTTTCATTTATAATAATGGGAAAGATTCACAATATTATTTTGTAAGGTCTAAGCTCCCTCACCCACCCCCATATATCTCATCCACTCTATATGAGTCCCACCTTAACATCTATTTTCTCATTCTCTCTCTCTTTCTCTCTCTCTCTCTCTCTCTCTCATCTCTGCTGCTGCTTCTTTTGCGGTCGCCACCTCTCCGCTTTTGCCTCCGACGTCCTGCTGTCTCTCTCTCTCTCTCTCTCTCTCTCTCTCTCTCAGTTCCGAATGCTGCTTAGCACCGCTAAGTTCAAGCAGATCGAGCTCTGAAAACTTCGACTCACAAACCGTAGGCTAAGGTGTGTTCTTCACTGGCTCGATTGGGTAAAAGTGATACACACTTACTTATTATTGATTAATGACTCAATGGCCCTTTGGGCAATATAGAGAGAATACTTAGCAGTAGAGTGAGAGTGAGAGTGAGAGTGAGAGAGAGAGAGAGAGAGAGAGAGAGAGAGAGAGAGAGAGAGCAAGTACACAATATATTGAGGAATTTATCCAAGATAAATAGATATAGAGAGTGAAACCAAGGATATCAAATCTCCATAGGATTCAAGATCTAGATCACATAGAGAGAGTAACACGAACATTTCGAATCTCTTTTTCCATATATATATATTCAAGTCAACCCTTAGAGTCAACTGATTCAGTGCTTCGGAAATGGCCAATTCATTGATCAATGGTTGAATATCCAGCTTTTTACTGGTTACTTTTCGGATTCAATAGCCCTAACGGGCAATTGGGTGTTGAATTTGAATTGGGTTTTTTGGTTTTTTTGAAGAATTGAATTATTAGGGTTTTGGGAGGTTGATGAAATGGAAGAAAATCTAGCAGCTTTGCGTACAACTATCAATTCTATGTGAACAAACCCAGAGGAATATGTGAACAAAGTCAGAGAAATTTCAGGCTCTGCTTGGTAGAGTTTTAGAACGTTAGTTCCAAGTTTTGATTTGCACACCGTGTTTGTTTACGGTTTTCAAAAATTAATTTCACTCACTTTTGAAAAATTTGTCCAATGCGGGAAAATTTGAGCTAACCAATCATCTCACTGATCGTCCGGCCGATTGACCGGAACAATGTAATTTTTTTTTTTTGGCAATTAACACATGTTAATTTTTATATATTTAATAAAAAATATTTTTTGAATTTTTTTAAAAAATTTATAAGTTTTGAATGGAATTTTAAGTTGTGTGTTTGGTAATGAGTTGTAAGTTTTTGTATTAAATATCATATATCACATCAAAAATTTCTCACTTAATTTAAAACTCTTTTCAAAACTCATTTACCAAACAAATTTCACACTCAAATCATAACTCCAAAACTCACAAACTCAAAATACAATTCTATTCTCAAATTATATTTAAAAAACTCTACCAAACGTAACCTCAGTTTTTATTGGATTTTTCAGGTTTGAATCCAGAGAAATTCTCCTTTCAGTGAGTCTCTCTCTCTATATATGTATGTGTGTGTGTGTGTGTGTATTGATTGTTATTGTTGCTTATTTGAGTGATCGATTTTGTGTATTGCACATCGTGATTGGGAAGGTAGAGAAATTTTCTTGTTTGAACTTAGAGAAATTCTCGCGAAAATCAGAAAAATTCTCTAGAAATTTAGAGAAAATCTCTAAACTGGAATCTAGAGAAATTCTCTGGCCGTCTCAGAAGTTCTCTGAAGAGAAATTCTTTGTGAAGAAATTTTCTGGAAAGTCTAGAGAAAATTTCTCCAGATAGAATTTCTCTGAGAAGTCTAGAGAAATTTTCTAGTTTGAATTTCTCTGAATCAATGTTAAGGGATCTTAGACATTATGAAAATATTGGATGTCTTTCATGCTATAAAGTTTTAATATCAGAGACCTTAAAAAAAATCCCCTTAATTATTTTATCAAATTAAATCCTGAATTTTTAATTATCAATTTAAGCTCCACACTTTTGATTTACCAATCTAAGGAGTCTTTTAGAAAGCTGGTAAAAAGCGAGCTTTCAATTTTTTACCCATTTTGGATAACATCACTTCTCACATAATTTATTCACAAAATGACAAAATAAGTTTAAAAAAAATCAAAAAATTAATTTTTTATCAACTTCCCAAAACACTCCCAAACCATATTGTCACGTGCATATTGGCATGTCCTACTTTTATTTTTATTTAAAAAAAAAAATTGCTACCAAATATCTTTCATTTACATTTTTTTTAATTCTATTATTCAACCTTATAATAATTAATATAAAATTATATAAAGATAATTTTTTTGGGGGGGGAAAAATTACTATACACATTTGTTAATGTGATATAGGCTTTGAAAACTGCTAAAAAAAACTTTAAAAAAGAAAAATACCAATCATTAAAAAGGTTATACAAGTCTTAACAATTTAAAAATCACTAAAAAAGCAAGTTATACACACCATTAATTCACCTTTTTTTATACAATAAAAAAAAAAAAATCATTCCCAAACACTTTAACTTTTTATTCACCTCATACAAAACTAAAAAGTCAAAATTACTAAAAAAATAAAATCTCAAACTACCTCATAAAAATGAACTTCTCCACTTACATTATTAATATTAATCTATGCAAATAAAAAAGTTATTGCACTTCTTAAAAAGTTA
This sequence comes from Camellia lanceoleosa, assembly GCA_025200525.1. Classification (NCBI taxonomy): domain Eukaryota; kingdom Viridiplantae; phylum Streptophyta; class Magnoliopsida; order Ericales; family Theaceae; genus Camellia; species Camellia lanceoleosa. Next base: position 162,702,749 of record CM045760.1, on the reverse strand, counting down.
TTACATTTTCTAATCTTGATTATTCTATTGAGAGCTATTTCATTTATTTTTAATCTTAAAAATTTACTTAGACAAATTCTTCTTATTTTTCAATTGATTTTTACGTTAAAATTTTGAAAATAAGAAATTATCTGTTTGGTCAAATTATGAAATTTCTCAACTGCGTGAAATTGAGAAAAGAAAACTTTTAAAATTTTAAAAATTATGTTAGTTATTGTATATATATATATGTTTCTGAAAGAAAGAGAGATATCTCATTATTTTAATTTTTAACTGATTTTTCAATGAATAACTAGAAAATGAGAAATTCAATAAATACTTTGTTTGGTGAACTGAGAACTTTCTCAGTTTTATGATGAAAATTTCCAGTTTTAGATTGATATCTATTCTGGGATACAAATTCACAATTTTGAGTTAAGAATTAATTTTAAAATTCTTCTAGATGAATTCCTTTTATTTTTCAATTGATTTTTACATCAATAATTTGAAACTTAGAAAATAATGAAACTTTTATAATTTTAAAATTTTTGTTCAAACCACCCACATAAAAGAATGGTAATTACGAAACCTCATCAATTAAAACATTATGATGGGTTTCCCATAATCTTGTCAAAGATTGAAAAAACAATTAACATCAAAGTGGTTCTAGGCAAAACCTATACACTGCATCAAATAAGCATTTTAAAATTTTATTTTACTTAAATCACTATAAGAATGTATACAATGGCAAGAAAATATACATCAATTCAACTTTAAAAAATCACAATCAAAATAATATACCACACCAATAATAAGATTTATCAAAAAAATCATTATGTGAATTTCGTTTGCAGAGTCACAGATATACAAAAGTAAATAAATAGGTAATCGGTACAATCCCAACATGGGAATCGTTCTTTGTGTCCCATTTTTTGGTCTTTATTGAATACATTATGCTCGGGTTTGACCAAATTTTCTATTCTTCACAATGGAAAAACCATTATCTTCTATAAAATTTTAGTTTGGGGTGTCCTAAAAAAGTGTACTTTTTGTCTTTTTACGAAAAGATGTGCAGAAAAGTAGAGAGGTGATGTGATGGAAAAAAGATAAAAAGATAAAAAGATGGATTATATAGGTTATGCCAAACCTAGCCACTGGGGAATTTTATTTTATTTAGTATAGTGAACTGTTTTCAAAGTAATGCTTCTTCTTTATGTAATCTACTTTATGATTTAAATGAGTTTCGTTAGAAACAACATCATAACTTGTCACTAGTATTTCTTCTGGTAATTCAAAAAATCTTAGCGTTGTGAAGTTAAAGTTTAGTTTTCATAAAGATACGATGTTCCCTAGTTTGATATGAATCACTGATATTTTTGTCTTCCTTTTGCCTATTTTTTTGTTCTTCTCACTACAAGAATTAACACTTTTAGCAACAAAAAAATTGGTCGCTAAAAGTCTATTTTTGGTCGGCAAAAGTTATCCGCGACCAATTTTTTTGGTCACTATTTTGGTCGCCAATTGAGGGTCGGCAAAAGTAATTCGCGACCAAAATTTTTGTTGGTCGGCAAAAGTTAGATTTGCCAACTAAATTTTTGGTCGCTAAATATTTAATTACCGCGACTAACTCATTCTGTCGCTAAAACACTTTGGTCGCAAAAAGTCGTCTTTTGCCGACCAAATTTCTTAGTCGCCAATTGACACATTTTGCGACCAAAAAGTTTGGTCGCCAATTGTGACATTTCGCGACCAAAAATTTTGGTTGCCAATTGTGACATTCTGCGACCAAAATTAGTTTGGTTGCCAATTGTTACTTTTCGTGACCAAAACTGTTGGTTGGCAAAAGTGAGTTTCCACAACCAACAAAATTTTTGGTCGGCAATAGATGTATTTTTTGCGACCAAAACTCTTGGTCGACAATTGTCATTTTTTGCAAAAAAAAAATAATTTATTTGTCACGACTAATAAATTGGTCGCCAAAGCAAGAAAATAATACACCTGTAATTCTTAATAATTCATTCAATCCATAATAAACCTATAATTTTAAAGCATCATTCAAATTAACTGATGCTGTAGGGGCTCAATACTCCAGAACTATTTTATCTTAACATATTGTTATGCTTTGTTTACCAAAAAAGAAAACAAGGTGTGCAAAACCTCTCTAATAAATAATATCAAAATTTTCTTTTATTTCTTTTTCAAGCTATGTAAGGGCACAAGTTCATAGCATATTCATCGTCATGTGATGAATGTGTCAGGAAAGAAAAAATTATAGAAAAATAAAATATATTTTTACAAAATTTTCTCATGAACTAATGTAACATCAAATAATAAATTTTAAAATTTTAACATAAAGCCCAGCTCTTCATATCTCATGTCAATCCTCATAATCATAATCCACACCATAGGCTCCGCAGCTTTCAACACCTTCACCATAATATAGAGCACTGTCATAGTCTCCGCAGCTTTCAACACCTTCACCGTAATCAGTCTTGTGGTCAAATTCATCATCATACTTTCTTATTTCAGACTCGCGATTGTCGGTGCTAAACTTCTTGTTAAACTTTGTATCGCATTTTGCAATTATGCCTTCCGTGTTGGCATTCTCGGCACCTTGGCTCTGTAGACATTGAAATGGATGTATAGAAATACATTAGCCAACTCTCAGTGTAGCTTTGTCTGATAGCAAGTAATAAATTTCAGATTAATGGAACAAAAATAACAGTAAAATAACATGGCATCATATTGTAACTTGATTTGTTAGATTTGAAATTGAGAATTCATGTAAATATGATGAATAATCCCACCAAATGATTATTTCAATCCTTCCATCTAACTTGAGCCAAACACACGGGGCTTATCATCATACAATTACCTGTTTTAGAAACTGTATTTGAAAAAAAACATTAGAAAATGACAATGACAACTGTATTTTCCTCCATGTCTCGTTTTCATTTATAAAAAGGGCTGCAACCTTCATTGGCAGGAAGAACTGAAGTTTCCTTTGTTAAGTGCGCCATTGAATTACCATAGGACAACGTTGGTTGGAGTCATTGCAATGGAGCTGAAGTCTTGTAAAATTCAGTGGGAAGGTAAGTTTATATTCAAGTGACCATTAAGTTGAGGTCGAGACCATTTGTGTTGTGGGGATTGGTATTTGTCAATTTGTTCTACCCTTTCAATTCTTAGTTTTGATTTGTTTCCATCACTAACCAAACCAAACTGGCCCAATACACATCGGTTGGATTTGGTTATTTAGTTTTCCCATTAATTATGGTGCATATGGCCACAAAATGGACAGGTTTGGCTCACATCTCATAATCAAACCATAAAGCACTTCCGAGAGTACAAAGAATGCGACATTGATGACATACTAGGAGATTTATCTCTGCAGCTAATAGGGTATTCCATGAGCTTTCAGCATTTCACATGCTATGTAGTATATGAACTACCGACATTTTTCTACTATATAAGTTCAGAACTCTGAATTAATGTTTTCTCTCTCCCCCCTATGATTTCCAAGCCATTAAAGGACAATCCCAGAGAATGTTTGCAGATTGTCTAAAACACTTTTCAAGTTGAAAAAACAGTGCTGGTCCTGGACACCACCACTTGCATATTCAAAGTCCCTCATTCAATTTCGATAGCATCTAACAATCCTCACTAACAAAATAGAAAATTAAACTCAATATTGAATTTGTGCTGAATCTACTTAATGGATAGAGTTCCAGTTCTGATTATAGAGATTAAAAGGTTGACCTATGTGTCTATGACTAGGAGTTCCAACAAATTGTAGAGTTCATCTCTCATCCCAAAAATATAACGTTGCATGTGAGTGAGTTTTTATCCCCAAATTTTTCATTCTCCACGCAGACGAGTACAAAGTTTAGGACATGGAAGCATGTGAACATGCACATCGCTTTGGTGTATTATGCATAATTGCTGTCTAAAAAACAGACAACATGGAATTTATTTAGAACTTTTACTCTCTTCTACCACTAGATCCTAAAATTTTATTTTATTTTATCATTACAAGTTTAATATAATAAATATTACAAATTTAAGCACAATCACAATATTTGGAAAGAAAAGGCCAGAAGAGGACTTAAAAAAACATACCAACTCAGCATTTAGTTTCTCCAAGGCATAATAGTTGATCCTTGAACTCAGTCTCTGCAAAAATAGCAATTTGCATCAAGTACAGCTAATACGTCAAACAGAGTTCCCAGGCGGAGCAACATGCACTATCTAACACTATCAAGCTAAACATTACAGATAACATAATCATTTACAGTATGCACATTACCAAATACAAATAATTGGCATGAAAAATAATTAGAGTTGTTGAGTATTTAATACAGGAAAAATGCTGCAATCTATGTTACTAGTATTTGACTCTTAATGAATAACCATGCAACACAACAAAAGTAACAATATTTAAAAAACTTGCATTGTTACCCACTGAACTTTAGTTTCAATTACCTTCTCATTTGCTACTGTGTCAGTAGTCTTGGAAGCTTTTCTAGCAGGAGTATCTTTCTTGGCTTCTGTGGATCTTTTTCTAGGCCTTACCTGACACTTGATGATCGAAATATTGAAAACATTAATCAGATTCAATGCCGACAAGTGATGACAGATTTTTTATTCAAATCATTTCAGTGCAAAAAGTGGTGCTAATAAAAGAGACAAAGTGAAGCAGGACAGCGTGTCTCACTTGGCAACATATTCAACAATACATGTGTTTATTTGTGTAATCAGTACATTCAAAGGACTCCACATCTAAACTAGTGCTCGTTCTTCTATGATTTTACTTACAGAAAGACTATAGCAGTCAAAAGACCGTGAGTACAATAAAACAAATGTTATTGGTTTTGTTGTCAAATCAATTTCATCTCATTAGCTACATATCATGGGTATTTACAGCATCATGACTATTAACCAAATTTTGCTCCAAATTACCTACACTCGAAGAGGGTAATATCTGAAAGAAAGGAACAAAGAAAAGGCAGCATTACCGTTTCATGTTTACTATTCATTTGTTCCCAAATAATCTTTTTGTAATGCATCTCTTCCTTACTGTGCAGATATTTGTCAACCTGTAAAAAATTTGACATTGTTTCGAAGTTATAAATTCACTGATCTGATAAGTCAATCAGGTAACATTTACCAATTAAGTCAAGAACACAACTTGCTTTAAAACTTGCAGCATACCTCAACATCATCAATATCAGAAAGGCTTTCTGACTCGTCAATTGCTGCCATTCTACTCAGATGCTCATATCTATGTAGCTGACCAGATACCTTGTTACCATCTTGGCATCCATCAGAAGCTCCTGAAACATCAGAATGTTACTTTGACTTAAGCTTTCAAGTTTAATCCCTAAAATAATGCATGACAGGAATTTCATGAGAACTATTCGTTACCCTTTTGGGTATTCAAGAATCCACTTCTTACAACATCTGCACATACTTTCGAGGACGGTGTTACTTCTTTCTCTAACTAAAAAACAAACATGAAAACAGAAGTGTGTGGAAAGATAAACTTGATCCAAGATCTCTCTTACACACCTTAAAGTCATTAGTTTATCAATCACGGAATAGAAACAAGGAGTAATGAGGAAGAAAAAGCTGCATAATCCTAAATTACTTCTAACAGTATATTTGAATATATATCTCAACCATAGTGAAAAATTCGGAAAATGGGAAACAATGCACAAGATTGTGAGCAAAATATCTTTGTAAGTCTAAGGAATGGAGGCAAAGGTCTTTTAGTTTATACAAATTACAATACACATTTCATGAGAAGAAAAAAAAAATGAAATTTATCTTTAAAATTTGAATATGCCATGCCTTTAGCTCATTGGGTCGGGATCATATATTTCCAAGCCAGGGAGGGATTTAGGAGATAAATGGCAGGAGAAGTTGAAAGTATATACAACTGAATTCTGATCTCATTACCCTGAATTAGACATGCTGCTAGTTTAGTTTTCCACATCTTTTTTATGCTTCAAGAGTCAAAAATCTTTTTTTTCTTCTTTGTTCATTTTTAAGATTTTCTGCGCATGGGCTCAGCTAGTGTTCCATGGGCCTTCTTTTGTGTCACATTATTGTGTTTTTATACATGATCCTTAGTTTATTACTTTGTTTAGATCAATTCTGTAACTCAATTAACTTAGGGTTCGTTTCTTAGTGTTGTCTTCATGTTGAATACCATATACTCTTAATGCAAAAGAAGGGCACTTAACCCTTGAAAGAATCACCAAGGAATTGCAAGCTAACGGTTTATACGTGAAGAACAGCAACCTTATCTTGAGACTACTTAGAAAACTCAAGAATGCAATCAAACAAGATACAACAACACCACCTAGTGGACTAACACACATCCCATTGATAAAAAAATAAAAAATAAACGAAAAAAAATACCATAACAAGAAACTTAATTGCAAGAATTGCCTAATGGGGTGACGTTTCTACAATCTAAAACAAGAAACTTGTTAGAACCATGGTGGAGATAGAATTGTGGTTCCAACTGGGATGAGACCACTCAAACATATGAATCTCGAAGAAACAAAAAAAAATAAACAAAACAAAAATCTATCAAGGCAAAAGTGTCGAAACACATCACTTAAAAAACACACAACTGAACTCAAACTTACTGAGATTCGAACCGAACAGAGGATTGAACCATGGCCCAGATCGCGAAAAACCCTCTTCAAAATCAAGTGTAGAGAAACACACAATTGAACTCAAACTTACTGCGAGTTTTGCGCGGCACAAGGTTTTAAAAAGCGGCCGCAACCGTTACGTAACGCCGTTACGTAACGGTTTTGGCGGTTACCGCTATCCGTTACGGCCGCTTTTGCAGTGTGATTGAGATTCACAGTGTGTCGTGTAGCGTGCCAGAAGCGGTAAATAACGGTGCCAGAATAACGATATAACGGCTGTTACGTATCGTTACGTAACGGTTCCAAACTGTTTCTTTCGAAAAAAACACACAAAAAAAAGCTGAAAATGGGGGAAGAGGTATAGAGAGAAGAGAGAAGATAAAGAGAGAAAATTGAGGAGCAAGAGATAGAGAGAGAGAGAGAAGAGGGAAGATGAAGAACATGTTATTGATTTGTTGAAACTATAAGACCTATGTTATTCAATTCAGCTGCTATCACTAAACCATTTTATTTGTGTGTGCCTATCTATATATTGTTTGAAAATAATAATAATAATAATAAGTTTGATCATTATCTATTTGGCTTGGTTAAAATATATATATATATATATTTAGGCTCTTATTTATTCTCTTACTTTTGTTATTATTTATCTTATATATAATAGTTAGTGATTAATTTTTTATAAAATATAAAGTCATTAATTATTAAAATAAAATGTAAAAAACTCAGTTTATAGTGATTTAAAAATATAAAATATATTGGATCATACTTAAAAATTTACAAAAATTGATCAATATTTATTTTTAACCCAATAAATTGATCATGGAAAAAAAATATGCGTATCAGTAAATTTTTTTCAAATTGTGCGAAAAATAAAAAAATTCACGGTTCTGGTTACCGCAACCGTTACACTACGGCCTTTACACCCCGCAATCGCAACCGCGTCACCGCCACCGTTACAGCGACCGCAACCGCTTTTCAGAACCTTGGCGCGGCACCTCCATCCCCACTGTAAAGGGCGAAAATGTTATGAAAACCCTAATTAGAAAAAAACCCAATTGAGAAAGTAAACAAGGAGGAGGACATACGAGTCTACAAGTATCGAAGGTGAAGTCAGATACGCCGTGTTTGTTGAAGAAGTCGGTGGCCTCGTCGAGGATGATCGGATGGTGGAGATTGTACTCTTGAGTGCAACCAGAACACCTGCAAAAACAGGACTTGAATGGATAAGAATTCAAACCAGGACTTGAATGGACAAGAATTCAAACCAGCAGAATTCAATCCAGGATTTAGTGAGTGGTTTAAAGAGCAAAATATAAATAGCAATAAATGTAAACCAGCAGAATTCAAACCAGGACTTGAATGGACAAGAATTCAAACCAGCAGAATGCAGTGGTAAAATCATGGTCAACGTCAAACTCGTTCATTAGGTTGCTAAAATACGCATTTCCTTGATATTCCATCTAAAGCACAATTGTTCATACCACACAAAAAGAAAACAAAAAAAAAAAAATATCAATTCATGGCCTAATTCCAAAAATAATGAATTAGGGAATGGTGGACATAATTGGAACAAAGTAATTTTAAATTGGAACAAATCTGATTCATAATGGACATAAACATCTTTGAAAGTAATTTAAAATTGGAACAAATCTGATTCATAATGGACATAATTGAACATCTTTGAAAGTAATTTAAAATTGGACATAATTGGACATAATGGACAAATCTGATTCATAATGGAACAAAGTAATTTATAATTGGACATAATTGGACATCTTTGAAAGTAATTTAAAAGTTTCCTGATTCACAATTGTAAAGCACAAGTAAAGCACTTGCAGGCAACTGAAGATGGAGATAACATGAACCTTGAATATCATTTATCAACATGAGGCAAAAAATAAAGCACGGAATTAATGATCACTACTCTTTTTCAAATAAATTCTCAAAGAAAAATATATTGGATTTAATAGGTCTATTTTAAGAAAAATCATAGACCCAAAATCAGTAAACAAAATTGCAACAGAGCATAACTGGGCAGAGCATAACTGGGAAAAACTACCAGACAGCCCCAATGGGTTGATAGATTCAATAGCTGAAAGTCATAAGCGAGATCTATAAACAGTGGAGTCATTATTAACAATTAGACACCCCACGCTCCAGCCATCCACCGACATGGGCTATTTGTGATTGGGCTCACTTTATCATTTTCATTTTTATATTTTGCTTTTTAAAAAAAGTTCAAAAATAACAACAACTACATCATCAATGAGCTTGCCCTGACCTTAGCAGGCAAGTGTTCGGTTCTGTCTACTATTAGTCATGAGAGTAAGCAAAAAAGAAACATAAAAGCTAAAAATCATTGTATACCAAATAATAGACATGCTCCACTAGTTTTTGATTAAAATTCAGTTTCTGATTAAAATTCCCTAAAACTCAATCTACATGTAAATCACAAATTAGTGTTACAAATAAAACTCATAAATAGAATAAACCCAAAACATCAGTGATATTTGTAAATCAAAAAAAGAAAATCTTAAAACTCAAATGGTTTTCCCTAATTTCATAAATCATAACTGGTTTTCCCTAATTTCATAAATCATAACTTAAATCTACAAATTAGTAAGTTTAGAGTTTCATTGAAAAAGAGAACAATTAAAAAAACCCCAAACAAAATTTTTTTTTCTTCAAAATTCACAATTCACAATTCTTGATTGGAATTGTGGGGTAATATAATATAAAACAATCAGTAACCCTCTACACATCAGTAACAATCAATTCTTGGCTGCAATTAGTAACAATCAATAACACATAATATAAAACATGTATAGATTCTTGGCTGGAATTGTGGGGTCAATTCTTTGAGGCAATTTACCGAACATGTAGAGGACATTGGAGAAACCCCTCTACACATTGAAAAACCTATCATCAAGCAATCTATAAAAGCAAATACAACAAAATATAAAAGTGAATCACTCAATCTACCAGGCACATTGCATAAATACTGAATATAAAACCCAAAACCCAATTTTTTACCCCAAAAAAAGTATCGAATGCAGCTTTAAATATACACAAATAGCATGAAAATACAGACCAACAAACAAAAATAATATGAAACAATGATGCGCCCTCAGATCTGATAGCTTCAAATAAATCATCAACGGTTTATACCCAGTGCCTATCATCAATTTCCCAATGAACAATTTCAGTACACAAACCCAATTTTTGCAAATGGATTGCCCTAAATCATGTATTCCTTTGCAGATAGATGATGGGGAAGAACAAGGAAGTGGAGAAAGAGAAAGAGAAAGAGAGCCATACCTGGAAGAGGGTTCGACGTGCCTGACGAGACCAGGAAGTTTGGGGAGCAAGACAGAAACAGGGGATTTGAGAGCAGAGGAAGGAGAAGAGAGGTTTTCGTCTTTGTAGAGGTAGCAAATGACATCGACCATGCAGACTTTTCCGACACAGCGACACTCCTCGGCGGCGGATTTGGAGTGGTCACAGGTCCATACGCTGAGACAGGTGTCGGAGAAGGATTTGAGGGCGGACAAGGCGTCGGCCACGGTGGCGGAGATTGAGAGAGATCTGAGAGGCGGCTTGCCTAGGCAGAGGTCAGCTACCTCGTATGCTAGCAAGCGAACTGCCATACAAAACTGAATATGGGGGTTTTTTGAGAGAGAGAAAGAGAAGATGTGGAGGAGGATTCTTAGGTAGAGAGAAAGAGAGAAAGAAAGGCTGAGACTTGGCAGTGAGGCTTGGTAGAGAGAGTGGGCACCGAAGGAGAGAAAGAAAATTCAAATCCCGCCCCACTGAAAATCAAATTTCCCCCCCAAATTTTTGCCGACCAAACTCTCAAATTAGTCGCAAAAACAGGTTTTTTCGCCGACAAATTGTTTTAGTCGCCAAATCTCAATCAACGGCGACTAAAATATTAGTCGCTAAAAGTAATAATTTGGCGACTAATTTTTTTTGGTTGCTGAAAATAAATTTTTCGCGACCAAATTTTTGGTCGCCAAAAAATATGTGACATTCCGCGACCAAATTTGTAGTTGGTCGGCAAAAGTATACCACTTTCTGTGACCAACATATTTTTTGGTCACCAAAATATAATCTTCTGCAACCAATAATATTTGGTCGCCAAAAATAATGATCATTCGCGACTAATTAATATTTGGTTGCCAAATGTCATTTTTTTGCGACTAAAATTTTTTTGGTCGGCAAAAGTGGTTGCAAAATGTGTAAATTCTTGTAGTGTCTGTTGCGACTTTTGAGGTTTATTTCCTGGTTCCTTTGAAACATCCAGGACCAAATTTGAATGGCCTCTTCGGAAGGCAGTCTGGCACCACTCCTGGGTATTCATACTCTAATGCTAACAAGAGCATGGCTGTTAATTGGGAGGAGAAAACACTGTTTGATTACTTGCTTAACCCAAAGAAGGTACGAAACTGTGCTTGTTTCCCTCGTAATCGGCTAATTCTGTAATTTTTGTAGAACTATTTATGAGAAATTTGTAGTCTTGGGACACCATAACCTCTATTTCTTATATTCTTGGTTATGCTGCTTGACCATTGATATAGTAATTTTGGAGCCCGTGATGTGTACATCATCTAGCACCTATGAAGGATGGACACTTTAACTTAATTGCCATAGCCGTGTCGGATATGACACTGGCACGCCAGGATATGCATCGGTCATGTCACATTAAGTGTCATGGACGACATGCATGCCTTGCCTCTGGACACACTCCAAGGCACGGTTATCTTACTATGAGCTATTGTAATATGGTTTTAAATTCATAATCATCACTATGTAGACATGTTGTCAGTGTTATCACTGTATATTTTCTCTCCCTTATTCATTAAACTCTTCCTTAATTTTTGAATTTGTGTTTGATTGTTGAAATTGTTGAATTGCCATTTTAAATTAGTGTATGATTGTTGAAATTACTAATTTAAAATTGAAATGATTATTGAAAAACCTGTCTTCTTCTTCTACTTGTGCAAGTAGAGCACACATAATTTTTGATGTTGATGAAGGCAAACGACTCTAATGTAATGATTTATGACTGATAAATTGTATTTTTCATATTGAGTAAAGTTTAACTTATAGATTTGAGTTATTTTTCCATGTTGTATTATTAGTGTTAGTTTTCATTATTTTTAGTTGTTTGTGAATGTAATAGCAAATAAAAGTATATGAAAACAATTTTTACGTTATTCCCTCTGTGTAATATTCATATGCATTGTTGTTGGTGGCTTGGTGCATTTCTAATTTCACCAGCCCCTGAATTCTTTATTATTTATCACGGATGTGAAACTCGGAACTTGAATGATCCAACTACAGTTCATAGAACCTTTGTTTTGCATGCATTCAAATTTAGACTGCATCTTTACCTTGCCATATCACAAATTCTTTCTCAATTATTTGGGGTATTTTTATTGTAAGGTAGGGAAGATGTAGAACACCTCCTTTTATTGGGTCACATGTATAGTAAGTAACATAGATCCAATGCTATAATTCACCCAATAAAATAGGCCCATACAGTTATGATCTGGTGTGATTTTTTGTTGTATGCGAAAACTGTGCATGTACTTGGAAGGTGGTCTAATTTTTTAAAAAATGTTTGCCTAACATGGTTTAACCTGGAAGAGAAATTGTACTTCTGAAGTGTTGGTCTTCCCAGTGTGTTTTTAAAGTGTCAATTTCTTTCTAGACAAATTTCATCATTCCAGGTAACGACTGCTTGGGAGGTGATGGAGACCTGTTATGAAGATATTGGAGATAACTTGGTTGTTTGTGTACCAATGGGGGAGAATAATTTAATAAAAAATTGTTAGTTTTATTAAGTACTTTTTTGGGGTAGTAAATGGAGAATATTCTTGATGGAGATTTCATTGAATAAGTTGTAGAAGATTATGATGGCTTTCTACTTTTTAATTATAAAATTATGGAGGTGCAAAAAGATGTACTGAAACAGGCAAGGTGATATTGTAAGATAGAAAAGAGGATGATGTGTTTTTATTGAGAAACCACTGAAGAAAAGAACATCCTGTGAAAATGTATTATCTTTTTGGGAAAAGGACCTTCTTGTTGTTAAAATGGTGGCGTGCTCTTATCTTTGTCTATAAGATGGTTTTTGTCTATAAGATGGTTTGGAAGTTAGGAACTTGTGGGATCTTTTTATTGACTTTTGAATTTCATCCTCATTGTTAAATTTCATGTGACATGAGTGAAAATTGAGAAGGAAAAAAAGGGAAAGGTTCTCTTTGAGATCATTCTCCATTTTTAGTTGTAGTTTCTTTTAACTCTAGTTTTTTTGAGGGTATCTTCTTTGGAAAAGTAATTCCAAAAAGAGGAAATGCTAACCACCCCATCTAATGGGGTATATGTGTAAAAAGCAGATTTGAATATGTAGAAAGTGTATAGAAATATATGAATTGTGTATTGAAATTCTAACCCTTTTGACATTATTTGGTCTTTTAGCAAAATGCCCAATGGCAATCTATCTTTCATGCCATTTCCACCTTTCCTTCTGCTGGGAACAGAGCACAATTTTCAAAATGAGCACAATTCTTTCTTTGGTTTTGTAGTTAGCTGTTAACAAATGTGTGCTAGTAATGGCTGTGTAGCATGTCCTGTATTACTTAGACACGTTGCTATTTAAGTGGATCGTCCAATTTTTGTCACTTTAATGTACATGTATTTTCCAAATGGTCCCCTTAGCCGTTATATTGGATTTTACTTTAATTGTTGAGTTATAACTTAGAAATTGTGCTTAATGTGTAATTTTGTTTTTGTTTTTGTTGCAAATGTGAGATTTCAGCTTCCAATTTGCATAGCTATATCTACCCGAGATTGAATGAAACTTGTAGATTTGAATGTTCAAGGAACTTGTTTGATCTCTCACAACGTACATGTTAGACAAACAAATGAAAGTTGTGAACTAATAATGTCTATATGGGGTTGTCTCTGTGCAGTACATCCCTGGAACCAAGATGGTTTTCCCTGGACTGAAGAAGCCACAGGAGCGTGCTGACCTCATAGCATATCTGAAGCAGTCAACTTCCTGATTCTTTTGCCTCATATATTAAGGCATTTATATTTTGCAACAGTTAGAAAGAGTTTGGTAACTCGTTGCTAGTTTGGAATTCTTTTTCCTGAACTTTAGATACTACCTATTTGTTTAATATGACTGTTAAGGTCTATGCTATGCTATTCTTCGGATATCTGATCCGATATTGAGAATTTTTTTGTCAATTTACATGTTCCTCAGATGATTAGATCTCATACCTAATTTCTTCGTCACACAAAGGAATTAAAAGACATGGTTCCATTTAATGTGATGTGATGGCTTTTTCCTCATGGATCAGTTTGATTGTGTGTTGGATTTGGCTGCTGAGAAGCATGGTTAAGGTTACCTTTTTGGTATATTGTTTTCCCTTTTGGTATATTGTTTTCGTTTTCCATGATTTTAGAAACAAATACAATGAAGAGCTAAAAACATCTAACATTTTCATATTGTTTTTATTTGTGAAAACAATTTAAAAAAATCTTATTTCATAAATTTTTATTCTGAAAATAGTTTGCTTGTGTTTTCCAAAAATGAAAATAGGGAATGAGAAACTGATTTGAGGAAGTAATTGGTTGACAATGTTTGGTGGATGTATTACTCGTCGTTTGAGAAATTGTATGTTGCTTGAGATGATTATTTGAATTTGTATTGTATTTTACTTTATTATATTACACCTTTAAAACTTGCTTCATACCTTTGCTGGCTTCTTCTCCTTTTTTGGTGCTGTTTCTGTCATTTTATTTTATTTTGTTTTGTTTTTGATAATTGGGTGTTCGGGTTAATTTACCTTGACTAATCTAAAGACTATGAAGTTACCGACTAATCTCAGGATTTTGAAATCAACGACTTGACAATTCTTTATTGGCCTCTTAAGTCATGTTTGTTTTTAGAGATAGAGGGTAGGATTGGATTAATAGTAAGGTGGGGTTTACAAAATTATGTTTGTTTTGAAACATTGCTATGGGATTAAATTAGTCCCATCAGATTAAGGAGCATATTAGCAATCCCATGAGTGTGGAATTGAAATGTAATTTTATGAGATTGAATTATTTTACAAAAATAACAAAGTCACTTTTTATATATAATGATGATTTTTACATAATTTTATAAATTTATTCTTAATCAATTAACATCATTCCTATACTAGTGTATAAAGAAATATAATTTATTTTATGTCTTTTAACTTCTGTATATTTTTCTGAGAAAGGATTGAATCAACTGAGAAAGTGAGTTGAATTTTGGTTGTGCAGTTGAAATTTAAACCCGTAACTTTCCAGATTGAAGTCATTTTGTATTCTAGTGAATTAGGACATCTAATTAATTGTGTGTATATATATATACAATCCAGATTATTCTAACTCATTTGTCGCCCTACAACATGTGAGGTCCTTATTTACACACAAAATAAAGCTACTGCCAAAATCATATTGATGGCATTGTGGACATTACCACTAGCAAAAAAGGAAAAAGAAAAAAAAACGCAGCATTCCAGTATTAATAAAGTCACCCTGTTAAATGGAGTAATCATTGAAAATAAAAACTTTCCCAAAAAAATTTGAATCACTTCATTACAAAGATTTAAAAAAATAAAATTATAGCATAGACTCTCTGGACATTTAAATGACCTCAAATTTCTAGAACATCGTCCAAACTACTAATCCCCTCTATTACACATGTACCAGGTAATTACTGCCTAAACCCTATAATTTCGAGGACATAGTTCCAAGACATGTACTAGTGTCCTTTAGGTTACCTGCACTTTAGGCTGCTATTGTATTTTCAAATGAATAAATAGAATGAAGTCATATGCAATGAGATAGTTATAAACTTTCGCTGAATGCAGCACTAAAGCTCCAGATGTATACAGGCATGCATTAGTTACCAAAATACATTGAACAAAACAATTGATAGATTTCAGGCACACAACAATAACAAGTTTATTAGCAAACAACACTCAATAGTTATTGTCACTGTCACATCCAAACAAGACATTAAAACAAATAAAGCATCACATCCCAATGTATCCAACGACATGAAAACAAGCAGAAATTAATACAAGAAAGAAATTAACCAACAAGCTATATATGAAGCTTAATTTGATTGGTTTTGCTTGAAGATGATTTATTGGTATTTACATCCACCAGTAGCAACAATTTCTCAGCTTAAGCTCCTTAACACCATCGGATTGTCCCAATCTCCAGCCACAATGGTCTTCATGAAGCTGTCATAACCTGTCACTCACCGGACAAATGGCAAAGATGACCAATAATGTCAGAATCAATAAAATTAATTAGCTAATTGTCCTGTTTTAGATGTGTAGTGACCCTAAATTCATTCACTATGCTTGTAATAGCAAGCCTAGCGGAAAAATAAAAATAAAAATTTGGATCCATTTGCTGCCTATGGAAGTAATTTGTTATCAGGCTCTAACCGCAACACATGGATGAGGGTTCAATTAGCTTAGGGAATCAGGCATGGGTTGTTTATTTAATTAAGCATGTGCTGTTATTGCAATCTAATGTTACCCAAAAGGGTGCTAAAAAGAAGCAAAATGTATACATAATTTGATGATCTATCCCAATTTAACTTGAAATAGAGGTGATAAAAAGATTGATCACAATGCAAGTATGAGAATTTGGTTAGTTGGTATAATAAATTCTTTTAGAGGAAAACCAAATATCCACTATATTTCTTAATGCTGTGTTTGGTTAGGGGATTTGGGGAGGGATTTGGAAAGGGAAAGTGAAAAGGTGTGTGAAACTAAGTGAAATATAGGCATGTTTTATTCACATTTCACCTACCTTTTCCATTTCCCGTTCCAAATCCCTCCCCAGATCCCCCAACCAAACACAGCATAAATGAAAAAGGTACGAGACATTACCTAGCTATTAAAAACGCATCTCCTGTTGGTAAGTGTAGATGTCTCTGGCTAATTCATCCATCAAATCTTCACCCCTTCCAAGTTCCTCATAAGTTGGCTGAATACTGCTGCTTGACTCTGATTTATGCCACTTTAATGATTCCAACCACTCCTTATCTCCTTTGATCTTCAAATATTTGTTAGCAGGCACTTTGTTGGCATAAAGAGTCTCAAGTTTTGGACAATTATAAACAATCAGACTTTCCAACGTAGGACTGATACTTAGAACATCTGAAATGCTAACCAATTCTGGTAGGTCAAGAAGTGATATCCTCTTCAACCATCGGAGAACAGAACCATATTTCAAGTCTGAAGATTCTTGACTTACTAGGCTTTTGATTTTGCAGCAGTCTTCCACTATAAGCTCTTCCAATCGCGTCAAATTACCTAACAAATTTGGTGTGAGAATAGTTGTCAAATTGGGGCACGTATGCAATGCCAAAACCCTCAGATTGGATAGACAACCGGCATCAATTGGACCTTTCCAAATACTTTGTAAATTCCGCATATAATGAATACCCAAGTACTTCAGGCATCTAAATACAAGTTTCTTATCAACACCCAACGGATATTCATAATCTCCATCAAAAATAGTTTGAAGTTCATTACATTCCACCAGCAAGCAAAATATAAGGTTTACCATGTTTTCATTCCCAAAATCAGAAAGCATCTTCACTGTCCAGTGGCGGTCTAGGAAGAAAAGATTGGCATGGTTGAGTACCTCAGTAATCTCAGTTGGTATGCCTTCTCCATTTATATACTCAAGGCATTTCATCCTTTTCTTTTGTTTCTTGAATATCTCTTCAACTTCATGGGGTAGACGGGATATGATGCGTTGTCGATGATGGCTAACCGTGAATCTAAAATAACGTAAGTATTCTGTGCTATCCCGTCTAAGGCGTTGCAACAATTGTTGCAACAATTCAGCTGATGGTAGATACAACTCAAGGATAGACAACGTTTTTAAGCTACTTAGTTCATTCACGATTACCTTCACATCAGCATCCCACCACTCACCATCTAGATTCACATAAATGCTTAATTCCCGCAATCTATTGAGCTTTGACAACACCCCTGTAGGGATTGTTGTGTCTATCTTCTTAGTTTCCTTACAGCGATTTGCAGGTTGACGGAAAGAGACCTTGAAGCATATCAAATTGATTAGTTTTCCAATTTCCTTGGGCAGATACATTATTGCAGTTCCTTCAAGATCAAACTCCGTAAGATTCTGAAGTGCTCCGATATGGGGCGGCAGTTCCATGAGAAGTTCACAACCTCTCAAAAAGAATTTTTGAAGTGATTTCAAATTGGAAATGGAAGGTGGCAAAGACTTTATGCTAGTATAAGACAAATCTAGATGTGTTAGGCGAGGCATGTCTTGAAAGAATAGTTGAGGAATTTCCATCAGATCATAGTTGTTATGTAACAACAATTTTTGGAGAAATGAGCACTCGGGTTTCTCCGGTAGCTCAGATAATTTATTATTCATCAACTCAATCTCCTCGGAATAAAACCAATCTTCAACTTCTGGTGTTTTAGTCAATCCTAATCCCCCTAGCCCTAAATGACTAGGTATAAAACTTCTCATGACAAATAGAGTTTCTTCATGCATTTCGACAAAACCATTGTCAAAATTCTTTAGCAAGAAGGAATTGATGAGTTCTTGAAGAATAACTTTTCCGTTTGCCTCTGTTTCTACTAAACCATACTCAATCCAAGATGATACTAATGAATCTGCTCTCCATCTCTGGCAATCTGTGCAGATTTTAATGCAACGTTTTGTTATAATGTCCTTCTGATCCCAAACGAATTTTAACACATGAAACATGACTTGGCTCATTCCATTTTCCTGCTGGTGGGAGGAATGTGATACTAATTGGTTGAGTGCAAGTTCCCACACACCAATATCAGTCACACCTTTCAAGGCCCTTGCAAGAAGAACAATGGCAGGCAGATGGCCGTGGCACTCTTTCACTAACTGGGCTGCCATTTGTTGGATGACAGAGGAAGAATGAACTAGTGATGGGGCCACATTTCTACAGAATAGTTTCCAGGGTAACAGATGATCCTCCATTCTGATCTCCAAATCCAAATCCATTATCTCATGGATTTTTTGCGATTGAGTTGTAAGCACTAGGAATCCACAATCAGGGATATTTAAGTCATGTAGGTCTATCTGCCCATCAATGCAATCCACAAGCAGCAAGAAGTTGTCAGGCAAATATTGGTCTTGCGATCCCTCCGAAATGTAATCAGTTTTACCAGATCTTAATCTGCCAGTCTGTGTTGCGATGTTCTGCCAAACCTCTTCGATGCTGTCATGTCTTGAGACAGAGATGCAGAGGACAATACTGCACTTGGATATGACCATTTGCATATCCTTTAATGTGCTTGCTACTTTCTCCCCTCCGCGCCCCGAAATCCCAATCTTTTGCATTGCTCCATGTTTAATAGAGTCTGAAACCTGGCGAATAGCAGAATCGATAGCTATTTCCAAAAGTTCATCTCCACTAGTTTCAGGCGTTAGCCCAACCTCTGTTTTATGTGTCAAGTTCTCCTCATATGACTTCATAATATCATCTTCTTGGCGTTTAAAAGTCCAATTAGCAGAACCTTCACGGGAAAAGCTTTTCTGTGTCAAACTCTCATCTAAGCTCATAATATCATCTTCTTCTTTTGGTATACAAGCCCAAATTCCTGACTCTTCATGGAGCAATCTTTTTTTAACTTCCTGAAATTCAATATCAATCTTCTCTATGATATTAATACCGTGTCCAGGAACATACTGAAATTCTCCACGTCCATGTTTTAGAATTCTTAGTTCTTTTGAAAGCTGAACATGATTGAATTTCTCGTAAAAGCCAACTGATTGTCGTTGGTATGACCAGAGAAGATGAAGTATGTACATCTTCCTTGTCAAAGCCTCAACTTTTCGTATCATCTCTACGCATTCTTTTCCCAAGACTTGCTTTGACGCAGACGAAGGTGAGGCTTTTTGCCTCATTTTTCCAAGGGCCTTCTTGACCCATTCCATTCCAGATGACGCAACTTTCTTTATTGCTTCGAAATGAATATCGTGGTCTTCCTTGTCCATGGATAATGCTACTTCTTCAGACAGACAAGAGGAGAGATCCTCTTTGGACAACTTTTTAGTTGACTTCTTCCTTGGGCGAGTCTGATTAATGTGTGCCGCCTTTCTGCTCCATCTCCACCCAAATTAACCTTTAAAACTACGAAAGACATTGATGAAAATCAATATTAATTGATTGTTGTTTTTGAAAATTTACAAATACATTTTGAGTTTAATCTACTGTCTCATTTCTACAAGTTTTTTATTCGGTGAACCGATTAACCCTAATATCCTCCTTATCAACCATCCTCATCAAATTAGTTAAATTTTTATTAAATTTTATTTTAAAATTATATTTCCTAGGAGAAATTATAAAAGAAAAAAATTCATCCTAAGGTTTAATTATTTTAACAAATTAAACTCTGAGTTTTTAATTATCAATTTAAGCTCACACTTTTGATTTATTATCAATCTAAACCACACACTGATGCATATTGTCATGTGCATATTGGCATGTCATTCTTTTTTTCTTTTCTTTTTTTAAAAAAAAATTTGCTACCAAATATCATTCATTTACATTTTTATTAAATTTATATTTTTAAATTTATTTGTTGAGATCTATTAATCAAGGCTTATAATTAATATAAAATTATAAAAAGATATATATTTTTTTTTTTGGGGGAAAAAATTACTATACACATCTGTTAATGTTACATAGACCTCGTTTGGAAACTTAATTTTTTAGGTTAAAAATGCCAAAAAACTTTAAAAAGAAAAAGACCAATTGTTAAAAAAGTTTGAAAAAAATGTCAAACATTAAAAATCCCTGAAAATGCAAGTTATACACACTATTAATTCACGTTTTTTTATACAATAATAAAAAAAAAAATCATTTTCAAACAAATTAATTTTTTATTTGCCTCACAAAAAACTAAAAGGTCAAAATTACTTAAAAAAATAAAATCTCAAACTACCTCATACACATGAACTTCTCCACTTACATTATTAATCTATGTACATAAAAAAGTTATTCACTTCTTAAAAAGTTATTACATTTTCTATTGAGAGCTATTTCATTTATTTTTAATCTTAAAAAATTTCCCTAGACAAATTCTTCTTATTTTTCAATTGATTTTAACATTAAAATTTTGAAAATGAGAAATTCTCTGTTTGGTCAAATTACGAAATTTCTCAATTGTGTGAAATTGAGAAAACAAAACTTTTAAAATTTTAAAAATTATGTTAGTTTGTATATGTATAAATATAAATGTTTGTGAAAGAAAGAGAGATATCTCATTATTTTAATTTTTAATTGATTTTTCAATGAATAACTAGAAAATGAGGAATTCAATAAATACTTTGTTTGGTGAACTGGGAACTTTCTCAGTTTTTTTATGAAAATTTCCAGTTTTAGATTGATATCTATTCTGGGACACAAATTCACAATTTGAGTTAAGAATTAATTTTAAAAATCTTCTAGATGAATTCCTTTTATTTTTCAATTGATTTTCACATCAATAATTTGAAACTTCTTAAAACCACCCACATAAAAGAATGTTAATTACGGAACCTCATACAATTAAAACGTTACGATGGGTTTCCCATAATCTTGTCAAAGACTGAAAAAACAATTAACATCAAAGTGGTTCTAGGCAAAACCAAATCACTGCATCAAATAAGCATTTTAAAATTTTATTTTAATTAAATCACTATAAGAATGTATACAATGGCAAGAAAATATACATCAACTCAACTTTAAAAAATCACAATCAAAATAATATACCACACCAATAATAAGTTCATCAAAAAAATCGTTATGTGAATTTCGTTTGCAGAGTCACAGATACACAAAAGTAAATAAATAGGTAATCAGTACAATCCCAACATGGGAATCATGTTTCACATGAGGTCGAGTACAATCATTGAATGAAAATAAAATAACTTTATTCATACAAAGCATAAATTTATACCATTAATTAATTTTATTTAGTGGGAAATCATGATGTTATTGAACAAGTGCTCTAATACCACATGTAAATAATTTTATGATGTTGTGCATATAACAACCTTCATAATTCAAAATCTTGCACTATCATGATTTTTAGGAATTTCAATCCTAATTTGGTGCATTACAATGCGAGTTGGCAGTTCCGTTTCAAAGGCAAAAATTGTGTTTTTCTGTTTATTCATTTTTGTCTTTGTTGCTTGAATTTTGCATAGGACTGCTTTATGGAGTTTTGTCTTGGCATTGCCAAATGAGAGATTGTTAGGATTTTTATCCTAAATAATTTAATGATTTATGTTTTGACAATACTTCTCTTGACAAAACTTAATTTCATGCTTTTTGATTCAAAATATTTGTTTTTTGTTTATTACTTATTTTGTTCATTACGGACAAAGTTTGATTACCTTGTTTATTGTGCCTCAAGGATAACACGATCCGGGAGATTTAGCTTGATCTTGTTAGAGCATTTTTAATGGTATTTGCTAAAATAGTATTGTTATTGCTATAATTTGATAAAATAACACTATTTATTGTCAAATTATAGCAATAGTACTCCAATGGTTACATTCTATTTTGGCAAATCTCAATTAACTTTTCCTCTAAGTTTGTAGATGTTTGGATATAAGTTTTCTAGTGATTTTTTTTTTTATTTTTTTATTTTTTTTCTTTCATGACCTTTTTTTTAACTATTTTTTTAAAAATTATATATTTATATTATTCCCAACTAGGCAAATATAAAAAATGAAAAAAAATTGAAAAAAAATATATATATATAATTCACCCCACAAAAAACATACCACTACAAAATTTAAACATACCAACGGTTGAGATGAACCCTTTGAAACAATAAACAGGAACAATAATCCAACGACCGTCTTTTAATCTCTTTTTATGCCTAAATAATAGGAACAATAAACTATTACACCTCTCTTCTCTCACACACAGATCCATTTCTCTCTTCTCTCTCTCTCTCTCTCTCCATATTCATATACAGTAGCTCTTTGTAATTACATCTCTCTCTCTCTCTCTCTCTAGATTTAAGTATGGGGTTCCCAGCCAACGGCTCATTGGAGAAGCCCCTAAAGTTCCTGATCTAAAAGCCCAAATGGGAATCTATTGACAGGAAAAGAATACTAAGAAAACTCAGACAACGCCGAGATACAGAGATTGGGGCTGTTATAGAAGAAGAGTGATATAATGATGGGGTGCGTGATGTGAACATGCTCCAGGTAAAACCTGATGCTAGCCCTGCCATGACTGCGGGGGAGTGGTGGAAAGATAATGATTTGAGTCACGCATACACAGATGAATGGTGGAAAGCTAATACCCCTAATGATATGTTCAAACCCAAACTTAACACTTAGAATAGAATCAAAACAACACAAAAACAGTAAGAACTAGGTAGCAAATGAAAGAAATGAAAGTAAGAGGGAAGATAGCAAGCTTATATCTTTCAAAGAAGTTAGCTTTTGCTTGTGATTCAAACTAGGTCTCAACACACTCTCAAGTTTGAATTATGGATATAGGTTCAAGGTTGTAGGTTAGTTCAAAGTGTTGCTTGCATAAGAAGAATGAGAAGAGGGAGCTCTCAATGTTGGGGATCGAGGGGTTTGAGATACCCTTTTTCCATCAAGATTTTTAGTGCACTAGTTAGGCTCATATAAAGGAGGGTTAAGTTCTGCCTTGAGCTCGGGTTGGGCTGGCTGTTTGTGGGCTTGTATTGGCAAACGGGTCGGCAATTTTAGGAGTGGCGACAACAGTATTGATTTCAATGGGTTTGGGACTAGTGCTACTGCTAGCATGGAGCTCCCGGAAAACACCCTCATTGTTGGTTTGCTTGTTTTGGGGATAATTCCTTTATTGAATGCACTATCAATCTGAACCCCTAATTCATGCAAATTTTTGAAAGTGAACAGCGGAGCGACTATCAATTTTTGCAACATATCTACTTTAGTAGCTCCAATGGCAAACCATTGGAGATGCTCTTAGGCCTGAAATTTTTTAACTTTGTTAGTCAAAATTTGTTTTCAGTTTGTGGCTCAAAGATGTGTGACTGATGGGTTACAAAAGAGTTGCAATGAATTGCTAAAGTTTGTTTGACTGTTGTCAAACGTTGCCTCACAAATTGGATAGACAAGCATATGCAAAAAAGGTGGCTTGTTGTATGCCATAATGTGCAAAAGAATATGAAAGAAAGAGGAGAATTGCAGTAGCAAAAATGTCCTCAGAAGTTATTGAAAGTATGGTAAAGAGTTCGAGGAAATATCATTCTGGCCCCAAAACTATCACGCATTTTTCACGTTAACCCCCATAATTTGATTTATTTAAATTTAGTACTTGAACTTTCTACAAATTGATCAATTAAACTCCTGCTGTCACCTTCCGTCTACAATTGAACGGAATGTGCTAATGTGGCATTTAAAATTTCATTTTTCCCCCCAAACTATACCTTAAAAATCAATTTACCCCCCAAATTAAAAATCAATTTGCCTCCCAAACTATACTTTAAGAATCAATTTGCCCCCACATCAGCACATTCCGTCCAATTGTGGACGAAAGGTGATGGCAAGCGTCTAATTGATCAATTTGTGAAAAGTTCAGGTACTAAATTGAAATAAATCAAAGTATGGGGATCAACGTGAAAAACGCGTGATAGTTTGGAGGGCAAAATGATATTTACTTAAACATTTCAAACAAAACAGCTATACGTAGCAAGCGTAATCGCACCCGCAAAATTGAAAAATGACAACTCTGTAGTTTTGTCTGCATTTTGCGAAGGAGTCTCGCTCCCGCGAGAGACATGATCGCGCCTGCGACCTAGAGGATCGCGGTCATGATGTACTATTGGCGCAGACCTATTTAAAACAAGCTCAGTTAAAATGTTTGGCATCTCTCAGACAATTTTCTAAGTGTTCTCTTTGAAACTCTTCTGAATATTTCCTATCTTGAGAGATTATTTTTATAAGTGCGATACATTTTTGTAGAGAGATTTTGAGAGAGTTAATTTTTAGAGAGAAATTGTAGTGAGGATTATTTGTATCTCTTATTTCCTTGATGATTCATTGGTCTAGGTGCTTCAAGCTAATCATCAAGTTCTTGTATAAGTTATTCACATCTTTCAAAAGTGAACCTTCTTGGTGGATTCCAAGATTGTAGATTTCAGTGGATTCTGAATCATTGGTGTCATGGCGATTCGACAATCGTGGCGGATATTTAGTAGAGATTGTGGAGGTACATGTAGAGTGAGTAAAGACGTGTGCCGGTGAGTGGACTCGTGTTGCCTGAATTGGCATTTGTAAGATATCTCTTGTACTACCTTTCTTGCATAGTGGATTATTCGTCTGACCGAGAGCTTGCGATTTTTTATCACAAGTTGGTGGATTTCAATTATGATTTTTTCACGTAAAAAATATCTCATGTCATGGATTGATTTTCTCTTGCTTTCTCTTTTATGTACATTGATCGTGATGATATAATTTTTTAATTAGATTGCCTATATCGATAATCACGTTAAATGGGACGCATCTAGATTTTCCAAAAGAGTTTTCCGCATCAAATCTATATTTTTCAATGATTTTCATAAATTATAATATAATGCGAAAAATAAATAATATACCCAAATCAATTATGCGAAATTTTTGAGTGATCCAAAATTGATTAAACATAAACATAATATCAATATTAGTGGAAAAAGATTTCTGTCTCTTAACCCTCTTTAGAATATATTATATTCAGAAATAATTGATGAGTGATCTAAATATACTTTTATAGGTAGAGAGAGTACCATTTTCCTAATATAATTACAGCTCCACGTGGAGACTTGGAAACCAATCAATAATAGCTTATGGTTTAAGATATAAAACTATAATCTTATTAAATCTATAATTCATATCATATTATATGGGTCACCATAATTACTAAATAATTAAATTTAGTCTTACAATGTGTAATTATTTTTAAGTGATTACCAAATTTTTTATGACAAACTTGTTCCATATTGGCATACTTGAATAAATTTCATTTGGGATAGAGTTTTGTTAGCAGGTATAACTATTTGAGAAGAGATACATGCTATACAGCAGAAGCCAATCAATTTCTCAAACAATTACCCTGTTTGGGAATCTAGTTTTAAGGCTAAAATAGCCTCAAAAACAAAAATAGCCTAAAAGCCTTTAAATCAAAAGTTCTTCAAAAAAAAAAAAAAAAAAAAAAAGACCGGCAGTGGCTGTCACAGTGACAGTGGTAGGCTGTTACAGTGACAGGTAGTGGAATTACAATTTTACTCCTTTGGCTTTATTTTGAAAAATGTGAGGATACGGATACATTTGTCATTTTAATTTTATACATCATTTTAACGTATTTTTCAATACACCAACTCAAATAAAAATCCATCTCATCTTCCTAAACACAAAAACTAACATAGCCTACTAAAATAGTCAAAAAACCTCTAAAATAGCCACTTCCCAAACAGGGCCAATGTGGATCAGATGCAGGTGTTGTAAAGAATGAAAACTGTAGTTTGAGGTTTGTGTCACTTTGATCCCTGACTTTTCAATTGTGATATATTTGACCCTAAATTTTGAATCTTCTCCAAATATGGACAATTGAAGATATCATTGCTTAATTTCAAGGGTAAAATCATCAATTTAATAAAATATAAACTAATTTGACAAAAATAAATGTCAAAAAATATTTTTAAAATTTTTAAAATTATTTCTACACTTCAAAAATAAAATTATGTAAAATTTATAAATTTTTTAGACATTTATTTATTTATTTTACCAAATTAATTTTTATTATATGTTTAGATGATGATTGTAATGGGTAGTTGTTAAACTTTTAATGTATAATCGATACATTTAATATATGAAATATTTTTAGTTTTGGATTTTTTTTGATTTAATTGATTAGTTTGATAATGATATCAAAGTTGTCCCATATTTAACTTTTGGAAAAATAGAAACTAATTTAATGAAAACAAAAATAACTATCCATTACATGATTATCATCCAAATACATAATAAAAATTAATTTGATAAAATAAATAAATAAATAAATGCCTAAAAGATTTATTAATTTTACATAATTTTATCTTTAGTGGGTAGAAATAATTTTT
Source organism: Camellia lanceoleosa (assembly GCA_025200525.1). NCBI lineage: Eukaryota > Viridiplantae > Streptophyta > Magnoliopsida > Ericales > Theaceae > Camellia > Camellia lanceoleosa. The sequence goes on along the minus strand of CM045760.1, from coordinate 162,675,919 downwards.
AAAAATTTCAAAATATTTTTTTGACATTTATTTTTGTCAAATTAGTTATATTTTATCAAATTGACGGTTTTGCCCTTGAAAAATCAAATGGTGTCTTCAATTGTCCTTATTTGGAGCAAGATTCAAAATTCAGGGTCAAATGTGCCACAATTGAAAAGTCATGGACCAAAATGACATAAGTCTCAAACTATAGGGACCATTAGTTTAATTCACCTTTTTTTTTATATCAGTTAAGAAAGTCACATTTTGTTTGTTGTGAAATTTTAACAATTTCCACGAAAGAAAATAAAGTGAATATATTGATGAAAATCACACTATATGGAGATCAAATAAATGGAAACCTTATACAGAAGCCAGACAGACTACCTTTTACACTGTATGCAGCGGCCAAGAAATAAATAATCCGCAAATGATTGAGAAGAATATGAGTTTATGCATTGCTTTCCTTTCCTTCAAACCGAATCCACAATCATCCTTCACTTTGTGTTTTAGTACGTACGGCTAGTTACATCTGCAATACAGTAGCACACTTGAGTAATTTATTCGAAAATTTTGAAATATCATATGAAACATATATAGTGGTTCACATTTGTTAACATATTTGGGAGACAGAAATAACGTAAAATATATAAAAAGGAAGATTAAAAAGGTTAAAAGAAAAAAAATATTGTATCTGAGCTAGCATCTTGATCTCAAAACAAGACTGATTATGCAAGATCTAAAATTAAGTTTGTGAAAAAGTGTATATACCTCGACCTATGAAGAATATATGAGGGGAGGGGGAGGAAGAAGCACAACATGAAGGGTGCCTGAATCACATACGTTCAAAGCAAAGCCAGCTTGGATCTGAGCCTCTCAAGCAAAATCAAACTGGTAAGTCTTTCTTGCCATATTAATTTTTAATATTATAAAACAAAACCAACTCAGATGAGGTATTGCTCCCTCAGGTCCAACCTACTCCTCATCCATTTTTTTTTTTTGGAAAAAATAATGGGCAAATTACGATTGTAGTCCCTGTGCTTTGATTATTGTGCTTTGATAATTGTATTAGTTTAGGTCTCATTTGGGAACAGGCTAATTTAGTAACTTTTTGGTTATTTGGCTAAAAAGGTAAGTAAAAAAAACTTGTATGTTTGAGATGACTTTTTGGCTAATTATGAAAAGATGTGCAAAAAGTAGAGAGAAAAGAGAATCTTTGACTTTTTGGTATGGGTTGTTGGCTTTTTGACTAATTGTAACTTTTTGACTTTTTGGCTAAAAAAGTAAGTTCCCAAACGGGGCCTTAGTCCCTGTAATTTTAAGTGGCTCAATTTTGATCATGAATTTATAATTTTGTCTCAATTTGGTCCAGTTGATTACAACTCTAAACATTTTTTTTATAGAAAATATGTATATAAGTGTTATATGTCATATTTTTAAGAATAAAATTATAAACTTGTTCAACTCAATAAATTAACCTCAACAAATTATTGGTATTGGGTAGCACCCTACGTAAAAGGACTACTGTCTAATGTACTGCAAGTTAGGTCATTGTAATAAATTATATTATGAGTTTTAAATATTTAAAAAAAAAAATTTAAACTCTAAATATTTAAATTAGATTTAATTGTCAGGATTAGGTAAACTTAGTTTGATTTTATATAATTTATCTTATTTTTTGTAATTTTTAATAACATTTTATTTGTTATATTCAACTAAAGTTTTTGGTACAACCCATAACATTATGGGTGTTTTGGCAACCCAGTTAAAAGCTAGCTTTTAGTTTTTAGTTTTTAACTCATTTTAAGTTATATCATCTCTCATATTTTTTATTCACAAAAAACAAAATAATCAAAAAAGTTAAAAAATTAATTTTTAACTAACTTCTCAAAATACTCCTATAATAATCGGGATTGGGTATTATGAGTTTTAAATATTTTTTAAAAAAATTTAAATTCTAAATATTTAAATTAATAATTTCTCCACAATCCACCCAAAGTGGAAGTCAATTTGGCTGTAATAAATTATACTAGCAACTGTTTAGTACACACGATGCCCTAAATATGCTCTAACTATTATTATACTAGCCAGCATTACTTTGGCTATAATAAATCAAAAATGCCTCAGACCCCCAGTGGGGTCACTGGGGTCGTGTGTGTTGCCCTTCCATTGGCCAAAAAAAAAAATTGATTTTTTTTTTTTGATTTTCAGCGAATCACGGCCCGCCACATCACTGGAGGTCGACCCCCAGTGGGGTATTTAGCATGGTTGATAATAAATTACACTAGCGACTGTTAGTACACGCGATACCCAAAATATGCTCCAACTATTATTATACTAGCCTCAATTTGGCCGTATACTAGCAATGGTTAGCACATGCGATACCCAAAATATGCTCTAACTATTATTTTTCTAGCAACTGTTATCGCGATGCCCTAAATATGCTCTAATTATTCATTAAACAAACGAGTAATTATTGGGTGTTTCTAGAGTACGATTACGTAGTGTTCTAAGGGTGTGATTGATAGAAAATGTGAAATTTATAATTTTATGTTGAGTGATCGGAAAACATGAAAGGACATAGTATATAATGATTAATGAAAAGAATGAGCACGTGATGCTCCAAGAATATCAAATTATTTTTCGTAACAAACAATTTAATTAAAGAAATGGAGATTAGTTACAAAAAAAAAAAAGTGAACAATTATTTGATCAAACATAAGTAATTTAGGTATATAAAAAAAATTACATAGTCCACACCAGTAAAAGTATTGGCATTATATATTAGTACAGATTACCTAAATATTTAAGTCACAATTCAAACCAATTATTTAATGAAAATTACTCAAACTTTAAAGTGTTTAGAATAAGGATTTAAGAAGATAATTGTAAGAGAAATAAAAAATGAACATAAAAAATGTAAAAGTTGATGATGCTGCTTGGTCAGCGGGAGATGGGTTGGACTGATCCAAGTGCTCTACTGGCCAACTGACCTTGGTCCTCCTAGCCAAACCTGCAACAAGTCCAGTGGAAACGTTCTGAAATGGGGATGGCTCCTTTCCGTGGACCCTTCAACGATCAAGTTAGATGGGAAAGTGGTCAGAATAATAACTTAGAGAAGAAGTTAGAAATAGAGTGAGAAAGAAAAAGTTACTTGTTATCAAACGTTCTTCAGAAGTTTTCTTATATCTCTTACTAATCATTTCCTTGTCCATTGAAGCTGTCTCATTGGCCGAAAGTCTATAGTCTATTTGTCATCGATTGTGGTGGTTTTACCATGCCCTAGAGCAAGAGGTCTTGTTGTATTTAATACCATGACAACCTCATTTAATGTTTGGTGTATGGATTCAATAACTCTGCAAAATCTTTGTCTATCATGTGGCTAACTCCCTACCTGACATATGTCTGAATGTCACTAAGCCTGGACCAGTGTAGGTTCCTCACTGGCCTGCCGTTGGGCTTCACATGGTGAGCTTTAGTCAAGGGACTATTTGGGCAACCTAAGACAACTGTGAATTGGACCCTCCTATGTCATGCCCATTAAAAGTAAATAATATAGAAGCTACCTTTTTAACTCCTTTTTCTTTTTTCATTTTGTAAGTACAATTTTAACTTCATATTAATTCTAACTTTAAAATAGACGACACTAGATCACAATTACATTTATCAACCATTCACCAAATCATATCAATCATCATCAGCAATCCCATGAACTTAACCACATCAAATCGAACCCCTAGTCCTCTATAATTTATTCCAACTCCAGTGAGACTAGTGTAATTTATATTTTTTATTTGATATTTTCCTTTCACTCAACCACTGCAAAAATTTAGATTAAAAAAGAGGAGAGAAAGGCTATACTTGTACTTTGCCTAAAACTTTCTTCCTTTTTTTTTTGAGAAAATTTCATTTTGCACCTTAAACTATTACTTAAAAATCAATTCAACACTCATTCTATTAATTATATCAATTTTATATTCAAATTATTTGATTTTAGATCGATTTCACCCTATCATCAGCTGCTGTCTATAACCAAACGAAATTTGCTAACGTGGCACCAAACCTTCATTTTTTCCCCATAAATTATTTCTAAAATATCAATTAAATCCCTAAACTTTATTTTATTCAGGGGTCTCATTGATATTTTAGGAATAGTCTGAGAGATAGAATAAAATTTCAAATGAAATTTAACTTCTGTTTGATTATCGATGACAATTGACAGTGAGAGTAAAATTAATTCAAAATCAAATAGTTTAAGTATAAAATGAAATTACTAAAATGATAGGAGTTAAATTAATTTTTAAGTGATAATTTATGAGTAAATTTATTTTTTCTCTATTTTTTTCTTGACATTTAGAGAGTATTTGGGATGAATTAAATAAATATATTTTTTATTTTTTTAAAAAAAAAATATGTAAAATAATAAAAAAATATATCTTTATAAGAGATGTCAAATATTGCCCTCCTCGGTCTAATCATCCCTTATATTATTATTATTATTATTATTATTATTGTGGGGATGTATTTTCTGAGTACCAACACGTGGCCGAGGTGACACCGAAGTGTCAGCCGAGGTGCCACGTGTCTTGGTCGTTGTACCGAGGTCATCTCGGCTAGGCCGAGGTTACCTCCGAAGATATCGGAATCCGAGATAATCGGATAAAGGACAAGAGTCCTAGAATAAAGAGGAAGCTCAACCAAGATATGGACAAGAGTCCTAGATTGTGAGAAGACTTCAGTTTGGGTAAAGATAAAACTCTTAGGGAGTTTGTCCTAAACTGACTGGGAGTCCCAGAATAGCAGTAATCCTGAGTCCCATTGGAGTTAGGCTCTTATGGGGACTAGGATTGTATTGGCTATAAAAGAGAGGCACCCCCATGGGTCTAAGGTATGTTTTTTATGCTCAAGCTAGTGAGTTAAGTACTGGATTATCTTTGAGAGATATACTGACTTGATCGTCGGAGTACCCCCGGGTGGAAGAACCACCGCCGGAGTCTTTTCTTTCTGTGCAGGTTACAGGGAGCCGTCTACTCTGCCTGTGTTCTTCCGCTGAATCACTAAGGAGGGCAGTGTGATCGGAAATTCACTCACACAATTATTATTATTATATGAGCACTTGTTTTTTCAATTGCAGGTACAACAATTTGTTGTTGAAGTTAATTTTATAAGATTAAAAAAATTGTCGAGCATCGCGGAAATGTCATTCGCAAGTGGGAGGAAGTCAGTTCCAAAAACTAATGCATGATCATACATCACAGCTAGTTTTTTTTTCTTTTTTTTATTGGTAAATTAAAATTTTATTAAAAATATAAAATTACAAGGTCAAGGAAAAAGAATGCTTCAAGAGAGATTCAAAAAGTATAAATACCTCTACTATTATTACTCATATCTATTTAATTGATTCGTCTCACGAAATTTTTTAAGGAATTATTTGAGATGATCTAAATAAATATATGAGAGGGTAATTTATATGAAAATTAGGCCGAGCTGGATAAATTGGGCCAAGCTAAAGTGATGGGCCAGTTTGGGCCGCACTGCGAAGGGCTGAGTAAAAAGGCCGTCTAAGTGTCACGACCCAAACCCGGTCCTATGGGTTTAGCATGAATCGCCAAGAATCCGAGATTACCAAGGCCTACTTAACAAGAATACAAAGAAACAGAAGTTCGTACTGGCGGAAGCCAATACAGTAATTAAATAGTGTCCATTGAGCTGTGACAGTCTGTATGCCAAAAAGATTTTTCATGCATTCATACATTCAACAGTACAGTCTATATCAAAATTTACAGTCATACAGTACAGGGACCTAATCCCTTGATAACAGTACAGTAAAGCAGATAACAGTCTATACAAAACGGTGAGACAGTATAAAAAGGGGGAAATGCTAAAACACCCCTAAGCCATAGTATGGCAACTCAGAACCTCGCAGTGAGGCACAAAGGCTGGCTTGACAAAACTGGAGTCTAACCCACGCTCCTAGCTCCGATCTGGTGGCTGAGCACCTACATATATATATATATATAAACAGTGAGCTAAAGCCCAGTGAATAACATAATGTGTAAAGAGGTTAAGAATGAAATGTCCTTACAGTAATAAAAACGGTTCATTAAACAATATTTCAGTCTTTCAGTCAGAACAGTTATTCATTCATATGTGGTACATCCATTAGTATAGCAATAAACAGTAGGTCTTAACGACCGAACAGTAATGATGGCCATCAGTCAGTAAACAGTAATGGTTCCACGAGGGAACCGACAGAGATCTCTGAATAAAGAATACCAAGAATGAGAGGTGCTAAGGATGCCACAAATGCAGTTGAAATAAAGGACATACATTCATTCCGTAAATAATTACATTTCAAGAAATTGATTCGATGATCAATATTCGCTCAAGATGCTTGATTCGGTTTAGTGTTCAGAAAATCATCATTTGAACATATCTTTACACAGTTGTTACTCACAGAGTTCGGGCTACAATATGCTAGAGCGTGTCTCCCCAGTCGCCAACCCTACACAGTTCACAGGTTGAACACACACTAAGCTACACAGTTGGGAAATATCATAATTTAATCCCTAATTTGCTCTGGTGTGTTCTACATCTATATCCTCATTAAAATGCCTTAAACTAGGCCTAAGAATGCCTAGAATGAGATGAGGATGCAAAAATACACTTAGAAAATATTTTGCAAAGTTTGCTGAAAATAGGAGCCTCGCTCGAGCGAGCCTTCCTTCGCTCGAGCGAGCTTCCAAAATCAAAGGCTTCGCTCGAGCGAACAATCCTTCGCTCGAGCGAACAATCCTTCGCTCGAGCGGTCTGATGAAACAGTAAAAGTACTGGATGCTCGAATTTTACGCTCGAGCCACCAATCCTTCGCTCAAGCGTGGCTTAGAGTAAACGTTGGTCGCTCGAGCGAGGAATCCTTCGCTCGAGCGAAGAAGCCAAATCTGGAATTTCCAGATTTGCCTTCCAAGCTCAAACCAAGCATTCTTTCACTCAAAACTCGACCCCTTGGGCCCAAATTCTGGAAAACACATCTAAACTCAGTGTATAACAAGTTTTAAAGCTCAATTTGTGAATTCAAAGCCCAAGAGTGAGTCAATTGATACCTTTTTCAAACCCATTTTCATAAACATGAAGAAAATGCTAACATGCATGAAATTAAACTATTTCAAAGCTCCAATTCTTGTTCAAATGAACTCATTTCTTTCAAAACAAGTTGAAAACATGGACTCAAGTCTATTTATGAACATGCATGTACAATTTTACCATGAATTCAACTCAAAACTCACCTATTCAAACATGCATGCATGAATTATGCTCTAATTCAACATGTATGAACTAATTCATGACTTAATCTTACAATGATGCATAAACCATGCAAGAACTAACTCAATCACAACAATGAGAAGGTAGAAACCTTACCTAAGTCTTGTAGTTCAAGCCTAGAAGTTCAATTAGGCAATCTATACTTCAAATCCTCTTAAATTCCAAGCACAACCAAGCAATGCAAGCCAATTTCAACAAAATGAACTCAACTCTCTCCTATTTCCTCTCTTTGGTCGGCTAGGCTCTCAATTGTGGCTGAGCAAATGTTTTGGTTAAGTGTACAAAAGGCTCTACAATGATAAGAATAAACAAAAGCCACTCAATGGCAATTTCGTAAATAAGGCGACTTATATGCTTAGCTTATTTTAATCTAATTTAATCATACCTAATCACGTTTTAGATAAATATACCATTAAATCACATAAATTCCAATGATTCCAAAACATAAATCTATTTTCGATTCGGCCGCCGATAAGGCCTTCAATTTGCAGTTTAAACATAAAAACACAAACAGATAATCAAATAATCAACAGATAAAAATGCAACACAATAAACATGCTTAGTCAATTCAGTTTCAATTTTCAATCGGTCCGTTCAGTACTTCAGTTAGTTCAATTATCAGTCATAAGTAGTCCAATTTAGCAGTAATCAGTATGTAATTCAGTGGTTAATCGGTAATCAAAACGAGGGTTGTTACACTAAGTTACTCCGGTCTGAAGAAGTAGCCTTGGTGTTAGACCGGTCACAACCGTGGTAATTAGTTCGGTCACATAAGGCTTATTTCTACTTCGGTTGAGGGATGCGTTGTTCGTTTTTCAGTAATTAGTTCGGTCGTAGCGTATGGAAATCGAGGTGTGCTAAGTCCTTAAGAGGACTTGGCTCTGAAGTTAGTTCGGCTCAACTCTCTTATGGTTAGCTCGGTCTTAGCATGGGAAAGCCGAGGTAAGAGAATGGAAAGTAAGGGCCGAACTAACGTTTACTTCGGTCATATTGGAGTTTGGCCATGGTAAAACCATCTCACTTGGTTCAAGCAGTGAGGGGAGTGTTGAGAGAAGCATTATCTCTCAGGAGTATGAATTTTAGGAGGACTCTACATGGAGGAATAAGAGTCCTACTAAGATTGTGCCACACAGAACCTATAAAAAGCTCACCTACATCACCTATGGGGAGGTAACACAACTTTGTTTTCTGAATACACAGAGCTTTTGTCTATTTGTCAAGCTTACTGACTTAGGCATCGGAGAGGTTTCCGGCACACACCCGCCGGCTAGCTCACGTTTGTGTTTTCAGGTGATAAAGCGACGTCGTACGGAGAAGCGCAGACTTGGTCAACAGGATTATACGAGAAGGTGTATTTCTTTCCCGTACAATTGGCGCCGTTTGTGGGAAGTCAAACAAGAACAAAACCTCTTGATCAAGCTTTTTCTCTCAAACATCAATGGCGAACAATGAAGAGTTACCTCAGTCTGCCATTGACAGACAAACTCCAGATGGGGGTGCAAGGCGCGAAGGCCTACCTTGGTCACTCCCATGGCGAACCTGGAGCCGCAAAGACAGAATTCCAGGAGGGATGCAAGGGGACGAAAGCGGAATAGCAGCCCTCATCCCTCTCGTTCGCAAAGCCCAGAAAGACAAAGGCGCAGGATTGATCCTCAAGCTCTGGAGGATCGTGTCAGGGAACAAGACGAGTTGATTCGTCGGATGGCGGCGGACATGGAATCTCTTAAGCGCCAGGTAAGAGGAAAAGAAGTGACGACAGGAGAGGGGCGCAATAACAAGACGCCCCCTCGCCACTCAGAGGGTCGTAATAGGAATTCTACACCCTCTCAAGCAGAGAACAGAAGCCTCAGGACAGGCGACACGCAATCCAGATCTTCCAGGACTCGTCACTCCAAGTCTGAGAGGACGAGGTCTGAGAGGTCATACACTGAGGGGAGCACATATTGGCCCTCGCACACGCACCAGACAAGGTCTAGACAGACGGAGTTGCCCAGATCGTCCGACCTACGATCCGTGCTAGAAGAGAAGGCACGATGGAAAGAGGACGCCAAGGTGCGCGATCCACACAAAGTTTCAGCCTTACAGCAGTTGGCTCCTCGGACACATGGAAGCGTCGAGGTTGGAATGCCAATACCGCACCCCGCCTACGAACCAACGGACAAGGCATTGGCGAGGCTGCAAACCTCACCATTTGTCCCAGCGATAGAGAATGCACCCCTACCGTCAGGCTTCCTACAGCCCAAATTCACAACATATGAGAGGAAGACGGACCCCTACTCGCACTTGAGCCACTTTCGCCAGGTCATGGCTGTATACCGACGAAACAAGGCCTTGATATGCATCCTATTCCCTTCAAGCCTAGGCGATCTAGGCTTGACTTGGTTTGAGAAGCTCCCAGAAGGCAGTATAGCCTCCTGGGCACAACTGGCGGAGGCATTTGTAACGCGATTCAGAACAAATACTAAAACCCCGGTGGAGATCGACCAGTTACTCTCCATCGACGTGGGTGACAAGGAGACCCTAAGATCATACAACAGTCGCTACTGGGAGACCTTCAACCAGATTGGGGACTGCCCAACCAATCTCACCATTGCGCAATACAAAAGAGGCCTTCCAGTCGGGAACAGACTGAGGGACTCTATCACCATGACGCCGCCCCTCACCATGGAGGCCTTGATGGAGAGAGTGCATCAGCACATCAGGGTAGAAGAAGATGACGCTCGTGCCAAAGCAAAATCTGGCGCGACCACAGCACCAGAGAAGAAGACCTCAGCAAAGGTCAATACGGTAGATCGCCAGAACCGAAACGGACGGGGCAGGCGAGACAACGGCGAGGACCAGGACAAGAGATGGTTGAGAGTCCGCACTGCCATAACCACGGTATTCAAGAAACCAATCTACCGAATTCTTAGTGAGATTCGAGACGAGCCTTTTGTCAAGTGGCCAGCCAAGCTAGGCGAGGCCCAGAAGGACTACGACGACAGGTCACGGTGCACCTTCCACAAAGAAAAGGGGCACCGCACTGAGAATTGCACGCCATTAAGGCAAAGATTCGAAGAGTTGGTGGCAAGAGCCACCGACAAATACATTGAAGGAGGGCACAACAAATTTCAGACCATAATAACCCCAACGGCATGCCGATCGACACCCCACCTCAGGGCATCATCAACGTAATACATGGAGTCTTTGAACCTGAGCGTGTATGTGAGCTCAAAGGTTCAATCAAAAAGGCTGAGCACTTAAGAGAGGTGCTAAGTGCCCAGCCAGTCGTCAAGAAGGGGAAGACAGAGGCCACAAATGTCATGTCTTTTTCGGATAAAGACTTGGCAAGGATTTATTGCCCTCACAACGATGCCTTGGTCGTCACTCTCCGAGTCAAGGATTTTGACGTCAAGCGGATTCTGATTGACCAAGGTAGTTCATGTGAAATCATGTACTATGAAACCTTCAAACAACTAAAGTTGCAAGATAAAGACTTGGCGCCCGCCGTATCTCCCCTTATCGGATTTAACTCCATGCCAGAATGGCCCGTCGGCAAAATTATCCTCCCAGTCAGAGTAGGAAGTGTGACGAAACAAGTAGAGTTCTAGGTATTGAAGGTCCCCTCCACCTACAACATTATCTTGGGCAGAACATGGCTGCATGCCATGCGCTCGGTGGCGTCCTCCTACCACCAAGTGATGCGGTTTCCCAACGACACCGGAATAATAGAAGAAGTATATGGGGATCAGATCATGTCGAAGCAGTGCTTTGTCACAATGAACAGCAGCCGCGCTGCCAAAGGATACGTTCATTTGGTGGAAGAACCTGAGAGTAATGAACTATTCGCAGATGTTGGCAAAGCAGCTAATCAGAAAGTAGTAAAGGACTTGGTGGAGGTCAGAATAGATGAAAAGAACCCGGATAAGTTCTTTTTGCTTGGTTCGTCGTTGTCTAGCACTGAGAGATTGGAGGTCTTGGAATTTCTGACCTCCAACATCGAAGTGTTCGCCTAGACCCCATACGACATGCCAGGCATTGATCCCAACTTCATCTGTCACCAACTCAATGTCCACCCTTCTGCCAGACCAATCATTCAGCGCACCCGCAGATCGGCACACCACCACGCCGAAATAGTGGCAGAAGAAGTAGGAAACCTGCTGGAGGTAGGGGCAATCAGAGAGGTGCACTACCCAAGATGGATCTCCAACACCGTCGTAGTGCCAAAGAAGAATGGCAAGTGGCGTGTTTGCGTCGACTACAAAACGGTCAACAAGGCGTGCCCAAAAGATAGCTTTCCTCTACCAATGATAGATCAACTGGTAGACTTAACAGCAGGGCACAACCGACTTAGTTTTCTGGACGCATACAGAGGCTACCACCAAATCGCCATGCATGAACCAGACCAGGAGGTCACATCCTTCACCACTCCAAGGGAACTCTACTACTACAAAGTCATGCCCTTTGGCCTAAAGAACGCAGGGGCGATGTTCCAGAGAATGGTCACCAAGATGTTTGAACCATTGTTAGGCAGAACAATGGAAGCTTACATCGACGACATGGTGGTCAAGAGCAAGGATGAGAATGACCATCTCAAGGACCTAGGTGAGATGTTCGAGATCCTAAAGAAGCATAAGTTACGCCTCAACGCGTCGAAGTGTGCGTTCGGAGTAGGATCTGGCAAATTCCTAGGCTTCTTGGTGACCAACCGAGGTATAGAAGCAGACCCTTCTTCGATCAAGGCAATACAGGATCTGGAGAGGCCAAACTCAGTGAAAGAAGTGCAGCATCTCACTGGCATGGTGGCTGCGCTCAATCAGTTCATAAGCCGGTCGTCAGATAGACTACGACCATTCTTCCATGCACTAAAGGCTAAGTTTGAGTGGGACGAAGAATGCGACCACGCACTGGAAAGCCTAAAGGGATACATGTCTTCTCCACCACTACTTGTAACACCAATCCCTGGAGAAAAACTCTTCTTATACTTAGCAGTATCGCAGCATGCAATTAGCGCAGTGTTGGTCCGCGCAGAAGGAGTCCAACATCTTCCCATCTACTATGTCAGCAAGACATTACTGGGCGCCGAAACGAGGTACTTGCCACTAGAGAAACTGGCATTGGCCTTGATGATGGCCTCAAGAAAGTTATGGCATTACTTTCATGTCCACACCATAGTTGTTCTCACAGCCTTCCCACTAAAGGCTTTATTTGAAAGAGCAAACTTCTCTGGGCGAATTTTGAAGTGGGCAGTAGAGTTGGGACAATACGACATCAAGTTTCAACCTAGGACCGCAATAAAAGCGCAAGCATTGGCAGATTTTGTCGCAGAATTCACACCAGGTAGTCATCACATCTGTCCAGTCGACCTAACTGAAACAACCGAACTAGGGATGGAAGTTAACGTCGAAATAACGCAATCCCTAGTACTAGTTACTCAGTCAGGCCCCAAGGCAGACCAGAGTAAAGAAAGGAAGGAAGAAACAAACCATGCTACACCAAGTCAGGACTCACCGACAAATAAAGACTTGGTACAAACAGAAAGCAAGGGGCAGACAGCGAGCATGGACTCTGAAGAAAACACCAGCAACATGGAAGATCCCAAGGCATCATCTGATCCCTCCACCTGCTGGAAGTTGTTCGTCGGAGAGATGTGGAAACTTTTCGTGGATGGAATATCCAACCGACATGGAGTAGGACTTGGCATAGTCCTCATCTCTCTAGACGGCCTAGTAGTGGAGCAGGCAATCAACCTTGGCTTCCCAGCATCAAACAACGAAGCGGAGTATGAAGCGCTTCTGGCAGATCTCAAGTTAGCATTCTACATGAAGGCCACCGAGCTAATGGTCTACAGCGACTCGCAACTGGTGGTAAACCAAATATCTGGCGACTACGAGGCAAAGGATGATAGAATGGCCAAGTACCAAGATTTGGTCAGAACAGAGATAAAGAAGTTTGAAGTGGTGAGGATAGAACAAATCGGCAGAGAGAAAAACAGCAGAGCAGACGAACTCGCAAGCTTCGCCTCAATGGCAGATACCTCCATCCCTCACCCACTTCTAATCGACTTCCTGCACAGACCAAGTATTGAAGACCCAGAAGCAGAAGAGGTATGCTGTGCAGAGTTAGGCCCTTCTTGGATGGACCCCATCATATTATTCCTGAAAGACGGCATCTTACCAGAAGAAAAGAAAGAAGCCAACAGAATAAGAGCAAAGTCGCAGCGATTTTGGCTCTCTCCATCCTTGGCATTATACAAAAAGTCGTTCTCAGGACCTTACTTAAAGTGTGTTCACCCTAGCAAAGTGGAAGCGTTCCTGTTTGAAATACATGAGGGCGTATGTGGCAGCCATCAAGGAGGAAGATCATTGGCATATAGAGTGATTTCACAAGGATATTGGTGGCCATACATGCAAGCGGATTCAGAGAAGTATGTTAAAAAGTGCGAAAAGTGTCAAAAATTCGCACACCAAATACACCAACCTGCAAGAGAACTTCTACCTTTAACTAGTCCATGGCCCTTCGCAATGTGGGGATTGGACATAGTAGGCCCACTTCCAACAGCACCAGGCAACAGAAAGTTCTTTCTTGCCGCAACTGACTACTTCACAAAGTGGGTGGAAGCAGAAGCCTTGGCGTCAATCAAAGAGAAAGATATAAAGAAGTTTGTTTGGTAGAATATCATCACTTGATTTGGCATACCAAAGGCATTAATCTCAGACAACGGCACTCAGTTCGACAGCAGAATTTTCAGAGGCTTTTGTGAAGAGTACAAGATAGAGTTCTACAATTCTACACCGGCATATCCCCAAGCGAATGGTCAGGCAGTGGCATCAAACAAGGTAGTTTTGGATGGATTGAAGAAAAGGTTAGAGAGAGCAAAAGGCAAGTGGGCAGAAGAGCTCCCCCATGTTTTATGGGCTTACCGCACCACGCCTCGACGATCAACAGGAGAGACACCATTCTCCTTAGCTTATGGCATGGAAGCAGTCATCCCATTAGAAGTTGGCCTCCTCACAATCCGAAGCGAAAACTTTGATCCAAACTTAAATGCCGAAGCCATAGCATTAGAGCTTGACCTTGCGGAAGAAAGAAGAGATAAAGCATTAGTTCACATCGCCTCTTACCAACAAGAGTTGTGCAGAAAGTATAACAAAACGGTACATCCAAGGCAATTCAAGATCGGAGATTGGGTACTGCGCAAAGTGATGGGAAACACCTTGGTTCCAGGAGATGGCAAGTTGGGACCTAATTGGGAAGGACCTTACAAAGTGGTCGGATTAGCAGGCAAAGGGGCATACTACTTGGAAGATGAGGACGGCAAAGCAATTCTCAGGCCATAGAACACGGCAAATCTCAAGTTGTTTTATTTCTAGCTTTTTTTTTCTTCTTTTTAAGTATGTGTAATTTTTTACTTTCTCAATAAAACAAGTCGATTCTTTCTTAGTATAATTGTTTTCAGTAGAAAGTAGCTTTAGTATGTTAGTAGCATTGTAGACATAGTTGGCCGGAATAACCAACTATGACTCTTCCTAAGCAGGACGTTTTGGTCGGAATAACCAAAACACTTTGTTCTGAGTTGGCTGGAAAAACCAACTTAGAGGTTGGCTGGATTAAACCAACACCCCTCCTAAGCCCAGGATAAGGATCCAGGCTGCAGGACGTTTGGTCGGTATAACCAAACACTTTATTCTAAGTTGGCTGAAAAAACCAACTTAGAGGATGGCTGGATTAAACCAGTTATATCGGCTGAAGAGTGGTTAGCTGGATTAAACCAACACTGGATACTCTTCAGCCGAAGTAGTTATATCGGCTGAAGTGTGGTTGGCTGGATTAAACCAACTCCTTGTGCTCTTCAGCCGAAGTAGTTATATCGGCTGAAGAGTGGTTGGCTGGATTAAACCAACACTGGATACTCTTCAGCTGAAGTAGTTATATCGGCTGAAGCGTGGTTGGCTGGATTAAACCAACTCCTTGTGCTCTTCAGCCGAAGTAGTTATATCGGCTGAAGAGTGGTTGGCTGGATTACACCAACACTGGATACTCTTCAGCCAAAGTAATTATATCGGCTGAAGAGTGGTTGGCTAGTAAGTTAGATAGCTTAAACCGAGATCACAGTTGAGCAAATGAGTTCGGGTAAAATTCATTACAAATGCAAGCATGCTCAAAAAGGAAATAAAACCGAAATAAGAGTTGGAGCACAGAAGAAGACTTTTTCATTAAAGTGAAAAACAAGTACAACTGAGGGGCCGCAGCCCGGTTACAAGTTCAAACACAAGAAAAGAAAGAAAAAAGACGATCAACGGAAGAGTTCATCAATTCCGGCATCAAAGTCATCATCTGTTGGCCGGAGTCCGGTGTCGGCTGGGAGCACGGTTTGAGCTGGGAGCTCGGTTTCAGCTTGAACCTCGGTCTCAGTTGGTTGCGTTCTGTCAATTAGCAGCTCGTCCGTCAGGTCTTTAATGACAGGCTCCAACCGAACTGTTTGATTATTTGGTTGTTCATTAACGGCCGGGGTGAGAGTTGGCTCATTTTCATCAGAATCTTCATCATCATCTTCATCATTGTCAGATCCTTCGAGAAATTGCCTTTGAAGATCGGCAGCGTATTGCGAAAACGAAGCCGGAATGGAGTACCGTGGAGGATTGTAGACCTCGGTGTCGGGCGTACAACCGAGCTTCTCCACCGCACTCCTCCAGCCACATTTGAAGAATAAATCCTTGGCTGTGTTGCACTGGAGGGTGTATGCGTCTTCGGCCCTCTTAAAGCCTTGTTTTTCGGCTTTCTTGATGCCCTCCTTCAATTGGGTTATCTCGGTGTCTTTTTTCTTTTCCATCTTTTCCAAAAGACGCAGGTATTTGTCTTTTGCCTCGTTGGCAACCTTCTGCTTTTCGGCCTCAACCGAATTAGCAAGCTCGGTCAGCTGACCGTTCTCGGACCGGAGTTCGGCGAGTTGTTTTCTTGCCTCCTCCAGTTCGGCCGTTTTTGTTTCGGCCTCTGCCATGGCCTCCCTGGTACTTCTCCTGAGTTCCATGACCCTTCTGTGTGTAACTTGGTTTTTCTGGATGGCTTGCAAGGGAGTAGCAAATTTGCCTTTAGCCGGACTGAAAGTTGGAAAAAATTACATAGAAGGTAGAAAGTTATTTACCAGGATCATGGATTTGGTTGAAGACCGAATGGAATTCAGTTCGATGTTAAGTTGCTTGTAGTGGTGCTCCATATCTTTTGGAAGGCACACACACTTTTGGCTAGATTAAAAGCCATGAGGTGGTCCTTCTCTGTGACAACCGAATCAGAAGCAGTGATATCTCGGTTGTTGAAAGTGAGATTAGGAGCCCATTTGGAGGAGGAGGCAGTTCGGTCGGACTGCTCCGGTTGGAGGCTTTGCTGAGGGCTTGGAGGAGGGCTGGGTGGCAGAACAGTCTCGTCCTCATCAACAAGTCGTGGCTCGGTTTGGCTAGTCCGGGCACGCTTGTTTCGACGAGAGGAAGATGGCTATTGGGATGGAAGGGCCACCACGGCCTCAGTGGTCTGGCCGGCTTGTGGTACTTCGGCGGGGTTTGTTGCGGTCAGTAATGCCTTCAGTCGGTTTCTTTTTTCCATTTCTTGTTCGGCTGTGAGAGGTATTAGGTTGATTTCGGGCAAGGAGGGGTCCAGTTGCGGTGCTTCCTCAAGAAGAAAGTCACCACCTCGCTTTTTCAACAGATCGGTATGTCGGTTCGAAGTTTAGCAATTTAGCCCAACTTCTTTCCTTAACCCGTAGTGCGGCGCGCAGAATACCTAAGTTGGGGTAGCCGTAATTCGATAGAAGATGGGCCTTATCTGCAAAAGAAAACAACTGTTAGTCCGGTTCAGAATGAAAACCGAATTAAAAGAAAAAGATGAATTGAAACTGAAGTATGTATACCGGGTTCTCCTTTTTTCCAATTTATTCTTCGGCCAGGAATCTGGGCTTGATGGTCCTCAAAGTTCCCAGACACCCAGAAGAAATCATCATCATTTAAGTCTTTGTCCAGTGTATCCTTAATTATTTTCTCTCGACCACGGCGTATTCTCAAATAATAGCACCAGCCGTCGTCTTTGGATCCTATGGAGTATTGGTGAAATATTTCAGCTAAGCCTAGGTTGAGACCTGCTTGGCGGTTCAGTTCGGCTATTCCCATTATGATTCGGTAAGTGTTGGTGGAGAATTGGGTTGGGCATAGTCTGGTTTGCCTAAGAAACTCACAGATTAGTGGTTGGACTGGAAATCGTAGTCCGGTTTCTGTTATTGACTGAATGGTAAAGGGGACAAAGCCTTCGTTGCCCCATGGGTCAACGTCTTGTTCGGCTAGGGTAAGGTTGACATCGACAGGAATATTGTAATCCTTGCGGAATTCGGCTAAGCCTCTTGGGGTTTCTACTAAAAACCTATACTTCCCCATTTATTGTATAAATTAAGATTAAGTTACTTCGGTTGAAGAAGTTGTGCTCAGAAGCTCGGTCGAGCCTTCAAAGAGAATGGCCTGGGCAACCTAAAGTCTACAAAGTGGAAGAACAAAGGGGTTAAGCACAGATCATTGACCGTGCTACAAAAACAAAGCAAGAAAAGGAAGCCTAACTTCGGCTACATAGGGTGCTAACAGGATCTATCTCGGTTTCAACAAGGTGCTTGTTATCTCGGCTCGGCAAGACATTTTGGTTATCTCGGTTCTACCTATGGGTTTTGTTACTCCGGTTGGGCATCAAGGGGCAGCTTTTTGAGTTAGGTGTAGAAACCGAAAAAGCTGGTTTAGCCCCGAAGGCTTAGCTTGGTCGAGGGCCGAGATTTCTAGTTCGGTACGTTTTTATTTCGGCTAATGTGAATCAGTTGGTGACCTATTGAAACTAGTGTTATATGCACAAGTTGTAGTTCGGTTTTAGTCTGCTTGAATCTACATACAGCACAAACCGTGTCCTATTTCGGTTGAGGCATGTTTAAAGATCGAAATGGTGTTCAACTAGCTATTTCTTGAAAATCATGAGGTTCTTGTAAAGTTTTTTTCAGAAAGTGCAAGAAAGAAGCAACAATATGTTTTGCAAAAACACCAGACAAACTACAACAGATTAAACGAAAACAGAAAAAGGAAAAACAAAAACAAATTCATGATGCTTACCTGGTAGAGAGAAAGAAGAACAAGATTGAAGCAAATGGGAGCAACACACAAGTTTCACAGTTGCAAACGTTGAAAAGCAGTGGAGCAAGAGAGTGAATAGTAGAGTGTATGATTCAAAGTGAAGTGAAAGGTTTTTGTTTTGGTAGAAAGGAAAAAGGCGGGAACTGTTCAAAACTTACGAAGTACGAGGGCGGCGCGACAGCTAGGATTAACCAATAAAAGGCTGCTACGTGTCACTGGAAAGGGAAGCGTTTTAGCTGCTGCAATTGAAAAGACGTTTTGACCGGACGTGCGCAGCTCGGCTTGAGTGTAGCTCGGCTGGAAAAGCAAGTGTTTTAGCTCGGCTGGAGTGGCTAATGGGTTTTTTTAGCTCGGCTGGAGAGGTTAAAACTATAGCTCGGCTTATAGACAGGTAATCCCTATCATGCTTTGCAGATGGAATTAAGGGGCAATTGAGAGGGTAATTTATATGAAAATTAGGCCGAGCTGGATAAATTGGGCCAAGCTAAAGTGATGGGCCAGTTTGGGCCGCACTGCGAAGGGCTGAGTAAAAAGGCCGTTTAAGTTACTCCGGTCTGAAGAAGTAGCCTTGGTGTTAGACCGGTCACAACCGTGGTAATTAGTTCGGTCACATAAGGCTTATTTCTACTTCGGTTGAGGGATGCGTTGTTCGGTCTTCAGTAATTAGTTCGGTCATAGCGTATGGAAATCGAGGTGTGCTAAGTCCTTAAGAGGACTTGGCTCTGAAGTTAGTTCGGCTCAACTCTCTTATGGTTAGCTTGGTCTTAGCATGGGAAAGCCGAGGTAAGAGAATGGAAAGTAAGGGCCGAACTAACGTTTACTTCGGTCATATTGGAGTTTGGCCATAGTAAAACCATCTCACTTGGTTCAAGCAGTGAGGGGGGTGTTGAGAGAAGCATTATCTCTCAGGAGTATGAATTCTAGGAGGACTCTACATGGAGGAATAAGAGTCCTACTAAGATTGTGCCACACGGAACCTATAAAAAGCTCACCTACATCACCTATGGGGAGGTAACACAACTTTGTTTTCTGAATACACAGAGCTTTTGTCTATTTGTCAAGCTTACTGACTTAGGCATAGGAGAGGTTTCCGGCACACACCCGCCAGCTAGCTCACGTTTATGTTTTCAGGTGATAAAGCGACATCGTACAGAGAAGCGCAGACTTGGTCAACAGGATTATACGAGAAGGTGTATTTGTTTCCCGTACAGTATACTTTTTAACTTTTTATGAAATATGGGTTGAATTTGGGTTAAGGTTGAAGTGATGTGTTAAAGAAGTAATGTGATTTAAATAAGGTGATGTGATTTAAATATAATAGTAACTTTTTGACTTTTTGAACGAAAAAGATGAAGAAGATGTTAACTACATCCAAAAGTTTTGAAACCCTTAAACCCTTTAGGTCATGTTTGATTCACAAGATTAATAGTGAGGTATTAATAATCTTATTAAATTAGTGTGATATTCACTATTCAATTGAATTAATAGGATAAATTATCAATTGGATTAATAATCTCATCCCTACCTCATTACTAATAATCCTACAAATTTATTGAATTAATTATCCAATAGATTAATAATCCCAAATCAAAATATTAAAACAAATATTAAATAATTAAACTCACAAATTAATAATTTCAATCCCATATTTTATTGGGCAAATTACACTAATAGTCCTTATAGTTTGGAACTTGTGTCACTTTAGTCCCTGACTTTTCAATTGTGACACATTTGACCCTGAATTTTGAATCTTGTTCCAAATAAAGACAATTGAACATACCATTGCTTAATTTCAAGGGCAAAATCGTCAATTTGATAAAATATAAACTAATTTGACAAAAATAAATGTCAAAAAAATATTTTAAAATTTTTTAAAAATTATTTCTACCCACCAAAAATAAAATTATATAAAATTAATAAAAAATTCATAAAAATTACATGATTAATTTTTAAAAATTAATTTTACATGATCATCATCCAAATACATAATAAAAATTAATTTGGTAAAAATAAAATGAATGTCTAAAAGATTTATCAATTTTATATAATTTTATCTTTAGTAGCTAGAAATAATTTTTAAAAATTCAAAAATAATTTTTTAACATTTATTTTTGTCAAATTAATCTATATTTTATTAAATTGACGATTTTACCCTTAAAAATCCAATAATATCTATAATTGTCTTTATTTGAAACAAGATTCAAAATTCAAGATTAAATGTGTCACAATTGAAAAGTCAGAGATCAAAATGACACAAGTCCCAAATTATAGGGACCATTAATGTAATTCAGCCTAGTTTATTCTATCCAATCAAACATGCCGTTAGGTCCCGACGGCACTGTCCCCCACGCCTAGCGGCAACTCCCGACAATGCTACGTAGCTCAAATTTTGTGGCTCAAAAGTGGCTCAAATGGTCAAAACGACGTTGTTTTGAGTACAGAACAACATAAAAATGGCCAAAACGACGTCGTTTTGGCCATTTGAGCCACTTTTGAGCCACAAAATTTGAGCTACAAGACATTTTCCCGGCAACTCCCACGCCTTGAACGTATTCCTGCACGTAACAAAGCACACAATTTCCTCGACATTGTCCAGTCACCCACGCGTTCGCTGCAGACGATAACCACGTGTTGTCCTTCATCAATACATCACAGCTATATGTTGAACGAACTTCATAAACACTCTGCACATTCCTTATGCATTTTATTAAAAATAATAATAATAATATAATAAGAATTGATTGGGAGCTCGAAATTTGGTGTTCCGAGTGTTCCAAAATCACGAAACGATGTCGTTTCGTGGTTTTCATTTTTTTTTTTTTTAGCAAAGAACGAAGAAGAAGACGGAGGAGGAGGAGGGGGAAGGGGACTAGAGGGGGCCTAAAAAATGGAGGAAGAAGACGGAGGAAGAAGACGAGTAGAGGCGGAGGCAACGAGCAGAGGCGGTGATCGGCGACGGAGGCGGAGGCATGGTGATCGGCGGAGGCGGAGGTGCGGCGATCGACAATCTGCTTCCCCTCTCTCTCTCTTTCTCTCCCTCTCCCTCTCTTTCTCTCTTTCTCTTTCTCTCCCTCTCCTCTTCTCACTGCGTCAGAAATAGAGGGAAAAAAAAAAATTTAAATTGTGAAACGACGTTGTTTCACAAATTTGGGGCATTCGGGGCCAACAATTTCGAGGCACAAAACATTTTCCTAATATAATTTTAAATTTAAATTTAAATTTTAAAATAATATCACTTTTGATTTAAATATCGATTTTTGATAAAATTTGTATTTTTAAAATTCTCTTATTAAGATCTATTAAATAAGATTCATAATGATTATGAAATTTTTTAAAAATATATATTATTATTATTACCATCGAAATTGATGTAAACAGTATCATGTTACTCTAATTCACAGTAATATATTGCTCTGGCAATATTGTCAAAGAAAAAAAATATTTTTTAATTTATCCTTACTTAATTATGCATTTCCTCTTTAAGAGTTTATGAAGCAAAATAAATTAGATTGTCATTTTCACTAAATAAGTGTTCAATAGAAGAATTTTGACTAAATTCTCTATTTTTAAAGTTATAACTAAAGCAAAAAAAAAAAAAATTATAATTAAACATAACATAAAATATAATTAAAGAATTTATAAGTTATAACTAAAATCATATTATTTGATCGTAACTATGAATATGACATAATTGGTTAGACTTTTTAATAAATCAAATGTCATTAGCAAGCGTGACAGCATGATTTGCATATTTTCTCGGTCTACATTATTATTTTATAATAATAGAAATGATTTATCAGCAATCATGATATTAAAATCTTATTAAATTTGAATTGAACAAAAATATTATGAGCAATGCTAGGCTTCAGGAAAATATTTCAGGAAAAGCTTCAGGAAAATAGAGGAGGCGGAGGAGGAACTGAAGGGGGCCATCAAAATGGAAGGAGGCGGAGGCGGGGCTGGGCAGACGACCGGGGCTGGGCAGAGGCGGAGGCGTGCGATGGCGGGGCTGGGCAGACGACCGGGGTTGGGTAGATGACCGCCGGTGGCTGCGACGATCGGCCTCCTCCTCCTCCATTTTCCTGAAGCTTTTCCTGAAAATTTTTCCTGAAGCCTAGCATTTTTGAAATATTATTAGCGCGTCGGAAGGCATGTCTCGTGATTTCTGATCAAAATAAATAAATAAAATATGAAAACTTGATGCGCATATTCTTTCTATCTACATTGTTATATGATAATAGAACGGAAGGATGGACTAGAGAGTTGCTAAGGAGCACCGTAATCCCTAAGGCCCATTTGTTTTGGAAGGTAGAGAGGGATTAGATTAAGATAGAGGTGAAATCTATTAATATTGTATTTATTTACAAGTTTGAGGAGGGGATTCATAAACCTCTGACTTAAGATAGGCCTTGGCTGTTGGAATTGATAGTCTGGCTAAAAATTTGGCATTGGACAATTAATCCGTTGGTATTAGGGACATGTAATTGCCTTGGCTCATCAACAGCAGCAGTTTTCATGTCAACCCCTGCAGTTTTGATGTTGACCATTTTCTTTCTTTTCTTCTCTATCTTGACTGCTATATGTTCTTGGTGTCTGTCACGACCCACACCCGCCCCTAGAAGGTTGGCGTCGTAACCGGCCAGTAATCCTGGGATTACCACAGGCCTTCCTGTACATAACATATTTAATCGGGGCTCGCGGAAGCGAAAACAATTAATCATAGTCCAAAGAGCTGTGCCTTAATATGAACATACATTTACATGTCAAAACTGTTAATTTACCCACTTACATACATAACATGTCTCAAAAGATCATACATCCATCATACATATGTTTTAGGCTCATGCCACATCTACAATCAAAACGTAACTCATACGGCCTTCCCGGCCTAGCCCCAACTCGGAGGCACACAAAACTTTGGTGGCTTCAACACTATGGCTCGATGTAAAACCCGGCCTAGGCTTGACTTCCAGAATGTTCACCTATAAATACAAATATACAGGGGTGAGCTAAAGCCCAGCAAGTAACGTTAATGTAAAGGGGTTGGTGAACGAACTCCAACATTTCATATATATCCATAAAACGTATCATTCATAAACATAATCATAATCATCTCATAAGAACATACATAATGGCATACTCCATAGAACATAACATAACATGACATTTGTCGTCCAACGACTAGAATAACCGGTCCCGGACACCGATTAAACACATACCGAGATCTCGTAAACTGGTCATGGGCTTGTCCTTCCATGCCGTCCCCCATGACTCAAGCGCATGGGCCCACATGTTCTCGCCCCCATGACTAAACTATCTATGGATGCCATACTAGATTCGCAAAAGGACATTCGTTCACAGAAAATATTATTTCAAAACCATATCATATCATATCACTTTGAAACGTAAGTCATAATAACATATCTTTACAGAAATGTTACTTACAGTGGGTTTCCAAAACCGGTAGCACGGTCTTCGCCTCTTGGCCTGCAATTAATAACATTACACATATTTCCTTAACATATATCATCATCAATTCACATAATTCATGTCATTCCCTTCTCTTCTTTGCATTCTTTCATGTTCAATTCATGTTCATCAATTGCTAAATGCTTCATAATCTCATTATCTTAACTTAAATAGGGCTTAAACATGTTTAAAATGCCATGAGGATGTCAAAATGTGCCTTAGAACACTTAGGCAAAATTTCAGGAATTTAGGTCCTCGCTCGAGCTAAGCTTTCTTCGCTCGAGCGAGCATGCAAAGATGTGAGTGGTCGCTCGAGCGCACATTCCCTCGCTCGAGTGATCTGTAAATTCTGCAAAACTTCTGGGAGCATGAAATTTACACTCGAGCGAGCTCTTGGTTGCTCGAGCGGAGAGCACGATCTCAGAGTGGTTGCTCGAGCGAGCTCTCCTTCGCTCGAGCGAGCCTGAAAAATCTGGAATTTCCAGATTGCATCCTCAAGCACAAAATCAACATTCAACCTTCACAAACTCATTTTCTGGGCATGCAACTTTGAAAATCACTTAAGGACTCATGAAACCACATGTTTAAAACATCTTTTCAAGAAACCATGGCTCAAAGACTTGTTAAAACTCACATGCATCATACCCATGGACTAAGATGAAAATCCATAAACTTGCACATTAAAGCTTCTTTTCTTACATCCATGGAGGTTTTACCTCAATCATGCTAAATCATCATGACTTCATGCCATGTATGCACAAATTACACATAAATTCTCTTCCATTCCTTTTTGCTTACCATGAAACTATGGATGATCAACCTTAATTCACAACCTTAGGAGAAGATTATTACCTTGGAAGAAGATTAACTTGATTTCCCCTCTTTTTCCTCTTCCTTTCCCCTGCTTCTCTCTCTCACGATTTTCTCCATTCTCTCTCTCAGATGTTTTCTTTCTTCTTGTTGAGTCAAAATGAGTCAACAATCTCTATTCTATATCATATCTATAAATTGTGCCATAACTTAAGCCAAACAAGGCCCTTACATTATAACCAACAATTGTGCCAATAACTTGAGCCAAACGAGGCCTAACGAATCAGACGAAATTTAGTCTTCAATTAAATATCCCAATTGGTTCTAAAAATTCCAGGTACCCCATAGGCGTGTTCAATTTCATTTTCTGAACCCATTATAGTTGTCAATTTCAGTCCCGAAGTTGTAATTCCATCAGATATTTTTCTAATCCAACAGAGAATCCTCAATTAAATCATATAATCACATAATTAATTACGAATAATTACACCCTACGTGTTGGGGTCATTACAGTGTCGTCCCTCACTATAATGGGTGTCAACCCTCAGCTACTGGAAGGCTTAAACTTTGTTCTCTATGTTTTGGTGTCGACCCATCATGTTCTTGGTGTCATTTCTTTGTTGCTGAACAACCAAAACTTTGCTTACTGTTATTAGATTTTTTGGGGACTATTTTTTGGGATTCATTAATATTAAATTAAAAAAAAAAAGAGAGAGAGAGGGAGAAAATAACATTGAATAAATTTTTTTTTTTGATATTTGGATTCTTTAATATTTAAAAAAAAAAGAATAATAATATTGAGTAAAAATTTATTTATTCTTTGGTTGATATAAGTCCAAATTTGATAATAATGCAAAGGATATTTGTGAAATTTTACACGGTTAATCCTACACCTATCTCTCAAAACAAACATAAACTATTACTAGTCCACTAGTTGTTAAGCAAACACAATTTTTTTTAATCCCCTTACTAACAGTCCCATTACTAATAGTCCTGTAACAACCCTCACTTCATCTTAGTCATGCTCTCATGCATTTATATGATTTTGTCTTGTTAAGCTTGCATTTCAAATTTTGTCTTTGTTTTGCTTAAGTGTTACTGCATGCTTTGTTCCTTGCTTGGTGTGAGTTTAGCCGAGGTCATCCTAAGCCTGGGTCGCACCTTTGAATCTCTTATACCTAGGACTATCTTGGAATCTTTTGGTTAACCTCCACTCGCACCTTGGCATATTGGCCGAGATGTTACCCTTACACCTAGTGATCTTGTTCCTAGATTGGTATGACCTAGACCGAGGTGTGGCACATCTAGGCCGAGGTGTGGCACAGTTGAGTCAAGTGTTGTCCTTCCTAGCCGAGATCATTGAGACCTTACTTGCCGAAGCTTTGTCCTTAGCCGAGATCATTACCTGCCGGAATGCCTATGCCATCTTGCTTGTTGAACATACGTTGTCATAGTCATGTCTTTTCACTCAGTCACCTTTTTGAGAAGAGCTAACCAACCGATGCCACGTGTCCCAGCAGAGGGTTAAGTCAGTGAGCTGTTGAGAAACACATCATTTTGTATCATATCCTTGTCTTTTAGAGAGAGAGGCTCTAGGAAAAAGAAGGAGGAGTTCTTAGAGAGGGAATAGATTTCCAAGCTTGATCTTCACACCTTGAGCCGTTAGATTCGTGTCTTGAGGTTAGAATCTTGATCTACTCTTGTCGTTCTTATTGTTCATCTAGCTGCATTGCATGATCGAGCACGATTTGTAAGCCATGCATTGATTTAAAGTTTGGTTTTAGAAAGAGAAAGTGATATTCATGTGTTCTTGAATAAAAGCCTTGTTTGATCCGAAAGCTTGCATCAAGATTCATGTTTTTGTGTTTATCTTCATAAGATCTTCAAGTATGGGTACCCAAGTCCATGTTTTCGAACTCATCTCATGAAATCCTAGATTTTGTAATAACAAGTTGTGATTGAGCATTCATGTTTTTCATGTTCTTCATGTTCATGTTCTTTATGTTCTTCAGCAGAGGGAAACCCAGGTTTTCCCGACTTCATTTTCTTGAAATTGGCTATCGGGACCACACCTCGGCAAGGAGGTGAGGGACCTCGGCCAAGACCTGGTTAGTACCTATTATGTTTTCCCGAGATGAGAAACAGTGTTCTGTTTTGGTCCGACTTAGTTTTGAAGGAATGCCGAGATCATTTGCATTCATATAAAGCTTATTTGAGAGTGCATTCAATAGACTTTGCCATGTGTTTGTAGGACTTGGACTCTTTCTTTGACCCCGACGTTTGAAGAACTAAGTGAGTGGCATTTTTAATAAAACTATGTTATGACATTTGATAAAGCTTTGCCTTGCTTGTTTTGGAAAAGTATTTGTTAAGCATGAATGACTATTCCTATTTTGTGTATCAAGTATTAGCTTTGGTTTTGATAACATTCTTGACAAGTCCGTACGTGCTAAGGGACTATAAGCATTTGTAGCACAAGTCCGTACGTGCTAAGAGACTATAAGCATTTGTAGCACAAGTCCGTACGTGCTAGGAGACTCTAAACTTTTGTAGCACCTTTGATTATGTCATCCCTTGTATTATTGATGTTAGTAAGCATCCCTTGAAGATTTGAAAGACTTGATAGATGGATTTGGTTCATCCCTTGATTTTGTATAAGTTATGCTATGTATTGTTTAGAAAAGAGATCTTGAATATCATTCATGCAAAACCTTTATTACTGGTATCATTCACTGAGTATCCAAGCTCACCCTCTTTTATATATATGTAGGTGATGAGCAAGAAGGCGGCGACGCCTAGATGATTGTTTGCAAGATGTTTTGGATTCATGTTTTGTAGCATCTTGAAGATTATGTTTCTTGGCTTATAGTTATTTTTTTTGTATATGTCGGCTTGAGAAACCTTTTGATCAAGATGTATTTTGTATTTTATTTTATTGTATCCAAGTTGTAAACTATATTGAGATGTATGTCATTTCATTCAATCTATGCACAGCTCTTATGGATTAATTAGATTTAAATTTATTACTTCCGCACGTGTAAGCCCCATATGTATACTCTGATTGTGTGTGAATCTTTGCAAGTTGGCCTATGGTAATCTCGGATTACTGGCCATCACGGCACCATTCTACTAGGGGCGGAATGGGGTCGTGACAAGTCCTTTCACTAGGGGTGTAAATTTGTTCTGGCCCAGCCCATGTCGGGCCTCACGAGTCATGCCAAAATTTACGGGCCAAAAAATTAGGCCTAAGCCTTGGCCCAAGGGTATTCGGGCCTTGGGTAGGCTAGTGGGCCTGACCTTGGGCTTGGGCCAGACTTGGGCGGGCCTAACCATTTTTTTTTAAAAAAAATTTTCTACCAAATTTTTATTATTTTGTACTAAAAAAAACACAAGACGGCCGGGGCCTTAAGTGGGTCGATGGACTGGCAAGCGGCCGGGCCCATGAGCCCATGGATTGGACTTCAAAATGATGGCCCAGACCCTATCCCAGGGTTTCGGGCCAGGGCTTAAATGGGCTAGGCCCACCCCAGGCCGCGAGCCATTTTTACACTCCTACCTTTCACTAACAATCCTCTCCATTCTACCTTTAAAAACAAACGGACCCTAAGGCCATGGCTGTTTTGTGGCTTGAGTGGCCAGATTGGACTATCATGGCTGTGGATCCCACCCATAACATGTTTGGTAGTGAAATGAGAGGGTAGATTGATAGTCCGAGTGGCTTAATAATCCTACTCAGTAGAGGGATTAACTTGGCTGGGTTTTGGGTGAGATTAAAAAAATAGTGAGGGAATTGAGTCTATTTTATATAAAAAATTTATTTTATTTTTGTTTTAACACTCTCATCACTAACCATCTCTCATGCTATCATCAAAACAAGCACACTTTTACTTAATTCTCTCACTAACAATCTCTACATTAACAATCTCTTTACTATCATCTCGCAAAAAATCTAATCTAACCTAATTCGCCAAACAAACATAA
The DNA here is from genome assembly GCA_025200525.1 of Camellia lanceoleosa. Classification (NCBI taxonomy): domain Eukaryota; kingdom Viridiplantae; phylum Streptophyta; class Magnoliopsida; order Ericales; family Theaceae; genus Camellia; species Camellia lanceoleosa. The sequence goes on along the minus strand of CM045760.1, from coordinate 162,647,225 downwards.
CCTAAAGTCTTAAAAAAAAATCATTAAATATGGTAGTATTAATTAATTATAAACATTGTTAAATGAGTAAATTACACTAACGGTCCCCATAGTTTGGACCTTGTATCACTTTGATTCTTAATTTTTCAATTGTGACACATTTGATTCTGAATTTTGAATTTTGTTCAAAACAAGGATAATTGAAGATACCATTACTTAATTTCAAGGGCAAAGTCGACAATTTAATAAAATATAAACTAATTTGATAAAAATAAATGTCAAAAAATATTTTTCAATTTTTAAAAATTATTTCTACCCACTAAAGATAAAATTATGTAAAATTGAAAATTTTTTTAGACATTTATTTTTTTTACTAAATTAATTTTTATTATGTGTTTGGATGATGATCATGTAATGAGTGGTTGTTAGACTTTTAATGTGTAATCGATATATTTAATATATGAAATATTTTTAATTTTGAATTTTTTGATTTAATGGATTGGTTTAATAACGATATTAAAGTTGTCGTCATATTTAATTTTTGAAAAAATAGAAATTAATTTAATAATTTAATTTGATATAATTAATATATGAAATGTTTTTAGTTTTAAATTTTTTGATTTAATGGATTGGTTTAATAATGATATCAAAGTTGTCACCATATTTGACTTTTAAAAAAATAGAAATTAATTTAATGAAAATAAAAACAATCACCCATTACATAATCATCATCTAAACACATAATAAAAATTAATTTGGTAAAAAAATAAATTTCTAAAAGATTTATCAGTTTTACATAATTTTATCTTTGATTGGTAAAAATTATTTTTAAAAATTCAAAAATATTTTTTTGACATTTATTTTTGTCAAATTAGTTTACATTTTATTAAATTGACGACTTTATCTTGAAATTGAGTAATGGTATCTTTAATTGTCCTTCTTTAGAATAAGATTAAAAATTCAAGGTCAAATGTGTCACAATTAAAAAGTCAAAATTAAAGTGACACAAATCTCAAACTATAGGAATTGTTAATATAATTCGCCATTATTAAATAACATACTCGTCTCCTAGATTTTTTTATTATAAAAATTTAAGATTATTAAAAAAAAATTTAAAATTTTTTCCATAACATTTCGTTCGAATCTAACAATTAATTTTCGTTAATCAAATAATAATAATTAAATAATTTTATATATTTTTATTATAAAAGTAATTCTATATTCTTATCCAATCATATATCTCACTCTAACCAAAAAAAAAAAAAAATAATATACATATATATATATATAAACAAATAGATATACAATCCTTTTTAATTCTAATCACGATTTCATTATATTCAATAGAGAAACTTCTCCCCCGATTAAGGCTACAAATGAGTCGAGTCGAGTCGAGTTTTACTGAGCTTGTGCTTGGCTCGATAAGTAATTGGGTTCGAATTAAGTTTGGCTCGTTAATATTAATAAAATTCGAGTTTGACTCGATTCGGTTATGCTCGATAAGATTATTTTTAATATTATTTAAATAAAAAATATTATTTTTATTATTTAATATATAAATAATGTATTTATTATATAATTTAAATAAACATAAATGAGTCGAGTTTATTCGAACTCGAGTTCGGCTCATTCAGTAAACGAGCCAAGTCAAACCCTTAATGAACCGAGTCAAGCCTGTTTGTGAATAACTATTCATTTGTAGCCCTATCTCCAATCCTACCAAGGATTGCCTAGATGATATTGTTTTGGGTTGTTCGGCTAATAATAGATATCACTTTTACTATTTGTTTCAATTTTTTTTTTTCTGTGTTTGAAAAAAAAAAATCAAACTAATTCTATAGCTATAACCTGATGATTTCATCATTTTTATTATGTATTGTACTTTTAAAAATGTACATTCATCCGTTCTTTTTAAAACAAGCATGATTTAATAATATAGCCACATTTATTGAATCATTTTATTTTTTGAATGAATAATATATACATAAAAAATTAAAAATAAAAACAAAACGAATTATTGAAATAGGACCATATGGAATCTTATAACCCAAATTTGCACCATGCAATCGTTAGTACAACTAGAGAAGCATTTTCCCATCTTTAAAAACAAAAAATAGAGAAGCTTTTCCCATAATCCCCTCTAAATTAATAACGCAGCCGAACATAGCAGAGTTATACCTGCCCGGGATAAAATTTCGTCAATAAAAAATTTGTATTTGACCGGTCTAGCATAAAGCCTGGAACTTGTCAATAACCAAACCTCAAAAAATAAATAAACAAACGGTGAATTCCACTCACCGTCCTTGAGATTTGTATTATTTTAATTTTTAATTTTTTAATTATGATATATTTAATTTTAAGTTTTGAATTTTATTTTAAATAAGAGCAATCGAATATATCATTATTCAATTTTAAAGATAAAATTATTAATTTAATAAAATATAAATTAATTTGATTAAAATAAATGTCAAAAAAATATTTTTAAATTTTTAAAAATTATTTCTACACACTAAATAAAATTATGTAAAATTGATAGATCTTTTATATATTTATTTATTTTTATTAAATTAATTTTTATTATGTATTTGGATGATGATTGTGTAATAGGTGATTGTTAAGTTTTTAATGTGTAATTGATATATTTAATATATTTAATGTTTTTAGTTTTGAATTTTTGATTTAATGGATTAGTTTAATAATTATATCAAAGTTATCGTCATATTTGACTTTTGAAAAAATAAAAACTAATTTAATGAAAATAAAAATAACCACCTACATTATCATCATCCAAATACATAATAAAAATTAATTTAGTAAAAAAATAAATAAATGTGTAAAAGATTTATCAATTTTAAATAATTTTATCTTTGAGGGGTAGCATTAATTTTTTAAAATTTAAAAATATTTTTTTGATATTTATTTTTGTCAAATTAATTTATATTTTATCAAATTGACGACTTTGCCCTTGAAATTGAACAACGGTATATTCAATTGTCGTTATTTGAAACAAAATTTAAAATTCATAGTCAAATATGTCACAATTAAAAAATTAAAAATTAAAGTGACATAAGTCCTAAACCATAAAGACCTTTTTATAATTCGCCCATAAACAAAGACTAAAGCAAATTAAAACAAATATAATAGAGACTAAAGCAAGGTTTAAATATAATATAAAGTATAGAGATATCAACTGTAATTTAGTCTCTCTCTTTATGTGTGTGTGTATATATATATGGATTTAGTTTTTCTCTAATCCACACTATTTAAATTGGAGTGTCTAATTTGATTTATTTGGCTTATTTATTTATTTTTTTATCTAAACCATTTAGTATTTAGTGCATATTGAAATAGATTACTCAAGTTTTTTTTTCTTTTTTTACTTTACTCAAAAAGTTAAGTTGTGTTTAAAATTAGACAGAAAATATCGTAATAACTGCTACATAACATAAAAAATATATTATATTAAAGTTTAAGTTTATGTCATAAGTGTAAATTATATATAATTAAATATTTTTATATTACGTGATTGTTAATGTATTATTTTCTGTCATACTTTGAATGGAAATTAATTTTAGGAATAAAGTGAGAAAAAATTGAAACATTAAATAAAACATGAAAAAAAAAAAAAATTTAACGATCAAAATAAGAAAGTGATCAAATATAAAGAGACATAGGATAATTTATATAACTATAGATAGGGCTTGGGTTCTCTCTAATTGGGTTCTAGAGGGTGCTGTTGGACTTTTGTAGGCTTACCATAGAGACCGCAAAAAATAATTCAAACCGTTAATATGTAGAACTCGTCAACTATTTTATCTTCGTAAAAAATTATATTAATTGAATATCAATAATTACTTGATCAAATCACATTTGTATTAACAATTTATTTTTAAAATTATATTTATTGTTAACATAAATGTGATATGATCAAGTAATTATAGATATCTAATTAACATAATTTTTTTATAAAAATAAAATATTTGACAAGTTTTTCACATTACACAGTCTGAATTATTAACGTGGCATCCATAATAGGCCCACAGAGGCCCAACGACTCTCTCCAATCCGATTTGGACGGGAGAGAAGCCTCTCCCATATAGATGAACTAAAATTTAAACTGCTTCAAAACAACCGAGCTCTGCAAATGATAACTATGACTTTCCCAAGTCAACAATGGCCCGCTCTGCAATGTCAACCCTAAAACCAGTATGAATGCTGGGTTTCCTTTATGATTGTTAATTTTGTTAAAGTTTATAAGTTGTTTTTGATTTATGAATTTAAGAAAAATTTGAAAAGAGAAAGAGGAAAAGCAAATGAATTGTGAATGAATATTTAACTACATTGTACATACTTTTTTTCTTTTCTTTTTTAAAATTCATCTCAAATTCATTAACCAAACATGTCCTTGCAGGATGAAATGATTTGGATCTGAGAATTTAACTCTTTCTTGTTTGTGTATGTTATTGGCAGAAGTAAGAGGAGAGACATCTCTGATACCTAATTCCCGTTCACTTAAGCTCATGATTCGACGCACCCACCACCCATCTGCCTTCACAAACAAACGAATTATAACAGAAATTCGAGTTGGTTCGCACTCAGTGCACACATAAGGTATTCGCTCTTTTTATTTTATTTATTTATTTGTTCCTTCAGCATTGCTTTCTCTTTTTCCTGATCTAGATGATGCTTTGGATTGATTCATGCCATAGTTGAACATCATCAATCTTCTGGTTTAGTGTTTAACGGAATTTGATGCCTTAAACCTATTTGTTTTTTTTTGTGTTTTTGTTTTTTTTTTTCTCTCTAAAAAAAAAAGAAGAAAATATTACATAAAATTATGTGTCTAACAAAATTTATGGATTTTCACTATTTTTTAATCCAAATCCTATTTTTATTTATTTATTTATTTTTGGTTCTTGAACTTAAAGGTGGAACTTTTGACGTTGTGATTTTTGGAACGGGAGATTCCATGGAAAGCCCCCCACAAGTCCGGGTGGAAGGCGTTGGGTTGGTTTAAATTTTTTTTTTTTTTTTTTGATTTTTTTAGTTATTTTGTCGAGGTTAAAAAGTTCGTTTAACTTGAGTGTTTTTTTTAAAAATTTTTATAAAAATAAAATAAAATAAAATAATTATAATTTAAATTTAATCTTTTATTTTATCAATATTTTAATTCATTTTATTTTATTTTTGTGATTAATTTAACGAAAAAGCCAATACAACTCACATCCCAAACTATATGGATAATTGAGATTTAATGATACAGTAACTATTTCACGGTCTAACTCTCTTAACTTTAACACTGTGATAAGGTTATTTTTTAAAATGAAAATTCTTAACATACATAAAATTCATAAAAAAAATTTGAAAAAATAATATGACAATGTTATTATTGTAAATAAATCTATCTTTAATGATATTTTGTTTTAAAGTAAAAAGTCCATAATGAACCACATCATTATATATGAATTTTTTTATTTGTACAACATTACTCTTTTGAAAAAATTACTCTTTTCCTATCAATTTTTTTTGTCAAATACGTATATAAATTTTGGATTTGGCTTCTTTTAAGTTGGCCATCTTAATTTAAGAGAGTGTTTGGCTTAGTAGAAAAATTTTGGAACCAATTTTAGTGATTCAAACCTTTTAGTTTTTAGGGCTCGCTAAGTAAAATATTCCTGCAAAAAATTAAGATGATCGACATCAGTAGCTATATGTTTGAATCAAATTCGTATTATAAAAAATGAATAACTATTTTTAAAATTATATTTGTCATCTATTTTTTAAAAATAAATATGATTCAAACATATAGCTACCAATATCCAATCATCTTGATTTTGTGTATGAATATTCTACTCAATAAGTCTTAAAAAGTGAACGGTTAAAATCACTGAAATCGGTTCCAAAATAAACCTACCAAGCCCAAGCGTTCTCTCAAATTGAGATGACAATTTGAAAAAAGTCAAACTTATAAATTTTAATACATCGAGGACAAACAAGCGTATAACACATCCTTCCTTTACCATGTCTAATTTATTTTAAAATTTTTAAATTTCATAACTTTTGATAAAGATGTCCATTTTTTTTTTTCTTATTATAAAATTAGTATTTTCGAAACCACTATGGCAAACAACATCCACGAGTCAGTAAAATTTCACTACAATGTAACTTTTCTTTTGAATTCATTTCAAATCTTTAAAATTCTTTAACTTTTGCTCTAGATGTCTCTTTTTGTTTTTTTTTTTTTTTTTTAAAGGAAAAATTACCAGCAAAAAAAAAAAAACAACAACATCGACAACAACAACAGCAACAACTAGAACTTGACCCTTGTAGCAAAATAATCCCTAAGAATTTTTCCATTAGTTTGAAAATAGGAAGATGGTTTATATTCCAAATAAACTAAAAGCTTACGATTTAAATTGGAGATTATTTATTTTTACCCTTATACTTCGTCACGATTTTCAATGACTCTCCCAGACTACTCTTATTTTTACGCGTATCCCTATACTATTTAAGTTACTATCAATTTTGCCCCTGCCGCCAGATTTGAAACGGAAAAAGTTAAAAAAATTACATTTTAGCTCCAAATTTCAAAAGAAATATGAAGACCCACCATTTCCTACCAGCAAACCACCACTAGCAACCACTACTTCAAGCCCTTCTATCTCCTTCGTCATAACTGCATTTCGCCTCATCACATCTCACACATCTCGTTCTTTCTCTTTTTGCATGCTATCGGAGCTCCGAAAGTTGATAAAAAAATAAGTCTTTTCTTCTCGTTTTCGACTTTTCTTCGAGCCATCTTTCGGGCTTCATATCTTTCTCGATTCTTGACGATTCTACTTCATTCTTTCGCCATTCTCTTCACCTCACTTCCTACTTCACCTTACACTATCTCGCTTTCTCACTTCTTCGTGTAATGGGCAGTTTTGGTTTGCCGAAAGTTGTCTAAAAACTAATTTCGAAAATTTCGAAACATTAATTTTTTGTTTCTTTCTCCTCCTTCTACCTCGTTCTTCTTTTTCTTCTTCACTTATAACATGATGTAGAGCATGGTTCTGAGGGGTAACCGACCACCCGAACCACCAACTTCATCAACTTCTCTAACATCACCACCCGAACCACCAACTTCACCAACATCACCACCCCGAACAAAACACACCAAACATGACTTTCAACGTACAACCCACCGAAGACTTGTAATTACAAAAGATCTGTTGCAAATGAGGACCCAGTTTTTGTTGCGATTGTATTGTATGAAATTGGTATTATTGATTTAAAAGTGATGTTGTAATTGAAAGTCATGTATTTGTATTCAAGCTTTGAGAAAACTATTTTCTCTCTCATCTATATATAGTTATATATGTTTTTTTTAATGTAATTTTTTTTTTCTAATTTTAAATTGTGATTGGCTTGTTCATATATTTATTGACAATAGAGATAGTGATAAATTTTCAATTGAAATTAGAAAAAATGACATGTTCCATAGGTCTCTTGGTCCAGTTTCATGAGGTGCAACACATTCGGACTTAATCACTGGTTGTATAAGATTTGGAGCACGTTTGGTATGTTGAAAATTGGAATGGAATGCTAATGCCTATTTTAGTTTTGTATTATCTTCTCATCACCACCCGAACCACCAACTTCACTACCACCATGAGCATCACCATCACCATCACCATCACCATCACCATCACCACCACCTTTCAACACCAAACCCACCTCTTTTACAAGCAAGTTCCATTACTATTACCTTCAAACTCCATGACCACAATCATCGCGAGCGCCATCGCCATCGCCATCGCCATCGCCAGACCGCCGCCGCCAACAGTACCATCACCAGCTCCGTTATCGCCTAGAACCTTGTTCCACATCATGTTATAAATGAAGAAGAAGAAGAAGAATGAGGAAGATGGAGAAGAAAGAAACAAAAGATGAATGTTTTGAAATTTTTGAAATTAGTTTCGGACAACTTTCGGTATACCAAAACCGCCCATTACACGAAGAAGTGAGAAAGCGAGGTAATGTAGGGCGAAGTAGAAAGTGAGGTAAAGAGAATGGCGAAAGAATAAAGTAGAATCGTCAAAAATCGAGAAAGATATGAAGTTCGATAGATGACTCGAAGAAAAGTCGAAAATGAGAAGAAAAGTCTTAGGCTGTGTTTGGATGTGTTTCCAAACAATGATTCTACACCCATATTCAAATATGATGTTTGGTTGTGTTTCTCAAATCACGTTTCCAAAACTCTGCAGAAAACTCTGTCGCAGGCGTGATTTTCAATTTTTTTTTTTTTTTTCAAATTTAGCCTAACCAGTCGTCCCACTAGATGTCCCATCGGTCGTCTGGCCGATTGACCGGAATAGTGCAAATTTTTTTTTTTATTTTCTTTATTTTTTTTGCAATTGACATATGTTAATTTTTATATATTCGAAAAAAATATTTTCCGAATTTTTAAATTTTTTTATGTGTTTTAATATAATTTTGAGTTGTATGTTTGGTTATGAGTTGTAAGTTTTTGTATCAAATATCATATGTCACATTAAAAATTCCCTACTCAATTCAAAACTCTCAAATCATATTTACAAAACTCTACCAAACGAAACCTTATTTTTTTTATCAACTTTCGAAGCTCTGATAGCATGCAAAAAGAGGAAGAACGAGACATGTAAGATGTGATACGAAAACTAGACCATGAGTTGAATCCAACGACGTAAAAATGAGGCGAAACGGAGTTATGACGAAGGAGATAGAAGGACTTGAAGTGATGATTGCTGGTGGTGGTTTGCTGGTAAAAAAGGATGGGTCTGTATCTTTCTTTTGAAATTTGGGGCTAAAATGTAATTTTTTTAGCTTTTTTCTGTTTCAAATCTAACGGTAGGGGCAAAATTGATAGTAACTTAAATAGTATAGGGGTACGTGTGAAAATAAGAGTAGTCTAGGGGGGTCACTGAAAATCGTGACAAAATATAGGGGTAAAAATGAAATAATCTCCTTAAATTGATAAAATAAAAAACTCATTTTTCCATCAGTTTTTTTTTTTTACTTAATGAAAATAGATAGATAGTTTAGATTACAAATAAATCAAAAAATTAGGGTTAAAACTTATAAAATTAAAAACTTGTTTTTCCGTCAATATTACTGGATGAAAATAGGCTGATGCTTTAGATAGCAAATAAATCAAAAAATTAGGTTTTAAATTGATAAAATTAAAAAGGCTAAATTAGTGAAACATTCCTCTCCAATTTTGGGTAACAGGAGATGTCCAATATGTTATTTTTTTTATTTTTTTTTATTAGCGAAGGTCTCTCGATGAAATTTTTCAGTGAAATTGTGGAAATTTTTGAAAATTCTCTATAAAATTTAAGAAAATTTTTTGTGAAAATTGAAACTTCTTTGTGCCAAATTTTTTCTATGAAAATGTTGAGGGACCCCAATTACTATAAAAATATTATATGTCTTTTATCTTAGTAAAATCTTAATATCAGGATCTTGAAAAAACTCCTCAATTAAAAACTCATTTTTCCATTACTTTTACTTAATGAAAATAGACAAATGGTTTAGATTGCAAATAAATCAAAATATTAAGGTTTAAATTGTTAAATTAAAAAACTCAGAATTTATTTTGTTACAAGAGTCAAATTCTAGGATTTTTTTTTTTTGAAATTTTCCCTAAAATTTTTTATTTTTGAAATTTTTTCATCAAGATTCCAGATCCAAGACTCATGATGAATATCAAAATATGTAAATATATAAATAAAAGAAAAAAGATATTGAAATTTTACTATGACATAATATCAATTTTGGAATTATTTCAAAACTGTAGAATTTCATATCTTTTGATCTACATGTACTAGATTAGCCCTCATCTATACCTTTAAATTCCCTCTTCTTGAATTAGCGATAGTGAAATTATATTAAAACAGGACAATGAAATTTCACTGTGTAAGCAAAAAATAGGCACCTTATTTCAATTTGGGGGCTGAAAATCCCTAACTGAGGGCTATAAAATTACAAATCATTTCACTATTCTCTTTGTTTTTGAATAGTGAAATTTCTATCTTCAGATCAGATTGTCAAATTTCACTAAGTATGGATAGTGACATATGAATTTGCTCTGTGTGTGTGTGAACTATGTCACATAAATTTACTATAATTCAATTGATTGCCAATGTGGTTGACCACCATGCATTTGTAGAGTTATTTTTATTTTATTTTTTTCAATCAGGGGAGCAAACTTACTTTACTCACGTAGCTGTAAAAAAGAAAAAAATAAATAAAAAGAAAGAAAGAAAGAAAGAGAAAAATGAATGATGGGAAGAATTCACCTTTACCCCTTGTGTTTTAAGGCTCAAGCACTTTACCATCCATAATTTAAATATAGATAGAATGTCTAAGTTGACGAAAATTGTACCATTCACGCATTTTAAGAGTTGGCTTTTGGGGTTTTGGGGGGGGGGGGGAAATATAGATAGAATGTCTAAGTTGACGAAAATTGTACCATTCACGCATTTTAAGAGTTGGCTTTTGGGGGTGGGGGGTGGGGGGTGGGGGGAAGTCGAAGTCAAAGTCAAATTCAAATGAGAAAATACTATATTGCCCTTCTCTTCATCTTTTTCATTTAACTTATTGTCAAAATCGTAACCCTAACTTAACAACCCCCTCTCCTCTCCCCTTCTGTCGCTGTCCACCACCTCCCACACCTTCTGCACCTACTTCTTACAACTTAGTGCCATCACGTGCTGCGATTGTGTGTCAAAACTTGACTTTGTGACAGTTGCCATCATTGTATAGCAATAGCTAAATACTGATATGATGAATGAATAACTACATTTTTTTTAACAATCTTATTTCTAGCTTAACCAATTATTCATGTTAGTAATATACTCGTTAGCTGCCTTTTTTTTTTTTTTTTTTCTTCGTAATGGTTAGTGAAAACTCAAAAGCATTGAAGTATATGTAAGGGCTAGTTTGGCATGTTTAAAAAAAGCTAAAAAGTCAAAAGTCACTATCCTATTTAAATCACATCATCTTATTTAAGTCACATCACCTCTCTAACATATCACTTCAAACCCAACCCAACCCAAACCCAATCCATATTTCATAAAAAGTCAAAAAGTGTACTTATTTAGATCATCCCAAATAACCCTTAAGTATAGGTAATACAAAATTTGAGGCCTCCTCTAATTGGAAGTCTTAAGCAGTGGCCTTAATAGCCTTATGCATAGGCCGACCTTGACATGTAAGTCATGAAGCACGGATACGGATATGAGACATTGATACGATATGATGTGGATGCGGTATAATAAACCCTAAGAAAATAAGATATGGGTATGGCTAAGATACAACCCAAAGAATGGTAAGAATCTATTTTAAAGAAATTAGGTGCTCCCTCTATCCCATTTTGATAGTCCCTTTTGAGAAATTTTTAACTTTTTAAGGAGACAAGTAATCATTACACTTGAATTCAAATTTTAAAGCATTAATTACAAAAATACCCTTCTATTCTCATTTTTAAATCTATTTATAATTACTAGTAAGGGGCAATTTCGGAAACTTATAAATTTGAAGTTGACTTTTCAAAATGGACATGCATTTTGGGACAACAAAAAATGGAATAAGGAACTAATAAAATGGGATGGAGGGAGTATTAGTTTAAGATCCCATAGCAACCACTTTATTTTTTTTAGTAGGTCCTATATAAATTTCATTTGAATATCAAGTACAAACAATTTATATTGTCCTTGTGCTTTTTCTCTTCCACACTTGTACGCAAATTTACAGAATTGGGTTGGGTGCTGTCACATCCCATCGGATTTGTCCCGAATATATTTTGATTTGGGATGGCAATGGATCGGGTTATGCGTGCGAATTCTTGAGCACAAATGCGTCGTTTATTTGTTTGATCCCCAAAAAAGAGAACGTAGTTAAGATAAGTGACTTCAGACCCATTAGCCTTGTCTCATCTCTCTATAAGATTTTGGGGGAACTTGTTGTCAAAAAGAGTAAGAGTGACCTTGGGGGATACCGTTTCTTTGGTTCAAGGAGCATTTGTTAACGGTTGTCATTTTTTGGATGTAGTTTTGGTAGCGAATGAAGTGGTGGCGTATAAAGTTTTGAAGAAGGTGTCAATTTTAAAGCTGATTTTGAGAAAGCCTATGTAGATTGATGTTTTTTGGATTTTGTAATGTCTAGAAAGGATTTGGGGGCAGGCCGAGGAAATAGATTTGGGGTTGTTTGTCAATATGTAACATGTCAGTCATCGTTAATGGGAAACCCATAAATTCTTTCAAGGCCAAAAAGGGGTTAAGGCAGGGTGATCCGTCATCCCTTTTTCTTTTTATCCTGGTGGCGGATGTGTTGGGTAGGTTAGTTTATAGGGCGAGAGATTTAGATCTAGTGGATGGTTTCGTGGTTAGGGGAAATAGAGTTTGTATTTCCCATCTTCAATTTGCGGATGACAACATGTTTTTCTCATCATGGGAGGAGGGGAAGGTGAGGTGCATCTTATTGCTTTTAAGGATATTTGAGGTTGTGTCGAGTCTCAAGGTTAATAGGAGCAAGAGTAGTATTGTGGGCATTAATTTGCAACAGAGTCAAGTTCAAAGTTTGGCAGTAATCCTAGGGTGTTCCATAGAGAAGTTCCCCATCAAATATTTGGGGCTACCATTGAGAGGGTAATCCTAGAAGTAAATCCTTTTGGATGTCAGTGGTGGAAAAGACAAGTAAGAGATTGGAGGGTTGGAAGAGAGCTTTGCTCTCGAAAGGGGGGAGGTACACGTTGATTCAGTCCGTTCTAAGTGGTATTCCCATCTATTTTTTATTCCTCTTCAAGGTTCCGATTAGGATTGCAAAATCAATAGAGGGTTTAATGAGGGATTTCTTATGGGATGGAAAGGATGAGGGTAAAAAGATGCACTTGGTTAGATGAGAGACTACTTCACTGTCTAAGGATAAAGAGGGGCTTGCAATAGGAAAAATTGTAGCTACAATCTCGCTCTTCTCGAAAAGTGGCTATGGAGATTTCCATTGGAGAGTGACTCATTATGGCATTCTATTATTAAAAGCAAGTATGGGATTCAAGAGGATAATAGGTCTGTTCATGTGGTTTTGAGGGGTAATGGTCGATCTCCTTGGAAGTCGATATTTCATATTTTTCCTCTTTTCTCAATATTTCTTTCTCTAAGGGTGTGGGGAGAAGATTCTGTTTTGGGAGGACATTCAGGTTAGATACTCTTCTTTTGCCAAGGATATCCCAGGTCTTTATAGGATTGCAAATTCTCATGGTTCCTCCATTGCGTTGGTGACATGTTCTAGTTTGGCTCTAATTGCATGGAATTTTAGATTCTTTAGAAATCTCCCTGATAGGGAGGTTGGTGATTTACTCTCCATGCTATCTTTCATTGATCTTTTGTTGTTAGACTCTTCCTCAAGTGATAAGCAAGTTTGGCTCTTGCATACTACTAGTGTCTTTTCTTGCAAATCCCTTTTCGATAAAATCATTTAGAAGTTGAATATTCCGTTCTTTACTCTTCACAAAACAATCTGGAGATCTTTTGCGCCTCCCAAAGTGAAGTTTTTTATATGGTCTTTGGTTCATGGAAACATTTTGGCAAATAATGTCCTTCAAAAGAGGAGGCCTAATAGTTATGTGTTTCTCTAGTGTTGCATTATGTGTGAGGGAGGGGGAGACTCTGAATCACCTCTTTTTACAATATCCAATGGCAAGGAGCTTGTGGCAATAGTTTTTTTCATTGGGTGGTCTTGCTTGGGTGGCACCCAAATCATGCAGTTCAATGTTCTCTATTTTTTTGCATTTTTTGGACTCAAATAAAAAAGCGAAGGTGTTGAGGCTTAGTGCAGGTTTTGTGTTATTATGGATCATACGGTTGGAAAGGAACGCGAGGATCTTTGAGAATAAAAGTGTTGATGTATTCTCGATGTCGGAGTAAATCAGATTCTTGGCATCTTTTTGGGCTTTAGTGACTCCCCTGTTTAGGGGGATTTCGCTTGTCTTGATTGCTAGCGATTGGAAGTCCGTGTGCAACTCTTACGCTTTTTTTTTTTCATTTTTTTATTTTTTTTAATGCTTTTGAGGACTTCTTGTCCTCCTTTGTACATCTTTTTTCTCTCCTCCATTTTAATAAAAATTTTCTTTCGTTGTTGATCCAAAAAAAAAAAAAAAAAGATACAATTTCGTATTTTATCAATAAACTGGACAATTTTGGCCTACTTACCACTATGCTTTATGCTACGCAATCAATGCTCTCTCAAACCATTTATATTAAAACCCGGTTGGGGAATTTTGTCGTCCCTAATTTTGATGATTCGAACCGTTCATATTATATGGTTTGTTTAGCATACCATCCATAAAAACAATGAAATTAATTAGACACGCATAACCCATAATCAGGCCCTAATTGTTTTTAAAAAAAATTAGCAAAATCATGCTAACCGTCTATTTTTTTTAAACATAAATCTTGTTATGAGACTACAGATGTCCAATTAACTTAATATTTTCATGAATGATCTAATCGACGAATCTACAATATGAATAGCTGGGATTATCAAAATAGGTTCAGAGCACGCCCCCATAAGCCTCACAGCACGGTGTTGTGCCTTGTACTCACATCACCAACCTCGCTTCCCAAATTTACTTGTTTAATTATTGAAATATTAATATCATTATTATTTTTTATATTTGTCCTTGCTTTTTAAAAGTTGTAGATATGGATATGGGACACATGTATGACACATTATTAATTTGATAAATTGTGAGAAAGTAGGGTACTACTTCAATTTCACTATTTTTTTCTTCTCTAGAAAGTAACAAAAGCATTGAAAATGATATATTTCCTGTACATGGCTGGCTGTTTTAATCCATCCTCACTGATACTGTTTCTTTTTCTCATTTGAATTTCTCTGGTACAAGTTCAGAGTTGCTTAATGGTCAAGAAGTAGCGGCAGGAGCTGCTGTAATGGGAGCACTATGCCGTGCCAAGACAAAGATTCTCGGCTCCAATCGTGGACATAATTGCTTCTTCAAATGATATGAAGGAGATTTACACAGCTTTAAACGAGGCAGTTGCAATGCTAGGTGCTAAAAGGGATGATCATCAAAATGCAGTTCAGAGACACAAGATAAAGATGCCGTCTAAAACTTATGATCAATGGATTCGCAGAGTTATTAAGACTGAAGAAGAAGTGAAGAAACTACTAGCCAGATATGATAGACAGAGTGAAAGCTCACAAATAATTTGTTTCCTTCCACGTTCAAATTTCAGCAATGAGATGAAAAAAAAGGGTGAGAAAGTAATCAAACTTTTGGAGGATAGCAATCAACTCGGTAGTATTTTGGTTGATCAACCACTGGAACCTGTTATCAAGCTGATAGCACCAAATATTAATAGGTTTTCAACACTTCAAATGCCACTAGAAGAAACATTGGATTTGCTGAAAAAAGACAAAGTTAAAGGAATTGCAATCTCTGGAATGATGAGGACTGGGAAAACAGCCATTATGAAGAACTTGAACAATCATGAAGAAGTAGCCAAAATATTTGATATGGTCATGTGGATAAAGGTTTCAGCAGGGGAGAGCAAGGAGAATTTGGACATGAGCCAGTTGCAAAATGCTATTGCGAAAAGGCTGAAAGTGGATATGGCAGGCACCGGTGATTGTGACGACATTGCCAACAGAATATCAAATGAGCTGAAGGGAAAAAGGTATTTGCTACTTCTGGATGACATTAAAGCAGACCTTGATATACATCAAATGGGAATCCCTCCTTGTGAGAATGGGAGCAAGATTGTATTGACAACTAGAGAAAGCCATATTCATTTCCCGAGAGTGGATAGGGTGGTCAAGGTGACTTATTTATCTCCCAAGGAATCCTTCAGAATGTTTCAAGATGTAGCAAATTGCCCGAAACTTAAAGATGATCGTGAAGCAGAAGCATGTGCATGGAAAATAATCAGAGAGTGTGGTGGTCATCCACTTTTAATAAATGTAATAGCGAGTGTGTTCCAAAAGAAAGACTTGAAATTATGGAGTGAAGGATTTAAAAGCTTGAAAAGATTTTCAGAAAAAGGTCAACATGAATTGAAAGAATTAAGAAATGTGATAAAATTCTGTCACGATGATCTGGAAGATACTCAAAGGAAATGCTTACTATATGGTGTGTTATATCCTGAAGAAATTGGCATTTACATAGATTGTTTGTTGGAATGTTGGGAAGCTGAAGATTTTCTTGGAAATGGTGGTGATTCAAGAAAGGCATATATCAATGGAATTCATATATTGAATAGCCTTAAGGACAAGTCATTACTCGAGGAAGATGAGAGTCGAAAGTATGTTATGATGCACAAATGTATCAGACAGGTACTCTTATATATCTTGTCAGATGATCCTAACTCTAAACTTTTGGTGCAACAAACGCCCCCAGATACAAAATGTTGGAGCGAAAAGATATGGATCTCTTTGATTGAAAATAAGTTTGACAAGTTACCGGATTGCCCAAATTCTGGCTCGCTCTCCACACTCTTTCTACAGGAAAATTTGGCTTTGAAGAGTATTCCTGCATCATTCTTTGAGCAAATGACAAGTCTCAAAGTTTTGGACTTGTGTCATACAGGAATTGAGTTATTACCATCATCTCTATCAAAAGTGATTGGTCTCAAAGTGCTTTATCTAAGCTATTGTGAATTTTTGAAGGAACTCCCATCTAGTTTCGGAAAACTTGAACATCTTGAAGTGCTTGATATCCGGGGCAGTGGGTTCAATGATATACCGTCTTATATTGGAAATTTGAATGGTCTAAGGCATTTTCGAGTTTCCTTTTCCAAATGCGAGGGTGAAAATGATACTACAGAGGTGGAGTTTAATTGCAATGTGATTTCCAAGCTTTCTAAATTGGAAGAATTGGTCATTGATGTGAAATCACCGAGACACAAATTTAATAAGGTGGTAGTGAATATCATAAAAAATGTGGTTACTTTGAAAAAGTTGACAAAACTTCAGTTTTGCTTTTTAGATGAGGTTGTAGATGTCATTGAGGTGGAGACTCCTACTACTGATCTCCGAATCAATGTTCTTGAAGCAAACATTCTTTACACTTTTATTGAGGAAACCCGCTCATGGAGAAACATCAGACACATCCGGTCATTTCAATTTTTCATTGATTGCCCAGACTCAAAATACCCTTGTATTCCTAAATTTTATGAATACAAAAGGTATGTTAGATATTGCAATGGTGAAGGCATCAATCATCCAATTTTTGAGGTCCTCGCTAATGTTGATGCATTCGATTTGGTGAACAAGAAGGACATCAAGCAACTATCAGACTTGGGAATTCCAAGCGTGAAAGAGGTACAAGGTTGTCAAATTGAAAGTTGTAGTGCACTTGAAACAGTTGTGGACAGTGTAATATTACCCAACGTAAAGCATTTATACATGAAGAATTTACCAAAGTTGCAAAGCATTTGGAATGACCGAGTGGATCCTGCTAGTCTAACCAAACTGAAGACTCTGGTTTTGAGTGGCTGTCAAATGTTGAGAATTATTTTTCCTTTGGTTGTGATTCAACATATTCGTGAAATTGAATGTTTAAAGATTGAAGACTGCCCAGAAATTATGGAAGTAGTCGAGTAATCTGCAACCACTGGAAATCAGGAACTTCTGCCAAAACTGAGGAAAGTAGTACTTTGTGGCCTGCCAAAGTTGGGAAGTATTTGCATGGATGAGTCATTGAAGTGGCCAGCCTTGGAGAAGCTCAAGATTCATGGTTGTCCAACCTTGCTCAAACTACCATTCAGCAAAGATAACGCGGAGAATCTGAAACTTATCCAAGTAGAGCAGCAGTGGTGGGAGAATTTGCAGAATCGAGAGGTCAAAGAGCAACTTCAGCAATTTTGCACCTTCAGGTAATGTTTTCATCTTTATAGTGTTTTTGTTAAAATAATTTGCAGAGTTTCCTGCCTAATTCTAAGCTTAACATGAAGATCCTAGATTATACAACCATGGTGGTCATGAGTTGGTCCAACGAGCTTTCCGAGAGATCATGTTCTTAGAAGTTTGGGTTTCTTTGCATCCTCCCTCTGTTTGTTGATACATTCCTGTGGTTGTGGAGTTCTCCTGCTTGGTTTGGTTTCCTTCTTGTTTTTGTTCTGGTTCTGGTTGTTCTCTCATTCTGTTTGGCAAGACATATATAAGAAATTAAAAACCTAAATATGATGATGAAGGCTTAAGCTGCTTGTATCATATTATTATTTATAATTTGAATCACTATTTTGTGTTTGTTTGAGACATTTAAAAGTTCATAATACTATTGCTCTCTCTCCATAATTATATCATACCATGATATTTTGTTCTTCTTGCCCTTGACAATGAAAAAAAACCCTGGAAGTTAATTTTAGCCCAAGGGGAAAGGGGACGGGATGTTGGGGATCAGTTCCAGGAATTTATCATTTGGTTGACTGAGTGTAACACATTATGATTTGAAAATCTCATTTAGTGAATGCATAATTCAGCCGAAAGTTGTAATATTTCATTCAATTTAATTACACCAAACATGGTGCAACATTATCGTGCAAATCAAGTGCAATTAAGGTACCATTTTTTATATTTATTTTTTTCTTAGTTCTTTTTATCTTTGGTCTTAATAAGATTACATCTAGGTTAAATAATTCTTTTAGAATTACTATTGTTCACATGATTCATATTATATTATTTTAGTAGTGGCCATTTTTTAAATAAGTTGGTAATTTTTCTACCATAATATTTGAATTTCTTCTAGCTTGCTCTGTGTATGCAACATGACAGGGACTAGCTTGCACTAGCTAGATATTAATATATATATATATATATTTGAATTTTAGGTGATTCACAAAGTTTAATTTGGTTTGGTTATAAAGTTTAATATTTTTGATTATTTTGAGCATTTGTAAGGTTTACATTTGTGATGATTTGTACTATCACTATCACTTTAGTTCATATCTTACCTGTATTTGATATATTTCACCATTTTATTTTATATAGCACATGTAGTCACCCAATAAATGTTTGTGTTGGGTAGGACTTAACATATTTAAAAAATTAGCGGTCCACACATGCGATGCGTGTGCAACTTGAAAAAAATAATATTATTAGAATAATGACAAAAAAATATGTTCATATTGTGTGCGCTACTCAAATAGTAAGAGTCTTTATTATTAAACTCATGGTCATGGGTTTGAGTCTTGTCCTCTTCTTTGTATAATATTTTTACAAAAACTCGGTATTTTGGAAAAATTCAAAATATGTGACACAGAAGTGTCAACACCATGGCAGACCTTCCCTGTCAACACCATCACAGACCTTCCTTTTATATAATAGAGTAGATAATGGGACTCAATGTCACCATACCTTATAAAAGGTAAGAGTTTTCACCTACCACTAAAACATTCTGTAATATTTAACCTTTTATTTTAATGGTTTCTATACTTAATTAGTTTCTAATCATATGCAAGAGTGCCACATAATTTAATTGGTCAGATTATATTTTCTGACATGAATTAGTTCAGTTTTGAGGTTTTAAGCATTTTCCCATCCCACATAATATGTAACTCAACAATACGAGGGGAAATTATAGAATGTTTCCGGAATATCACGTGTCCATATTCCTTAACAAATCATCATTTAATATGTTCCTTCATGTTTCTCAATCACTCAACATAATATCCAACATATCCACTTTCTCCACCAATCACAATCCTATAGAATACCACATGTTTATATTTCAGGATTACTAAATAATTACCCACAATACAAGTCATTTTGTTTGGCTAAGTTTCCAAGTTTCTTTTGCTATGTTCAAATTTTAAATTTTTGAATTTTTGCAAATGAAAATAATACATAGGAAAAAGAAAATGAAGTAAATATCTATTTTTCTTAAATAAATCCAATATCCAAATATAGTCTTAATTTTGTTGTCTTGGTCCGTTTTGAACAATATATATTTTTTTATTTCATTTATTTTTTTGAGACAGCAGTATTTTTTTTCCCCCATATGTATGTGCTTTCCAAATAGATAATTTCAACCAAGGATATAGTGAATCCACCTCCCCTCGTTTAAATCTAAGACCCAAGCATTCTCGTGCAACAAATAGACTCGCATTTAAATGATATTGCTTTCATATCATCCCTTAATTTTCTTTAATATAACATAATCTACACTTCATATTGTCTTGGTTCAATTTTTACAAGGAAAAATGTTACATATAAATGAATTTCTTATTAAATTTTTATTTACCTCTAAAAACAAAAAAAATAAAATAAGAGCAGACGTCAAGTCTGTGATTTGAAATTCAAATGAATATATAACAATGGTGACAAAAAACCAGCAGATGTCAAGTCTGTGTATTACCACTATGCTTGTGCCTATTTTTAGCTGATGTCGCCATTTGACTTTTTTTTTGGAACAAAAAATGTTGCCATTAGTTTAAAGACACAAAGTTCTTGATGCATGAAAGATAAAAGAATTAGAGAGAGAGAGAGAGAGAGTTGTAGGCTCGTTTGGTACAGCTTTTAAGTGTTTCAAATCATAATTCCACACTCACTTTTGAAAACGTGGAAGAAAGCGGAAAAATTTGGATTAACCGGTCGTCCGGCCAGTTGACCGGAATAGTGTAATTTTTTTTTTAATTTTTATATATTCAAAAAAAATATTTTTTGAATTTTTAAAATTTTTTATGTGCTTGAATAGAATTTTGAGTTGTATGTTTGGTTATGAGTTCTAAGTTTTTGTATCAAATATCATATGTCACATCAAATATTCCCCACTCAATTCAAAACTCTTTCACCAAACAAATTTTCTACACTCAAATCATAATTCCAAAACTTACAAACTCAAAATACAATTCCTATTCTCAAATCATATTTACAAAGCTCTACCAAACGCAAACGTAGTATTTTGTAAGTCACTCATCAAGAGTAATGAAAGAGGTACATTTTTCAAAATGCATGAACAAAAAGTGAAAAGAAACAACATCAGCAACATCATTGACTACAAAAATAAGCAAGATCACATTCATATCAAAGCGTAGATATATAGTTTCAGTGTCAAGCTTTAGCAAATCAGAAAGAAGTTCACCTCTTGTAAGAATACAAAAGAGCAGAGCACACAGCAAGCCAGCCTATTCAAAGACATCAAGACTCACAAGCCATCAAATTCTACTTGAGGATATATTATTAATGTTAGGGAAATATATGATTTTTTCACTAGTGTAAATCAATTGAAAGGAAATAAAATAAAGCGAAAAAATTAAATCAACAATGGTACAGATTTTTATGTGATTCCCTCAATATAAGGTACATTCTCGGGACCGTAGTCCAATTCCAATATCAACAGAGAGTTTAAAAACAACTACAACAGAGACAGTGTAGAAGACACAAGATAATGGACCAAAACAGCTCCCACCAAAACTGCAGAGTGCAGCCCAAAAAAAAGTCCTTTGAAGCAGAACCAAACAAAGCTTTGAACCTCACGGTAGAGACAACAACCAAACGGATCACCAAGACTTGGACTGTCTTTACCACACAGCACTGCTTCAATGAACCCACCGAAAAATAGATATAATATATTGTGAATTATGTAGTTTATATTATTCATTAAGGATAGTTTAGTACTTTAGGTTATTAGGGTTTCATTCTATTGCTTATATCTTTGTACTTCTTTTGATTAATCAATAACAACAATACACAAGTTTATTATCATGGTATCAGAGCAGCGATCCAGACGTTAGCATACCTGTCGCAGGTCAGCATTGACCATCGTAACTCCCTTCTCTCTCTTTGCAAGGCCTTCTTTGTGGTCTCTGTGTTTGTTGTATCTGGTTGCGTCGGAGCCCTAGGTCATCAACGACCACCGTAGCCTCATCTTGTCTGATCGAAGCCTTTGTGCTCTTTGCACGTCGCTGTATCTGGTCGCGTCGGAGCCCTAGGCCTCATCTTGTTCGATCGAAGCTCTCTCATCTCTCTGTGTGACTTGGATTGGTGATCTCTCTGTCTCCTTCGCTAGTTCACAGGATCAAAGCAAGGTAAAGCAAGGTCTGACCTTGATGCCCGACTATTGATATTTGGGTTTACTGTGATATTTGTCTCATTCTCTAGTCTCTGTCTCTCTCTGCTCTGCCTTGGTTTGTGGTGATAGAGGTATTATAAGTTTGACTTCATTGATTCTGTAATTAGAACAATAGCAATTTTGATTAGTCACTCTGATTTGGGGTTTACTGTGTTGCTTAATTATCATTATGGCTGATGATAAATTACAAGCTATCACCACTAAGTTAGATGGTACCAATTACTCTTATTGGTCTCATGTAATGAAAAATTTTATAATGGGTAAAGGCATGTGGAACTATGTGATTGGTGTGACAATTAGACCCACGGAATCTCAAGAAACTGAGGCTGATGTTGCTAAATGAGATAAGGAAAATGCACAAATTCTTACTTGGTTTCATAATTCAGTTCAAACTACCATTGGTATGAATTTTTCCAAGTATTCTACTTCTAAACAAGCTTGGGACTATTTGAAGACTATGTACCTTGAGTCTAACTTTGCAAAACAGTATGAACTTGAAATGTCTATTCGCAGTGCTAGTCAGAAAGATAAGTCTATTCAAGAGTTCTACAATGAGATGACTACTTATTGGGATCAGCTTGCTTTGATGCAACCATCCGATTTGCGATTTGACAGTTATATCAAGTATCGGGAGAAACAACATCTTGTTCAATTTCTCATGGCCCTTCGTGATCAATTTGAGCCACTTCGGGGAGCTATTCTTCATCGATCTCCCTTGCCTTCTGTGGATGGTGCTGTTCGTGAGCTTATTGCGGAAGAAACTCGGTTTAAGGTGGCTCATAGTACTCCTACTTCCCAGTCAGTTTTTGCCACTCCTCCGCTCTTGCCCACCCCATCTTCTCATTTATTTCAAGTTACTGGTAAGCCCAAGCCTCGGGTTTCCATGGATGAGTGCAGCTTCTGTCATCAGAAAGGCCATTGGAAACATGCATGTCCTAAACTTTTGCAGCCCAAGGGTCGTTCATCTGGTTCACCATTCGCTAAGCCGACATTTTCAGGATCTCGCTCATCTGCCGCCTTTTCTGCACCAGTTTCTGAGAATGATCCATCTTCCAATATGCAGTCTATGTTTGAGCAGTTCAAGTCTTTCATGGTGGCCAATCCAAATCTTTCGTCCCAGGCTTCCGCTATGACTACCACTTAGTTAGGTTTGTCTAGTTCATCATCCTCAGGTAATACCCACACTTCGTGGATCTTTGATTCTGGTTGTTCACATCATATGACCCCTGTTGCATCTCTCCTTAGTAATTGTGTCTCTCCTCCTTCTCTTATCACTATTGCTACTGCTAATTGTTCATCTATGCCTGTCTCCTCTATTGGTTCTATTTTCTCTTCCCATTTGTCTCTTTCTCCTATATTTTATGTACCTCACCTCTCACTTAGTCTTATTTCTATTAGTCAATTATCTGATTCTGGTTTTGATATTGTTTTCTCTTCCTTTCATTGTGTTGTGCAGGATGAGGTCTCCAAGAGGCAGATTGGGATCGGGCGTAGAGTTGGAGAACTATATATCTTGGACAGCTTGCATGTTCCTTTAGATGTGTCTTCTACTGCATTGTCTTCTTTTTGTTTAAACAATAAGTCTTCTTTATTTTATATTTGGCATTCTAGGTTAGGTCATTTGTCGAGTGATCGTTTGAGGATGTTAGTTCAGTCTGGACATTTAGGTCATTTTCCCATTGCTGATATTTCAGAGTGTCGTGGTTGTAAACTGGCTAAAATGTCTGCTCTTCCATTTAATAAAAGTAGTTCTATTTCATCTTCTCCTTTTCAATTGGTTCATATTGATGTTTGGGGTCCTTCCCCTATAGTTACTAAGGGAGGTTCATAATATTATGTGTCTTTTGGGGATGATTACAGTCGGTTTACATGGGTTTATTTGATGACACGAAAATCTGATTTTTACAAAATATATTCCAATTTTCACTCCATGATTTGCACTCAATTTTCCACCACCATTAAAGTTCTCCGTTCTGATTTGGGGGGTGAGTATTACTTGTCTGAGTTTAAGGAGTTTTTAGCTACTCATGGTACTATTCATCAGTCTTCTTGTTCAGACACTCCTGCCCAAAATGGTCGAGCTGAGCGCAAACATCGCCATCTCCTTGATACAGCTCGTTCTTTGCTACTCTCCTCCTTTGTCCCTTCTGTCTTTTGGGGAGAAGCTGTGCTCACTGCTGCATATCTTCTCAATCGGATGCCTACTCCTTTTCTCTCCGGCTCATCTTCGTATGAGCGTCTTCTTGGTGTTACTCCCAATTATTCTCTTCTTCGTGTTTTCGGTTCTACATGCTTTGTGCTCCTTCCTAAATGAGCACGCTCTAAGCTTAGTTCTCGTTGTGTCCTATGTGTCTTTTTAGGGTATGGCATTAATCAGAAAGGTTATCGGTGCTATGATCCTGCCACCAAAAAGCTTTATGTGTCTAGGCATGTCACTTTTTTGGAAAAACTACCCTACTACACTATACCTTCCACCCATGTCCCTATTACCAAGGAGGAATTGGTTCACATTGACCCATTTCCTTCTGATGTTTTTTCTGATGAGCTTGTTTCTGATCTTGAGATCTCTACCTTGCCTCTTCCTAGTACCTCTAATATCTCGCTAGCTCCTCTCTCTCCAGCTCCCGTTTTCCCTGTTCCTCTTCTTGTTTATCAGCGTCGCAAAGCACTTCCGAGTTCGCCTGTCTCTAGCTCTACTGTCCCTCCAGCTACTTCTTTAGATCCCGCTCCTCCTGCACGTCGTTTTCCCACGCGTGATCGTCGTGCTCCGAACTGGTATGGTTTTGGTAATACATGTTTTTCTCTTTCCTATCAGTCCTTTCTTTCTTGTCTTCATACTTATTTTGAGCCTAGGTCCTACAAGGAAGCTTGTCATGATCCCAATTGGATTGTTGCCATGAATGACGAGTTAACTGCTTTGGCTAACACTCAGACTTGGGATTTGGTTCCATTACCTACTGGCAAGAATATTGTAGGCTCTAAATGGGTCTATAAGGTCAAAACCCGTTCTGATGGTTCTTTGGAACGATACAAGGCTCGTTTGGTTGCTCAGGGCTTTTCTCAGGAGTATGGGATTGATTACGATGAGACTTTTGCCCCCGTTGCCAAGATGACTACTGTTCGCACTCTTATCTCTGTTGCTGCTGCCCATCACTGGCCTTTGTTTCAACTTGATGTCAAAAATGCCTTTCTAAATGGGCATCTTGCAGAGGAAGTATATATGCGCCCTCCACTGGGTCTCTCACACCCTCCTGGTGTGGTTTGTCGTCTTCGCCGTGCTCTCTATGGTCTTAAGCAGTCTCCTCATGCTTGGTATGAGCGATTTTACTCTGTTGCACTTCAGCTTGGATTTTGCCCTAGTCATCATGATTGTGCTCTATTTGTTCGGCGTACTTCTGTTGGCCTTGTTCTTCTTCTCTTATATGTGGATGATATGATCATCACTGGCTCTGATTGTAATACTATTGAGGAGGTTAAGCATCAGTTGTTTCAGGAGTTCGAGATGAAAGATTTGGGGTCTCTTCGATATTTTCTTGGTATTGAGGTTGCTACTTCTCCTACTGGGTATCTTCTTTCTCAGACTAAATATGCCCGTGATATTCTTTCTCATGCCAATCTCACTGATGATAAGATTGTCAACATTCATCTTGAGTTGCATGCTAAGTTTTCTGCTTCTGATGGCGTTCCTCTTGAGGATCCCACTTTGTATCGTGAGTTGGTTGGGTGCCTTGTGTATCTCACCGTTACTCGTCCGGATATCTCCTATGCTGTGCACATTCTCAGTCAGTTTGTTTCTAGTCCTCGCTCTACACACTGGGCTGCCTTACTCCGTACTTTACGCTACCTTCGTGGCACTTTGTTGCAATGTTTACTGTTATCTGCCTCTTCGGACTTGACTCTCCGTGCCTATGCTGACGCTGATTGGGCAGGTGACATCTCTGATCGCAAATCCATTTCTGGTCTTTGTGTTTTCCTTGGTGATTCCCTCATATCCTGGAAGAGTAAGAAACAGTCTGTCGTTGTTCGTTCCACCGCTGAGGCTGAGTATCGTGCCATGGCTCATGCTACTTCCGAGATCGTTTGGCTTCACTGGCTTCTTTCTGATATGGGTGTCTCTCTTTCTGATCCGACTCTGTTGTATTGTGATAATCAGAGTGCTGTCCAGATTGCCCATAATTCAGTCTTTCATGAGCGGACAAAGCATGTTGAAATAGATTGTCACTTTGTCAGACAGCATCTTCAGGCTGGCACTATTACTCTCCCTTTTGTTCCCTCATCTCTTCAGTTGGCCGATTTTTTTACGAAGACTCATCTTTGTTGCTCGTTTCGTTTTCTTCTTGGCAACCTTTCACGCTTTCGCCAAGATCCTCGATTTGAGGGGGGTGTGAATTATGTGGTTTATATTATTCATTAAGGATAGTTTAGTACTTTAGGTTATTAGGGTTTCATTCTATTGCTTATATCTTTGTACTTCTTTTGATTAATCAATAACAACAATACACAAGTTTATTATCATATATATATATATATACTTGCCAATAAACAATACAAAGTGTATTGTTGTCCTTTGGACTTCCAATGAGACAAATAAATATACTTGCCACCAAAGCATGCCAAAGGCTTAAAACAAAACTCAAATGTAAAGCTGTCAACAAAGTTCAACTAATACCAAACTTAATTAAATATTTTTTGGGTAAACTAATTGAGTGCCACACTTCACCAAGGATGTATACCCAACAATTAATTTATAATGCATGCCACCAATACCACTAGTATCTCTCAGCTTCTTCTCTTCAATGAACAATTCATTTTCTGTCACAAGGGTCTTCAAAGAGTTTCCACCACCTGTGCCTCCCACACAAACAATAACAAGGAATGTCACATTCTCTCCATCAATGAGTAATAAAATGCACTGCGGAAATGAAGCGAGAGAGAGAGAGAGAGAGAGAGAGAGAGAGAGAGAGAGAGAGTAAATTTTGGTAAACATTTTGAATATCATCCACAAGCTTATGGGAGATACTGCTTTGGTGATCACTAATCTCATAGTTAGGTCATTGAAAGGTTTGACACTATAGTTCTGTACGATTGTGTTTGGATCATTGATTTGTATAGAGATTTGAAAAAGAAAAGAGAAAAGGTGAGGCAAATGTAAATGAAATATATAAGTAAAAAAAATTATCCATTTCCCTTTCCCTTTCCAAATCTATTATCCAAACACATCAGAAATGTTGTCGAAGAAATTACTAATTCTATAATCTCTAAAGATAAAAATGAATGAAAAATTACCAGGCCACTGAGATAGCTTTCAACCTTGCCTCAATAATTGGAGTTAATCTAATCTTTTGTGAATTGAGCCATCAAATCCCCATCCCTTCTAAGTGGGACAAACACAGAAGCCAAATAATCTTGATGGTCACTGCTCAAGTCTGATTCATGCCACTTTAGTGCACCCCACCATTCATTCTCTCCTTTGATTACCTTCAATTCTTTACTGGAAACTTCCATGGTAGAGAGCTTTACAAGTTTCGGGCAAAAAAAGATGACCATACTTTCTAATTTTGGAGCGATGCATAGACCATTGGAGATGCTGACCAGTTTTGGTAGCTCAAGAAGTAAAATCTTCTTTAAGTTTGGGAGAAAATGACCAGATTTCGAGTCAGAATATTTAAGATCTACAAGGCTGCGGATCTTGGTGCAATCTTCAACTATGATCTTCCAAATTTGCAAGATTTCGAAGCATGCCTACAGTGAAAATAGTAGTCAAACTGAGACATGTATGCAAGGCCAAAAACTTTAGATTGGACAAACAACCCTTCCCAACTGACCCTTGACAAATGCTCTCCATATTATTCGTGTAATGAATACTCAAGTATTGAAGTGACCCAAGCACCGTTTTTTCCTCATTAAAATATGAGTACTTTTCAGATTCATTACTATCATCTCCTTCACAATCTCCTTCTTGATAAAACTGTTTAGCATCAATGATGGTCCGCAACTCATTACATTTCACCAAGAAGCAAAATTTCAACTTATCCATATTTTGGAGCCCAAACTCAGATAGATTGTTAACAGTCCAATGGTGTTCTAGGGAAAAGGCATTGGCATGTTTGAGTACCTCAATAATTTCGATTGGAATCCCTTCACCATTTACATACTTCAAGCCTTTCTCTGATTTCTCCAAATTATTGAATTCCTTTTCAACCTCACGTGGTAGACAAGACAAGAAGCGTTCAACCTAACGACCAACTATATATCTGAAGTGTGTTAAAGCTGGACATATCAATGACGGGCTGTCCCGAATAAGTTCTTCCAATAATTCAATAGTGGGCAAATACAATTTAAGAGTTCATAACTCTCGTAAGCTACACAAGTCATGTATAATAGTTTTTACTTCAATATTCCACCAATCCCCATCTGGATTCACATCGATGCGCAGTTCATGCAATCGTGAGAGATTTGACAAAGACGTTGTCACGACCCAAACCCGCCCCTATGGGTTTAGCGTCGTAACCGGCCAGTAATCTGAAGATTACCTATGGCCTCAAAGACAAAATTCCAAATATTTAAGTATAATTGTGGCCTGAAGCGGAAGCAAAACAATAATAATAATGTCCATTGAGTTGTGCGTACATGATCAACTGTAGAAATTAAAACACTTTTAACACACTTATATATACATGTACGAAGACATATTTTATAACATATCTCACACACGCCAATAAGGACTTTTAACAAAATACAAAGACCAATCAAGCCTGACAAAATAAAATGAAGCCTCTACACAGAGGTGCTTCTTGGGTGGCTTGACAAAGAGGCAGACTCCAGGGCAAACTATAACGTTAATCCTCCAATTGCTCACCTACATATATATATATATATATAAAGAGTGAGCTAACACCCAGTGAAAAACACCAAAGTAAAGAGATTGTATGAATGAGATTCTTAATCAAGTAAATCACATTAATACATATTACATGTAAATCAAATTAGAACGACCTCAGGTCCATTATTTCCATATTCATATCAATGCGTATATTCATATTCATGTTCATGAGCACCTTTTCATTCAAACGGCCTTTGGCCCATTACATTCATATTCAAACGACCTTTGGCCCATCATAACATTCAAACTGCCTTTGGCCCATCATAGTATTCAAATGGCCTCGAGCCTAATTTATTCATATCAGACAGCCTCGGGCCCAATTCATTCATATCAGATGGCCTCGGATCCAATTTATTCATATCAAATGGCCTCGGGTCCAATTCATTCATATCAGATGGCCTCGGACCAATTTATTCATATCAAACAGCTTCGGGCCCAATTCATTCATATCAGATGGCCTTGGGCCCAATTCATTCATATCAGATGGCCTTAAGCCCAATCATATCAAACGGCCTCGAGCCCAATTCACTTTTATATTCATATTTCTGTGTGTTTCATACTCGTGATCATGATCATATTTGTATTTAATTATCCTTATGCAAAAGACTGACATTTAGAATATTCATTTATAATTCAAACATACAAATCCATAAAGCTTATACAAAAGTAACATTTGGAAAATAGCATACTTAAACATATATTTACTAAGATATTACTCACAATGTTTAGATGCCTGGTTCACCCTTGTAGTTGACCCTACACAATTCATAATACACATAGAAATCAGGTCACAATACAATTCATTCCGTTCTTAGTTTGTTTAATTCTCTATGGCTTCTTTCTTACTCTTTTAATTCGTTTATAATGCTCAATATATGCCTAAGAGTGCTTAGAAATAAAAGAGAACAGAAATCAAAACATGAAACAATTTTTCAAAATTTTCTAAAATAGGGCTCTTCGCTCGAGCGCAACATTAGTGGCTCGAGCGGACCCCTTGGTCTGCAAAAATACTGGTTGCTTGAATTCTATGCTCGAGCGATGATGACGAATTCTGGGTTTTCCAAAATGTTGTTTAAATTTCAAAACACATTACCAAGGCTCCAAATTCATGCATGACTTACTCAAATATGCAAAAACATTCCCAATTACATATATTTGAAGTTAGTTCCTGTAACGAGTTGAATCAAATTGAATTTATTTATTTATTTATTATTCTTTTCAATATTTGTGTAGTAAATTTTTTTTAAAAAAAAATATGTTTGTGGTTTGGGTATTGATTGGAGTTGGATTGGTATGAATTTCTAAATTGTTTGATTGTTTAGTTGTTATTATTATAGTTGTGGTGTCGTGGATCATTCTATTTAAATTGGTAAAAATAAATTATTTTACTTCTTGATTTCGACTTCGTAAGGTCCGCTTGGCAATTTTTTGGTTTGTTTTAGTTAGTAATTCTTGGGCCTTGAGTAATAAGTGAGATATAAATTTAATTTTTGGGACTTATTTGATTAGCCCATAATTAATCATTTTGGTTCATGTTTAATTATGTGAATGGTGGGGACCACCTTAAGTCTTTTAAAATTTATTTATACTCTAATCTCAGTTGGAGATTTATTTTAAATTATTAAACTCCATTCATTTTGGACCCAATTGATTGAATCATGACTCGTTTGTAACCATGTATTATTGTTGTTGTTGTTGTTGTTGTTATTATTATTATTTATTTTATAATCTTGAGAGAGTTACAAATATTTATGGTGTGCACCATCAAACGAAATATATTTTGTGGTGAGAAAATATTATATCTTTTTTGTCATTAATGATGTTGAAATATACTTTTAATATATATATATATATAGATGTTGTAACGCCCTCAAAATAATACATCAAACCCAACATTCTTAACATGCATTGATATAGAGAAGTAAACATCTTTCTATTCATCAGAGTAGTTCGTACAAGAGTATTACATGTTAACAACAAAAGTAATGCCCTATGGGCTTACAACTTTCCAAGCTAACACTTGGTTACAAAGAAAAGAGTACTAACTCAATTACATATTAAGCCATTGGCCTGAATTTACATGTAATACATCAAAAGATAACAGAACAACAAAAAGTCTTTCAGCCTCTAACCTCCCAAGTTACGTCCTTGGAGATGGCATACCATCTGTACCTGAAAATAATGTCCCATATAGGATGAGCCAAAGCCCAGTAGAGATATACTAAACCAAATATGAACAATGACTAAAATAATAGCATTAGATAGATGGTCAACACTTATAACAAATTTATATCACATTATAGTTCCATGACAATCATGTCCATGTTACATTTTACTTTCCTTTACTCATCAACTCGTTTCATAAACGTGGCTCAGAACATGGCCAGATAATTTAAATCAGACTACGTCTCATATTACTAGTTCATCCATTTCAATTGGGATAACAATTCATATTAAATACTTCTTACTTCACAATAGATATGCATAATTGCTGTATCAATCTCAAACAAAACACTTCCATACTTCATATATGATATACAGATTTGCTATATCAATATTTCAATAGATACACATAATTACTGTATCAATGGAGTACATCCCCTATCTTCTCCCAAACAAGGTCCGGTTTAGGGGTCCATCCCTTATCTTCCCTTAAACCGTGGAGTACATCCCCTATCTCCTCCCACACAACACAATGCATATAAACATTATCATATACATGTTCAATCAATACACAACTTTGATGTATTATTCCAAACCGTCATATACAATGTGATTAGTTTTTGTTTTCCCTAATCAACATGTTGTGTCTACAACAATCAAGACTATCCTCCATCGATAGCCCAAAGCAGTTATTTCTAAACAGAAAATAAATGCATAAACATGTATAATCTCCACATTTCTATAGGTGAGTGATAAAATTAATCCAACTACACCATTCAATCCCATAATTTCCCAATTTCATGGATTTCACCTCAATTCCGTATTTACTCAAATTAATTATACCAATTAATTTATTTCAATAATTAGGGCAATTTCCCCAAATCCTCAATATCAACCCTAAGGTTTGATTTCAATAATACAACATAAATTTCATTTTTCTCAATGTTTCACATACATATGGGTTATAATATACGAAAATCCCCTCTTTTGTAAATTACACAAAGACCCCAAACTTTTCCAATATTACCCAACAACCCCAATATCTCAAAATGCCAAAATTTAAAGACAAAGCTCATAAGATGGAGTAGGATATCCTACCTCGAAGTTCGAGCTCAAACGGAGATGAAGACCAAAACCCAACGTGCTCCAAATTCAAAAATTTTCAGATTAAAACAAAGCCCTCAACACTCTCTATCTTTTATACAAAGAGGCCAGGCTAGAAACTCACTAGAAGGAGACGAAACCTTAGAGAGAAGGTTTGTAGAGAGAGAGAGAGAGAGCTCAGATCTAGGCTTTGTATAAAGAAAAGAGGTGAAAAAGTGAAGTGTTTCCCGCTGCTGCGATCTGATATACAACAGGCTCGCTCGAACGAAGGATTGGTCGCTCGAGCGACCAGACACAAAGAACCCTCGCTCGAGCGAAGTAAGTCTCGCTCGAGCCGACAATACGAAGCTTCAGGTCTGCAACCCAGAAGCACACTCGAGCAACAGAATACTCGCTTGAGCGAAGAAATTCAAAACATACACCTCACTCGCTTGAGCGAAGGAAAGCTCGCTCGAACCAAGAAATGCAACTCTCAGGTCCAGAACTAGACGCAGACGCACGCTCGAGCGAAGGAGCCCTGGCTCGAGCGAAGAAGCCAAAACATAGAGCTTGCTCGAGCGACAAAGTTCTCGCTCGAGTGAAGGACCAAAATTCTGGGCAGCAACCATTTGCTCCCAAGCACACCAAACCTGTAACAAACCTGCCCAAAATATCCTATAACTCAAATATAAAGTATTGAAGGATGGAAACAAGATATATACAACAACAAGCTCCACGGAATCCAAGTCCGGATACAACAACCGAATGGAGAAAGACCGGGATTGCTATAGATGTATATGTATAGGTAGATATTTGTATTGATTTGAAGGGGGAAAAAAAAAAACAGAACGATTTTGAAACCAATACACGTGGGCCTTCTCTCTCCTCCCTTATTTCCTTTATTTTTCTTTTGTTTTGGGCAGAACACTTTTCCCCTGTTTTCTTCTTTCTCTCTCTTTGGTCTCTCTCAGCTCTCGGTTCTCGCTCTCTCTTTGAATTTTTTTTTGGTTACATTTATCATATAAAATCTTTGATCTACCAAAATCTATTAGGTTTTAGACCATAGCTCTTAAGATCAAAGTGAAGAGTTTGGCGAGAGCAACGTTTTGACCGGTGGAGATCGAAATCCAACAAAATCAAAAATTGAGATTTTTGCTTGTTTCCTCTTCTACCTTTTGAGGTAGGGATTTTCTAAACATTGGGTATGTGTTTTAGCTTTATTATGTGTTATTTTGATAGTGTGATATTTGAAAAGATTAGTGTTTTATTAATGGTATATTAAATGCATGAAAAGGGAAAAGTTCTCAATTTTTTTAAAAAAAAATCTCTTGTTGGTTGAGTGAGATTTTGTACGACTCATGGATTTTGAGGAATGTGTTTTTTTATGAGAAATTCCCAAATTTTTGTGAAACCCTAGAAATTTAAAATGCTAAGATTAAGATTTTGGCCAAGTTATGAAAAGCTTATAAGGGTTAAAAACATATTTTATTTGAACAAATGAGTAATTGAAAGTGGATGTTCAAATAGATGAGATTGATGAGAATGTTTTTGGGAATATTGAAAACCATTGAGATTCTTTTTGAAAATTGTTTAATTTGAAAATATGGAACTCTTGAGAAGGATGAAAATTATTTATCATGTTGAGGTATCGAGAAATGTTGAAAGAAACTTATGTTAGTATTTTGAATATTCTTGGTGAATTCTTGAGTTTGAATAAAAGGGAAAATTGATGAAATTTATGGAAGAGTATTATGATTCTTGATTGAGTTGGAAAAGAGGAGATTGAACATGTGATTGTTACTCTTATGTTGAAATGATTGAAAATATGAGATTATGAGTTATATTTGTCTCTTGAAATTTATATTTCGTATGGTGATAATTGTTTGGGCAACCTTGGAGGGTTGTATTGATTATTGTAGAAATTACATGTGAAATAGGTAAATTGAAATATTTGCAAATTCATGTATAGCATTGAACATTACATAATCTCATGATTTAATTCTCTTATTGGATTTTAGAAATTGATTTTCAAATTGATTTATTGAGAATATTTGAAATATGTTGAGTTATGGGGTAAATACGTTTGGTAAATCCGGATAGGGGGTGTAGATTGATATTGTTTAAGTTGGCCTGAGTGTCCAGAGTGAAAGACTAAAAACACGCGTGGAGTAGGTGCCACATGCTTTCCGGTTAGGAGCCGGTAAAGTGGAGATTAGTAGTGCTAGTTATGCCTACTTGCAGACACCAGCTTAGGGATTTCCAGTGTCGTATTTACCGCTCCTTGTTCCATAAAATGGATGATTGAATTGGTTATGCTTTTAAACAAATGCATGGTATGAGAATTTCGAAATGAGAAAACCTATGATTTTTGGCATTGGCATCTCATATGCTATTGCACCTCATGATATTGTTAAACTGTGTGCACTTTATTTAGATTGTCTCTGCTGGGCTTTATGCTCATCCCTTAGTGGAAAACCATTTTCGGGTGATTGTGGTGTGCCTCCGCCAAAGTGAAGGCATGGAGGATCTTTTGGAGCACAAGGCTCAATTATTTATTTGTTTTGTTTTCTTTGCAAGCCAAGGGCTATCTATGTATGGGCTTGAAAACCACCTTGTTGTAATCGGGCAAAGCCTTGGAACTTGTAGTTGTTAAGGCATTAATTTGCATTTTGTTGCTTTAACTTGTTATTATCATATGCTATAAAATTCATATCTTAAGGATGCTGAATGTATTAATGCAAGTGGTCTCTCTTTTATGAAATCTCATGTTGGATATCGTTAATAAAAAAATGGCGATTTAGTATGAATGTTGACTATTGAAATGTCTATATTATTCAATGTTCTTGTATGTAATAATGAGAAGTAATGAGATTTAGATTATGCCTATGAGTTAATCTAGATATATCAGATGTTAATATTTTTGGGGGCGTTACAGTTCCACTTATACTTCAAAATTCCATGACTTTAATTGAAATTTAAGCCTTGGATTTCATGTTTTAAAAATCATCTTTCAATTCTTTCTTTGTTTTATGAAACATAAAATTGAAGCTACAAACCCCCTTTCAAAGATATTTGCATAGATGAAGTTTAAATAAAATCAAACTAATTGCTTGATTCTCAACATAAATTATAATTCATCTCTAAATTTGTCCAAATTTAAATTTGATTCATTTTCTTCATATCAAGTCCATTTTTTTTTTTTGATCAGAAAGAGATTTCCATTAAAGATGCCAAACGGCACTTACAGAGGAGAGTACATCCAAACAGAAAGCTTACACCAAGCAAAGAAGAGATAATCAAAACAACACACAGGAGTAAACCTATGAAGAGTAACAGCCGCACCTCTCGTGCATGTGCTCATACTGCAAACAGAGGCCAAAATCGACCATAGAGCATGGCTGAAATAAACATAGGTTACGCCACAGAGTGGGTAAGCCACACCACTACACAGCACCGATGGACTCCAAACAAGACTCCCAAAAAACCAAAAAAAAAAAAAAACAAGAAAAAAGGGGCACTCGACCTCAAAACCAGAGCAGCAACCAAGATCCATGGAGGTGTACATATCTGAAGCAGATCTGATAGAGGAAATGGAGGGACGGCTCTGGCGAAATAGATCTGGAGCAGATCCGGTGGAGGAGTGGCAGATCCGGCGCCGAAGGGATGGAGGAGGAGAAGACCCAGCAAAACTTCCACCAAGGGGAAGAGAGATTGGGAAGAGAGCTCTCCCAAAGCTTATTGAACATCACGATAAAGGAAAAGAAGAAATGAGGGGAGAGGAGAGAGGGGCCGGAGGCCGGAGCCCCCTCCCCCACCCCAAACGGCGCTGCTCGCAAACCCTAAGAGAGACTCTAGAGAGAGAAGCTGTCGAAAGTAGAGAGAGAGTATATAATAATGAGAAGCTACCTACATTTGAGTCATTGATGATGGTTACATTGAGTAGTAATTAATACCTATAATTGAAGACGAATCTATATCAAGTCCAATTTCAAACCCACAAATTCTAAATTATGAATTGAACTTCCAAAGCTCTTGAAAATTCATGATGCATGTACAATTAAAACTCAATTTCATGTTAAGACAACTAAATTCAAACCCAAAGTGATTAATTTCTAAATTAATTTTCATAAATTTGACCTTAACTCTTTTGCATGGGTCAAATCTTCAATAAATCCTTATTGCATGTAATTATAGAACTCAATTCAAGAATGATTCTCAAAATTAAACTCAAACTTAACAAATTTATAGAATCGTAACTCATATTTTTCAACCTAACTTGATTGAACATGCAAAACCCAATTTCTATAAATTTATATAATTGATCTTCAAATCTTTATTTTTAATCCTCTCAAAATCCACCTTGAATCAATTTTATTTAGATTGTTTAAACAATACTAGAAAGAGTATGAAATTTCTTACCTTAAGATGAATTTTTCATAATTCTTAACTTGAATCTTGATATCCTTCAAAACCCCCTTCTTCTCTTCTTCTTCTTCCTTTCTTCTTTTCTCTTCTTCGTAAATCCACTTCTCTTTCTAATTGTAGAATCCTCCGGGGCATTACATCTCTTATTTGACTAAAACTCTCTCTCTCTCTCTCGGTTTTCTCCAGCAAAACCTGGGGCACACTTACATCTCTTATTTTTTATTTCAATCCTTCTTTTCCTTTTCTTTTTTTCTTTTTATATAATTAATTAAAATTAACTTAATTTACTAATTGCACACCAATTTAATTGATTAGGATTTGTTTGGCACCCCAATTACACATTAATTTAACTTAATCATCACTTAGTCCTAACCAATTATAATTAACACTTGAATAGCATTTAATTAAATTAATCACAACTAATTGCACATCTCACATAATTTAATTAGCCTAATTTGACTCCCGTTAAAACCCAATTAATTATATTTAACTTTACAAATCTGAATCAAATTTTTAGTCAAACTCCCAAAAGACTCCAAATATCAAATTGAACTTATTGGTACTATCAATTTGAGTGTCTCAAATCGCTAAGCCCTTTAATTTCAAGTCAGACCCAAAATCCTTATAAATAAATTACATGTTTAAATTGGACACCTCATAAATAAATTTAATTCATAATAATCTTAATTCCTCCAAACCTGATAACACAATTAATTTGATTAACTCCAATTCGAACCCAATTAATCAAATCTCAATTTTATTAAACTAAATCGAATATTTAATTAAGCTACCAAATGGGTCAATACTTGAAATCAAACTGATTCAACTAATTAATTTCACTTCCTTAAGCCATTTGGATCTTTAACTTATAATTCAAAATAAATCATTATTAAAATCACTCACTGATTGGGCTCTATAATTCTTGTAAATTCCAAATTAAATCAGAATAACGACTAATTAGAATCCAAATATCTTTAAAAAATTTAATGTCAAATATAATACGTAGTGGGATTGCCATGCACTTGGAATTATTGTGTCTATATGCTTACTCTCTTGGTAGTTATTTGCATATCTATAGAATGACACTTTTAGAGAGTTCAATTTAAGAATAATGTTTGGGGACCTTAAAAAAGGTGGCTCAAATGGTTCAAATTGAGTAAAATGACGTAGTTTTGTGTTGTGTTGTGTCCAAAACGACGCAGTTTTGGGCAATTTGAGCTATTTGAACCGCTGAATTTAGGACTCTCTACCAGTGTTATCAATTTAATTAGTTTCGCAATCTCCTTGGGTAGATATATAATCTCAGTCCCTTCAAGATCAATCACCTCAAGATTTGTAAGTTCTCCAATTTCAGGTGGTAGTTCCATTCAGAAATCACAACCTCTCAAAATTAATTTCTGGAGTGCATTTAAACTGGAAATAGATTGCGGCAAAGAGTTTACGCTAGTATATGACAAATCCAAAACATGGGGGGCAGACATGTCATGAAAGAATAGGAGAGAAGCATCCTCCAATTCTTTTCCTGCTAGCATAATGATCTCCGAGGATTCCTTGCCACGTGAGTGTGGGAGCTTGTCTGTCATTTTAATAATGAAATAGCCTATCACCCGTGTTATACATGGAATAATTATAGGTATTTATATTTGTTTTAAAATTTTTTTAATATATAAATTATGTTTTTTAATTTTTGTTTATAAAAATAATTGAACAATTTTATCACTAATCATAGCGTCTATGAGAAATTAAAAAGGCTACTGCAGTAACTATGCACGGGTTGCGTCTATAATTATTTGTATGAGGGAATTTTAAATGTTGATCAAAGATTTTGACCCAATCAATAAATGCAGACATGTGGATTGAAAAAAGTTAATAAATACTGATCAGGGGATTTTGATCAAATCAATAAATGCTGAGTTTTTTTTTTTAAAAAAAAAATTTAGAAAATTAAGATTAGGAGATTAGAACTCCCACAAGGCTTGTGTTTACAATTATCTATATATATAAATTGTGATTTTTAATTTTTTCTTAAATATCTTTTTTTTTCATTTTTTTATATTGTATTAAAGTTTAATATTTTGATAATAATCATATGTGTTGGATTTTTCAAGAAATTAAATGTCTTTTTTTAATATTATATTATATTATATTTTTTTTAGTATATAAATTATGTTTTTTAATTTTTTTTATAAAAATAATTTAACAATTTTATTACTAACCATAGTGTATATGAGAAACTAAAAAGGCTACTGTAGTAACTATGCACGGGTTGTATCTATAATTATTTGTATGAAGGGATTTTAAATGTTGATCAGGGATTTTGACCAAATCAATAAATACAGGCATGTGGAAAGATATGTGGATTGGAAAAAGTTAATAAACACTTATCAGGGAATTTTGATCAAATCAATAAATGTTGAGTTTTTTTTTTTTTTAAATAAAAAATTTAGAAAATCGAGGTTAGAAGATTAGAGCTCCCACAAGACTTGTGTTTACAATTATCTATATATGTGAATTGTGATTTTTAAATTTTTTTTTTTAGATGTCTTCTTTTTTTCATTTTTTATATTATATTAAAGTTTAATATTTTGATAATAATCATATGTGTTGGATTTTTCAAGCAATTAAATGTCTTTTATATTATATTATATTAAAGTTTAATATTTTGATAATAATCATATGTGTTGGACTTTTCAAGAATTTTTTTTATGCTTGTTCTTAATGCATTAAAGTGTTATTATGAGGGATAATAATCATATGTGTTGAGACTTTTCAAGGAATTCATATGTTTTGAATTTCAAAGAATTTTTTTTATATTTGTTCTTAATGCATTAAAGTGTTATTATGAGGGTAAGACTTGGAAGTTGGAAGAAGTTAATAAATGTTAAGATTTTTTTTTAAATCAAAAAATCAAGAAATTTAGATTGGGAGATTGGAGCTCAGAGATTTTGACCAAATCAATAAATGCAGGCATGTGGAAGATATGTGGATTGAAAAAAGTTAATAAATACTAATTAGGGGATTTTGATCAAATCAATAAATGCTGAGTTTTTTTTTTTTTAAATAAAAATTTAGAAAATTAAAGTTAGGAGATTAGAGCTCCCACAAGGCTTGTGTTTACAATTATTTATATATGTGAATTGTGATTTTTAATTTTTTTTTAAATATCTTTTTTTTTCCTTTTTTATATTATATTAAAGTTTAATATTTTGATAATAATCATATGTGTTGAATTTTTCAAGGAATTAAATGTCTTTTTTTTTTAATTATATTATATTAAAGTTTAATATTTTGATAATAATTATATGTGTTAGACTTTTTAAGAAAATTTTTTTATGCTTAAATTTTTTTCTTTTTTTAAATGTCTTCTTTTTTTTCCTTTTTTTATATTATATTAAAGTTTAATATTTTGATAATAATCATTTGTGTTGGATTTTTCAAGGAATTAAGTGTCTTTTTTTTATATTATATTATATTAAAGTTTAATATTTCGATAATAATCATATGTGTTGGACTTTTCAAGAAATTTTTTTTATGCTTATTCTTAATGCATTAAAGTGTTATTATGAGGGATAATAATCATATGTGTTGAGACTTTTTAAGGAATTCATATGTGTTGGATTTCAAAAATTTTTTTTTTTTTTTATACTTGTTCTTAATGCATTAAAGTGTTATTATGAGGGTAAGACTTGGGAGTTGGAAGAAGTTAATAAATGTTAAGATTTTTTTTTTTTAAATCAAAAAATCAAGAAATTTAGATTGGGAGATTGGAGCTCCCACAAGTCTTGGGGTTAAAAATTCCCTTTTGCTTAATATATAGTATAGATTCCTTTCTTGAAAAAAGTGCCATGATGAGTCCCACTCCCAGTCCTTGTCCAACTATCTTTCTTTCGCTGTTCAACTGGTCTAAGTCCACAGATAATCCTCCTCGTCGGCTAGTGGCTATTATACTTTCATCCTTTTGAAGGAGGTCCGATATACCTAATGTTGTCTCATATTGAGGCATTTGCATTGGCAACTTGATTGCAGAAACATTCAATTTTTCCTCCCAAAATAATTTTGCATCTGATACATATAAATTTTGTATTCCTCGGGCAGATTTTCTTATTTTCCTTGATTCATGGGAGCACAATTTTTTTAGGGTACTGGATTCCCAATAGGCCGGTTTTCTTATGATAAGCTCAGTGATTTTTAAGTTTCCTTTGTTTATTGTATTCCCTTCATGACAGCGGAATTTTTTTGGGGTACTGGATTCCCAATAGGCCGGTTTTCTTATGATAAGCTTAGTGATTTTCAAGTTTCCTTTGTTTATTGTATTCCTTTTTTCAATACTTGCAAAATTTTAATAAATCTCAAACAAGCTTTTCCATACCTCACAAAAATAATAATAAATAAAAGACCAAGCTTCTCCCCAGTCCAAGGGTGCAGTTCGGGCTTGTGACCCATTCATATAGAGTACTGTAAGGGAATATCAATTAAAAATGGTCAACTAAAATAGAGAAAGCACTGTTTTTGTAGTCGTTTGCCTAAAACTATTAGTGTTGCTCAAAGAAAAGTAATTATATATTTGGACATGTATCTACCTTGTTTTTTAAAAACGTCCACATACTTCCTACGTGATTTTTGACTAAAATGTTACAATTACATTTTCTATCCAAACTAACGACGAGTGTCTCACATGCCTATTTTGAGAGTGGGGAAGGAAAAAGAAATATTTAGTCAAAGTTAGATTTCAATGTAAGAAGACAAATTAGCCTTGTTGTACCTTTTTTATCTTCTACCTACCATAAAACCATATTCCAAACCCACTCCTATGGAGTTCAGATCCTCTCCTTGAGGGATCCTCCTTGAGCTCCTGCTTGCAACGGTTCAGATGAGCCCGTTAGTCATCCAACGGCTCAGATTAAAAAAAAAAAAATCGAAAATGAAATGTTTTCGAGTTCCCGCCCAAACAAAACAACAACACAGCTCATTCACTCTCACTCTCACACACCACTCTCCTCCGTCTAACCCATCCCCATCCTCACCGGTGAACCCATCCTCACCGACGGCGAAGTCCATCCTCACCGACGGCGAACTCCACCGGTCCAGCCTCTACGCTTCGTAAACTCCACCGCGACGACCACCATCGGTTGAGCAAATATTTGTTCAACACGAACCAGGTAGGTCTTCGAATCTAATTTCTTTTGTCTTCCAACATCTGAGATTGAGATTGAGATTTGGGTTTGGAATTGATATGGACAAGTTAGGGCTTTCAGAATTAGAGATTTTAGAGTTTCAAAAATAGGGCTTTTAAAAAAATTAGGGATTTGGGTTTTGAAAAATTAGGAATTTTGGGTTTTGAAAAATTAGGGATTAGGGCTTTTACAAAAATTAGGAATTTCGGAAGTAGGGATTAGGGCTTTTACAAAAATTTGGAATTTCAGAATTAGAGATTTGGGTTTTGAAAAATTAGGGCTTTTAGAATTTCAAAATTAGGGCTTTCAATTTCTATTCCAACGGCTAAAAATTTAGGGCTTTTAATATTAACAACACAACAAAGACCATCCCTTTTTAACGTAACACCGCCAAGAAATGGAATATTGAAAACATTGTCCACATATTGCACAATATATTGGATATTTGGAGATGGTAATACTATATTCCTACCTGTTATAATCACGTAAACATGACAAGATATAGTCTTCCATATATTGAGTAGGATCAACATTGCACGTACTCTTATTACCTTGAAAATTCACCTTTCATTGCCTAGTTTTGAGGTATATCATGTGATTTATTTTTTTAAGTATCATTATGTTTCAATCATATCGATCAACTTGTGTGTTTCATAGTGATGTACCATTGACCAATTCATCCCCACTTTATTAACCATTTTCCTCCCATTTCCATATTTTTTTCATTTTTTCTGATCAAAATTTTTCTACTTTGCTGAAACCTGTTTTGTAGTCAAAACTAAAGGATTAAGATCAATAATAGAAAAGCAGGACTACTTTTTTTTTGGGTGGGTAAAAGCAGGACTACTTCTGAAGATCCAATTGAAGATCTGGAGGCCTAGCATTGAAAATATATCCCATTGTGAATGAATATGTAACTGCTATGATTGGCAACATTTTGGCCTCGGCAGTTATTGTTGGAAAGGATGATGACAAAACTGAAAAGGGAGGGCTAGACAATTTGCTATTTGCACAACTACTGTATGTGGAAACTCATATTTTGATAGTTTCATTGTTAATATATGGTATCTTATTATTAAAATCAATAAATACCTAATTATTGAAGGATGTTGGTGGATCAAATTGGAAGGGAGATTCCTCCAGCTATGACACACATGCTTAGTTTCATTGTTAATATCTGTCCCTCTCGTCATGTATGCAGATTTATTTGATGGCTTCTTCTTCTAACATTAGCGACCTAAGATTACTATCGAGGATGTGCAATTGTGGAAGAACCGCTGCCATACATATTGTAAGAACGAATGAGAATGGTAATGAAGGGCGTTTGTTCTTTGTTTGCCCATCGAAATATGTAAGTTGGTAATTCTAGCTATTTTCTTCCTTTATTAGTCACATTAATATTTGTCTTATTGAACTAATGTATTCGCATGCATTGCAGAGTAACACTCCCACTCACTATTGCAATTACTTCAAGTTCGTGGCTGAAGATGATGAAGACGTTACGTCCAGAATTCGTTCCAACAATACAACTTCTGCTGGTATAACAATAGAAGACTTGAATGATGTAAGGGATAGGCTTCATTACATGGAAAATGACTATGGTCGAAGGTTGCAAAGGATGGAAAATAATATCAAAAAGATGGTGTACTTCATTGTATTTTGTATAATTTTGTATTTTATGATGTAACTTTTCGACTTTATTGTACTTTTGGGAAACTGAATGGTAGTGTGTATCATTTTGGGTTTTATGTACTTCAACTTGTTATCTATTAGCTGTTAGGGAATGGATTTTGGGAAACATCTTATCTGTTATGTAATGAATGATGGTATTTTGGAATGAATGATGGAACTTTGTTGCTGGTGTACAGAATGGATTTAATGTTTAACTATGAATGAATTTAACTTTGTTGCTGGTGTAAAGAATGGATTTAATGGATTTAACTATGAATGGATTTAATGTTTTTATGAATGCATACCAGCAGAATGTTTTTATGAATGGATTTAACTATTAGTGTTTTTGCTCCTTATGGATTTAACCATACCAGCAGAATGGATTTAACCATAACAGTATGCTGGTGTACACCATACCAGCAGAACACAAGAGAGCATACCACCTCACACACTTCTACAAAACCATGTGTCCAGATCAAAACCA
Organism: Camellia lanceoleosa; assembly: GCA_025200525.1. Taxonomy (NCBI): domain Eukaryota; kingdom Viridiplantae; phylum Streptophyta; class Magnoliopsida; order Ericales; family Theaceae; genus Camellia; species Camellia lanceoleosa. Next base: position 162,603,252 of record CM045760.1, on the reverse strand, counting down.
GCATACATACAATCCAGTTTGTTTCACATACGTAACCAAAGATACGTAATGAACCAAAGATACGTAACCAAAACCAGATCAAATACAGAACAGAACAATGTTTCAATACAGATCAAAACCAGCATACATACAATCCAGTTTGCTTCACATACGTAATCAAAGATACGTAATGTAACTCATTTGCATAACTCAGAGAACCAGAACTAGCATACTTGTAAAATTCAGAACCAAAGATACGTAACCATCTGAGAACTGTAACCAGAGAGCATACAGAATTCTAAAACAAACCATACGTAACCGTAACGAGAGAGCATACGTAACTGTAAGCGAGACCATACGTAACCAAAATTCGTAACCATACGTAACCAAAGATACCAGAGAACTGTAACCAACATGTTTTCATCAAAATTCTGAAACAAAATTCATACGTAACTGTGAGAGCATTTATGTAAAATTCATACAGAAATAGCAGATCATGTACTCTACATGATTCTGCAACAAAATTATGCTCCTCCACTGCATTAGGTAAAACACAAGAGAGCATCACCAACCCTGAAGTATGCATAACCAGAAGCATGCAGAACTAGAGAACAACCAAAAACAAGACACCCAGCATACATCAACCATACATTCAGAACCATTCAGAACCATGCATTCAGAGTCATACATTCAGAACCATACACATACCAGCAGAATGATTAAAACAAGGATCAAACAGGTTACATTGCTCCATGTAAATTAACACATACAATCCATTCAGAACCATATCACATGTACTCCATAATAGTTTGCTCTGAACACACATACAAGTTAAATTAAACCACTGGTCCATCAAAAATGTTACATTGCTCCATGTAAATTAACACCTACAATCCATTAAAAAGACCAATGTATGACTTTCCAGCAGTAACATTTTAACCATCACTTTCCAGCAGTAGTTTGCTTCACAATTTCAGAGGCTATGACTTCACTATCCAGCCCAATTTCAGCAATAGTTTGCTTCTGTTTCTGCTTGTCCATAGCCTAAAAGGGAAAAAGACAAATTTCTCAGCAAGTGAATACATGGTATGACAGAATTTTTAACATCTATAAATACAATAAAAATTAAAAAGATAGGAAAGACGAACCTGACTACACATTGGAGTAGTTGATTCTTGAGAATATCGAAACCCAATGTCATATCCACATGAACCTTGAAGTAGTGACTGGAATGTTGATCCACCATAATACAGGTGAGGCATTGAATTTGGCACTACATACATGTCCTGCAAATTATTCACCTACAACAATGTCATATATTAGGCTTCGCAATCATGGTTTGAGTCACATATTATATCTACAAAAAAAATAGAATGTTAAAGTAAGACTTACATGATATGTGGGATACATCAATGGCGGAGGAATAAAATTACCACCCATGGGCAAAGATAGAGGAAGAGGATGAAGGGGAGGAAGAGGTTGAAGAGGAGGAACATGTTGACGAACATAGATATCTCCTCTAACAGATAATGGAGAAGGTGCAACTGTTGGACTTGCAATAGATTGTGACGAAGCCAAGCTGTTAGCACGGGATTTTTTTTTGGAATTCGCTACCAGCGCCGCTTCAAATCCACCTTTTACCCTCCTTTTGCCCTTACTAGTTACCACATTTTTCTTGAATCCTTTTGGTTGCACAACATGATTCACGTCTTCGCAATCCACTTCAAAGCTTTGGTTGTCATCATCATTACCTCCTTCATTTACAACACTAAAATGAGCACTTAACTTGCCTTCAACATTTGCACCTAATGTAGCAAGGTGTGCAATACAGAAATCATAAGTTTCTTCGGTTTCAGCAGCTCTACTTGCTAGTGCTCTAAATGCGGTCATCAATGTCTTATACCGCGAGGCTTGTTGGAATTTCACATCTACTTGGATGTTATTCCCCGTCATGTCCTTCACAGTTTCGGCTCTTGCTTGTTTAGTCCACCTCTTTAGAATGTATTGTGGAGGAACCTCTTTCATCTTCAATATGTCTCTAATAACCTTCACTGAGTGACAACACAAGATTCCTTCCCTTTCAAACTTTGTACAATTACAAGCCAAAGAGCCATCCCTCTCCATCTTCACTTTCCTTGCATATTTGTTACCAACATCAACAACTGTGTAAATGGTACTAGCCTCCCCATATTCAATTGCTTCTATGTCCGATTCAATGGATTGAAAGTAATCATTTTGGAATTCCTCAAAGATTTTTTTTTTGTGTAGACATTGCCCATTTGAATTAACATTCTTATTGTTGCTTTCACCTTTGGCAACCTTTGGCACAAACCATATCCTGCTTCTAACTCCTTGTATCGCTTCTCGTAAAGTACCCTTTCAAAATGCATGAAGAATTCATTTAAGTTAAAATCAGAACGAATGTAATCCTTCAAAAAAGCATTAAAAGATTCACTAAGTTGTGTGGTACTCATTCCCGTAGCCCATGTTGATCTAACGTAAGGCCAGCCCCATTTTTCTTTCACCGCAAAAGTCAATTTCAACCAATGATTTTCATGCGCATCATATTTATCAAGCATTTCCGCCCACTCTAATTTCCATTGATTTGCATCTTCAATGTGAAAAAGGAATTTATTTAGTACACCCTTCACCCCCTTCTCTTGGAACAAACAGTTAACATGTTTTAATGCATTTTGCATCAAATGCCAAGTACACAATCGGTGACTTGTGTCCGGCATAACGATGGGTATGGCTTTAGCCATTGCAGCATCTTGATCGGTGAACAAAGTTTTTGGTGCCTTTCTTGACATAGCCTCTAGAAAATTTTCAAACAACCATACAAACGATTCGGCGGTCTCATCATACAACAATGCTGCACCAAATATGACTGTTTCCCTATGATGGTTGAATCCCACAAAAGATGCGAAGGGTCTATGTTCTTTGTTTAACTTGTAAGTTGTATCAAATGTGACAACATCACCAAATTGGGCATAATCCATGATCATTTGTGCATCGGCCCAAAACATATTGGTTATTTGCTCCTCATTATCTAATTGAAAAGCATAAAAGAATGACGGATTCTGCAAAGATTTTTCTTTAGAGTATTGCAACACATTGCCTACTTCCCCATATGCTAAACTTTGTTGTCTTTTGGTTCTCAAATAATTTTTAGAATCTAATTTCGTAAACCCAAGACATTGCCTTCCACCAGCTTCCCTACCCATGAGTTCAAAAGACTGGCCTAAACGAAGACCAGATTGTGCCGCCAAATCTAACTGAATTGCTTGGCTAGTCGATATCTTTCTTTGTGACGGCAACATGTGGGCACACTCGGGTGATACAAGATCATGGTTGTGTTTTTCTCTGAAATCAGTAATAACAAATTTCCCAGTACCCTCATCTAATTTAATATAAAGTCGAGCCTCACAACTAGTCCTAGTTTCAGCTCTAGGGTTTTTTGACAATGGGTCTCGCTTGTCAACCTTTCGAAATCCCTCCTTGTTGCAAACCAAAAGTCTACACAAAAGTTTATTAGTCAACTTGTCCTTCCTACAATAATCTCTTCTTATGCTAAACCCCATTCTTCCTCCATATGTATTATAAAAATCATGCGCACATTGTTCAGAATCAAATGTCATTCCCTGTTTTGGCTTCCAATCACAATCATTCTCAGGTTCCATATCGATATCAAAATGCAACTGAAAACCCATATAAATAAAATCTTAGCGACATAAATTACATCTATATTTTACACACCAAAAAACATAATTTCAGTTTGAAAAAAAAAAAAACCAAACATAAAAACATAGAGACTAAGTTCAATTTTAAAAAATTCCACTTCTACATGTATATGTTGGAACTCTGTCATATATATTAAAATCTACTTTTCCACCACTGTTTTTGTTAATTAAACATGAATTCTACAAAACATGAATTCTACACAGGGTTCAGTATATCCACAATACAAATCTATTGTACACATGTAATTAACAAAACATGAATTCAACTGATCTGCTATGTTAGTCTACTTTGTTAAATACATGAATTCAACTGAACTGCTCTGTTAAATACATGCTCTGTTAGTCTACTTTGTTAAATACATGAATTCTATACCTGTATATACATGAATTCTACATCTATTTTTAAAAATACAATTTTATAAAAGAATCTATACTTGAAAAAATAAATTTATATTTATTTTGATTACAAATTTTGTTTGAAAATCACTTGTAATTTCGTAAAGACAAACTCAAACAAGCGAAGAAAAAATTACATCAGACTAACCTCTGGTTCTCAAGGAGGGTAGATGGAAAGAGGGCAAACCGATGGGTTCGATTTGAGGAGTGCTGTAAAGAGCTCAACCAATGGTGGTCGTCGTGGTGGACTTCGCCGTCAGTGAGGATGGGTTCACCGGTGAGGATGGGGATGGGTTCGACGGAGGAGAGTGGTGTGTGAGAGTGAGAGTGGTGTGTGAGAGTGAGAGTGAATGAGCTGTGTTGTTGTTTTGTTTGGGCGGGAACTCGAAAACATTTCATTTTCGATTTTTTTTTTTTTTTTAATCTGAGCCGTTGGATGACCAACGGGCTCATCTGAACCGTTGCAAGCAGGAGCTCAAGGAGGATCCCTCAAGGAGAGGATGTGAACTCATCCCTATGGGCGTGACAACATTTGATTTCATCAAATCCTCTCTCTAGAATGAGACTTTCTACCTTAGGGTTTCCTGGGTATCTCCTCTGGGTCTTTCCCAGTTTTCTAGGCATTTTGCTTTTTGCTTTCCCTTCTGTTGATCCTTTTCTCTCGGTTGCATCCCCTGTTTTATGTAAAACATTGTGACTGGTCTTTACCTCCACTCTTGGGTTTGTATAGCTTCTACTCTTTAATGGCGAATGATGCTTATAGACCTCCGTTGGAGCTGAAGCTGGAGGAAAGCACTGATGAATGTGTGGATTCTTCTTATCTTTGCCTGATAAGGAAGATTTTGACCTCTAAAGCCCTTAATAAGCAAGTAGTAACCCGCATCATTTTGGGGGTGTGGAAAACAAGAGCAGAGATCACCATTTCTTCATGGCCAGAGAATGTATTCCTATTTAGATTTGGAAGTGAAGAAGACCGGGCTCTAGTTTTGCAAAATGCTCCATGGTCAGTGATGGGCATTTTGCTGGTGCTCTAACCATTGTCTGTGGGGAAAAGCGATCTCTGAAATGGATTTTTCCTATTGTCCATTTTGGGTCCAAGTCCATGGTTTACCAATGGACAAAATGACTCCTCGTAATGGGCAAATCATAACTAATAGCATTAGGAAGCTGATTGGAGTGGAAGCTCCCACTGAGGGTCTACTTCTAGCTAGAAGTTTTCTTCGACTCTGAGTGAACATTAACATATCCTAGCCCCTACCTAGAGGATTCATGTTGAAGAGACCTTCAAGCAACGCGCCGGAGAAGAGACATATGGGTTAATTTCAAGTATGAATGTCTATCAATTTTTTGTTACGATTGCGGGAGGATAGGCCATGACAGTAACTCATGTAAATTCGTGTCCCGCGAGGAAGGTAGGCAATCTAGGTATGGCCCTGAGCTCAGAACAGGGGTGGCTAGAAATTTGGGTTTGACAGTGGAATACTACCGCAATCAGATTAATGAGATGGAAGAGAGCCGTTGACCTATTCTTTGGCGGCAGAACTCTCAGGCACTGGCGAGTGGGGAAAAAACGCAAGGTACAATAGATGAGGCTCCACCTAGTACGACCACTACAGAGGCATCATGTCCACAACCGCCACCATTACTCCACTCTCAAGGGACAGAGACACCTGTCATGCAACAGTCTACCACATGTGGCCTTCAAGTAGGAAATGAAACAAATATGGTACGTCAGTCTCCCACCCCTCCTATAATCATTGATGTACCTCCTATTGGTTTAAACCCATTTGGGCCTCCTCTCACGATTGTTACAACTTCTGGGCCCAGTATTGTACACAGTAAGATGCAAAGCCCAACCAATTCTGGGCCAACATATTATGTTACTGAACCGACTGATAGTCCCACTTCTCAATTTAGCCCACAATCGTCTTTATCCAACCACCCTTCCCTCCCTAACTGGTGTGACACACCAAGCCTATCCCCTAAGCCCTATGATATGCCACTGTGTATGGAGATCCCAGAAGTACCAGAAGTTTTAGTATCCTCAGCTTTTAATGGGCTCTCTCTTAAAAGGAAAGCCCATGAGGACTCTTCCTTACTACCCCACCCTTCCAAGGTTTCTGATGTTGGAGCACAGGCCTACGTTTGACCTGTCCTTAAGCATAGCTTCATCTCTGCTCTTGCTAAGGGGATTGGAATAAAAAAGAAAGGTAATAGGGGAAAACTAGCTAAGAAGAAAGAAGATTTGAAACTAATTGATCAACAAAACATTTTGTTTGAAATAAAAGTACGTGAGGAAGTGCCTGAATCCCTTAATGATGATGATCTTTTTTCGCAAGTCCTTTGCACTTATCCAATGGCCTTTTCGACTTAGTGTCTCGAAAGGGTGGTGGGTGGTGGCTGAGCCAGAAAAGCCACAAGATCCATGTTTATAATCAGCTGGAACTGTCAGGGGATTAGGCGACCCCTAACAGTCTAGATCCTTTGAGGGTTGTGTTCAACCCATCACCCAAGGGTGGTTTTCTTGATGGAAACAAAGAATTGAAGATCTGTTCTGGAAAGAATAAGGAGAAGTCTGTATTTTCCAAATTAATGTTATGTGGATCCAAATGGTTCGGCTAATGGTCTAGCTCTTTGGTGAACACAAGAGATGATATTGATGTCAGCCAGAAGAATTGCAACCTCATAAGGCGTATTATTGCAGGCCTAGGTATGGACTGGTTTGCTATCTCAAGCTAAAGAAGAAATGAGATGTACATGAAATGGCAGTCAAGCTGAATTTTAATAAAGCATATGACAAGTGCAATGGGACATTTTGCGGACACTAATGGTAAGAATGGGTTTTGACGGGGAGTGGGTCCAGTGGATTATGGAAATTGTTTTCACGGTATCATTTTCTATGTTTGCTAATGGGTTGAAAAGAGCTGCCTTCATTCCAATGAGGGGCCTGCGACAAGGAGATCCCCTCTCCCCCTACCTCTTTGTTTTGGTTACCGAAGGTCTTTCTCTCTCATTGCTGAAGGGAGTGCGTCACAAACAACTATTGGGGATTAAGCTGAAAAAGCGTTGCCTCTTTGCAGATGACGCTCTGCTTTTTGCTAAAGTTAATAAGAGTGACTGCCAAGCCCTTAAGTCTATTTTGGAGGAGTACAGCTCTGCTTCAGGGCAACTCATTAACTTTGAAAAGTCGGGGATCATTTTTGGCTAACACTTCAGAAGTAGTAAAGACAGAGGTTTGTGTGTTCATGGGGAATCCTCCAATGGCTCGAAATATTTGGGTCTCTCTTCCTTTTGTGGCAGGTCAAAGTCTGAAGCATTTGGATTTTTGATTGAAAAAGCTGTGGGTAAAATGCAAGGATGGAAACAGAAGTTGTTGTCCTAAGCAGGGAAGGAGGTTATTGTGAAATCAGTGGTGCAAGAAATTCCCGTCTATGCCATGGCATGTTTTTCTTTTCCGAAGAAGTTCTATGATAGGTTAAATTCCTACCCGAGCAATTTTTGGTGGGGTGGGGATCCTTTGGATAGCGGGCTACATTGGGCGAGCTGGGACAGCTTGGTTATGGCCAAATCCCTAGGAGGGATGGGATTCAAAGATTTTAAAGCCTTCAATCTAGCCCTTCTCGCAAAGCAGGCGTGGAGACTTGTCACGCACCCTCACTCATTCTATGCTCCGATTTTGAAAAGAATGTACCATCCACATACTGATTTCTTAACAGCCTATAGGGCTACTGTCCTTCTTGGTCCTGGACCAATATCCTTCAAGGTCAAAAGCTTCTAAAAAAGGGGTTATGGTGGCAGGTGGGCAATGGCAACTCAATCAAATTTTGGGATGGCAACTCAAAAAAAAAAAAAAAATTCATATAAGATTTTTTCTTTAGGTTTAGATCACTTGAGTATTTGTTCTTTTTTTGTAAGTTTTTATTATTATTATTATTATTATTATTATTATTATTATTATTTTGGAAAGAAAACTATTCAAAACATTGTAAAAGGTTGTAACGGTGTGTAACGGACCGTTACAGCCGTTACGGTACCGCTACGGCCGTTACGTTACACCGAAACTGCCGTTTCACATGTGAATTTCTATCACATTGCTATAGTGGCCGTAACGGGTGGTGGCAACCACCACAACCGTTACATAACGGTTGCAGCCACTTTTTAAAACCTTGTCTTCAATCTTTTTGCAATTATTGTTTAATCATCCACTTATTTGATTCTTTTTTAGTTCTTTCCATTATTATTATTTTTATTTTTATTTTTATTTTTTTTTTGCAATTTTCCTTAAATATCCGAATCATATTTATATATTATATAAGGAAAAAGGGACTTTTTATTGAGAAGCCTTCTAGGAGTTTCAAACTCTCATTCTAAAATTATTGAATTTTCAATTTACAAAATTATTGACTAATATATTTAATTAATTATTAATTATTTTAGAAATAATAATTATTCCTTAATTTATAGATTTCAAATGAAAAGATAACAAAATATTCCATAGTCTCCCCCATCATAATCTCTCTCACCAATTTTCAAAAAATTAAAACATTTCTTCATACTCTTTCTCTTCTTCCCCCAAACCATCTCTCTGATAAAAAACCCTACATACCTTACACAGTTCCAATATTTTTTTTAAATGTCATATGCAACTTGCTTATCCCTAAAGAGGTTATATCATGCAAGAGAAATCACACCATTTTTATTATTTTTTTCTAAGGTTGTTAAAAGTTAGTTAATATTTAATTTTTTTTTATTCATTACATTTTTATTTTTCAACAATATTATTTCTCTATTTTTTTACACCACATCACTTTCAATATCTCTTTTGCTTGAAGATCTATAAAACCAAACCAAACCAAACCAAACCAAACCAAGCCTTAAGTCCCATCAAATGGGGTCGGCTATATGAATTCTTCTTCTCCATGCGGCCCTATCAAAAGCCATTTCATTAGTCAAATTAAGTAGATTAATATCTCTATTTACAGCGCTAGCCAACGTTAATCTAGGTCTATCCTATACCCTAACAATTCCATCTACTGTTACAGCATCGCATCTCTTCACTACTGCCTTTGTTGGTCTCCGTTGAATATGACCAAACCATCTCAATTGATTCTGTCTCAACTTATCTTCTATCGGTACTACTCCTACCCATTCCCGAATACATTCATTCCTAATTCTGTCTTATCTAGTCTTACCATACATCCACCTTAGCATTCTCATCTCAGCCACACTTATCTTATCTGCTCATAAGGGATCCGAGCGGCTTTTTTACGTGTTGGCTGTCGGCTACCTAACACATAACCCTCCTCCTTAACCCGGGCTTGGGATATAAGCAAATGTAGTGGGTGTGCTCTTAGGCCTCCAAATCTCTATTCTTAATTTCTTATAAAATTTTAAAAAATTATGTGGCACTCAAGTTCCAAACTCACTCCTCTCCCATCATTTCCATTTAAAATAAAAATTATTTTTTAATAATTTAATAATATATACTGTTAGGGCATGTTTGATTGACATGATTAGAGTATGGAATTAGGATTATTAATCCATGAGCCCAATAATTCTGTGTTTGTTTTGAAATTTTGTTTTAGGATTATTAATCCAATGGATAATTAACCCTACAAATTTGTAAGATTATTAGTAATGGGGTAGGGGTGGGATTATATATCTTGAGTTAGGAAATAAAATAAAAAGACTCTTTTACCCTTGACTAAAAATTAAAACACTTATTATTTTTATACAATTTTATATTTTAGAAGGCTAAAAATAAATTTTAAAATTTTAAAATATTTTTGATATTTATTTATCAAATTAGTTTATATTTTAAAAAAACAAACCAAACATGACTTTGTATTTTGTATTTTTGTTGTGCTTTTATTTATTTATTTATTCATAATTTTTTTTCAAAACCACATTTATGAAGAAATTTTGATAAAGTAAAGATTATGAAGAAACATTGATGGAGGGTAAGATTGGGAAAGAAGATAAATATAGTTGTAATCTTACATTTATATGTTTTCTTATCCAATGCAAATCAAACAATGGACAAGGAGATAATTTATCCTACTAATTGGATAGTGAATACCACATTAATTTGATGAGATTATTAATACCTTTACTATTAATTTTGTGAATTAAACATGGTCTTGGAATAATAGTTATCCGAATACAAACTTATCAACAAGAAAAGAAAAAAGAAAAAAAAAAAGAAGAGAAAGCTATCACAAAATTCAAAAATATTTGAATTGAAAATCTATATAAAGATAATCTATATCTATCAACAAAATTCAAAATAAAGATAATTTGAATTTGAATTTGAATATATAATAAAGATAATCTATATTTAACTATCCAATTTCACATCTCTCTCCTCCTATATAAGTAGTTATATTTCAACTGATTATAAACACATACAAAACTATTATGTTGCTCTTTCTCTTTTTCCCTTTTTGTTTCTCTCTCTATATAATTTATATTGTTATAGGAATGGTTGAAAAGTTTCACACATTTGCATTCCCCGTCTCTTTATATATAATTTTATATTATTATAGGTATGGCTGAAATGCTTCACACATTTGCATTTTTTGTCTAAATTTTAATTTTACTAAAGACTAGAGAGTTTTTGAATTTCTTTTTATTGCATCAATGTTGAATATTATGTACCAAAATTACAAAAAAGAAAAAAGAAATGTGTAAGAAAATTATTTGTGTGCATCATTCTTATAGCAACCCAGGTTTTTACCCGTTATTTGTAGTGTTCCAAACTTGGGTTTCGTGATTGTATACTATTGTCTATGCCTTGTTTCCTTCCTTTAACTTTTTGTATTTGAGTTTTGGATTATGTTGGACGTGTTTGGAACAGGTTGCTTGTTGGTCGGTCTAGAATGTTGTTGCCCAAATTTTGGATTCTTCGCTCGAGCGAGGCTTCTTGCGCTCGAGCGAGCCTTATGTAATCTGTTCTTCGCTCGAGCGAGGCTTCTTGCGCTCTAGCGTGCGTCTGCGTTGGGTGGCAGACCTGAAGCTTTGCATTCTACGCTCGAGCGACGCTTCTTGCGCTAGAACGAGGCGACTTGTTTGTGTCTGGTCGCTCGAGCGAGCCTGTTCATATTAGATCGTGAATGAGACATTTTAGGTCACTTTTGCAGCTCCCCCTCTCTCTCAAACTCTCCAAAAACGTAGATCTTCATATTCTCTCTCTAGAATACACCTTCTCTCTAAGATTTCATCTAGATCCGTTGTGTTCTTGATCCTAGTGTCTTTGAGAATAAGGTAGAGGGCTTCAAGAGCTTCGTTTTGATCCAAGGAGAAATTGGTTTCGTCATCTTTGAAGTTCCACATTGTTGCTTGGGTTTTCTACACTCGAGGTAGGGATTTTCTACACTCTAATATGGTTTTTAGCTTAATTATTTGCTATTGTGTATAGATGATGAGATTTGGTTGTGGTTTGGACAAATCTAAAATTTGGGTGTTATATGGAAAAGAGGGGTTTTTGATAAATATGAGGTAAATGAGTATGAGGTTTGAATATAAGATCTAATTGTGCCAAAATAATTGTTTTTGGTGTTTGGGTTGATATTTGGTAAAAGGGGAGATTTTGTCTTAATTTGATTAAATCATTATTTTGCATAAATAATTGGGATTAACATTTAAAATGTGTGATTGGAAGGTTGTGGTTGTAACTGGTGATATTCTATATGTATTATCTCACCTATGGAAGTTTTGAATAAACTATTTATTCAGATATTGAACATCTCTTAGAAATAATTGTATTGGGCTATCGGTGGAAGATAGCTGTAATTGTTGTAGAAATTACATGAGGATTGGGCGATTTAATACTAATCCATTGTTGGTGTCATTGGATATGACCATGTTATAAATACATTGTATATGTATGTATATTGGGAGGAGAAAGGGGATGTACTCCATATATGATTATGTTTATAAATACATTGCATATGTATATTTGTTTGGGAGGAGAAAGGGGATGGACTCCATTTAAAGCAAGTTGGCTGGAGTGTCCTGGGTGGAAGACCTGAAAATTTATATAAATGGGTGCCGATTCCTTCGGACGAAATATCCGTAAAATGGCAAGTTTGAAGTGTTTATGTGTGTTTTGCATAATTGGAAAACCATTGAGTTGTAGTCTCATTTTGGTTGTTGAAAGATAATGAATTTAACTCATAAATTGAGTAGCATATATGAACTGGAAATGAATTGAAGGAAAATGGAATAAGATTAGTCTTAGTGGCATATGGATATGCAGGCCTTGTGGATACTTCCGTATCGGTATTGTTTATGTACGTGGTATTTATACCTTTGCTAAACCTCATAAATTGTGTTAGAATATTTCTACTGGGCTGTTGGCTCACCCTATATGGGAATACCATTTTCAGGTGCAGATAAGATGTTTCCTTCGAGGCAATAGCATGGATGGACTTTCGGGAAGCAAGAGCTTCTTAATTATGTCTTGTTCTGTGTATGTTGGTATTTGTAAAGCCAAGGGCTTAAGATGTAATGAGCGAGACTCAATTTGTGTAACCAAGCAGATGACTTAGAAAGATGTAAGCCTACATGGCACATAATTGTTTATTAAACAGTAAACTCTGATGTATGAAAGTATGTTATTTCTCATATTTGTTCCGCATATGAGTTATCTTTATTGTGTTATTTTGGGAGCGTTATAACTTGGTATCAGAGCGTATCGGGTTTGAATACTTTGGGTACGTGGGAAATGGTTAGTACCATAATGGGTTTGTCTCGCTTGATTGAGACGTTAACATATCTTGTATGCTTATATGATAACATGTTTACATGATTATGTGGGTATGGAATTTAGTTCTTGAGATGTTGATTGAGTCTACGGGTTTATGGAAGTCCTACTAGAAGAGCACTTGATCACTGCTATTTCTAATTGGAACTCTAGCAACGCCGTGGGACGGTCATTATCTAGGAAGGAAATTCATATGTATTTATGTGATTACATGTCTACATGGAGTGATTTATTGTTGTCCATTGTATTAGAACGCAAGTGAGTTAGCCTTGGCACGTTTGAAAAAGTGTTAATACTTGTTGTTACCTTTCTTAGGATGTCAGGACGTGGGCGTGGTGGTAATAGGCGTGGTAGGCCTAGAAGGCATGAGGTGCCCATACCGGGTGATATTCCGGCACAGGAAGAAGGGGTTGGTTAGGCTAATGTGGCCGAACTAGTGGGTCAGCAGGCCATGGGCGCCTTAGCCCGCGAAATAGCCGGAGCATTTAGGGAGTCTATAGATATTCTCCGAGCTGAGAATCAAGTCCAAGCTCAAGTAGCTGAAGCAGGGCCATCCTTCTTAAAGAGGGAGTTTTTCCAGTCAAATCTGGATGAGTTTGTGGGTGATCCTAGAGAGCCATTGAAGGCAGATGAATGGCTAGAGCAGTTGTTGAAAATATTTGAGATGCTTGACATCGAGGATGACCATTTGAGGGTGACCTTGGCATCGTTCCAGCTGAAGGGAGATGCGGGTCAGTGGTGGAAGTATGCGCGTGGACGCATTGAGATGACTTGGGAGGCCTTTGTCAATGCTTTCCAAGACAAGTTTCTACCTCCCACAGTTAGGGAAAGGTTGAGAGATCAATTCTCCAAATTGGCACAGTTGAGTACACCTATGGCTAAATTTGAGGCAACCTTTACTAGCTTGTCTAGGTTCGCATCGGAGTTGGTGGCGACTGAGGAACACTGTTGTTTGGAATTTGAGAAGCAGTTGAGGATCGGACTCAAGCTTCGAGTGTCCGGGTCCATGATTAGAGATTTTAGGCGCCTTGTGGAGGCAGCAGCCCATCTTGAGATTGTTATGCAAGAAGAGGAGGAGATGAGGGGCTCTAGGAGGAGTCAAAATAGTCAAGGGGACAGTAAGAGGCAGAGGGGTTCTAACTCTTAGCAGTCCCAGGGGTTTCAGTCCAGGTCCATTTTTCTAGTACCGAGTTCGGGTTCTAGGAGGGGTGGCCAGGGAAATTTCACTTGCTTTAAGTGTGGTCAGTTGGGCCACAAGTCTCCAGCTTGTCCTCAGAGAGGAGGATGGCAGCAAGCAGCATCATATTCGGCTCATTTTCAGAGCCAAAGTCAAGAGAGAGGCCAACTGCTCACTTGTTACCAGTGCGAGCAGGCAGGGCATCTGAAAAGGTTTTGCCCACAGTTAGGTGGTGTATCTGGTTCGAGACAGACACAGAGTCACAAACCAGCACAGTCAGCACAGGCCTCGAGTGCCAATCAGGGAGCTTCTTCAGCTCAGTCAGTGCATCAGGCTTATGCTCTGAGAGGTGAGCAGGTTGAGCAGAGACCTACTGTGTCATGACCCGAACTCGCCCCTATGGGTTAAGGCCATAACCGGCCAGTAATCGTGAGATTACCTACGGCCTCAATTCAAGTAAACCAAAACTCATCAGAGATAAAGGGGCCAAACGGAAGCAATTCAAAAACTTTGTCCATAGAGCCGTGCTTAAATGCACACCATAACATTTCGAACATTTATATGTTAATAACTCACAGCAGATTATGTACTAATATAAAACAATGTACATACAGGATCCCACAAAAGTAAGTCAACCCAAGGTAACTATATACAGATATATACGAAGGCTTGCCAACATAATAGCATAAACAAAATGGCAAAAGGCAAGGTCAGTCTCATGTGCGAGACTTTTGGGCTGACTCCACAAAACTCTGACTGTTTCTCACAATTTCACCGGGGCTGATTTTGGTCGTCCCTTGGTTCACCTACATATACATGAATGAGTGTGAGTGAATGCCCAGTGAATAATATCAAGTAAGACAGTTACATGAACAATTATTGAGACAATACAACAATCGGCCTTCGGCCCAATCATTCATATCAATCGACCTTCGCCCCAATCATTCATGTCAATCGGCCTTCGGCCCAATCATTTATATCAATCGGCCTTCGGCCCAATCATTCATGTCAATTGGCCTTCGGCCCAATCATTTACATCAATCGGCCTTTGGCCCAATCATTTATATCAATCGGCCTTCGGCCTAATGAGCTATATCAATCGGCCTTCGGCCCAATCATTCATGTCAATCGGCCTTCGGCCCAATCATTTACATCAATCAGCCTTTGGCCTAATCATTTATATCAATCGGCCTTTGGCCCAATCATTCATGTCAATCGGCCTTCGGCCCAACGAGCTATATCAATCGGTGTCCACTATTCAATTTAATGATCTTGCAAAACTTACATGGAAGTAACAATTGGACAATAATATACTACAAATATCTTGTTAAGATATTACTCACAGTGATCGGTTGATTGGTTCGCCCTGGAACTCGACCCTATACATGCCATGAACATAAAAGGGTCATTAACAATTTAATCCGTTGAAAATTCACATTTTCCTCTTTAGGCTTCATTCTTATCCCTCTAACTCATTTGCAATGCTTAACATATGCCTAAGAGTGCTTAGAAGTGATAGGGAACGGAAAACAAAACACAGAATGCGAGAATAGAATTTCAGAAAACAGGGTCCCCGCTCAAGCGTGGACTTCCCCGCTCGAGCAGACCCTTAAGGCCTGCAAAAGTACTGGTTGCATGAAAAATATGCTCGAGCGTGTAATAGGAAGCTCGAGCGGAAGGCCTGTCTAAATAGCTCCCCCGCTCGAGCGTGACCTTCCCCGCTCGAGCGGAAACCAAATTTGCAAAAAGTACCGAGAGCACAAAATTCACGCTCGAGCGGCGGTTTCCCCGCTTGAGCAGACATCAAACTTTCTGGAAATTCCAGAACTGTTCTTGGAGTTCAATTCAACATTAAAAGGGCTCATAAGCTTGACTAAGGCACCAAAAACATGCAATTATACCATTTAATACATAGATGTAAGCAACATGAAGCCAATCCTCTAAAGTCATGGTTCAATACTTCAAATTCACTCATGGCTCATGTCTTCAACCTTATTTAAGCTCCATATTTTTAACAATCAAACATGCATGCTAAGTTTGATCTCATTTTCATTACAATTGATGCAATTGGTATTCATTCACATGAAATTCAACAAAAACATGCTTGCATGTATGATCCAACCCTCAATCTTTCCTATTTGACATGCCACATGCTAGATTATACCAAACCATGGCAATTTATAACAATTCTATGCATGCATGTGCATTTCAACTTCAATTAAATCAATTAGAGTGTAACTCTTGTTCTTGATCACCAATTAACCTTTAATTCACCAAATCACAAGTTCAAACTCACAAATTCATAAACAATCACTTACCTAGAAATTCAATTTATGATCAACTCTTGAGTTGGACTTCAAATTCACAAGCTTAAGCCAAGATTACACAACTTTCTCCCTCTCTCTCTCTAACAGCCGTCCTCCTCTCTTCCTTAGAGTTTGATCAGCCAAAATAAAGGCATATGAGGGAAAATAAGTGTATAAAGCCTCACCCATAAAGTCCCACTAACCTCAATATAATATTACTAAAGTAATTGGGCACTAGTTTAACAATTTAATCAACTTAATCTGGCCCGAATCGATTTTTCAATTAAATTTCACCATAGGTTCTAAAAATTATGCCAATCACCATGGCGCAATCGATTCCGGGTTCCGTGGCCGATAGGGCCTCTGTAGACACCCCATTTTTGACGGTCCTCAAGACTTGGACATCACCGTTTGGACACTCGGTGATTATCCATGTTTGTGTTCGTCTCGAGTTCCCGGAGGCCTTGGCAGCGCGCCTCGCCTCAGGACCTCTTGACTCGACTGCTTCGTGTTCGGTTTGGGCACCAAACACCTGTGTTTTTGCCTTGAAGGGCAGGGAATGGCTTTTTGGCCATCCTCACACCTCATCGGCCCTCCCCTATCATCACCGGCCATTGTTTCTTAAAAATAATGGCCGGTCGGCATTATGTTTAGCCGACCGGCACTTTATTGTGCCGATGACCTATTTGGTTGGCTGAGACCTCTTCTTGAGGGGAGTTTGAACCTTTTGAACCCCCTGTTTTAGCTTCTTGAGGAAGCTTGACCCTTTTGAACCCTTGGTTCTAGCTTCTTGAGGAAGCTTGAACCTTTTAAACTCTTGGTTTAGCTTCTCCAAGAAGCTTGAACCTTTTGAACCCTTGGTTTTAGCTTCTTGAGGAAGCTTGAACCTTTTGAACCCTTGGTCTTTGGCTTCTTGAGGAAGCTTGAACCTTTTGAACCCTTGGTTTAGCTTCTCCAAGAAGCTTGAACCTTTTGCACCTTGGTTTAGCTTCTCCTAGAAGCTTGAACCTTTTGCACCTTTGCCTAGCTTCTCCAAGAAGCTTGAACCCTTCTAAGCTTCCAAGAGAAGCTTGCACCTCTTGAACCTTTTGCCTAGCTTCTCCAAGAAGCTTGGCACTTTTGTCCAGCTTCTCCAAGAAGCTTGGCCTTCTTGGCCCTTTTGCTCCAAGCTTCTAAGAGAAGCTTGACTCCCTTGAACCCTTGTCAAGCTTCTAAGAGAAGCTTGACCCCTTTTGCTTAGCTTCCCTTGGAAGCTTGCCCCCTTTGACCCTTTTTTTGTGTTAGCTTCTCTAAGAAGCTTAGCACCTTGTCTTGCTCTATATATAGAGAGCCTCTCCACCATTTTCAAGGGTTAGAAAAATCTGATATATATCAATATATATCACTCCCTCTCTATATCTCCCTCTCTCTCTACATTTGTGTAGGTTAGAAGGTTCAAAAGGGTCTAGTTCTTGGCCCCTTTGCACACCACCTCTCAACCACACCTCTCCATCATCCATCTAAGCTTCTTGGAGGCCATTTTCAGAGGCTAAGGAACTGGTTTTTGGGACCAAAGGCTGCTGTCCACGTTGGTCTACAAGGGTGAGCATCTAACCCTCTTTTATTCCCCGTTTTTGCACCAGATTTTAGCCCATCTTGCTTGTGGTTTTGAGCTTTGTGTATAATATAAAAAAGTTCTGTTTTTTTGTTTTTAAGATACTTCATTAAGGACACTTTTGTGTTTGGGGTCGTTTACCCCCTCTTAGGCCTTGTTTGGCCACTTATTTGTGCATTTTTTGTAAGCTTCGGGACCACCTTGTATTGGCCCTCCCACTACTGAACACTGAAATCTTGAGGGATTTCAGTGGTGGGGGTGGTGTTTTGAGGTCCTAAGAAGGAGAGGGCCATCCCCTCTCCTTGTTGTCTTGTTTGCTTGTATTTTTGGCCTTACAAAGGAGCCTATATTTTCACACCTCTTGAGATCAGATCAGGCATTTTTCAGTGGGTTTTAGGACCCCTATAGGCCATTTCCAGAGCTGGTTTGGTCTTGTTGAATGTCCATCATGTATGTGCTTAATAACCTCTTGTATAGCCCTCTAAAGGAGCTCATCATTTTTGCATGTGTTGGCTTCATTTCAGTGGTTATTTGAGCATGTTTTGGCATGGTTTATTCACTGATTTTTGATGGTTTGGTCAGATTCCATGTGCATCATACACTTGCCATGTAAACCATGTTAGCTAGTCAAATTCGCATGCTAATTTAGTCCATATTGTTAGCACTTTTTGGCCATGCTTAGAACTAGAAAAGTCCATGTTTTGGGACTGCCAAGATTCTGTCTTCATGCTTCATAGTCCAATAATGCATGTTTTGTATAGCTGTAAGTCATTCCATGTGCCTAGTTTTGCATTTCGGGGTTCATCTCATGCATCGGGTGCCATATCTCCATGTTCCGGGGCTGTTTAGCATCATATTTTGGTACTGAAA
This sequence comes from Camellia lanceoleosa, assembly GCA_025200525.1. NCBI lineage: Eukaryota > Viridiplantae > Streptophyta > Magnoliopsida > Ericales > Theaceae > Camellia > Camellia lanceoleosa. The sequence goes on along the minus strand of CM045760.1, from coordinate 162,584,426 downwards.
TTCAAATGCTTATATGCCATCTTGTATCCCTTTCCATGCTTTGGTAGAGTTGCATTTTTGTGCCTTAAGCTTGGTTAATGCATTGTGCATGCATTCCATGTATTTTGTTGCCTCACTTGCATCATTATGGCCACTGTTTTGGACCTAGTAGAGAGCTGTCCAAGTTAGTGTAAGACCATCCTTTGCATGTTGATGCATGCTTACCTTGTGTGTTGTTGCATACTTGTGTGTTGTTGTATGTTTAGGTTGCTTAACATGATGCATGCCTTGCATACTTGTATGCTTAGATCACATCTTGTATGCTTGTTACTCCCATTGTTATTCCATATCTTGCATGCTTGCTCGCTTAGGTTGTGTGCCTAACATGCATTGTGCATTACTTGCTTGCATGCCCATGTTGCATACTTAGTTAACATGCCTAGGTTGCATTGCATGAGCATACATACCTTGCCTCTTGAATTGAGTATGATAGAGGTTGGGTTTCACTTGTTTGTTTGATGTGCATCTCATTTGAAATCAAAATGCATACTTGGTTTCTTGGGCCATCACGCATTGAAATGCGCGATTGGTGGTCCGAGAATCGAGAACCATGTCCCTTTGAGTCACAAACATGATAAGGGATGTGTTGGTGCACACATGTGCTTGAAATTCTATGCCATGCACTACCTGTCCTCTGTTGCTGTCAAAACTGTCTTCTGCAGGAAGTTTTTGCCGACCGGCAACATTTAGTGCCGACCGGCCATTGATGAATGGCCGATAGCTTCATCCGCAGCCGGTGGACTTTTACCAGGGCTGGTGGCCATTTTCCTCAGCCGATGGTACTTTACAATATACAAGGAACATGTCCCAGGACTTTGGCAGTCTTTGGAGAGACAGGGCAGTGTAAACAGAGGTAGTAGTGGCATGGTACGGGTTTTTCGGGCGAGACGGACTCGAGCATGCATCATCACACGCATTCCAAGGCGGGGCTGTGGCCATCTAATCTTTGCATTTAATTTAATCAGATTAGAAGTTTTGTAATAAGTAATTTAGTATTATTTATTCGGTTTGTATATTCTTTCGGTCTCTCCGAGTGAGAGCAAATTTGTAATAAGTGTGGGTGAGTGTGTGTATGCCTTCCAACCCCCACTTCTTTCTTCCCTTTTATTTACCTGCTTATGATGGTAGATTAGGGCATATTTATTTTAGCATACCTTATGCAATGCATGCGTGCATCCATGCATTTGTTTACATGCACCGGGCTCGGTACATCACGCTAACTGCATTGTATTTCAATTTCCAAATTGAATACGTGTTACTTGCAACATTCCATATGCCATGTTTAGGACAGCCGAGCCTATCTAGATTACATCTTTGCTTGTGTTGCATTAGCTACTTAACATGAACTAGGATCATGCATATGATTACTAACTGGTTTCTGTTTTGGCTTGGAGTACTAGGTAAGCTTTTATGCTTTAGCATCCTTGCATAATCACCATGAGGCTAGCTGCTTACGTGATATGACTGTTTGAATGCCTGTGGATGGAGGTTGAATTACCTAAGTTGGGATAATACATTAAAACTGCGAGTTTTTAAACCCACTAGATAGTGGCAAAATCTTTTTCTAAAAACCCACTTGAAGATGGCAAAATCTGCATTTTAGCCTACTTGCGAGTAGCAAACCATTTTCAAAACAAACATGCAATGTTTTTGTTCCAATTTAGGCGATTTGGTCTATACTTGTTTGTTGTGCGCATAACATAGTAATTCTTGGCTAATAACCGGAATAAGAACATGTAAGGTTTTCAAAACAAGATATCACGGTTAGTAGAGGCCGGTCTTGGACGGCGAGAGGTGCTCATAGTGACCTTCCCAATCGTACCCAAGTTCGAGCCGAGGCAACTTTGGTGATGACGGACACGTGGCCTTTGGCACCGAGTCGGGGTTTCTAAATTCCCCATTAAAAAATATTTAGGTGGCGACTCAGATTCCGCAAAAGCAGTCCATGTTTGGCACTTCTTTTCAAAATCTATTTTTCTCAAAACGATTTGCCAGAGTTGGACTCTTTGGTTCAGATTAAGAACCGTGACAATTTGAGTCCGAACTATAGTAGACCCGCAAAACGAACAAAACGGGACTTAACCCTCCCGGGGCGTTCGGGGGCGTCTACAGCCTCCGATTTAATTCCCAAAGCAAACTATTCAAACAGATATTCCTACGATGAACAGATAGAACTTCAAATCCACATGTATTCACAAAATGGCACATAAAATCATGCTAAACACATAAGCATACGCAAGTTAAGAACCAATTAACATACTACGGAACAGGGGTATCACATACTGGGCGTATGTACATGGTTGCAGCGCCAGATCTAGTACCTGCTCCTTCTGTAGTGAGATGTACCTTTTTGTTTTGCAATTCAGTTGCTAATGTGTTGATTGATATGGGTGCATCCCATTCTTTTATTTAGTCTACATTTGCATCTGTTTTGGGTTTGGAGTTGGCACAGTTAGCATCTCCTATTTGTGTAGAGTCGCTAATTGGTGGTGAGATTATCTTGAAACAAGAATGTTGGAGTTGTGACATTGAGATTACTGGTCGCCGATTGCCATTCACATTTGTATTGCTTGACATGCATAGTTTTGATGTCATATTGGGTATGGGTAGTTATCGTCATCTTAGGCTGTTATAGATTGTTACTGTCAGAAGGTTGTTGTATGTACCTTGAGCGGTGATTGCTTTATTTCTTGAGTGACCATGTGGATAGAGTTTTATCACCGGTGTATGATCCGCGTGGGCATAATGAACTTAGTTGTCTTCTTGCTAGTTTTATGAGTAGTGAGTGTGATGAAGTTCGGATGGAGTTGCCAAGAGTGGTTTGTGAATACTCAGATGTTTTTCCTAAGGATCTTACTAGTTTACCACCTCACCGAGAGATCGAGTTCTCTATTGATTTAGTGCCTGGTATGGCACCGGTGTCTATGGCTCCATATAGATTTGTGCCAGTCAAATTGAGTGAGTTGAAGATTCAACTCCAAGAATTGTTAGATAAGGATTTTATTCGCCCTAGTACTTCACCTTGGGGAGCACCGGCTCTCTTTGCTAAAAAGAAAGATCGAGTGTTGCGACTTTGTATTGATTATCGAAAGTTGAACCGGGTTACCGTTAAGAATAAGTACCTAGTGCCTTGTATAGATGATCTGTTTGATCGATTGAAAGGGTCTTGTTGTTTCTCTAAGATAGACCTGAGATCGGGTTATCACCAGTTGAGAGTAAGGGAGGAGGATATCCCGAAGACGGCATTCCGTAAGCGGTATGGGCATTATGAGTTTCTTGTAATGCCTTTTGGGTTAACCAATGCACCAGCGGTGTTTATGGATCTAATGAATTGAATCTTTCGGGAGTTCTATGGTTGTCTTTGTGTACGACATTCTGGTTTATTCACCTTTTGAGGAGGAACATGGGGAACATTTACAAGTAGTACTTGAGTTACTTAAAGCCCACAAACTGTATGCTAAGTTTGGAAAATGTGAATTTTGGCTGGGGGAAGTTAAGTTCTTAGGCCATGTGGTATCCGAGGAAGGGGTGACTGTAGATTCATCCAAGATAGAGGCAGTGCAAGATTGGGCACAACCTAAGAATGCTTTCGAGATTCGTAGTTTCTTGGGGTTGGCCCGGTATTACCGTAGATTTGTGAAGGATTTCTCTAAGTTAGCTTCACCTTTGACTAAGCTGACGAGAAAAGAAATCAAATTCGTGCGGAGTGAGACTTGTGAGAAGTCGTTCCAAGAGCTTAAGATTAGACTCACCACTGCTCCAGTATTGATTATTCTGGAGAGGGGTTTGGATTATTTAGTTTATTGTGATGCTTCACGGGAAGGTCTAGGTTGTGTATTGATGCAAGAGTGTAAAGTAGTAGCCTATGGCTCATGGCAGTTGAAAACACATGAGAGGAATTATCCTACCCATGACTTAGAGTTAGCGGCAATGATATTTGCCTTGAAAATTTGGAGGCATTATCTGTATTGTGAGAAATTTGAGGTGTTCTCTAATCATAAGAGTCTGAAGTATCTGTTTACACAGAAAGACTTGAATTTGAGATAGATGAGGTGGATGGAATTCATAGAGGATTACGACTTTGAGTTGCATTATCATCCAGGTAAGGCCAACATTATAGCCGATGCTTTGAGTAAAAATCCTATTAGCAATGTTGATTCTATCGCTATTCGAGAATGGGAAATGTTGGGTACTCTTAATGAGTTTGACTTGCATCTGGGTGAGTCTGTTGAGTCTGCAGCTTTGTTTTCAGCAGTTGCACGACCTACACTTGTGAATAGAGTGTTGGAAGCGCAAAAAGGTGATCATGAGGTGGAATCTTTCCGAGAGAAGATCTCCAATGGAAAAGTAGAAAAAGGTTTGACTGTGTATCCCGACCAGAGTGTGAGATACCGTGACCGCTTGTTTGTACTGGAGTCTTGCTGAGAGGAAGTACTTCGAGAGTTTCACCATTCGCGCCTTACGGTACATCTGGGAGGCACAAAGATGTATCATGATCTTAGTCGCCACTTTTGGTGGAGAGGTATGAAAAAGGATGTGTCTGTGTTTGTATCAAAGTGCCTTACTTGTCAACAAGTGAAGGCCGAGCATCAGAGGCCAGCGGGTTTGTTGCAAACCTTGCCTATAGTTGGGTGGAAGTGGAAGCATGTTACGATGGACTTCGTTGTAAGCCTTCCGAGGACTCAACGGAGTAGTGATGCCATTTGGGTGGTCATTGACCGATTGACTAAGTTGGCGCATTTTATTTCTATGCGCGTAAGTGACTTGATAGATTATCTGGCCGACTTGTACATTAGGGACATAGTAAGGTTGTACGGGGTCCCTGTGATGATTGTTTCGGATAAAGAGCCGCGTTTCACTGCTTGGTTGTGCTAGAGTTTGCAGAGTGCATTGGACACTAGATTGACTTTTAGTACTGCGTATCATCCTCAGACTGATGGGCAGTCCAAGTGTACTATTCAGATCCTTGAGGATATGCTTCGAGGCTGTGTCCTTGACTTTAAGGGTTCATGGGAGAGGCATTTGCCCTTAGTAGAATTTGCTTATAACAATAGTTTCCAATCGAGTATTGGCATGGCACCATTTGAGGCCTTGTATGGTCGACCGTGTAGATCCCCTGTGTTGGGCCGAGGTGGGTGATGCATCTTTGTTAGGTCCAGAGTTGGTTCGAGAAACGACGGAGAAAATGGCACTTATTTGTAAGAGGCTAGCTACGGCTCAGAGTCGCCAGAAAAGTTATGTCGACCATAGGAGGAGACCTTTGTCTTTTAAGGTGGGAGATCATGTCTTTTTGAAGATATCACCTAGACGGGGTTTGATGAGGTTTAGGAAGAGTGGAAAGTTATCCCCTTGGTTTATTAGCCCTTTTGAGATCCTTGAGTGGATTGGGGAGGTTGCTTATCGTTTGGCGTTACCGCCACAAATTTTCGGGGTTCATGACATGTTTCATATTTGTATGCTTCGGAAATATGAGCCGGATCCATCGCACATGTTGGATTTGACCGATTTAGAGGTAGATGAGGATGCCTTGTATGAAGAGAGACAGGTGGAAGTCTTGGATAGACGGGATCAAGTTTTGCGAGGCAAGACAATTCCCTTGGTAAAAGTATTGTGGAAACATCACAGAGTCGAGGAAGTGACTTGGGAACGTGAATTAGAAGTCCGAGAGAAATATCCGGATTTGTTTGTTGATACATGAGCATGTATTGAGAATTTATTGTATTAATGAAAAGTCTAAGCATTGTATATGTTTTAACTTATGAAAACATTATATATGTTATGGTTGTTTGAGAAAAACATGGGTTCAATATAAACATTGCATATGTTTTGAGAATATGGAATATTGTGGGTGTTGTATCACTTTTGGAAGTATTGTATATGCTGTTGGTAATCATTTTAGAAATTAGCTAAAACATGGTTTTGAAACATGATTTGTAATTTCGGGAACGAAATTTTTTAAGGGGGGGAGGTTATAGCAACCTAGGTTTTTACCCGTTATTTGTAGTGTTCCGGACTCGGGTTCCGTGATTGTATACTGTTGTCTATGCCTTGTTTCCTTCCTTTAACTCTTTGTATTTGAGTTTTGGATTATGTTGGGCGTGTTTGGAATAGGTTGGTTGTTGGTTGGTCTAGAATGTTGTTGCCCAGATTTTGGCTTCTTCGCTCGAGCGAGGCTTCTTGCGCTCGAGCGAGCCTTGTGTAATCTGTTCTTCGCTCGAGCGAGGCTTCTTGCGCTCGAGCGTGCGTCTGCGTTGGGTGGCAGACCCGAAGCTTCGCATTCTACACTTGAGCGACGCTTCTTGTGCTCGAGCGAGGAGACATGTTTGTGTCTGGTCGCTCAAGCGAAAACTCCTTCGCTCGAGCGAGCCTGTTCATATCAAATCGTGAATGAGACATTTTAGGTCACTTTTGCAACGCCCTCTCTCTCTCAAACTCTCCAAAAACAGAGATCTTCATACTCTCTCTCTAGAATACACCTTCTCTCTAAGATTTCATCTAGATCCGTTGTGTTCTTGACCCTAGTGTCTTTGAGAATAAGGTAGAGGGCTTCAAGAGCTTCGTTTTGATTCAAGGAGAAATTGGTTCCATCATCTTTGAAGTTCCACCTTGTTGCTTGGGTTTTCTACACTCGAGGTAGGGATTTTCTACACTTTAATATGATTTTTAGCTTAATTATTTGTTACTGAGTATAGATAATGAGATTTAGTTGTGGTTTGAACAAATCTAAAATTTGGGTGTTATATGGAAAAGAGGGGTTTTTGATGAATATGAGGTAAATGAGTATGAGGTTTGAATATAAGATTTAATTTTGCCAAAATAGTTGTTTTTGGTGTTTGGGTTAATATTTGGTAAAAGGGGAGATTTTGTCTTAATTTGATTAAATCATTATTTTGCATAAATAATTGGGATTAACATTTAAAATGTGTGATCGGAAGGTTGTGGTTGTAAATGGTGATATTAGATATGTATTATCTCACCTATGCCTATTTATTCCGATATTGAACATCTCTTAGAAATAATTGTATTGGGCTATCAGTGGAGGATAATTATGATTATTGTAGAAATTACATGAGAATTAGGCGATTTAATGCTAATCCATTGTTGGTGTCATTGAATATGACCATGTTATAAATACATTGTATATGTATGTTTATTGGGAGGAGAAATGTGATGTGCTCCATATATGATTATATTTATAAATACATTGCATATGTATATTTGTTTGGGAGGAAAAAGGGGATGAATTCCATTTAAAGCAAGTTAGCCGGAGTGTCCTGGGTGGAAGACCCGAAAATTTATATATAAATGGGTGTCTATTCCTTTGGACGAAATATCCGTAAAATGATAAGTTTAAAGTGTATATGTGTGTTTTGCATAATTGAAAAACTATTGAGTTGTAGAAGATTTACATGCACATGAGAGAGAGAGAGAGAGAGAGAGAGAGAGAGAGAGAGAGAGAGAGATATATGATATTAGTGTATGAGATAAAGAAAATACCGATTGCTGGTTCAGATCTGTGGTGAAAATCACTATATCGACGTCTGTACGATGGCCGGTAGGATAGGAATGAGTGAGCTGTGCCGTCATCAAAAGACTGAATCGGGAACGAAGAGAGAGAATATTTAATTCATAAAATCTACATAAAATGGGTAAATTACGCTATCCCATGTTTATTTTAAGCCTTAAATTTTGTTTTTTTTTTAAATATTTTATTTTATCCTTTCATATTTTGAAAAAATATCAGGTGTGTGAATATATTTAGATTATTATATAATATAAAAAATATAAAAAATAAAAAACTGTTATATTATCATATAATATAAAAAATATATTATTATATTTAAATTTAAGTTTATATTAGATGTGTGAATTATATATATAATAAAAAATTGTTATGCCACATAACTGTCAGTGTATTATTTTTTGTTTAATTTTAAATAAAAATTAACTTTAGGAGTAAAATGAGAAGAACTTAAAACATGAAAGGCCAAAGTGAAAAATAAAAGAAAATTTAAGGAGCAAAGTGAGAAAATAGTCAAATATAAAGAAGGAAAAATATAATTTACCCACATAAAATACATGTCGTATAAAGTATCAAATGTAATTTTATAAATTAAGTTATTGTAATTGATTTTTTAATTTTTTACGAAAAAAGATATACGGATCGTTTGGGATGTGGGTTGGCTTTTTGACTTTTTAATTTTTTGGATATTTTAGTTTGGGACTAAAAAGTCTCATTTGGGATGGGATTTTTGACTTTTTTGACTTTTGTGAGAGAAAAATTGTAATGATTATGGGTTGGATGTGATGTTTTGTCTTATTGAGTTAAAAAATCTATTTTATTTTTTGTGGCTATTTTAGCCAAAAAGCCTAGGGCTTTTTCTTCCCAAACAAGCTTTTAACGCCCCGTATTTTATCACTCGGATAACATTACCAATATTCATTAATTAAGTCTATTTACAAATAACATTTCATCCTTGGATGAAATGATAAATAATTAAATATACATATTCCCTCTCGTTATACAACAATGATATTTACATACAAATAAAAGAAATGCCCTAAGGCATACAATTAAAAAGGGATACTACTCTTTACAAAAAAATAGCACTCAGCCAAACAACAAATAAAGTAGTACAATCCATCAATACATTATACTTATGAAATGGTAAAACCCATTGTTTGATCTTCAAATCCGAAAAGCATTCCCTGTACACATGTACAGGCAGGGGGTGAGCAAGCTCACCGAATAATTCCATATTAAAACATTAAAAGATATGCGAGTACAAAGATACTCCTACATATACGTGAAATCATATCATGTCAAAACCATATGATTTTATTACATAATCTCTTAAATCCAATTTATTTAATTAACAACAACAAGTTAACTTAGATAAATAAACATGTTTCAATAGTAACAGGACATCCTTTTCAATTCATTCAATTATCTCATTATCAATTGAATCAAATGATTAAACAATTCATCAAATCCATTTTATATGGTCTTATGAGATGAATGCATATGCCATGTCATGCTCAAAATATTTTTTTCATCTTTTGAAATCTTATGCACAATGCCAATTTGAAAGCACATTAATCCAACAATTTCAATAAAATCCCAAGATGATAAATACGACTCAAGTAATTTCTCGGCTGGTATCTGCAAGTAGACTATATAAGTACTACCAATTCATTTCCAGTTCATATATGTTACTCAATTCATGAATTAAATTCATTATCTTTCAACAACCAAAATGAGACTACAACTCAATGATTTTTTAATTATGCAAAACTCACATGAACACTTCAAACCTGCCATTTTACGGATATTTCGTCCGAAGGAATTGGCACCCATTTATATATAAAATTTCGGGTCTTTCACTCAGGACACTCCGGCCAACTTGCTTTAAATGGAGTCCATCCCCTTTCTCCTCCCAAACAAATATACATATGCAATGTATTTATAAACATAATCACATATGGAGTACATCCCCTTTCTCCTCTCAGTAAACATACATATACAATGTATTTATAACGTGGTCATATTCAATGACACTAACTATGGATTAGCATTAAATCACCTAATTCTCATTTAATTTCTACAACAATCATAGCTATCCTCCAGCGATAGCCCAATGTAATTATTTCTAAAGAGATGTTCAATATCAAAATAAATAGTTTATTCAAAACTTCCATAGGTGAGATAATACATATCCAATATCACCATTTATAACCACAACCTTCCAATTTCACGTTTTCCATATTAATCCCGATTATTTATGCAAAATAATGATTTAATCAAATTATGGAAAAAATTCTCCTTTTACCAAATATCAACCCAAATACCAAACACAACTACTTTGGTACAACATGATCCTATATTCAAGACTCACCCTTATTTATCTCATACTCATCAAAAATTCCTTTTTTTTTCCATATAACACCCAAATCTTAGATTTGTCCAAACAACAACCAAATCTCATCATCTATACACAATAGCAAATAACTAAGCTAAAAACCACATTAGAGTGTAGAAAATCCCTACAAATTAAATATTACCATTACCATCCTACTATGCCAAAAGTTATGGTATAATCTTAATAACACACTTTTAACTATAATGGATATAACCTTTTAACCGAAACTAATTTAATCCACTAAATTAATAAGTTTATTATACTCAAAAATTTTCAAATTAATAATACTAAACCTAACTTCACATGTCTCATCCCTCAAACATAACTATATTTTAACTTAACTATTTTTCATGCCAAGCTATTTAAAAGGTAATATTTTTTTTATCAAATTCTCCACCAATAACAATTTCACAACTTTTTCTAAAATTACTTAACCAACATGATATTTACATCAAAAATAATGAAATATGCCCAATTGTAACATTTTCAAGATTGTGAGTTCGAAAGTTCACATTTCACATTTTTATTTTCATAAAAATGAACACAACTCAATCATCAACATATCATCTTTTATAAAATATCATGAATATAACACTTTTAGAGTTTTTATTCCCAAAACAACTCTATAATTCCTATTTAAGCATTTACTCCATATTCCTCAACATTAATTTATTTTTCTTAAAAATAAATTCCAAATCAAAGATAAAAAAAAATTCAACTTTATATTTCTCAAAATAAATCATCTAATCATAAGATGTAGTAGATACAATCCACACAACTATTAAATTCTATTTTCAGATTTCTTTTTTACAAAATTAACAACACAAAATGATTTTTCCAAAATCAATCTCAAAATACCAACATTCTTAACATTTCAACATAATTTTTCTTCCAAAAATTACCGAACAAAAATCTGAAAATATATCTATATGCAATACCTCTTATAATGATATATTTTCTCAAAATAATCCTAACATAGCTTTAATGTAAAAATATGAAGAAAGTCCTTACCTCAAATAATGAAGAAAAGCAGATATGGAAGACAAATCTTGCCCAATCATGAATCCGAGACTACCATTGCAAAGATTACGACGAGCTCTCCGACTTTCATTTATAATACTTTTGCAAAATCTCACTCTAAGAACTCTCACTCGAAACTCAAAGGTTGAGCAATAATGAAGGAATAGGAAAGAAAAAAAAAAAAAAAAAAAAAAGAGCTCAGTTTCGTGTGTGACTTCTTGCTCTGCTCAAGAGAGTCCCCCTCTGTGTGTGTAATTTGTTTGCTTAGATCAAGAACAGCTCTCCCCTCATCTAACCGAGAGAGAGATTAGAGAGAGAGAGAGAGAGAGAGAGAAATCTTCGCCAGCTTCCCCCACCTGTGTGTGTATTATCTCAGTCATTTTTTTTTTCCAGCAATGCTAGGTATTATGAAAATCCTTTTATGAAAATAATCATGAAAGTTTTGGGACCCTTGGATTACACTTAGAATAAAGCACCACACATTAATCAAGGTAATCCAAGGATTATAAATCTTTCATGATCATTTTCATGAAAAAAATTTCATAATCCCTAACTTTTTTTTTTTTTTTTTTTTTTTCAGAGAGAGGGGATTAGATTCCACCCAAAGCAAATCACATGGAGAGAGCCAGAGATGGACCACCATCTCCTTTCCTTTTTGTTTAAAAAACACATGCCTTTCATTATTATCCTCTGCTCTAGCCTTTTTTTTTTTTATTATTTTATTTTATTATCATCCACCCACCCCAAAGAAAATCATCATACCCTGACCCTCCATTTTCTTTTTTTGTTTTCTTTTTGAAAATATTCCTTCTAACAACATATTCGCCTCTTTCTTTTCTTTTCTTTTTTTTTCTATTTTTTTTGTTTGATTATTTTTTGAGATCGGGAATTATTTTTTTTTAAAATACAAAATCGAACTGTTTTCGCACAGAATTTACACAGCAATCAAATTCAAAAATTTTCTCAATTAAATTATGCACTGGTTATTTTTTTTAAAAAAAAATCCGGGTCATTACAAAGCTCATAAGAAAAAGTAAAAGAAAAAAAAATTGATAATAATTTTTTTACTTTTTAACTAAAATAAGTTGTTTCCAAACTTGCCTTAAATATGCTGAAGTGGTATAACAAAACACATATATTAGGGGTGTAAATTTGGCCCGGGCCAGCCCATGTCGGGCCTTGCAGGCTCTCGCCAAAATTCGGGTCGGGTCAGGACACATGTCAGAAAATTTGGCCCAGGCCTAGGGGTATTTGGGCCTTGGGTGAGCCGGTGGGTCAGGCCTCGTTTGGGGCCAATGGGCCGGGGCTTAGGCTTGGGCTTGGGTGGACTTGAACAAATTTTTTTATTTTTTTTATTTTTCTACCAAAATTTTATTATTTTCCACTAAAAAAAATACTAGACCTTGAGTGAGCTTTAAGCGGGCCGATGGGTCGGGCCCATGGGCTAAGTCGGGCTTCAAAATGATAATGCAAGCCTTGGCCCATGGTCTTACGCCAAGCGCGAGCCCGGGACCAGGCCCAAATAGGCCTAAACGGGTCAAGCCCACCTCGGGCCGCGGGCCATTTTTACACTCCTACATATAATAGTCAACTCATTTTTTTTTTTTTTTTGGAAAATGTTAAGGCCCCTAAAAGTTTTACTAAATTTTTTATCAAATATCTCATATCTATCTATCCATATATTATATAAGGAAAATGGGGTTTTTAGTGTGGAGCTTTGTGAAAGTTTAAATATCTCATACTAATTTTCTTGATTTTCTGAATTTTAAACAATTAAGAAAATCTCCATTGGCTAACTTCTATTTAACAATATAAAAATAAAATTTTAATTAGTTTATGATTTATTTGATAATCCCACATTGGTAGAAGAAGAAGAAAATGAGTTGTTTTACTCATATCAAGTAAATCTCATACTCTCATTTAATATTGTAGTGTTGTGCATCATTCAATATAGTTTAAATTTTTAGTGAGGAGCATTGTGAGAGTTCTAATATCTTATACCAATTTTCTTGATTTTTTTTAAAATTTTAAACAATTAAGAAAATCTTTATTGACTAACTTCCATTTAACCATATAAAAATAAAATTTTAATTAGTCCATGATTTATGTGATAATCTCACATCGATAGAAGAAGAAAAAAGTAAGTTGTTTTACTCATATAAAGTGAATCTTATACTCCCATTTAATATTGTAATGTTGTGCATCATTCAATATAGTTTAAATTTTAAAACAATATTCAAAAGTTTTGATTAATTAATTTTTGTGTAAGTTGGTGGTTTTTTGACCTAGCCGATTAGGCTGAATCATTTTTTATTTGACTGATTCGTCAGTTTAACTGCAATTTTAGTGGTTTTATCAAAATATATTGATTAGATTTATTTAATTCAAAGTAAACTAAAGATTGATCTGATTAAAGATTGAACAATTGAGATTGTTTGATTAGAAATAAACTTCTCGCCCCAGATAATTGTTAACTTTTATTTTATAATGTCACATCAAAAAAAGAAGAAGAAAGTGAGTTGTTTCACTTATATAAAATGAACCTTAATATTATAGTATTGTGCATGCTTCAATTTAATACAGTTGAAATTTTGAAATTAAATAACATTGAAAAGTTTTAATTAATTAATTTTTGTATAAGTTAGTTGGTCATTTGACCTAACCGATTAGGTTGAACCATTTTCGGTTTAACTGATTTTCTGGTTTAACTGTGATTTCTCATATTGATTTTCTTAATTTTAGACAATTAAAAAAAATTTCATTGATTAACTTCCATTTAACCATATAAAAATAAAACTCTAATTAGTTTATGATTTATTTTATAATCCCACATCAGGAGAAGAAAGAAAAAAAATAAGTTTTTTCACTTATATAAAGTAAATCTTATACTCCCATTTAATATTGTAGTGTTGTGCATAATTTAAATTTAAAAATAAAAACTCTAATTAATCTATGATATGATTTATTTTATAATCTCACATCGGGAGAAGAAGGAAAAAGTGAGTTGTTTCACTTATCCAAAGTGTAACGCCCCAATTTTCATGCCCAAATGATGATACATTTTCTTCAAATCAAAATAACATAAACAATTAAATACCCTCATGGGTTTACAAGTTCCAAGGCCTTAGCCTGGTTTCACAAAACGGTTATTCAAACCTACACATATAAAGCCCTTGGCTTACAATCAGAGTCACATCAAACGAGCACACCATGCTCTCTTCACATACTTCCACACCCTCAGTTAGGCGGGATCACTACATCATCTCCTGCACAAAAATCCCATAGGGTGAGCATAAAGCCCAGTAGAAAATTCTTAACAAAGTATATACATTTTATACAAGTCTCAAAAAAAAAATGGATGCACATGTCATGCCATGCTCTTTTAAAAAAATAAGAACACTTCTTCATTTATTCAAAAACCATCATGCTCAATGATGCCATGCAATTTCAATTGTTCCACATTTATCAATTCTGTTCAAGGGGTGGTAAATACAACTCTGGTAATCCCTAGGTCAGTGTCTGCAAGTAGACTATACAAGTACTACCAATTTGTCATTTTTACCAGTATCATCTGGAGGGCTCGACACCCATTCTTTGTCATTTTTACCAGTCACAAGCTGAAAGGCTCGACACCTATTCCGTCATTTTTACCAGTCACATGCTGGAAGGCTCGACACCTATTCCGTCATTTTTACCAGTCACAAGCTGGAAGGCTCGACACCTATTCCGTCATTTTTACCAGTCACAAGCTGGAAGGCTCGACACCTATTCTGTCATTTTTACCAGTCACAAGCTGGAAGGCTCGACACCTATTCCGTCATTTTTACCAGTCACAAGCTGGAAGGCTCGACACCCATAATCCACACTACCTGTCAAGACTTACCACCGTATTTACCCAAAAATCATTTCATGAAAACTCATTTCTAAACATTCTTTCTCAATGCAAGTTTTCAAATCAACTTTCAAAGTTCAATGTAATGAAATGAAATGATATGACAATGCAACCATAACGATACAATGCAACAATTCTTCCATTTCCAATTCTTTCACACAATACTACCATTGTGATCAAAATTCTCATTTCTCCTTTCTATGCAATTTCACAAGATGAATAAATATACATTTATTTCAATTCATCAAAGGAATAACACAATTCCTACATTTCAATTAATCTTAACAATTTAGTCATCTCAAGACTATATTAATACTTTTAAACAACAATGCCCAAAATTTCAACAATTCTCATATTCCATGAAAATATCATTTATATGTAAATAAATAAACAATTTTCAAATATCATTTATTTTGGCACACAAAATAAATACAACAACATAATCTAAAAATATTCAGCATCTTTCTTAAAAATTCTTAATTTCGAGGGTTTCTCACCAAAAGCCATTCATCTTCAATTTTTTGAGAAGATCTCTCCAAAAACATCTTTCTTTCATCAACATAGTTCAAAAATATAAATTTCTATTTTTTGAAAGAAAAAGAAAGTAAACCCACTTTCAAAATCATTTACCTTCTTGCATCAACAATATATTTTTGAAAACAACTCAAAAGATGATTTCTAAAATTATTTAAATCTTGCAAAAATATATATATATAACTCAAAGAAAATCCCTACCTCAAGTTAGAAGAGAAAATGGATGAAAACTCCAAAATTCGACGTTGCCGAAATTCAATCTCCACCGGTCAAAATGTTGCTCTCACCCAGCACTTTATTTTGGTCTAAGAACATGGGTCAGAAGTTCACTCCAAGTGTCCAAAAATTTTGATGCTTCCCACTTTGTAAATATGCCACTAAAGGCTCAGTGTACGTGAGACACTGAAGTACTGAATTGAGAAAACAAGTATTTCCAAGGTTTTCAAGTCCAGCACTAATTCTTCTTCTTTTGTCCAATTTTGTCAGGCGATCCACCACGGGCTCCTCTTAGGACGGCGAATTTCGCCCTATGGTTGACTATTAACATGTCTGTGATTGAGAGGTCTACATGTCCATTCTCAAATGCATAACGTAAACGTATAATGCATTGATCAGCTGGTATATCAACTCATGTGTCATCTCCACCTCCTGAAGCATCACCCATCTATATTCCCCTGTGTTTATTGCAACCGTCTCTGTTGCCAACAGAGTTGGGTTCCACATTCACAACCTGCGGAACCACAGACCTTAGAGTGCTAAAAGTTGGTGAATCACCCTCCGAAAACTCATAACTGAAAGTTTGGCATTCTTCTGGTGATGTTGTGCGCATATGCTGCACATCAGGTAGAGGCAGATCTCCAGGAGGAACAGAGAGCAGAACCAGTGGAGGACCAATACCAGAAGATCTCGGCCTTCCCTTTCTCTCAGCATAACGAGCTCTGCGTGCTGCGGCTGCAAAATGCCTCATAATACACTCACCAAAATCTGAATCATCTCCATAAGACTTATCAATATTCATTTCATAGTCCTCATGGATATGGCGAGCATTGCGCCTTGACCTCAAATTCCTCTCATTCTCCACTGCAGCTAAAAGCTCTTGACTGGAAGGGTCCTTCAAGACAAGAAGCTGCCAACGTATAAGGCACTCTTTGCTTCTTTGTGACCATTCAAGAAACACTGGAGATGATACTCATGTCTACAGTTGGTGACTTTAAGAGTGGGTTCAACAGTGATTCTATCACCACCCATGATGTCCACTTTATCCATAGACAGCCCCTCTTCAATGATGTCCACTTTGTCGAGAATCAGGTTGTAATTGGGTCCTCCAATCACCCGTGAACCCCACCTGGAGCAGGCCTCCAGTTATTGGTCTCCATCACAGTTAACCAAAATCAGAGCTACGGCCTGATCTAAAGAAGAATAAGAACAGGACAAGGACTAATACGGTGGTGAAGAGAGGCTTGTTCAATCTTTCAAAACTTACTACAGATCCAATATTACCTGCTGTCGGATAATCAGCACACATAACTGCTGCTTGAAAGGAGAAAACTGAGAAGTAGCAGTGAAGATGTGAGCTTCTGCAATGGAGGAGATAGATCAAGAGAGAGAGAGTGAGAGAGTCCAGAGACTGCTTTTTTTTGTTTCGGTTCAAACAATAATAAAATAACCCCAATGCCTTTCGGTGGACTCCTCAAAACAAATATGAAATAATAATAAAAATAACTCCAATGCCTGTCGGTGGATTCCTCAAAACCAATATGAAATAATAATAATAATAACTCCAATGCCTCCACTGAAACATCATCATTAAAAAAATAGAAATTCTCCTCCTATAATCTATTTTATTCCACCACCGAAATACTATCATATTCCACTTCTTTCTCTTTTACCCACAAAGTAATATATATTCCATTGCTCTACCACAAAACCATTATCATAATATACTCTACCTTTATTTTATCATTAATTTACTTATTTGTTTATTTTTGAGCTACTACACAAAGTGAATCTTATACTCTCATTTAATATTGTAGTGCTGTGCATGTTTCAGTTTAAAATAATTTAAATTTTAAAATAAAATTTGAAAGTTTTAATTAATTAATTTTTGTGTAAGTTAATTGGCCTTTTGACTTAGCTGATTAGGTTGAATTATTTTCGGTTTGATTGATTTGCTGGTTTAATCGCAATTTTAACAATTTTATCAAAATATATTGGTTAGATTTATTTGATTATAAATAAACTAAAAATTGACCTGATTTAAGATTGAATTGAAGATTGAACTACTAATTACTTGATTAGAAATAAATTTTTCGCTCAAACAATTATTAATTTTTATTTTACAATCTCACATCGGGAAAAGAAGGAAAAAATGAGTTGTTTCACTTATATAAAATGAACCTTATGGTCCTATTTAATATTGTAGTGTTGTGCATATTTCAGTTAAAAATAATTTAAATTTTAAAATTAAAATAACATTTTAAAATGTTAATTAATTAATTTTTCTATAAGTTGGTTGGTCTTTTGACCTAATCAATTAGACTAAACCATTTTTCGGTTTGACTGATTCGCTGGTTTAACCACGATCTTTGCGATTTTATCAAAATATATTGGTTAGATTTATTTGATTCAAAATAAACTAAAGATTGACAGAATTAAAGGTTAAATGACTGATTTTGTATTCAAAACAAACTTTCCCCGAATAATTGTTAATTTTTATTTTACACATTGGAAAAATAAGGAAAAATGAGTTGTTTAAGTTATATAAAGTAAACATATGCTCCTATTTAATATTGTAGTGTTGTGCATGTTTCAGTTAAAAACAGTTTAGATTTTAAAATAAATTAATTAATTTTTTTGTAAGCTAATTGGTCTTTTGACCGATTTCATCACTATATATATTGTTTTATTTCTAAAAGGTATGTTTAGGTTTTATGAGAAACTTTAATATAGAATAAACTAAAACTAAAAAATTTCTAAAATGAAATTTATTTTTATTTTATCTTAAATATAATTTTTTTTTTATCTTTACCAATTAAATTATGACATCTATTTCTTATTATAAACTTAAAATATACAATTAATGATATAACAACTGCAATATATATTCTAGTAAAATGGTTAAAATTTGATTCATTCTAAATTATTTTTCTATAATTTTTAAATAAATTTTAGGGAAAATTATCAAAAAATCCCATTTGGGAGAGTTTTGGACTAAGAGACCCTTTTTTTTGTTTAATACTCTGAGCAGTCCTATTTTTATGGTAATGTTTACAGTCGAATCTCGTTCATTGTTCGGGGTGTGGATTTTGTTACTTTTTTACCCCTGAATTGTATGTAACGTGTTTGGTAAGGATGTGGGTGAATCCCGTTGATTACGTGACTATTTGAATTAATCTTAGGGTGTGGTTTTAGTTTGTGACGCTGTGGAGATATGCTTCGATTGCTTGTGTACAGGAAATGTGTTCGTCTTTTTTTTTTTTTTTTTTTTGTTATGTGGTTGCCTTGTTTTTTTAGTGTGGGGTTGTGGCGTGTGGGTGCATTTTTTTTTATGGGGGGAATACTGTCACGACCCAAACCCACCCCTGTAGGTTTAGTACCGTAACCAGCCAGTAATCCGTGGATTACCAAAGGCCTCTGTACAGATTAGCAGATAATAAGGGGCTGCGGAAGCAATAATACAAAATAGACAAGGTCCAATGAGCTGTGATAACGTACATGGGACAGAACATTTTAAAACTTATTTATATACATATAAGCATGCCAGTCTAGATACACAATATTTACAAGTGTACGACCTAAGACCTGTCTTACAAATATATACATAGACTAGCATGAAATACAAAAACAGTCATGGCATTAAACTTCAATTGGAACCTCCTCAGGAAGCGCAACGGTTGGCTGACAAAACAGAACAGAAGGCCGTCAACTCTGGCCTTGGTCCTGTGCCGGCTCACCTACATACATATAGTAAACTGTGAGCGAAAGCCCAGTGAATAATAATAGAGTAAAGGGGTTTTATGAACGATGTCCAGCATAATTTAGTATTCAGTATTTAAATCAGAACATATACAGACTTCAGATTAGAAATAGATTTAGATTCACAATCATGTTCATATCCAGATTTTACATAAGATCATACGTGGTACACCCATTAGCTATCAGATCAGATTGGTCCAGAGACCCATATACATAGTTGGTACCAACGACCATAAAGGTCCATATCTTACGCGCAAGTCACCATGGTATTGTTACCCCCAAGCAAGGGCCAGATATAGATTGGCCGCGGTATTGTTACCCCCGGGCGAGGGCCAGATACAGATTGGCCGCGGTATTGTTACCCCCGGGCGAGGGCCATATGAACTAAGGGTGCCACAATATATTTCAGAAAATTGGACATTCATTCATAACTCATAAAGTAGCATTTCAGAAAAACAGATCATATCATATCAGTCAGAAAATACTTAAAGTTAAACATAACTTTACAGAGTTATTACTCACAGTGGGCTTGGAGACAGATAGACAGAGCAGATTGATCAGACAGGACGTGGCACGTGACCTATATGACACATAACGGACATACGCATGAAATACACATTCTATTTGCACAAAACCTACGTCGTTGGTTCTTAGTGTGTTTCTAACCTTACATTCTCACTATAGAGTCTTAAACATGGCCTAGGAATGCCTATGATGGAATGAGGATGCAAAAATGTGTTGGAAAACATTTCTCAAAATTTGCTAAAAATAGGGTCCACACTCGAGCGTGTCTTTCCCCGCTCGAGCGGACATGCAGACAATGAAGTTCCGCTCGAGTATGGACTTCCCCGCTCTAGCGGACTGCAAACTTATGAAAAAGTGCTAGATGCATGAAATTCACGCTCGACGGGCGCTCGACCCCCGCTCGAGCGTACTGTAAAACACACAAACTTTTGGGTATATGCATTTCACGCTCAAGCGTGAATCTCGTCGCTCGAGCGTAAGTGCAAGTACTCAGGCTTCACGCTCGAGCGTGAAAGTCCCCACTTGAGCGTGGGTCAAATTTCTAGAAAATCCAGATTGACCTCCAAGTATGAAATTCGACATTCAACCCTCCAAAACTCATTTTTCTGGGCCAAAACTTTGAAAAACACTTGGTAACCCATAAAACAACATGTTTAAAGCTTCAATTCAAGAAATCATGGCCCAAGAGTAGTTCAATTAAACACAATTTCAAACCAAAATTCAAGAACTTGAAGATTAATGCAAAACTAACACATGCATGAGTTCTCTTGAACTCTAATGTTACAAAACATGACCAAATGCAAGTTTTAGCTCAAGGACAAGATGAATTCATGGACTACATTTAAATTATACACATGCATGAAAGGAATTCATGAAGAACAACCTCAAAATGCAAAGATAGGTACATGCATGCATGAATTTCTACCCAACTCAACACTTTAATCCAATTCTTGACTCAACGCACTCAATTACCAAGTACCATGCAAGAATCTACTAAATTTCATGATAAAGAAGGGAAATTCTCTACCTTAAGTCTTCAATTCCAAGTGTACTAGCTCAATTTTGCATTCAACCTTCAACTCTCCTAAGATCCAAGCCAAGTCTTGTTGAAGCTAAGTCTTTTCCTTCTCTCTCACTCTCCTACGTTTTGTCTCAAAGAATTGGCTGAGGGAAATGTTGTGTCAAAGGCTCTAACAAGCCTCAAGTGATGGTGTAGAGACAAGCCACTAAGTGGCAAAATGGTAATTAGTCTAGGTTCAATAGTTTAATATTATTTAGTCTAATTTAATCACACCAAATCAAATTTTAATTAAACCTATCATAAAATCACATACATTCTAACTAGTCCAAAACGCTAATCAATTTTGAAATCGGGCGCCGATAAGGCTTTCAATTCGCGTTTTAAAGCATAAGATACGAACAGATAATTTAACGATCAAACAGATAGAAACACATAAATAATGCAATACACATGCAAATTAATCCCAGATTCCTTCTAAATTACTGTTAGGCATAATTAGTTATGTTTTAGCATTAATCTGAGGTCGGGGTTATTACAAATACGTTGACTAATGGCAGCCTTGATCGGTTATTTTAGAGTATATTGTCATCTCATTAATTTCATTTCACACAGTCGGTCATATTCACGAGGTTAATGGTTTATTTGTTTTAATTGCAGCAATTGAGGGGGGGGACAACCTGATGCTGTTGTGTGCGTATGGTGGTAATAACATTGGCATGATGCTTGATGCAGCGTTCACGTTCAGCCGTTTGGCTAGTCATGTGTGCGACCAATTTAGGGATTTGTCTTCGGAATCCATTTCCATGTTCTTCAAGATAGCCGGGTATAATAAATTCAACATGGAAAACGAGATGGACTTCCAAAATATATTATGTCTTGTTAGGTCTTTCCAAGTCGACTATGTTGATGTTGTGTTGTAGTTGCGGGGGGAATCATCGGGGGGCATACGTCGGAGTGGTGTTGCTAAGAATTCATATGGCGAACACATAAATGGGCGAGGGAAGTGGTTTTACGAATGATGTTGACGAAGATGAAGACTTGTTACCCAATTTTTGTCTGCACATCCAGAAGGTGTTGTTGTCGGAATTATGGGCCTCTGGCATTAGTAATATAGGACAATGTTTTGAAGGTGAATTTCGTAAGGTTCTCAGCAAGTACGCTATTGAATGCAAGTTCCAATTCAAGTTAAAAAAAAATGACTCGGTTAGAATTATGACGATATGTATGTTTAACGAGTCTAGGGGGTGTTCTTGGTCTGTCCATGCTAGGGTGATGAATGTAAATGGGTTCTTTTATTTGAAGAAATGGAACCGCGAACATACATGTGGGGTTGCTTGGCGGACTGCAAAAAACCCAAGGATGGGGTCTGAATTGGTTGTTGATGTCATGGCGGAACGCGTACGTGATAAGCCATTGACTGGCCCAACGGATGTCAAATATCATTTTCAAAAGGATTATGGACTACAAGTTAGTTATCGTATAGCTTGGTTTGGAGTTGAGAAGGCTAGGGGGGACCTATTCGGTGATCATTCCGCCTCGTTCGACCAGTTGCGATGGTATAGTAACGCCGTTATGGAATACAATCCTGGAAGTTATGTTAATTTTGAGTTCGATGAAAATAACACACGTCGTTTCAATAGGCTATTCGTATCATTCAAAGCTTGCTTTGACGGGTTCAGTCATTGTCGCCAATTATTATTTTTGGATGGTGATTCTTGAAAGGGAGATACAAGGGTAATTTGCTTGTAGCCACGGCAAAAGATGAGAACAAAGGTTATGTTACTTCACCATTTAAATTATATTTTGTAGTGTTTTCATTTTCTTATCCTTGGTATAATTTGTTAGAGGCGGGTGTGTGTGTTTGAGTTGCTCGTGGTGAGAACATTGTGTAACGAGTTAAATCAAATTGAATTTTGCCCTTATTATTATTGTTGTGGTGTCGTGAACCATTCTATTTAAATTGGTGAAAATAAATTGAATTACTTCTTGATTTCGACTTCGTAAGGCCCGCTTGGCAAATTTTTTTTTTTTTAGTTTTAGCTATAGTGACTCTTGGGTCTTAAGTAATAAATGAGATATAAATTCAATTTTTGAGTTTTATTTGATTAGCCCATACTTAATCATTTTGGTTCATATTAAATTATGTAAATGGTGGGGACTACTTTAAGTCTTTTAAATTTATTTATATTTTAGTCTCAGTTGGAGATTTATTTTAAATTATTAAACTCCATTCATTTTGGACCCAATTGATTGAATCATGATTCGTTTGTAACCATGTATTATTGTTGTTGTTATTATTATTATTATTTATTTTATAATCTTGAAAGAGTTACAAATATTTATGGTGTGCACCATCAAACAAAATATACTTTGTGGTGAGAAAATATTATATGCTTTTTGTCATTAATGATGTTAAAATATACTTTTAGTATATATATATATAGATGTATATATATAGATAGATATTTGTATTGAAGAAAAAAAAATAAAAAAATAATAATGAAAGCAATAACACGTGGGCCCTCTCTATCTCCTCCCTTATTTCCTTTCTTTTTCATTTGTGCTTAACTCTTTTGCCCCTGTTTTTTTCTTTCTCTCTCTTTGGTCTCTCTTTCTCGGCTCTTGGTTCTCTCTCTTTGAATTTTTTTTTGGTTGCATTTATTATATAAAATCTTTGATCTACAAATCTATTAGGTTTTAGACCATAGTTCTTTAGATCAAAGTGAAGAGCTTGGTAAGAGCAACGTTTTGACCGGTGGAGATCGAGATCCAACAAAGTCAAAAATTGGGGTTTTTGCTTGTTTCCTCTTCTAGTGTGAGGTAGGGATTTTTCCTACACTTCTTTATGCACTTTTACTTGATTATATGGAGTTTAGAGTTGTATATAATTTAATTAGAATTTTTGAAAAATTTGTGATTTATTTGCTTAAAAGAGAAATTTTGAGAAAAATAAAGAGTTGATGCCCAAATTGCGAAAGTGTAAACGTGGAATATGTTTGTAAGGTTATGAAAGAGCTATGTTTTTAATTTGAACAAAAAAAGATTTCGATTTGATCGGTTTTGAAATTTTTACCAGTTTGTGACCAAAAAAGCATTTTTTAAAGAAAACAAAGGAATTATGCTTAACTTTTGGGGCTTTTGATCAAAATAGTATGTCATAGTTGAATAATGCTTGGAGAATGAGTTTGGAAAGAAAATGATGTTTTCTTGGGCATTAATGGTATTATTTTATTTAATGTATCTGTTGGAATAAAACCGACACGGTTAGAAATGGACCTTGAGAGGTTACCGAACGTGATTGTGATATGAAAACTAGTGTAATTGTTCATATTTGATGAGATGTGAAATAGATTGTATTTATCAAAAAAAATTTGGGAATTTAATTGTTTAAATATCCGTTTAGAAATATCTGTTTTAGGCTATCGGTGGAGGATGGCCATGATTATTGTAGACATGCATGAGACTTAGGTAAATTGAACCACATTCCTCATTTGTTGCATTAGACATTGCATTACATTCATTTCATTGGAAATGTATCTGTTTTTAAGAAATGTTTGGAAATGTATTTGTTTGTGAAAAGATGAATACTTGGTGAATCTGGGTAGGAGGTGTAGAACTGTGCGGTTAGGTGTCGAGCCTTCTAGTTCACTGGTAAAAATGACAGTGGTAGTGCATTAGGGCCTACTTGCAGACACTCACCTAGAGATTCACAGAGCCTATGTTCATGTAACAAATATGGTTTAAAATAGAAATAGTTTTATATTTGTTATTGCATCTCAGCATTGCATGCTTCATAAAAAGAGAGATAAATTGTTTTATCATGAGCATGGCATGAGCATACTCCTCTTTAGTCTTGTCATGGTTCATATGTTGTGTAGTATAGCTCTACTGGGCTGTGGCTAACCCTATAAGGAAAACCATTTCAGGTACAGGTGCTATGCCTCCGCCAAGGCATTGACTTGGGAGGACTCGGAGTTGAGGCTTCATTTTTGTTTTATTGTTATGTATTGAATGTAAGCCCAAGGTTGTATTTGCGTTGAGTTGAAGCTCCATTTTGTGTAACCAAGAATGTTCTTGGATAAATTTGCAAGCCTGTAGGGCACTTATTATCTGTTTGGTTTCCATTTCATACTTGTTGTAAAATGTATGCTTGGGATTGGAACTGGGGCATTAAGATGTGAATAACATGCATTTGACATTTGGGATTTAATGGAAATGGATGTATGGAATAGTTAGCTATATATATGTGTTTGTCTATCAGGTGGGTTTTGTAGCATAAATAGATATACCCTACCCAATTTTCGGGGCGTTACACGTTGGGTTGATGATGTGGTCATGTTGTTTCTGTAGGTTTATTTCTAGTGGCATTCGCAATTGTCGACGCTGAGAATGCAACCAACTGGGAATGGTTCTTATAAAATCTTGCTAACATAGTTGATAAGGGCCAATCGATTACATTTATTTCAGATTGTCATGCAGGCCTTTTGGAATCCAAATCGTCAATTTTCCCCACATCACACCATGCATTTTGTATGCAGCATTTGCAAAGAAATTTGAAAGGTAGGATGAAATACGTCAACCATCCGTATCGTATTGGCCTCGTTACCAAATTTAGCGAATGCGCTTATGCGCCAACGATGGCCGACTTTAACGACAAATTAAAACAATTTATACAATCTAGTCGTCATTTTGCGGTAAATTTCTTAAAGGATTTAGACCCACGCCATTGGGCGAATGCATATTTCAGGTATTGTTTTGTCATTCTTTAATCATATTGGCTAGTTGGGTTTGTATGTAAAACTTATACATCTAATCACGTTCCAATTCTAACATCTTGACACATTTCTTCAGGGGAAAACGATATGGAGAAATGTCTTCCAACGCCGCAGAGTCATTCAACAATTGGATAAAGGAAGCTCGCCATCTACCGATCACCAGGTTGGTTGACGCAATCAGGATACAGATTATGAATCAGATGTCTGACTACAGGGTGGTGTCTGGCACATGGTCTGGTGTAATTTGTCCAAAAATGGAATATAAATTGGATAAGGCATATAAGAAGGAGAGACCATGGACTGTTAGCCAGGCAAACCATGATGTTTACAAGGTCCACTCCCATCCATCCGTGTTAGTAGACATTGGGAGGCGTACGTGTTTATGTTTCTAATGGAAGATAAATGGGCTCCCTTGTGAACACGTGTCACGACCCAAACTCACCCCTAAAAGTTTGGCATCATAACTAGCCAGTAATCCGAGATTACCAAAGGCTTTCTTGTACAATAAAAAATAATTGGGGCTTGCGGAAGCAAAAGACAAAAACACAAATAGTCCAACGAGTTATGCATCTATATGAACAAATATTTACACATAAACGTTAATTTACTCACTTGCAAAACATAACATACAATATAATCTCATATACAAAACATACGCACATGTCGAAAGTATACAACATGGTCAAAAGTTTAACAATGGCCTTCCAGGCCTAGCCCCAACTCGGAGGCACACAAAATGACTCGGTAAGCTTCAAAACGATGGCTCAACTCAAGACTCCACCTAGGCTTGTCCTTCAGAATGCTCACCTATATATATACATAAAAATAGTGAGCTAAAGCCCAGTGAATAACATTAAAGTAAAGTGGTTAGTGAACGAATTCTAAATCATATCATACATAGAAAACCGATCATACATATCTATCATATCAGTCTCATAACAGAACATAATAATGGTACATCCAAAAGAACATATCACATATCGTCTTCCGACTAGAGTAATCGGTTCCGGATACCGATTAAACACATAACACCACAATGATGTGGCTAACGAGATCTCGTAATCACATGTATGTCATGGATCCGCACTAATGTGCCATCCCCCATGACTTGGGACTATCCTTGGATACCATACTATATTTGCAAACCGGATATTCGTTCACAGAATCAAAATCACATTTCAGAAACATATCATATCATATATCATTTCGTATAACATTTCAAGTACAGTGCATATCAACATATCTTTATAAAAATGTTACTCACAATGGGCTTCCAAAACCGGTTGTACGGTCTCCGAGTCTTAACCTACAAACACGAACATTCATAGCACAATTTCTCAATACACAGTCAAATCATTTAGTTGATTCTTAACCTTATTCGGTTATCTGATACTTGTTCATTCAATTATTTCCATGCTTATGAGATGCTAATGGATGTAAATGACATGTAAAATCATGTAAATGAAGGCCTGAAAGTCAGAAAACAGAAAGAAAACAAAATTGGAAAAACTACCCTGTTTGGCCACACGTGCGGTGCCCTGGCCGCTCGTGCGGTGGCCTTGGCCGCACGAGCGGTGGAACTTCAGAATCAAATTTTGGCTGAACCAAGGTTGGCCACTCGAGTTGTGGCCCAGGCCGCTCGAGTGGTCTAGGTGAAAAACCAGCCCGAAAATCTACTCAAGTGTTGGAACTCAATCTTTACAAAACCAACATCAAATTCATGAAAATCAAGTCCCAAAACTCATCAAAATCCAAATGTCCATGTAAAAGCTCACAAACTTGAATTAAGTTGGTAAAAAGCATAAACATGCATATAAGAGTTCCATTTCTCAAATCTATGGAGTTTCCTCCCCAAATATGACAATCATGCAAGAGAACATGATTTATAAACATGAATTTCATAACATTATGCCATGCATGTCATACATGTGAACCAATTTTCTCAATTCTTTCCATATATGCTCATATATGATTTCTAGGTTAAAATACAATACAACACTCTCAATTAGACATGATTTCCTCTAAATTCAACTTAACTACCATGAGATCATGAGTGTATCAACCCTCTTTCAATACATTTGAGGAAGATTCTTACCTTAGAAAGTTGGTTTATGGAGATCTTGCTTGTCTTCCTCCTCTTTTCTTCTTCTTTTCTTTGAACTCTCTCTTCCTTTCTCTAGAAGGATCTTTCTCTCCCTCTCTCTCTCTCTCTCTCTCTCTCTCTCTCTCTCTCTCTCTCTCTCTCACAGATATCTGATCTCAAATGATAAGGATGAGCTCAATATGTATGATATGCCATATAAATCTATTCAGGCCAACCAAACATGACTTAATGAATCAGACGAAATCAATTTTCAATTAAACTTCCCAAATGGCTCTAAAAATTCCCAGTTGCATATCCATGTGCTCAATTTCGGTTTCTGAACCCATTATGGTCGCCAATTTCAGTCCCGAAGTTGTAGCCTCAACAGGTATTTTCCCAATTCAAACATATATTCTCAAATTAATTCATATTATCGCATAATTAATAAAGATAATTGTGGCGCGCATTTTGGGACCGTTACATTCTCCCCACCTTAGGAAGTTTGGTCCTCCAAACTTAGCTTGTCCCAACACAAATCTGGATCAAAAATCTCGGTTGCATATTATTATTTGTTCCGTCATAGATGTTCAATTCATTTCGTAGCCATTTAGCAGTTCTCAATTCATCATAGTTACCCAGAAGTATCATCATAAAAAGAAAACAACCCCACGGTTCTGTTCGGTTATTCATTTCAATCATTCAGCATTATAAAATAATTCCCTGTTATGACCCAAACCCGCCCCCTATAGGTTTAGTGTTGTAACCGACCAAAATCTGAGATTACCAAAGGCTTTCCTATATAATCAAAAAATAATCGGGGCTCGCGGAAGCAATATACAAAAATACACCAATAGTCAAATGAGCTGTGTATCTACATGAACAAACATTAATCATGAAAAAACGTTAATTTACCCACATTCAGTACATAACTTGTAACTTACCATTTTATACATAATGTATGCACATAACGAAAGTTTACTTCACGATCAAAAGCTTGACAACGGCCTTCCAGGCCTAGCCCCAACTTAGAGGCACACAAAACAACTCGGTAGGCTTCAAAACGGTGACTCAGCTATAGACCCCTTCTAGGCTTGCCCTAAAAAATGCTCACCAATACATATATATAAAAACAGTGAGTTAGAGCCCAGTGAATAACATAAACGTAAAGGGGTTAGTGAACGAATTCTAAATATAATATTCGTAAAACAAATCATATCACAATCAATCATATTAGTCTCATATCAGAACATAACGTAATGGTATATCCCACGAAACATATCACATATCGTCTTTCAACTAGAGTAATCGGTTCCGGATACCGATTAAACACATATCACAATAATGAAGTGGCTAATGAGGTCTCGTAAACAATCATATGTCATGGACCCGCATTTACATGTGGTCCCTTATGACTTGGGACTATCTGTGGATGCCATAATATATTTGCAAATAAGACATTCGTTCACATGATCAAAATAGCATTTCAGAACTTATCACTTAACAGTAACAGTTAAAACATAATTCATATCAACATATTTTTACAGAAATGTTACTCACAGTGGCCTTCCAATACCTGTTGTTCGGTCTTCGAGTCTTGACCTACAAACACAAACATTCATAGCACAATTTCTCAATATACATTTGAGTCAATCAGTCGATTCTTAACCTTCTTCGGTTTATCCGTTACTTGCTCGTTCGGTTGTTTCTATTCTTTCTTTAATTTCTTTCATGCTTATAATATGCATATGGATGTGTATGACACGTGAAAATCATGTAAATGAAGGCCCAGAAATCAGAAAACGGAAAGAAAATAAAATTGGAAAATCTGCCTTGTTTGGCCGCACGTGTGGTGGTAAGGCAGTGTGCAACTTTCAGCAAATGAAGGTTGGCGGCTCAAGCGGTGGCCCAGGCCGTTCGAGCGGTCTGGTATAATTTCAATCCGAAAATCTGCTCTAAGTTTGAAACTCACTCTTTTACAAAACCAACTTCAAATTCATACATTTCAAGGCTCAAAACACTTGAAAACAACTTTAAACTAAAATGTTTGGATATCAAACACAAATCATAGTTACAAAGCAACCTCCGTTTCCATGTAAAAATAATCAAACCTTTGAAATGAGATATATAGTTCTAAACATACAAGTTTAAGTGCTAAATTTCCAAATCTCATGAAATTCCTTTCACTTTTGAAGAACTAGACATGAATTAAGGTGTGAAAACAATTCTCATGAAAACCATGTCATGCATGTGAAGTTTGAAGGATCAACTCAACCAATCTTTCACTTATATGATCACATAATCTTAACTCTAATTTCACTTCAAAGATAGACATGTATAATCTTGAAACTTACAAAATTGAGCCCAAACTCTCATCTCCCATGGCGGTTCTCATTAATATGAAAAGCTATACAAGAAATTGAATGTAAGATCATGATTGTCCAAGAATTATGCCATGCATGTGAATATATGAGGTTTATTTAATCAATTCTTCCATACCAAGACATGCATGTGTTAAACTCTTAACAACACGAGCAAACCTTCTAATTAGTCAATAGTTCACCCTAATTCCAACATCAATCTTTAAATATGATGCATGAGCAAGTCTCAATTTCAAGGAATTAGAGGGAAAATGCTTACCTTACTTGTTGAATTATGAGAGTCCAAGGCGAAGTTCTTCTTCTCATCCCTAGACTTTGAGCTCTCTAGTTTCTCTACCAAGTGCACTGTCATCTTCTCTCTCTACGTGTATGTATATAGCAACTCCACCACTTCTCTTCTTTAGTCAATTGATGAGTATGATTGTTGTCTTTGTCTTCTCTTTTTTTTTTTTTTTTTAATTCTTATTCTTCAAGATTAACTTAGGCAAATAATAAATCACACTAATTTAATGCAAATCAAATTCACTCAAATTAAATTGACCCTCAACATATTATGATCTTAATTACACTAAATTTAATTCCACTAATGTGAATTAGGCTTTAACTAACCATCTTTAAACTCAATACAAGTAATGAGAGCCAAACATAACTTTACGAATCAGACAAAAATCAATTTTTAATTAAACTTCCCAGATGATTCTAAAAATTCCAATTTACATATCCATGTACTCAATTTCGATTTCTGAACCCAGTAAGGTCGTCAATTTCAATTCCAAAGTTGTATTCTCAACAAATAATTTCCCAATTTGGATAGATATACACAAATTAAATCATATAATCCGCAATTAACACATGGATAATTTAGATAATTATAATTTGCATTTTTGGGGTGTTACAACACGCAATGGTCGCCATCCGCAACAGCGATACAGACTTGAACGAGTACCGGTTGGCATACTCGTCCACAATATACCCAATCCCAACAGTTGAAAAACTAGAAATCAAACCCGACAATCATATCATACTCCATCTATCCGTTCGGCGTCCACCTAGTATGCCAAAGAAGAAAATGATACCATCAAAATGGGAAGAAGTGCAGCAAATACGATGTGGTCGGTGTGGCTGTTTGGGAAATTATAACAAGAAGACTTGTATAGAACCACTTTAGTTCCACACTCTTCTTCTTTTTTGGGTTATCTCGTGCTCCCAACCAACATCACATTACCCACGTTACAACATGCAAACATTCGGATTTATTGTTATTTTTTATGGACATCGTATTGCTTAGCTTGTTTCACATTCTAATAACAATGTGGGCAGCTGTGCCCGTTTTGGAAATCATAGCAGGAATACTTGCATAAAACCAATCCAGTGCGAAACTATTCTTTTTTGTAGTTGTCCCGTTACTCCCGACCAAGTTCACATTGCCCACCTAATAACCCGAACACATTTGGTTTTACGTTCATTTTTTCCAAACATCATATTGCTTCGCTCGGTTTATTTTTTCATAACGGCGCCTTGTGCCAGATTCCATTCCCGAATGGATCCTAGTTTCAGTTCACAGCTTACAACTCTGTTTTTCCTTATGAATAGTACTAATGTTTGATGTATCCCAGCATAATAATTTATTGCATCATTCGACAATAACAACAGTTGATCGTTACGAAGTCTTAACCCGGCTGCACCACATGCCCCATTGCTCAAATTATGTACCCACCGTCCACATTGCTCAAATTATTCGCGCAGTAACTTCGCAAGCTGTAAAGGACCTTTCTTTGTAACATGTGTAAGTTTCTGAATAATTCTGTATATTCAATTGTGTTTCTTTACAATGAGGTCACCAATTTATATAACCCTAAACCTATGACTAAAAAAGGAAAAGACGAAAAAGGAAAATACAGCCAAATAGTTACACCACAATCTTTCCTAATTCTATGCACAATCCAATCTTCCCTAATTCTATACACAATAGATTCTCACACCCAAACTCAAGGTGTTTTAGCAAAAAACACTGAGAGTTTGCTAAGAAGAAACTGAAATCGAGCGGTAGTGTGAGTCTTGGTGAAGAAGTCTGCAAATTGCAAAGCCAAAGAGACAAAAAGAAGTGAGGTAAAGCCAGACTGCAGATATTGTCAGACAAAGTGACAATCAATCTTAATATGATTCGTCCATTCATGGAAGACAGTATTGTGGGCAATCTGAATAGCACTGCGGTTGTCACAATAGAGGGAGGTCGGAGAAGAACTGAGGGACACCTAAATCAGATAAGAGACAACGAAGCCAAATAATCTCAGCAGTAGCATGAGCCATAACACGGTACTCAGCTTCGGCAGTAGAGCGAGCAAAAACAATTTGTTTATTGCTTTTCCAAGAGATCAAGGAATCACCAATAAACATACTGAAACCAAACGTGGACTTGTGATCAGTAACATCACCAGCCGAATCAGAATCAGCACAGGCCACCAAATCCAGAGATGAAGTAGAGGACAATAGTAAACCCTGAAAGATAGTACTGCGGAGATAGCGAAGAATCCGAACCAATGCAGCCCAATGTGGGGAGCGAGGAGCAGAAACAAACTGGCTAACCATATGAACAGCATAGGCAAAGATCAGGACGAGTAACCGTCAAATAAACTAAGCAATCCACAAGCTCGCAATATAAAGTGGGATCATCCAGAGGGACACCATCAGTGGAGTTAAGCTTCATATTATGCTCAGTAGGTGTATTAGAAACCTTAGTATTAGTAAGACCAGCACGGTGAATGACCTCATTAGCATACTTGGCTTGAGACAGAAAATAGTCCTTTGGAGAAGAGGCAACCTCAATACCAAGAAAATACCGCAATGGACCCAGATCTTTCATTTCGAAGGTGCGGAAGAGATGTTGCTTGACCTCAGAGATAGCAGAAGAGTCAGAGCCAGTGATGATCATATCATCCACATAGAGTAGGAGAGAAACAAAACCAGCCGAGGTATATCTCAAAAGCAAAGCAGAGTCGGAAGCAAAAGAATGAAACCCAAGCTCAGTAACGGCAGTTTGAAAGCGATCATACCAAGCACGAGGAGACTGCTTCAAACCATACAGAGCACACCGAATATAACAAACCTTCCCAGAGAAGTAGAGAAGACCAAGGGGAGGACGCATGTAGACCTCTTCAGTGAGATGACCGTTAAGAAAAACATTCTTAACGTCCATCTGATATAGAGGCCAATGTCGAACAGCAGCAACATAAATCAAGGTACAGACAGTAGTCATCTTGGCAACAGGGGCAAATGTCTCCTCATAATCAATACCATACTCCTGTGAGAAACCCTTGGCAACCAAGCGAGCTTTGTAGCGCTCAAGAGAACCATCATAATGAGTCTTGACTTTATAGACCCATTTACAATCAACTAGATTCTTGCTAGCAGGCAAAGGAACCAACTCCCAAAGGCTAGTCTTTTGTAAGGCAAACAGCTCATTCTCCATAGCTTGAACCCAATTAGGATCCTAACAGGCCTCCATGTAAGACTGTGGTTCTGAAAAAGAATGAATAACAGACAAAAAGGTACGATAGGAAGCAGAAAAACATGTATTAGACCAACTCAACCTGTTTGGAGGACGACACTCACGAGTAGGATATTGGTGTGCAACAGGATCAGAGTCATCAAAAGCAGAAAGAGTAGCAACAGGAGTAGAGACAACTGGTGGTGGAGGAGCTTGGCGACGAGAATAAACCAACAACAGAGGGGATGAAGAAGCCGAATGAGGAGAAGGAGTCATAGGTGACACAAATGGAGAAGTATGAATGAACTCAAGAGGAACAGTGGAGATGTACTCATCAGACGGGACCTCAAAAGGAAAAGGGGTCAATGTGAACCAAATCCTCTTTGGAAACTGGAGCAGTGAAAGGGGGAAATTGAAAGTAAGACAAACGTTCGAGAAAGACAACATGACAGGAGACATAAAGGCGACGAGAGACATGATCGTAATAGGGGTAGCCTTTCTGAGTAAGAATGTAACCCAAAAAGACACAGAGGACAAACCGGGCACTAAGTTTGGTCCTATCTTTGTGGGGAAGAAGGACAAAACAGGCAGACCCAAACACACGAAGAAAGAAGTAGTTAGGAATTTGGGAGAACAAAGCCTCATAAGGAGACCGACCAGAAAGAATGGGAATAGACATGCGGTTGAGAAAAAAAGCAGCAGCAAGAACTGCCTCCCTCCAGAATGGAGCCAGAACTGAGGCAGAGAGAAGAAGAGACCTAGCTGTCTCAAGGAGATGACGGTGTTTACACTCGACTCGACCATTTTGGGTAGGTGTATCTGTACAGGAAGTTTAGTGAATGGTATCCAAATTGGCCAAATACTCACAGAATTCATTTTTAAAATATTCCCCACCCAAGTTAGAGCATAACACTTTAATTGTAGACCCAAACTGAGTAGTAATCATAGACTGAAAGGTACGGTATATCTGATAGAAATCAGACTTATGAGTCATAAGATAAACCCAAGTGTAACGGGTGTAATCATCAACAAATAACACATAGTATGCAGAACCCCCCTTGGTGAGAACAGGAGAAGGGTAAGTTGACTAGGAGAAACTTTACCCAATAGACCTGACTGAGCTAAAGATCATA
This sequence comes from Camellia lanceoleosa, assembly GCA_025200525.1. NCBI lineage: Eukaryota > Viridiplantae > Streptophyta > Magnoliopsida > Ericales > Theaceae > Camellia > Camellia lanceoleosa. The sequence continues at coordinate 162,549,644 of CM045760.1, read as the reverse complement.
AGCAATCAGTAAACAAATGCCCTAATCTAGAATGCAACAAATAGAAAGGACTTGACAGAGAATCTAACTGAAAAGAAGAAATGGTAGTTGGAGAGGTAGTTATAGGCAGATGCAAGCTCTCCACTACATAGAAGTCTCCAACTCTACAACCAGTCTCAATTTGCTACTTGGACATCCGATTCTGCACAAAACAGATAGAAGAAGAAAAGATAACATCAAAACCAGAGGCATCAAGTTGACTAATAGATAATAAATTGACAGATAACTGAGGAACATATAAGATAGATGGAATAGAGGCTGCAGACATAGCAGACGATAGGACAGACCCAACAGATATAATGACATACTAGACCTATTAGCAGCATTAACAGTAATAGGAGAGGGAGATGGAGTACAATTCTGAAGTAAAGAGATATGAGGAGTCATATGATGAGAGGCACTAGAGTCAAAAAGCCAGATAAACGAAGAGATATCTAAAGAAGACCTAAGCAAACTTGAATGAAGAGAAGAAACAATGGAGGCAGATGGAGATGGCTGGGAGGTAGACAGCATATGCTGAAGCTGACTAATCTGAGCATTCAAGGAATCCAAGTCAGGATCAGGAGCCGGAGTAGATGCAGTAAAATCGGCGGGAGGCCGAACAGACAGACATCCATTCTTGGAACAATGGTACTTCCAATGATCCCTTTGATCACAGTAGACACATTCATCCGAAGCCAGAGACATCATAATAACTAGAAAATTTAGGGGTTCAAATGTACCGAAAATTTTGTAGGATTTTTTTTTTTTAATTTTTTTTTTATAGAATTAATGGGTTAAACTTATAATATTCAGAAGGTGCTGGGGTCAAACAGTAATAAACCTAAAATAAGTTTTTAAGTTTACTCACCCAAACCAAACGTTAACCCAAACCAAACAAACCACGAGCAGAGAGAGAGGAGTAGGAGAAGATCACCAACCGAAGAACCACGAGCAGAGAGAGCAAGAGTCGAAGAAGACCAGAGAAGCTTCGAAGCTCACGGTGTCGTGACTCCAGAACCAGAGAGAGACAATCAGAGCACGATTGCGACGTCGGAGAGTGAGAAGGGTCACGACTACAGCTGTGAGTTCAAAATGAGGGTCGATTGATGGCCACGAACCAGAGGCCGAATTGACCACGGTTGCGATGTCAGAGGAAGGAACGATCGATGGCCACAAACCAGAGACTGAACCAAAATGGTTGATTCGAACTCAGATGAGGAGTAGGGTTTCGAATGTGGCTTTGATACCATATAAGTTTCTGAATAATTTTGTATATTCAATTGTGTTTCTTTACAAGGAGGTCACCAATTTATATAACCCTAAACCTATGACTGAAAAAGGAAAAGACAAAAAAGGAAATACAACCAATTAGTTATAGCACAATCTTTCCTAATTCTATACACAATACAATCTTCCCTAATTCTATACATAATATATTCTCACAACATGATGTGCATCATTGGACACATCAGTCGGCCCTTACCTAAAGCACACGCACGGAAACTTTGATACACACATTACATGGCCAAAAACAGCACACTAAAACAATGTGTGTCCTCCAGTTATCGAAATATGTACAAGTTTTTTATGTGTGGCACCCACAACGAGCCATTACGGGTCAAAGGAATCTTTGTAACACAAAAACCTGTCGGCACTCATACACACACACTTAATTAGTTTGGTTTACGTAAAGAGATAACACACCCACATTAAGCAAGGAACCAACCACACCCCACCCTCTATTGATAAAACTCTTCCTATCATACCAACAAATGACTCATACATGTACACCTATCAGCTTCATCTACATTTAATGGTGATCTGACATTTTACATTTAGCCAAAAAATAAAACACGATTACAACAACAAGCGACCAAACGGACATCATAACTACACGTTACGCATGTGCAGCCAACCATAGATTATGAATGCACGTGCATCGATCGACCATGCAAATACAGATGTAACATTATTCGTACACCACTACTTTACATACAACACTAACCACGCCACTAGTTGCATGTGCAAACACACAAATGTGTAAACAACTACAACACTACGAACACAAACATGGTTTCATTTATACGCTCAACATCGTCAAGGCATGCCAACAAAATAAGCTGCAAACATCTTTTGCCAAACAACCACACCATCATAGAAGTACTAATAGAGTCAGATTAAGGGCAACAAATTCACCGTACACGGCAAAATAATTAACGTCCCACATTGCATCCAAATTATTACTTACCCAAAGTCTAAAACCCAGAGGGGGGGGGGGGGGAGGACAACAACTTGTCCACGTATAAATCTAAATAATCCAACATCAACCACTGCTGTCCACTACACCTCACTTTACCCCTCGTACTGGGTCATCCACGAACGCTCTGACCATTGCAACAGGTGCATTGATGAAGTTTGTGTCTTTCATTGTCCGTTCGATGTCAACGTGGTGGACATATTGGTGCATTACATAACACAAAATGATTGCACAGTCTAGACTGCAAGTAACAACCACGAGGGGGCATATGATTAACAAAGCAGCAAAGCATGCCAATTAATAATTTACAAGCATGAGGATAACAATTAGTAAATAACCTACAATACTTTTATTAAAGGGGGAACAAAAAAAAACCTTTATGGGCGCTGTTGTGGGCAATCCACGACTGACTCTATAATACCAACTACATCTTGCGTGCTAACTATGTCGTCATGCTCAACCGCCTCGATGGTTCGTATCACGTAGCTCAGCACTTGCTCTTTCTGCCACATGCACAAAACACAAAACAATGAACTAAACCCGTATTCAAACCGACAGCGCCATTAATCGACTACATCAACACAATAACCAAAAGTATCGCAACCACCCATCAAGCAACACAACAAACCCAACTCCCCCGACACCCACCCATCCACCCAGCAGCACACCAACCAAACGTATCATAGCCATTATACCCTACCAACAAAATTAAAAACCATCAACCTGAGCAACCACTATATACCCATATTCAAATTAACAACACCTACCCAGACAAAAGCCAAAAACAGAAACCACCATATCCCCACATTTGACCTACACAACAACAACAACCCCACACACAACACCATAGTAACCCACAGACATCACCAACCATAAAGGTCTGTCACAAACCATTGACAAAAAGTACGAATACACATACCATATTACTTTCTTCATTTACAAAAAAACAAAACATACCAAAAACATCGTCTTCTTGAAATGCGCATCTTCATTACTGTTTCAGGGCCTCATTGAATTGTAATGTTTCCAAACCCCACTTTCAGTATCGTACACAAGAAGTGTCTAGTGTGACTTAAACCACATCGGGAAATGAATATATCGCACACCACCAGCTGCGCGCATATGCGTCTCGATGTACTTATCTCTCAACGTATCGCTTATGTGTTTCATCACATCCTGCACACACAAAAAAAATTAAAATAAAAAAAATTAAACAAATCCTATATTGAATAACCAATATGTCCGGACACCAATTCACGCCCACACTTACCAAACAAATGCTGTTGAAGAAGTACGATTTTTCAAGGGATTCTAAACCTGCAGACAACACATCTTGTTCACTCAACAATAGCTCCGCACATGCGTCAATAACCTGTGAACCAAACATTATGCACACATCATCACACACAACCTCAAATAAATGCATACTACACAAATGACAAATCATTATGTGTATCGCAACAACTTTATGCAACATACATTTCCTTTAACGAAACCCTATTGGACTAAACTTCGAATGTCCGAAAAGTACACAAAAACATTTTCTCCCGAACCAGTCCATATGACGACCCTGCACCAGGATCAAGCAAATTTTTATAAGCAAATTCATATATCATGCACACATTAAAAATAAAACAAAACTTGAAAACACTTACCCATCCCCATGTTCCTCATAAGTTTGGCTCAATTTATGTTTAATTTCTTCAAGTATTAATTTCCACACTGCCAGTCGGTTATTCAACCCAAACCCCGTGTGAATTTTCACACTACCACCATCCTCATCCTCACCTACCACACCATCACACTCAATCAAACCAAAACTGATACCACGCTCTTCAACAACAGTTCCCCCTCAGACAAGCACCAACCTTCCTCAATTATCCACGAGCCATGGGGTATTCATACTCAGGCAACTTACGTTCACGCCGAACCTTATTCTTAATCTTCCAAACAAACGAATTCTACAAGGGGGTATCACTTTTGTTATCCATGCACATTACCACATCTATTTCAACATCCATTTCGGCCACAGGGATGTCATCACTTTTTTCATCCTGTATATTTTATCTGTGACTCACCACCACAGCACCCACAGATTCATTGCAACAATCAACATTTTTTTTCCCTTCTTGTGTGACATCATGAATCATCTCCTCAGCATTCTCCGCATCACCAAAAGCAAACCAGTCTGACCTCGCATCGACATTACTTGCGTTACGTCCCTCAATTACTGCGTGGTCATGACGTCTAGCAAGCTTATCCTCAAGACCGGATATGGTACTCTTCAACATATCAACAACCTTTGACAGTGTAATCTCTTCCTCTTTTACTTTAATGCACCTATTGAATCCAACAAACAAGTTTGAGGCTTGCACCTCAAGTGCCTTCATCAACTTTCCAACTTGCTCCTCCAACTTGGCGATCACAAAGTCTTTGCTTTTGCTCTCGGCTTCCAACCTGGCGGTTAATTTGTACGCATTCTCAATGCTGGGGGGGCCTGCTGGACCCTTAGTCTGTGCCATTTATGTTTCGTTTGCCTCTGCCACATATTCAAACCCGCTCCCAGCGGCTTTTGCAGTATTAACTGCCACTAGTTCACTAGCACCAGTTTCATCCTTGCTTTCTAAAGCACGCTTACTACGGGAACCATTCCTCATACCCACAACATGGTTCACATTACAATCTTCCTTACTTGCATGGCATGCATCTATGTTCCCGTTATCAACAGCTAACTCCAAATCAAGCACATTGTAATCCCCAAGCAGTTGTGCTCTTTCGAATGACGACACCTGCAACCTGCCGCCCTGTACCTACGCAAACATTCGTATCACGATCAAACAAACCACTACCATGTAGTCAAGGTCACCAACACATACCACCCACATTACTACACTCAACTTAAATAAAATAATCAACCACAAAATACTACAAAACCAATCCAGTACAACTTACCTTAAATTTATCCATGTCTGCCTAGGAAACGTTTTGCATTTTGCCCAAAAGGTACTCACATTTCACTTCATAAATCTAGGGAAAACACTGTTGCATTCCTGTTTGACAACCGTGGTGTGTTCACACAGCCAGTACTACGCACATTATAACCACATATGGTCATTTAAAAAACAAAATAGCCTTACATTAACAAAATTGCCCCAAATGTAAATAAACGATTATAACAACGCACTTACCAAAAACACTACCACACAGCCAATTACATTGTCAAGGTTACAATAAAACTTTTTAATTGATCCCATCAAAGCATTCCATATTGCGGAAGTCCAATTGTACAACTTCATGGTATCCAATTTGTCTATTACTCGAATGAAATTCCAACTCATAGATTCTCCCGATGTTAAGAAAAATAACTTCACACAGACGTATAACGTTAACAGCTTCGCATTATCCTCCACGTCTTACTCACTATTATCGCGGACCGCATCCACAAACAATGACTTCACTAGGGTTGAACTAATACAGGTCACATTCCTACACCTACGTTGCACAAAGTCAGAAGCTAGTCGAGGCCCTAACGATAACACCAATGGCTGCCCACCACATTGCAACCCAAAAACAAGTCTCATATCACTATCCCTCAACTTCAACGCCCCATCCACGACGTTGAACACATCATTATTCGAGGTCGTACTTCTAGATAATCTTATAGACCAATGCATCGCACTTCCAGAACTCATGTTCGTTTCGGTCATTGCCAAGAATTGCTTCAAACAACAACCAAAATGGCGTTTTCATTAAGTGGGCTCGGTGAGTTGATGTCAAACCAAATATGGATACAATCTTCACAATTCCCGCAATGTTTGACCGATAATTCAACCTCATCTTCACATCCTTGATGGGTGTGGGAACATTTTGCAATGGTTGCACTTGCTTGAACAAGATATGCCCTTGCATCTTAGTGCCAAGTTTTCCAGATGGCAAACTAACAAACCCACCAACCCTTGTTTTCTCCATAAATCGGGTCCTCGGGCTCGACGTCCTAACAACATCTGCATTGAAATCACACACAGACAATTACAAAAACCTTACGTTACATACCAACGATTCAACAGAAATAACACACGAGGCCTTGACATCACCATATTACCACACATTTCACGCGTTTAACAAACCACACCCAAACATTTACATAACCACGCGACAAACCTCACTCCCACAACTCACAAACACCAACACCCACCCAGCAACACAACAACCAAACGTATGACAACAATGCTACCAAACCATCAAAATTAGCAAACGCCAAAATAATAGCCCACCACATACAACAAACCCCAACACCCCATCACCCACACTCACCAACCACACTACACCCCCCACACACGCGCCTCCCACACAGAACCACGTACAACATTATCCCAAACCACTTACCAAACTCTCAAACTCCACTAATCCCCCACATTACCCACTCCCCACAAAACCCCCACACCAACTCAATACCACATACCACAGAAAAGCATAGACAAAACCCCCACAAACATGTACCCATTTCAGGTGTAACAACACCTACCCAGTAAGAAAAAAAAATCAACACTACATCCGCACATTTGCCCTAAAAAATAACAACCCCACCGATGAAAACCACAGTCACATGCATACAACACATGCCACCAACCTCCAACCCCCCCTACACCCACCCACAGCATCACACCACCACCGAAATACACACCGTAACAGCAAACTATGCACACACTAGCAGAAAACAAACAACATACCCAAAAATAACAACACCATATTTAACACATTACGATAAAGGATGTGGTTACTCATTGTGTAATACCCCTATCCCGTAATGTGCTAATTGGTCCTTAATTTGTTTATGGTTATGTGTTTAGCATGATTTTGTGTGCCATTATGTGATAATATGTGATTTTGAATTCATATCTGTTCGCCGTAGGAATATCTGTTTGAATAGTCTTTTTGAAATAGAATTAAATTGAGGGCCTTATCTCCCATGTAAACCCGTTTTTATACGCCGTTGCAATTGGCATAGTTTTTAGAGCCTACGGTGAAATTTAATTGGAAATTGATTCTGGTCAATTTAAACCGATTAAATTGATGAATTAGAGCCCAATTATTTTATTATTATTATTTTGATTTAGTGGGGCTTGTTGTGCATTAACACTCACTTCCCTTTTGCTCTACTCAACTCAAAACATCTGAGATATACACTTGAGGGAGAAGAGAGGGTCGGCTAGAGAGAGGGGGAGTGAGGGAAAATGGGATTTTGGCCTCAAAGCTTGATCATTTGAAGATCAACTCAAGAATTAACCATAGATTGGGCTTCTAGGTAAGCATTGATTCTTGAATCCATGAGTTTAATGTGTAATCTTGTGTGTTCAAAGTCAATTAATGGTCAAGAGCATGTTTTGAATTGGTTTTGTTGAGTTGGAAGACCATATATGCATGCATGTATGTAATTGTTTAGAATTGGCATATTTGAGCTTGAATCACATGACTTATGTTGCATTTTGGTTGAAAGCCATGTACTTGACCATCTTTTCATCATATGAACTAAGGATGAAAGTGATATACCACATGCATGTACAATTTATGAATGATAGAAGTGAGTTGGTGTCAATTTGAAGCATGCAAGTGTTTGATCCTTGAAATTGAGCTTCCTAATGGTGTAATCTTGTAAGGGAACCATGTTAGCATGATTATATTTGAGATTTGGGCCTTGCATGCAAGAATGGCAGCTGGGAAATTGGTTTGAAGCTCAAGAACACATTCTGGATTTTTCAGAAATTTGAGTCCCGCCGGAGGGGGGCGGCAGCGGCCCGCAGAAGAAAAGCCCCGGCATTTTTCTTTTTCCTGCCTTCCATCTCCCGCGGCGGAAGCTAAGGCGGCGGGGCGGAGGCCGGCTCCGGATTTCACTGGGCTCGGCGCCGAAGACTTCACGCAAGGGAGGCTAACTGCAGGTACATCGAAGTTTCCCCATCTTCAAGCGTCCGGCTCTGCGGGATCATAAAGTCCGCCGAGCGGGAGGATCGACGCGAGAAAAGAAAACGAAGGCCTCAAAGATTTTCTTCTCGAGAGCATGGCTTCGAAGCCGAAGGCCGCCGAGAGAATGAATGTGAGCGCTAAGTAGTCGCCCGACCGAAAGATTTTGAAGACGCCGAGCGGGACAAGATCAAACCAGAGCTTTTGCAGATTTATCCCACGCCGAGGGGGATCCCACCTCGCGACCTAACTCGCTTTCGTTTGCATCTTGTGTTCTAAGCCTGCTCTTTCACTTGCAAGCACTCTTAGGCATATGTTAAGCATTACAAATGAGTTAATGGGATATGAATAAAGCCTAAGAAGGAATATGTGAATTAAAAAAAACTTGAGCGTATTATGACCCTAAAAGCACGAATGAAACGTTTGTGTTTATGAAATGTGTAGGGTCAAGCTCGAGGCAAAATCCACGCAAATGACACATCCAGCAAAAAATCCACGAGCCGATCGAGTAATATCGACATTTGAATGTTTGTGAATGTCCAATTGGTTATCCCTTATAAGCTTGATTAATTGCTAATCGGATTGCGGGACGTAGTCTGACATGAATAAATGAATGGACCAGAGGTCGCTTTTGATACTGATGAAGGACCCAAGGTCGTTTTGACATGAATGGGTGGGCGAGGCCCTTTTTGAATAGGAAATGAATGAATGGGCCAGAGGCCATTGATACAAAAATGAATGCCAAAGCAAATAGCAAAATGATAAAAATGAATGGGCCAAAGGCCGCTTTTGAATAATGAATGGGCCAAAGGCCGCTTTGAAAATATGAATGGGGCAAGGGTCATTTTTATCGAATCGGCGAATGGGCGAAGGGTTTGACAAGAATGGAAGTCTGAATGGGCCAAGGGCCCGAATGTTTGGAATCATGACTACTTGATTGTAGTTCGTACATTTATATATATACATGTCTATCTGTTAAATGGAATTACGAATTGGGCCCAAGGCCGTTCGGAATATGTTGTGCTACAATGTTGTATAAGTTCTGCATTTGATATTATTCACTTTGGGCGTACAGCGCTCATCGGGCATTCGCCACGCCATTCATGTAATTGTAGGTGAGCCAAGTGAGGTCCAACCCCGCCCGAAAAGTCGGCGACAGAACAAAAGCGAGAGTTTTGGGAGAGTCACTTTTGGGTCTCGCGCAGACCAAACCTGCCCCCCCCTTTTGTTACTCGTTTATATCTGTCTTGTCGGCAAGGACCTTGTGTATATTGTATATAGTTTGCTATGGGTTGACTCCGCTAGATGATCCGTCTCGTAAGAAAGTTTATGCTCTTGTATTTTTTTGCTGTGGGTTATTAACGTATATGCGCATGGTTTGTTTTAACGTGCATATAAGCACGGCTCTATGGACAAAGTTTTTAATTATTGCTTCCGTTTGGCCCCTTTACTCTGTTGAGTTATGCCTGATTTGTATGGAGGCCGTAGGTAATCTCAGGATTACTGGCCGGTTATGTCCTTAACCCTTAGGGGCGGGTTCGGGTCATGACACATTGCATGGCATCATCATCGGCAAATTGGTGGGTCTCGCACTTGCGCAACAATAATACCACCATCCTTTTGATTGATCAGTCCACCAAGTCGGTTGGTGTAAATCCCATCACACCCTAACTAATATAGCACATACCCATTACATTGTTGTGTTTTTTACAAAACGGTTGCTAATTTAGTGTGATTTGGATATGGTTTCCTTTAATAACGGGATATCGGATCCCGTTCACATTGCGATCGACACTAGCCTAGCACCCCCTACATATCTGCCAACAATATTGGCTTGTTTATCAGCCCCAACACGATGTAGTCCAGCGCCAACCACCCTAACCCCAAAAATAATGAATTCTCCAGACAATTTTCCTAAATTACCCGATTGTCGCAAATTGTTTGGCGTGAGGACACCAAGCTCGACGACCGTGGGGGTCGATGACTAACGTATAATGAAATATGGACAGTTTCTGATCAACGTCGGTGACTGATGTTTTCACAAAACTCCTACCATATCACCAGGTTACCCAAACGATGTGGATTGAGTACACCGTATCATCAGCGTCAGATACATAGTGGGTTGACCCGACGTAATCACTGCCAGAACAATTTTTTGGGCCAAAAACTGGGCTTCATCGTGGTGATGTGGGTGGACCCACCCAACGTTCCAAACCAAATAGTCTATAGGAAGCTTTTTAGTAACGTGGCAAGCCCACCATTTACGCAATCTAAACAACTCAACATTAAACTTATTAAATATGGGCAAAAACGTAATACAACAAAAAATGGGACTTCTAAGATCTTCATAAAACAATTAGGACTAAATGGTTTACAATTCATCTATATGGGATTTATAGGTCAATTCTCCTAAATTTTATATTATTATTTAATTTTAAAATTATTTTTAATTATTTATTTAGCCCGCGCATCGCGTGGGTTCATATGCTAGTAAGTGTGAACCAGAAATGCTAGCATTATTCATTTTTTATTGATTTTTATTTTTAAGAAACTCGTGTGTGAGTTCAATTTTTGAATAAACGAAGGGATCATTCCCTCATTAATAATGACGTTCTTTTTTTGGGGGTGAGGGGGGGGGGGGTAAAGTTTTGGATAAATTATAAATATATTTTTTGAGATTTGTTTAAAATATATATTATTCTCAGTGATTTTAAAAATTATAAATGTTCTTTTTTCAGAATTTTTTATTTAACATAAAAAATAAAATCTTTAATTACTCTTCAAATTACATAAATTGTTAATTGAAATATATTTTTACTATTGTTAAAAACTGTTACTTAATTTAATAATTTATTAATAAAAAAATCATTTGTTATGAAATTATAAATTTGAATGAACCGAACATAATTTTATAATCTCTTGACTTTTCCCACTATAAATAAAATGCAATCTAATAAATTATGAAAAAAATTAGTTTATTGTCCAAAATTTAGATCGTCATATTCACAATCGAAGACAAAAGGTCAAATCCAGCGTCGTGGGGGTTTCCTTTTTGGAGAACTTACTTGTAGGTCCTAATAAGTGAACTTATTATCCAATAAATTCTATGATGATTAGTGACATTTTTCATTAAATACTATTAAAAAATGTCACTATTTAACATTTCCTAAGTAGAAAGTCCGCTTAAAGGTGTTAGCATGGGATAAAATCAATGAATTTTACCCAAATACATAAAAAAATTAAGTAAATAAAAAAACATGTAACAACATGACGAGCTGTTGAAAATCTCTGGTAAATTATAAATACATTTCTTAAAATATTAATTGTTGTAATTTTTTAAATTACATATCATTCCTTCAAAATTTTTAATTGCATAAAAAAAAAAACTTCTTTATTAGTCAATTATTAATTTCATTATTGTATAGGAAAATAATTATGAATTTTATTTTGACTATTAACTTTGTTAAATGACAAATTATAACAAAGGATATTTATAAGTTCTAAAATCATTGGAGGCCATTTATATTTTAACTAAACATCAAGGTGTATTTGTAATTGTGAGAGGATTCTCTCAAGTTGGATATCACAAATGGAGGGTACTATTGGGCCTCTATGGGCTCACTACAGAACCCACATCGATGATCCGAACCGTTCAATAGAACTCGTCAAGTACTTTATCTCTGTAAATAATCAAGTTGATCGGAATCGATAGACATTTGATCAGATCAAATTTGTATAAATAATTTATTTTAAAAATTATACTTACCGTTAACACAAATGTGATTAGATCAAGTAATTATTGATATCCGATCAATATGATTTTTTGTAAAGATAAAATACTTGACGAGTCATACACGTTTAACGGTTTGGATCATTAATACATGATAAGCTCACGGAAGCCTCACAATATTTTCCAATCCGATTTAGGCGGGAGAGAAGCCTTCCCCGTTGTCATTTATCCAAAATCAACAAGATGCATGAAACGACTAAAATGCTGCCTCTGCAGAAGGATGATGTTCCTACAAAGTGGGAAATAGGGAGGTAATAGTCTCTCCCAAAGATGGTGGGTTTGGGCCAAAAAACAAGTCACAGATTTATTTAATATTTTTAGTGATTTTTAAAAAAAAATTATATCAAAATATTTTAGAAAAATTATAAAAAATATTTAAGATTTGACAATTGTAATAAAATAAACCTTAAATTTTTAATTTTGATTAAAACCTTAATTTTTTTTTTTATTTATGTTCAATCTAAACTATTTACCTATTTTCGTAAGTAAAATTGATGAAAAAAATGAGTATTTTAGTCATTAAATTCAATGAGAAATGATATTTTAGGCATTTATTTATGGATAAATTACAGTTACCTCCCCTAAGATTTCTAATAATTACGGGAACTTCCTCTATGATTTTTGAAATTATATTGACCTTCCTTATTTTTTTCTGACATTGTCAAAATTCCCCCTCCCATTAATTTAGCCCAAACGGTGTTAACTTGGTAGTACAAATGACCATAATACCCTTTAAATACTATTCATAACCTCAAGGGAACTAAGTGTAATTTACCTATATATTAAATTGTCATTTTATTTCTCACAATTTTTTTTTGTAATTCCTTGACTTTGTATTTTTTTTTGGGCGATAAGTTTTTGAACTTTTATAAGTTAAAAAAAAAAAAAAAAAACCATTAATGAAAGAAAGAAAGAATATCCATGCTTTTTGTTTGAATTAATTTTAAGATTTAATTTAATAAAATAATTTAAATGAGAGAAACAAAGATGGAGATATAAATTTTAGGCAACAAATTATTTGAATATTTTATTATTTTCAAAAAATTTCTTTCTTCAAGTAAAAATCCATTTTAATTAGATGTAAGAAATGACAAATTGTTTAATAGTTCATTATTCTCAAATAATTTCTTTATATTTCATTCCCTATCAACTAATTTTAATTTATTATAATGTGATTAAACATTTTTTTCACTTTTATATTTATTTTAAAAAAAATTGTTAATAAGGTGAGAAATATTGACCCATTTTTTTTAAAGAAACAATTAGTGAAACTTCCATATTCAACTTTGTGTAGTAGGAGAGGTCCAAGATTTTTTTTTTATTTAATTAAAGTCTCTCGATGAAATTTTTCTATGAAATTAGAGAAATTTCTTTGTGAAAATTGATTTCTCTTTGTCAGGGTTGAAATTTCTCTGTGTCTGGCCAAAATTTCTCTAAGTCGATTTTCTTTGTGAAAATATTAAGAGACCTCAACTATTATGAAGTATTGTATGTTCTTTATCTTATAAAATCTTAATATTAGGACCTTAAAAAAAATTAGTCATCGACTGAAAATTGGAAGATTCAAAGATAAAAATTAAAATTTAAAAAGAATATAGGATTGTGAAAAGAAAACAATGAGAATTTTTTTATATATTTACGAGGTAGCATTTGAAAATTTTTATAAGTCAATTTTTTTTTAAAATTATAAATATAAAATGCTATTATGTTTATTTTTCTTTAAAAAATGTAATACACAAATATTTTTACAAAATTAAAAAAAAAAAATTCATGTTTCATAAGTTGCTGTGGTATTGGGTGATGCTAGCTAGTTAGCATTGATGAAAGAGGAAAAAATGGAGGAAAGAGAATAAGGGAAGAAAACAAATAATAACAATAATAATAAATTATGTGGTGTTGCTATTGATTGCAATGATTATGTAAAAATGAATGAGAGAATAAATAAAAGAAGAATGAAAGAAATAAAACAAAGAAAATGAAAAGAGAGGGATAATTTCTCCAAATAGGTATTTTTCATACCCTAAAAAAAATAATCAAATACCTATATGTATTTTTAAATTTTTATTCAAACTCTAATTTCTCAAAATAAGTACTCATAAAATTGGTGGTCATTTTAATCAATAAAAATTGACATCTTTTATATTTTATTTTGTAATTTTCAAATAAAGGACTGCATTTAAATTACTATAAGGTTTGATGGTGATCAACTTGTTGGCACTTTTTTTTTTTTTTAATAAGGTAATGTGTGGTTATTCTACTATATAAATGCTTGTCATTATAAAGGTTTCGGTTCTATGTAATGAAATGAACAATGATTTCCTTTTTACAATAAATTGAATTTATATTTATTGTTTAAACACATTTATTGATCTAAGTTAGGGGTTTAATAACACATATAAAATATAGAGAAAATTAGTCTAAGGTCCCTCTCCTATAGTTAGTAATGGAAGAGATCCATAATATTATTTTACGATATCTAAGGTCCCTTAACCCCCACACTCATATATCACAGAGAAATTTCTCAAATCAAACCTCATTTTTTTTTTCGTTCTCGCTCTAAACTTTCTTCCTCTGCTAAATTCACCTCTTCTCATCTCTGCGTCTCTTTCTCTATCTAAAATTTTCTCTCTCTAAAGCAACAGTCTTGATCTTCTAAATCATCCTCATTCCCACCACCACCGCCATGTCCATACTCGTCTCCGATCTCTATTCTTCTCACCGGAAACTTCCATCTCCGGCGGTTCTCTTCCAGTAACGCCACCTAGGTGAAAGAGGGAAATGACGCATGGTGGAAGAAGTCGATAGAGAAACTCTGGAATATTGTCCAACTTATCGCGAAGTGATCGAACGTCCCTACAGTCCTCAAATTGGCCAAACCCTAGCTCCGAGTAGTCTTTTCTAGAGAGCAACCTTTCCTTGCTCCTCTCTGTGAAGCTGTGCTTCAGTGATCCGAAATTGGCTACCATTTCTTCGTCCTTATCTACTTTTTTAAAGCATCAAAAACAAGAACAATATTGAAGAATACTTACTGTACTTAGAAAGGGTATTAGGTATGGTTTTTTGATTGTTTGGTTACTGAGATTATGTTGAAATTTTCAGAAATGTGAAAAATAATATTTTTTAGACTTTGGGTTGTTTTTGACAGAGAGTATAGCCAGAGAAATTTGAATACTTTGTGTGAAAATTTTGTGCTAAAATTTCTCTGGTTTGGTTAATTTTCTCTGCCTTATTTAATTTTCTCTGAATTTTTCTAGTTTGAACTCAGAGAAATTTCAATTTTTTCTGGTTTGAACCCAGAGAAATTCTTTTCTCTAGTTTGGAGAGAATTTCTCTAATTTTGATTGAATTTTCTTTGGTTGGACCAAAGAATTTCTCTGGTTTGGACTAGAGAATTTCTCTAGATTGAATTTTCTCTGGTTTGATTTGAGGGATCTTAGATGCTATGAAAATATTGGACATCCTTTGTACTATAAAATCTTAATACTAGGAACCTTAAAAAAAAAATCCCCTAAAATATAATACGTTAATCTCTAATTTTTTTTATTATTATGGATTTATATATATTGGTGAATTGATTATGAAAGGTTTAAGATTTTCTCACGTTATGTAGTAAATTATAGAGCATTAAAAACATATTCAAATTATAGAGTAAAACACGACACAATTACAAATTTATGGAATATTCAAGGATTAGTGTCCATGGATCCAAAGAGTTCATTTTATTTAAAAAATAAAAATAAAGAAGTTAATTTATTTTAACTTTCTTTTTTAAAAAAAAGTTCAAATAATAAATATGTATCACTTGTACCCTTTTAAAACTTTTGAGAAGTATATTTGAATCCTTTATTTTATATTGGGGATCTTTGGTGTTGTTGTATCTTAGTTTTGGATGAGTGAAAATCGATTTAAACTTGTTGGGATTGTTCATTTACGCTTGTTTATGTTGAAAAGTTATTTGGGAACTTAAAGATCTTGTTCTGGGGTCGACACCGGTCTTGGTGGTGTCGATACCTTCCTTTTGTTGTTGGCCACAAGGGTCGACACCAGTCTGGAAGGGTCGACCCTTGTATATTGCTGTATCTGGAAGTTTCTTACTGTTTTTTGGTGTCGATACCAGTCTGGGAAGGGTTGACACCTTGTCTGTTGCACTCTTTGTTTTTCTGTTTGAAGAGTCGACCCTTATGCCCGAAGGGTCGACACATGCGTATAATTTTTAGTTTTTTGGGTTGGTTTGGGCCCTACTTTTGGGGGGTTTTTGACTTGTCCTTTTTATTTGACTTTAGGGCAACATTCTACTACTATAAATAGACCCAAACCACTTTCCTTTCATTACTTTTTCTCCTCTTTTCCTCTTAAATTGTGATTTCTCTCTTCTCTCTCTAAAACTTGACTTTTCGCACCTAGATCTTTAAATCTACTCACCTAGAGTAATCTTTTTACCATGGTCCTTTGAGAAATGTTGTAGATCTTGTCAAGGGCTTTCCATTGATCCAAGTAGTTTGCGGTTTCGTCGCCGATGATTTTTGGGTTGTTTTCTCTTCGCTTCAAGAGGTAGGGATTTCTTTACTCCTTTCCAATACTTCGTCTATAGATAGATATGTGGTAGATTTTATTGCATAAAAACCATATTCATTATGGATTTTCTTGAAAGCCATGAAAGGGGATATAGGGTTTGATATTTGTGATTGGAGTTGTTAAGTTGTTTGTTGTTGGGTTATTTGGGAAATAATTTATTATGTTTGTGAAGAAAGGGAGGAAAGCTCTAATTTATTATTATTGAATTAATGGATTTAAAAAGGGAGGAAATCCCTAATTTATTATTATTGAATTAATGGATTTAAAAAGAGAGAAAAGCCCTAATTTATTATTATTGGTTTAATGGATTTAAAAAGAAGGATGTTGAATAATCTTTGTATTTTGCTAATATGGGTTGTATAATTATGTTTATATCAAAAGAAAATAAAAAGAGAAGTAACTACGGTATTAGCATTGTTTTAGACTAATCATGTGAAGTTGAGTTGAGTTATGGTTTTGATACTACTGGAATTAGTTTTGTAAAATGACAAGAATGAATTCTTAGAAAACGGTTGGAGTGGTGTGGATTAGAAAATAAAGAAAGGTGGTCTTTTTGAAAGAAAAGGAAATCATCGCCCTTTGTAAATTGATAATGAACTTGAGGTCGGATTTTGAAACCTTTACATATTATCATTGTTATTGGATTGAAAGTCTTGCAAGAATTGGATTGTTGTTTTACAAGTATTTAATGCATTTACTTAGAGGTTTTGTCCTGTGTCATCGGTGGAGGATGGCATTGCAATGTTGAATAATATCGTGTATGTATTACACTTGTGTTATTATGCAGTGTAGTATGTTGAGATGGTTGGACATGTGCTTGCGTTTCGAATGAGAGGTACCATTACCTTCCAGCTAGCGCCTGGAGAATTGGCCGCGCTTAGAATGAAAGGTACCAGTACCTTCCATGTAACGCCCCCATTTTCATGCTCAAATGGTAATACAATAGTTATGGCTTCTTAAAGTAAAACTGATAACAAATCCTCATACTTGCATTACATGATATGAATAATCGTCATGGGATAATACAATTTATCCAACAATCATTACTTAAAAAAAAAAAATACCCTCAAGGGTTTACAAGTTCCAAGGCCTGAGCCTGGTTACACAAAACGGTTATTCAAACCCACACATACAAAGCCCTTGGCTTACAATAAAAGTCACAGCAAATGAGCACATTATGCTCTCGGCACACACTTTTACGCCTTCAGTTAGGCGGAATCACCACATCCTTTCCTGCACAAAAATCCCGTAGGGTGAGCATAAAGCCTAGTAGAGAATTCCTTCACAAAGTATATACATTTTACACAAGTTTCAAGAAATTGAATGCATATGCCATACCATGCCTTTTTGAAAATAAAACACACTTCCATCTTTTGAAAACCAACGTGCTCAATGATGTCATGTCATTTCAACTGCTCAACATTTATCACATTTTATTCAAGGGGCGGTAAATACAACTCTGGTAATCCCTAGGTCAGTGTCTGCAAGTAGACTATACAAGTACTACCAATTTGTCATTTTTACCGGTATCATTCGGAGGGCTCGACACCCATACTCTATCATTTTTACCAGTAACAATTGGAGGGCTCGACACCCATTCTGTCATTTTTTCCAGTAACAACTGGAAGGCTCGACACCTATCATCTACACCACTTGTCAAGACTTACCACTGTGTTTACCCCAAAACCATTTCATGAAAACTCATTTTTCAACATTCTTTTCTCAATACAAGTTTTCAAATCAACTTTCAAAATTCAACGTATTCAAATGAATTGATATGCCAATGCAACAATAATCAATATATTACAACAATTCTTCCATTTCCAATTCATCCACAATACTACCATTGTGATCAAAATTCCCATTTCTCCTTTTAATGCAATTTCACAAGATGAATAAATACTTTTATTTTAATTCATCCAAGGGATAACATAATTCCCACATTTCAAATATTTTCAACAACTTAGTCATTTCAAGACTAAATCAACATTTTGAATAACAATTTTCAAAATGAACAACAATTCTTATGCTTCTCAAAATTTATTATTTATACAATATAAACAAGAAATTTTACAAACATCACTTATTTTGATATTCAAAATAAATATAACGATAACAACCATGTGTTTTCAACTTCTTGATTAAAAATCCCCAATTTCTAGGTTTTCACACCAAAACCATCTATCTTCAAACATTTGAGAAAATCTCACAAAAATTCTCTTTCTTCAATCAACATAGTTCAAAACAACTAATTTGTATCTCAAAGGATCAAATAGTAAACTTGCTTTGAAAATCACTCTTTTTCTTGAATCAACAACTAATTTTCAAAACTAATCAAATGATGATTTCAAAAATCATCTTGATCTTGCAAAAACATATATATATAACTCAAAGAAAATCTTTACCTCGAGTTTGAAGAAGAAAAGAGTTGAAACCCCCAAAATCAACGACGATGAAACTCGATCTCCACCCTACACAACGAACCCCTCGAGAAGTTACACAACTTTGACGAAGGAACTATGGCCAAAATCCCAATAGATTTGGAGAAATCAAAGAGAGAAGATGATTTCTAGAGAGAGAGGCTCTAGATCTGTATTTTGGAGACTTTTAGAGAAAGATAGAATTGCAGAAAGTGATCTGAAATGTCACTTTCGCAAGCTGTTAAAGCGCGGTCCGCTCGAGCGTGGAAAGCCCTGCTCGAGCGTCAGACACAAACCCCGCTCTCGCGTGAAATACGCTCTCCTAGTATTTTTTGCAAACACAGTCCCCGCTCAAGCGCCCAAATTCCCACTCGAGCGTAGGAAAATTTGTGAAGCCCACTCAAGCGCAAGAATGTCCGCTTGAGCGGAAGAGCTAAATTCTGGGCAACAAAGGCTTGGAAAAACAAGCAACCAACCTGTTCCGAACACACAACTACAACCCAATAACCAACATTAAGAGGAAAACAAGGAAAGCAAGACATGAACCACCATCCAAACCATACAAACCTGAGTCCGGAACACCATAAGAGACGGGTCAAAACCAGGGTCCCTATATTCCAGCTAGTGCCTGGAGAACTTGGCAGAGGTGTATCCTTGGCTTGATATTTCGTTATGAAAAGGTGTATCTTTGGCTTGGCATTTTGTTACAGAAAGGTGTATCATTGGCTTACCATGCTTAAGGTAGATAGAGCAGAATTTATTTATCATTATTGTCTTAGTGTATCTGGATATGTTATGGGTTATGATGGTTATGGTTATGGAAGGCTATGATGGTTATGGTTATGGAAGGCCGAGTTGCCTCATTTGTTGATTAGATAGTTGTTGGTAGCATGTTGTTTCCTTTTGTACTAAAGGTATACATGTATAGATATGAATGTGTTGAAAATGGACGTAAGTACTATATTGAGATTGTGAATAATGTGAAAGACATTGGATACTTGTGAACATGTTTTGAAAAGGCAAATCAAGTGTAAGTCTGGAAGGTGAGAGAAAACATAATGGGCTTGATGGAATTGTTTTTCAAGAAATTGTCATTGTCATATGAATTTGGAAAAAGGGTAACAAGAAGAAAGAAAAGTGAAATGCTTATATCATTAAATGAAATAATGATTTTGAGAAAAGGTCTTATATACATATATTTCTATATAAACCATCACATTATTTATATAGTATGATACTAAGCATTCATGATCATAGCTATCTGTAAGTTGCTATTGTTTAGGATCATGTTGAGATTCCTGCTGGACTTTATGTTCATCTCACGTTGTTAATTTTTTTCAGGTGAACATCAAAAAGTGTTTCAAGGTCATGGATCTTCTTTACCTGTTGGCAACGGGGCTTTTTTATTTGCGGGCGGAATGCCATTGATATAAAAGAGTTGAACCCTTTCTTTTCTTTTAAAGTGTAAGCCTACGGGCAATTTATTTAGTTATGCTCATGTTGCATTTAAATTGTGTTAGGATGAGAGAATTTTTATTTATTCTTACTCGTTGATGGAAAGAGTTTTCGTATGTTATCTCTGAAATTGAATTAACTAAATGATTCTGGTAATGAATTCTGAGTAATAAAAAGTGGGGCGTGACAAAATACGTTGGTTCAAATGATAAACTTTAGTTGTTTATGTAGTGTGAATTAAATTTTATGTGAAATTATTAAGATATTATCTATAATAACATTAATTTTAGAAATATGGTTTCTTTTTAAGTATTTTATCAATGAAAATTATAGTTTTTTGATTAAATATTTTTGTTATATCTTAACAATTTAGATTTTTTTAATATTATATAGAATTTAATAATTTTATTCAACCTTACTAAAATGATGTGTGGGTTTTCATTAATGTTTTTGTAAAACCTCAAGAGAGGTGAGAGAAATTTACTATTTGAATATATAAAGTCAATCTTGGAATTTTTGACTCATAATACATGATATCAGTATAATATTAGTATATTCTGTTAAATAAATTAATAGAAGATTAACGGTAGAAAATTCTTAATAATAGTTTCAAAAGTAATAAAGGTTTCTATAATTATTGAAACTATTAGAGAGATTTCTATAATTGTCAGAAATCTTAGAGAGGTAAGTGTAATTTACCCTTTATATATATCTATATTGAGTTTAATAACCAAAATATATTTTTTTTATCGATTTTACTTAACAAAAATAGACAAATAGTTTAAATTGAAAATAAATCAAAAAAATTAGAATTCAAATTGAGAAAAATTAAAATTTCATGATTTATTTTATTAAAATGATTAAACTCTGTTTCTTTTTTTTTTTTCTTTTTGTTGTAATTGTCCCAAAATTTTTAAAAAGTTTGAAAATAAAAAAAAAATCTACGATTTTTGTGTTTTCTAAATTTTTTGATTGTAAAATTTAAAAATTTTAAACTTTAAAAAAAAATTTACCAAATAAGGCAAGAAAAAAAAACAAAAACAAAAACAAAAACAAACTTGAAACACCTACCATAATCTTCATAGCAACGCGTGACCCAAGGCTGAAGGTCCGAAACCTAGATCCTCGTATTCTTGATCGTAGTTGATTTGTGGATTCTTCACCTATAAAGCTTGATTTGTGGATTCTTCACCTATAAAGCTTGATTTGTGGTTCCGCCAGGTAAACCCCTCTTCTTTTCGGGTGCTCCTAAACCCCTTTCTCTTACACCTCTTTTGGATTGAAAAAATAGTGATTTGAAAAGAAAAGAAAAGAAAAGAAAATTAATTAATTCCTTTTATTCTTAATTCTTACTTGTTTGGATTACTAGACAGGAGAGAAATGAGCAGAAATTGAGAAATTGATTTCTCTCAGAACTTAATTTTGTATATTAACAAAATTGCCCATCTACCTACAAAAGAAATAAAAACATAAAAATATTATTTTGGTAATATAACTTGTTTCCAATCTATTCATTAAAGCAAAATCACTATCTTTTCTTTGAAGAGAAAGCTTGAAAATAAAAAACTTCCAATTTCATCTTGTGTATATTTAATAACTTTTTTAATTCAACATCAAACAATTTTTAATTTCAATTTCATCTTGTGTATATTAAATAACTTTATCACGTATCACCTTAAATTCATCCCTAAATAAAATATTCCTTTGATTTCTCCAATATATATATATATATTTTTAATTTCAATTTTTAAATAGCATCATCGTGTGTAATATTTAGATTTATACCATAAGTTACTTTCAATATCTATCCCATTTAAATTTTAAAAATACATTTTCAATCCAAAAGTACACCTTTCATGTATCCCATTTGTACATGTGTAAATTTATCTTTTTATATTATATATTATAAATAAATTACAAAACGCTGTATGGTCTCTAAACTTCTACTCTATTTTATTTTATTTTATATTTTTTGCTCTTTCTTTTATTTTTTTTTTGTTTTTTCCTTTTCCAGTAACTAATTGGCGTTCTCCATTTTATTTAGCAACATAACTTCAATTTTTTTTGACAATTTAAATATATTTCTTAAGGACTAAATGTGTTAAAACTCTTTCCTAAATGAAATATTCATTTGATTTCTTAAAAAAATTATATTTTTTTTGGGTAATTTAAAATTATATTTTTGTGTTTTTAATTTTCCGTTTTTAAATAGTAGTAGTGCGTGTAGTTTTAGATGTATACCATCAATTACTTTAATATTTATCCATTTAAAATTTTAAAATATATTTCTAATCCAAAACTCATTTATCATATCCCTTTTGTACACGTGTAGTTTTTTTTACTATATTTCTAATCTAAATATTCTCAATTCTCATATCTCATTTGTACATGTAAATTGACTAATAAATTGATAAAGTTGTAATTCTTACAATTATTTTCGCTAAATTCTTGAACACTTCTAACAAATTTATTTATTTATTTAATTACTCCTCAAGGTGTACCATTTGAATTCATTTAGTGGCCATTTGGGAACCCCTAGTAAAAGGCTGCGTTTCTATTGACACTATAAATCTATAATTTTTATTATTATTTATTATTTATATAATTGCAGGACATGTGACATTCTCTTATTCATTTGGAGATTATGAGAAGTTATGAAATGTGAAAAGATGATGGAGAATGAAGTGGAGAACATGGAGCATTAATTAGAAGTTAAAGGAAGTTATGAAGACATGGAGGAATATGTGGCATTGTGAGAATGAAGATGGAAAAGTAGATAGTTTTAGGTGGTTATTGGGTAGTTATTGCTGGAAGTTTTTTCCTACAAATATTTGTCTATAAATAGCCATTCATGGCTATATTGTAAAGATCCAGAACTTAAATCAGAGACAATTGATTTCAATATTTCTTATCATTTTCCTTATCTTAGGAGTAGTTTAACATAGATTTATATTTCGAAGTATTTATTTTCAGTACTTTCATTTCGAAGCATTTCATGCACTTCCTTTTCAAAGCATAGGAGTAGAGGTAAGTAATTATTATGTTGATTGTTCACTCAATCGTCTTTCTCCATCTCCCTTTCTTCTTTTAATTTTTCTTTTCTCTACACTTTGGCAATTTTGAAGTCCTCTTTGTTGAGGCAAAAGAACCGTCAACACAATAGTTTGATAATTGGCTTGAATTTAATCTGTAAGGATTTTTCAATCCTTGCTAGCACGCTCGCATTTATAATATTTTCCTTCGTAGGAAAAATAAGCCAACATTTTTGGCACGCCCAGTGGGACAGCCAAGTGTAAGAAATGACAAACGATTTGGATTTTGCCATTCGAACTTGTCAATATGAAATATATTGGCATGAAAGAAAAATTTTGGATCTTTAAGAAGAGATCCATTTTCTTGATGAAATAAACTTTCACCCCTTACAATATTATTTGGTGGAAGAAAAAAGACACCATTTAATTGGAGAAATTCATCAACTTGATATGGAAATTCGCCAATGGAATGATAAGTTATCAACTCTCACTACCAAGTCTTTAATTGAGGCTTTAATGGCCGGAATTGGTGAATTTTTTCAGAAGTTTTTCATGGTTAAAAATAGCAAAAGTAAAGAATTGATTTCATCAATGGCTCGGGGGGTTCAAGAGTCCGTTTTAAAAGAGCCAAATTATGAAATTAACACAATGAAAGAGCATGTTCTTGAGCCAAATTTGGCTAAGAATGATGTTCCATGTATGACTCGGGGGGTCCAAAAACCAAATTTTAGAGAGTCAAGTCATGAAAATAACATATCTATGGGTGATTTTCATACGCCATTAATGGTTAACATGGAAAAATAACCCACTTTGCCAAATAATTATGAAAACCTATTCGGCAAAAGTTATGTTTTTAAAACAAACATGGTCAAAAATAATGAACAAGCCACTGTTCATGAATTCAAAATTTTTGACATTTTTCAAAATCTCAAAAAGTATGAATTTTCATGGTCACACTATACCATGACTTTTGGTGTTTCAAAATCCTTTTTGGATTTGTGGTTCACATCAAAATATAATTCTAATGATGTGGCTAATAAAATTAACAAATTGTTCTTATGAGTTCGAAGCACTAAGAACAAGGGATGACCATTTAAAATGCATGAATTTAGCTAGAAAAAGCCTGTTCATTTAAATAAATGGTTAAGAATGGCTTATCTTTTCGAATTGATGGCCAGTTGTTTGTATGTACACAATCAAAGCATCGAAGATACATTCGAAGCATCAAGAGTTGTTTCGAAGGTTGATTACTTCACCTTCGAAACTGTATAAAGTTTTGAAGATACATTTGAAACATCAAAAGTTGTTTCGAAGGTTGATTACTTCACCTTCGAAACTGTATAAAGCTTTGAAAACTTTCGAAATGTGTACATCTCTTCAAATATATATAAAATGACAATTAATTAGTTGTCGAATAATGCCTATTTTTGGCATGATAAGTTGGTTTGAAGAACAACAGTTTTTGGTGTCTTCGAAGAATTAATAATTGGTTCGAAGCACAAAATTAATATTTTCATTAATTATGTATGAACCAGAACATACAAAATTTGAACAACCACAATGTTGGCCAAAAGTTACTTCGATGGCCCTTTTGCCATAATTTTGTAAGCTTCGAAGCACTCCATCTTGCATTAACAGTTTCGACGAAACAATAATGGTGGTTATGAACCTTCGAAGCTTTGCCGAATATTTCCAAGGATGTAATTTGTCCTTTGTCGGCACTTTCAACCTTCGAAAGATGATTTTGGTCCTTTATACCACCTTCAAAGCTTGTTACTAGTCCATAATAGCTAGCATTTGAGACATCTAGTCATAATTTCATACTCATTCGAAGCACTTCATTGGTGCTATTACATCATTCGAAGCACTTTATTGCTTAGATTAGTCATGTGCTTGGTTCGGCCCTTCAAAAATTCAAGTAAACATCATTTTTAAGGGCCGCAGGGGGTAATGTTGGCACCATAAATTTGTAATTATTATTATTATTTATTATTTATATCATTGCAGGACATGTGGCATCCTCTTATTCATTTGGAGGTTATGAGAAGTTATGAAATGTGAAAAGATGATGGAGAATGAAGTGGAGAACATGGAGCATTAATTGGAAGTTAAAGGAAGTTATGAAGACATGGAGGAATATGTGGCATTGTGGGAATGAAGATGGAAAAGTGGGTAGTTTTAGGTGGTTATTGGGTAGTTATTGCTGGAAGTTTTTTCCTACAAATATTTGTCTATAAATAGCAATTCATGGCTACATTGTAAAGATCCAGAACTTAAATCAAAGACAATTGATTTCAATATTTCTTGTCATTTTCCTTATCTTAGGAGTAGTTTAACATAGATTTATATTTCGAAGTATTTATTTTCAGCACTTTCATTTCGAAGCATTTCATGCACTTCCTTTTCAAAGCATAGGAGTAGAGGTAAGTAATTATTACTTTGATTGTTCACTCAATCGTCTTTCTCCATCTCCCTTTCTTCTTTTAATTTTTCTTTTCTCTACACTTTGGCAATTTTGAAGTCCTTTTTGTTGAGGCAAAAGAACCGTCAACACAATCGCTTGATAATTGGCTTGAATTTAATCTGTAAGGATTTTTCAATTCTTGCTGGCACGCTCGCATTTATAATCTTTTCTTTCGTAAGAAAAATAAGCCAATAGTTTCGTAGCTTCACAAATGCGCCATGCCACAACAGCTACAAAAGTAACAAAAACCATTTGGGAAGTGTGCAAAACGCAGGGTGTGAAATTACCTAACTACCCTCCATATTTACATCTTGAGGGTTAGGGCAAAATGTAAATTTCTTAAGTTGGATGGAGTATTTTAGTCATTTTATTGTGATTTGACATTATAAACAAATATTAACTCAAAAAGTAAAAAAGTAACTTTTATCAACTTTCCAAATCACTTTCCAAAAAAGTCAAAAAGCTTGATTAAAAGCCAAAAGTCAACTTTTAACCATCTTCCCAAAACACCACTAACATATTTGAGCAACACAACATATTTCCTAGTTTACCTTTTTACTTAAAATATTATATTTATTAATTGAAACTAATATACGGGAACTCAAGTGATAAAAATAGCAAAACATGCTTGCAATGTTTAGGAGATATTTATTTTGTAAATTCAAATTTAGTTAGACTTCTTGAAATTGCAAGTCAATAGGAGACTTTGTTATTAGTGTTCATAATTTTTGAGAATTTAGTACTATAATATTGAATTTTAAGTCTATCATTTGTAGAATATTTTTTTTATTACAATATGAAAGTGTTATTCTCTTATGATTTTTTAAAAAAAGAGCGATGGCTATTTAGATGAAATGACACGATGATTATCGATTACACACTGTAAATGGGGTAAAAATAAGACATATTTTAATTTTGTTAACATGAATTTGGAAACTTATTTAGAAAAAGTAATGTTATACCAACTATCAAATCTTACTTATTGATGTGACACTTCTTATATCATCAAAATGGGTCATATTTAAGAAATGGGTCGTATTTAAGTTTTTTCAAACTTTGATTATTGCATGACGCATCGATTAGTAAGAAAAGTTCATTAAATTTATAAGTTTGTATAACACTTTCTTTTCTCATTATGTCATTTTTTTGCTCCAATTGGTCTCAATACACCTCACCTTGAAATAATGACTCTCTTGTTATGTCACTTCTTTGCTCTAATTGTTCTTTCACCTCACCTTGAAATAATGAAAATTTACTGATTTTGTAGAAAAATGCTATACAAATCAATAACTTTTACAAATTTTCTGACTAACTGATATGTCATGCAATAATTACAGATAGAAACTAAAACAGGACCCATTTCAATGATATCACAGGCACCACATCAGTAAATAAGAAAAGTTTGTAAGATTTCATAGTTTGTACAACATTACTCATTGAGAAAGATAAATTTAATAAAGGCAATAACTAAATCAAGGCTCATTATAATGTCACTTTTCTTAAGAAGTAATTCACACCAATCAACTCATTAGATTGGATTCAAAATAGTTTCTAATTGATTCCCACCGAGATGCAAAAAAGTCTAACATTGCCATTCCAATAACAAAGAAGTGGCCCAACTATAAAATTAACAAAATATTTTCTGCTATGAATTGAATGCCTATTAAAAAGTCTGTAATTTTTAATAGAATGCCTATTCTGATGCGTCATGTAATAATCAAAGTTTGAAAACTGAAACAGAATCTACTTTAATGATGTGATATGTGCAACATCAGTTTGTAAGATTTGGTAATTTGTTTTTTTTTTTTTTTTTTGCTCATTGAATTTTTGTGGACTGCACCACTCCTTGGAATAAGATGTGGGCCTTCTTGGCAACATTTACACGAGAGAGAGAGAGATATTCAATTGTTCTCTTTCTCCAATGCTTTATGGCTATTTGTGGGTTAAACGGCTTAACATAGTTTATGTAGAAATAATTAATGTATAGAGAAATAGAAAAAGAGAATAAATTATATGTATTATTGATTGATTTTTATTGATGTACAATAATGCTATATATAGGAGATAGGTGGAGAGTAGGTGGTAGTAGGTGGAGTGGTAGGTGGAGTAGGTAGAGTAGGTAGAGTTTTTACATTCAACAGCCCCCCTCAAACTCAAGGGGGTTAGGAACTAACCAACTTGAGTTTGGAGAGAGGAACAAAACAGGAAAATAATCTGATAAATAAAATAAAAGTGGATAAGAGACATTGTATGGTCGTGTCAGACCGTTGTAGAAGACAGTTTACGGGGTCATGTCGGACCGTTGTAGAAGACACTATATGGCTGTGTCGAACCGTTGTAGCAGATAACCGAAATCAATGTCGGAACAGTTTACCGAGTCTTGTCGGAGCCATGTAGGAGCTAACCGGAATCAATGTCGGGACAGTTTACCGAGTCTTGTCGGACCCATGAAGGAGCTAACCGGAATCAATGTCGGAACAGTTTACAGAGTCGTGTCGGACCCATGAAGGAGCTAACCGGAATCAATATCGGGACAGTTTACAGAGTCTTGTTGGACCCCTAAAAAGTCGCACCCTCAAAAGGTGTGCCCAATTTTTCAAAAGACGTGCCATCAAAAGACGTGCCCGACAGAATTCTTCGAGCGGCGAGCCATCAAAAGGCACGCCGGATACGCGGCGAGGTACGTGCCCGCCTTGGCTTGTGTGCCTGATTTGTCGTCTGGCGTTGAGAGGCGCGCGATGCGCGTGTCTGCCTTGGCTATTTAACCAAGACGGAGGCTGAGGCTGAGGCTGAGGCTGAGACTGAGACAAAAAACCTGCTGAAAACCTCTGAAAAACTCTTCGTTTTCTTGAGAGAGACACTCTGTTGCCCAGAAAATGGCCTCTTCTTCCCGCCCTCTCTCTCTCTGTTTCCGGATCTTAATGGTCCATCGAGCTCCGCTGGGCCAAGTACCCCTGCTCTTACTCAACTTAGTCTTCCCACACTATCAGTTGAGCAAGTGATGGCTACTCAAAATGATATCGAGGCCAACCACTACACGTTGAGGTCCTGTATGGAGACAGTGGCGGCGGTCACTAACTTGTCTCACCGTCTCCAAAACAAGGCTTGTGAGGTATACCAGGTCAACGCCCAACTCTCCCTAGTCCAGTGCATGTACAGAGATGCACGGGCAGAGATTTGTGCCTTGAAGGCTGAAAACAAGGAGCTGAAAAGGCAAACCACCTCCATGGCTAGATTTGGGGCACCTACGTACCTCTCCTTTGATGGCCGGCGGGGAGCCGACTCTCTCGGCGGAAACACTGTGGTAGTTCTTGGCGGAAGTACTGGAGACGGTCCTTCGAAGGTAGACGATAAAAAGAACGACAAAAAACAGAAGAGCTCGGCGACGGAAGAGCCGAGTAAGTGAAGTTGATGCGTGGCCGTCACCGGAGAAGAAAGAAGAAAAACAGATCCCCCCATTTTTTTTTTTCTTGTTGTTTTTTTTTTTTTTTTTGTGGTGTAAAATGGTGATCGGGGTTGAACCCCAACATGAATAAAATGAGTGGATTGTGCAAATCCGGATGACATGAAGGTATTTGGTTTTTTTTTTTTTTTTTTTTTTTTTTTTTTTTTTTTTTTGTGAAACCAGCCCATTGATTTGGTTTGGTGGGTTTGGATTTGAACGGAGGATAAAAAAAAGAAAAAGTAGGTATGGTGGTAGTGGGAACATGAGTGGGGTTATTTTTGGTGTATTACATGTATATCAAGCCAAGGGCTTATTATCTGTTTTGAGTTAGCACTCACTTTTTTTTGTAACCAAGTGTTGACTTGGAAAGTTGTAAGCCTATAGGACATTTACTTTTGTTGTCAACATGTAATACCTTTTGTAATGAATACTTTGATGAAATGAAATTATGTTTTATTCTCTTATGTCTAAGCATGTTAAGATTGTATGGTTTATGGGTTTATTTTGAGGGCGTTACAGTCCATCGGCCACAATTGGACCTCATCGGCCATAGGTTGGCCAAAAGTGAACCTTATCGGCCACAAATGTTGGTCGATCGGCCAAAAATGTCCAGAAAGCCCAGAATTGGCAAATATTTCTCTTCCAGCTGTTTCCAGCTTGTGCCACCTGTCCTAGCTCAGATATTTCGACCCAAGCTTGATATTTTGCTATATATGCAGCCTTATATCTCATTTTCAAGGGTTAGAAGTTTATGGGATAGATTAGAACAATTTTGGTAAAAAGATTTGGGAGCTTCTCTCTCTAGAAACTCTCTACATTTCACTCTCTCTAAGGATTTTGTGCTTGAAGGCTTGCATACATCCATCTTCAACCTATTAACCCTTAAGAAGACTTGATCACCATTGGGCTGAGGTCTCTTGGAACTTGTTTTGCGCTGTTAAAGCTTGGTTTTAACTCAGAAATCTTGCTGTTTTGATGTTTGGCTTCAAGGGTAAGCACTTGTCCCTCTAAAGCTTTGTTTTGCATGCTTGTTTTACCACCTTTGGAAAATGTTTTTGGCTTGGTTTTGAACTAAAGAATACTCTATTTTTCAGTCCTAAAAATGATGGTTTAGGCTTATTTTGTGTTAGGGGGTTGTCTCTCCCTTTTGTTCCTTAGCATGTATAGCTTTTGAGCCATCTTCTAAGGCCTTTCAAAATAACTTTTCATGGCCTTTTAACCACTGAAATGCAGAGGATTTTAAGTGGTAAAAACCCTGTTTTGAGGGCCCAAATAGGAGAGGGTACCCTCTCCTCTTGTCTTGCTTGCTAGTGTTGATGGCCAACCAAATGAGCATGTGTTTTTACTTCTTTATGGCTTTGTTTAGGCACATTTTTGTGACTTATCAGACCTACCATAACTCTGTTTTTGGCTGTCTTGGTCACCTTTTGCATGCTTTTTGCACTTGTAGTGTAAATCCTCTTTGCTAGCCTTATTAGCCTTACAAAGTAGCATGCTTTTTTGGTTTGAAGTAGCTTAGTTCAAGCATGTTTTTGGTGTTATTTTGACATGTAATAACTCTGATTTTGATTGGTGGACTCACTCCTTGCATGGTTTATACATTTGTAGTATATTTCTCACAAACTAGTCTTGTATGCTTCATGAAGTAGCATGCCTTTCTAGCATGATTTGATTCTATTTCAGCACGTTTTTGATGATGTTTTGCCATGTCATACCTCTATTAAGGCTTGGTTTGGTTGACCCTTGCATACTCCATGCACTTGTAGTGCAATTCCATGAATTAGCCTAATGTGTATCATGCTTTAACATGTCATTCTAGCATGATTTTGGCTTAACTCTAAGAAGCTTTTGGTCATGTTTTAGCATGCTTAAGCTCTGATTTTTGTTGTTTTGGCCATGCATGCCATGATTTGTATAGCTATGGTTCATCCTAGCTTGTTAGCTTTGTGCATCAAGTCCACTAGCATGCATTGCTTGACCTATTTGAATAATTTGGCATCATTTGTTATGGTATTTCAGAGCATATGTAATTGCCACACTCTCACATTTTCCACTCCTTCAATGTGTTTGAGAGTTGTGTCTTCATGCCTTGTTTGTAAGCCAATTTGTGCGCATGCTTCTCTAGTCTTTTGAGCTTCAATTCCAGCATGTTTACGCCAATATTTTGATGTGATTAAGCTCTGCCCAGAGCTGGTTTAGTCCATTAAGCATTGTATTGCATGATTCTAGTGTTGTGTTCTTCGCTAGTTTCAATGTTTAAGCCTTCTAGCATGTTGTACTTGAAGTGTTTGCATGTTAGAGTCTTGTTTATCATGCCACTTTAGCACTGAAAAATCTGCCACCCTTCTCATTTCTTCCCTTTTGATTTGTTTTGAGGATTGGTTAGTCTTGAGTTTGAGTTTAATGCAAGGGATTGAGACTTGTGCTTAAATGGCTTTAACTCTCTTTTTTGAGGGTTCCTCCTAGTCAAAGGCATGGTTTCTCCTATGCCTTAAACCATTCTTTTGATAGACCTCTCTCTCATTAGAGGACTCTCATATTTGGACAAGTTGATTAATGAATGGATTGGTAATGTTAAAATGTGTAAACAAAATCAATCAAGTAAAATGTGCCAAGATAAACATGTTGCATGTATGCATTGCATTGTGTTCAACCGGATGTTATGTTGAACACAAGGTGAATTGGTCCATTCCATACTCAAAGTGATGAAAATGAGCCAATTCCCTTTGTCTCCATTATTTTTGATCTTCCATGATAAGGTAATAGTCCTAGAGTCTTGTTTGCATTACACTGATTGAAATGTGTGCAAGTTGGATCTTTGGCCATCATGCATTGCATACTTGATTGATGGTTTTGGATCCAATGGTGCCTCTCCTTTGATGCTTTAAGGTGATATAGAGGGGTATGGTACACACATTCCCTTGCAAATACACTCACATGCCTCTGTTTGTGCTCTTTTGCAGCAAAAACGAGAGTTTGTAGGAAGAGATGGCCGATCGGCTATCTAGTGTGCCGACCGGCTATAAATATTTGGCCAATAGCATCAAATTTGGTCGATGACCTTTATTTCTTGTCCGATGGCCATACCCCTTGGCCGATGACCTCTCAGCTTGTCCATGAGGTGGATCAGAAGTGTTTTGGGGATTTGCATAGTTTTCAGAAGTCTAAAACAGTGCAAACAGAGGCAACATGAGGCATGGCAATGGATTTCCGAGCGAGGCGATCGAGCATGCATCATTCATCATTCCGAGGCAGAGCTGTGGCAGCTTGATTCAACTTCTTTCTTTTCTTACTTAGTTGGTTTTGTAACTTAATTAATTTGCTTAATTAGTTAAGATTTTGTAATAATTAATTAGTGTAGTGTAGCTAGCTAGTTGATTTATTCGGACCCTCCGTCAAGAGAGCCAACTATTGTAATAAGTGTGCGTGAGTGTGTGAATGTCTTCCAACCCCACGTCTTTCTCCCTTTTACTTACCAGCTTTTGATGGATAGTTCTAGGACATATTTCAATTAGCATTCCTAAGCTTCGCATGCGTGCATCATCGTCTGTTTTGCATGCACCGGGCTCAGCGCGTCATACTAACTGCATTGTATTTCAATACATTTACTTGAATACATGTTCAACAACATGTTATCAAGTTACATTCACATGAAATCTTAGAATAGCCGAGCCTATTTCTAGTTACATTTTGCATGTGTTGCATTAGCCATCTTAACATAAACTAGGATCATGCATGATTTCTAACTAGTTGTTGTTTTGGCTTGGAGTACATTGTAAGTGTTTGTGCTTTAGCATCCTGCATGTGTGTTAGTGTTGCCATGATAGCATGCTTGCCATGTGGCTAACTGCTTAAATGTTTAATTGCATGAATGCCTGTGGATGAAGGTTGGATTACTTGAATTGGAACAATTCATTGAAATGCGAGTTTTAATCCCACTTGAGGGTGGTAAATCCACGTCTTAGCCTACTTACGAGTAGCACCTTCAAACCATTTTCAAACAAACAAACATGAAATGTTTTGTTCCAACTTAGGCGATCTAGTCTATACTTGTATGCTGTGCGCATCACGTAGTAATGATAGATTAATAAACCGGAATAAGAACGCATGTGTTTTCAAAAACAAAATATCATGTTAGTAAAGGCCGATCTTTGATCGGGAGAGCGGGGGTGCTCATTGCATGACCTTCCCTTCTCATACCCAAGTTTCCGAGCTGAGGCAACTTTAGCGATGATGGACACGTGGCCTTAGGCACGAGTTAGGGTTTCCTAAATTTCCCAAAATAAAATATTTAGGTGGCGGCTCTGTATCTAGAAAAGCAGTCCATGTTTGGCACTTCTTTATAAAAATCAGTTTTCCAAAATGATTTACCGGATTTGGACTCTTTGGTGATTTATCGATCTTGCATTGCACTTTGCGAGATTTGATTCAGAACGGTGACATTGAGTCCAAACTGTAGTAGCTTAAGAACAAAACAAATTTCGCGCCATCGCACGTAGCGCCGGGACGTTTGGGCACGTCTACAGTTTCTGGCGACTCCACTGGAGACTTAGAGAACTTGACTCGAACTCATGATATCTTGTTTTGACTACACTTATGTGTTTCTTTGCATTGCATTTGCATTGGTGCGCCTAGGACATCGTGTTTGCCGTATGCTATTTCTGAACAGTTTGCCGGAGGCTCGCTTTGAGAAGCGTGCCATAAGGCTGACCGGTTGCGGGCTCTGCCACGACGGGAACACAAACCTCGGTTTTTACCAAGGCACATTTTTTGACCATTCGACCTAGTGCATATCGAAAACTGTAGTGACCATTACAAACTAGGACAGGTTGCCTACCTGATCATAGGTTGTTTGAAACCGCTATGTGCGTAGTAAAACCCTAGCTCCTGAAAAAATAGGACAGGGAAACCCTACCCTTCCATAGGGGTGTTTTTGGCTCTCACTTGCTTGATATGTGCTGTTAGGGTGTGTCTCTACAGGATGTATGTATCAGTTGCTAGTCTGAGTATCGGCCTGAGGGTATCATTTTACAGGGAGAATTTTGGGCAGAATTCAGTAAAGAGTGCAGTCATTCAACTATGCTCATATCTGTTTTGGTGAAATCAGGCTGAGATGTTGTCCGTTTTCTTCTTTTGCAAGGTAGTCTCGGAACCATAGCTTCAGAAGGCTCCAATATCCCCTGGGTACGCTGGACTTGTATTGATAGACTTTGTCAGCTCAGAATTGGTTCAGAAGCAACCTGTGTTTGCCTCACCCCCACCGGCTACAAGATGAAGGAAGTTCAGGCAGAATTCACCAGTGCAGTTTCTACAGCAGTCATCCCTCAGTTCACCCGGGTTTAGTCTGGTTTGGGAACAGTTGTCTGCATTCAGCTCAACACGAGATCAATCACCATTTCCCATGGCTCAGTATCTCCCAGCCAATATGGAAAAACAAATGCGGTACCTGCAACAAACAATCGAGGCACTGCAGCAGGACGCAGTCCGTCAGGCTGAAGTCATGGCTCGTCAGGCTGAAGTGATAACCCAGCTACAACAACAACAGCCATAGCAGGTTGCAGCTTCTACATCTCATGCACCCCCCACGGGTAACCTAACACTCGGAGCCACTGCCCATACTGCTAATGTCCGAGAGACTCAGGGAAATCCGGTGAAGCCAATCCTAGCACAGACCTCTAAAGCTCCTGTCTATCAAAGCGAGGCTCCATTTGAATTTGAGGTTGACTCAACTGCACTCAAGGTCAATAAACTAGAGGAGTTATTCAAGCGGGCACAAGGAGTGAACTCCATCCTGGATTTAGAGGACGGATATACTGAATCTGCAGTTACCTTACTGGAGCAGTTTAAAATGCCGCGTATCGACTGTTTCGATGGCTCTGGAGACCCAATGGTGTATCTCCACTTATTTTCTGATATCCTGAGGCCAATGGGTTTGACTACAGCCCAGAAGTTGTCTTTCTTTGGCCGAACCATGTCTGGGATAACCGCAATCTGGTATGCTAAGTTGGAGGACTCTGTGAAACAGAATTGGGAAGAGCTGGCTGAGGCCTTTATTGCTCAATACTCCTACAACACACAGATCGAGGTCACAACTCATGATCTCGAAGTCACCCGCCAGGAGCCAAATGAGGGTTTTTCAGAGTTCGTGACGAGATGGAGAGCAAAGGCCTCAATGGTGACTATAAGGCCGTCCGACAAAGATCAGATCAGGATGATTGTTCGGAATCTACATAGCAAGTTGCTACAGAAGATGATCGTTCTACCTCTATTTACCTTTCCAAACCTTCATGGAATGAGGGTTCAAATAGAGGATGCTATCAGACAAGGGATTTTTGCAGAAGATAATGAGCCTTTGAAGAAGAATGTTGTTCGCAGTTCCAATGCTGCTACTAATAGTAGCACAACTGTGAAATGCTCAGAAGTAGACACTGTCACCACTTCCCTCAATGGCCAAAAACCAACCACTTCAAATCGGCTCCAAGCCCGAAATTTTCATCCTCTTTACATGAGTCTCTCTTAAGCTTTAAAAATGCTGCGAGAAGAAGGGCACCTGGAGCTCCTAGAACCTCAACCCCTTCCAAATCCTTTTCCACCAAGATATGACCTAGCTAAATACTGTGCCTATCATCAACAACACGGTCATGATACGAACCGTTGCATCCACCTCCGTCATAAGATTCAGGATCTTATTGACGAAGAGACCATACCTCCACCTAAAGGACCTCGGGCTAGTACTGACCCGTCATCTCTACATCTCAATCAGATCCATATATTGCCATCTGTCTATAACCCGAGCATATACATCACCCCGGCCCATCTACACAAACCTGAGGTGTTTATCCCGGAAAGCATGAACTTGTGCATGATGGATACACCTGAACCCCAATTATCCCGGAAATCTGTGAGCCCATTACTTCTGAGCTGATGAGGATGATCGAAGATCTTCAGAGAACTGTGGCAGATTTGGCCTTTGGGATATTGGCTCCGTCATCGACCACATCACATGCTAGAAATTTCATGCCAAAAGGTTCCCCAATCTTGGGACGGGCTGCATTTGAGGAAGGCCAATCCCTTGGCAAAATGGAGGTGAGTGGAAAGAACGAGGTAGGGGTAGACATTGATCCTCATGAACACCTTCAGTGGGCTATTGAGGCTTTGAAAGTTGAAGGGCTAAACAGACAGCAAATACTCGCAGTTGTTGCAAAAACTGTGGATGACACTTTTACCACTCAAGTTGGGGGCAGTTTGAATCAAGGGGCAAGCTGGGAGAAGGGTCGTTGTACCAGAAACGTTCCTTTCAGCTCTAATCCTGCACTCAGAAGTGATCAGCAAACCCAGTCAGTGCCTATCAATCCCTTTGCCGGTGCATCCAGTAAAAATCCACAAACCTCGAAGTACTAACCCTGAGGTCAGAGGGTTTTCCATCCCCTCTACATGACTTTGTCCAAAGCTCTCCCAATCTTTGTAGGACAGGGGCATCTGAAGCCCTTGGAGCCGCGGCCATTATCGAATAAACTTCCTCTCTCCCATGATCCGGCCAAGTACTGTGCCTTCTATCAACAAGCCGGCCATGACACTAACATGTGTTTTCATCTTCGCTACGAAATACAAGATCTGATTGACAACGGGGTCATCACCGCACCAGGTCCTGCAAAGTCTATCGGCACCAGATTGATAAAATTGGGAGATAATGTGATTATGTGATCGGGGGATGAACCACCTGCTAATGTCGCTCAGTTTACTCCAGATATGGGGATGGCACGCACTGTTTTGAGCAATATGCAAATGCTGGTTATTTTACATTCTGACTTGGGTATTGGGTATTGGGTCAGTCTTGTTGTGATGTATTGAGTCAGTCTTTTTGTACTGAGTTAGTTGCGTCTGTCTCGTTGTATCGAGTCAGTCCTGTTGTGTCGGAGTCGCATGATTTTGGGGGTGTTACCTCGAACATCGCTGTCTTTTTGTGTTTGTCTTTTACACTCTTTTGTGTCTGTTTCTGCTATGGAGCCAGTTACACCAAAAAATTTGAATGAAATAACAGTGATTTTCACACTCTCGAGTT
Source organism: Camellia lanceoleosa (assembly GCA_025200525.1). Classification (NCBI taxonomy): domain Eukaryota; kingdom Viridiplantae; phylum Streptophyta; class Magnoliopsida; order Ericales; family Theaceae; genus Camellia; species Camellia lanceoleosa. The sequence continues at coordinate 162,512,165 of CM045760.1, read as the reverse complement.
TGTTTCTGCCTTGGGCCAGTTATGCCAGCAAATTTGAATAAAACGGCAATGCTTTTCACCTACTTTTATGTTCCTTGAAATCGTTGCATTGACCTAAGTTTTTCAAAACTTTTGAATACTGTGTTGAAAACAAAAAATGGAGGAATTTCTCAGGATTTGCAAAAATTTGATAAATTGAGAGAAAGAGAGGCATGCTAAGCCTTTAATGAATGAGATCATGTTTGTTAATGTGGGTATTGAGAAGGATCCTGGCTTGATCTAGATTGGTTCTACATTGTCTTCAGCGCGAGCGACTAGTCGCTTTCTTAAAAGATTTCAAAAAATGTTTTGCGTGGTTCTGCGAAGACCTGTGTGGAATCCCTCTTGAGATTGTGCAGCTTAGGATCGCTCTCAGCCTCAAGACTCAACCCTTTTTGCTTTCAAACCTTGAACTTGGATTCAGAATGTTCAACGGTCAACCACGATTTGAGGCTTGTATGGCCAGATCAGAAGTAACCCTTGAACTAGGGGCAAGAAGATCAGATGTGATCAAAGGAAGCTTACAAAGCCAGATCAGAAGCAGCCCTTGAACTAGGGGCAAAAAATGTTAGATGTGCTCGAAGAGTCAAAAATTGGGACATTGCTCAAGCTAATGAAGATCGGCAAGAATGCCAAATGCTAGAATGGAGAAAAGAAGAAAGTATTGCTGAAGGACAATCGAGTTCCCATTCGCAACACTAGGGGCAAGTTCAGTCCCCATTGGATGGACTTCTACATCATCAGCAAACATCAGCCATTCTCCTGGATTCAGATGGCTTCGAAATCCCAAAACCATTCAACATGGACCAAGCTACACTTTTACTCTTGAGAGGCTCGCTAGGCCGAAAACCTAGAAGGGCGATCCAGGCAAAAGTTAGAGCAAGAAAAAGAAAAGAAAAGAAAAGAAGAAAAGAAAAGAAAAACAAAGCTCGCAAGGTTGAAAACCCGGAAGGGCGACCTTGGCAAAAGTTAGAGCGCAAAAGGAGAGGTTAATACCCGAGTGTACCTTAACCCGGAACTACGTCAGGCTTGATTCCCATCTTGAGATACGTAGGCAACTTCATTCTGAAGTCCAGCTATAAACACTTCTAAATCGACTGTGTCCATGTAATGGTTCTAATCATCCGAGAGTTCGGTTGTGATCTTCACTATGAGAACTAGTTACAGTGTGCTGCGGTGCTATTCAAACAAGGGCAATTTTCTATTGTTTTGGATCAGAGGTTGTGCATCTCGAGGGTAAATTCTACGTTGGTCGAGCAGTGGCCATTTGCAAAAATAATTTTGAATTTTTAATGAGGTTTACTAATTTTCTCGAAAATTATTCTATTTTTCCAAAATTGGACTATTTCTTGGACCCAAAAAAGGAAAATTTTTAGTGCTCAAAGCTTGACTTGCATGATTTCAAATTAGAAAATCGAACAAGTATGTTAATCTAACTCTCATATTGATCAAAATTGTTTTAGTAGAAAGCCAAAACAAAAAATGGTCAAAATGATGAACTAAGGGCATAGTTGAGTCAGGTGTTCTGTCTTTTCTCTATTGTCAACATACTTGCCAGAAAGGGCACTCTATTTGCTAGAAAGGGCACTCTACCTGCTAGAAAAGGGCACAACTGAAGCTAACAGCAAAGGGCCAAAAGCTCTCTCATCTTCCAACCAGCGAGGTATCCAGCCAAGTGTGAAGCACGAACTGGAATGGATCAAGATATTCCACTCCCTCATCTGGACAGGTCTGATCACATCCGAGTTGGCTCAGCGCATCGTCAACCGATGTCAATTGCTGATTTGCTGCACACCCAGTCGCACCACAACCCCCTCTGTGGGAAAGCTCAATGTTGCGAGCAGAAGAAAGAGAATCTAGCAGAATACTAGGGGCAAGAGCCTGCAACTTCCTGTTTATCCATCAACCACCCAGGGGAGGGATTAAAAAAAAAATGAGAGATTGAAGAATAAAGAGATGTGCGCTGAGAGAAAAAGTGAGGAAAGGGATGTTTCAGAAAACAAGAGATTGAGTGCCAGAGTGATGTGAGGATCACAAATGAGAAAGGGTGGGAAACAATACCCGAAAAAACTGGCTCCCGTGAACTGAGAGGTCTCTTGCTTTTGGAATACGTCTGAGTGTCGTGTGTGTTGCTTTTGTTTGTCTGGATTCTTATTTTGAGTCATTTTGAGTGTTAATAGATGTGTTTAGGTTATTTACCTTTGTTTTCCTTTGTTGAGTCGTGGTGCGCTATGTTCAGTCATAGGCTCAATACCCAGTTGAAAACTTATTCTCACTCTCAATTTCAAAAAAATCGTTTTGTGCTCAGAGTGCTGTGTCATTCTCCATATTTTTGCAAAACAGGATTTGTTCTTTCATAAAACTATAGGGTTCAATCTAGGTCATGTGAGAACAGTAAAACAAGGACCTATTTGAAGCTATATAGGTTCCAGACTGCAAAGCAAAAGAAAAGAGGGAAAATTAAAGCATATGAGTTTGTTTTAACTTCTGCAAGTTCCGAGATCGCATTCCGGGTGTACCTTTTCAGGCCTTGTCAATGCTCCGAAGTATGAGTGTGCCTCTACCTCAAGCTCAAGATTAAGCCTGCTTCAAGCCAGAATGGCGATCAGAAGTGCTCTCCCTAATACCAGTCCCTGCCAGAGGCATCTTGGCTGTGTTTGCAATGAGTTCCTAAGAGATCAACTGCGACGATGGAAACTAGAGTTCGAATGGCTATTGCCTAGAACACAAAGGTTTGGAATTTTCGAGACTAAAGTCTGGTTTGAATACCCAGAGGTGTATCTCCGACTTAAAATCTGTATGGCAGCCCCATAGATTGAGATAGCATGTGTATGCGCCCCAATTCTGGATACTGAACCAACCTAGTCTGTCACCCCATCGGAGAATAGCAAAAGTTATGAATATGATCAGGAAGGAAAATGGCATTTGTGGTTTCTACATGCAGAAGTTACCCCTTGTCAGCATTTCAGGACCTTTGTACTGTGAGTTAAAGGTAAGAGTTCGAAGAACACAAGGGGAGATCCCCGTCGGAGTAGAGCGGTTCATCGCCACTCATCCCATGAGGTGCTTTCTAAAGTGCCGCTTTGTTTGTTTATTGCATTCCCTAAACAACATGCTTTACATTGCTTGTAACATGTATCATATCATCGCACTTCTTGCATTTATTTTCATCTTGTGTTATCTTGTATTGTTTATCCTTTTACGCTGAGCAGCGTTTAAGATCGTTGTCCTCTGGGGCTTTCTCAGGACGCGTGAAGCGTGGCCCTGGGCGTGTTTTATCTCGGGACGCGTGAAGCGCGAGCTCGAGCATTTTTTCGGACCTCTTCTCATGATTTCGGCATGGTTAGAGTGTTCCTTTCCTCACACGATTTCAGCGTGTTTGGAATTTATCTCAGGACACGTGAAGCGCAGCCTTGGGCATGTGTTATCTCAAGACGCGTGAAGCGCGAGCCCGAGCATTTTTTCGGACCTCTTCTCACGATTTCAACGTGGTTAGAGTGTTCTTTTCCTCACACAATTTCAGCGTGTTTGGAATTTATCTCAGGATGCACGAAGCGCGGCCCTAGGCGTGTTTTATCTCGGGACGCGCGAAGCGTAAGCCCGAGCGGTTGTTTTCGCACCTCTTCTCACGATTTCAGCGTGGTTAGAGTGTCCCCTTCCTCACACGAGTTCAACGTGTTTGGAATTTTTCTCAGGTTGCGTGAAGCGCGCCTTTGAGTTGTTTTCTTCTTAGAGCCTCTTCTTACGAGTTCAGCATGATTAGAGTGTGCCCTTCCTCACACGATTTCAACATGTTTGGAATTTGTTTTCCTCTTCTCACGATTTCAGCGTGGTTAGAGTGTGTCCATCCTCACACGAGTTCAGCGTGTTTGGAATTTATCTCAGGCTGCGTCGAGCGCACTCTTGATTGGTTTGTTTTCGGGTCTCTTCTTACGATTTCAGCGTGGTTAGAGTGTTCTTTTCCTCACACGATTTCAGCGTGTTTGGAATTCATCTCATGTTGCGTTGTGCGCCCACCTGGGCGTTTGTTTTCGGACCTCTTCTTACGATTTCAGCGTGGTTAGAGTGTTCATTTCCTTACACGATTTCAGCGTGTTTGGAATTTATCTCGGAACACGTGAAGCACGAGCCTGAGCGGCTTCGGGCCTCTTCTCACGATTTCAGCGTGGTTTGAGGGTTCATTTCCTTACACAATTTCAGCGTGTTTGAGATTTGTTCTTCCTCCTCTCATAATTTCAGCATGGTTGGAGTATGTCACCCTTTGCATCTACTGTACTATCTGTTACATCGCATCTATTATCTATTGCATCACATCTGTTACGTCTATTGCGTTACATATAGAATATATTGCATGCATATACTGCATTGTCCATTTATCGCTTGCATCCTTTCCATGTTAAGCTTAGTCTGGCATGCGCCCATACTGTCTTTTGTTGAAGCATGGTTCTGTGATTATGTGTACGCACCTGTTCCACTAAGAGAATTATGGTCTGAGGGTGTCGGCACCTTTTATGTGTTAGACGTGGTCTGTTTTGTGTCCATGCCTTTTCTAGGCAAGATGTGGTTTGGCCGTGTGCCTTATTCACTACATCCACTGCATCCATTGCATCGTAGTTTGTTTTTGTTGCATCCAGCATGTAGGATCACGATCTCTCCACAGCAGATCATTCCTGACTTATATCATCCCATCCAATTACTTGTATTCTTTTTGCGAAACACATAGTTCTGTCTGTGCATGCACCTATTCTACTAAGAGAATCGTGGTTAGAGCACTCCGGCACCTTTTCTATGTTATACGTAGTTTGATGTTGCATCTCCATCCTTTTATGATATTTGTGTGGTTTTGCACTGCTCGTGTTTGATTATCTCAATTACATTACATATCATTTGCATTGTTTCATTATATTGTATGTCATTGCAAATTGTTTTGGTAATATTGTATATCATTTCGCATCTTGCCCTTGAACTACGCTGGTTTGATTCCTTGCAAAGGGATACGTAGGCAGCCTGCGGGCGCAACCATTTATTTATCTGTATTTTGTTTGTTTGTTTGTCCAAATCTTCGGCCTTGTCAAAAATGGGTCGTCTCTAGGCTTTGACATTCACTTACGTTATTTCATGACTTACGAGTTCTGTCAAAGAGGGGCAACTGTAGACACCCCATTTTTGACCACCCTTAAGACTTGGGTGCTACTAATGGTTTACTTGGTGGTGAAAGTTGTGCAGTGCAAAAGGTTCAATTTCTTCGGCAAGAGGAGAGTTAAATCTCAACCTTACATCCCATTTTGGACTAAAACTATTTTGAATGGCTTTTAGATCTTAAAACCCTTTCTTTCAAAACATTTTTGAAAAGAAGTTTCTACGATATTCCGAAGCTCGCATTTTGTCAAATGTTACGCTTTTCGGTAAACTAAGCAAGGATAAAGAGGAAATGAATGAAAGAGAGATGAAATCTTTGGAAAATCCTTCAAAACACATTATTTAGGGGTTTGGAGTTGAAGAAAAGAGGAGAAGAGGGAAGAAACCAAGTTGGAGAAGAAGATGGGCATGAATCGCTAAGAGAGAGTCGAGCAGCCCTCGCTAAATCAAGCCTATCCTTTTGAATACTTTGATTTCAGCTATGAGGCCACCACCGTTGGAAATCTTACTTCTGGGGCTTCATTTTACACTTAAGAATCTCCTAAAGCCGAGTCCAGATGGAGGAGATATGATTGGTTGAAGTTGGGCATCATTTTGGTTGGACCGAAACTGACCAACCTTCACTAAAAGAGGGATATCTCTTAGCACACATGGAATTTTGAGGTGAGGCTTCATAATTGGAAAGAAGACTTCCGGGGCTACAGTTTAGGCTCAAGAATGACCTGAAAATGAGTCCAGATGAAGGAATTAGGCTTACTTCAAGTCAGGGACCAGGGCTGATTTTTTCCATCGGCCTCTATGGGAGTCCATCGGCCACAATTGGACCTCATCGGCCATAGGTCGGCCAAAAGTGAACCTTATCGGCCACAAATGTTGGCCGATCGGCCAAAAATGTCCAGAAAGCCCAGAATTGGCAGATATTTCTCTTCCAGCTGTTTCCAGCTTGTGCCACCTATCCTAGCTCAGATATTTCGACCCAAGCTTGATATTTTGCTATATATGAAGCCTTATATCTCATTTTCAAGGGTTAGAAGATTATGGGATAGATTAGAACAATTTTGGAAAAAAGATTTGGGAGCCTCTCTCTCTAGAAACTCTCTCTACATTTCACTCTCTCTAAGGATTTTGTGCTTGAAGGCTTGCATACATCCATCTTCAACCTATCAACCCTTAAGAAGACTTGATCACCATTGGGTTGAGGTCTCTTGGAACTTGTTTTGGGCTGCTAAAGCTTGGTTTTAACTCAGAAATCTTGCTGTTTTGCTGTTTGGCTTCAAGGGTAAGCACTTGTCCCTCTAAAGCTTTGTTTTGCATGCTTGTTTTACCACCTTTGCAAACTGTTTTTGGCTTGGTTTTGAACTAAAGAATACTCTATTTTTCAGTCCTAAAAATGATGGTTTAGGCCTATTTTGTGTTAGGGGGTTGTCTCTCCCTTTTGCTCCTTAGCTTGTATAGCTTTTGAGCCATCTTCTAAGGCCTTTCAAAATAACTTTTCGTGGCCTTTTAACCACTGAAATGCAGAGGATTTTCAGTGGTAAAAACCCTATTTTGAGGGCCCAAATAGGAGAGGGTTTTCCCCTCTCCTCTTGTCTTGCTTGCTAGTGTTGATGGCCAACCAAATGAGCATGCGTTTTTACTTCTTTATGGCTTTGTTTAGGCTCATTTTTGTGACTTATCAGACCTACCACAACTCTATTTTTGGCTGTCTTGGTCACCTCTTGCATGCTTTTTGCACTTGTAGTGTAAATCCTCGTTGCTAGCCTTGTTAGCCTTACAAAGTAGCATGCTTTTGTGGTTTGAATTAGCTTAGTTCAAGCATATTTTTGGTGTTATTTTGACATGTTATAACTCTGATTTGATTGGTGGACTCACTCCTTGCATGGTTTATACACTTGTAGTGTATTTCTCACAAACTAGTCTTGTATGCTTCATGAAGTAGCATGCCTTTCTAGCATGATTTCATTCTATTTCAGCATTTTTTGGTGATGTTTTTCCATGTCATACCTCTGTTAAGGTTTGGTTTGGTTGGCCCTTGCATGCTCTATGCACTTGTAGTGCAATTCCATGAATTAGCCTAATGTGTATCATGCTTTATCATGTCATTCTAGCATGATTTTGACTTAACTCTAAGAAGCTTTTGGTCATTTTTAGCATGCGTAAGCTCTAATTTTTGTTGTTTTGGCCATGCATGCCATGATTTGTATAGCAATGGTTCATCCTAGCTTGTTAGCTTTGTGCATCAAGTCCACTAGCATGCATTGCTTGACCTATTTGAATGATTTGGCATCATTTGTTATGGTATTTCAGAGCATATGTAATTGCCACACTCTCATATTTTCCACTCCTTCAATGTGTTTGAGAGTTGTGTCTTCATGCCTTGTTTGTAAGCCAATTTGTGCGCATGCTTGTCTAGCCTTTTGAGCTTCAATTCCAGCATGTCTAGGCCATTATTTTGATGTGATTAAGCTCTGTCCAGAGCTGGTTTAGTCCATTAAGCATTGTATTGCATGATTTTAGTGTTGTGTTCTTCGCTAGTTTCAATGTTTAAGCCTTCTAGCAAGTTGTACTTGAAGTGTTTGCATGTTAGAGTCTTGTTTATCATGCCACTTTAGCACGGAAAAATCTGCCATCCTTCTCATTTCTTCACTTTTGATTTGTTTTGACGATTGGTTAGTCTTGAGTTTGAGTTTAATGCAAGGGATTGAGACTTGTGCTTAAATGGCTTTAACTCTCTCTTTTGAGGGTTCCTCCTAGACAAAGGCATGGTTTCTCCTATGCCTTAAACCATTCTTTTGATAGACCTCTCTCTCATTAGAAGACTCTCATATTTGGACAAGTTGATTAATGAATGGATTGGTAATGTTAAAATGTGTAAACAAAACCAATCAAGTAAAATGTGCCAAGATAAGCATGTTGCATGTATGCATTGCATTGTGTTCAACCGGACGTTATGTTGAACACAAGGTGAATTGGTCCATTTCATACTCAAAGTGATGAAAATGAGCCAATTCCCTTTGTCTCCATTACCTTTGATCTTCCATGATAAGGTAATAGTCCTAGAGTCTTGTTTGCATTACACTGATTGAAATGTGTGCAAGTTGGATCTTTGGCCATCATGCATTGCATGCTTGATTGATGGTTTTGGATCCAATGGTGCCTCTCCTTTGATGTTTTGAGGTGATATGGAGGGGTATGGTACACACATTCCCTTGCAAATACACTGCCATGCCTCTGTTTGTTCTCTGTTGCAGCAAAAAGGAGAGTTTGTAGGAAGAGATGGCCGACCGGCTATCTAGTGTGCCGACCGGCTATAAATATTTGGCCGATAGCATCAAATTTGGTCGATGACCTTTATTTCTTGGCCGATGTCCATACCCCTTGGCCGATGACCTCTCAGCATGTCCATGAGGTGGATCAGAAGTGTTTTGGGGATTTGCACAGTTTTCAAAAGTCTAAAACAGTGCAAACAGAGGCAACATGAGGCATGGCAACGGATTTCCGAGCGAGGCGATTGAGCATGCATCATTCATCATTCTGAGGCAGAGCTATGGTAGCTTGATTCAACTTCTTTCTTTTCTTACTTAGTTGGTTTTGTAACTTAATTAATTTGCTTAATTAGTTAAGATTTTGTAAGAATTAATTAGTGTAGTGTAGCTAGCTAGTTGATTTATTCGTACCCTTCGTCGAGAGGGCCAACTGTTGTAATAAGTGTGCATGAGTGTGTGAATGTCTTCCAACCCCACGTCTTTCTCCCTTTTACTTATTAGCTTTTGATGGTTAGTTCTAGGACATATTTCAATTAGCATTCCCATGCTTCGCATGCGTGCATCATCATCTGTCTTGCATGCACCGGGCTCAGCGCATCATACTAACTGCATTGTATTTCAATACATTTACTTGAATACGTGTTCAACAGCATGTTATCAAGTTGCATTCACATGAAATCTTAGAATAGCCGAGCCTATTTCTAGTTGCATTTTGCATGTGTTGCATTAGCCATCTTAACATAAACTAGGATCATGCATGATTTCTAATTAGTTGTTGTTTTGGCTTGGAGTACACTGTGAGTGTTTATGCTTTAGCATCCTGCATGTGTGTTAGTGTTGCCATGATAGCATGCTTGCCATGAGACTAACTGCTTAAATGTTTAATTGCATGAATGCCTGTGGATGAAGGTTGGATTGCTTGAATTGGAACAATTCATTGAAATGCGAGTTTTAAGCCCACTTGAAGGTGGCAAATCATGTTTTCTAAGCCCACTTGAGGGTGGCAAATCCACGTCTTAGCCTACTTGCGAGTAGCACCTTCAAACCATTTTCAAACAAACAAACATGAAATGTTTTGTTCCAACTTAGGCAATCTAGTCTATACTTGTATGCTGTGCACATCATGTAGTAATGATAGATTAATAAACCGGAATAAGAACGCATGTATTTTCAAAAACAAAATATCATGTTAGTAAAGGCCGATCTTTGATCGGGCGAGCGGGGGTGCTCATTGCATGACCTTCCCTTCTCGTACCCAAGTTCTCGAGCCGAGGCAACTTTGCTGATGACGGACACGTGGCCTTAGGCACGAGTCAAAGTTTCCTAAATTTTCCAAAATAAAATATTTAGGTGGCGACTCTGTATCTGGCAAAGCAGTCCATGTTTGGCACTTCTTTATAAAAATTAGTTTTCCAAAACTATTTTCCGGATTTGGACTCTTTGGTGATTTATCGGTCTTGCATTGCACTTTGCAAGATTAGATTCAGAACCGTGACATTGAGTCCGAACTGTAGTAGCTTAAGAACAAAATGGATTTCGTGCCATCGCGCGCGGCGCCAGGACGTTTGTGCACGTCTACAGAGGGATTGAATAGTTGGAGGATGTGGCTTGAAAAAGAATGCCAAGGCATTAGAAATGTATAGACTGTTGAAATTTTGTTATGATGACTTGGTTGAGGACTGACAAAAGAAATGCTTTCTTTATGGTGCATTATATCTAGAAGACATTGACATAAACATAAATTCTTTGTTGTAGTGTTGGGTAGCTGAAGATCTCCTTGGCAATGATCATGGCAAAACAAAGACAAGTGTCATGATTGCACGCTGCATATTGAATCGCCTTATGAATGTGTCATTACTTGAGGAAGGTAAGAGTGAGAATCACTTTACAATGCATAAATTCATGCGACAAGTGGCCTTGTATATAGCAGAAGATGATCCTTAATGTAAACGTCTTGTACAAACAAATAGATCATTAAAAGAGGCCCCAGATGTGAAATCTTGGAGTGACAAAAATAGGATCTCCTTGGGTGACAATGAGTTGGTTTGGTTACCAGATTCCCCTTGTTGTACCATGCTTTCCACACTCTTCCTGCAAAAAAATTTGGATCTGACCAAAATCCCTGAGTTATTCTTCAAACATATGAAAAATCTTCGAGTTTTGGATTTATCTCATACTGGAATAATTTTGTTGCCATCATCAATATCAATGTTGATTAGTCTCAAAAATCTATATCTAAATGATTGTAAAGATTTAATGGAGCTCCCTTCTGACATTGGTGAACTTGCTTAACTTGAAGCACTTGATATTCGGGGGAGTGGAGTCAATAATATACCACCTCATATTGAAAAATTGATCTATCTAAGACGTTTGCTAGTATCCTTCACCAAGTTGAGAAATGGAAATGCCACTCAAGAGGTAGCTTTTGGTTACAATATGATATCAAAACTATCTAGATTGGAAGAATTGGTCATTGATATGAAATCACCTGAGCAGTGGTCTAATGAGGTGTTAGAAAATATCATAAAAGAAGTGGCTTCATTGAAAGAATTGAAGATTTTGAAGTTTTGCATTTCCAACAAGGTTGTAGATTTCATAAAGCTAGTGAATATGAATCCCCATATATGCCTTTCTGAAGCAGCTAGCCTTCGAAGTTTTATGGAAAGAAGTTCACGGAGAAATATCCAAAGCATCAGGTTCTTTCAAATTTTGATTGGTTGTGAAAACTCAGAACATCCTGAAATTCCTGACTTCGTCAAGTATGAAAGGTATATCAAATATTGCAATGGTGCAAGAAGCAATTTTCCAACTCTTGATGTTCTTGCTCGAGCTAATGCATTTGAATTGGTCAACCGCACGGATATCAAGCATCTATAAGACTTTGGAATTGCAAGCTTGAAAAAGGTCTTAGGTTGTCTGGCTGAAAGTTGTGATGCAATTGAAGCAATAGTGGGTACAATGGACAGTGCAGAGCCAGTACTACCAAACTTAGAGGACTTGTACATAAAGAATTTACTGAGGTTGGAAAGCATTTGTAAGGGCCCAATGCAACTTGGAAGCCTAACCAAATTAACAACTCTACATCTGACAAGCTGTCAAATGATGGTTAAGATTTTTCCTCTATGCGTGATTCAACAACTTCATGAACTCCAGTAGTTGAGAATTGAAAAGTGCCGAGAAATTGAAGAAATAATTGCAGAATCTGACACGGTTGGAAATCTGAGTTTACTGCCAAAGCTAAAGGAACTGATTCTCCTTGAAATGCAAAAAATACGAAGTTTGCGCAATTGAGTCATTGGAGTGGAGATCCTTGGAGAAGATTGGGATGTTGAACTGTTCTGTTTTGTTTAAAGTACGTTTCAACAAAAAGAATGCAGCAAAGCTGCAAACTATTAAAGCAAAGCATCAATGGTGGGAAGCATTGCAGTGGCAGAATGATGAGGTCAAAGAACGGTTTCAAAAATTATTTACCTTCAGGTGATGTTTCAATCTTTAAAATGTTTCATCTTCATATTTTGTGCAGTTCCTTGCCTAACTTTAATTTCTCCAAAGTCCATAGATCTCGCAATGAGGCTACTCTCTGAAGATGGTTGTATGAGTTTTCAAAATCCAGCAGCACTGGATCCTTTTCGCCTTCGCTCTTTTTCAAAAAATACTTGAGAGATCTCTGTGTCATGAAGTTTCCGAGTTAGTTTGGATGCGATAGTGTTGTTGTTGAGTGTTTCTTCGTGTGTTTGTTCCTTCCTGATTGTGTTCTTCTGTGTTCCTTCTACGCTGGAGCAACTTTACATCAGGTATTCATATATGAAAATAGCTAAGCTACTATTTTCTGTTTTGTTTGATGTTCTACAAAACAAGACTATTACGAACTGACCATGTATTATTTGATCTTTTATCTAGCACACTTTGTGTTCTCTAGTCTTAATCTTAGCCGCTAATTGGTATTCTAGATCATCTTCCATACTATCTGTGTTACTCTAGATATGCACTGAAGTATGACGAGCAAGGATCCTCTCCTTGGCTCCCTACTTGGTGGGTCATTGGGCCCACTTTTGGGCCTAATTTCGATGATCCGAACCATTCACATTTTAGGATTTGTCGAGTATATCATACTTGTAAAAAATCAAGTTGATCGAACTAAAAATCATTTATTAAAAAAAATTTAATAAATTGTTTTATTTTTTAATAAAACTTTTAGTTCGATGCTCTGTACACGTGGTTTCCGATATCTGATTGACTTGATTTTTTACAGGTATAATATACTCGACAAATCGTAAAATGTGAACGGTTCGAATCATCGAAATTAGGCTCAAAAGTGGGCCCAATGGCCCACCAAGAAGAGGATCCAAGGAGAGGATCCTTGCTCGAAATAGGACCTCCCTGCAAGCAACATAAAGTGATAAAGCTATGGGATTTTCCTATAGAAAGAAATTTCGTAAGATTTTTTTATTTCTAATCATATGCAAGAGTGCCGTGTAATTTCATTGGTCAGATTATATTTTTTTAACATGAATTAGTTCAATTTTGAGGTTTTAAGCCTTTCCCCATCCCACATGATGTATAACTCAACAATGCGAGTCATTTTGTTTGGCTAACTTTTCTAAGTCTCTTTTGTTATGTTTGGATTTTAGATTTTGAATTTTTGCCAATAAAATTAATATATAGGAGAAAGAAAATGAAGTGAAAATAACTTCATTTTTTTTCCTCTGTATTTTAGTTGGGTTAGGAAAACAAGATGAAATGAATAACAACTGTGATTGGGAGCTCGAATCCAAGCTCCCCCGAATGCCCCGAATCCCTTTTTTTTTTTTTTTTTTGGAAGAAGACGAGGGAGGAGGGGAGGGAGGAGGAGGAGGAGGAGGAGAGGAGGAGGGACTGAAGGGCCATACCGATTGGGAGGAGGCGGAGGTGGCAGCGGTGGTCTTCTGACAGCTGGTCGGCAGCAGAGTGGCAAGTCAGCCGGCTGACAGACGGCTGTCGGCGATCGTGACGGGCGGCGATCTCTTCTCTCTTCCCCTCTTCTTCTCTCTCTCTCTCCCTCTCCCTCCGAGCTGTTGCAGGTCGAAAATGGAGGAAGAAAAAAGGGGAAAAAAAAAAACGAAAGCCCAAAACGACGTCGTTTTGGGCTTTCGGGGGATTCGGAGGGGAAAAATTCGCGCTACCAAGCTTTATTCAATGAATAAATATTGGTTTAAAAACTTTTTTTTTTTTGGTTTAGTTATTCATAAAAAAATTTGAATATGTTGAAGCAATTTATTTTTCTAAATAAATCCAATATCTAAATATAGACTTAATTTTGTTGTCTTCTTCTTTTTTTATTTTTTACTTTTTTTTTTGTCAATTTTCTGTTTTGTGGAGAGAAGATTAGAGTTTCAACAATATTTTTCTTCTTATACGCATATTTATAGTTAGGTGTTTTTTTAACAGAGAGTGTTTGTTACAACATTGTTAGACAGGTTGAGGTGAAAAATTTTGAACTTGTGTTTCTTATTGTTCATAGTTGATTTTTATTTTTTTTTAATCTCTCCTTCATGGACATATACACATCCGTGTTTGTCTTATTTTTTTTTTATTGTTTTGTAGCTTGGAAATTTGGAACCATACATCCTTGCATAACAATTTCAAATCCTAAACGGTAAATCTATTTGATATGCCAACTTCAACTTTATTACAAACACAATGTGCGAGAAATCTAATCATACATAAATGATTGAATCTTCCTACGTTGCAGAATGAAGAACTTCAACTTTATCAGTTGTTCAAATTTAATTTTCCCTGAGCATTGCTCCTAATGTAGGCTATAAAAGATTTCCCTTGATCTGTAAATAATTGCCCACTTTACGATTATATTGTAGCATAGACTCATCTGGGTATTTAAATGATTTCTAACTTTTTGGACATGCCTTTGTTTCGTTTAGGTTACCAACAATTTAGGCAGCTATTATATTTTCAAATGAATAAATAGAATGAAATCACATGCAACAAGAGAGTTTTTAAACTTCTACATTAGTGGATGGAGATTAAAAAATTTCCTTGCAATTGTTTAAAAAAAAAAAAAAAGAGTCGGCAAAATCTATATATGAATTTGGCCTTCAAGGAAGACTAAAACCCTGGGTATAAACATGTATTACTTGCCAAAACAAATTAAACAAAATTATTGATAGATCTCAAATAACAAGAAAAACAAGAACATCAGCTACAACACTTACAATAATTACTGTTATTGTCACGTTCACACAAGGAGATAAAAAAACAGATAAAGCATCGCATCCCAATATTGTATTTAAAAACATTAAGGCAAGCGGCAATAATACAAAGAAACTAGTCTATAAGCTATGGAGTTTTAATCTGATCAGTTTTCTCCGAAGATTTATTGGTAATTACATCTACAAGTTCCTAAGCTTGAGCCACTGAACACCATTGGATTGATTATCCCAATCTCCTGCCACAAGGGCCGTCATGAGGCTTTCATAACCTGTCACTCACTAGACAAATGGAAAAAATGACAAATAATGTCAGAATAACAAAATAGGATAGTGTCATGTTTCAGATTTGTAGTGAACCTAGTTTATTCAAACTGCTTGTAAAAGTCTAGTGGAAAAAAAAAAAACAAACAAACAAACAAAAAAACAAACATGGCTGAGTGAATAAAATTGTTTTTCATGTGGAGGGTTCAATTAGGCAGTCATGCACTTTATTTAACTAAGCTTGTGTGTTGTGGTTGCAATCTAATGGCACGTCTAAATAGAGAACACAGACTCCTATTCATTAATTAGGTCTTTGAGGGAATGGTAAACAAAATCTTATAGTAGATAAATGAATAAACTCTCTATATCCCATAAATGATAGATGATATGAGAAATTACCTGACTGTTGAAAACCATTTGCTCCACGTTAGTGCGAATATATATCTTTAGCTAATGGGCCCATCGAATCTTCATCAATTTCAAATTCCTTATAAGCTGGACAAGTTTTGTTCCTCCACTTTAATGCATCCCACCACTCTTTCTCTCCTTTGATCTTCAAATTATCACCAGACACTTCCATGGCATGAAAACTTTTGAGCTTTGGACAATTATAAACAATCAGACTTTCTAATACTGGACCAATACTTAGGCCGCCAGAAATAGTAACCAATTCAGGTAAGTCAAGAAGTGACATCTTCTTCAAGTTTTGGAGAACATAACCGGAGGATTTGAAGTCCGACAATTCCTGACTTACTAGGCTCCTGACTTTGAAGCAATCTTCAACTACAAGTTCTTCCAGCTTGACGAGATTACCAAGTAAATTTGGGGTGAAAATAGTAATCAAATTGGGACATGTGTGCAATGCCAAGTACCTCAGATTGGATAGGCAACCCTTATCAATTTGGCCTTTCCAAATACTTCGTAAATTCTTCATGTAATGAATACCCAAGTATTGTAGCTGTCCAAACACAGGTTTGTTATCAACCCCCCACCGATATTCACTATCTCCATCAATAATGGTTTGAAATTCATTGCATTCCACTAGCAAGCAAAATTTGAGTTGAACCATATTTTCATTCCCGAATTCAGACAACGTCTTAGCAGTATAATGGCGATCAAGGAAAAAAACAGAGGCGTGCTGGAGTGACTCGGTAATCCCAATAGGCTTGCCCTCACCATTTATATATTTGAGGCATTTCTTTGATTTTTCCCATTTCTTGAATAATTCCTCAACTTCATGTGGTAGACGGAATATGATTCGCCATGGATGATGGCCAACAGTGAATCCAAATTGAGACAAATCTGGATACATAACTTGTTTGTTATTCCATCTAAGTTGCTGCAATGATTCAACTGATGGCAGATACAACCTAAGTATTTTCAACTTTTGTAAGCTACTCAATTCATTCAGTATTTCCTTCACATTAGCATCCCACACATCAACATCCCACTGGTCAGCATCTGGATTCACATCAATGCTTAATTCATTCAATTCAGAGAGTTTTGACAACACCTTCGTTGGGATTATTGAATCCATCTGCTTAAATTCTTTGTAGCGGTTTGCACATCCACAAAAAGAGACCCTGAAGCACTTCAAACTGATTAATTGTCCAATTTCATTGGGTAAATACATTAATTCAGTTCCTTCAAGATCAAATTCCTCAAGCTTCCCAAGTTCTCCAATTTGAGGCGGCAGCTCCATGAGAAGCTCACAACCTTTCAAACGGAATGTGTGAAGTAAAACCAACATGGAAATAGAAGGTGGCAAAGACTTTATGCTAGTGTAGGACAAATCTAGCAAATGTAGGAGAGGCATGTCTTCAAAAAATAATCGAGGAATTTCCATCAGATCATAGTTCTTCTGCAACCACAACTTTGTGAGGATTGGGCACTTAGGGTTCTCCGGAAGCTTGGATAATTTATTATCCATCAAGTAAATCTCTCTAGCATTATTCCACTCTTCAATCTTTGGTGTCTCAACCAATCCTAGTCCCCCTTGCTTTAGATAAAGGCTTGGTAGATAGGGTATAAAGTACTTTTGCAGTACATTTTTAGTTTCCTTTCGCATCCGGACTTCATTTACCCCAACATTCTCTAGCAAGAAGGAATCGACAAGATCTTCAAAAATAGCTTCTCCTTCTTCACGTTTTCCTACTAAACTATTTGAGACCCAATTTGTTATTGGTGAATCTCGAAATCCCGAGTTCTGTGCACAAAATTTAATGCAATGTTTTGTTATGATGTCCTTCTGATCCCAAACGAGTTTTAAGACATAAACCATGACTTCAGAGGACTGTGATGTTAATTGGTGGAGTGCAAGTTCCCACACACCAATATCAGTCACATCTTTCAAGGCCCTTGCAAGAAGAACGATCGCAAGCAGGTGACCGTGGCATTCTTTCACTAACCGGATGGCCATTTGTTGGATAGCAGAAGAAGAAAGAACAACTGATGAGCCCACATTCCTACAAAATAGATTCCAGGGTAACAGATGATCTTCCATTCTGATCTCTAGATCCACATCCATTATCTCATAAACTTTTTGAGATTGAGTTGTGAGAACTACAAATCCATGATCAGGGATTTTTAAGTCGTATAGATTATCTATTGGCCCATCCAAACAATCCACAAGCAGCAAGAAGTCATCAGGTGGGAATTGAAGTAGCTGTTCCTCGAAAATCAAAATGTCATCAATTTGATGAAATCTGGCAATCTGTTTAGCAATGTTCTGCCTAACCTCTTTGGCACTGTGATGTCTTGAGACAGAGAAGCAGAGGACGATACTACATTTGGCTCGTATCATCGATATATCTTTCAGTGCTTTTGCTACTTCCTCTCTTCCACTCCCTGAAATCCCAATCTTTCGAAATATTCCATCCTGAAAGCATTTGGAAACCTGGCGAATAGCAGAATCGATAGCCAATTCCAACATTTCATCTGGCGCTGCAAATTTACCAAGCGTCTGACTCATTAACCCAACCTTAATTCTGTTTGTCAAACTCTTTTCTGACCTTGCAGTAATAACATCAGCTTCTTGAGGTAAATAAGCCACCACATGAAAATCATATCTATCCAACATTCTTTCGACCTCACGAATAAGAAAAATCATCTTCTCTTCTAACTCATGTTCATGTTCCTCAGATATGTCATCTAATAGCAAAGCTTTTATTACTCTTCGTAATTGATTCATATGGGAAAATCGCCTCCTGAGAAATACAGGATTAAACAAATCTTCATCTGGTTCTGGTTTCATAGGGTATGACAAGATAAGGTGTAGGAAGTCCTTCTTCCTTGTCAAAATCTGAGCTTTTCCTATAATCCCTTTCCCATCTTTTGCTTGCGGGCTGAATGTATTCTCCGAGACTTCCATGTCCAAGGCCTTATCCTCATCCAACAAAGTCAAAGTTGCTTTTTCAGTTTCCATGGATAATTCTTCTTCTTCTTTATGTGGTCTTGCCATCGCATTGAACAAAATGTCTTTCAGCTTTTTGATCCGCCTATGTATGAATACGAACAAAATGACTATCAAACTAAGGGTGTATCTCAGCAACGGCACTATGGACATACGTAGGGCCACTACAAAAAACCATGCCATAATTACCGTATTTACAGGTACCGATGAAAATATGAACATAACGGCCACGAAAGGAAGCACCGGTACCGTAGTGATTATTTCCATAATTAGCCTTCTCGCTATGAGCAAATTGTCATTCTTACAAGGGGCCGGAACCACTAGTAATCCCACCACCAACGCCATTGTACAAAGCAGAATGTTCACTCCTTTAGATAAAATTTCCGTGGCAGCCCATCCCACTATTATGAACATTAAAAAAACCAATAGAAATTGGCACACAGCACCCTTTTTCTTGAACCATTCAAAAAAAAGACAAAAAACCTTTTTGTTGAAATCTGCTAGCATGTGCGACAATTGAGTGGCAATCAAGAAACCTGACAAACATGTACTTACAGTCATACTCGAGTCGAATATCTAGTGGGTGTTTCGTAACATAATAATAATAATAGAGGTTTATTTAAAATACGATTAGCCCCTTATGGTTCTATAAATTACATTTCATCTTTTGAAATTTTTAATTTCATAACAAATAGTTATTTTTATTAATAAATTATCAACTTAACTAACAATTTTTAATGATGTAAGAAATTTATTTAAATTAATAATTCAAATAACTTAATTATTGTATAGTAGAGCAATTCAAAATTTTATTTTTTCAGTTAATTCTATTAAATAAAAAATTCTTTTAAGGGGGTATTTGTAGTTTTCCAAACTACATGGAGACAATCTGTATTTTAAATAAATTTCAAGGGGTGTATTTGTAAGTTACCCTAACAAAAATAAAAAAAGATATAAACCCAGAAAGCTTGCCATCAAATTTGTCTAGAAAATGTGTGTATGGTGGCAACAATACTTATATATCTAGAAAAAGTACTCAAATTTTTTTTAGAAAAGTACATCTATGCATCACACTCATTCTAAGTGTGATTCACATTTACCAACTTCAAATCTACACTACTCACCACTCACTTCTCACTTTCGGAATAGAATTCAGGGCACAAATTCATGGTCCATAGCATTTTCCATATCGCGGAGATTGAAGTTGATGTGTTGTGAGTCATATCAACAATGAATCTGGTCTAAACAATTCAAATTCTGAATATTTTTTTAGATATTTTTGAAAGTTTGTATCATTGCTGTGTTAAAAAAGCCAATTTTTGTTTAAAAAGCCAAAAAGTCACCAAGTCATTTTTCATTGGTTAAAAAGCTAAATATACCATCAATATTTTTTACTCACAAAAAATTAAAATTTTGAACAACTTTCCAAATACATTAATAATAAAAACAACTAAAAAAATTAAAAAATATAAAAGTCACTAAAAAAATCAACTCCAAACTTACCCATAAACAAGCGGCCTTCTCCACCGTCGACTTTCATCCATTCAAACTTACCCTTAGATGAGCAGCCTTCGCCACCGTCAACCTTCCATCCAAGCTTACCTTTAGACGAGCGGCCTTCTACACCAGCGATCTCCATCCAGCCAAATTACCGTTAAAACTGTAAATAATGATAAGGACATCAGTCAACAAATAAATAAATAAATAAATAATAAATAATGGGTTAATTACATTTTTAAGAGATTTTTGGCCAATACCCCCTCATTAGTTCCCTTTAAAGTGAAAAGAACAATACAAATTTTTTTAATTTATGAACTCCTTGGAGAGAAAGGGCATCTTTCATCAAAGACAAATAAATTTGTTTTCATTTTTTTGTAGACAATCTTACCCTTAGTAACTACTTTTATATTTCTAACTTAAAAATAATATAACTTTTGATCTATTTATTGGTTTTTAATAAAATTAGTAATTTTAGAATCTTCTCGTCAAGATATGTTAAACAAGATTCATATTGGCTATGAAATGCTTCAAAAAAAAATCATAACTTTTTCTTTTCTTTTTTTTTTTTTTTTTCAAAACTAATGTCAATAGTAAAATTTTACTTACTATGAAACAAAGTAAAATTTTACTATTTACGTCAATTTAGACGGTAATTTTTTTTTTTAAAAAAAAAAATTCATAGTCAACCAGAAATCTCATTGATAGAATAGCAAATCTGTGGCTATCTCCTTTGTTCTAGAAGGTGAAGCTTTTGCTATTCGTCGAGCTTGTTTAATGGCTCAAGCAAAAAACCTTTTGAACATTGAGATTGAAGGTGATAATCAATCTGTTATCCATCTCTGTGTTTCATAAACACTCCCTCTTTGGGAGTGCAAGGCCATTATTCATAACATCAAATGTTTCGATCAACAACGGAGGTTTTCCTTTCGTTGGAGTCCTCAATTGGCAAACATGGCAGCTCACTAGACAGCCCAATCCTATGTTTGAGGCGTTTTGCCAATTTCTTGGATGTCTTCCCCTCCCCTAGCTTAGTGTCGATGCTTGCTTTGTAATTGCATGGTTTCTGGCATAACGTTTTTCTCCCTAACGATATTTTAGTAATAATGGCGTATACTAGATTTTTCAAGAAAAATATTTTGTACTTGTCCTTAATGCATTAAAATTTTATGAGTAAAATTCATTTAACCCCTTATGATTTGACAGTAGAACACTTTACCCCACTGTATTTTAAAAATAACCAATTATGGCCTTATTATTTTGGTCGTTTTGTAATTTACCTCCCTACTGTCAATATTTTCATCCAAATTCAGCGTTTGTACCTCACGCTTCATAAATTCAAGTTGACAAGAAAGTAAATCAATTGAAAAGGACAAATATGATATAAAAACAAAGTTTTGACCTTAACATCATCTTCTTCCCCCAAAAACCCTTATCATCTTCAACCCTAATCATAAAAGCACTCCAATCACCACCCAACATCCAACCACCTTACTGTCACCATCAGGCTGTAAAGTCGCCATCTCCCATCGCCGATATGGTGAAAAGAAAGATGACGTCTTGTGCTGCAATCATTGTCGACATCTACGTTTCCCATTACTGTGACCCTGCTTCAGTGTCCGTCGTAGATGTCTGACGGTGAAAATCAGGAAGGGATGTACAATTTTGATCTGGTTTTTGTCTCAGTTGTATTGATGATTTCTCGCAACCAACTTGATTACACTTAGCATTAATCAAATCAAGTAAAAGATCATGAACAATGGATTTTGAAATAAAGAATAGAGTGGTTGCTTTCTGTCCAAGACTTTCCCTATTGACTATGGTCAAACTAATCAATACTCAACCAAATCAATACCCAATTTGATTATATATATATGGGAGTGGCTTGTGTCCAGTCTGAGATCGGACTGGACGGTGCTGTTGGATCCGTAAGGGCCCATCACGGGTCCTATTTTGATAATCCAAACCATCAATGTATAGAACTCGTCAAGTACTATATGTCTGTAAAAAATCACGTTGATCGGATATCGATAGCTATGTGATCAAAATAGTTTTTTGTCGACCGTTAATTTTTTCACTATCTATTTTTTTTATTCAAAACTAGAGGTATCTGACTATTTTCAAAAGACAAGGGGTAAAGTGCTCTAGGGCTAAACCACATGGGGTAAAATGAATTTTTCCCAAGTTTCATTATGAGGGGGCTTTGACCAAATCCTGTTAGTCTCCAAAGTATGAACTAATATCATTTTTATTTTTAATATTTAAAACTTATCAATTTTGGTCTCCAATATATAAAAGTATTTCAATTTCATTCTAATGTATAAAAATATTTCAATCTAGTTCCCAAATATTTAAATTACGTATTAACATAATTAGATTGGAGGAGGGTGAGAAGCCGCGAACATGTTGACTAGCATAATCAGTTCTTACTTATGCTAGTGAAGTCCAGATCCTCTGTAGGGCTATCCTGTAGTGCCCCAAAATGACGTCGTTTTGGGGTAAAACTTTAAAAAAAAAAAAAAAAAAAAAAAGAAAAAGAAAGAAAAGAAAAGAAAACAGAGAGACGAAGAAGAAATCCATCACTGGCCACAGTCATTGGCAGCCTTTCTACAGCACTGCCCGCCATCCCAATGCCACCACCTCGTCCATGTAAAAATCCATCGCTACTCCAGCGGCCACCCCAACCACCCCCTCACTGTTAGGATTAGTTAACCTGTTTGGCACACCAATAAGCAATCGCAATCAATAACACAAGAAATTTATGTGGTTCAACAATAGCCTACGTCCACGGGGAGAGATATCCACTATAGAATTATCCTAGAGGGAGTTTACAACACTCACACCTCTCTCTCTCTCTCTGTATAGCACTCTCACTCTCTCAGATTATACAAACACACACTCTGTGTTGCCTATCTCTTCTCTTCCTCTCAGCATCTATAGATACATGGGGAGAGAGAAACAAAGTCAAGACAAGGAGTTATTGAGCTACTTTGCCACCTGCCTTCTTCCCTCCTACCTTTTGACTTGGAGCCAACCTTCAATAACTCTTCCATGTGGGCTAGAGCTAACACTCACCTTCCACTCCATCATCATCTTGTTCTTATTCTTCTTCATCTTTTTCTTCATCTTCTTTTGCTCGATCTGTCTTTACTTCGCGATCATTGAAGCTATCGATTTCACACAAACGATAGCAGCGACAATGAGAGATATGTGGCATTAGAGTTGGCCGATAGCATAGGAAAGCAAAATAGGTCTTTGAAAACCTTAGATCTAGGGTTTGGGGTTACAAGGGTGGTATTGATGGAACAAAAGCAGAGGTGGAGACGGACGGAAAGGTGAAAGGAAGGGCGTTGGTTAGGTCACCGGAGAGGCTCGCGCCGGTGGGTTTGGTAGTTTTTAGAGAGAGAAAAGAGGAGGAGGAAGAAGAAGGAGATGGGATAAAGGGACGTGGGTTGCTAGCTAGTAGAGGGACGGAAGTGTTAGAAAAGGGTTTGGGTTTGGAGAGGGGCTGCCGGCGAGGTCGTCGGTGATGGTTTGTTCTTCTTCGTCTCTTAGTTTTCTTTTTCTTTTTTGTTTTTGGTTGAAATTTTGCCCCAAAACGACGTCGTTTTGAGACACTATAGGGATGCACTATAGGATAACCCTATAGAGGATCTGGACTCATGCTAGCGTGGGGTGTACTATCAATGGTGCTACATGCACCAATTAATATACCAATTAGTGTACTAACACATGCTTGGACATTGCCACTTCAAAAGTATGGACCTACCCATTATACAAATTACAAAGATCCAAAATCTCTAAAATTATACTACATCATCCGTTAGTACATTAATTGATATATCAATTGGTACATATAACTTTATTCGTGTAAGATTGACGCTATATTCAAACCATCCAATAGCAACAAGACATGTGGCTATCCACGACGACAAATGCATGAGGACGTGTGGAAATACAAGTGGCAGTAGAATATGGGAGACAACATGGTACTCGTAACAATATGCAGAGCTAATCAACAAGAAGCAATTAAATCCAACACCACTTTTCTTCAATAGGTTTTTTTTTTTTTTTTTTTTTTTTTTTTTTTTTTTTTTTTTTTTAAGGAGTAGCATAGTCATAGGCCTTGTTAGGCAACTAGAATTTTGATTAAAATAGTTTATTTTTACAAAAAAATTTAAAAAAATTAAAAAAGTCAGTCAAATAAAATGTTACATTCTATACATCAATCACTTTTTTTTCACAACTATCTATTCAACTACACAAAAAATAAAACCAAACCAAATCTTAAGTCCCATCAAATGGGGTCGGCTACATGAATCCTTTTTCTCTACTCGACTCTTTCTAAGGCCATTTCGTTAGTCAAATTAAGGAGATTCATATATCTATTTACTACACTAGTCCACGTCAATCTAGGTCTATCTTTTCCCCTAATACTATCGTCTACCGTCACTAAATCGTATCTCTTCACTACTATCTCTGTTGGTCTCTGTTGTATATGACCAAACCATTTCAATCTATTATCTCTCAACTTATCTTCTATCGATATAACTCCTACCCATTCTTGAATATATTCATTCCTAGCTCTGTCTTTTCTAGTCTTGTCGCACATTCACCTTAACATCCTCATCTCAACAACATTCATCTTATCTACATGTTATTTCTTAGTTGCCTAACATTCCGTCCCATACAACATTGCTGGTCTAATAGCCGTTCGATAGAACTTTCCTTTTAGTCTAATGGGTACTCGTTTTTCGCACAATACTCCAGACGCACTCTTCCACTTAAGCCACACCATCTTAATTTTATGGACCACATCCGCTCCAATTTCCCTAATCGTTGTGATAATCGATCCTAAATAATGAAATTATTCACTCTTAGGTAGTTCTTGGTTCTCAATTTTCACTTTGCCTCTGCTTGCATTGTGACTGTTATTAAAATTACACTCCATATACTCTGTCTTAGTTCTGCTTATCCTAAATTCTTTAGATTCAACTGTTTTCTCCAAATCTCTAACTAAGTGTTAACTCCTTCTCTAGTCTCATCCACTAACAGGATATCATCTGTAAAAAGCATACGCCATGGCACATCATCCTAAATATTGCATGTCAACACATCCATAACTAAAGCGAAAAGATAAGAACTTAAAGTTGATCCTTGGTGTAACCTTACTGTTTAAAAAAAAAAAAAAAAAACAAAACTTTTTTTTTTCATCTCATAAAATAACCAAAAAACCAACTAAAATAGCCAAATTTTTATATGAGGCAATAGAATTTGATTTCCTTGTAGATTCACTTTCAGCAATTTATTTACTCACACTTTCATTCCCACGTACAAGGTAATATACTTCAACTTGTGATTGTATTATCCAATTAATTAATTGCAATTTCTCTTATCTTCATCTCTCTTTCGTAACCTCTTTCTCAATTAATTTTCCTTACAAATTGGTTATGAATTTGATTCTCACTATGAAAATTCTCTTCATTGAGAAAAAAAGAACCTCTACATAATCGTCTATTAAGTTTTTGGCTTAATATTAATTTTGTAAGGCTTTTTCAATCCTTATTAGTATGCGCTCAAAATTACTTTTCTAACCTTCAAAAATAAAAATTAAAAAAAAAAAGCCAACAGTTGTGTTCCTTACACCCAAGGCCAATTGAGTAATTGGAGCGATTTGAGAATGAATTCGAGACGTGGCACTTAGGGATGTCCTGAAGATTTGCGTGTGCCTCGTATGCTTGAATCTTAAAATGGATTTGATTTGGGTGTCAAAATTGTAGCCATTTTCCCTTATTTGGTTTTCTATCTTAAAATACTATGTTTTTTTTTTTTTGGATTATTTTATGGTGTATTAATTCAAATCAAGGTTAAAAGTGGCTAATCAATCACTTAAATCATAACGTTTAAGAAATTGGCCTATTCACCGTCTTCCAGGCACAACTGATTTAGACTTCAATATTTCAATTTTAATTCATATTACACTTATCTTCTTTTTTATTAATAATTTATTAGTCATATAAATGAAAAAATAATATTGCCATCTCTTTTATATTGAAATACATATTTTTATTTGTTTATCCTTATGTCTCCCCACCATCAATATTAATAATTAAAAAAAAGTCGGTATAGTTATGTCAAAATTATAATATTTACTATATTTTTTCCGAATATCAGAAGAAGTTAGTGTAATTGTAATTTATACCCCAAAAAAAAAAAAAAAAAAAATAGATTCAGATAAATGTATTTAATGTCAAAATGTACCAAACTTATTCTTTAAAAGACTAGCTTTCTCTCATGTCCATCATCTGTACTGAAGGGTGCTATCCGAGCTCGTAAAGCCTACCATGGGTTATGTTTCAATAATCTGAATAATTCATTTTGTAGAGCCTTACGTGTATATCATCCATAAAAAAATTAGAATAATCCTACATTTATAACCCATTCATTTTGTCGCATTTGTACCCAAAAAAATAAAATAAAAAATAGATGGTTTATTTTTAAAAACAAATTGGCCGTTAATTTTTTTGAAGACAAATTCAATAAATTGAAGGTGCTATGAATATTTGATTAATCTATTTTTTTTTATTATTTAGGGGTTACGAAGTCCTTTGGTCAAAAGGATAGGGACCCAACTCTAAGGAAACATGATGGTAGAGAGAGGAGGTTTAAGCTGTAGTAAAGACGAAAAAGGAATATTTTAAAAAGCAGCAAAAAGATAGAACTGAGGAAAACCTTAAGAGCTATAGATTGGCTAAT
This sequence comes from Camellia lanceoleosa, assembly GCA_025200525.1. NCBI lineage: Eukaryota > Viridiplantae > Streptophyta > Magnoliopsida > Ericales > Theaceae > Camellia > Camellia lanceoleosa. The sequence continues at coordinate 162,485,610 of CM045760.1, read as the reverse complement.
AAGGAGGTCAAAAAAGTAGTGAGAGAGGCTAAGCTGAAAGCCTGTGATGACCTACACAGCAAACTAGATAGTAAGGAGGGAGAGAAAAGACTATAAAAACTTGCTAAGATAAAAGAGAGGAAAACAAGAAATTTTAATCAGGTTAAGTGCATCCAGAGTAAGGACTCTACGGTGTTGGCGAAGGATGGAGAGATTAAGAAGAGGTGGAAGAACTATTTTGAGAAGTTATTAAATGAGGAACATGGAGGAAGGTCAACAGAGGAGGAAGTAACCAGTAATAAGGAAAACCAAGACTACAGGTTCTATCGTATGATTAAGAACTTTGAGGTGGAGATTGCACTTAAGGTAATGAAATCGAATAAGACTTTAGGACCCAATGATATCCCTATTGAAGCTTGGAAATGTTTGTGTAAGAAAAGGGTTGCTTGGTTGACTAGGTTATTTAGTAAAATTTTATTGACTAGGAAAATGCTAGAGTGGAGGAAGAGTGTTTTAGTGCCAATCTATAACAATGAAGGAGATGTTGATTGCAACAACTATAGAGGAATCAAGCTCATGTGTTATATGATGAAAATGTGGGAGAAAGTGATGGAATGTCGATTACGAGTTATAATAGAGGTGTCAGAGAATCAATTTGGATTTATGCTTGGAAGGTCAACAATAGAAGTGATCTATCTTTTGAGGAGAGTAATAAAAAAGTATAGAGAAAATAAAAGAGACATTCATATAGTTTTTATCGATCTTAAGAAATCATATAATAGAGTGTTTCGGGATATAATCTTATGGGTATTAGAGAAGAAAGGGATGACAAAAGATTACATTGATGTGATTCGGGACATGTATGAAGGTGTGGTGACCACTATTAGATCGCTTGCTGGAGAGACAAGTAAATTTTCAATTACTGTGGGTTACAGCAAGAATCAACCTTAAGTCCTTATCTTTTTGCTTTAGTTATAAATGAGTTGACAAGAAATATTTAGGGTGATGTGCCATAGTGCATGCTCTTTGCAAATAATATCGTGTTAGTGGATAAGACTAGAGAAAAAGTTAACATTGAGTTGGAGACTTGGAAAGAAGCACTTGAATCTAAAAGATTTAGGATAACTAGAACTACGACAGAGTACATGAGTGTAATTTTAGTAACAGTGACAATGAAAATAGAGGAAAATTAAAGATTAAGAACCAAGAACTACCAAAGAGTGAACATTTTCATTATTTAGAATTGCTTATTACAACGGTTGGGGAAATTGGAGCAGATATGGTTCATAGAATTAAGGCGGAGTAACTTAAGTAGAGGAGTGTGTCTGGTACTGTGCAATAAATGAGTACCCACTAGACTAAAATAAAATTTCTATAGAACGACTATTAGACCAACGATGTTGTACGGGACGGTATGTTGGACAACTAAGAAACAACATGTAAATAAGATAAGTGTTGCTGAGATGGGGATACTAAGGTGGATATGTGAAAAGATTAGAAAAAACAAAGTCATGAATGAGTATATTCGTGAATGGGTAGGAGTAGCACCGATAGAAGATAAGTTGAGAGAGAATAAATTGAGATGGTTTGGTCATATACAATAGAGACCAACAAAAGCAGTAGTGAAGAGATGCAATACAGTGACGATAGAGGAAAGTGTTAGGGGAAGGGCAGACTTAGATTGACGTGTGTTAGTGTAGTAAATAGAGATATGAATATCCTTAATTTGATTAACTTAGTGGCATTGGATAGAGTCGAGTGAAGAAGAATGATTCATTTAGCCGATAGAGATATGAATATCCTTAATTTGATTAACTTAATTTGGTTTGGTTAGGGGTTACGAATATCTGATCGATCTTCTTTTTTTTTTCTTTTTTCTTTTTTTATTTAATGGATGATATATACACATGGTCCAATAAAATAAACAATTTGAATCATCGAAACCAGACAAATGATAGACCCCATGAGCCCAAATAACCTTTGTAACAACCCCGACCCTGTGCTTAACTGTTAAACTATGATTAAGGATGCCTAATAAATATTTAAGATGAAATTCTGAATTAATTGCATGTGTATTGCATTATTTGTGTTTCTATCTGTCTGTCGTAGAAATATCTGTTTGTGTTTCTATCTGTAACAACCCCGACCTGTGCTTAACTGTTAAACTATGATTAAGGATGCCTAATAATTAAGATGAAATTATGAATTAATTGCATATGTGTTGCATTATTTGTGTTTCTATCTGTCTATCGTAGAAATATTTGTTTGTGTTTTTGTTTTGTTCTGCGAATTGAAGGCCTTATCGACATCTGATCACGAAATTGACTTGATTTCTGTATTATTTGGATTTTTTAGAATTTTATGGTAGGTTTAATTGAAATTCGATTCGGAACCAAATAATTTGAATAAATTAATCATTTTGATTAGCCAAAGCAAGAGTTAATTTAAACTCCACTAATGAGCCTATATAAGGCTTCTATATGTGCCTCAACTTATCTTTTTTCTTCATTTCTTGATACCAAACGTGAGAGAGAGAGAGAGAGAGAGAGAGAGAGAGAGAGAGAGAGAAAGAGAAGCCTAGAAAGAGTTGAAGTCAAGGAAGGAAGAAGACTTGTAGAGAATTAAAGGTTGTGAAGTTAGAGACTCAAGGGATTAAGCCTTTAGAGCTCAATTTGGAAAGCCTAGGTAAGAATTCAACCCTTAGACTCTATCATTATGATATCTAGGACATGAATTTTAGAGAATTAATTGAGTAATACAAGAATTGAGCTAATGGGGAAAAAGAAAAAAGAAAAAAAAAAGAAGATCATAACTTGCATGCATGCATAGTTTATCACAATTTGAGCTTAATTTCAAACAACTCTCTCATGCATGTGCTTATTAAGGTATTGCTAGGGAAATTCAACAAGTTTTTTAGTTAAACGTCTCATTTGATCATGATTTGGAAGCTTGGAGCTCAAATCATTTCATGCATGTTAAGTTCATGTGATGTTTCAACATTCCAAGCTTGATTTTGAACAATTGGCATGTTTTTGGATTTTGATTTTGCGAAATGATTTTGAGTTCACAATGTTTTATAAGTTTACACATGTTTCCTTAAGCTTCTAATCTAAAAGAACCTGTTTTGTGACTTTGAATTCGAGTTTTGAAGCTTGGAAGCAAATCTAGAAATTCCAAAATTCTGCCTCACCACTCGAGCGACCACTTTTGATTTTGCACTTCCGCTTGAGCGAGGAAAAGTTGGCTTGAGCATAAAATTCATGCTCCCAGAAGTTTACAAATTTGGCAGACCGCTCGAGCGACCAGAGTTGCGCTCGAGTGAAGACCTCAGTCTCACGCTCAAGCGGCCGTCGAGCGAAAAATTCACACAACCAGTACTTTTGCAGAGTTTGCAAACTGCTCGAGCATCCGAAGTTGCGCTCGAACGACCACCTTTATTTTTGAACCTTCGCTCAAGACCCTGTTTTCAACAAATTTGACTAAGTGTTCTAAAACTCACATTTTGGCATCCTCATTGCATCTTAGGCATTCTTAAGCCCTAATTAAGACATAATAATGAGGATAAGACTTAGAAACACACTAAAAATAAAATGAAATAAGTTAAGTTCTATCCGAGTGTGTGTTTCAATAAGTGTATTTGTTATATGTTTGTGTAGGTCACACGCCGTGAGCAATTTGATCCATTGTTCTACTATCAAAACTATCTGTAAGTAATAACTCTGTAAAGTTATGTTTGACTGTAATTATTTTTTGATGATATGTAATGATCAGTTTTCTGAAACGTTATGTTTTGTATGAATGAATGATGATTCAATTCTTTAAGATGTATTTGTGGTATCCTTAGCAGAGGCCCTCACCCATGAGACATAATACTGTGGCTTATGGTCATGAGGCTCTCGCCCGAGGAAAATAAGGGAAATAATACCGTGGCATAGGCCCTCGTCCGGAGGAAACAATACCGTGGCCTACGTATGTGATTATATACCCAGTACTGGAGGTTCTATTATGGAGCTTGATATGCTTGACCAACATGATATATTAATGCTAATGGATGTACCACGCATGATTTGAATATGGTTATGACTATGTGTTCTGAATTGAAATATGAATTTGACATGGACATCATTCATTAAAATCTTTCTTTGTTATTATTCACTGGGCTTCCACTTACTCTATTATTTATGTATGTAGGTGACCAGGCGCGTGACCAGGCTCAGTGATGATTGCCTGGAGGTCTGTTTTGTAGGCCAACCTTTGTGCCTCCCGAGGAGGTTTCGGAAAGAGTTTAGTGGTCGAGTTTTGTGAACCAAGTTATAAGATTAAGACTTTTGTTGTTTTGTAAACAGTTCTTTTGTCATATTTTGTGTATAATGACAATGTAGAATGGATATGTATATGACATCCTATGTGGGTTTATGTATATCAGTTTTAATTTTTTTGTCTCATGTATGTTTGCACAGCTCTATGGATTATGTATGTTTTATATCTACTTCTGCAGCCCCTTATTACTGAGTTAATTTGTTCAAAAGCCTTGGGTAATTCCAGGATTACTGGCTAGTTACGATGCTAAACCTATAGGGGTGGGTTTGGGTCGTGACACCCTCCAATCTAAATTTAAATTTAAGGGAAGCCCGATCCTTCTTTAAAATTTCTTTAAATCTGCACTTACTGCTAGTTTGTATTAAATGAAAAACCGTGCTGGTTTACGACTTACATACTGGAATAATAAGAATTTGTTTGGGGTACACTAAAATAACATAGTTTTTCACATCATTTCTCTACTTTTTTACATATCTCTTGGTAAAATGTTAAAAAGTATACTTATTTAAATCATTCCAACCCTAAATAAGTAACAAGTTATTGAGCTAAGTTGAGCTGGAAGAGTCAGCAAGAGTTAGTTGTAGTTAGTCGAGATGAAAGAGTGAGTTAGTTAGTTAGGTAGTTAGTTTGTGAAGATGATAGAGTAAGTTAGTTAAGCAGTTAATCTGCTAAAGCATGAGTGGGAGTGAGTTAGTTACTATTGTGGAGATGACATGATAGAGTGGGTGAGTAAGTGAGTTAGTTAATCTTTTGAGTTGGAAGAGTCAGCAAGAGTTAGTTGTAGTTAGTGGAGATGATGGAGTGAGTTAGTTAGTTAATCTTCTTCATTTCTTTATTAAAGAATGAGTAGAGAATTGGGTGGCTTAGGTGAGTGGAGGAATCAATTGGCAATGAGTGGAATTTGTGCTGGCTCATTCGTTTCATCTTCTTCTTTCGTTCTTCGTTAAAGAATGAGTGGAGAATTAGGTGGCTTAGATTAACGATTGGAAGAACTAATTGGCAAATGAGTAGAGAGACCCTTGTATTTCTTACATTATATTAATTAAGTATGAGTGGAATGAGTGGACCTTGTATTTCTTACATTATATTAATTAAGCATGAGTGGAATGAGTGGAGACACTACAAGAAAAGTGGGCTTAAAAGATGAAATTTTTTGCGACGACACATTTGCCGTTGCAAAAAATGTGGCTTTTTGAGATGGCACAACTTGCCGTCGCGAAAAATAGAGTATTTGCGACGGCAGAAATTGTTGTCGCGAAAAAAGAAAAGTATTTGCAATGGCAGAAATTGCTGTCACAAAAAAAATGGAGTACTTTATGGCGGCGAGATTCTTGTCACAAAAAATAGAGAGTATTTATGACGGCAGAATATTGTCTTGTCAAAAAAATAGAGTTTTTATGACGGCACCGATTGCGATCATAAAAAAAAAGAAGAATAGTTTTTTGCGACTGTAATAGGTACCATTGCAAAAAAAAGTTTAAAAAAAAAATATTGTGGCTTTGAAACGACTTCATATATATATAGTCACAAAATGGTTTAAATAAATGCAACGGTATTTTTCTGTCACAAAAAAAAAAATTAAAAAAAATGACGTCGTCTTACTCTTTTGATATAATATTTCTCTTTTCACCAATTTTTTCATCTTCCTGTCTCTCTGTCTCTGTCTCTGTATCTCTTCTCTTTCTCTCTCTCACTCATCACTCTTCTCTGTCTATTTGTCTGTCTGTTTCTCTCTCTGTGTCTCTCGCCCATCTCTCTTCTCTCTATCTCTTTTATCTCTCTTCTCTTTCTGTCTCACTTATCTCTCTCGCTTTCTCGCTCATCTCTCTCTTTCTCTCGTTTATCTCTTTCGCTTTCTCTCTCTCTCTCTCTCTCTCTGTGTGTCTATCTCTTCCTCATCTTTTGTTTCTCTCTTTCTTTGTCTTTCTCTCTATCTCTCTCTCATTCATCATTTTTCTATCTCTCTTTCTCTCTCTGTCTACCTGTCTGTTTGTCTGTCTGTCTGTCTCTCTCCTCCACTGTGTTCGCCTTGCTCACTTCATCCCTTCCATCTTCTCTATTTACTGAGCTCCTTCTTGATTTATCGATCAACTACAAGAAAATGCACTTTTAGCGACCACTTTGTCTCTCCCTCGCTCATCACTCTGTCTTTGTCTCTCTATCTCTCTTTTTTATCTGTCTCTCACTCATCTTTTGCTCTCACCACCCATCTCCTTTGCCACCTTCACCACTACTACAAATGTCATTCCACTACCACCACTGCTACCACTATTTCCATTTCACCTCTACAACTACCATTATTACCACCATCGCCACCACTCCACTGCTACCACCACTACTACTACCATTACCTCTCATCTACCACCGCCGCTCTATCTCCTCTAACAAAATAAATAAATAAAACCACGTCATTCACACAGTCTCTCCTCTTCTTTTCTTCTTTTCTTCTTTCTTTTTCGTTTTCCCCCTGTTTCTATCCAAATCCCCCCATCCCCTCTTTTGTTTCTCACCATCTCAAATCCCCAATCCCTAATCCTTTCAACAAAAAAAATCCCCAATTTGAAAAATCTCCAAAATACTATACCATCTCTTTCTCTCTCTTTCTTTCTTTCTCTCTCTCTCTCTCACACATACACTCACACGTCTACAATGTGTGGCAAAGAAGGGAGAGAAAGGCAAGCGAAAACAACGACATTAGCGATGGCGTGATAGCGGTGGTCTTGGCGTCTCAGATACCTTTGCCGATACCTTTGTCGTTGGGTCGTTCGCCGTGGTCGAACTAAGATTTTATTTTGATTTGTGAATTTCCTTTGAAAAATTCAAAAATCAAAACAAAAATTAGGGTTTTGATTTGTGAATTTCCTTTGAAAAATTAGGATTTTGATTGAGGAACTCAAAAAATAAGATTTTGTTACCCTTAAACCAAGTTTGGAGATTCAAACTAGGGTTTTGATTTGGGGTTTTCTCATTCACTCACTATTGAATGAGTCTTCTTCTCTAAACTAACGCAAAATGGGTCTTCTTCTCTTCTTTTCGATCTGCCTAGGTCCCCTCTAAGTACGTCCCTCCGATTCAACCCGTCGGCCGTGGTGCTTACAGCATCGTTTGGTAACCCCCTCTTTCTCTCTCTCTTCTTCACTCTCTCTGTTCTCCTTTTGGAAACCCAGAGTTTGATAAATATATTTTTCTTCATTAAATAGAGCCTAGTGTTTAGTTGGTTGAATTGTCATAACCAATGGTTTTCATATTTTATTTTTTCAAACTCAGTTTTTTTCACTATCTTTATATTTTAACGGTTCTTATTCATATTGTGGGGACATATTTTTTTAGTACCAACATGTGGCCAAGGTGACGCCGAAGTGTCAGCCGAGGTACCACGGGTCCTGGTCATGACGCTGAGGTGATCTCGGCTAGTTCGAGGTTATCTCCGAAGATATTGGAATCTGGGATAAGCGGATAAGCGACAAGAGTTCTAGAATGAGATAAGACTTCAGTTTGGGTAAAGCTAGGACTCTGAGAGAGTTTATCCCAATCCTACTCGGAGTCCAAGATTAGTAGTAATCCTAAGTCCATGGAAGTTAGGCTTCTATTGGGATTAGGTAAGTGTTGGCTATAAAAGAGAGCACCATCATGGGTCTAAGGTACGCTTTTTATGCTCTGAATAGTGAGTTAAGCACTTTTGCTATCTTTGAGAAATAACTTACTTGATCATCGGAGTGCTCCCGGGTGGACGAACCACCGCCGGAATCTCATCTTTCTGTTACAGGTCATTCAGGCGCCATCTATTCTGCCAGTGCTCTCCAGTTGAATACTAGTTTGGCAGTGTGGTCAGAAATTTACTCACACAATTTGGCGCCGTATGTGGGAAAGAAAGGAGAATAAATGGCCAACGATGGACAGAAAGAGAAGGTTGGGGACGACACTCCTACTGGGAGTGGGAAACCTATTAACCTTGATGTTGAAGAAAACAATTGCAACAAAGAGACTCAAGATAAGAATCGCGGAGAAAAAGACGTCGGCCAGGAGGGCGATACGTCGAAGAAGTCCAACCGAAGCGAGTATTATAACGAGGATGACCTCTAGGTGTGGAAGGAAAGATGCTTGCGGAGGGACGACGAGATGAAAGGAATGGCAAACAAATTGGCGGACCTGTAAACGGTCGTCAACTTCATGATGCAGAACAATGTCATGCAGCCACCATTCCCGTTGCAAGATACGCCGATTCCAGTGGCCAAGAAAGATGCTCGACAAGATGGGCAGAAAACAATCCCTACAGTCCCCCAGCACACCAGGAACGAAAAACACTCTCACCGACCTTCAAGGGAGGTCGGGCGAGGAAAGTCAAGAAGGAAAGAATCTTGAAGGACACATCACACCAAGGAAGCAGACCCCAAAGAACATCGGCATGTTCAAGGGCAAGAGTTGTGCTTTGACGCAACTAATGGAGAAAGGTCGAAGAGGGCTCACAATGAAGCTGAGAGTAGTGCACCAAAAAGGCTGAAGTCAGGAGATAGCTGAGCTCCTGGTCGGACCAAGGAGGACCTAAGGGATTACCTACAGAGGAGACAACAAGATGCCGAGGTAACCTCTAAGGTCAAGCCGAGAACGCCATTCTCGGTGGAATTGGACAAATTCGAAGCCCCAAAGAGGTTTAGCATGCCGAGATTCCAGATCTACGACGGTAAGTCGGACTCCAACTTTCACGTCAGTTTGTACCTGAACTCGATGGTGTTATATACCGGGAACGAGCCGTTGCTTTGCAAGGTGTTCACCTCATCCTTTAGAGAAATTGGATTAGACTGGTTTCACAAATTGTCGAAAGGAACTGTGAAAACCTGGGAAGGCTTGGCCGAGATGTTTGTGGCCAGGTTCGTGACAAACAAACTACAGCCATTAAGGGTGGATGCCCTGATGGCTCTGAAAATTGGCGAAGACGAAAGCTTGAGGGCCTATGCCAAAAGGTACTATGGGGTATTCAACCGGATACCAGAATGCAACCAAGAGGTGACGGTCGTATCATTTAAGAACGACCTAAAAGATGATTGTTTGCTCCGAAAATCGTTGGTAAAAACACTGCCAAAAATTATGGAGGAATTAATGGCCAGAATAGAGAAATACGCCAGGGCCGAGGAGGATACGCCGGGGACAAAGGCGCTGAAACCAGAGAAGAAAAACAGCTCACCGAAGTGAGGCCGAGGTGATGGTGGCTACAACAAACCAGAAATTGGATTAAGGGCTGCTCAGGCAGTCACAACCGTATTCTGAATTCCGGTTTACAAAGTCTTAGAGAAAATCTGCAATCAGCCCTACTATAGAGCACCAGCAAGGGTACCAAGCCAGTTTATGGGAAGAAGCCTTGACAAGCACTGTGCTTACCATAATAAAGTTGGACATCTGACCCAGGGGTGCAGAGCCCTGAAGACACATCTGGAAGACCTGGTAAGACAAGGTTATTTAAGGGACATGGTAGATGAAGTCAGGACAAGGGAAGGGCATGCAAGACTACCCCAGGCACCAACAACACCACCCCTACCAGCATTACAACCACAGGCAGGCGGACCTCGAGTGATCAATGTGATCCACTCAAAGGTGAATGAGAATGAGATAAGGAAGGAAACCCAAAAGGTAAAACACCTGTAACATGTATATCAGGTCGGGAAAAAGAGACTTAAGGTAGGCGAGAGCCAAGGACTAGTGGTGTCCTTTACTGAGGAAGACCTAGAGATGGTGCAACATCCACACAACGATGCCTTGGTAATATCCCTCCAGATTGGAGAGTGCCAAGTGAAGCGCATCTTAGTTGACTAGGGCAGCTCTTGTAACATCATGTATGTCAGGTGTTACAAGGAGCTTGGCCTTCACCAAGATGACTTGGAACAGTCCAATGGCCCAATGGTTGGGTTCAATGGAACGCCGACATAGCCCCTGGGAGCAGTAAGCTTAGAGGTGCAGGCTGGCACCAAGAGGGTGAAGACAAAGTTCACCATAATTGACAACACCTCCCCTTACAATGCAATTCTGGGAAGACCATGGCTGCATGCAATGATGTTTCCTCAACATTGCACTAGCTGCTGCGATTCCTAACAGAGCATGGGATAGAGGAGGTTAGAGGGGATCAAGTGCAGGCAAAGAATTGCTCCATGGCAGCAATGAAATCTACCTGCAACGTACGGGAAGCAAAACCAGCAGAGGTTGAGGATGAAGACATGGAAGTCCTGGAGGACGTCGGCAAAGAGCTAGCCGAGAAGAGTGACGAAGCCCTGAAGAAAGTCCTTGTTCAGCAAGGGGACGAAGAACGCTTCTTCCTTCTCGGCTCGGGCTTGGCTAAGGAAGAAGAAAAAGAACTAGAGGCATTCTTGAGAACAAACATTGAGGTGTTTGCCTAGACGCCTTACAAGATGCCTGGCATTGACCTCGAGGTCACTTGTCACAGACTGAATGTGGACAGGTCAGCCAAACCTGTAAACCAACGAGCCAGAAGGCCGACGTTGACGCACGTTAAGGCAGTAGAAGAAGAAGTGGATAGACTTCTGGAGGCTAGAGCCATTCGAGAGGTAAGTTACCCAACATGGCTATCAAATCTGGTTGTTGTGAAGAAAAAGAATGGGAAATGGAGGGTCTGTGTGGACTTCACTAGCCTGAACAAGGCTTGTCTCAAAGACAGCTTCCCATTACCCAAGATTGACCAACTAGTGGATGCCACTTCAGGGCATGGAAGGATGAGCTTCTTGGATGCTTACAGGGGTACCATCAGATAGCTATGTACCCGCCAGATAAGGAGAAGACTGCGCCTATCATCCTAAAAGGGCTGTATTGCTACAGAGTGATGCCTTTTGGGTTGAAAAATGCAGGAGCAACTTACTAGAGATTGGTAACCAAGATGTTCAGACATCTAATTAGCAGAACAGTGGAAGTTTATATTGATGACATGGTCGTGAAGACCAAGGAACCTGAAGGTCATCTGGCCGACCTAAAGGCAGTCTTTGACATCCTTAAAACATATCGGCTCTGACTCAATGCATCAAAGTGTGCATTTGGAGTTGGGTCTGGTAAGTTCTTAGGATATTTGGTAACCAAAAGGGGCATTGAGGCAAGCCCAGATCAGATCAAGGCTATCTTAGAACTGAAGAGCCTAACATCGACAAAACAAGTGCAGATGTTGACTGGAAGGACTGCAACCCTGAACAGATTCATAAGCAGAAGTTCTGATAAATGTAAGCCTTTTTTCAGCTTAGTAAAGAAAGCCACAGACTTCTTATGGACCGATGAATGCGAAGCCGCCTTGACCGACCTAAAGAAGTATTTGACCACAGCTCCAGTTCTCTTAAATCCAATACCTGGAGAGGAGCTGTTCTTATACTTGGCAGTTTCAGAATATGCAGTAAGTGCAGTGGTAATCCGAGAAGAAAAGGGAGAACAAAGGACTGTTTACTATGTAAGTAAAACCCTTGCAGATACAGAGACCTGATATCTACCCTTAGAGAAGTTAACACTGGCTTTAGTAATGGCTTCCAAGAAACTGAATCATTACTTTCAAGCCCACAAAATTGTAGTGTTAACTGAACACCTCTTGAAGTCCCTGTTGCAACAAGGAGATCTGACAGGCAGAATAGCCAGATGGGCAGTGGCCTTGGGCTAATATGACTTGGAATTCAGACCCAGAACAGCAATCAAAGGCTAAGTTTTGGCCGACTTCGTGGCCGAGTTCACACCAGGTTCCATCACACATTGGGCTCCGTTGAGCCATGGTGTGCGATGTCCAGGTGAGTAAGAAAAAACCCAGTAGGGGACAACAGAGCAAAGGAACAAAGAGAAACTCAGGCCCTGCAGTATTTACATCGGCGACTCCTTCCGGTTGTTTGTGGATGGGAGTTCAAACCGACAAGGAGCAGGGGCAGGGATAGTACTAGTGTCGCCAGATGGGCAGATACTGGAACAATCCATTCGTTTGGGGTTTAAGGCCTCAAACAATAAAGCAGAGTATGAAGCGCTGATCGTAGGACTAAAGCTGGCAACAGCCATGGAAGCCGATGAGGTAATAGTCTTTTGTGACTCCCAGTTTATAGTCAATCAGGCAACTGGGGAATTTGTAACCCGAGATGAAAGGATGTCGACCTACGCAAAGGAAGTAGGAAGACTGGTAGCCTTATTTCAAAATTGCTGACTACAGTAGGTAAGCCGAGATGACAACAGCCATGCCAACGCTCTGGCTAACCTGGCTAGTGCAATGAAGCCTAGAGAGGCAAGAACAATAATGGTTGACTACTTGTCAAGTCCAAGCATAGAACCACTGAGCACAAAGCGTGAAGCAATGTGTGTGGAGATGAGACCAAGTTGGATGGATACAATAGTAGTATTCCTTAAAGAAGGAAAATTGCCAGACGACCGTAAAGAAGCGCACAAGATCAGACTGAAGTCGGCAAGATTCAGTTTGACAACAGAAGGCCATCTCTACAGAAGATCCTTTACTGGACCCCTTCTGAGGTGTGTGCATCCTGCACAGGTTGAAGACTTTTTGTACGAAATACATGAGGGAGTATGTGGAAGCCACGCTGGGGGCAGGTCACTTGCTCATAGGGCCATTACTCAGGGGTATTGGTGGCCCTACATGCAGAAAGATGCTGAAACTTATGTCAAGAAGTGTGAGAAGTGCCAAAGGTTTGCACCCTTGATACACCAACCAGCAGTAGACTTAAACCCAGTGTCCAGCCCTTGGCCATTTGCCCAATGGGGCATGGATCTTGTTGGAAAACTGCCCTAAGCAACTGGATAAAAGAAGTACCTGTTGGTAGCAACAGATTACTTCACCAAGTGGGTAGACGCTGTACCCTTTGCCAAGATTCGGGATGTTGATTTGAAGAACTTTATATGGAAAAACATCATCACCAGGTTTGGAATCTCAAGAGCAATAACAGCTGACAATGGCACACAGTTTGATAGTAAGCTAATCAAGAGCTTCTGTGCAAAGTTCAAAATCAGGAATTATTTTTCCATCCCAAGTTTTCCTCAAAGCAATGGACAAGCAGAGGCATCCAACAAAGTTATCTTGGATTAGATTAAGAAAAGGCTGCAGGCAGCAAAGGGAAAGTGGGTGGATGAATTGCCCAATGTTCTCTAGGCATACCGGACTACACCGAGAAGATCAACTGGGGAATCCCCATTTGCCATGGCTTATGGCACAGAAGAAGTCATCTCTCTAGAGGTCGGCATCCTAAGGATCAGAACCCAGGAAGTGGAGAATGGAACTAATGATGTATTTATAGCCCGAGATCTTGATTTGCTAGGAGAGAGAAGGGAGAAAGTAGCAATTCAGCTGGGGGCATACCAGCAGCAGCTTGCCAGGGCTTATAATAAGAAGGTGAACCCGCGAGAGTTCCAAGTTGGTGACCTCGTCCTGAGAAAGGTTGTCAGCAACAAAAAGGATCCCAGAGAGGGCAAGCTTGGCCCGAATTGAGAGGGACCCTATATAATCATCTCGGTCTTAGGCAATGGGGCATATCAGCTTGTGGACTGTGAAGGCAAAGAATTGCCAAGACCCTGGAATACTTGCAATCTAAAGTTTTTCTATCACTAGATTTTCTTGTTTTCTAAGTTTTCTTTTTGTCTTGTTATTAGCAGAAGTAATAAAGTTTTAGCTTGATCTTTAAACTTGTGTAATGTGATTGACCGGATACTTGACGATGTTTCTAAGTGAAACATGATGAATAACTTAGACTTATTATATGGCAGAGTAGAACTTTTACTTGTATATAATAGAGTTGAACTAAGTTGACGTTGTTTTCAAGCGAAACGTGATGAATGATTTAGACTTATTATATGGCAGAGTAGAACTTTTACTTGCATATAATAGAGTTGAACTAAGTTGGCGATGTTTCTAAACGAAACATGACAAATGATTTAGACTTATTATATGGCAGAGTAGAACTTTTACTTGCATATAATAGAGTTGAACTAAGTTGGCGATATTTCTAAGCGAAACATGACGAATAACTTAGACTTATTATATGGCAGAGTAGAACTTTTACTTGCATATAATAGAGTTGAACTAAGTTGGCGATATTTCTATGTGAAACATGATGAATAACTTAGACTTATTATATGGCAGAGTAGAACTTTTACTTGCATATAATAGAGTTGAACTAAGTTGGGATAACCTGGACTTGTCATATTGGCAGAATCAAACTTAGATTGGAACTAAGTACATATCAGTCAGATTAACAAAGAGGTCGAGGTTGGTTACCTCGGCCAATCTTTGTTTGAATCTGACCTTTGCAACAAGGTCAAAGCCATAGGCTTAAATGAGAACCCAAGTGGAACTTAGGTTCACATTAGGGGGCAGAGGGCTGGAATATGATGCTTGGAAGATTAGTTTAACACTTGTTGGAATTTTACGAAAAATTTACAAGTGAAAGTTAAACCGAGGTCATGTTTAACACTTGTTGAAATTTGAGAAAAATTTACAAGTTAAAGTTAAACCGATGTCATGATTAATACTTGTTGAAATTTGAGAAAAATTTACAAGTTGAAGTTAAATCGAGGTCATGTTTAATACTTGTTGAAATTTAAGAAAAATTTACAAGTTGAAGTTAAACTGAGGTCATGTTTAACACTTGTTGAAATTTGAGAAAAATTTATAAGTTGAAGTTAAACCGAGGTCATAATTAACACTTGTTGAAATTCGAGAAAAATTTATAAGTTGAAGTTAAACCGAGGTCATGTTTAACACTTGTTGAAATTTAAGAAAAATTTACAAGTTGAAGTTAAACTGAGGTCATGGTTAAACACTTGTTGAAATTTTTTAGAAAAATTTACAAGTTAAGCCAAGGTTATAACGAAAAAAGTAGTTGCGTACTTGCCGAGAGGAAAGTGTTGGTTTATTTAACCAAGGTGTTATACCCGGAGGAGATTGCACAGTTAAGGTGTATATTGATACTTGCATTCAGATAAGGGAGTTCAATTACAAAAAGGCACTTCGGCTTGACATTAAAAAGTAATTGTTCAGATTGCAAAGGTGGCATGTCGGCCAAATTAAAGCTTACACTGTTTTAAAAAGAAAGAAAAAAGTACAAGTACAAGGTACAGAACAAAAGGAGAAAAACATCAAACTAAGACTCTTCGGCGTCTCTGGCTGGTTGGGTCTGGAGTTCAAAAGATAGCTGAGAAGACATCTCGGCGACCCTCTCAGCTGAGAGCTCGACATCAATTTCTTGAAGAGTTTGGTCGAAGCTCTTGTCGGCAATAGGCATGTCCGATGTTGCCTTCTCAGGAGGAGCGTCTTTGGAGACCTCACCTTCCTCATCCTGAGTCAAGTCCAAGACTTGCTCATTCAGAGTAGGGGATTTGGCCCCAGCAGCTTCCGCCGTCTTCCTGACCAAAGCTTCCTCCTCAGACTCAGAATCGTCTTCGGATTGGCTTGGAGTAGGTTGGAGAGGCAATGGGAGTTCGCCGGCATTTTTGAGGGGGGAGTCATCGGGGCATTCTTGAGGGGGGAGTCCTCGGGGACATCTAGCTTTTTGAGGGCAGCCATCCAACCAAGGGTGAAACCCTTGTTGCATGCCTGCCTCACTTGCTTCTTATAGTCTTCCTTGACGTTAGCCGCCCTCTCGGCGTATGCCTTTTCATCAGCAGCCTTGATCTCGATCTCTTTGGTGGCCAAGGCATCTTGAAGCTCCTTTTGGGCCTCGACCATCTTTTCTTCGGTCTCTTTCTTTTCGGCCGTAAGGACCTTGGCAATGGCCTCGGCAGTATCAGCCTTTTCCTCGGCCTAATCCTTAGCCTTAATGGCTGCCGCGGCCTGGTCTGATAAAGTTTTCATCTTGGCCTCAGTCTTCTTGATGGTCTTTTGCAAACCAGAGACCTCCCTGATCTTGTCGGCCAACTCCTTCCTCATTTCAAAAGCTTGCATTGAGAAGGAGTGGGCGTGCTGGATCGCCTGAAAGAAAATGGACAAAATAAAAGTTAGTAGAAGTTCTAAAAGTATAGAAGAATAGAGAAAGAAAAATACCAAGTGTAAGGAACTTACTTGAACGGAATGCTGCAGTATCAAAGTGAAGTTTTCATACTCGCACATCTCGGTGTTACGATCGAGATCTTCAAGAAGGAGCGAGGCTGTTGTAAGGGCAACACCGACATTAATGTCGACAGTGCTGTCGCTTACTCTGACTGGCCTATTCTCCATTATGATTGGGGGAGCCCAGGGGGAGTCAAACTTCAAAGAGCCCGAAGCTGTCGCCGACTCTGACCTCGGCCTCTTAGACCGAGTTGATTGAGATGGTTCGGTCTCGGCGGGCCTCTTCTCGGGGACGGAGGTGGTCTTCCCGCTCTCGGCCAATTTTGAAATTAGCAAGGTGTCCTCAGTGTCAATCTGAGTCGTCGTTGCCTTAGGCTGGGCCTTCTTTAATCTTTTGGGTTTTGGCTTTAGTTAAGACTAGGATTGTGCTGGTTGAGCTGTGACAGTGTCAAGGATATCGACTAGGAGTTCGTCTGCAACTGCCTTCTTGCGACCCATCTCGGCAGGAATTGCAGCTCGGCGTCGGCGTTGGGATGGAGGGATCAGCTCTGGAGCCGAGGTAGATGGCTATTCTGCTGGATCTGAAGTTGACCCCTGATTTGGCTGAGATGATGCAGTTACTAGTGGAGTTGTGGTGGAAGGAGGAGACTTGCTTTTCTGCTTCCTTAGGACGTCGGGAAGTACTGACTTGTAGGTTGGAATGAAGTTGAGCAGTAAAGGAGCTCTCCGCTTGTGGACTAGTAGATCCAGCAACTTCTTAAGATCCTTGCTGGGAAAGAAGGACTTACAAAAGTCTTTTGGTGGTTGTGGAAGAGCTGCAAGAAAAATAGACGTTAGAACATATGGAAAGAACAAAGAATTAAAAGATTTGGAAAAAATACAACACTTGGCTCTTACCATTACCCTCTACAAATACTGTTCGGCTGAGAGGGTAGAGGTGAAGGTCGTCATCTGGAGCAAACTCCCAGTTGCCCGAGACAATGAAGTAATCATCCCCAGTTCCCTTGTTGGAGTCTGGGAGGTCGGCAACAAGTTTGTACTCAGTGGACCTCGGTTTGAGGTAGTAGATGTAGCATTTTTCTAACTTGAGGCCACACATGGTGTAGCAGCATTGAATGTCGGCCAAGGTTACCCTAGCTTTTTCTTGGCATGCTAAGGCAATTATACCATTGATAACTCGGTAAAAGTTAATGGCAAGCTGCATCGGGTTTAATTTGTAATAATGGAGGACTTCTTAGAAAAGGATGTCTAGTGGAAGCCGAAGTCCACACTCAATGAAGGCAACGACTGGGAAGGGCATGGAGTCAACTGTGGGCATAATGGAGTCGTCCTCCCCAGCCAACCTGAGATGGACGTCGGCTGGGATGGAAAATTCCTGCCTAAAGTATTCTAGCCTGGTTGGGGTGTCTACCTTATGCCTCCACATACCCATGATGTCGGCTTGAGGAAGGGTATAGGATTTCAGAAGGAAGGGTTTTTGTGAAGGTTTTGAAGGACCTCGGCTAAAACCTAAATAGGTGCTGGGGTAAGAATTTGTGGGGATCTAAGGGGAATTCGTTTCAGTTTTTCCTAACATTCGTGGGTTCTACGAACAAGTCCCAAACCTAGATCTATGGAAACAAAGGTTGAAGGCAGGAATCTGGAAAAGACACAGAAAACAGAAAACAAAGAACGTGTTTCAGAATCGAGAATGGTGATGAAACCATCAAGAAACACAAGGAAAAAGTTTGCACAGGTGTGTAAGGCCAAGAACAGTGGCAAAAATCAACAAGTGTGTGAGCAATGTGTATATATTTTAGAGCAGATTGAGCAAAACGGAACCATGGAACAAATATACTCAATACGTGGGTCGAATTTACAAAGACAAATGAAGATTCAAGAACATGAATACAATCACAGTGGCGATATACAAACGTAACGGTATAAAGTGAAATAATAAATTGAATCAAAGAAAGGAACAGTGACTCACCGAAGAAAAATGAAGCCGAAGTAAAGTTCGCCGGGATCAGACGGTGGCTGAAAGCAAGGAAGTGCAGCAGAAGCCTTGCTGAAGAGGAGAGTGAGACTGGTTGTAGAAAACACTTGACGGAAGCAACAATGAGGAAATTGAGAAGGTAAGAGAGAGAGAGTTTGAACAAAGACGATGACGTGAAGTGAAAAGACGAAGAGAGAGGGAACAAGTTTTGTCAAAAACGCGAAGAGGTGGCAAAATACAGTTGATGTGCCTAGAACGACATATTTGTCAGATGGCGTACGCAGGCGTGAGGCGACTTAATGGTGCGTATCAGACACGGTCTAATGGGGGACAGACGCGTGGTAGAAACGGTTGAAATGTTGTGCGTAACAGCTCATGCGCGTGATAAAACTCTTAGAGTTCTTGATCTAATGAAGCAATGACCTCGGCTGGGAGGAATATCTCGGCTAAATAACTTGAACAAACTAGGTTATTGGCTCTAAGGCCTTGATGAGATAGAATGCAGGTCCTGGTCGTGTGAAGCTGACGAATTATGACCTCGGTAATGAAGGACAGAGCCAGCTTAGTCGACGTGCTAGACGGTTTGCAGAGATAGGTTCCATCACCTCAGGATACCGAGGTAATAGAACCTAGGGAGCAGTTGTGGGGACATATTTTTTGAGTACCAAGACATGGCCAAGGTGACGCCGAAGTGTCAGCCGAGGTGCCACGTGTCCTGGTCATAACACCGAGGTGATCTCGGCTAGTCCAAGGTTATCTCCGAAGATATCGATATTTGGGATAAGCGGATAAGGGACAAGAGTCCTAGAATAAGAGAAGACTTCAGTTTGGGTAAAGATAGAACTCTTAGAGAGTTTATCCCAATCCTACTGGGAGTCCAAGATTAGTAGTAATCCTAAGTCCATTGAAGTTAGGCTTCTATTGGGATTAGGTAAGTGTTGGCTATAAAAGAGAGGCACCCTTATGGGTCTAAGGTACGCTTTTTATGCTCTGAATAGTGAATTAAGTACTTTTGCTATCTTTGAGAGATAACTGACTTGATTGTCGGAGTGCCTCCGGGTGGACAAACCACCGCCGGAATCTCATCTTTCTATTACAGGTCATTCAGGCGCCATCTATTCTGCCAGTGCTCTCCAGTTGAATACTAGTTTGGCAGTGTGGTCAGAAATTCACTCACACACAAATCTTTCAGGTTAAGGATAACATCTGCAAGTTTGCTAAGAAAGGCCTGACCCCTTCTCAAATTGGTGTCATTCTTCGTGATTCTCATGGGATTGCCCAGGTGAAGAGTGTCACTAGAAGCAAGATTTTGCATATTCTCAAGGCCCATGGTACATCTTCCTTTTATTATTCTATTGCTGCTTTAATTCTCTTTTATGAATTGAAGATAAAATTTTTCAAAAAAAATAAAAAAAAATAAGAAGAATTGAAGATAAATGATGAATTGATCTCATGGCTTCTTATAATTGAATAGATCTGGCTCCTGAAATACCCGAGGACCTATACCACCTCATTAAGAAAGCAGTCGCAATCCGAAAGCATCTAGAGAGGAACAAAAAGGATAAGGATTCCAAGTTTAGGTTGATCCTGGTTGAGAGCAGGATCCACAGACTTACTCGTTACTACAAGAAGACTAAAAAGCTTTCACCCGTTTGGAAATAGTAAGTTTTACACATTTGTTTCTATCTTTTCTTTTATGTTATATTGCGCAATGTTGTTGCTGAATTTGTGCACCTTATTAGGCCATCACATCTTACGTGATACATTCCAGAACACAACCATTAACCATTAGGCATCTATTGTGACATAAGACACTCAATGCATCCCTTTTGTTGAGATATGATACTATTATAGGAGTTCATATGTCATGACCCAAACCCGCTCCCGTGGGTTAAGGACATAACCGACCAGTAATCATGAGATTACCTACGGCCTCAAACCAAACCAAACGTATTTTAATAGAGTTAATGGGGATCAAACGGAAGCAAAATTTAAAACTTTGTCCATAGAACTGTGCTTACATGGCACATCAAATAACCAAACATATAAACATTAATAACTCACAACGGAAAACAGTACCATAAAGTTCTGTACAGACAGGATTATATAAGTCTGAGTTAACCCATCAAAACTATATACTATACACAAAGCCTTCGCCAACATGAAAAAATAAACAAGACAACAAAAGGGCGAAGACGGGTCTCATGTGTGAGACGTAAGGGCTGACTCTCCAAAACTTGGGTTGTTTCACACAGGCTTCACTGAGGCTGGGTCTGGACCTCTCTTGGCTCACCTACAAATACATGAATGAGCGTGAGCGATAGCCTAGTGAATAATATCAAATACAGAAGTTATACAAACGATATGTAGAACAACAAGCTTCAAACGGCCTTGGGCCCAATTCATATTTTTATTTAGCATATATACACAATTTAAGTCGTGTGACTATGATTCCTAACAAACTGGCCTTTGGCCCATTCAAACTTACATTTGTGTCAAAACGGCCTTTGGCTCATTCAGATGACTAACTGGCCTTTGGCCCATTCATTCGTTCATGTCGAAACGGCCTCTGGCCCATTCATTCATGTCAAAACGGCCTTCGGCCCATTCATTCATTCATGTCAAAACGGCCTTCGGCCCACTCATTCATGTCCAAACGACCTTCGGCCCATCCATTCATGTCAAAACGGCCTTCGGCCTACCCATTCATGTCAAAACGGCCTCTGGCCCAATCATTGCATGTCAAAACGGCCTTCAGCCCATCCATTCATGTCAAAACGGCCTCTGGCCCAATCATTTGGTATAGCAAACATTGTCCACCAATCGAATCAATGAACTTATAAAACTTACATAGAAGTAAGCAATTGGACAACAACATATTTCAGATATCTTTGTTAAGATATTACTCACAGTGATCGGTTGGTTGGTTTGCCCTGGAGCTCGACCCTACATATTCCATGCACACAAAAGGGTCACTAACAATTTAATCCGTTCTAAATTCACATTATCCTCTTTAGCCTTCATTCTTATCTCTTTAACTCAATTACAATGCTCAATGCATGCCTAAGAGTACTTAGAAGTGAAAGAGAACAGAAAACGGAACTTAGAATGCATTTTCAAAATTTCAGAAAACAGGGTCCCCGTTCGAGCGGACCCTTGAGGCCTGCAAAAGTACTGGTTAGGTCGAATTTACGCTCGATCGTGCACCCTGGCGCTTGAGCGAAAGGCCTCTCTACATGGCTCCCCACTCGAGCGTCAAATTACCAGCTCGAGCGGACACCATGTCTGCAGAAAATGCTGGAAGCCCATTTTTCACGCTCGAGCGGCGGTTTCCCCGCTCGAGCGGGCACCAAATTTTCTGGGTTTTCTAGAATGTGTTCTTGAGCTTCAATCCGATGTTCAAAGGTTCCAAAAGCATGATTTTGGTTTGAACTTCACATATACATACTCTAACATGGCATAAACACCAAATCACAACACAATGAAGCTCAATTTTACGAATCAAACACATGCATGACCCATTTTACACCCAATTCATCACCAACATAACAATTTCATGCATTCAACACTTACACCTTTATGATTTGTACATGCATGTGGCATATTATTCTCATTCCCAACTTATATGATGAAGAGATGGCCAAAATAAGGGCTTTAATTAAAATCTCCCACGGATTATACATTTGTGCTCAAACATGCAATTTCCAAACAATTTCTTGCATGCATGCATCAATTGACCCCAAATTCAACAAGACCAACCCATTTCATCAAGATCAATTCATTTCATGTTCATTAACATCATACAACTTTGAATTCACAAAGTTACAACTAATATTCACAAATTCACTCACCTAGGAGCTTCAAACACCCAAGTTCTAGTCAATTCTTGAGTTCAATCTTCAAATTCCCAAGCTTGAGCCAAAAAATTGCACAAGTCTCTCCCTTTCTCTCTCTATAGCCGGCTCTTTCTCTTTCTCCAGGCACCAAAATCAGATTTTGAGCTCAAGTGTAGGAATAAGTGTATAGTGCCTTTCTACATAAGTTCCCACTAGTCACAATTTAATAATAATAAATAATTGGGCACTAATTTACCAATTTAATCAACTTAATCTGGTCTGAATCAAGTTTTCAATTAAATTTCACCGTAGGCTCTAAAAATTATGTCAATCACAATGGCGCGACCAATTTCGGTTTCTGTGGCCGATAAGGCCTTCAATTAATTTCCAAAACAGATAATCAAATAGATATTCCTACGATGAACAGAGAGATATTCAAAACCACATATTTTCACATAATGGCACACAAAATCATATTAGACACATAATCATACTCATATTAAGGACCAATTAACATATTACGGAACAGGGTATCACATCATAGATGTGTGTTCTCAGTGCATTCGTCTTTTGCTTCTGCAACTTGTGAGCAGTGCATGATTGAAGATGTCTTTGGTCCTGGTAATGAGTTAGATAATCAAGTGACATATTGTAGTTAGGTGTATCATGGCCTTTGATAGCCTTCATGTTTTGTGTGCAAATATTGTCTTTGACACATGATAATTTTGATTAGTCACCATCTGAATTGAGCACAATAGAAATTGAATAAAGAAATGTATTGGCATTTTTGGATATGATTGTTTCTACGGCTGTTGGGTTGTCGGTCAATTTGTTTTGGTTTGGTTGCCTCCAAAATTCTAACTTGGTATATTAGAGGTGGATCTTGGGCTGCCTTGTGGCATAATGGAATGTATAGGTATTGCACTATTGGAAAGTCAAACTTGAGCTAAGGTGGCAGCATGTGAAAAAAAGGCACATGCCAGAAAGCATACCATCACCATCAGACAGCATGCCAATTCTTAGCATTTCATAGATTTTGACATACTATTGGAGTGTCCGCTGAATCTTGGCTGTGCCGAAAAATGTCATTTGTTTTGACACATCATTAGAGTTACTATGCAAAAATATACAATATTTCGGTACTGTAGCTTGGTAAAATTTGCACAAACCATTGCAGTTTAACAGAAAATGCCTTTTGTGTTCCGTGAACTCTTCTGAGTGCAAATGCCAATTCTTAACGTTGGCGTAGATTTTGACATACTATTGCAGTGCCTGCTGAATGTTGGTTGTGCCAAAAATTGTCATTTGTTTTGACACATCATTAGTATATCAAAATATAAGATTTTTTGGTACTGTAGCTTCGAAATAAATTAAATGCCAATGTAGTTCACAGTTGTATACATCGATATGTATTTGATACTTCCCATTAGATAGCTTAGCACAAATATCCATCAATTTAATTTTGTTATATAATTTTATTTAGCTATCATTATATGTATTTTTGTTGTATAATTTATTATATCCATCAATTTAAAATAATTGCCATTTTTTTGGACACTATAACATAAAACACCATTTTATTAACAACAGTAATGCTAGGTATCATGAAATTTTTTTCATAAAAATAATCATGAAAGGTTTGTGACCCTTAGATTACATTTAAAATAAAGCACCACACACTAATCAAAATAATTCAAGGATCATAAATTTTTCATGATCATTTTCATGAAAAATCTTACATGATCCATAACATTTCTCTATTAACAAATTTGATCCTTTTTTTTTTTTTTTTGGTGCCAATTATGCACATCCTTCTATTAGAGGTTTGATGGGTCCAACCCCTAGATATACCCAACACATACCTGAGTGCACATAACATGGGATGTCTTGATGTATTATCAATACAAATTGCTCATACTGCTGCATTTGAGAATGCAAAATGTATTTGTACCATGTTGGAAGAATGCTAGTGTTCCATTGAGCTAATTATTTTTGGCAATGTGATAGCATTTTCCCGGAGCAGAATATCATATCATATCATATTATATTAGTAGGTTCTGTATGTTTGTATTGGGGTCCCTAAGTATTTAACTACATTGTAGCTCCGAACCAGGAATAACGTTTGCACATTTTAATTTTAGATGATGCTATAATCGAGGTCTTTGCGATCTCTACTCTTCTCCTTTTGCCATTTGTTTCAGTGTATGTTGCATGCTCCTCTTTCATTGCAAATTTGCTATACTTACTAAATTATTCTTTGTTTGCAGCGAGTCTACCACACGAGGCCGTAAGCACCACGGTCCCCCTTGTGCATTAGTTTATTATTTTTCTTTTTAAGGTTTGCCATATGGAGAATATTCTTGTCAAGGTTACATGCGCATATACATATACATATATATATATAATATTAATATAGGATTTGGTTAAGAAATGTTATGGTGGTATGGAAAAAATTGTGTATTGAAATGTTTGTTAATTGACAAAAAATCATAAAAGTATGATTTAATTTCGTTTTTAAAAATATTTGTTAATTTAGGAAGTTATTGAATGTTCAAATGATGTAGTTAAAATGTGTGTTAAGTATGAAAATAAGATCCAATTATGTCTATCCCTTTCCTTCTCTCTCTTGTCAAGGGCTTCGCCGCAATTGCCTATTTAGGAGTGTTTCAAACTGCACAATTCCACCGTAACACCTAACACTAGTGCAATCTTAGCTTTTCTATTGAAGGTGCTCTTAAGATGTAAGAAGAAAGGAAAAAAAAAATTAGAAATGGATTTTGCTAGTAATAAGTGCTCTTAGTGAATAAGTAAAAGATAAAAAAAAATTAAAAATCACAACATTTTTATTAAATTCAATACTTTTATTAAAAATAATATTTTAAAATATTTTTAAGACATTTTTATATAATTTTTAACATTAAACAATATATAAGAATCACTTCTAGCATTTGCCATAAAGTTTTATTATTATGGTGTTGGGAAATGTGTACTAGTTCTTTGAAGTTAATCATGATGACCCATTGAGGTGCTTAAAGTATGCCATGATATCATTGTGATAATGTTAGAAACTTACATATTTAATTTATAAATTTATTTATAATAATGTGTTGAGTAAATTAAGTCTCCTTATAACAAATCAAAAGTTATGTTTAGATATTTGTTGATAACCAATTGGCAATTTAGAATTCAAGGTGTTGATGCCTCCAAATCACCAAACAGCGTCGGAGTAGCACGAAACTTGGCACATACGACTGTCTAGGCATGAGAGACTTGTGGAAGAAGACGAGACTCGAATCGGGTTCCAGGTTTGGGAGTTAGAGCCGGATTTCACTCTAGACAAACTAGTTTTTTGAGAAACTTAGAATTCAAGGTGTTAACGCCTCTAAAATCACCAAACAGCATCTGAGTAGTACGAAATTTGGCACACACGACTGCCTAGGCACGACTAACTTGTGGGAGAAGACGAGACTCGAATTGAATTCCCGGTTTGGGAGTTAGAGCCGGATTTCACTCTAGACAAACTAGTTTCTTAAGAAACTTAAAATTCGAGGTGTTGACACCCTAAAATCACCAAACGACGTCAGAGTAACACGAAACTTGGCACACATAACCGCCTAGGCACGAGAGAGTTGTGGGAGAAGACAGGACTCGAATCGGGTTCCCAGTTTGGGAGTTAGAGCCCGATTTCACTCTAGACAAACTAGTTTCTTAAGAAACTTAGAATTTGAGGTATTAACGCCCCAAAATCACCAAACGGCATCGGAGTAGCACCGAACTTGGCACACACGACCGCCTAGGCACAAGAGACTTGTGAGAGAAGATGAGACTCGAATCGGATTCCCGGTTTGGGAGTTAGATCCGGATTTCACTATAGGCAAACTAGTTCTGTAAAAAACTTAGAATTAGAGGTGTTAATGCCCAAAATCACCAAATGGCGTCGGATTAGCACGAAACTTGGCACACACGACCGCCTTGGCACGAGAGAGTTGTGGGAGAAGATGGGACTCGAATTGAGTTCCCGGTTTGGGAGTCAGAGCCGGATTTCACTATAGGCAAACTAGTTTTGTAAAAAACTTAGAATTCGAGGTGTTAACACCCCAAAATCACCAAACGGCATCGGATTAGCACGAAACTTGGCACACACGACCACCTTGGCACGGGAGAGTTGTGGGAGAAGACGGGACTCGCATCAGGTTTCCGGTTTGGGAGTTAGAGTCGGATTTCACTCTTAAGAAACAAACTAGTTTCTTAAGAAACTTAGAATTTGAGGTGTTAATGCCCCAAAATCACCAAACGGCATCAGGAGTAGCACGAAACTTGGCACACATGACCATCTTGGCAAGAGAGATTTGTGGGAGAAAACGGGACTCGAATCGGGTTCCCGGTTTGGGAGTTAGAGCCGGATTTTACTCTAGGCAAATTAGTTCTTTAAAAAATTTAGAATTTGAGGTGTTGACACCCCAAAATCACCAAACGGCGTCAGATTAGCACGAAATTTGGCACATACGACCGCTTTGGCACGTGAGACTTGTGGGAGAAGACGAGACTCAAATCGGGTTCCCGGTTTGGGAGTTAGAGCCGGATTTCACTTTAGGTAAACTAGTTTTTTAAAAAATTTAGAATTCAAGGTGTTAACGCCCCATAAATCACCAAACCGCATCGAATTAGCACAAAACTTGGCACACACAACCGCCTTGGCACGAGAGATTTGTGGGAGAAGACGAGACTCAAATCGGGTTCCCGGTTTGGGAGTTAGATTCGGATTTCAGTCTAGGCACAATTATTTACTTAATTATCTTTCTAATTGTATAGTAGTTAAATTTTTATTTTTTTTGTAATTAATATATTAATACATAATTATATTGTCATTAATTATTTTTATTTTTTTTCCAGATATTTTCAGAGTAGGAGTTTGCTTCTTGTGAATTTCATGCCCGTGAAGAATGCCACTAATTTTTTGTTTTTGTACCCCGGAGAATGCTGACGAAAACTTTTAATTTTGATTTATGTTATTTTGAATTATGAATAACATTATGTATTTAAACATTATATATGTATTATGGAACATTATGTACTGGGTTAATTTTGTTGATGTATAGTTATGAATACAAGAATATGTTTATTATGCAGAAATTATTATTTCTATACAAGAATTTTTATATTATTATGCAATAATTGATTTTTTTTTAAAAAAATTATTTTTCATTGAATACAGGTAATTTTAATATTTTTAATTAATTTACGGTAGGTGGTTTTTTTTTTTTTTTTTTTTTTTTTTGACGGCACCAAATTGTCACAAAAAACAAGTATTTTATAATTTTTAATAAATATTGAATTTTTTGTGACGGCACCACACCGTCACAAAAAGTCAAAAACCTTTTTTGTGACAAAATCAATGTCATTGCAAAAAGAAATATGCTGTCGAAAAAAAAAAACAATTTGCGACCGCAATTTCTACCGTCTCAAATAATACTTTTGGCGACGGTAAAACAATGCCGTCACAAAAAGGTCTCTATTTTTACACATTATTGGCAACAGTAAAATGCCGTCGCAAAAAAAAAGCCGACAGCGCTAAAAAGTTTTTGCAACGCCCTCTATTGTGACCCCCCGTTCGTTGTCGCTAAAAGTTTTTTGAGACGGCATAATGAGTATTTGCGACGGCATTTTGCCATTGCAAAAAGTCGAAATTTTTGTAGTGAGAGGCCCTTGCATTCCTTGTATTATATATTATTGGAAGGTCCGATTGGGAAATGGACCGTTTGTACCAAAAAATGCGATAGACCATCCAAGACCCAGCTTTGATATCATATTCAAATATCCAACTCAAAATCAATTGATGATCCTTACATTATAATCAAGTTTGGGTGGCTTACATTGACAATGTGAGTTTAACAAAATTGTGTTTTCAAGTTCTGTTTCTTGCTTTCATATTTATGTATGCATTTTTTTTTTTTTTATTTTGGAGCAAATTACACTGATAGTTTTTACGTTTTGTCCTGTGTTTCATCTTGGTCCATATGCTGAAGATAAGAGTTGGGGATGGGTGTAGGATACACTTCTGGTTTGATAAATGGCACATGAACACCCAACTGAAGGTTGAGTTCCCTAGACATTACAGCCTATCAGGGGATAAGGATGGCACACTGAAGGACTATGTTCAAAGAAGACAGAGCACATGGGAAGAGGAAGAAGTTGATAGGTTGCAAGGTTGGCTGGGTTGTGGCCCAAGAATCAGGCTGAATTGCCCTGATGCTCTACATTGGGATGCAAATCCATATGGCCAGTTCACTGTAGCATCAGTAAGACAGTGGTGTGATACTAATAATGGACCTAGATAGCAAGTGTCGAAGTTGTTGTGGAACAGTGTAGCACCACCTAAAGCCCAATTTTTTGGGCGGCTAGCTTGGAGAGGGAAGGCGAAAACAACAGATTTTCTACAAAGACTTGGAGTAATTAGAAGTAGTGAGGAGTTTACTTGTCCATTTTGCAAATCTGAACCAGAAACGGGGAATCATGTGTTGTTACTCTGTCCAGGTGTGTGGAGATTATGGTCTGAGCTATTGGATTGGTGGGGAATTTGCTGGGCAACACCAGCAAGTGTGGACGGGCTGCTTCAGTGGTGGATGGGAGTTAAACTCAAGAAAATGGAACATCTGATCTGGAAATCATTACTGATTGCACTACTACGGTTTGTTTGGAAAGCAAGAAATGATTGTGTTTTTAATGGAAGTCAACCAAATTATGCTGAGATAGGGGAATTGGTGAAGGTGAGGGTGGTTTTGTGGGCAAGGTCAAGTATAAAATGTTGGGTATACCTCCTTATTAGAGTGTGGGACCCAATTGGTTTTTGAAAAAGAGTTTTAATTTGGCTTGGTTTAGGTATAATATATTTTTATATATTATATTTGTGGAGGCCCAATTCAATTTGGATACAATTAGGGTTTTATTTAAAAAACCCTAGATTCAATATATTAGGTGTGTTGTTTTTCCCAAGTAAGAAGGGCGGCAGCAGCATACAACTTTAGTGAAATAGTGCCTTTGTTCTTATCTATCATAAAGTCAAATCGTGCTATGCTTGGTTCTGTTTTTGGTGGCTGCTACGCACCTTGGAGTATGCGTGTGAATTGATTTGGGTTCGTTATTTTGGGTCTTCTACAACTCTGATTCTGAAGATTTTGGTTCATCTATTTGGTGAGGTCTTCCCTCTTGTTTGTTTGTGATTATTTGGAACTCACCTAAGGGTGGTTTTGTGAGACCATTAGTGTCTCGTTTGTAATCGTTTCGAAACCTTTTGGTTGATAGTGGAATCGAATTTCGATCCCGTGGACGTACCTCACATTGAGGGAACCACATAAAAATTCTTGTGTTGCTTCTGATTTAATTTTTCCGCATTAGTTTTTATTCCCATTGATTGATTTACTTGTGGGAATCATCGATTTTCCCTAACAACTGGTATCAGAGCCAGGTTTATTTGGGTTTAATTATTTGTGTAAATCAATGGAGGGGAATGTGGGTCACATGTCTAGCTTCAATGGAAGTAATTGGGTAACTTGGAAAACTAAAATGGAGGACCTATTATTTTGTAAAGACTTGTATGGACCCATTGAGGGTGATAGTGGCAAACCTGCTAATATGAAAGATGATGAGTGGAAGACGCTTAATCGAAAAGCCATTGGTGTTATCCGTCAATGGATTGATGACAGTGTGTTTCATCATGTTGCTACTGAAACTTCAGCACATGATTTATGGAAAAAATTAGAGTCTTTATGATAGAAAATTAGCCACAAATAAAGCCTTTCTGTTTCGTAAGTTGGTTAATTTAAAATATAAAGAGGGCAGCCCTATTCCGGAACATCTGAATGAAATAAAGAGTATTATTAACCAACTTGCTTCTATGAAAATTGTTTTTGATGATGAGTTGCAGGTTTTGATGCTACTTAGTTCTTTGCCCGAAAGTTGGGAGACTTTGGTTGTGACGGTTAGTAATTCGGCGCCCGATGGAGTTGTCACAATGGGCCAAGTCACTAGTAGCCTGTTGAATAAAGAAACCAGAAGAAAATTAGCGGGTTCCTCTCATTCAGAAGCATTTGTTGTGAGAGGCCGAAGCAAAACAAGGTGGAGGAGTAAGACTCCTCATGGTCGTGATCAAAGCCGTGACAAATCAAAAGATGGTTCTTTTTCAAAGAAAGACATTGAGTGCTATTATTGCCATGAGAAAGAGCACATGAAGCGAGAATGCCGAAAGCTCAAGAACAAGGAGAAAAGGCGTGACAAAAGTGTGGATAAGAAACAAGAAGACACAACGGCAGTTACTACCGATAATCTCATGGTCGTTTGTGAGGATGATTGTATCAATTTTGTGGGCCAAGAGAGCAATTGGGTGATTGATTCCGGTGCTTCTTTTCATGTGACTTCTCGAGTTGATTTCTTTACTACCTACACCGAAGGAGATTATGGTTATGTTCGAATGGGTAATGAAGGTTTGTCCAAGATTATTGGTATGGGTGATATTTGCTTAGAAACAAATTTGGGCTGCAGGTTGTTGCTTAAAAATGTGAGGCATGTTCCCGACATTCGCCTCAATTTGATCTCTACTGGGAAGCTAGATGATGAAGGCTTCAACAATAAATTTGCTGATGGAATATGGAAGCTCACAAAGGGTTCTTTGGTGGTGGTTAAGTGCAAGAAGACTCATACACTTTATTCGATGCAAGGAAAAATTTGTAAAGGTGTTGTCAATGCACTTGAAGATGATACTTCTACCGAATTGTGGCACAGGCGACTTGGGCACATGAGTGAAAAGGGGCTACAAGTTTTGTTCAAGAAAGAGCTTCTACTCGGTTTGAAAGGTACACATCTTAAAACTTGTGTTCATTGTTTGGCGGGTAAACAACATAGAGTTTTTTTTTATAAAAATGTTGCTTCTAGAAAAGAAAATGTTTTGGAGTTGATTCATTCGGATGTTTGTGGTCCTTTAAAAGTTAGAACACATGGTGGTGCACTTTATTTGTTACTTTCATTGATGATTATTCAAGGAAAGTTTGGGCTTTTCTACTAAAAACTAAAGTCCAAGTTCTAGAAGTATTTAAGCATTTTCAGGCCATGGTTAAAAGAGAAACAGGGCAGAAATTGAAGTGCATCCGAACAGACAATGGTGGTGAATACATTGGGCCATTTGATGAGTATTGTCGCAGCCAAGGTATTCGATACCAAAAGACAGTTAAGAAGACTCCTCAACAAAATGGCGTTGCCGAGAGGATGAATCGCACCATTGTGGAAAGAACAAGGTGTTTGCTTTCACAAGCTAAATTGCCAAGATCCTTTTGGGGTGAGGTAATGAGTACAGCGGTTGACGTGATTAATTTATCTCCTTGCTATCCTTTGAATGGTGATGTTCCTGAAAGAGTTTGGACTGACAAAGATGTGTCTTATGAGCACTAGAGAGTGTTTGGTTGCCGAACTTTTGTTCACATTCCAAAGGATGAGAGGTCCAAGCTTGATAGTAAGTCACGACAATGTATTTTTCTTGGCTATAGGCGTGATGAATTTGGGTATAGATTGTGGGATCCGGTCGACAAGAAAGTCATTCGAAGTCGTGATGTTGTGCTTCTTGAAGACCAAACAATTGAAGACTTTGGAAAAGGTGATCAACCGGAGCCAAAAACTAGTGATCTCATTGATATGGATCTATCTCCTTCATCTTCAGTTGATGATGAAAATGGGAGAGATGTGCAGCCACCTATTGAAGAAGTAGAGGATGATGCTAATCCTAATGAAGTTGAGCCAGAAATTGAGGAAGAGCATCCAACTCAAGAACCGCCACCACAACTTGAGTTGAGGAAATCTACAAGGGACCGACAACCTTCAAGAAAGTATCCTCCCAATGAATTTGTATTGATTTCTGATCAAGGGGAGCTAGAGAGCTACCAAGAAGCAATTGAGCATGCAAAGAAAGGTGATTGGAAAAAGGCCATGGAAGAGGAGATGAACTCCTTACTTGAAAATCACACCTATGACTTAGTGAAGTTGCCTAAGGGGAGGAAAATTCTGAAAAATAAGTGGGTTTTCAAATTGAAGAATGATAGGAAGAATCTGAGGTACAAAGCACATCTTGTTGTGAAAGGCTTTGGGCAAAAGAAAGGTATTGACTTTGATGAGATTTTCTCGCCGGTTGTGAAGATGTCTTCTATTCGGGTCATACTTGGCATGGCTGCAAGTATGAACCTTGAAGTTGAGCAACTTGATGTGAAGACCGCATTTCTTCATGGTGATCTTGAAGAAGAAATTTACATGGAGCAACCGGAAGGTTTTGTGAAAAAAGGGAAAGAGAAATTTGTTTGCAAATTGAAGAAAAGTTTGTATGGCCTCAAGCAAGCTCCACGGCAATGGTACAAAAAATTTGACTCTTTCATGATGAATAATGGTTTTTCTAAAACCACTTCGGACCATTGTGTGTTTGTGAAAAATTTTCCGGATGGTAAATTTATTATTCTTTTTCTTTATGTTGATGACATGTTAATTGTGGGTTAAGATTCTACCATGATTAACAGGTTGAAATTGGAGTTGAGTAAATCTTTTGCTATGAAAGACTTGGGATCGGCAAAGCAAATACTTGGTATGAAAATTGTTCGTGATCGCAAAGAGGGGCTGATTTGGTTATCTCAAGAAAGCTACATTGAGAAAGTTCTTGAGAGGTTCAACATGAATAAAGCAAAATCGGTTGGTTGTCCACTTGCGGGTCACTTCAAGCTTAGTTTGAATCAATGTCCTACAAGTGAGAAAGACAAGGAAGAGATGCTGAAAATTCCTTATGCTTTAGCAATTGGTTCTTTGATGTACGCCATGGTTTGTACAAGGCCGGATATTGCTCACGCCATTGGTGTGGTGAGTCGTTTTCTCTCTAATCCGGGTAAAGAACATTGGGCAGCAGTAAAATGGATTCTAAGATATGTTCGAGGGACTTCGAAGGTGTGTTTGTGTTTTGGGGATGGTAAGCCGATGCTTGATGGGTTCACAGATTCTGACATGGCTGGTGATGTTGATTCTAGGAAATCTACTTCGGGGTATTTGATAACTTTTGCAGGGGGAGCTGTGGCATGGCAATCTAAATTACAAAAATGTGTTACTCTCTCAACTACCGAAACTGAATTTACTGCCATTACAGAAGCTTGCAAAGAAGAGTTATGGTTGAATTTTTTTTTGCAAGAGTTGGGTTTGAAGCAAGAAAAGTATGTGCTTTATTGTGATAGTCAAAGTGCTATTCACTTGAGTAAAAATTCTACTTTTCATTCGAGATCGAAACACATTGATGTAAGATACCATTGGATTCGTGATGTGTTAGATTCGAAATTGTTGCAACTCGAAAAGGTTCACACGGATGATAATATTTCGGATATGTTGACTAAGACTTTGTCGAGAGATAAACATTTGAAGTGTCGAACTTTGGCGGGTATGGTTGATGTCTCCACCTAACTCGGTAGAGGGAGAATTGTTGGGTATACTTATTGGAGTGTGGGACCCAATTGGTTTTGGAAAAAGAGTTTTAATTTGACTTGGTTTAGGTATAATATATTTTTATATATTATATTTGTGGAGGCCTAATTCAATTTAGATACAATTAGGGTTTTATTAAAAAAACCCTAGATTCAATATATTAGGTGTGTTGTTTTTCCCAAGTAAGAAGGGCGGCAGCAGCATACAACTTTGGTGAAATAGTGCCTTTGTTCTTATCTATCATAAAGTCAAATCGTGCTATGCTTGGTTCTGTTTTTGGTGGCTGCTACGCACCTTGGAGTGTGCGTGTGAATTGATTTGGGTTCGTTATTTTGGGTCTTCTACAACTCTGATTCTGAAGATTTTGGTTCATCTATTTGGTGAGGTCTTTTCTCTTGTTTATTTGTGATTATTTGGAACTTACCTAAGGGTGGTTTTGTGAGACCATTAGTGTCTCGTTTGTAATCGTTTTGAAACCTTTTGGTTGATAGTGGAATCGAATTTCGATCCCGTGGACGTACCTCACATTGAGGGAACCACATAAAAATTCTTGTGTTGCTTCTGATTTAATTTTTCCGCATTAGTTTTTATTCTCATTGATTGATTTACTTGTGGGAATCATCGATTTTTCCTAACATAAAAGGGTTCCATTTTGCAGCTCAGGATTTTATTTCAAATTAGGGAGTGTAAGGCATTGCCTGAAATAGGTGTTCTACTGCTACCTGCTACCTATTTTGGCTCAAGTCTGCCCTGCTATTGTGGTATGGTGGTGATCTGGTGTGACTTTGGGGTTGCTAGAGCTGGGTGGTTGAGTTTTTATTGGTGCTTTGCAGTTGGTTGGTTTTTCACCAACTTGGTGTTGTGCTAGCAAATGATTGGGAGTACAAGTTGGTGCCAACATAGTTGGGATGATCTTACATTCTGTGATGCTCTTTGCACTCGCCTTCTTTTATTGATGTTGTATGTATATTTTGTACTATGCTTTTCATAATTAAGTTATTTTTTTGTTAATCAAAAAAAAAAAAGTGCAGATTTTATGTCAATTTGGTCCAATTGATAAAGTCGTTAGAATTTTTGAGAAAAAATAATTATTAAATTGATAATTCACTGAGTTGGACAAGGTTATAATTTGACTCTTAAAAATAATGCACACGCCTGCTTATTTGCATATTTTTTATAATAAAAATAATGCTAACTGTTTGAATTAAATTGAAATAAAATCATAAAATTTAGAGTCAAAATCAAACCAATTAAAATTACAAAAACTAAAATGACACAACAAAAAGTATAGAAACTACCAGTATATATGCTTTTGTTTTTTTAATTTAAAATGTCCTAGATCATCACTGGAAAAGAAAATTTTCCTATAAAGATGATATGTAGACAGCCAGAACCATTACCTTTTTAAAGTGCATGCAGCACACAAATGAATTTTTCGCAGATGATTGAGAAGTTGGTGTTTTCGCGCAATCCATCCATTGGTTTGTTACATCTGCAGCAGCAGAGTTTTTATTTATTAACATAGACAGAGATTGAAACAACATAAAATTAAATAAATAAATAACTGTATTTGAGCAGATTATTTTGATCCGAAAAAAAAAAACTAATCGTGCAGATCCAATTAAAATTCCGAACAAGTATCTAAAAGGTATCCAACCTTATTAATATTGTTACTGAACAAAATCAAAATAGAGCCATGATATTGTTGCATGTAACAAAGCAGTAACAGAAAGTTTGTGTTTAGATCATAAATTTGGGGATGTTTTCAGAAAAAAGGGAAGAAATTACTTAAATTCATGATCTAAACAAAACCCAAGGATTTCTGAAACACATACGTTCAAAGCAAATATAGATATTGAGGAATCAAACTCGTATGTCTGGCCTTGAATATCAATCTTACCAAGCAAAGCGAACTCTCATATGTGAGACACTGAAAAAACAAAAACAAAAAAATAAACTGGTATACTATGGATGACTTGCCTTGTATTTGAATATTACAAAGAAAAAGCTTCGCTACTACTAATTTTCTCTCAGGTCCAACCTACACCTACTGGTCAAACCTACCCCTCATCTTATGATTGACTTTCCATTTCAAAGAAAATAATAGTAGAATGTGTTTCACCTATATTTCATTTATTTATTTATTTATTTAATTATATATTTTAAAAGCATTATTATTTAGTGTATCAAAAAAATGATCGGTTGATAATTAAACATTCAATAATTATGAATCAATCATTTTTTTGACATATCACTTGATTTAAAAAATAAATCTAAAAAATAGATTTATATATTAAATTATTTATTTTAAAAATAAATTTTTACTTTCTATGGTGATCATCTTATATTATGAAAAAGCACGAAGCAAACAGTTGTGTCTAGGTCGTCTGCAGAGGCTGAGTATCAAGCTATGACATGTGAGCTTCTTTGCCTTCTGACAAAGTTGGGTTTTACTAAGACTACTCCTTCCTCTTTATTTTGTGATAACAAGTATGTCATTATGTTATTCTCTGATTCTGTGCTTCACGAGCTTACCAAGCACTATTGAGGTTGACATACATTTCAGTAGAGAAAAGATTCAAACAGGTATTGTGAGTCCATCCTTTGTCTCTTCTTCACAGCAGTTAGTAGACATGTTTACCAAGTCCGTGGGACCATGTTTGCTCCAGTCATCCATTGCCAAGCTGCGTTTATGAAATATCTTCACGCCAACTTGAAGGGGAGTGTTGAAATATAGTACACAGAATATTCTAGAATAGGACTCTTTTTTGTTATGGCCATTGTTACAGCCATTGTTTAGGCCTTGATTTTATTTCCTTTTCTATGTTATTTCCTATCTTGTACAATGTTAGAATATTTTATTTTAGTGTGGTAGGTGAGTGTAGTGTGGTAGGTAAGTGTAGTGTGGTAGGTAAGTGTGTTAGTAGTGTGTTAGTATATTCTCTTCCTCTCCTATATATAGGAGAGTCATTGTAGTCATTTTATACAAAATCAATCAATCAATAATATCTATACATTAATTTCCTACATGGTATCAGAGCCAAGTTAAGCTCTTGGTGTTCTTCGCCTTCCGGCGGGCGGCAACCTTGCCTTGACCGCCCGCCGGACCTCAACCAATTGAAACCTTCATCAACTCCAGCAAGACCTCTCTGATGCATGACTGCGGTGAGCAGCCTTTGACCAGTCTCCAGTGACAAAGCGACCACAATGTCACCATCCACACCTCCACTTGATTTCTTATTGCCCTCTCCTTTTGGCTTAAAGAATTCTTCATCCTCACTGTTAGTTTGAGCATCATCAACAGTAGTAGCCATTGTTGCAGATTTCCCATATACAAGTTGCATCAGATTATCATTCTGTCTCAATATGGGATAGAGAGAAGTCCATACCCAGTGTGACCTAGATGAAGAGAGATGTTGATAGATTACTTCATCGGTGAGGTTGATGACTCCACTGTTCGAAAAAAGCGACAATATAAGCCTCCTCCAAAAACATCATCAAAGATGTGTGGCCCTCAACTTCTTTTCGATGGCTATTTATCGGCTCTTTTCGCCATTGCGGCTTGTGCATAGCAATAGCCGTCGCTTTATGCCGTCAAGTCTGGTGATGAGGAGGCTCATCAACTATCCTATTCACGAAGCACTGCCAACATCCTGTCTCTTTTAGCAGATCTTTGTGGAAAGCGAAGAATCTCTGGTTTTAGCAATGGAGAAGTTTGAGCACCTTGCATTTCTAATTTATTTTGGTGAAAAAGGATCATAAAGAATTCCCTTGAGTCAGACTGCTCCATTTTTTTGCTAATTCAGATCCTGACATGCCTGCTGCTCCTGTCTCTGCAATACGTTGTGTCCGTAGAGACCTGGGCTCGTATCCCAGCAGCCACACACACAAAGATCTGACTTGCCAAAGGTTAATGTGCTCAGATTTGACTCATCAGAGGTGAACAGACTCAGATCTGTACACAATGAGTCCAGATCTACACTCCTTGGTCCAGGGGCGATTGGTTGCGGTTCCAGGGCAACTGCCCCGGTTATCTCTCTTGTGCACTCATTGAGGTCGGAAAGAGTGGCGGAACCGGGAAGAAGAGGCTATGTTCGGTAGCGGAGCGGGAAGAAGAAGCCATTTTCGGGCGAAGTGTTCTGAGTATCTCTCTCGGCAAAATGAAGAGGTTTTGAGGTTTTTTCGAGATGTTTTGTTCTGCATAAGCGGCAGCCTCGCCTTGGTATAAATAGGCAAGGCAGACACGCGTATCACGCGCCTCTTAACGCCAGACGACAAATCGGCGCGCCTTTTGATGGCTCGACTTTTGATGGCTGTCAGGCACGTCTTTTGAGGGCACGCCTTTTGATGGCACGCCTTTTGATAAGATTGGGCACGCCTTTTAAGGGTCCGACAAGACTCGGTAAACTGTCCCGACTTTGATTCCGGTTAGCTTCTATATGGGTCCGACAAGACTCGATAAACTGTCCCGACTTTGATTCCGGTTAGCTTCTATATGGGTCCGACAAGACTCGGTAAACTGTCCCGACTTTGATTCCGGTTAGCTCCTATATGGGTCCGACAAGACTCTGTAAAAACTGTCGACTTTGATTAGGTTAGCTTCTATATGGGTCCGACAAGACTCGATAAAGCTGTTCGACATTGATTTGGTTCTCGGCTTCTAACGGTTCGACATGACCATATAGTGTCTTTTTCTACAACGGTCCGACATGACCCCATAAACTGTCTTCTACCTTAGTCTGCCATAACCATACGGTCTTCTACAACGGTCTGACACGACCATGCAGTGTCTCCTATCCACTTTTATTTTATTTGTCATTTTATTTTCCTGTTTTGTTACTCTCTTCAAACTCAAGTTGGTTGGTTCTTATCCCCCTTGAGTTTGAGGGGGGCTGTTAGAATATTTTATGTTAGTGTGGTAGGTGAGTGTAGTGTGGTAGGTAAGTGTAGTGTGGTAGGTGAGTGTAGTGTGGTAGGTAAGTGTAGTGTGGTAGGTAAGTGTGTTAGTAGTGTGTTAGTATATTCTCTTCCTCTCCTATATATAGGAGAGTCATTGTAGTCATTTTATACAAAATCAATCAATCAATAATATCTATACATTAATTTCCTACATACAATTTCCTAATATTGTACATATTGATCTGTATATTCATGGGCTAACCTCAATTGAGATGAAGCCAATTCATTCTTTTATTTTTTTGAAGAGAGTGAAGAATGTGGGAGATAGTTACAGACCCTTTGATGGTTACCAAGAGCACTAGGAGGCCTACAAATTGCAGAAGAAGTGAAGAGAGAACCTACCAAACAAATCAATAAAACCCAGTTATACTTTTCTTCAATTCTAGTCTCTTTCTCTTCCGGTAGGAGTAACCATAGCCATAGAATTTGCTTTCCTTGTAGTTTCAACACTTAATTTACTCGAACTTTCATTTTGAAGTAGGAGCAGCAAGGTAACGTAGTTCAACTTGTGATTATATTTTTCAATTAATCAATTGCAATCTCTCTTATCTTCATCTCTCTTTCTTAACCTCTTTCTCAATTAATTTTCCTTGCAAATTGGTTCTTAATTTGATACTCACTATGAAAATTCTCTTCATTGAGGAAAAAAGAATCTCTACATAATCATCTAATGAATGTTTGGCTTAATATTGATTATGTAAGGATTTTTTAACCCTTACGGACACGAGTTCAAAATTACTAACCTTTGAAAATCGAAAAAGCCAACAACTGTGTTCTTACACCCAAGGCTGATTGGGTAATTGGAGCTATTTGAGAACGAAATCAAGACGTGGCAGTTCGTGGTGTCTTAACAATTCGCTCATGGAGTTTATACAAGTCATCAGAGTTAGTTAAACCTAGGTGAACGATTGTAAACCCTCTCACTTGCGTCTTGTATAATTGTATTCTTAAATCTTATAGTGGATTTGATTTGGGTGCAAGGATTGTGTTATTGTCTAGATTGTTTTATGGTGTATTAATTCAAACAAAGGTTAAAAGTGGCTAATCAATCAGTTAAATCATAATGTATAAGAAATTGGCCTATTCACCACTCTCTAGGCACAATTGATTCAGACTCCAATACTTGAATTTTAATTCACATTACACTTATCATCCTTTTCATCAATAATTTGTTAGCCATATAAATAGGGAAATAATGTTGTTATCTCTTTTATGTTGGAATTCATTTTTTTATTTGTTTATCCTTATATTTGTTGTGGATTGGGAGCACACCAGGGAACACACACAAGCAATAACACAAGAGATTTAACGTGGTTCGGCAAGTCGCCTACGTCTACGGGCAGCGGATTCACTATATTGAGAAATGGATTACAAACTCTCTGTTTTTCTCTCTTCTTCACAAACTCACCACACACTCTCTCATCTCTCTGCTCTCTCTACCTCTATTTATACACATAAAGGGAGGGAGCTGGCTGGCCTTGCACATGGCCAGCTATTGTTCAACGATGGTGGATCAACAACTTCGGCGGCTTGTCGGTTAGCAACCGTAATGGAGGAATGTTGCAGCCGTCTTTCACACTGGAAGGAAATCACCCCTTTCACATGGGGTGATATCAACAAATCACCCCCTCAACCCATGTGAGGTGATGTATTGCACACACTGCTGCTAATCTTAGTCACGTCCAAAATTCAACATAGTTTGTATCTCCTAAAGCTAGAGATAATACACCAGAGATAAAAGAGGAGGAGGGAATCCTACATTTTCAGCTCAACTCACACCACTCTCTGATTTGGAGAGAGCCTCTGCTCCTATCTCCCACAGATCTCATCCACGCTTCCTGTCTCGGATGTCTTCATCTGCTATGCTTGAACTTGTGCGACCAAGATATCCGACACCCCTTGATTGGATGCCTTGCACCCCCTGTTGAGATGCCCTTGACTATCATGCCTTTGCCTTCTGTCCATAGTGATCGATCAACACTGCCTTGCACCCAAAGGTGCTTAGTTCCGAGAGATGTTGACCAAGTCCAAACAATGTTGGAACTTGATCCCAGAAACCACTTTTGTGAGCATATCGGCCGTATTATCTGCAGTACCAATCTTTTGAAGCAAAATATCCCCTTCATTCACAATTTCTCGAATGAAATGGAAACGAACATCAATGTGCTTGGTGCGGGAATGATGAACCTGGTTCTTTGCCAAACAAATGGCACTCTGACTGTCACAGAACACCTCAACGTGCTTCTGAACAATACCCAAGTCCTCAATCAACCCGTGTAGCCAAATAGCTTCCTTAAAGGCTTCCGTCACTGCCATGTACTCTGCCTCTGTAGTAGACAAAGCCACCGTTGACTGAAGCGTTGACCTCCAACTCACCGACCCTTTTGCAAGCGTAAATACATATCCTGTTGTTGATCGGTGTTTGTCCAAGTCACCAGCATAATCTGAGTCCACATATCCAACCAGATTCTGTCCGAATCAGTTATCTCTCTCGAACTTCAATCCTAGATTGACCGTGCCATATATGTACCTTAGGATCCATTTCACTGCCTGCCAGTGATCTTTTCCTGGATCATGCATATACCTGCTTACCATACTCACAGCATGCGAGATGTTAGGCCTTGTACAAGCCATAGCATACATTAATGCACCAACTGCATTTGCATATAGAACCTGTGCCATACGCTTTCGTTCTTCTTCTGTGCGCGGAGACATCGAAGCACTGAGCTTAAAATGAGGGGCCAATAGTGTACTGACAGCTTTGGTTTTCCCAATTATGCCAAATCTGTCTAACACCTTTTTTAGATACTGGGTTTGTGTCAGACAAACTGTGCCCTTCTTCCTGTCTCCCTTGATCTCCATGCCAAGAATTTTCTTTGCTTCTCCCAAATCCTTCATTTCAAACTCTCTTGCCAACTGTGCCTTGAGTTTGTCAATCTCCACCTTGCTCTTAGATGCAATCAACATATCATCTACATATAAGAGCAAATAGATGAAGGAACCGTCGGGAAGCTTACGAAAATATACACAATGATCAAATTGACGTCTTGTGTATTTTTTCTCTATCATGAACTGATTAAATCACTTGTACCACTGTCTTGGGGATTGCTTCAACCCGTACAACGATTTAGTCAGCTTACAGGCCCAATTCTCTTTTCCAGCAACTTTGAAACCATCTGGCTAGGACATGTATATCTCCTCTTCAAGATCTCCATGTAAGAAAGCAGTTTTGACATCGAGTTGGGCGAGCTCGAGATCAAACTGTGCAACCAAAGCTAACAAGATACAAATAGACGTGTGCTTCATAACAGGTGAGAATACCCCATTGTAGTCTATTCCTTCCTTCTGAGCATAGCCTTTAGCTACCAATCTAGCTTTGAATCTGATGTTGTCTCTGCTTGGAATGCCTTCCTTCTTGGTGTAAACCCACTTACACCCAATTGCTTTCTTTCTCTTTGGAAGTTGCACCAACTCCCAAGTCTGGTTCTTGTGAAGTGACCCGATCTCTTCATCCATAGCCTCCTTCCATTTGACACTTTCTACATTCTGCACGGCTTCTTTCAAAGTGCAAGGAACATTGTCTTCAATGATTGGAAGTGCATAGGCTACCATATCGGTCATCCAACTGGGTTGCTTAGTAACCCTTTTTCCTTTCCGGATTGCAATGGGTTCTGATTGTTGTGGGGCTTCTGGATCTTCATTTTCATTTGAACTCTCTTCAGAGCTATCCTCTGAGACTTCTTCAGGATGGTTGATTGGCTGACTAGTCTTTGCTGGAGTCTCAAACTCCACCTGCACTGACTTCTTCAATGCTTCCTCATTCTGTTGAGGATTTAGCTGCGTTAGCATTGTAGACTCATCAAAGGTAACGTCTCTTCTAGTGAGAACTTTCTTTGATTCAGGGCACCAAAGTCTGTATCCCTTGACACCGTCACTGAAGCCCAAGAAGATGGCTTTCTTGGCTCTTGGATCCAACTTAGATTCTGTAACATGAAAATAAGCTGGACATCCGAAGATACGTAACTGATCATAATCAGTAGTTGGCACTCCTGACCATACCTCCATGGGAGTCTTGCCATCTAGTGCTGCAGTAGGTAGTTTGTTGACAAGATGACGAGCATAGTTCAATGCCTCGCCCCAAAATGCCTTGCTCAATCCAGAATGTGACAGCATACACCGGACTTTTTCCACCAAAGTGTGGTTCATGCGTTCTGCAACTCCATTTTGCTACGGTATTCCAGGAACTGTGAAATGTCTCACTATCCCTGCATTTTGGCAAACCTCAAAGAAGGGATCTGATGTGTATTCCCCACCATTGTCAGATCTGAGCTTCTTGATCTTTCTGCCTGTTTGGGTCTCAATCATCTTCTTCCACATAAGAAAAATGTCTAAGACTTCATCTTTGTGCTTCATTGTGTAAATCCAAACTCTTCTTGAGAAATCATCAATGAACGACACAAAGTAGTGTTTACCTCCCAACGAAGCATTCTTGGAAGGACCCCATACGTCGGTGTGAACGTAGTCTAGAATCCCTTTGGTACGATGAATAGCAGTACCAAACTTGATTCTTGTTTTCTTGCCCAGTACACAATGCTCGCAGAACTCAAGCTTCCCTGTTTTGGCGCCTTTTAACAGGCCTTGCTTTACCAACCCTTGTAAAACCTTCTCACCGACATGCCCTAGGTGCATGTGCCAAAGTCTGGAAGTGTCTGATGCATCATCTTTTGAGCTAGTGGAGACAGCCACTCTCCCTGTGACTGTAGAGCCGTCTAGGAAATGTGAATTTCCCTGTCGAGTACCCTTCATTGCAACAAATGCTCCTCGAAGAACTTTGAGGACTCCACCTTCCATGGTTACTCTGTAACCTTTGGAGTCTAAAACTCCCACCGAGATAAGATTCTTTGTCAGATCCGGTACATACCGAACATCTTCAAGAATTCTGATTGTTTCATCATGTATCTTCAGTTGAATTGTTCCAATCCTCTTTGTCTGGCAAGCTTGGTCGTTG
Source organism: Camellia lanceoleosa (assembly GCA_025200525.1). Taxonomy (NCBI): domain Eukaryota; kingdom Viridiplantae; phylum Streptophyta; class Magnoliopsida; order Ericales; family Theaceae; genus Camellia; species Camellia lanceoleosa. The sequence goes on along the minus strand of CM045760.1, from coordinate 162,442,030 downwards.
CCCATCAGCACAACTCCTCCTTCGAACTCTCGTAAGCTCGAGAACCACTGCTTGTTCGGACACATGTGGTAGGAACATCCGGAATCTATAATCCATTCATCAGACTGGCCATATGATGAAACTGTGAAGGCTGCTCCTTCACCATTATCTCCATCTCGTGCAACGTTCACCTTTTCTTCTTTCTTGTCTTTATTGGGACAATCTTTTGCCCAATGCCCCTTCTGGCGACAAGCAGCACACTCGTCTTTTGCAAGACGTCTTCTATCTGATGATTTCCCTCTGGATTTTGAGCGAGACTTTCCTCGCCCTGCATATCTTCTGTTATTTGTTCTGCCTCTGACTGTCAATGCCTCGGATGCTGAGTCCCTGTTTGCAGACTTATCTTTCCTTCTGAACTCATTGTTTACCAAGGCATTTGCAACATCAACATACTTGATCTTTTCTTTACCGTACAGTAAAGTGGTAGTGAGATGATCATATGAGTCAGGCAAGGAATTCAACAATAACAGTGCTTTGTCTTCATCACCAATGTGATCATCCAAAATTTTCAAATTTGTAAGAATTTTGTTGAAGTTGTTTAGGTGTTCGTTCATCGAAATACCTTTCTTGTAGTCAAAGCGAAACAACCTCTTCTTCAAGTAGAGCCGATTCTCAATGCTCTTTGTTATGAACTTATCTTCCAGCGCCTTCCAAAGGTCCTTCGCAATATCATATTCTGTGAAGGCGTACTTCTCCTCCTTTGCAAGGCAAAGTCGGATGGAACTGCAGGCCAGGAGATACACCTTCTCCCATTCTATCCCGTCTTGGTCATCTGGTTTGTCTCCCAGAGTGAAGTGCAGGTTCATCTGGACAAGCATATCTTTAACTTCGCATCTCCACATGCCGAAGTTGCTGCTTCCATCAAACTTCTCTACCTCGAACTTAGCATGGGACACCGGGGTCCAATGCCTAGAATTGCTTGTATTCGCTGGATTACTCACGGACTCAGTTGATCTGGTCTCTGTAGATTCTGCCATTAAACTGTTTTTTTTTTAGAAACTCCAACTCAAAAATCTGACCGTACAGATATGTCCGGAATACTCCAAATAGTTGGAAAACACTATTGGATCGTCAAAAACGGACTTTGACTTTTTAGAAACTTTAATTCAAAAATCTGACTGCACGGATGTGTCCGGAATACTCCAAATAGTTGGAAAACACTATTGGATCGTCAAAAACGGACTCTGAATGACTTAGAATTGGTCAAAACAGTTTCAACAGTTCAGATTTGCCGAATCTGGTGCGTTTGAGATGCACCGGATAATTACTCCGGAACGGCGTGGTCAACGGCTCGGTCAACGCGGCTCAACAGCTCGGTCAACGCGGCTCAGCAACTCGGTCAATGCAGCTCAGCAGCTCGGTCAACGCGGCTTAGTAGCGCAGTCAACGGCTCTGCGATGACGTGGGCTGACACGTGGCCTGGCGCGTGGAGTACACGCGCTTCACCTCAGTCGTCTTCTTCCGTCTGCGGTGCGTGAGGCACGTGGTCGCGAATGCGCTGACGCGCCGTCTCCGTCAACGGTGCGTGGGGGCGCGTGTGGAGAGTGTCCTTCACTCTCCTTCTTCAGAGGGCGCGTGAGAGTGCGTGGGATGGCTTCTGGGGCTGGTTTTTGCTTGGTTGGACTCCTCTCGTTGAGATCTTGCTCCTGGTATGCTCAAAAGTTGATTTCGAGCACTTCGAAATCTGGACACTTTCGAAAAAAATTCGATTTTTCACAACTCGAGCTCTGATACCAGTTGTTGTGGATCGGGGGCACACCAGGGAACGCACACAAGCAATAACACAAGAGATTTAACGTGGTTCAGCAAGTCGCCTACGTCCACGGGCAACGGATTCACTATATTGAGAAATGGATTACAAACTCTCTGTTTTTCTCTCTTCTTCACAAACTCACCACACACTCTCTCATCTCTCTGCTCTTTCTACCTCTATTTATTCACATAAAGGGAGGGAGCTGGCTGGCCTTGCACATGGCCAGCTGTTGTTCAACGATGGTGGATCAACAACTTCGGCGGCTTGTCGGTTGGCAGCCGCAATGGAGGAATGTTGCAGCCGTCTTTTATACTGGAAGGAAATCACCCCTTTCACATGGGGTGATATCAACAATATCTTTACACAATATGTATAAATTCTTGTTACTTTAGCATAAATAAAACGGAGATCAGTGTAATTATGTCAAATTATTGTATTTACTGTATTTTCTCTCAACATTAGGAGAAGTCAGTGTAACTGTAATTTATAGCCTTTTTTTTTTTTTTTTTTTTGATATAGATAAATGTATTTAATGTCAAAATGTGCCAAACTTATTCTTTAAAATTTCGTTAAATTTCCACAGATAGCATAGGCTCATGGCTAGTTTGTATAACCGTGCTGGTTTACAACTTACATATTGGAATAATAAAGAAGTAACAAGTTATTAAGCTAAACTGAGCTGGAAGAATCAGCAAGAGTTAGTTGTTGTTAGAGGAGCTGATAGAGTGAGTGAGTTAGTGAAGTTGTTAATCTTCTAGAGAATGAGTGATAGGGAGTTAGTTGCAGTAGTGAGATGTGAGAATAGCATAAAAAAGGGTACACAATGTTTCAAAAAGAATTTGTCGGATTTATCGAATTGCATTGAATTTGTCTTGATGAATTGAATTATCCTTTCAATTCTCCATCTCTCCTCTCTCTTTCTGTTCATCTTCTTCCTTCATACTCTGTTTCTCTCTTTGTTGGCATCATATTTAAACTCTCCAATAACAGAACAACACGTGTCAGCACAGGGCAATTCAATAGGAAGGACAGGTAGCAAAAAAATAGAGAAGTGAGTCATCCTTCAAAGATTGGTAAAGGCGGCTGATGAAATTGACAGTTACCTCCAGAGTTTAAAATCAAATTAAGGAAGGAAGTAAAGCCATGAATATAGCTAACATGGTGGAGATGGTGGGAAGCACTTCAACAATTGTTAGGAGCACCAAGAAGCCTATAAATAGCAGAAGAATGGAAGAGAAGAACCCCGAACAAATCTACAACTTCTGCACTTTCTTATTTTTACTTTCTGTCTTGTTATTTACTTCAAACAGTTCTATCTTTCGAAGCAGTAGGAGCAACAAGGTAACAACTGTGTAATTGACTTATTCAATTACATTTACTTCCGTCTCTGTCTCTCACTCCCATTCTTTGCAAGTTCACTTCACTGTACTATATTAACCGTCTCCTTGTAACTAATTGGTTCTTACTTCAACACTGGCATTACAGTCTTGTTTATTGAGACAAAAATGACCTTTATACAGGTGCTTGGTAAGTACTTAGCTTATTCTAAATCTATAAAAATTATTCAATATTTACTAGCACGTTCAAATTTACACTTTTAACCTTTGAATTGCCAAAAAAGCCAACACTCTACTTTCTTATTGTGTTTTCAAGTCTTCTTTCTTGCTTTCATATTTCTGTGTGCATCAATTTTTTTAAATTTGTTTAATCAAAATCTTCTAGATCATCACTGTAAAAGAAAACTTTCCCATAAAGATGATAGCGTTAATTGCATTTTTGATCTTCAAAGTATGAACTTTGTGTTATTTTGATTCTTAATATTTAAACTGTGCCAATTTGATCACCAATTAGGAGATTAAATTGAAATAACTTTTATATATTAGGAACTAAATTGTCATAATTTAAACACCAAATTAAAACACTTCTATACATTAGGAACCAAATTTACACAATTTAAATATTAAATACCAAAATGACACATGAACTCATATTAAAGTGTAACTAATCCAAGATGACATATAGATAGCCAGAACCATTACCTTTTTAATGTGTTTGCAGCACACGAATGTATTTTAGTTGGTGTATGCGCCCTTAAGCTCCATTCGGTAGTCGAAAATACCACGCCTACAGCATAGTTTTTATTTATTAACATACACAACACACAGGCTGAAACAAGTCAAAATAAAATAATAAAAAGTTTTATTGTAAAAAAACAAACCTAATCATGCAGATCCAAAACTAAAATTCTGAACTACCCAAATGACGGATATCCAACTATATATGCACCTAGGAAAGAATATGAAAAATCTATACATATATATAATTTATTGAACAAAATCAAAATAGAAACATGATATTATTGCAAACAACAAAGTAGTAGTATTAAGGCTGTCTTTGGTTGGTGAATTTGACGAAGGAAATGAAAAGGGAAAGAGGAATAGAAGGAAAATGAGAGAATTTATAGAATTCAAATTTCAAGTTATGTGTGGTTGAGATGTAAAATAAATAAAGAAAAGAGACTAAAGTGATCCCAAAAGACAAATGATAAAATTGTATTTTTTTTTTCCCTTTTCATTTCCTTCATCAAATCCATCCCCCAAATACAGCTTGTTTGGTTCGTGAAATTAAATGGTGATTCAGAAAGGGAAAGGAAAAATTTTATATAAAATTAGGTAAACTATATGTATAATTTATTCATATTTTATTTCCATTTTTCCTACTCGTTTCCAAATTCCTTTTGAAATTCATCAACCAAACAGAGCTAAGAGATTCTGACACATAAGTTGAAAGCAAACATAGATATGAGGAATCAAACTGGTATATCTTGCCTTAAATGTCGATATTACCAAGCAAAACCAACTCAGATCAGAGGCTCTGAAGCAAAAATCAAACCGGTATGTCTTGTTTGCCTTGAATCTCAGTATTACCAAGCAAAACGAACTCAGATCTGAGGCTCTGAAGCAAAAATCAAACTGGTATGTCTTGTTTGCCTTGAATCTCAATATTACCAAGCAAAACGAACTAAGATCTGTGGCTTTGAAGCTCTGAATCTCAATATTGCCAAGCAAAATGCTTCATTATTGTTCTCTCAGTCAACTCCAAGTCAGTCAACTCCAAGTCAATCTCGACTAAAATTTAATTTGGTAAAATAAATTAAAAACAGTCAACTCCAAGTCAGTCAACTCCAAGTCAATCTTGACTAAAATTTAATTTGGTAAAATAAATTAAAAATAAAAAATTACCATTTTTATCTAGTTTTATTTTGTTTCATTTTTATCTAGTTTTATTTTGTTTTAGAGTAGAAATACATTTTAAAATTTAAAAAATATCTTTTAATATTTATTTTAATCAAACTAATTTTTATTTTTTCAACAAACAATTTTTGCAAAATTAAACTAAACTAGGCTTATGTTTGACTTTCCATTAGAACCCTCATCTTAAACTTTTTACATCTCAAATTATCATTCAAAAATTAATTTAATTTTTATTTTTTAATATCACTCCTGCAATTTCTAAAATTACACTGACTGTTCCTACTTTTTCTAGCACTATCCAAATTCTCCCTTCTGTCTTTCATTCTCTGAGGGTTTGATTTGGGATGTTCTAAAAAAGTATACTTTTTTACTTATTGGCTTATATAGATTGGGTTTGGGTTGGGTTTGATGTGATGTGTTAGAGAGGTGATGTGATTTAAATAAGATGATGTGACTTAAATAAGATAGTAACTTTTTGATTTTTTATATTATTTAGTGTACCCCAAACTAAGCCTTAAGTTAAAATGACAAAAATACATTTATCATATTTTTCATTGAACTATCCAATTCAATTTTTTTTATTACTAATTTTTTTTATCAAAATAAGCATATTGCGTAAAAAAAAAAAAAAAAAAAAATCAAAATAACTATATTCAAATACCTATGTATATCTAAATAATTTTTTTATTAACAAATAGTTGTTTTCAAATTTTTATAAAATCTCAAATTTCTCAAAATAGGTATTTGTCATAAAATACCTATATATATTTTTAATATTTTTAAAATTAAAATGGAATTTTTAAAATTTTTGTTCAAACTTCCCTTTAATATCTCAAAATAGATGTTATTTGACATAATTTTTTAATTACTAATTATTTATGCATAAAATATGAATTTTGGTCGTTTTTAGAATTTGACCTGTTTTATATATATATATATTTTTTTTCTAATTTCGAATAAATGGATTATTTAATTTAGCATAATGTTTGATGGCCATGTATACACTTTTAATGTGTGGTTATTCTATTAATAAAATATATATATATATAGAAAAAGAGAGAGAAAAATAGAAAATTAGCAATACATCCTCCATATAATTTAGGTAGTAGGAAAGGTCTAAAATAATTCATCTTCCTAGTTAAGATCCCTTAGGCTTCGTTTGGGAAGTGAGTTGATTTTTTGACTTTTTAATTTTTTTGGCTATTTTAGCCTGGGATTAAAAAGCCTGGCTTGAGAAGGGCTTTTGGTTTTTTTAATTTTTTTAACTTTTTTGTGAGAGAAATAATATAATGATTATGAGTTAGATATGATATTTTGCCTTATTGGGCTAAAAAACCTATTTTATCTTTTGTGGCTAAAATAGCCAAAAAAAGCCCCAAGTTTGGCTTCCCAAACGAAGCCTAGTGTTATTATTAGTAGCTAAGGCATTTATCTCACCTTTTACATTGTTTAAGTGATTTCAAAATTTTAAAATTTAATTAACTTTTCATTTATATATCTATTTTTGGTAAAATTTATATTTTTAGAATCTTATTAATAAGATCTATCAGTAATATGAAATTTGAAGAAAAAAAATTCATAAAATTTCATTGACTTACTGACTTGGTCATCGAAATTTCCTTTACCAACTGAAATTTCTATGAAATTTCACTGACTTAGACTGACTTAGTCATCGAAATTTCACTAATTAACCAAAATTTCACTGATCTATCTTAGGTCAGTGAAATTTCATCAATTTTTTTTTAATATAATTTTGCATTCATCATTAATCTTGTTTTATAATCTTGATGAAAAGATTCAAAAAAATCCAAATTTTATATTTTAAAAAAAAAACAGAGATATAGATAATTAAAAAAAAAAAAAAAAAAAAAAAAGAGTTATGCACCATGTGTTTTGAAGGACCTAAACTAAAATTGTATTGTCCTTTTCTTTCTAAAAACATATTATTAGGGATCTTAAACTAATCGTTTGGGATATGAGTTAGCTTTTTGACTATTTTTTTAATTTTAGTTTGGGGTTAAAAAGCCTCGTTTGGGATAGGTTTTTTTAGCTTTTTTGACTTTTATAAGAGAAAAAAATAAAATAATTATGAATTGAATTTGATATTTTATCTTATTAGGTTAAAAAAACTATTTTATTTTTTTGTGACTAAAATAGTTAAAAAACCAAAAAATCTGACATGCCAAACGAAGGCTAAAAACCCCTTAAAAATATGCATGATTATTCTAGTATATATATGTTAGTCATTATATGGGTTTTGGTTTCATGTAACAAAATGGGCAATAATTCCCTTTCCATAATAAATTGAATTTTTATAAGCTGTTTAAGAAAATTTGGAGCTAATTGTTTTAATTAAAAAAATTTATTCTTCTAAACTGTGGTTTAATAACATAGGTGAGACCCATTGCGTTGATCGGTAAAAGGTCATTTATTTATTTATTTATTTACATTTATTCTTCTAAACTATGGTTTAATAACATAGGGGAGACCCATTGCGTTGATCTCTAAAAGGTTATTTATTTATTTATTTACAGATTTATGATAAAACAAATAAGAGAGACTTGATATTCTGTTATTTATTTATTTATTTATTTACAGATTTATGATAAAACAAATAAGAGAGACTTGATATTCTCTCACACTATAAAGTAAAATATAGAGCACTAAAAATATGTTCAAATTATAGAGTAAAATATGACTCAATTATTGAAGCGTAAGGATTATTTCATGGATTTGAAGGAGTTCATTTTGTGCTTTTTTTTTTTTTTTTTTAAAAAAAAATTCATTTGTTGTAACATTTTTTTTATAAAAAAACTTAAATAATAAATTATGTAGTGTGAAATAAACTTTATGTGAAATTATTAGGATATTATCTATAATAATAACATTAATTTTAGAGATATTTTTTTCTTGATATTTTATCAATGATTTTTTTTTTTAAAAAAAATTGTTAAATATCTTAATAATATCTTACAATTTTATGGTTTTATATGAATTTTAAGAATTTTGTTCAACAGTATCTTTATTAATTTTTATACAAAAACTTAGGGGAACTAAATGAAATATACTATTTAAATAGATAGGTAACTAAGGAGCAATCTTGGCATTTTTGATTTTATAACTGAGAGGGAGGTTCACGACCTAATATTGGGCCAAACCAGTTTGGGCCGGAGTCAAGAGCCCTTGCTCGATCAGGCGTTGGGCGTACACTGGACCGAGGGTTTAGTTCGGTCGATTGAAACAACTTTGGATTGCCAGTCCGGAAGGGATACGCGCTCTGCAGGGTTGAAGGAGATTAGTCCTCAACACATCAGGATGAACCGAGAAAGAGCTCGATCGTGACTAAGAAGCTCGATCGAGCCACGGTGCGGAACCATCGATGAAACCGAACAAATAGCGCGGGTGAGAGGTAAAGGCTTGGCGCCACGCTAAGTGTAACTCGGTGGGGGGTATTACGCGGCGCCACGAGTCTGCACGGAGGAGATCCCACTCTCTGCACGGGCCAACCGTTTGACGATTTTGTTAGGTGGTGTTTAGCTGTATTAGTGTTGACATGTAGGGAAATGTGAGAGGAGAGTAGATCCACGCATCCCAAGAAGAATGGGCGCAAAAGCGTGTGCAAAAACCATATAAACGGTGTTGCGCCTCCATACTTAGGTCTAAAACATCTTCTGATCAGAGCTCACCTACCACTTTGTTCCCTCTCTCTCTCTCTCTCGCTTGCTGTGTGCTAACTTGATCGTCGGAGGGATTTTCCAGCAACCACTTGCTGGGTAGCTCACCGTTGTTGTGTTCTCAGGTCAATCGGAGGGAAGTAAAGCTTGGAAACGAGGAGTACAGACAGTGATGAATATTTTCTCCCTGTACAATTGGCACTGTCTGTGGGAAATCTCCGACAGACAAAAGCTTATCCTCCAAGCTCTTCTGATCATCTTTCATTGCGAACAATGACGAAGTCCCACTATCTGCCGTCAACGGTATCACTCCGGAGTCCATTCGGAGAAGAGATGATCCTTCCGCCATCCCTACCATGGCTGGCCTGAAGACCTTTCCTAGAGGGCTCCTTAGATATGCATAAAACAAGTGCGCAAGAAGCACTGACCACTCGCGAATTCCCGATGGGCACTGGCGGCAAAGAGAGTAGCACGCTCAGCATCTGGAGCATAGGCTAAGAGACCAAGATACCATCATTTAAAGGATGGCGATGGAGATAGAGGAGCTGAAGAGACAGGTCAAAAGGAAGGGTGTTATTGGAGTGGGTAACCACAGTGAGCGCACCCATTTCCGTCGCTCAGGTAGCCAGAACCAGCGGCGGACACTATCCCTCTCCATCACCAGAAGTTATGGAGTTGGTGACTGTGACCTGCCAGCAGAAAAGTCTTGCGTGCAAGACAGCAGTTATTGTCCCTCACGTCCGTCGACGACGTCGAGATATTCCTACTCCACCAGTTCGGAGGACCTTAGGGACATCTTAGAAGAGCAAGTGCGCCGGCAGGAGGCTCAAAAGGTGCCGGCGTTGCAGTGGTTATCCCGTGGAGATCGCACCAGTGAGGAAGTCATAATGCGCCCACCACATCCAGCTACACATGCCCCTTTGGACATAGACTTGGCGAGGCTGAGCGTCACCCCTTTCTCTGGAGATAGAGACTATGCCGCTCCCTGCGGGCTTCCATCAGCCCAAGTTTATGCTCTACGATGGAAAAATCGATCCATACATGCACGTGAGCCACTTCTGGCAGGTTATGGCTGGATACAGGTGTAACGACACTCTCATGTGCCATATTTTCCCATCCAGTTTGGGCGAGTTGGGCCTGAAGTGGTTCGAGAGGCTGCCGGAGGAAAGTATCGAAAGGTGGCAGCAGTTGGCGGAAACATTCGTGACCCAATTCAAAACCAACACCAAAACATCGAAGGAAGTCGACCACATTCTTGGCATTAAACTGGAACCGGTCGACTCCCTTAAAGCATACAATGCCAAGTATTGGGAAACCTTCAACAAAATCCTTGATTGTCTGATCAACCTGGCAATCACCCAATACAAGCGCGGTTTCCCAGTCAGACATAGACTGAGGGACTCGCTCACCATGAGCCAACCAGCGACCATGGAGCTACTAATGCAGCGTTAAAGAACACATTCGAGTAGAGAATGATGCTACCGCAGCCACCTCGAAGGCGAATCCAGTGGCAACGAATAAAAGAGTAGTTGAAAAGTTGCACGTAATCAGACAGGAGACGAACCATCCGAGTGACTGCGCAAGAGAGTCGAACCGCGGTACAGACCGAGTTGACTACCCCCGTGACGCCGTGACAAATATGACGAGAAATTTGAATGCCCAAACAGGCATCACCACGGTTTTTAAGATCCCGATCTACTGCATCCTTAACAAAATCTGTGACGAGATATACATCCAGTTTTCGGCCAAGTTGAGCGATGCACAAAGAGGCTTTAATCCATGGTATCGCTGCACCTTTCATAGCGAGCGAGGGCACCGTACTGAGGACTGTCTACCTCTGAAATAGCACTTGGAAGAGTTAATGGCCGCCAGTCACTTGGATCGTTACATTGACAGAGGCGTCAAGGCCGCGGACCACGCTCCGGCTGAACCAAATAGTTCTCCACAAGGTGTGATCAATGTGATCCACGATATCGTCAAGCTAGCGCGTGTATGCGAGCTCCGTGGGATGATTAAAAAAGCAGAGCATATGAGGGAAATCCTGTCATTCCAGCCCGCAGTCAAAAAGGGCAAAATCGAGGTGAAAAATGTGCTTAGCTTTTCAAGCCAAAATCTTGAACAAATTCAGACGCCGCACAATGACGCGCTGGTAGTCACCCTTCGCATTAAGGACTTTGACGTTCGCCGTATTTTGATCGACTAGGGAAACTTAGTCAAAATAATGTACTACGATGCCTTCAAGTAACTCAAACTCAGTGAAAAAAACTTGGCCCCAACAACCGAAGTGGCCCATGGGAAAGATCATCTTTCCAGTTAAAGCCGGATCCGTGGTCAAGCAGGTAGAGTTTTGGGTGTTGAAGGTGTCCTCCACATACAATCTGATCCTAGGTAGGGGATGGCTTCACACCATGCAAGCATTAGCGTCAACCTACCACCAAGTTATAAGGTTCCCCTCTTCTACGAGGGTGATTGAAGAGATTTAGGGTGATCAGGTCATGGCCAAGCAGTGTTTCATGGCAGTGAATGGGAGCCGAGTAGCTAAAGGCTTCGTGCAAATGATCGAAGGACCGGAAGATCAAAGTGTCCTGGATGATATGGGCACCAAGGCCAAAGAAAAGGCTGTTGAAGACTTGGTGGAGGTACAGATCAACGAAGATAATCTTGAAAAGTTCTTTCTACTAGGATCCAGCATGACCGCCCAAGAATGACTGGAGATGGTGGAGTTCTTAGTGGCGAATATCGAAGTGTTTGCATGGACACCTTACGACATATGCCTGGCATCAATCCAAGCTTTATTTGCCACCAACCCAACGTCTTTCCTGATGCTCGACTTGTCATTCAAAAAATGTAGAGATCCGAGTTTCATCACGCTGAGGTAGTGCAAAGGAGGTCAAAAACTTGCTGGAAGCAAAGGCAATCCAGGAAGTGCATTACCCTCGGTGGGTTTCCAACACAATCGTGGTATTGAAGAAGAGTAGGAAATGGCGAGTCTGCGTCGACTACAAGACGGTTAACCGAGCATGCCCCAAGGATAGTTTTTCCCTGCCCAGAATCGACCAACTGATGGACCTTACTGCCAGCCATGACCGCCTTAGTTTTTTAGACGCTTACCACGGTTACCATCAGATCGCCATGCATAAGCCTGACCGGGAGGTTACTTCTTTCACCACACCAATGGGGTTGTTTTGCTATCGAGTTATGCCCTTTGAGTTGAAGAATGCCGGGGCAACTTTTCAAAGGATGGTCACGAAGATGTTCGCTCCCTTACTCGGCCGAAAATGGAGGCATATATCGATGACATGGTCGTAAAGAGTAAATGTGAGGCTAACCATCTGTCTAACTTGGCAGAGATGTTTGTCATTCTTAAATAACACAAGTTACGTCTGAATGGGTCAAAGTGTGCCTTCGGCATGGGGTCGGGGAAATTCTTGGGCTTTCTAGTCACCAATTACGGCATCGAAGCGGACTCCTCCCAAATCAAGGCCATACAATAATTGAAGTAACCCAACTCGGCAAAGGATGTGCAACATCTTGCTGGGATGGCAACCGCGCTTAACCGATTTATAAGCCGGTCATCAGATCATTGTCGCCATTTTTTTCGAGCCTTGAAGTCCAAGTTTTCATGGGATGAAGAATGTGACAGAGCCTTACCCGAGCTGAAGACATACCTATCTTCCGCTCCACTCTTGGTCACACCGAAGCGCAATGAAGAACTCTATCTTTATCTGGTTGTTTCTCAACATGCTGTAAGCGCGGTGCTTGTTTGAGCAGAAGGCGTCCAGCATTTACCGATCTTTTACGTGAGCAAAACCTTGCTCCCGGCGGAGTCAAGATACTTGCCACTGGAGAAGATCGCATTGGCACTGATAATGGCCACCAGGAAATTGGCTCATTACTTCCATGCTCACACGATCATGGTGTTGACCGAATTACCTCTGAAAGCCTTGTTTGAGCAAGCAGATTTCTCCGATCAAAACTTGAAGTGGGCAGTCGAATTGGGACGATTCGACATTAAGTTTCAACCCCGGACTACCATCAAAGCCCAAGCATTGGCCGACTTCGTTGCTGAGTTCTTTCTCAGAATTCATCCAGTTTGCCCGGTGGATCTTACCGGTGCAATGGGGCTGTAGAGGACAGGCACGGCGGAAATTACACAACCTCCCATCAGACCAAATATTGAAGGCGATGCGAAAGTTGCGCGACCATCTACAGACCCATCATTTGGAAGCACACTTCAGCCTGGTAATGCACCTTTGGATTTGGGAATAATATAGAAACTTGTGGGATCCAGTGCTGCATCGCCATGGAGAGATAAAGACATGCTTGTTGCAATTGTCGACGGCGAGCTCGCCATGGAAGTAGCCGAGCAGCCAAGCAATTCTGACCATTAGAACCTTCAAACGTTCCAGGACCCCGTTAAATGTTGAAAGCTTTTCATCAGCGAAATGTGGAAAATTTTTGTTAATGGAGCATCAAACAGGCATGGAGCCGGGCTGGGAGTAGTCTTGATCTCGCTAGACGGACTGACCATTGAGCATTCCATCATGTTGGGATTTTCTGCTTCAAACAACGAGACTGAGTATGAAGCGCTACTTGCCGAATTGAAAAGCACACTCCAAATACAAGCATCCAAGCTGATGGTCTACAGCGACTCCCAACTCGTTGTAAACCAAGTATCTGGGGAATACGAAGCCAAAGATGACAAAATGGCCAAGTACCAAACTCTTGTAAGAGAGCAAATCAAGAGATTCCAAGCCATAAGAGTCTAACAAATTGGCCGGGAAGATAACGACTGGGCAGATGAGTTGGCCGGTTTAGCTTCTATGGCCGACAAAACAACTCCCAGCCCTCTCTTGATTGAATTCCTCCCAAGACCCAGCATTGAAGACTCAGAGTAGACGGAAGTTCTCTACACCGAGCTAGGCCCTTCTTGGATGGACCTTATCATCATTTTCCTTAAAGAAAGGATCTTGCCGACCGACAAAAAAGAGGCACACAAAATCTAGGTAAAATCTAAGCAGTTTTGGCTCTCTCCATTCGGTGCTTTGTATAAGAAGTTGTTCGCCGGTCCATAACCCAAGTGCATTCACCCAAGCAAGGTCGATGCTTTCCTTTACGAGATCCACGAAGACATGTGTGGAAGCCATATCAGCGAGAGATCTTTAGTCTACCGTGCTATCTCTCAAGGATACTGATGGTTGTACATGCAGGCAGATACGCAGAAATATGTGAGAAAATGCGAAAAATGCCAGAAGTTCGCCCACCAAATTCATCAGCTAGCTAGAGAGCTCCTTCATCTCACAAGTCCTTGGCCTTTTGCAATGTGGGGACTTGACATAGTGGGACCACTCCCAACCGCACTGGGCAACCGCAAGTTCTTCATAGCCGCAACAGACTACTTCACCAAATGGGTCAAAGCCGAGCCCTTTGCGACAATTAAAGAAAAGGATGTAAAGAGGTTTGTCTGGTAGAACGTGATAACGCGGTTTGGAGTCCCCAAAGCTTTGATCTCCGACAATGGCACCCAATTTGATGGGTAGTTGTTCAGAGAATTTTGAGAGGAACTCAAGATAGAATTCTATAATTCCACACTGGCCTACCCTCAATCCAATTGCCTAGTCGAAGCATCAAACAAGACCATTCTAGATGGGCTAAAAAAAATATTAGAGAAAGCCAAAGGAAAGTGGGCCGAGGAACTTCCAAATGTTCTCTGGGCATACCGAACAACATCAAGACCTTCGGCTAGGGAGACACCTTTTGCCTTGGCGTATGGCATGGAGGCAGTCATCCCATTGGAGATCGGTATGCCCATAATCCGCAGCGAAAAGTTTGAGCCCGACTTGAACACAAACGCCATTGCCCTAGAATTGGACCTAGCAAAAGAACACCGAGAAAAGGCCCTGATCCATGTCATAGCATATCAATAAGAACTGTTCAGGAAGTATAACAAAACGGTTCACCCCAGATCGTTCAAGGTTAGGGATTGGGTCTTAAAGAAGGTGATGGGCAATACTCTTGTGCCGGGTGAAGGGAAGCTAAGGGCAAACTGGGAAAGGCCCTACAAGATAGCCGGTCTGGCGGGTAAAAGGGCATACCATCTAGAAGACTTGGATGGCAACGCTATACCCCGGCCGTGGAACGCAGCCAACTTGAAGTTTTACTATTTTTAATTTGAACTTTCAATGTAATTTTTGTGGAGGGTAGGTATTCCCCCTCACTTACCAATGTAATCCTTTTAATCATCATGGTGATATGTATGCGATAGAAATGAATTGCTGGACATAGAGATTTTGTCATTGTTGATGGTTTGGAACGAATAAGGAGGAACTGTCTTTTAGCTGAGGTGATTTTGCACGGCTTAAAGAGTTGATGAATTGTTCAACTCTAAGCTTTTCGCCGAGATGATTTTGTTCGGCCAATGGAGTTGATGACGTGTTCAACTCTAAACTTTTAGCTGAGATGATTTTGCTTGACCAATTGAGTTGATGAATTGTTCAACTCTAAGCATTTTGTTGAAATGATTTTGCTCGACCAATGGAGTCAATGAAGTGTTCAACTCTAAACTTTTAGTTGAGATGATTTTGCTTAGCCAATGAAGTTGATGAATTGTTTAACTCTAAGTTTTTTACTGAGATGATTTTGCTCGGCCAATGGAGTTGATGAAGTGTTCAACTGTAAACTTTTAGCGGAGATGATTTTGCTCGGTCAATGGAGTTGATGAATTGTTCAACTCTAGGCTTTTAGCCAAGATGATTTTGCTCAGCCATTGGAGTTGATGAATTGTTCAACTCTAAACTTTTAGCCGAGATGATTTTGCTCGGCCATTGGAGTTGATGAATTGTTCAACTCTAAGCTTTTAGTTGTGATGCTTTTGCTCGGCCATTAGAGTTGATGAATTATTCAACTCTGAATTCAACTCTGAGATTATATCCAAGATGATTTTTCTTGGCCACTAGAGTTGATGCATTGTTAAAGAATGTGGCCGTTTGGTTCAACTTTAATTTGACCATGATGATTTGCCCAATTAATTTACCAAATGCTCGTCCGATATGTATTGCACAGTTGTAGGGAAGAAACACAACACATATTGCCAGAATACATGAAATAAGTTGGTAAAAACTTTCGTTAATTGAAAATTTAAGTACAAGAAGAGGGGCTTGTAGCCCAGTTACAAAAGTTCAAAGTAAGAAGATGATGGATTCATGACTAAACTAAGGGAGAGAGGTCGGCGAACTCGTCCCCGGCTCCCTCTGTTGCGGCCTCCAAGTCGACCACGGCGGCTTTTTCTTTGTCGCCAGGCTCCTTCTGGTCGGCCTTATTATTGGCCTCTTCTTCGGCCTTCTCTTACAAAGAGTTGAAGACTTCATTGGCATAAAGTATCATATAGACCGGCAAGAAGGCAGGGGCAGGAGAGGTGAACACCTCGGTCTCAGATCCTTGGCCAAATTTTTCACAAGCAGCCTTCCAACCGAACTTAAAGTATATGTCCTTGGTAGCTTCAACTTGTTTGATGTAGTTGTCTTCAGCCTTCTTGAAGCCGAGGTTGTTGGCCTCATCTACGGCCTCTTGTCTCGCTTTCTTTTCAGTCTCTAGATCGGCCTTTAGAGAGTCCCTCTTTTGCTCAGCCCTACCAAGCTGGCAAAGAAGCATGGCATTGTCAGCGTTGGCAATCTTGAGGGAAGCCTTAGCTCGACCAAGCTCAGCCGAGACGTTTTTGCCGGTGATGTTCAGCTCGGTCACTTTGTGGTGCAAATTGACAATATGGTCCATGACGATATGTTGTTTTTAGATGGCTTGCAAGAAACAAAAAGGAAGTTAGCCCAAGCAAAGAAGTAAATCGAGCAAAGACTTGATGAAATTCTAAATCATACCCTAGTCATGGACTTAATAGCTGATTTCACGAGCCGGGTGTCGGGAACATGATCACTCCCGATCACGTCGCTTGGGAGCAGCAACACCTTCAATAAATTAAAAGCCATGAGGTACTCCTTGTCCCCCTTGACGGATGCGGTGGTCGAGATCTCTTTACCCCGGTGCTTAAACTCTGGCTTCCACGGAGGAGTGGACTCAACATCCTGCACTGGCTGTTCAGTGCTTAGCTTGACCGCGAGCTCGGCAGAGGGGTCAGATGACCAGGCCCGCTTGCTGGTACAGCGAGAATCAGCAGGTGAGACAGCCGTGGAGGCCAAGGCAATCACGATCCCTGAGCTCTGGCCAACAGAAGGAGCATGAGGTGGCACACTCGGAAGCTTAGTTGAAGTGGTGGTAATTAGGTTCTTAATCCGACTCCTCTTTGCCATCTTTTCCACCTCGGTTAATCGTATAAGGGGCACGTCTAGTAGAGTTGGGTTTGGCGGAGGAGAAGGAGCTCGGAGAAAGTCTATAACCTTGCTCTTGTGGGGAGCTGAATAACGATAAGTTGAGACGTAACTGAGAAGCTCGTGGCAATCTCAGTGCCGGTATCTCAGCACGACCCTGATCGCCTCTTTGTTCGAATATAGGTAGTTGGCTTGTAACTCTTCGATAGCTGTAAAAGGGAAATAATTAGCTCGGCACAATTAATATTGACAGAATAAATCAGTCAAAAAGAAGGGCTTACAAGAAGAACTGAAGTTCTTGCTGATGTACCAACCAGGAACGTCAGCTGGTTTGTAGTTATCGGACATCCAGAAGAAATCGTCATCATGTATGTCCTTGTCCGGTGTGCCGGTCACTAATCGCACTCTGCCTGGTCTTATTTTCAAATAATAGTTGAAACTGTCTTTTGTTCGATCGCGCATGTATTGATGCAAGATCTCTGCCAGGCCTAGATTTAAACCAAGCCGGTGGTTTAACTCGACCACGCCGTTTATGATTCTAAAAATGTTGGTGGATACTTGTGTTGGAGTGAGCCCGGTGCGTTTTAGAAACTCCCAAATCAATGGTTGCATAGGGAAGAGTAACCCTTCTTCGACTATGCTTAGCACGATGAAAGGACAGGATTCCAACCTATCCCGTGGGTTTATATCCTTCTCGCCAAGCTCCAGATGCACACCGCCCCGCATCATTATTTATCGCCAACGCACCTTTTAGTATTAACGAGGAAGCGATGGCACCCCATGGGAGGCCGGCTTGTTCAGTACGGCAGTGTTAAGTTTGCAAATTTTTGCATAGTGGCTACTTGGTCTTTGAGAGGCCTTGTGTTGGTGTGTCTGGTCTCCTAGGACTTTGCAGTTAAAAACCAAGTGTAAGTGATAACACGGTCGTGCAAACGAGCTCAACTTCAGCCCGATCACTTTAGGCGCAATAGCACCTCGGTCTCTATGGTTATCGTAGCTCGGTTACTCAAGCGGACCAGACATTAGCCCTGTTGAGCGGCCCAAATTCTCACCTAAGTTCTATAAACATGGATCTTGCTCGGTTCACTTATGGTTTTGGATCAAACGAAGGTTTGTAGCCCGATCGGTCCCAGATTCTAGCATATTCATCATAGAAGATGATGAACAATGTCAAAGACAGCTTTTACGATCACATTGGTAATGAACCCTAGCCTAACTTCATACGAAGCCCTGAGACTTACTGTTATCATACCCTAAACTCGTCCATGGGAGTTGAATTTAAGAACATGGCAAACCCAAGAACATGAAGAACAGTAATGACGATAAAGGGAATTCAAAGGACTTACGAGTTTAAAGGCGAGAGTCAGATAGGGAGATGCTTCTGTGCAACAATTACGAGTCCAAATCTACCAGAGGGATGCTACGACATGGGCAAGAAATACAGAAAATATGGGTAGTTGCACTATAGCTTTGGATTGCGGGGTTGTCTAGGAAAGAAGATGAACAGTAGTGGAAGAAATGAGAAGAGGGCATACCATGTGTGTATAGGAGGAGAAGAGGCGCCAAAATTTGAAATTGAAGAGACGGGGTGGAGCTTCTGGGTTGGCTACACAAGGCCAATGAACAGAGGACACGTGTCTGTGATAAGACTGGTGACAGTCTCAAAAAGACGGACTGAAAAGTCAAAGTGCCAATCGATCAACTCATGAGGCCGAGCATGAAAGTTAGCTCGGCGTATGACCTGAGGAAGATGGCCAAGAAGATAAATGACCTTGGCCAGATAAGGTAATCTTGGTTACGATTCCAGGTGTATGACCGAGCAGATAGATAACCTTGGCCGGAGAAGTTAATCCCAATCACGCTAACGCGGACGGAATTAAGGGGCAATTGAGAGGGAGGTTCACAACCTAATATTCGGCCGAGCCGGTTTGGGCTGGAGTCAAGAGCCCTTGCTCGGTCAGGCGTTAGGCGCACTCTGGACCGAGGGCTTAGTCCGATCGATTGGAACAACTTTAGATTGTCGGTTCAAACAGGATGCGCACTGTACAGGGTTGGACGGGATAGTCTTCAGAACATCAAGATGAATCGAGAAAGAGCTCAGTCGTGACTAAGAAGCTTGGTCGAGCCACGATGCGGAACCATCGATGAAACCGGACAAGTAGCACGGGTGTGAGGTGACGACTTGGCGCTACGCTAAGTGTAACTCGGTGAGGGGTATTACGTGGCGTCGCGAGTCTGCATGGAGGAGATCCCACTATTTGCACGGGCTAACCATTTGATGGTTTCGTTAGGTGGTGTTTAGCTGTATTAGCGTTGACACGTGGAGAAATATGAAATGAGAGCAGATCCACGCATCCCAAGAAGAATGGGTGCAAAAGCATGCGCAGAAAATATATAAACGGTGCTGTGCCCCCATACTTAAGTTTGAAACATCTTCTAATCAGAGCTCACCTACCACTTTGTCCTCTCTCTCTCTCTCTCTGTGCTAACTTGATTGTCGGAGGGGTTTTCCGGCCACCACCTGCCGCGTAGCTCACTGTCGTTGTGTTTTCAGGTCAATCGGAGGGAAGCAAAGCTTGGACACGAGGAGTACGGACATCGACGAATATTTGCTCCCCGTACAATAACTTATGACATCAACAAATATGTTATCAATGAGAGAATCTTGATAATAATTTCAAAAATAAAGAAGATTAGTGTTATTATTGAAATCACGTGGGAAGTTCCTGTAATTATGCTAAACCTCAAGAGAGGTAAGTGTAATTTACCCATATTAATATTACACTTACCCTAAATTAATCAATTTTATTTCTCTTCAATTGCTAACGTAGTATCAAAATTTCATTTTATTCTCAAATTATCCAAAAATATCAATTAAACCTATGAATATATAAAAATAAATTTAAATATTTAATAATAAATTTTATCTTAAAAAGTGAGAAAAATAAATTTTACAAAAAATTATTTAAAAGATATACCCCATTTAAAATTGTCACTTTAAGTTTCAAATTATCTTGAATTGGCACTATGAAACTAATTAGACTCAAAATTTTATCTCTCTTAACATTTGTAACTAGCTTATCTCTCATATTAATTTCAATAAGATTGACTGACCAGTAATAAGTTAAAAATCGAACTTCGATGGGTTGGCTTGGTGGTCAAAGTTTGGGGCCTTCAGATGTGTTTCCACCAAGGTCTCAGGTTCAAAACTTCCAAGATTAATCTATTTAATGGGCAAAATACTGAATTATAAAATTTTAAAGAGAGAGAGAAAGAGAGAGAATTAAAAACCTTGTAAATAAAAATTTAGACCACATTTTTTTTGTCTCTTAAGGTAATGCTAAATGTATCTAAAATTTTACTTCCTACTTTAGTCTCTCACATGAGGTGTTGCAGGAGGTAAAATTTTTAAGTACACTAACAGTTGAGACACGTGATGTGTATGAAATTTAAATAAGTAAATATATATATATATATATTTATAGTATATTATGTGCCACTCAAGTGGTAGGAGTATTATTTAATAAACAAATGTTTAATATTTGAGTCTCATGTCCCTCTTTTATCTACCTTTTTTTTTTTAAATAAAAAAATAGACACTTAGCATAAAGAGAGAGAAATTTTAGGACACCACTAAAGATGTTCACTTTATAATAGTAAGTAGGACCTTTCTTAGGTGTGCCTTGCATATGGTATGCAAGGCACTTACACGTTTTCTATTTTGCATTTACACATTTCTATGTATTGGGTTATACCAAAAAAATTGAAAACTTACACATTGGTGACCTGCTAAGTAGGATATTTTCCAGGTAAATTAAAAAAATAATATATTATATGACTAAAGGTGTAAATTGTCACAAAATTGTGTAAATAATTTCACAAGAGGGCATAAGTTTTCACAAAAGGCGTAAATTTTCACAAAAGGCTTAAGTAATTTCAAAAAAAGGCGTAATTGCTTTTTGAAAACTTACACCCTTTGGGAAAACTTACGCCTTTTATGAAAACTTACACTTTTTGTGAAAACTTAAACTTTTTTGTGAAATTACTTACACCTTTTCTGAGAACTTACACTTTTTTGTGAAAGTACTTACACATTTTCTAAGAACGTACGCTTTTTTGTGAAATTACTTACACCTTTTTTGAGAACTTACGCTTTTTGTGAAATTACTTACTCCTTTTGTGAAATTACTTACCAAATGTGTAACTTTTGAAAACTTACACATAATACTTACATCTTTTGTGAAGCAAGTTACATCTTTTCTGAAAAGTTACACCATATGTGGAAAATTTTCTTTCATAAAATTTACGCCTTTTGTTAAAACTTACACATTTTTTTGAAAACTTACACATTTTCGTGAAAATACTTACACATTTTTTGAAAAGTTACTCATTTTGTGAAATAATTTTTTTTCGTAAAATTTACACCTTTTATTGGAACTTACACCTTTTGTGACAACAAAACTTACACCTTTAGTGAAGTTACTTACATCTTTTGTGAAAAAACTTAAACCGTTTATGAAAAGTTACACCTTTTGTGAAATAATTTCTTTTATATAATTTACACTTTTTGTTAAAACTTACACATTTTCTGAAAATTTACACCTTTTTGTAGAAATACTTACACATTTTTTTTAAAAAGTTACTCCTTTTGTGAAATAATTTTTTCATAAAATTCACACCTTTTATTGGAACTTACACCTTTTGTGAAAACGAAACTTACACCTTTTGTGAAGCTACTTACATCTTTTGTGAAATAACTAACACTATTTTTGAAAAGTTATACATTTTGTGAAATAATTTCTTTCATAAAATTTACCCATTTTGCTACAACTTATACCTTTTCTGAAAATTTACACCTCTTCATGGAAATACTTACACCTTTTTTGAAAAGTTACTCCTTCTGTGAAATAATTTTTTCATAAAGTTTACACTTTTTATTGGAACTTACACTTTTTGTGAAAACGAAACTTGCACATTTTGTGAAGTTACTTACATCTTTTGTGAAATAACTTACACTATTTCTAAAAAGTTGCACCTTTTGTGAAATAATTTCTTTCATAAAATTTACATCTTTTGTTAAAACTTACAGCTTTTCTGAAAATTTGCACATTTTCGTTGAAATACTTACACATTTTTTGAAAAATTACTCCTTTTGTGAAATAATTTTTTTCATAAAATTTACATTTTTTATTGGAACTTACACCTTTTGTGAAACTCCTTACATGTTTTGTGAAATAACTTACACTATTTTTGAAAAGTTATATCTTTTGTGAAATAATTTCTTTCATAAAATTTATACATTTTGTTAAAACTTACACATTGTCTGAAAATTTATACATTTTCGTGAAATACTTACACATTTTCTGAAAAGTTACTCATTTTGTGAAATAATTTTTTTCATAAAATTTACACATTTTCTTGGAACTTACACCTTTTGTGAAATTATTTACATCTTTTGTGAAAAAACTTACACTATTTCTGAAAAGTTACACCTTTTGTGAAATAATTTCTTTCATAAAATTTACACATTTTATTCGAACTTACATCTTTTTTGAAGTTACTTGCATCTTTTGTGAAAAAACTTACACTAATTCTGAAAAGTTACTCCTTTTGTGAAATAATTTATTTCATAAAATTTACACATTTTGCTAGAACTTACACATTTTTTGAAAATTTACACCTTTTCGTGGAAGTACTTACACCTTTTCTGACAAGTTATGAAAAAAATTATTTCATAAAATAAATAACTTTTCAGAAAAGGTGCAAGTATTTCCACGAAAGGGTGTAAATTTTCAAAAAATGTGTAAGTTTTAGCAAAATGTGTAAATTTTATGAAAGAAATTATTTCACAAAAAGTGTAAATTTTCAGAATTAGTGTAAGTTATTTCATAAAAGATGTAAGTAACTTCACAAAAGATGTAAGTTTCATTTTCACAAAAGGTGTAAGTTCCAATAAAAGGTGTAAATTTTATAACAAAAATTATTTCACAAACGGAGTAACTTTTCAGAAAAGGTGTAAGTATTTCCACAAAAAGGTGTAAGTTTTCAGAAAATGTGTAAGTTTTAACAAAAGGTGTAAATTTTATGAAAAAATTATTTCACAAAAGGTGTAACTTTTCAGAAATAGTGCAAGTTTTTTTACAAAAGATGTAAGTAACTTCCCAAAAGATGTAAATTTCGTTTTCACAAAAGGTGTAAGTTCCAATAAAAAGTTTAAATTTTATGACAAAAATTATTTCACAAAAGAAGTAACTTTTCGGAAAGGTGTAAGTTTTAGCAATAGGTGTAAATTTTATGAAAAAAATTATTTCACAAAATGTGTAATTTTTCAGAAATAGTGTAAGTTTTTTCACAAAAGATGTAAGTAATTTCACAAAAAGGTGTAAGTTTCGTTTTCACAAAAAGTATAAGTTCTAAGAAAAGGTGTAAATTTTATGAAAAAAATTATTTCACAAAAAACGTAACTTTTTACAAAAGGCGTAAATTTTCAGAAAAGGTGTATGTTTTCAGAAAAGATGAAAGTTTTAACAAAATGTGTAAATTATATGAAAAAAATTATTTCACAAAAAGTGTAACTTTTCAAAAATAGTATAAGTTATTTCTCAAAAGATGTAAGTAACTTCACAAAAGGTGTAAGTTTCGTTTTTTAGAAAAGGTGTAAGTTCCAAGAAAATGTGTAAGTTTTATGAAAAATTTATTTCACAAAATGCGTAAGTTTTTAGAAAAGGTATAAGTTTTAACAAAATGTGTAAATTTTGAGAAAGAAATTATTTCACAAAAGGTGTAACTTTTCAGAAATAGTGTAAGTTATTTCACAAAAGATGTAAGTAACTTCACAAAATGTGTAAGTTTCATTTTTACAAAAAGTGTAAGTTCCAATAAAATTTGTAAATTTTATGAAAAAAATTATTTCACAAAATGAGTAACTTTTCAGAAAAGGTGTAAGTATTTCCATGAAGAGGTGTAATTTTTCAAAAAAATTGTAAGTTTTAACAAGAGTTGTAAATTTTATGAAAGAAATTATCTCACAAAAGGTGTAACTTTTCAGAAATAGTGTAAGTTATTTAACAAAAGATGCAATAACTTCTCAAAAGGTGTTAGTTTCGTTTTCATAAAAGGTATAAGTTCCAATAAAATGTGTAAATTTTATGAAAAAAATTATTTCACGAAAGATGTAATAACTTCACAAAAGGTGTAAGTTTTGTTTTCACAAAAGGTATAAGTTCCAATAAAAAGTGTAAATTTTATGAAAAAATTTATTTCACAAAAATAGTAACTTTTCAGAAAAGGTGTAAGTATTTCCACGAAAAGGTGTAAATTTTCAGAAAAGCTGTAAGTTGTAGCCAAAGGTGTAAATTTTATGAAAGAAATTATTTCACAAAATGTGTAACTTTTCAGAAATAGTGTAAGTTATTTCACAAAAGATGTAAGTAGCTTCAGAAAATGTGTAAGTTTCATTTTCAGAAAAGGTGTAAGTTCTAATAAAAGGTGTAAATTTTATTTTAAAAAAAATTATTTCACAAAATGAGTAACTTTTCAAAAAAGTGTAAGTATTTCCACAAAAATGTGTAAATTTTTAGAAAAGCTGTAAGTTGTAGCCAAAGGTGTAAATTTTATGAAAGAAATTATTTCACAAAAGGTGTAACTTTTCAGGAATAGTGTAAGCTATTTCACAAAAGATGTAAGTAGTTTCACAAAAAGTATAAGTTTCGTTTTCACAAAATGTGTAAATTTCAATAAATGGTGTAAATTTTATGAAAAAAATTATTTCATAAAAGGAGTAACCTTTCATAAAAGTGTAAGTATTTCCATGAAGAGGTGTAAATTTTCATAAAATGTGTAAGTTTTAGCAAAAAGGTGTAAATTTTATGAAAGAAATTATTTCACAAAAGATGTAACTTTTTAGAAATAGTATAAGTTTTTTCACAAAAGATGTAAATAACTTCACAAAAATGTAAGTTTCATTTTTACAAAATGTGTAAGTTCCAACAAAAGGTGTAAATTTATGAAAGGAATTATTTCACAAAAGGTGTAACTTTTCACAAAAGGTGTAAGTTTTTCACAAAAGTGTAAGTAATTTCAGAAATCACACTTTTGGCAACCAAAAGGAATTTAGTTGCCAAAAGTTATATTTTTAGTGACTAAAAAAATTATTAGTCGGCATTGGTTCAATGTTTCGCTACTATATTATTTTAGTCGATATATATTTTTTATGGGTGACTAAAAAATGATTTTAGTCGCTACATATGATGTAAATAGGCAACTACAAAATTTTTAGTCAGCATAAGTAGTAATTCTTATTTGCCAACAAAAGGAAGTTAAGTCGCCAAATAACAAGCTTATTTTTCGGTTACTCTTTGCTAACCACATAATTTTGTCGACAAATATAAATTTTTGGTGACTAAGAAAATTTAGTCATTATAGCTTCGATTTTTGCCGACAACAAAAAAAAATTAATAGCCAAATTATACTTTTATCTACAAAAGATTAGTTATTATTGATTAATAGTTATCGACAAAAAATAGTTTAGTCGCTAAAGGTTGAAAATTTTATTACCATCGGCGCCCCTCTTCTCTGTTTCACACCAACACTTTCTCTGTTCTCTCTCACGCATACAGAACAATGACCACCAAGCCTCACCCCCACTCACCACCCAACTGTCGCTGGCTACCATTGCTCACCGCCGTCACTTGCTACCGTCGCACATCGCCACCACCACCGCCGTAAATCACCATTGCCGTTGCCGCAAATCACATTTTTTTTTCTCTCTTTATCTCTGTTGATCTTGCTCTCTCTTTCTGTCGATCTCGGTGTCTCTCTTCTCTGTTGATCTTTGTCGATCTCGGTCTATCTCTCTTTGTCGATCTCGGTGTCTCTCTGTCGATCTCTATCAATCTTTGTCTCTCTCTGTCGATCTCGGTTTCTCTCTCTCTTTCTCTCCATTTCTCTATATTAAAAACAGGTTCTCTTTTATATTGAGATACTTGGTTGGATTTGGACTGGTTATTCTAAGCCCTCTCAAACGCCTCTTCTCTCTCACATTGCCATTATTTGAACAACACAAATATAGTTTGATTCGATTTTAGGAGCTCTTCGCAATTTTTGCTCCTCTCTCTCTACCCGAAAGCATCAACAGATCTAGACTTGGGTACCTTCTTGTCTCTAATTCGATCAGGTTTGATATCTTCTTATCTCTTTTAGATCTGGGTTTGCTTCAATTCCGAATTGTGGTGATTGATCGATTGTTTCAGATTTGGGTTTGATTCATTCTTGGGTTTTTGGATCTCAATTTTGTTGTTTTAACACAGATTGAGCTCCGAATCTATCAGAATTAGGGTTTTATGTTGTTAGATTAGCTATATTAATTATTTCTGTGATCATTTTCATTCATTGATCGTCTCATTTTTATGTTTGATATGTTAATATGGGAATTAGATTTGTTAATTACTTAAATACAATCTTTTGCAGTTCTGAAATTTTGATTGTTCTGAAATTCTGATTGTTTCAATTTTCAAATTCAACATTGCAGTAATGACCTCTCTATTGAATTCATTATCAACAAAGTTATTTTTTGTCTTTGGAATTCAAATATGAATTTAAGAAAATCTGAGACCTTTGGATGGCCGGTATATTATGAGTGCGGTTTTATAATTTGAATTATAAAAAATATTGTGTACTCTTGTGTGTATTATTTATAAAAAAAAAATTAGATCAATTTGATAATCATGACTTATTATTCATTGCAATGAAATTCCCCATTAATGCTTTACTTTCTCTCTTATTTTAGTACATTGTCCTTTTCTTTTAATTTTGTTGTGAGAAAAAAAAGTATTAAACATACCAATTTACATTGGCACCTCTACAATAGAAGATTTATTTAGTGCTCAAACTGTGTCATTTTGAACTATTAATTTGCAAAAATACCCACTTAAACTATTAACATCAGTTCACTTTACAACATTTTACGAAGTTAATATTTTTAACTGAATAGCATACCTATAGGGATGGCAATTTGAACCTAGCCCGACGGGGACCCGACTCCCCGACCCCGAATTGAGCGGTTCTTCCTCGAAAAATACTCCCGACAGGCCAGGGATGGTATTCAAAAATAAATCCCCGATGATATTCGGGCCGGGGACGGGGATACATTTCCCAACCCCGGCCTTGGCCTGTTTAGCCCCCCAATCCTATTTACATATATATATATATATATATGTGTGTGTGTGTGTGTGTGTAGGGTTTGATACACAAACATAACATATGGCCTCCCCCCCTCTCTCTCTCTCTCACTCACTCACATACAACTGTAGCTCCCTTACCGCCGGCTCCTTCTCTCTTTCTCACCGGCGTCACTTCTTCCTCACAGTGTAACAGCGGCAGCTCCTCCTTCTCTCTCTCTCACTAGCGGCGACTCCTCATCTCCTTCTCACAGTATCTCTATCTCTGTCTCTGTCTCTGTCTCTATCTCTGTCTTTTTCTTTCTCTCTCTCACAGATCTCCTTCTTTCTCTCTTTTTTCAGATCTGGAAAATGATGAAGATGAAGATGTTATTGATGAAGATCTGTTGGTGATGAAAATGATGAAGATGTTTTTTGATTTGTCAGATCTGTTAGAGCTCAGATGTTGTTTGATTTGTTAGATGTTTTTTGAGCTCAGATTTGTTAGATTTGTTAGATCTGTTGATGTTGTTGTCGTTGATGAATTCGTTTTCTAGAGCTTTTTTTTCTTTTTTTTTTTTTGGCCGATGATTTTTTAGGGCGGGGAAACCCGATCCCCATTAGAGGGCAGGAGTGGGGGTGATGGTGGGTTTCCCGTCAGGGATCGGGGCCGGGGACGGGGACGAGGAATTTCTACCATCGGGGATGGGGGATGGGGAGTGTGATCCCTGGCCCCGGCCCATTGCCACTCCTATATACCTGCTAGCACACATGTGACTAATTTAGGCTATTGATTCACTTTTACCCATAGTGAGTGCACAAATATTTGGATAAATGCAACAAAACACAATCAATTATTTTTAAAATACTCAATAAAATACAAAAAAAAAAAAACACAAAATATGACCTTTAGGAACAGACGGTATGTAAATATGACATGTGAGTTGGGAGTTCGAGTCAAAAATGCATTAAAGTTAGTTGAAAAAGGCGTTTGGGGGGCGAAAATACAAAATAGCCCCCCCAATCAATGTTGTAATGTAACGGCTAGCTTCTCCGTGCCAAATATGACCTATAGGAACAAACAGTACATAAATAGGACATGTTAATTGGGAGTTTGAGTAAAAAATACCTTAAATTTAGTCTCACACAAAAAAAAAAAAAAAAAAAAAAAAAAAACTCCCCAACCAAGGTTGTGAAGGAGGTTCGGTGGCATTGCGTGGAGCCGCCTACACTCTACCATTGCTAATCCTCTTGCATCAGGTAAACACGCTCTCTCTCTCTCTCTCTCTCTCTCTCTCTCTCTCTCTCTCTCTCGTTCCCCCAATTCTAGACCCTAACTATAATTTTCAACTTGTCAAATCTTTGCCCCTTCGTTGTTCAACCTCTCAAGAGTTTCTTTACGTTGAATTTGCTAAACCTGTAGTTTTTGCCTTCTGTAATTGATTTGATTGACGTGGATTGAAGAAAACCCCATTTCCTTATACAATTGAAATATGAAAACCCCAAAAAATATGCTTAAAAATAAATAAATATATCAGATTACACAAACCTGAGCCCATTGTTATTTGCTTTCTGTGTTTCTTGAAAACCCGGAGACCACACATCTATTTTTTTCTTTATCATATTTTATTAGTTTCCTTCTAATCTGATTTACTCTTTCATACAGAGGTTCTGCAAGTCACTTAACTCAGTCGTGAACAAGGCAAGGACTCAAATTAGGAACAAGCAGCGAATTTTGTCCCAGGTAATCTATTTTCAACCAAGATTAAATTAAACATGTCTTTCACTTGCGGTTTTATAGTAATTATTTACCTGTTCAATGTACGAACGGAGGTATCTATATCAATTAAATGTTGTTTCTCTATAAAATGTTACAGTTTGTCATATCATGCTATGCAAGACTTTTTGACAAATGGTTAATTTTTCATAAATTTCTGTCAATGATATGGGTTCCCATACATTTGACCTCATCTTTATGGTGTTTGGAACCCTGTTTTTGTGGGCTGGTTATTTTTTAGCCTATTTTCTAGTTCAAGGTGGCTTGATTGTCAACCGGGCTGCCCATTGGCTAGCTTCTGCTCAATTCAAGGGAGTGTTACCTTTAGATTGGGTTCAGAATCCCCCTGCCTATCTTAAGGACTCGTTACTTTTTTATTTTCCTTTGTAGCTTGAGGACATTTCCTAGTTCAAAAAAAAAAAGTGGCTTGATTGGTAGAAATCTTCATGTTAACAATTTTTGGAGTAAAAGAAACAACAACCCAAAAACAAATGCTTCCATTCTCTGCAACACTAACTACTGACCTTGCCAAAATGCTATTAATTCCTATCTATTAAATCCATGTAATGCGTTGGTTTTCTCATGCAAGGTAGGAACGCTGGATTTGGTTGTTTGTCACATAGCTTAGGGTCAAGTGGCAACTAAATTTGGTTGCTGAATGAAGCAGTGTGATTGGTTTTAATCCTTATTTGCTGTTCTGGGACATTTCTTGTTGAATGCCCTTATGCTGTACTCTGTTGGTTGCAGAGGACTCGTAGGTCATATTCATTGTATTTTGAGACTCAGAATATCCTGAGATACTACTAACATGGTTTACTAACTAGATATTCACATTCTTACAGTTTTCAAAGGAACAAACAAATATATTTGAATGTTTGTTTTCCTTTTTTCCCCATTCTAGTAGTAAGTGGAGAATTAATAATTAAAATTTAGAAAATATGTATGCCCAAATTATATGCCTGGAGGTGATAGGAAAAGATTTGAAATGCTTTTTTCTAGGTCTCAATCTGTTAATGGATTCCCAGTTCTCATGTATTATAAAAGTGGCATACCATTATTCACCTATTTTCATTGACAGAAAACAAAAAAAACCTAGTTCACTGAATTTTCTAGCACTCTGTGATGTTATTACACACTTCTCGTATGTAAATGAATCTTTAAGTTTGATCATTATTGTTAACATAATTTGCTCTTGACAGAATGAATTACCTATCACTTTATAAACAGAGTGCATGAACTATTTGTATGTAAATTTGATATGTAGATTGTTATATTTGTATTGTCATAACTGTTTACTTTATGTGGATATCCTTAGATAGAACATATATCCCCGAGTTAACTTCTGATTCCAATTGCAGATCCAAGCCAGATCTATTCTGCCACTTTTGGAAGGCAAATATGTTCTTGGAGCTGCAAGGACAGGTTCTAAAAAGACCCTTGCTTTTCTGATACCTGCTGTGGAGTTGTTACATCAAATCCAAACAGGGGTAATTGTCATCTGCCCAACTAGGGAACTTGCCATACAGGTAAATATTCTGGTTTTTCTTTTATATTTATTTTTTTACTTATCAATATCAATCTTTTCCCATCTTACACTCTAATCCTCTCAATTACAACTCTTTTTGTGATATATGTACTTTCTAAACAAGCAAATTGAAATGACAAAATCATTATAGAATAAAGCCATCCCTATTGTATCCTTTTTTTGGCAAAGATAATAAATCTAGAAGGTTAATATTGATTATAGAAGTATTTTTCCTTCATCATTTCAACTCTTTCTCAATCTTAGAGTGCTTTTAGAATATTATTTTTTGGAAATTACTTCTTGTTGTCTGTGTTAGATCATCTTCTAAGCTCTTCTCAAGAATTTTTTTTCATCATTTTCTTCTAATTTTGGAAATCGTGTTTTACCAACTACAGAACACTAAGGGATTCATATATAAAAATCTAAAGGTATTTTTATTCACTTATACATGTCTTCAATTTCTTCTATGCTCACCAATTATGTTTGCACAAACTTTATGTGGGACTTATGTAAAATGTACCTCCAATTGAACTTTATTGGTTGTTTTGTTACATATTCTAATGCAGTTAGTTGTACTCTTATCCCATGAATTTAAGTTGAAAGTCTAATTGAAATCAAGGTTGTTAAACTTATGTTCTGTCATTATTTGTTAAAGTGATTTCATATTGCATGTACTGTGGAGATGAATAACTAGGGTTTCTTGTAGGAAAAGAAGAGACTCGAAATTGATTTCCGGTTTTGAATCTAGAGTCTAATTCCCATTTGTGAAAATTTGTCCTTTAGAAACTATTTTTCCGAATTGGTTGACACACTAAAATGGTCAAATGGTGTCGGATGTCAACGAAACTTGACACACACGATTAACTAGGCACAAATGACATGTAGGAAAAGACGGGACATGAAATCAGTTCCCGGTTTTGAATGTAGAACATAATTCCCATTGTGAAAACTTGTAATTTAAAAACTCTTTTCCGAAATCGGTTGACACACTAAATTGGTCAAAAGGCATCGGCTGTCAACGAAACATGACACACATGACCAACTAGGCACAAATGACTTGTAGGAAAAGACGGGACTCGAAATCGATTCCCGATTTTGAATCTAGAGTCTAATTCCTGTTTCTGAAAACTTGTTTAGAAACTATATTTTGAACCGGTTGGCACACTAAAATGGTCAAACGGCATCGGATGCCATCGAAACTTGACACACACGACTAACGCTGTAACTCCTAGAGCCTATAGCGACCCCGGTCTTTTCCTTTTGGTTGTTGTATCCGGACCTATGTTCCGTAGATCCTGTTGTTATATTATTGTGGTTGCTGTCCTTTAAATTCCTTATTCTTGAGTCATAGGATTTACTGGGCAGGTTTGTTACATGTGGGTTGGGTTTGGAAACCAAGTGTTGCTGTCCAGAATTTTGGGCCTTCGCTCGAGTGAGGATTTTGTCGCTCGAGGGAGAGTAGTATTTTGTGTCTGGTGGATCGAGCCAGGATATCTTCGCTCGAGCGTGAGATTGTGTCTAGTATAGACCTGAGAGCTGTGTTTGTTGGCTCGAGCGAGCTTTTCTTCGCTCGAGCGAGTTTCGAGTTCTTCGCCGGCGAGCATTCTGCCGCTTCAGCGTGCTTCGGTTGCGACCAAGCATTGCATTCTTGGCTCGGCGAGCTTTCCTTCGCCGGCGAGTCATTCTTAATGTCGTCGCTCGGCGACCAATCCTTCGCCGAGCGAGCCTCGGGTTTAAATAGGCAGCAGCGGTTTTTAAAACACTTTTTCACCCTCTTTTTGATTCCAGAACCCTAGGTACGACTTTCTCTCCCTCCACTCACCTTCTCTCTTAGGTATCATCTCTTTTTAGGGTGTTTCTACCCTAGGTGCTTTATTAAAAAGATAGAGTGAGTCGAGGGCTTCCTTTTAATCTGAACAATCTTGGGTTTGGAGCACTTTGGATTTTCGTCATCTTCTCCATTCGGGTTATTTACATCGAGGTAGGGATTTCCTACTCCATATTATAGGTTTTGTTCTAAGTTCTAGTATTTTGATATGTTGGGAGTTGTTTGGTAATTTTGGGAAAAACCCTAGTGGTTGAAATAAATTAATTTGTATAATTAATTTAGGGAAAAATGTGGAATTGAGTTTAATTCATGGAATTGGGGAATTTAGTGATTTAATGGTGTAGTTGGTTAGTTTAATTACTCACCTATGAAAATGTTAAATTTACATTTGTTGATACATTTATTTCCTGTTTAGAAATAACTGTTTTGGGCTATCGGTGGAGGATAGTCGTGATTGTTGTAGACATTGCATGTGGATTAGGGAAAACTGAAACTAATCACATTGGTTAAGTCATTGATTTTGACTGTTGAATTAATACAGAAAATACGTGTATTGATTGTGTGTTGCATATGCATTTTGTTTGGGAGGAGATAGGGGATGTACTCCACGGTTTAGGAGAAGATAGGGGATGGACCTCTAAACCGGATTTTGTTTGGGAGGAGATAGGGGATGGACTCCATTAGCATCACTATATGTGTGCTTATTGATTTGAAGTGTTTTTACATGTTGTTGATACAGCACTAAAATGTGTATCAATCGGGAAGTATGGAAGTGCTTTGATATGAGCCTTTGTCCCATTTATGTTGTTGATATTGGAAGAAACGTTGATGTGATATATAGTTCACTGTTATAGTTTGTCCAGGTTCTGAGCCATATTGATATAAATGAAACTGTATGATGATGAAATCGGTATTTTGTGTTAACCATCTATTGAATGCTATCGCTTTATTCAATGCTTATATTTGGTTTAGTATATTTCTATTGGGCTGTGGCTCACCCTATATGGGAACATCATTTTCAGGTTCAGGTGATGTGCTACCTCCAAGGACTTAGCTTGGATGGATTTGGAGTTGAAGACTCTGTTTAGATTAGTTATTTATTTTGTTTTAATTTGATGTTACATGTAAACTCAAGCCTAGGGCTTAATGTGTAAATGAGTTAGTACTCATATTTTTGTGTCCAAGTGCTGGCTTGGAAAGATGTAAGCCCGTAGGGCATTTACTTTCGTTATTACATGTAATGTCTTTCAATAAGATTACTCTGATGGATGAGATGATAATTGATTTTCTTTTATCAATGCATGTTAATGTTATATAATATGGGTTTATTTATGAGGGCGTTACAACTTGGTATCAGAGCGTATCGGGTTCGAATACTTTGGGTAAGTGGGAAGTGATTAGTATCACAATGGGTTCGTTTCGCTTGATAGAGACTTAGATGTACTGTTATATGCTTATATGATAACATGTTTATGTGACTATGTGGGTATGGAATGTAGTTTCTAGGATGTTGATTGGAACCTTGAGTTTCTGAAAGTCTTGTTGGAAAGGCACTTGATCAATGTTGTTTCCAACCGGAACTTTCGTGACGCATCGGGACTATCATTATCCAGGAATGAAATTCGTAGGTGCTTATGTGATTATGTGCTTACGTGGAGTGAATTACTGTTGTCCAATGCATTAGGACGCAAGTGTTATAGTTTTGGCACACTTATTAATGTGCTAACGTCTTGGTTACCTTTATTAGGATGTCAGGACGAGGACGAGGACGAGGACGCGGTGGTAGGCCGGGTAGGCAGGAAGTGCCTATACCGGAAGAGATTCCGGCAGTACAAGAGGGAGTTGGCCAGGCCAATGTGAAATGGAATTCAAAATGAATGTGAAATGGAAATTGGCTTTTGATGATGATAATAGTACTACTTGCATCAAGTCCAAATCATGGTTAAAGTATCAAGACTTGCCACAAAGAATTATAATACAAAATAAAAATAAAACTAGGAACAAGAAGGGAAAAAATAAAAAAAAGAAAAACTAAGAAATGTTAGGTTAGGGTTTAGTTTCCTTTATATTTATTTTGGGATTAATTTTGGTTATTTTATTTTCTAGCATATAATGTGGTGCTTAATGGACATGAGCTAGTCACAAGACCATTTAAGTGACTTAACATATGGTAACGCTTTTCAAACTAATTCTATAAACATTTCTCTATGGAAGTTGGCTATTGAATTTTTTTTTCCAGAGTTTGTTTGTTGCTTCCTCACACGTTCTCTTCTCTCTTCACTTTCTTCTTCCTTCTGCATAGCTTTGAACAAGAAATTTTGTTTCATGTGGTTAAATATTTGACTGGCTACTTAATAGCAGTTGATTTAAGCATTATTAAGTGGTTTGCATGTTAATATCTTTGCAAATTATATGTTGTCTTGGTTATTTCCATTGATTGGAATGTACATCTACTGGACTTTGGGTGTTTGGCACTACTTTCATGTAGTTCTCCAACTTCATTATTTAGCCATGTGATCTTTATAAATTCAACAAAGCAAAACTAGATCAGATAGCTAAAACTTTTTAAAATTTGTGGCCTGTTAAAAAACTACAGATTAATAAAGAAAAAAAAATACTAATCAATATTAATGGGTTATACCGAACCCGGAGCCCACTCCATGAAATCCACCCAATGTTGCACATGGTGGTGCGAGTCTAATAATTCAAATCTACAACAGAAAAACAGAATCAGAACAAAACTAGAAAACGGAATCATTCTCACCAAATAAAAAACAAGAAAATAAAAACAATTTGATAGACAATTTTACAAACAAATGGTAGCCGATTAACCAACACTGCCTCTAGTGATCCTTTCTTTAGAAAATACTAAGCTTGAAGTATGGAAAGAAGTCATGCACAACAAACTTAACTCTAATCAAAACTTTAAAAATTCAATAACAAAATAGAGAAGAGGAAGGTTGGGAGAATGAACTAACCTAGAAGCTATCTGCTTCAGATTCAGGAAGCGTTTGAAAATTTCATCTTTCGGGTCCTTAATTGATTTATGCCTATAGATTAGAATGAACAACAATGGAAACCTCATCTTCAAGCACCCTCCACTGTTAATTTAAAAATCATGCAATAAAAACACTTACGAAAAAATTCACTTTCCACCTCAAACTGTGTCAATTTGAACTATTATTTTGCAAAAATACCACCTTAAACTATTAACATCAGTTCATTTTATAACATTTTACGAGATTAATATTTTTAACTGAATATCATACCTGCCAGCACACACGTGACTGTTTTAGGCTATTGATTCACTTTTACCTATAGCAAGTACACAAATATTCGGATAAATGTGACAAAACACGATCAATTATTTTTAAAATATTCAACAAAATACCAAAAAACACAAATATGACTCGTAGGAATAGACGGTACGTAAATAGGACACATAGGTTAGGAGTTAGAGTCGAAAAAAGGCGTTCGAGGGGCGAAAATACAAAACAGCCCCCAAACCAATGTTATCAAGTAAAGGCTAGCTTCCCTATGCCAAATATGACCTGTAGGAACAGACAATACGTAAATAGGACATGTAGGTTGGAAGTTAGAGTCGAAAATGCCTTAAACTCGGTTGAAAAAAGGCGTTTAGGGGGGCAAAAATGCGAAACAACTCCCTAACCAATGTTGTGATGTAACGGCCAGCTTTCCCATGCTAAATATGACCTGTAGGAACATATGGTACGTAAAAGTTGGAAATAGTCTTATGAATTGTCCAACTTCTCCTTAGAGTATCTTTTATCCTTCACATTTTCTATTCCTTTCATCAAATCAAGGGAATCATTATTTTAATCAAATTAAAATAAAAGTTGGAAATGGTCTTATGAAATGTCCATCCCCTTAATTTACAATGTATTTTCCATTTGTAGCGTGAATTCACCTCTACAACTTGCGAACGTTGTGCTGAATTGGCAACGTTTTCTATTTCTCTTACTACTTTCTTTCTCTATTATGTCATATATGTAGCGTGTTGTTGTTGGAAATCTAAAGGTGCAATACAGAGGGCAGGTAGAAAGAATGGATGCATTAGGGTTCTTTGGAATTTTATATTTAACAATAAAAATATATATGTAAAAGAGTTTCGTATTGTTAAGTGATAGAGGGAGGTTTGGTTTCAAGAGGTGACATGGCGAGAGAAGAGGCACAGTATAGGAAATCAGGACAGAAAATTGGTATGGGGGATCCGCAGCTAATAATTTAAACATTATACTATTATTCAACAATAAAATGATTACAGTCAAGAACTTTGTCAAAACATATCTTAATAGAGACAAAGCCTATGAAAACCCCAGGGGATTTATTTTAAAATGGCATGAATGCAATAAATGAACATAAGAGTTATAGTGGTGTTTGGCTATAAGTACTCCTGAATCATAAGTATTGCCGGGGATCTGTAAACATTCCTTAATTAGGATTACAGGGTTTGTTGTTCATGTTGTGTTTGATCATTAGTATTGCCAAAAGGTATTTTCATTATTATGGACAATTGCTACATCAGCAAAATATGCTACAGGATTATGTGAGGACAGGTTATATCACTGAGCTTTGATTTGTTGCTTCCTGATCTTGTTGTAGGTGTTCACCTTCTGTTTTTGTAATTAAAAATTCTTTCTTAAAGGCATATGTGCCATTGTGCTGCTGGTAAAATGCTTTGTATCTTGTCAAACTTTTTGTTTTTCCTTAATTGTAAAGAAATGCATGTCTATACTGAGTAGTTATAGATCACAAGGTGCATGTGTGAGTGACATGATAAACATGCTTGTTTTAGGAACTTATTATGTTGCAGTCATTGAGAATTGCACTAATTTTGTTGGTCATGTGGTTGTGGATGTTGGTGCTAGTAGTGGTATTCTATCATTATTTGCTGCTCAGGTTGTCTAAGTTTTATCTGTGTTTGCGCATGAAAATATACTGACATAAGGGATTTATCTTTGTCTGTTGGTCTTCTAGAATTCTATCCCAACTTCACCCTCTCCTTTTCTCTGCATCACTTTTTTTTCTCATATCAGGTTGGTGCTAAACATGTTTATGCAATGGAAGCATCTGAAATGGCAAAATATGCCCGCAAACTTATTGCTGGGAACCTATTGTTGGCTCAAAGAATTACAGTGCAATTTTTTGTTTTCTTACATTTCAGTTTAAATGTTAACGGAGTTAGTACACTGTTTCTTATTCTTTTTGGGGCAAGTTTTCACCTAAATTATAGGTAGTCAAGGGTAAAATTGAAGAAGTTGAATTGCCTAAGAAAGCAGATATTTTGATCTCGAAGCCAATGGGTAAGCTTATCATGGCATGTGTGTTATTGATAAATTCTAGTTAACTATGGCATTTTCTGTGATATTATTACTATGCAATTTAGTCACACCATCAATGTTATGTTATCAAGTATGCAATTTTGTGGAACCTTGATGCAGGAACATGATTTTTGCCATCTTGCCTTCAAGATTTTAATTGTTCTAAAAAAATGTTGTGACCTTTATTATTATTTTTATCTTCCTTAATTGTTCTTGTGGAAGAATGAGAAAACTAATGATTTTGGGAATTATTTGTGATTGATATAGAGGACGAGCCAATTCTACCTCCTCTCAAAAAGGAGTAACCGAGGAATAGATGGGATGACGAAGATGTGGATTAAAATGATGTACAAGATTCTTGGGAGGATAAAGAAGAATTGGTCTGGTAATGTTGATAACATGTTTTATTTTATTTTATTTTATTGGTTTATTAAAATGTTGATAACATTCTTTGTTCTATTAGATGTGGAGATGAGTTATCATAGCTGGTAAAGATGTGGAGATAATGTAGCCATACCTAAAACATGTAATTTTGTAGTATGTGTTAAATGACTGAACTTCATTTTCAGCCATTCCAACTTAGTTGTGTGCTCATTAGATTAATCTGTCCTCCTAAATATGTGGCAATATGTGATGGCGAGTATGGAAAGAAGAAAAAAGGCAAATTTGAAATTTCACATGAAACACGTTTAAGAGATTATGGATTGAAGTTTGGAATAATTTTGAGTCTTTATTTGAATTCGTTCTAATTATAGTAGGTTTTAGTAGTAAGGGTATTAATAATATTATGGTAATTTCAATATTTGTAGGACATGAGTTATAGGGTTCGCCTATGGGTTTTTATTTTGGGGTAAGTTATGAAATGAGTTGTTATATATAGGTTTTATTATGTCTAAAATAGTCTTGGTAGTTAAAAAATGTCAAAGTTTTCTATTTTGAATTTGTGTCATGGTTGGAGTAGAATTAGAAGTCATCAAAGTTTTCTATCATAGTTGAAATAGAATTGGAAGTCATAATCATTATTAGTCTAGAATATTTGCAGTTACTAAATATTCTTAGTTTCTAAATTTGACTCATATTCGTTATAGAAATAGGAGTCTAGCCTTCAAATATGTGTAATCTCAATGATTCAATAAATAGTTGATATTATAAGAATTTGAGATTGTGTTTGTGTGATTGGCCTAAACCCTTGTGAGGATGAAGCACCTCTTTCTCTCTCTTCTTCTTCTTCTTCTTCTACTTCTACTTCTTCTCTTTCTTCTTCTTTGCGCACATACCTTAGTAACTGTTCTTGGGTCATAGCCCTCTTTGGGGGAGAGGGGGGGGGGGAGAGAGAACCAAAGAATGACTATGGATTGAGTTGAACCTGATATTTAATAGACTTTGGATTCAATAAGAACCTGAGTGAGTCTACATTTTCCTATTTGATTCTGTGGCTTTTTCCTGATTTGTTGATCAGCTCATGCTGTAACTCGTGTGTGGGTTGTTGTGGTTTTTGTTGAGAACAAAATACTTGAGATGTTGAAATTTTTTTCTTCCTGTAAACCTCTATTCGAATGTTTCTACTTAACCTCTTGATGCCTTAATTTTTTTTGTTTTTATTTTTTATTTTTTTTATTTTATGAACCAGTGTATTTTTCCTGATTTGTTAATCAGCTCATGCTGTAACTCCTATGTGTGTGTTGTTGTGGTTTTTGTTGAGAACAAAATACTTGAAATGCTGAAATTTTTTTCTTCTTATAAACCTCTATTCGGATGTTACAAATACTTAACCTCTTGATGCCTTAATTTCAGAGGAGAAGAAACCTTAGTTTCAAATTTATAAGGTTCACCATTCACATAATAAGATTTAAAAATGAAAGAGAAGACAATATGCTTCAAGGAGAAATCTGTCTTCATATGGGAACTATTTCCCATCCATTTTGCTCAAAAAACACTAAAGTCTCACGTGAAAAACAAAAATTTCGGCACACACTCCAATCCGAGCTGATTTTGAACTTCCTAATTAAGTTCTTCAATTCTTCAACTTCACGCTTCTATCTAGGGCTGAGGTGAAGAAATACAGTAAAGTCAACAAGCCCAGGCAATTCATCAAGAAAATCTCCTTTGTAGAAATGGAGAACCTTACTTGTCATTTCACGCAAATCTTGAATGATAGTTACCTTTCTCTTGAAATTCTCATATTTTTATAGTGCTCGCTCTACTGATTCATAGAACACATTGTGCAAGCCCTTTGCCTTCACATGCTTCCTCACGCTCAGCATTCTGCTCAAGATCCACCTCATAATCGTGTGAGAAGTATCCATCCTCAAGAATTTTGGGAATTGTTTGTTGTAGTCAAAATTGCTAAGACTGGTCACAATGAAAACAAGTTCAGAATTAAAATCATGTGTATTAGGCTTTATGAGTATCTTATGAATACTTGAGATGATATGGTTTTTCCATTTTTCATTTTTCATTTGTTGTTTTTTTTTTTTTTTTTTCATTTGCTGGTTTTTACAAAATAGACAATTATGCTTTTCAATCTAAAATGAGGGAGACAATACATAAACATGGTTCTCGAATGTCCATGTGTTATTTTCCTAACATTCAGTGCTATGCTACATGATGTCCTTGGTAGATTATTTGCAACCTTGTTAAGTTATGGTTTCATGCTACAGGCTGCTGAGGCTGCAACAAAGAGCATTGCGGATATGCAGAATGTGGTTGAGGAGGACTTAGAATCTTCGAAGGAGGATGATATGGAAGGATCTGCAGTTCAAGGAGAAAGTGAAGATGAGAACGATAAATGGCATAAGGTTGCTTTGGATAAATTGGAGAAGGCTAGTGAAGACACAATCCTTGGCCAGGCATGTCACAAATATGAGAATTTAAATAAATTGTATCTTGGGTTTGTCTTTTCTTGGATTTCAAAGGTGCATAATTTCCTTATTCATACCCTCCATATTTGTTTACAGAGGTCATTTGTCCTTCAAATTCTCTCTCCCTAAACTTGTGTTGGTCTCATCAATCCATGATTATGGGAGGATGGACTGTGTATTGATTTAGGCTTTACTTTTTTTTGTGCCTGTCCTTAGATTTCTATCTCATTCTTTTTCTGAGTTAAAAATTAAAATGGGGCAGTAGTTCTACCTTTGATTGGGGATTGTTTGCGAATATGCTATTTTAGTAACTTTTTGATTTTTTACGAAAAGATGTGCAGAAAAAGTAGAGAGGTGATGTGACCCAAAAAATATAAAAAGACAAAAAGTATGCTATTTTAGAAGCATCTCAAATTTTGTGACTTTTTAATAAGATTTCACTTTGTTCTTTCCTTATGTGCCCTTTTCTTATTGCAGGTTGGGAAGTACCAAGGTGCATACAAGGTTAGACCTCTCTCTCTCTCTCTCTCTCTCTCTCTATTAAGAATATAGATGTCCATGGTCATATAACCGTCAATTTATACCACCTTTGTATAGATTTCCAAAGGGCTCTTTGAGAAGTATGGACCCGACAGGGTTGTTGATAATCCAATCATAGAGGTGGGACCTATTATTAGACTTGTTATGGCTTGCTCCTTTTGTTAATTTCCATGCTTAATTTACCAAATTATTTTCATTCTCTCTTCTTAGGTGAACTTGCTGATTTGAATTCTTGAATTTCTACAACGATGATTGACTTTTGTGTGTGTATATACATATGCTTTTTGTTTTTCCATAGTTCTTCTGTCGCATGTATAAAT
Source organism: Camellia lanceoleosa (assembly GCA_025200525.1). NCBI lineage: Eukaryota > Viridiplantae > Streptophyta > Magnoliopsida > Ericales > Theaceae > Camellia > Camellia lanceoleosa. The sequence goes on along the minus strand of CM045760.1, from coordinate 162,400,642 downwards.
GCTTGTTTCGTAGGATGGATTTGTAGGCATCAGAGTAGGTGCTGCTTATTATGGTTTTAGGCCCGTTGTGGAGTTTGTGACGTTTAATTTTTCAATGCAGGTCAGAGTTGTTTTATATTTTTGTCATCCCCAATACCTTGTGAAGAGAAAATTTCTAATATTCTATTTATATTTGTTTTACTTGGTTGCGATGGTCAAACTTACTTTGGAGCTTTAACTAATAGCTAATTAATTTAAAATCTTGTATCTAAGCTCTTGTTGCATATGAATTTCTCTTTATACAATCTTCATTTTGTTGTAGGCAATTGACCACATCATTAATTTTGCTGCAAAATCAAATTACATGTCTGCTGACCAGGTAAATGTACCTATTGTTTTTTGGGGACCAAATGGTGCTGCTGCTGGTGTAGGTGCCCAACACTCCCGGTATGGTTCCTCAAGCTTCTTTTGCAAGTGATGGTTTTTTACTCGCTTGGTTGTTTTCTAAACAAATGACACGTTATTAAGCATCATTGCCTTTAGCCTTAGGGTAATATGAGAGATATATAGTACCTACATATCTCTAAAGAACTGCGTTAGATGATAATTGAAGAGTACTAAATTAGTGTCCAATTTGGACGGTTGCAAACAGTTGTATCAATAAGTTTCAACCTACCAGTTGTCAATAGGGAGAATGTCAGATTTCTTTTTTTCCTTCTTCATTTTCACTAGGTATTTATTATGTTTAAGGTTTGAGTACCTCCAAGTCTAACATTTGATTTACACAGTATCGTTTCTTGTTGTGAACATGTTGAGTTTCTTCATTACTAATCTCAAATATGCTTTCAATGGTAAAATTCTAAATCAGTAACACACATAACCATTGATGACATATATGGAATGTCATGTAGTGTTTCGCAGCATGGTATGGCGCCTGCCCTGGTTTGAAAGTGCTGGCCCCATACTTATCTGAAGATGCTCGTGGACTACTAAAAGCTGCCATTAGAGACGTTGATCCTATTGTTTTACTTGAAAATGAGTTGTTGTGAGTACTCAGTGCAGCATTAAGTTGTAATATATCAACTTTATCCATATATATCATTGTTATTATCCAATGTGACTTTTGTGCTTCAGATACGGTGAGTCTTTCCCTATTTCGGTAGAAGTTCTTGATTCCAGTTTTTGCCTCCCAATAGGGAAAGCTAAGGTATTTTTCCTTAAGATTATGATAGTTTCTGTGGATGCTTCTGCTGTCTTATGTTGTTATTTATTTTAGCATGATTCACTATTGTTGTTATTTAAAATTTATTACCTTCTGTCTCCTAGGTTGAGAGAGAAGGAAAGGATGTCACGATTACAACTTTTTCAAGGATGGTGGGCTATGCCATTAAGGTTTGTCTATGAAACTTTATATACCTTTTGAGATGTGATCTTTGTCATTTAGATATATAACCTAACGTTGCTTGTTCCACGGGAGGAAAGTGCTTTTGCTTGTCTGTGCCTCATTATTTAATTCAAATATGTTAGAAATGGAATTTTTAAAGTTGGTGACACCACTAATGCTCTAGAATTTTTGGACATCATACAACTTGAACGTACAAGTACAACTTTACCGGGGAAAGCTTTAGTAAGCCTAAACACTTTCTCTCACAATTTTTAATTACAATAGAAGCTCCTTGTTAGTTTGAGAAGCTACCTATTAGGTTTTTAGAGAAAAAAATATGCAATATGTTAAAAGGCTACAATATTATAATAAGGTTTCTAATAACGAGGAAGGTGTTGCTTTAGAGATATTTACCAGATCTCTAATGAGTAATGAAATGGAGCTCTCTATTGCATTTGGAAATGGAGATCAAGATAGTATTCTAAGAGAGCAGCAATAGGTAAGTAGCACTTGTAATGTGACTAAAATCACATGCTGTAACATTTGGAAAAATGATTGCAAAATGGCTAGATCTTGCTATTGAATAGTTTGATATCCATTGTTGTGCCATTTCCTAGCAGCTTAAATTTTTGGGACAGTTAGTAAGTTGACATGGTATCAGAGCTCAATTTTGGTAGACATCTTGGGTCCCCATTTGCATTCTTTTTCTTCTCTCGCTTACATTGAAAGCTCTCTATAATTGTTTGTTTGCATCCCCATGTGCAAGAAAGATGAGGTTGCATGTGAGGGAGGCTGTTGAATAGCTTGATATACATTGTTAGATCCATTTCGTAACAGTTTTAAGTTTTGGGGACAATTGGTAATGTAGACACCCCATTTTTGACTGCCCTTAAGACTTGGGCGTTACTGATGGTTTGCTTGGTGGAGAAAGGTGTGCAGGGCACAGGTTCAGTTTCCTCGGCAATGAGAGAGACAAATCTCAACTTCACACCCCATTTTGGACCAAAATTATTTTGGATGGTTTTTAGACCTTAAAACCCTCTCTTTCAAAACATTTTTGAAATAAAATTCCCACGATGTTCCGACGCTCGCATTTCGGTAAATGTTGCGCTTTTCGGTAAACCGAGCAAGGACAAAGTGGGGATGAATGAAAGAGAGATGAAATCTTTGAAAAATCTTTCAAAACACCTTACTTAGGGGTTCGAAGTTGAGGAGAAGAGGAAAGGAGAGAAGAAAACTGGTCTAGGAGAAGTTCAGCATGATTCCGGGTAGGAGAGAATCGAGCAGCCCTCGCTGAATCGGGCTTATTCAATTGCATACTTGGAGTTAAGCTATGAGGCCACCATCGTTGGAAAGAAGACTTCCGGGGCTTCACTTTGTACTCAAGAATCTCCCAAAGCCAAGTCTGGTTGGAGGAGATATGATTGGTTGAAGCTGGGCATCACCCCGTTTGGATCGAGTCTGCGCGGCTTCACCAAAAAGGGCATAACTTTCTGCACAGGAGGAATTTTGATGCAAGGTTTGCGCCATTGGAAAGCTAACTTCCGAGGCTTCAATTTGCATATGCACCGGCTGTTTTTTGACCTTGGAATCATCTATCGGAAATCTATTTTGCCGACCGGAAAAATATTATGCCGACCGGCACTTTATTTTGGCCGACGACCAAAGTTTCTGGCCGGTTTGCACCCTTTGCACCCTCCAAGCCTGGTGCATCCCAGTTGTGCCAGTTGGAATGCACCAGCACACTCCCCCGTGCATATATGTTGCTATTTTGAGCCCTTAACCACCTTTGGACCCCTCTTTTGCACCCTTTGCTCAAGGCTTCTTGAGGAAGCCTTGACCCCTTGTCTTGGCTTCCTCAAGAAGCCTACCAGCTGTCCAAGCTTCTCCAATAAGCCTTGGCCTCCCCTTAGACCCCTTTGATCCTTTGAAGCTTTTCTTAGAAGCTTAGCATTGCCTATATAAGAGGTCCTTCTCCTTTGTTTGGGTTGGAGATTTTGGAGCAAAAAAACCAGAGGGAAGAGATATATATCTGATATACATACATACACCCTCTATATCTATCTTATCCAAGCCTCCAAACACCTTTGTTCTTGCACCATTTGCCCTACAACACCTAGCACAACACCTCCATCCTCCATTCCAGCACTTGGTAGGCCATTTGCAGAGGTTAGAAGCTTAGAAACTTGGACCAAGGGCTGCTGGTTTGCTGCTCTTCAAGGGTAAGCATCCATTTCCCTTAAACTTGCATTTTTTAGCTTCATCGGTTAGCCTTATTTACAAGTATTTTTGAGCTTCGATGTAAACTGTAAAGAGGCTTATTTTGAGACCTTCTTCAACATTGAAGAAGGGCTCAACACTGTTGGGGACCTCCATGTATGACTTGCTTCATTACCCCTCTTTGGTCCCCATTTTTGCATGTTTGTTTAGCTTATTTTGCTTCTGTTTTTCGGCCATGATCAGAAATGAGAGTGGCCATATTTTGACCCCCTTGACATGTTTTATTAAGGGTCTTTGGCTTTTTGATGCATGTTTTGTATACTTCATGTTATAGCCCTCTTGTGGCCTTAATCTTGCATTGCATTTTAAGGGTGTTTTTATATTGATTTGGGGGCTGTCATAAACTGTTAGTAGTCATATTTTTGGCCCCTCTTCAGTGTTGTAGAAGGGTATTTTTCAGTTTGGGCTTTTTATCTACCACTTGCTTCATTACCTAGCTTGAGGGCCCATTTTTGCATGCTGTTTTTGCCCTATCTATGCTCACTGTTTGGCCATGCTTTGAACTGAAAAAATGCTTGTTTTGGGGCTTCCTTGCTTCTGTTTTCATGCTTCATGTCCAGATTATGCATGTTTGATATAGCTATAGGTCATTTCATGAGCCTAATCTTGCATTTCGGGTCCATTTCATGCACTTAGTGTCATTTCGCTATGTTTTGGGACCATTTGGCATCATGTTCCAGCACTGAAATTCACATGCTTGTATGCCATCTTGCATCCCTTGCCATGCTTTGGTAGAGTTGCATTTTTCGTGCCTTAGGTTTGTTTAATGCATTGTGCATGCATCCCATGGATTGTGTTGCCTCACTTGCCTCATTATGGCCACTGATTTTGGCATGCTTACGAGCTATCCATGTTAGTTTAAGTCCATCGTTGCATGTTGTTGCATACCATGTTTGTTTACATGTTTAGGTTGCGTCCCTAGCATACATTGTTCATTTGCATGCCCATGTTGCATACTAGATCACATGCCTAGGTTGCATTACATTGGCATGCATGCCTTGCCTCTTGATCAAGTGATAGAGGTTGGGCTTTATGTGTTTGTTTGGTTTGCATGACATTTGAAATCAAAGTGCATACTTGGTTTCTTGGGCCATCACGCATCGAAATGCGCAATTGGTGGTCCGAGGATCAAGGAACATACCCTTTGAGTCAAAATCATGATAAGGGATGTGTTGGTGCACACATTCACTTGAAATTTCATGCCATGCACCTTCATCGCTTTGTTCTTTGTCAAAAGCTCTTCGCAGAAGTTTACGCCAACCGGCAACATATGATGCCGACCGCCATTTGTGAATGGCCGATAGCTTCATCGGCACCGATGGACATTCCTCATGGCGGTGGGAATTTCCTCCACCGATGGTATTCTCTGATTGTGCAAGCGTGTCCGTGACTTTGGCGGTCTTTGGAGAGGCGGGCGGTGTAAGCGAAGGCGAAGTGGCATGGTGCGGGTTTTCCGGAAGTCGGATTCGAGCATGCATCATTCACAAGCATCCGGCGAGGCAAGTGGCCACCTTTCCTTTTGCATTTAATTTGATAATTAGAATTCTGTAATAATTTATTACGTATTGATTTGTATTATTTGGGATCAGATATTCTTTTGGTCCCTCTATGTGAGGGCATAATTGTAATAAGTGTGGGTGAGTGTGTGTATGTCTTCCAACCCTCATTTTTTTTCTGCCCTTTTATTTACCTGCTTATGATGGTAGATTAGGGCATATTTAAAATTAGCATACCTTATGCAATGCATGCGTGCATTCATGCATTTGTTGACATGCATCGGGCTCGGTACATCATACAAACTGCATTGTATTTCAATTTCAAATTGAATACATGTTATTTGTAGCATCCCACATGCCATGTTTAGGATAGCTGAGCCTGCTTAGATTACATCTTTGCATGTGTTGCATTAGACATTTCAGTATGCTTAGGTCCATGCATGGATTTCTAATGAGCTTCTGTTTTGGCTTGGAGTACTAGGTGAGTTTTTATGCTTTAGCATCCTTGCACGTGTGTGAGTGTTGCCATAATAGCATGACTACCATGAGGCTAAGTGCTTATGTGATATAACTGTTTGAATGCCTGTGGATGGAGGTCAAATTACCTAGATTGGAATAATACATTAAAACTGTGAGTTTTATGCCCACCAGATAGTGGCAAAACTGTCTTTTCTAAAAGCCCACTTGAGGGTGGCAAAACCTGCATTTTAGCCTACTTGCGAGTAGCAAACCATTTTCAAAACAAACATGTAGTGTTTTGTTTGAATTTAGGCGATTTGGTCTATACTTGTTTACTGTGCGCATAACATAGTAATTCTAGGCTAATAACCGGAATAAGAACACATAACGTTTTCAAAATTGGATATCACGGTTAGTAGAGGCCGATCTTCGGATCGGGCGAGAGGGGGTGCTCATAGCTGACCTTCCCCAATCGTACCCAAGTTCTCGAGCCGAGGCAACTTTGGTGATGACGGACACGTGGCCTTTGGCACCGAGTCAGGGTTTCCTAAATTCTCCCATTAAAAAATATTTAGGTGACGACTCAGATTCCGCAAAGCAATCCATGTTTGGCACTTCTTTTCAAAAATCAGTTTTTTCTCAAACGATTTGGTTGATTTGGACTCTTTGGTTCGGACATTCTAACCGTAACACAAAAAGGAGTCCGAATTGCTATTGCGAGGTCCCCATGGGCTTGTTACGCTTCGCGACTCATTGGGATTTTAGAGAGCTTGACTCGAACTCGTGATATCCTGTTTTGACTACACTTATGTGTTTCTTTGCATTGCATGTGCATTGGTGCGCCTAGGACACCGTGTTGGCCATCTGCTATTCCTGAGCGGTTTGCTGGAGGCTTTTCTTGTCAAGGCATGACCATAAGGCTGACCGGTTACGGGCTCTGCCAGTATGGGAACACAAACCCCGCTTTACCGGCACCCTTTTGACCATTCGACCTTGTGCATATTCGGATCCATAGTGACCATTCCAAACTAGGACAGTTGCTTACCCGATGTTAGGTTGTTTGAAACCGCTATGCGTGAGTGAAACCCTAGCTCGACAAAATAGGGCGAAACCCTACCCCAACATAGGGGTGTATTGGCTCTTTTACTTGCTATGTGCTTTTAGAGTGTATCTCACAGGAATGCATGTATCGGTTATGAAGTTTATGTCGGGCCCAAGGGCACCAAGATGTGATTGTAAGAAACAGTTATATCTCATGTATCGATTCAGATTTGGGGTAATGGTTTCGAAATAGTGATCGATAATAGAATCTGATCGTTCAACTTTGCTCGTATCGAGTTCAGTGAAGTTGAGCCGAGATGTCTCTGCTTTCTCTTTGCTAGGGGTAGTCCCGAACTATAGCTTCGAAGGCTCCACCATCACCCGCACATTGATTTGTGCTAATAGACTTTGTCGGTCGAGACTCGATTCAAGGGAAATCGTACGAGAAGGCTAGTCGAGCATGCACCACCAAGACAACTACTAGATCGCTGATTTTTGAGTAGTCGGGTTGAGATTTCGAGCCTCTGCAGACACAAATATACCTACCGCCGGTTAGATCAGACAATATGTCGAGTCTGGAAGAGATGGTGCGCCAACTCGTGATAGTATGAAAACCATGCAAAGAAGACGCTGTCATTCATGGCCAAGCAACGGGTCGTGGTCATAGCCCAACAGCAGAGACAATTGCCGAGCTAGAGCAACAAACCGGAGCATCGCCGCATCAAGCTCCTCCACCACCAGGGTTCAGACACGGAAACACCCAATGTCCAGAAGGTACAGACATTCCTAGGGCGGCCCGCCCTAATTTTACCCAAAGAATCCAAAACACCTACCAATCTACGGACTCTCCTTTGAGTTCAAGACGGACCCCACAATAAGCTGAGTAAGCTGGAAAAGATGTTTAAGAAATCCCAAGGAGTCAAGTCCATTCCCGACATTGAGGATGGATATACGGACGCAGCTGTGACGCTGCCAGATCGGTTCAAGATGCCATAAATCGACCAATTTGATGGGTCCGGGGACCCCATGGTGCACTTGAGGCTGTTTTCAGATATCTTAAGGCCGATGGGCCTCACCAGACTACAGAAGTTGTCTCTGTTTGGCCGAACCCTGTCAGGTATGGCGGCCATCTGGTACGCGAAACTGGAAGACGATGTTAAGAAGAATTGGGATGAGATGGCCGAGGCTTTTGTCGATCAATACTCCTACAATACACAAATTGAGATTACAACCCGTGATCTCGAGATGACTAGGCAGGAGCCGAAGGAAAGTTTCTCCGATTTTGTAACTCGGTGGAGGGCCAAGGCCTCATTGATGACCATTAGGCCAACAGACAAGGATCAAATATGGATGGTTGTGCGCAACCTCCAACCCAAGCTCATGCAGAAAATGATCGTTCTCCAATTCCCTACCTTTTCAGATCTACATGAGATGGGAGTACAAATCGAGGACGCTATAAAGCAAGGCCTTATTGACCAGGAAAAAGTGCAGCCCAGGAGGGCATTTACCCACAGTTCGAATGCGACCACCAGTGGTGACACAGCTGCTATAACTTCAGACATGGGCATGGTCACCACCCCCACACAAAAAATGACCACCCCATTCACCGGTGCCTCCGAAACTAGTTCACAAACGGCCAAATACCCACCTCAGGGCCAAAGGGTGTTTACCCCATCAGACGTGTCTCATCAACTACCGAGTGCCTTGATCCAAAAGGGGTATCTGAAGCCACTGGAGCCACAACCATTACCAAAGAAACCCCCTCCCTCACATAACCCGGTGATTCATCAGGTTTTCCATCACGAAATGGCCATGACACTGACATGTGCTTTCGTTTTCGCCATGAGATACAAAATCTGATCGACAACAAGGTCATCGCCATGCCAGTCGTGCAAAGTCTATTGGCATTTGATCAATAAACCTGTGGGGGATAATGTGACCATGTGATCGGGGGATGAACCACCTGTGGATGGCACTCGATTTACTCCGGATGTGGCGTTTGGCACGCACTGTTTTCAGCATTTGTGAATGCTATTTTTTTTTTTGGTTTCTGACTTAGGTATTGGGTCAGTTTTTGTTGTGTTGCTTTGAGTTTGTCTCTTTATTTTGAGTCAGTCTTTTTATTTCAGGTCTGTCTTGTTGTATCGAGTCCGTCTTGTTGTGTTGGAGTCGGGTGATTTCGGGGGTGTTACCTCGGACATCACCATTTTGTTTTGTGTTTGTCTTTTCGTTTTGTTTTGAGTCTGTTTCTGCCAGAGAGCCAGTTGTGCCAACAGACTTTGAATGAACAGCAGTAATTTTCACATTCTTGTGTTAAACGTCACTTGTGCTAGTTACTGTAGGAAGTTCGAATGAGATGGCAGTATTTGACTAAGAACTCTGTCTTTTCTGTGCCTTGAAGTCATTGTAACGACCTAAGTTTTTCAAAACTTTTTGAACACTGAGGTGAAAACGAAGAGGGAGGAATTCCTCGGGATTTGCAAAACTTTGATCAAACTAAGAGAAAGAGAGGCGTGCTAAGCCTTTAATGAATGAAATCATGCTTGTTAGTGTGAGTACTGAGATGGACCCTAGCTTGATCCAGATTGGTCCCACACTATCTTCAGCGCGAGCGATTTGTCGCTTTCTTAAAAACTTTCAAAAAATGTTTTGCGCAGTCCTGCGAAGACCTGTGTGGAATTATAGCGATTCCGGGTTTAACCCTTATTATGTTGTGATCCGGGACATGTGTCGGATGGATGTGTTTGAGCATTGTCTTGCATTGTTTTGTTTACATCCTTTTATTTGAGTTATAGGAGTTATAGGACAGTTGGGTGTTGGTGTGGGTTGAGTTTAGAACCAAAGTCTGTTGCATTAAGGTTTGTTGTCGGCCCGGCGATTTTTTTTTATTCTTCGTGTTGTTGGTTGTTGTTCTTTTGAGTCTTGGCGCTTTCAGCGTGCGGGCGTTTTTTCTTCATTCGGAATACACTTTTCTTTGCAAACCGTCGCAGCTTTGGTTTCAGCCAGTCGGCCCTTTCGCTTTCGCTTTTAGTGAAGTTACAGAGTGAGAGCTTTTTTGGGAGAGGTCGCGGGGGGGGGAGCTGGGCTCGGCTGTCTAGTGTCTCTCGCATTTCACTTGTGTCTGGCTTGAGGGCGGGTATTTCAGTACGATGGCTTCACGCTTTATGTCTTCGCTTCGGCGGACTATACTCTGTCAGCGCGGAGGCGGCATGTCGAATGACTTACTGCGTTTCTCGGGGAGCACCAACAATCTTTTTTTGACTTTTTTTTTTATCTTCTTTCTCCTACTACCATTCTCAGTCTCTTTTTTCTAAACTAAAACTTGTTACCTCTGTCTACTAGTGTTGTGTAGTAGAGTTCTGTTTCCTTTTGTTGTCTTCTAAAAAAGGTTTTGATCTTTTGTGTTTTAGGTCCTTCTCGCCGTTTGGTTTTTTTTGTTGTCTTTATTTCCTCTCTTCTCTTATGGATTTTTTTTTGAGAATTTTAGCATTTTGACTACAAGGTTATAGTTTTGACTTTTTTTTTTTTTTGTTTGATGTTGTATTTTTTGTTGTGAAATTTTGATGTTAATAAACCTAGAAAAATTTTTGGTATTGTGGGGGTTTTTTAAACATGAAACATAAAACATAATGTTAATGTTGAAACATTATTGAAATTGGAACCAAGTGAATTTGAACTAAAATTTAAATATGTAATTTGATGAATTGATTGAATTACATTGATAATTTAATGTGGAGAATTATTTGGATAAATGAGGATTGAGATAGGATTGGGTCATGAAGTGTGTGATATTTAATGTATTTATTGATATGTGATATTGATATGTGATGTATGTTTATTTGTATATATATATTGGAGTGTGTGAGGAGAATGGGGGATGTATGTAATGGGATAGGAGGGAGGAGGAGGATGGGACTGAAAGGAGGAAAGAGTAGAGAAGAGGAGATGAAAAAAATACGTATGGATAGATATGCTTATCTAGAAAAAGATGCTTATAAGCGGAATATGTATATATAAGTTGTTTGTTTATAATTGTTGAAAATGGCCAGGAATGTAAAAGAGTTGAAAAAATTGTTAATCTTGTTTGAATCATATCATTCTTTTTTATTTATTTCTTATATATAGGCGGGCTCATTTTTCGAATATGGTAGTGGCTCTGGCTCATGGGAACATGGAAATCTTTGGTCGGATGCACCTTTAGAACATTTCCTTTGGTTTGTCTGTTAGATTTCCTTGTGTTTGCTTTATGTGTAAATGAGGTTGGCATGAATTCTTGCTTCAACCAAGTGTTTTTTTTAAAAACATAAGCACTTTAAGTAAGAACTTGTAAAAACATAATTTGGAAATTTGTTAGCCCTTAGGGAATGTTGCTTAACGTGGTAACCGTTTATATCATTTTAGATGTGTATGTGTTGCTATTAAAAAACGTGGATATTTTATAGCATATATTGTATATTTGGTCTTAGGTTGAAAATTTGTGAGAGCGTTCGAGTAAACTTGGTTGCGGGGGAAGTGTTTAGAGACATTTGGTTTGCGTCTGAAGTGATTGATAGATGCTTGGGTTTGAACATGTTTATGTGATGATTTGGTATATGTATTTATGCGATGAGATGTAATTGGTTTTATTGGATTATTCGGTCTTTGGGTTTACGAGAGTAGGATCTTTTTGTTTGAGTGCCCGATCACGCTTATGGGGTATCATTTCAGAATGCTGCCTAATTTCATTATTATCCTTTTAATAAATGCTATACAAATGAATTTCGATGATTTGTATGAATGGGCGTGATTGTTATTTGACGACGCGTTTAGTGTGATATTACTAATGTTAGTTTGTAGATGTTTTATGCTTGTTTTATTATGTTTTGTGTTACCTTAGGCCTAGAAGCGAGTGGCATAGGGGTAAGCGGCGAGGTAGAAAAAGGTAAGTCGGATGCAATGTGGCGAAGGAATTGGAGAGGGCAAGTATGGGCGATTTGGGGTGGAGTCGGGTGGGGCGATGGGTGCCTTGGTCAAAGAGATAGTAGGGTGTTTGGTGCTTCCTTCTGGTAGGAATCAGGTGGGAGTTGGGCCTTCTCCTTCTTGGTATGAGGGGGACCTTCTTGTCTTAGAGGGGGAGAGTAAAGCGTTGATCTGGAGGAGTTTGAGGACGAACGAAGTGAAAGCGATGGCAATGATCGGCATTAATGAGGGCCAGAAATGGTGGGAGTATGAAAGGATCTTTTGTGGGCAAGTGACTCCGGGCGTTTGTGTGAGAAATCTGGGTGTTTTTATGGTTGGTAATGAGGAGGTGAAGGTTTCGTGGCTTGAGCTTTTTGAGGAGGGTTTTTTGTGTGGCGAGTTATCGCTTTATTTACCTAGAGAAGGGGTTTTTTACTATATACTGACAGGCGGTTTGGCGTTGTCCTTGGGCTCAAGTTGATTGGATTTGGGTCCTTATTCGCCGCAAGGGAGGCGGGTTAATCTTTGCTGACTCAGTTGAGTGAAGACTATGACCTTACCTATTTGAAGGTGTGACGACCTTTTTGAGAGAATGTGCATTTGATTACATTCGGTAGTACATAGTATGGAGGATGGGGATGAAAGAGGAGAAACAGGGGGCGGGGCCAGAGAGAGGAGAGAGAGGGGGCGAGTGAGGGGGTTATAAGGGACGGCCGGAGGCGGTCGGAGGGCAAAGGCGACTTTCGAAACTTTCAGTCTGCTCCTTCACGGGCTGGACGACCGGTCGGGAGGTTGTGTTACGCCGGTGAAGGTCATGTTTGCCCGGTTTTGCTACGGGGTTGGCGGTCAGAAGTATTGCCCACCGGGTGAGAAGTCAGGCATGGAAGCGAGAGGTTCGACGAGCGAGTTACGACGACAGACTACGCGGCAATGATATTGTCGAGGGGGTGCCACCAGGCCGTCACTGTCTAGCGCGAGCGTTGTCTATGCCCACGAGGCGGCCTGTCGTCCGAGGCCTCTGGGCCATCAAGGAAGAGATTAATCGATCGGTCTACGACTCCATCGGTAGGCGGGCTAATTCTGGGGGCGGGGGAGGCTATGTCCGAGAGATCTATGGTGTAGTAGGACCTAATGCCAGAAGCATCTCCACGAGAGAGTCTATTACTACCTTGTTGTTGTGCTCCTGATTAGCGTGTGTGTTGTGTTCTTTTCTTCTTGCACTTTTATGTTTGTGTCTCTTGCATCTTATTTGGAATATTCTTTGTCGATATCTCATTTCGTGTGTGTCTTTTGTGTTGATGCCTGATGGCGAAAATGATTTTATTTGGGGGGGGTTAGGGGGTTTTGATATAGAGGTCGATGATCATAGAATCCTTTTATTTTTGTGTTTTGATGCCCCTTTTTTAAATGGAGATGTTATTTTGGGTATTTGGGGCAGTTATGCTGTAGTGTTGGGTATTTATAGGTGTATTTATCGAGCGTCACCAAATATACTTCTGCGTTTATGTTTTTGGGGTTTACGCCGTTTTGGATGATGGGTTGGTAGTGTTTTTGCAGGGGTGATGGTCTACTTGCTAGTTTTGAGAATGGAATGGTGGAGATTTGAGGCTAGTGAGTTGAAAAGTAGTTTTGAGAATTTAGCGCCCGATGCGGCGGGTATCTTGTCTGCCAATATCTGCCTGAAAGCGGATTCTTTCGTTCTCAGGCGCTCCAACCGACATTGATTTAGCGCTTGCCTAATTATTTTTTCTTGGTGGTTTGCCAGAGTTGTTTAGCCTAAAAAAAAAATGATTGCTTGAAAGGTTTGTGTATGGAGACGTGGAAGCCACGAAGGGCTACACGGCTCTATAAGTAAAGAAAAGCCGTTGTCTTGACTTTAGTGTACAAAGAAGAACCTTTAAGAATAACTCTGAATAGAATTGACACCTGAGTGCCCCCACCGGTTGACTGGTTCCTATTGTTGAAAAGTTGAACTTGATTTCGAGGTTGGATTTTGACAGTCGAGGTAGAGTGATTTTCGGAGTTGAGATTAGATCCAAGTTATAGCCATTCGAGTTCTGGTATTGCCATTTGGGCTTCTGCTCGTTTGTGTATTTTATTTTGTGGATGATATTCTTATCCTATTCCTTACTCGATTGTTTTTGATACTTTTTAAGGTGTGCTTGAATTTTATTTTGCCCATAGGCTGTAGATCAAGTTGGGCTTTCTTGATTCTTTGAAGTTTTTGAAGCCCATTTGGTTTCAGGGCAGGGGTGTGGAATGATGTATGGTCGCTTGAAAGTCTTGGAGCCGCAGCTGGGAGTGTCGAGGGGCCTTTTTAAGGCAGCGAAAGATCAGATAGTGGGGCGTTTTAGATCAGGTTAGGTTCATGATTGACTCCATTATTTAGGCGGAAGATTGATCCCAATAAGGGTGTGTTTTGTGGGTAAGTCGGTCTTAAGTGACAAGTTCTGTTTGGTTGACTAAGATCGAGCTTGAGTTGGATTGAGGGGTGAAAAGACGTGAGTGTCAAAAATGCCTCCGAGACTTTGTTGTAAAGAGTGATTCCAAGAGAGAGGTATTAATTCCACCGTCTATTGTGATTAATCATTCCGAAACTACCCTTGTTGAGCTATGCGAGGTATTGTGTGATAACTATAGGAGGTTGTGTTTACATAGCTCCGAGAAAGAACAACCTACGGATCCGCTGTAGTATAATTTTTTTCTTGAAAACTTCCTACACACGACTTTGGAGTATGGGAAGAATACCTTTTTTGAAAAGAATTAGAGGGCAGTTTCTGTAATGAGAGGGCTGGAATTTTGTTAGCGGAGAGGAGAATGTATCCGTTGAGGCACACCTTGAGGAAACCTGCGTATCATTGTGAATGTTGTGGGCAAGGCGCCTAGTTGAAGTTTCTTGTTTTTACGACGAAGAATATGTGGGTGGGAGATAGTAGGAGTTGGCCATCCCTTGAAGAGTGACTAAAATGATCCTAGTTGAGCCTGGCCTTGGCCATTGAAAGGGCTGACGTGTATGCTTTTGAGTTTGTGACTTGGTGCCGTGCGCCAATTAGACAGGAGAGAGAGAAGAGAGGTAGGGCGAGTTCCAGGGAACTTCCGTGCAGAAGAAAGGCTCTAAGAGTTAGACCGGTGAGTTGGCGTAGAGTTGACTTAGTTTGAGAGGTAGAGTTTGAGACGACTGGTGTAGCGCCTTAGCCGAGTCAAGTGAAGTCGAGTCAAGAAGAGCGGGAGGTTGTTAGAACATGTGAGGTATTGAGAGTGATCGGTTTTGGTCGATGCCATGGAAGTATGTTAGGAGGTCGAACTTCCGAAGGGCTCTTTGGCCTTATGTACTGTGTGAAGGACCGGTTGACCAGTGCGGCGGCGAGGCGAAGAATCGTCTATTCGAAGAGTCCGAGTGGAAGTTAGCGGGTGTGTGTGTAAGGCTGGGTGTGGATTGGACCACGCCGGTGCGTCGTCTCGTGAGATTGCCTCGTTTTCTTGGGTTGTTGAATGTTTTTTGCGAGGACTTTCAATACTAAATGAGACATTGATGAATGCGTAATAGAGACATTCGTTTTCTTCGGCGGTCAGATTATAGGTTGGATATGCTTGGAGTTAAATTGATAAATTCGGAGATCTTATCACCGAGGCACTTGCGGTCGTGTCGGCGGATTTATTTAGACTTGTTTGAGGCTTATCATCGGTTTGGCACCAGCTGAAGCGCGGTAAAATGGCCAGAAGAGCGGATCGAGATTTGTTGTTTGATTTGGGGTGACGGGTATCATCGCATCGGTTGGGTTGGTTTTGGCTATTAGCGGATCCTTTGTGAAGGTTCGTGGGGGTTGGGCGACCAGGCCACCTTTCCTTCGTTAGGTTGGGGAGTTGGTTGGAGTTTGTAGGACAGATGTTGTTGGGTCGGCATTGGGACGCGGGGCAGATTGTGATTTGTTATCCAGGGAAGTTGTTGGAGGTTTATGTTGGGTTGTCAGATCGACAAGAGGAAGCTGGAGGGGATCAGGTTGAGAACTGGTAAGAGGAGAAGAGGGGAGTTGGGGGCGTATTGTTGGTGAGTATGCCGAGAGAGAAGTTGACGGTGAGATTGTCCGTTTTGCTTTTTGGGTAGATGAGATCTTTAGTTATGGGATACGGTTGAGTCTTTTCATGTCCTGATTGGGAAGAGTGTTTTGAAGAGATCCCTTTGTCATGGTATTGTAGAAACAGATGAGGGTTGAGGGCCACTTTATGAGGCGTGGTCATGGACAGGATCGTGTCAATATCCTACTCGTTGCAGGTTAATCCTTTGGTCGGATGGTTGTGACCTTTTCAATTTGGAGGAGGCACCAGGAGCGTGATGAGAGCTGCGAAATAAGAATAAATGTTGAGAGGAAGTTCTTGTTATAGAGTTTGATTGTAATGAACTTTAGACTGGGTGATTTGAAGAAATAAAATTTCATCATGATTATGTAGAACTTGGGAAATGTTGTGAAATTTTGCCTAACTATGAACTGGTGCTTGTTTGTTGATAATGTTATATGTTATGTATGAAAAAATGAATGTGGATAAGAGATGCTTGCACATGAAATATTTGGTATGAAATGTTGTAGAAACCTATATTATAAAGGAAATTGATTATATCAGAAATGTTATGTTTGATATTAATATGAGATTATATGGCCATGTTTATAATGAATGATATGTATGTTGAAATATTATAAATGTATCAAATTTGATTTGATTAGTTGAAATAATGTTTAAATTGGGCTCGAAATTCTTTTGTATTTGGGTTATTGGAATTGTTTGTGGGAAAAATTGTAGTTTAGAAACGGACAATGTTAGTGGAATTAATAATAAATTTCGGTGGACATTATTACGCGATTTTCTTTTAACCTTGTTGTTGTTGTGTTTATGACATGTGGCGAGTGGGTTGAGTTTAGTAGCAAGTTTGTTCTTTAAGTTCGTTTGCAGTGTTTTTGGGATTGGTGTGGTGGATGACATTTGGTTGTTGTCGGTTGGCGTTACTTATGTTTTGGGTTTGTAGGAGGAACTTGGCTGTACCTGAATGGTCCTTTCGAGCGCGAAAGCACACTTTGTTTTTGCGAAGTTGCGGAAAAATTCGGTTCGGCGCGCCTGGCGATGTCGGGCTGCAAAACTTAATATAAATTTGGATTTTTGTCGCTCTCGGCTTGAGTGGGGCGGGGCATCGTAATGTCTGTTTTTTCGGGGCGGACAGGCGGAAGACCAAAAGCGCCATTTGGCTTGTTCTCCTCAAGGCCGAAGTGGGCGCTCTGCGTGTTGTCGCTGTCGGACATGTTGCCGAAGCGAGTGTTCAGCTTATGTTGCTCGCCGAGTCCTTTTGATCTTACGGCGCCATGTTTGAGCTTTTTTAGCTGAAAGTCTTCTCGCTCGGAGCTTTGCTTTTTTTAGAGTGTGTTACTCCTTTTTAAAGTTTTTTTCACCTTTTAAGTTTTCGTCTCTGTGAGTAGTCCCGAAGCGTTTTTTTTGATGTTCATAGTTGATTTCTTCACCTTTTGATCTTCGAGGTGTCCTTTGATATCTTTTGTTTGGTGTTTGAATGGATTTTATTGATATTAACTTTGAATTTATTCATTTCTGGTGTTTGTAGTTTGTTGTTTTCCTTTAAAACTATTTTGGAGGTTTTATTTTTATTAAAGTTTTTGTTTTGTCTATTGTTGAAAATTTTTGAATTTTAGGGGCCATTGTGTAATTTGCAAAAGTGAGGGTTTTTAACACTTATTTTCCTGTGTGTATGTTGGTATGGAAATGGTTATTAATATGAGACATTAGTGAAATTGATGAACAATTGAAAAAAATGAGGTTAAAGAAGATGGAATTGAACCTAATAAGCCCGGATTTTGGATAATTGATATTATTTTATATTGATTTGTGATAATGATTAGTTATATTGTATCTAGAAAGGTAGCATGGATATTATGTTGTCATGGAATGTATTGATATTAACTGTTTATGTTTTATTTTTCGGATTGATAAAAGGAGATATGAGGCTTGGAGGCCTATCAGATATGGATATTTTGAAGATCTAGATGTTACTGATTAGAGAAAGTCATGGGGTACGTGGGAAAATGATATGGACTTATATTTCGAATGTATATAAGTTACCGATATGCTTAGCTTGGAAAAATAGTGGCGGATGGATCGAAATTGTTTATAAGACTTTTATGATATATGTAAATTGAATATAACGGCTTAATGTGTTATTAATACTATAATGTTGATCTAAAAAGGTATAAGCCATCAGGGCATTCATATTTTAAGTAGTGTGTATTTAATTTTTATTTTATTTGTATTTTGCTTTTTGCGGAACTCTAGTATATATCAGACTTTGTTTGGTATTGTAATTGCGTAATATCATGTAACTTTCGTTCAACTTGGTGTTATGTGAGGTACGTACTCTTTTTTTTAGTTGCTGTGTCAATGATTGAATAGGTTTTATGTAAATCCTTTTGAATGTTAATAATATGTAATATAGCATGTAGATATTTGCTATTGTTGGGGTTTATGTATTTGCTTTTTTAGTTAACCAATGTTGTTGGGTAAAAATACATTTGTTTCGAGAATAAACGTGGATCCTTTAATATATCATACATGTCATTATTGTCCCTCGTTAATGTCATTATTTGAGATTCTGAGAATCGCTCTTGAGATTGTGCAGCTAAGGATCGCTCTCAGCCTTTGAGACTTGAGCCCTTGCTTTCAAACCTTGACCTTTGGGTTCAGAGTGTTCAACGATCAACTGCGATATGAGGCCTGTGTGGCTAGATTTGAAACAGCCCTCAAACAAGAGGCACCAAAGTCAGATCAAGAAGAACAGATCTCATCAGAAGGAGCTTGCAAAGCTAGAACAGGAGTACCCTTCGAACTAGGGGCAAAAATGTCCGATGTGCTCGAAGAGCCGAAGATGGGTCCTTCTGCAAATCGATACGATAGTCACTCTCCTGGATACAGAGGGCTTCAATCTCAAAACCATTTGGCATGGACTGGTTACACTTTTACCCTTTGAGAGGCTCACTGGGCCGAAAACCTAAGGCGACCAGCAAAAGTTAGAGCGAAGAAAAAAAGAATGAAAAGAAAAAAAGAGAAAAAATGCAAAGATACAAAAAAAATGCAAAGATACAAAAAAAATGCAAAAAAAAAAAAGAAAAGAAAAGAAAACAAAACAAAAGAGAAGAAAAGAAAAGAAAAGAAAGAAGAACAAAGCTCGCAAGGTCGAAAACCTGCAACAGGCGCCTTGGCAAAAGTTAGAGCATAAAAAGGAGAGGTTAAATACCCGAGTGTACCTTAACCCCGAACTACGTAAGGCTTGATTCCCATGTTTGGGATACGTAGGCAACTTCACTCTGAAGTTCAGCCCTAAAACACTTCAAATTCAATTGTCTCCATGAAATGGTTTTGATCATTTTTGCCTTCTCTGTATCCGAGAGTTCGGTTGTGATCGTCACTCTGAAGGATTGATTTCAATACGCTGCGGTGCCATTTAGACAAGGGGCAACTTTCCGTTGCCATTCAATGCACTGTGGTGCCATTCAAACAAGGGGCAATTTTCCGTTGCCATGCAGTGTCCTTCAGACAAGGGGCAATTTTCCATTGCTTATGGATCCGAGGTTGCGCATCTCAAGAGTAGGTTCCGTGCTTGTTGAGCATTGGCCGTTTGCAAAAATAGTTGTTGAGAATTTTTACTGAGGTTGACTAATTCTCTCGAAAATTATTCCATCTTTTCCAAAACCGGACCATTTTCTTGGACCCAAAAAAGGAAAATTTTCAGTGCTCACAACCTAACTTGCGTGATTTTCAAAATCAAAAAGTTGAATAAGCATGTTAATCTAACTTTCATGTTGGTCAAAATTGTTTTAAAACAACAAAAAATGGTCGAAATGATGAACTAGGGGCACAGTTGAGTCAGGCTTCCTGTCTTTCCCCCATTTTCAACATACTTGCCAGAAGGGCACTCTACCTACCAGAAGAGGGCACAACAGAAGTCAACAGCAAAGGGCAGAGAGCTCTCACATCCTCCAAGAAGCGAGGTATCGAGCCAAGTGCGAAGCACGAACTGGAATGGGGCCAAATATTCCACTCCCTTACCTGGACAGATCTAACCATGTCCAAACTCCCCGGCAGAGCATCGTCAACTGATGCCAGCCACAGATCTGCTATACACCTAATTGTAGCGCGGCCCCTCTGTGGAAGAAACTCACTATTGTGAACAAGAAGAAGAATCTGGCGGAATGCTAGGGGCAAGACCCCGCAACTTCCTGATTATCCGTCAACCACCCAGGGGAGGGATAAAAAAATGAGAGATTAAAGAATAGAGAGATGTACGTTGAGAGAAAAAGTGAGAAAAGGGTTTTTTTTGTGAAAAACAGAGCTTGAGGGCCGAGTGATGTGAGAATCACAAATGAGAAAGGGTGGGAAATAATACCCAGAGAAACTGGCTCCTCGTGCACTGAGAGGTCTCTCGTCTTTGTAACACGTCTGTGTGTCGTGTCTTTTGTTTTGATTGTCTCGATTCTTGCTTTGAGTCGTTCCGAGCGTGTCTCGATGTGTTTAGGTTGGTTACCTATCGTTTTCCATTGTTGAGTCTTTTTCGCTGTGTTCAGTCGTAGGCTCAATACCCGGTTAAGAACTCATTTCTTAATTTCAAAAAAAAATCATCTTGTGTGCTTTCAGTCTTTGTGCCATTCTCCACATTTGTGCAAAAAAGGAATTTGTTCTTTCAAAAACTGCAGGGTTCAATCCAGGTCATGCGAGAACAGTAAAATCAGGATCTATCTGAAGCTATATAGGTTCCAGACTGCAAAGCAAAAGAAAAGAGGAAAAATCGAAGCATCTGAGTGTGTTTCACCTCCAGCAAATTTCGTGGGATGTACCCCTTCAAGCCTTGTCAATGCTCTGAAGTATGGGTGTGCCTCTACCTCAAGCTCAAAATGTTTCTGCGGAAGTATCAACTCATGTCTCCGATGCGTAGCTCATTGTCAGTTTGCATACACAAGTTGTATCCTTTTGGAATCTATTGTGACCCCTCCGAGAGGTAAATCGGAGGTTGTGTTTGAATTGGTCTCATTAAGACGTGTATTTCCTTATTCGACATTTTATTTCAAACACACTGTTGAGATTGCATCGAATATGCATTAATTATTGTGCACAGAATGTGTATGTACACTCGTCCCACTTGCATTATGCTGCATGTTCCAATTGCATTGTTATGCACCCACCTCATTTGCATCGTGATGCACATCCCAGTTGCATTGTTATGCACTCATTTCACTTGCGTTGTCACGCATGTTTCACCCACATTGTTGTGCACCTTTTTACTTGTTTTTCTTTCCTCTCTCGCGTGTACTACGCTGAGAGGCTTTTCTCTTCTCTCTCTCGCGTGTACCACGCTGAGAGGCTTTTTTTCTTCCCTCTCTCGCGTGTACTACGCTGAGAGGTTTCTCTTTGCTTTTCTCTCTCCTCTCTCGCGTGTACTACGTTGAGAGGTTTCTTTTTGCCTTTCTCTTTCCTCTCTCGCGTGTACTACGTTGAGAGGTTTCTTTTTGCCTTTCTCTTTCCTCTCTCGCGTGTACCACACTGAGAGGCTTTTCTCTTTCCTCTCTCGCGTGTACTATGCTGAGAGGTTTTTCTTTGCTTTATCTTTCGTCTCTCGCGTGTACTACGCTGAGAGGTTTCTTTTTGCTTTCCTCTTTCCTCTCTCACGTGTACTACGCTGAGAGGTTTCTTTTTGCTTTCCTCTTTCCTCTCTCGCGTGTACTACGCTGATGAGGTTTCTCTTTGTCTTTCCTTCTTCTCTTGCGTGTACTACGCTGAGAAATTTTATCCTTCTTTTCTTGCGTGTACTACGCTGAGAAATTTTATCTTTCTTCTCTCGCGTGTACTACGCTGAGAAGTGTTACTCTTTCCTCTCCTGTGTACAATACGCTGAGAGATGTTGTGTTTGAGACTCCGGGTATTCTCGGTAGTCACTTTTAGCCTTCTTCGCACAAGACGCCGTGAGAATTGCATAATTTTCTTACATCCTTTCTACATGACATGTAGTTTGGTTCATGTTTACTTGTTTGCATAGCATTCGCTTAAAATGTTGCATTTATTTTGCATAATTGCTTCATTCAAAGATCCTTTGCATGATCATAAGTTATGCATTTGCATTGTGCATCACTTTGCATCCCTTACTCAACTACGTTGGTTTGATTCCTTGCAAAGGGATACGTAGGCGACCTTGGCACAACCATTTATTTATCTATATTTTGTTTGTCCATCCAAGTCTTGACCTTGTCAAAATGGGTCGCCTCTGGGCTTTGAAATTCACTCCGTCATTGTTATGACTTACGAGTTCTCAAGAGAGGGTAATCAGAGACACCCCATTTTTGACCGCCCTTAAGACTTGGGCGTTCTTGATGGTTTGCTTGGTGGAGAAAGGTGTGCGAGGCATGTGTTCGATTTCCTCGGCAATGAGAGAGACAAATCTCAACTTCACACCCCATTTTGGACCAAAATTATTTTGGATGGTTTTTAGACCTTAAAACCCTCTCTTTCAAAACATTTTTGAAATAAAATTCCCACGATGTTCCGACGCTCGCATTTCGGTAAATGTTGCGCTTTTCGGTAAACCGAGCAAGGACAAAGTAGGGATGAATGAAAGAGAGATGAAATCTTTGAAAAATCTTTCAAAACACCTTACTTAGGGGTTCGAAGTTGAGGAGAAGAGGAAAGGAGAGAAGAAAACTGGTCTGGGAGAAGTTCGGCATGAATCCGGGTAGGAGAGAATTGAGCAGCCCTCGCTGAATCGGGCTTATTCAATTGCATACTTGGAGTTAAGCTATGAGGCCACCATCGTTGGAAAGAAGACTTCCAGGGCTTCACTTTGTACTCAAGAATCTCCCAAAGCCAAGTCCGGGTGGAGGAGATATGATTGGTTGAAGCTAGGCATCACCCCGTTTGGATCGAGTCTGCGCGGCTTCACCAAAAAGGGCATAACTTTCTGCACAGGAGGAATTTTGATGCAAGGTTTGCGCCATTGGAAAGCTAACTTCCGAGGCTTCAATTTGCATCACCACCGGCTGTTTTTTGACCTTGGAATCATCTATCGGCAATCTATTTTGCCGACCGGCAAAATATTATGCTGACCGGCACTTTATTTTGGCCGACGACCAAATTTTCTGGCCGGTTTGCACCCTTTGCACCCTCCAAGCCTGGTGCATCCCAGGTAATGGTTGGAATGCAGCACCACACTCCCCCGTGCATATTTGTTGTTATTTTGAGCCATTGACCACCTTTGGACCCCTCTTTTGCACCCTTTGCTCAAGGCTTCTTGAGAAGCCTTGACCCTTGTCTTGGCTTCCTCAAGAAGCCTACCAGTATCAAGCTTCTCCAATAAGCCTTGACCTCCCCTTAGACCCCTTTGACCCTTTGAAGCTTGTCTTAGAAGCTTAGCATTGCCTATATAAGAGGTCCCTTCTCCTTTGTTTGGGTTGGAGATTTTGGAGCAAAAAACAGAGGAAGAGATATATATCTGATATACATACATACACCCTCTATATCTATCTTATCCAAGCCTCCAAACACCTTTGTTCTTGCACCATTTGCCCTACAACACCTAGCACAACACCTCCATCCTCCATTCCAGCACTTGGTAGGCCATTTTCAGAGGTTAGAAGCTTAGAAACTTGGACCAAGGGCTGCTGGTTTGCTGCTCTTCAAGGGTAAGCATTCATTTCCCTTAAACTTGCATTTTTTAGCTTCATTTGTTAGCCTTATTTACAAGTATTTTTGAGCTTCAATGTAAACTGTAAAGAGGCTTATTTTGATCCCTTCTTCAACATTGAAGAAGGGCTCAACACTGTTGGGGACCTCCATGTATGACTTGCTTCATTACCCCTCTTTGGTCCCCATTTTTGCATGTTTGTTTAGCTTATTTTACTTCTGTTTTTCGGCCATGATCAGAACTGAGAGTGGCCATATTTTGACCCCCTTGACATGTTTCATTAAGGGTCTTTAGCTTTTTCATGCATGTTTTGTATACTTCATGTTATAGCCCTCTTGTGGCCTTAGTCTTGCATTGCATTTTAAGGGTGTTTGTATATTGATTTGGGGGCTGTCATAAACTGTGAGTAGTCATATTTTTGGCCCCTCTTCAGTGTTGTAGAAGGGTCTTTTTCAGTTTGGGCTTTTCATCTACCACTTGCTTCATTACCTAGCTTGGGGGCCCGTTTTTGCATGCTGTTTTTTCCCTATCTATGCTCACTGTTTGGCCATGCTTTGAACTGAAAAAATGCTTGTTTTGGGGCTGCCTTGCTTCTGTTTTCATGCTTCATGTCCAGATTATGCATGTTTGATATAGCTATAGGTCATTTCATGAGCCTAATCTTGCATTTCGGGTCCATTTCATGCACTTAGTGTCATTTCGCTATGTTTTGGGACCATTTGGCATCATGTTCCAGCGCTGAAATTCACATGCTTGTATGCCATCTTGCATCCCTTGCCATGCTTTGGTAGAGTTGCATTTTCGTGCCTTAGGTTTGATTAATGCATTGTGCATGCATCCCATGTATTGTGTTGCCTCACTTGCCACATTATATGGCCATCGATTTTGGCATGCTTAAGTAGCTATCCATGTTAGTTTAAGTCCATCGTTGCATGTTGTTGCATACCATGTTTGTTTACATGTTTAGGTTCTTGCGCCTAGCATACATTGTTCATTTGCATGCCCATGTTGCATACTAGATCACATGCCTAGGTTGCATTACGTTCGCATGCATGCCTTGCCTCTTGATCAAGTGATGAAGGTTGGGCCTTATGTGTTTGTTTGGTTTGCATGACATTTGAAAGCAAAGTGCATACTTGGTATCTTGGGCCAGCACGCATCGAAATGCGCAATTGGTGGTCCGAGGATCAAGGAACATACCCTTTGAGTCAAAATCATGATAAGGGATGTGTTGGTGCACACATTCGCTGAAATTTCATGCCATGCACTGTCGTCTTTGTTCTTTGTCCAAAGCGTCTGCAGAAGTTTACGCCGACCGCAACATCTGATCTTAAGCCGACCGGCCATTTGTGAATGGCCGATAGCTTCATCAGCAGCCGATGGACATTCCTCATGCCCGGTGGGAATTTCCTCTAGCCGATGGTATTCTACTGAGGTGCAAGAACGTGTCCCGTGACTTTGGCGCTTTGGAGAGGCGGTGTAAAACAGAGGCGTGATGGCATGGTGCGGGTTTTCGGGCGAGTCGGATTCGAGCATGCATCATTCACGCATCCGAGGCAAGGGTCAGGCCACCTTTCCTTTTGCATTTAATTTGATAATTAGAATTCGTAATAATTTATTACGTATTGAATTTGTATTATTTGGGAATTGTATATTCTTTTGGTCCCCCTATGTGAGAGCATACTTGTAATAAGTGTGGGTGAGTGTGCGTATGTCTTCCAACCCCCATTTCTTTCTTCCCTTTTATTTACCTGCTTATGATGGTAGATTAGGGCATATTTAAAATTAGCATACCTTATGCAATGCATGCGTGCATCCATGCATTTGTTGACATGCATCGGGCTCGGTACATCATACAAACTGCATTGTATTTCAATTCCAAATTGAATACGTGTTATTTGTAGCATCCCACATGCCATGTTTAGGATAGCCGAGCCTGCCTAGATTACATCTTTGCATGTGTTGCATTAGACATTTCAGTATGCTTAGGTCCATGCATGGATTTCTAATGAGCTTCTGTTTTGGCTTGGAGTACTAGGTGAGTTTTTATGCTTTAGCATCCTTGCACGTGTGTGAGTGTTGCCATAATAGCATGACTACCATGAGGCTAAGTGCTTATGTGATATAACTGTTTGAATGCCTGTGGATGGAGGTCAAATTACCTAGATTGGAATAATGCATTAAAACTGTGAGTTTTAAGCCCACCAGATAGTGGCAAAACTGTCTTTTCTAAAAGCCCACTTGAGGGTGGCAAAACCTGCATTTTAGCCTACTTGCGAGTAGCAAACCATTTTCAAAACAAACATGTAGTGTTTTGTTTGAATTTAGGCGATTTGGTCTATACTTGTTTGCTGTGCGCATAACATAGTAATTCTAGGCTAATAACCGGAATAAGAACACATAACGTTTTCAAAATTGGATATCACGGTTAGTAGAGGCCAATCTTCGGATCGGGCGAGAGGGGGTGCTCATAGCTGACCTTCCCCAATCCTACCCAAGTTCTCGAGCCGAGGCAACTTTGGTGATGATGGACACGTGGCCTTTGGCACCGAGTCAGGGTTTCCTAAATTCTCCCATTAAAAAATATTTAGGTGGCGTCTCTGTATTTGGCAAAGCAGTCCATGTTTGGCACTTCTTTTCAAAAATCAGTTTTTTCTCAAAACGATTTGCCGGATTTGGACTCTTTGGTTCAGATTACGAACCGTAACACAAAAAGGGAGTCCGAATTGCTGTAGCGAGGTCCCCCGCGGACTTGTTACAGGTAACCTAACACTTCCAATACAAGAGTGGCCTTCAAGGCAGAATCAGTGACACGGCAAGTTCCATGCAGTCCACTATTGGACTTGCCATTTTCATGTTGTGTGTGTGTCAGCATGTAAATGGATTGTTGTGTAACTATGATCACTATTTTGTTAATACCCAGCTCTGACCTCTCCAGTAATTGTTACCTTAATATAGATAAAGGGATCAACCTTTTGTAGTCTCATAGCTAAGTTGCAACATAGTGCCAGGGTCCACATTGCAGAGGGCAAATGCAAATTCAGATGGCTATCTTGATTAGTTTTCTCTTGATGCTATGGATGGTGTTGAAAATTGTTCATTACCAACAGAAGAAACAAGGCAGGCTTGTAGCTGCTAGGTGCTCTGTATATTGTTATGAGCAGCAGTCAGGGTTTTAAAAAGCGGTCGCAATCGTTACGTAACGCCGTTACGTAATGGTTGTGGTGGTTACCGCTACTTGTTACGGCCGCTTTTGCAGTGTGATCGAGATTCACAGGTGTGTCGGTCGTAGTGGTCATAATGTTGCCGTAACAGTTGTAACGGCCTATTACGCACCGTTATATAACGGTTCCGAACTGCTTCTTTAAAAAAAAACACACAAAAACAAAAAAAAAAAACAAAAAAAAACTAAAAATGGAGGAAGAGGGATAGAGAGAAGAGGGAAGATAAAGCGAGAAGATAGAGGAGCAAGAGATAGAGAGAGAGAAGAGGGAGGATGAGGAACATGTTATTGATTTGTTGAAGCTGTAAGACCTATGCTATTCTATTCAGCTGCTATTACTCAACCACTTTGTTTGTGTATGTCTATCTATATATTGTTTGAAAATAATAATAATAATAATAATAATAATAATAATAATAATAATAATAATAAGTGTGGTCGTTATCTATTTGGCTTGCTTAAAATATGTATATATATATACATATATTTAGGCTCTTATTTATTCTCTTACTATGCCATTGTTTATCTTATATATAATAGTTAGTGATTAATTTTTTGTATAATATAAAGTCATTAATTATTAAAATAAAATGTAAAAAATTCAGTTTATAGTGATTTAAAAATATGAAATATATTGGATCATACTTCAAAGTTTACAAAAATTGATCAATATTTATTTTAAACCCAATAAATATGATCATGGGAAAAAAATATGCGTATCAGTAAGTTTTTTTTTTAAATTGTGCGAAAAATAAAAAAAATCATGGTTCCGGTTACCACAACCGTTCCGGTTACACTACGGCCTTTACACTCTTAAGCAATGATCGCACCACCGCCACCATTATGGCGCATCAAGAACCGCCGTAACACCTTGGCAAGAGTAGTTTGACAAGGTTCTTATACAAATTGTTTGGTTCATGGTATGTCAAATGGTCTATGTTACTCTTATGTCCTACCTATTTTAAATTCAATATTGCAGTAATGACCTCTCTATTGAATTCATTATCTACAAAGTTTTTTTTTTTGCCTTTGGAATTCAAATATGAATTTAAGAAAATTTGAGACCTTTGGATGGCCGGTTTATTACGAGTCTGGTTTTATAATTTGATTTTTTTTATAGAAAATATTGTGTACTCGTGTGTATTATTTATATATAAAAAAAATAGATCGATTTGATAATCATGACTTATTATTCGTTGCAATGAAATTCCCCATTCATGCTTTACTTTCTCTCTTATTTTAGCACTTTGTCCTTTTCTTTTAATTATTCCTTTTCTTTTAATTATGTTGTGAGAAAAAAAGTATTGAGCATACCAATTTACATTGGCACCTCTATGATAGAAGATTTATTTAGTGCTCATATATTCATTTAGTGCTCAAACTGTGCCATTTTGAACTATTAATTTGCAAAAATACCCACTTAAATATTAACATCAGTTCACTTTACAACATTTTACGAGGTTAATATTTTTAACCGAATAGCATACCTGCTAGCACACACGAGACTAATTTAGGCTATTGATTCACTTTTACCCACAGTGAGTACACAAATATTTGGATAAATGTAACAAAACACAATCAATTATTTTTTAAATACTCAATAAAATACAAAAAACACAAATATGACCTGTAGGAACATACGGTACGTAAATAGGACATGTAGGTTGGGAGTTAGAATCGAAAATGACTTAAACTTAGTCGAAAAAGGCGTTTAGGGGAGGGGGCGAAAATACAAAGCAGCCCCCTAACCAATTGTCACGACCCTATTCCGCCCCTAGTAGAATGGTGCCGTGATGGCCAGTAATTCGAGATTACCGAAGGCCAACTTTCAAAATTCACACACAATCAGAGTATAATATATGGGGCTTACATGTGCGGAAGCAATATATGTAAATCTAACTAATCCATAAGAGCTGTGCATAAGTCAAATGAAATGGCATACATCTTTACATAGCTTTACAACTTGGATATATAAACAAAATAAAATACATATTACATCTTGATAAAAGGCTTCTCGAGCCGACATGTTCAAAATACATAAGTCCTCAAGATTGCCGACATAAGTATTGCCGACATAACATGCATCAAACATCATCTTGCAAATAACACATCTCGGCGTCACCGCCTTCATGCTTGTTACCTACATATATACATAGAGAGGGTGAGCTTGGATACTCAGTGAATGGTATATGTAATAAAGGGGTTCAATGAATGATTCCCGAAATCTTGTCAAAACAATACATATATCATAGCTTGTTCAAAACATGTACTTGGCATAACTTGTATCAAAACATGGGATGAAGCAAGTTCATCAATCAAAACTTTCAAAGCATTCTTGGATGTTAAAACATTAACATATACTTGGGGTGATGACATTCTGGACAAACAATCCACCCGTTCATAGACCGTCGGTGGCCGAGACTTTTCAAACATGAATGCTACATGGGCTTAACGTCCCCTAGCATGAAAGGACGATGCTACTTGGGCTTAGAGTCCCCTAGCACGGGAGGACTTGTGCTACAAATGCTTATAGTCCCCTAGCACGTACGGACTAGTGCCACAAATGCTTAAAGTCTCCTGGCACGTACGGACTAGTGACACAAATTCTTAAAGTCCCCTGGCACGTACGGACTTCACATGTGTGCTACAAATGCTTATAGTTCCCTAGCACGTACGGACTTCCCGAGAATGTTATCCAAAACAAAGCTTATACTTGGTACGCAAAACTTATACTTGATACACAAAATGGGGGTAATCATTCATGCTTAACAAATACTTTTCAAAACAAAGCAAAGCTTATCAAAACATTGTAACATAGCTTTATTAAGAATACCACTCACTTAGTTCTTGGGATGTCGGGATCAAGGCAAAGGTCTAAGTCCTACAAACACATGGCAAAGCCTATTGAATGCACTCTTAAAAACAAGCTTCACATGAATGCAAATGATCTAGGGAAAACATGCTGGGTACCAACTAGGTCTTGGAATGGATGCACAGAAATGATCTAGGCAAGAGTGGTCTCAGTGACCACACCTAGGGAAATGATGTCGGGAAATCTGGGTTTCCCTCTCTTGAAGAACATGAAGAACATGAACATGAAGAACATGAATGCTAAAATCATAACTTCTTTATTACAAAATTTGGGATTTCATGGCATGAGTTCGAAAACGTGGACCTGGGTACCCATACTTAAAGATCATATGAAAACAAACACGAAAACATGCATCATGATACAAACTTTCGGATCAAAACATGGTTTTCTTCAAGAACACATGAATATCACTTTCTCTTTCTAAAACCGAACTTCAAAGCAATGCATGGCTTTCAAAACATGCTAGATCATGTAATGCAGCTGGATGAATAATAAGAACAGCAAGAGCAGATCAAGAATCTAACCTCAAAACACGGATCTAACAGCTCAAGGTGTGAAGATCAAGCTTGGAATCTACTCTCACTCAAGAACTTTTCTTCCTTTCTTCCTAGAGCTTCTCTCTCCTCAAGAACAAAGACATATAGCAAAATGATGCATTTCTAGGTCTACTGGCTGACTTAACACTCAGCTGGGACACGTGGCACTACCGGGTTGGTTCTCTTAAAAAAGGTGACTGAGTGAAAAGACAAGGCTATGACAAAGTGTATCCAATAAGCTTGGTGACATGGGCACTCCGGCAAGAAATGATCTCGGCTAAGGACAAGGCATCGGCAAGTAAGGGAACAATGATCTCGGCTAAGAAGGACAATACTTGGCCTAGCTGTGCCACACCTCGGCCTAGATATGCCACACCTCGGTCTAGGTCATTCCAGTCTCGGAACAAGATCACTACATGCAAGGATCAAAGATCTAGGATGCCTAGATGATAACATCTCGGCCTAGATGATGCAGATCTCGGCCAATATGCCTAGGTGATGGTGGAGGTCAACCAAAGTGGTTCTAAGATGGTCCTAGGTGTAAGAGGTTCAAAGGCATGACCTAGGCTTGACATGACCTAGGCTTGACATGACCTAGGCTTGAGACAGCAAGGAAGGAACAAAGCATGCATACAACACTTAGGCAAATCACATAAGTATAAAAGAAGACAGGGACCTTTACTTAGGAAAAACAAGTCAAAGTCTATAAATGCAAGCTTAACAAGACGAAACCATGCAAATGTGCATGAACATGACTAAGATATAAATGTGGGTTATTACACCAATGTTGTGATGTAACAGCCAGCTTCCCCGTGCCCAATATGACCTGTAGGAACAGACGGTACATAAATAGGACACGTAGGTTGGGAGTTAGAGTAAAAAATGCCTTAAACTTAGTCCCAAAAAGGCGTTTAGGGGAAAAAAAATACAAAACAACTCCCCAACCAATGTTGTGATGTAACGGCCAACTTCCTCGTGCCAAATATGACCTGTAGGAACAGACAGTACATAAATAGGACACATAGGTTGGGAGTTGGAGTCGAAAATGCCTTAAACTTAGTCAAAAAATGGCGTTCAAAAATGGAAAATACAAAACAGCCCCCCAACCAATGTTGTGATGTAACGACCAGCTTCTCCTTGCCAAATATGACTTGTAGGAACAGATGGAATGTAATAGGACACGTAGGTTGGGAGTTATAGTCGAAAATGCCTTAAACTTAGTCGAAAAAAGGCGTTCGGGTGGCGAAAATGTGAAACAGACCACCAACCAATGTTGTGATGTAACATGCAGGTTCCGCGTGCTAAATATGACTTGTAAGAATAGACAGTACATAAATAGGACACGTACGTTGGGAGTTAGAGTCGAAAATCCCTTAAACTTAGTCGAAAAAAGACATTCGAGAAGCGAAAATACAAAACAGCCCCCCAACCAATGTTGTGATGTAACGGTTAGCTTCCCCGTGCCAAATATGACCTATAGGAACATATATTTTCATTTGTAATGGTTGTTATGAGTGTTTTCTCCGTTTTTTCCTGCGTTTGTTATTTCCTGACTAGCTTTCTTTATTTAATTCACTGTTATTAAATTATCTGTTTTCATTACGGCTTGGTTTTAGAGACAGTCTAGCAGCTTCATTGGTTGTTTCCTTGAAATCAGCATTTGTCTTTAGAGGGACATTCATCATAATCTCATCCTCTTTGTTATGGTTTCTTGGAACTAGTAGTTTCATGATTTGTTTCCTGATCTCTTTTTATTTAATTTCTAGGTGTACATTAAAATGTTGATTTTTCCCCCATTGTTGAACTATTGATCATGTCCCTTTTTTTTTTCTTTTTCTTTTTCTTTTTTTTAAATTCATTCTCATTGGTTATCACAGACAAAGTGAATTCATGGTAGCTTGTATTTATTGGATTTCATTGTGCTAATTAGATTTTGTAGGCCATGGCGTTTTACTTATGAAATTTACTTTTCTTGTGAACAAGTACCTAAGGATCCGAGCGATTATTTGAACATACGTATAAGTCATGCTTTTGCTCATGGCATTTTATATGTATGATGTCATGACAAGAAAGACATATGGACAACTTCAATATTTTGGTGGAGGGCTAAGGATTGGGTGGTCTAAGGGAAGTGCTTCCAAGGTACGGATATGTGGGTGATGTGTTTATTGCTTGGTGCATGTTGATTGATCTGATGTATAGTTTTGACCAGGGAGGGACCTAGGATTCTAAGGGAAATACATACTAACAAAACTTTTAAAATGTATGGATTACAACATATATAATAAGCATGTTTGCTTGTATCTATAGTGAGTTAGAAAAAATTGCAATTGTAAGACAATATTTCTATTGAAATGAGGCATCTTGAGTTGTATTCCACACTCTTTCATGTCATTAAATGAATCTATGGTAGAATAGACATTAAGATCCCAAACAATGTCTTTTTGAATGAATATGATCAAGTAACTTGCTAACTTCTCATTCACCTTCTTTTCTTCTTTGCAGCCTACAGAATAATGCTTATCATTGACACTAGTTATGATAAACTGTTTTCTTGGGATATATTTTAGTCAATTTTGTTTTAAAAATTTTCAAATTTGCCCCTTATGTTTAATAGATATGGAGGGCAGTCACTTAATTTTTTTTAAAAAAAATCAGAGGGGATACGCATTTAAAATTAAAAAAAAAAAAAAAAACTAGTGGGGACGAGCTTTTATAATTTGGAGATAAGTAATAGTTAATACTATTGTAGTAAAGTTTATTTATTTATTTTTATTTTTTAAATCGTAGGGATTGCCCCCCCCCCCCCTCTTGGTCCATCCTTAGTTTTGATGATGTGATTGTCTTGTCATATGGAGTTCCATAATGGTTTCAACATTTGGCTGATGGCTTGATGAAGAAGGAAAAATATAATTCGATCTTGCCTTTTATTTGGATTGATGCAGATGATGGAACTTATGCAATGAAGAAAGTTCTCATTCATAATAGTAAGCAGTTAGACTTGGTGAGGGAGGAGATCTGTGTTTCATCCTTGTTTACCCATCCCAATCTGCTTCCACTTCTTGATCATGCCATAATTGTAGTTAAGGTAATCAGTATTAATTATTGGAAGCTATAAAAGCCTTTTGGCAATTCAAAGCACAAGTTTATCAGATTCAGATATAAGGCTAGTTGTGTTGTGTCAAGGTTTTTCAAGCATATATACCAGTTAAGCACAACCAACCAATGTATCATGGATATCATCAAAACCAAATCATAGACTTAACACTCTGTTATTTTAGCCCTCCCTATAACTAACTGCAGATAATGCCATTTTAGCTCACACTACTATCCTACAATAGCATGCTTAGGGAATTAATTATTTATGGCTTCTGAAACTAGAGTAGAGATGTTGATTCTTTTTCTAGTCACGAATAACTTGTTGGTACAATCTTCACTGTATTTAAAAGATTTTAATTCTATTGTGTACAAAACAACAATTAGAATTCAAAGAAATAAAGAAAATGAGAGAATTTGTTTGATTACAAAAATCAAACTTGAAATAAAAATAAATAAATAAAAACAGATTTTATTTTGTTACAAAAACAAAATTCAAATATGATTTAAACAAATAATAATAACACTGAAAATAAATTAAATAACTAACTTGATTTAATTTGTTCGAATTATAATCTGATCAAGTCCAGTGTTTGACATTGTGTCCTTAAGACAGATTCGTCCTCTCCACGGTACTTTCAGAATTTGGCCGTCTATCTCCCAGGATGAAATGATCTTCTACAAACAATAGCAGCACTACAAATTGTTTGCCTTACGAACACACTAAGTGTTTACACTCTTTCTTTCAGAAAATAAATGCAACAATATGCAGATTTTACCGAAAGAGTATAAGTCGAAAATATCTTGCATCAGGATAGGTAGTTTTCGGCCTTGAACCTTCCCTAGTGATAACCTATCGGACTTACTGGCTAACTAATGGACGCGATGCCTTGAATTGTTCAGCCGTTTGTGTAAGCCAAGACAATAGATTTCACACAAAATATCTTCTAACACATCGTGGTTCTCACTGTTGTGTTCATTTTGGCCTTGAACACTCCTGGTTTTCATGAGTGTTTCTAGAGAATGTAGCCTCTTTCATTCTCATAGAACCGGCCCCAGTTCAACACTCATATAGGTGATTCTTATTGTGAGTATCTTCTTATACTCGTCTTGATTTTATGCCTTAATCAAGATATAAGTAATCATTAAAAGCGAAGCTTATCCTTATGCCCCTGCAGACAACATATGTTGCAGATATCACTCTCACCATAGAAATGGGTAGGAATTTTAATCCCTTGGTGATTTCTGGCGAGCCATACATAACTTAGTTGTCCCTTTGAACTTAGTTCTTGGGATCTCCAGTCATATAAGTAGGGTTACCATTATGACGACTCTTATGTAATAGGCTTTAATCCCATTCCCTTCGATGAACTATACACTAGCTCTTTTGTCAAACCTTTTGTTAACGGATCCGTAATATTCTCTTTAGATTTTATATAATCTATTGAGATTATTCCATTTGACAACAACTGCCTAACGCTATTATGTCGACGATGAATATGTCGTGACTTACCGTTATACATATGATTCTGTGCATTGCCTATTGCAGATTGACTATCACAATGAATGCAAATAGCTGGCACATGTTTTGGCCACATTGGAATGTCTTCTAAGAAGTGACGAAGCCATTCTGCTTCTTCACCTGCTTTGTCTAAAGCAATGAAATCGGATTCCATTGTGGATCGTGCGATGCAAGTTTGTTTTGTGGATTTCCAAGAAACAGCAGCGCCTCCTAGAGTAAAGACATATCCACTAGTGGATTTTGAATCTTTAGTATCCGATATCCAATTGGCATCACAATAACCTTCGAGTACTGCTGGATATCGAGTAAAGTTCAAACCATGATCATGAGTAAATCTTAGATATCTAAGAACCCGAATGATCACTTTCCAATGGTCTTCTCCAGGGTTACTAGTGTACCTACTCAATTTACTGATAGCATAAGCTATATCAGGACGAGTACAATTTATTAGGTACATTAGGCTTCCAATGATTTGGGAGTATTTTAACTGAGACACTGCATCACCTTTATTTTTCGATAAATAAAGACTGATGTCGACAGGTGTTCTTGCTAAATTCAAATCATCCTTGATAAATTTATCAAGAATTTTCTCAATATAATGAGATTAAGATAATGCATATCCGTTAGATGTTTTAGTAATTTTCATTCCTAATATAACATCTGCGACCCCCATATCTTTCATATCAAATCTTTTGTTAAGCATTTGCTTAGTTGATTTGATCATGTTTTGACTGTTTCCAATGATAAGCATGTCATCCACATAAAAACAAACTATGACATAGCCTTGGTCAGTGTTTTTAACATAGACGCATTTGTCACATTCGTTTATCTTAAACCCATTAGTAAGCATTGTATGATCAAATTTTTCATGCCATTGCTTAAGTGCTTGTTTTAATCTATAAAGGGATTTTACAAGTCGACAAACTTTCTTTTCTTGCCCCGATACTACAAACCCTTCGGGTTGCTCCATATAGATTTCTTCATTTAGATCACCGTTTAAGAAAGCTGTTTTAACATCCATTTGATGTATTTCTAAATTAAACAACGTTGCTATAGCAATAAGCATGCGAATGGATGTTATTCTTGTTATAGGGGAATATGTGTCAAAATAGTCCAGACCTTCCTTTTGTCTGTAACCTTTAACTACAAGTCTTGCTTTATACTTGTCAATTGAACCATCTGCTTTCATTTTTCTCTTGAATATCCATTTATATCCAAGAGGTTTAGAACCTGGTGGAAGATCCACCAATTCCCAAGTATGATTTTGCATAATGGATTCAATTTCATTATTAACAGCCTCTTTCCACAAAGGTGCTTCAGGACCTGTCATTGCTGCCTTAAAGCTTTGAGGTTCATTTTCTAACAAGTATGTCAGAAAATCTGGACCAAAGGATTTTGATGTTCTCGCTCTCTTACTTCTTCTTGGTTCATCATCAGTTAAATCCTGTTGGTTGAGACCATTGCTAGTCTCTTGTATTTGATTGTCATTAGTCTCTTGACTTTGTGTACAATCATAAGTTCTTTTCTATGAACTTAATTCCTGTCCTTTCTTGTAAGGAAAGACATGTTCAAAAAATATAGCATTTCTTGACTCTATAATAGTGTTCACATTTATATCAGGTATTTCTGATTTATAAGTCAGAAACCGATATGCACTACTATTCTGAGCATAACTAATAAACACACACCCATGCTTTTGGTCAAATCTTAGTCTTTTTAGGAACAGGAACTTTAACTTTTGCCAAACACCCCCACACTTTTAAGTATTTGTAGGAAGGTGGTCGACCTTTCCACAATTCATAAGGAGTGCTGTTGGTTTTCTTGTGGGGTATTCTATTAAGAACATAATTAGCAGACAATATTGCTTCCCCCCACAAGTTCTGTGGTAAACCTGAACTTAGTAACATGGCATTCATCATTTCTTTTAGGGTTCTATTCTTCCTTTCAACAATTCTATTTTGCTGTGGAGAATAAGGGGCTGTAGTTTGGTGAATAATGCCATGTTGTGTACAAAATTCATTTAATGGTGCATCATATTCACCACCCCTATCACTTCTAACCATTTTAATGGTTTTACCAAGTTGATTTTCAACTTCTGTTTTGTAAAGTTTAAACATTTCTAAGGCTTCATCTTTACTTCTAAGTAAATAAACATAACAATATCTTGTGCAATCATCGATAAATGTTATGAAATACTTTTTGCCTCCTTTAGTTTGAATAAATTTTAGATCACATACATCGGTATGAATTAATTCTAGAGGTTTAGTTTTCCTTTCAACTGATTTAAATGGAGCCTTAGTTAGTTTCGCTTCTACACAAACTTCACATTTATGATTAGGATTAATTTCAAACTTTGGTATATAATCCAAACCAATTAATCTACGCAAAGCATCATAATTTACATGACCTAATCTACCATGCCATAAATTCGACTCAAGAATATAAGAAAAAGATGTGTTATTTTCATTCATAGCAACTTTTGGTACAACTGTCATTACATTTAGTTTAAAGAGACCATCACTCATGTATCCCTTACCAACATACATACCACTTTTTGTTAATACAAACTTATCAGACTCAAAAACAAGCTTAAAACCATTTTTACTTAACAAAGAACCAGAAACTAAATTCTTCCGGATGTCAGGTACATGCAGTACGTTGTTGAGGGTCAGTTCTTTCCCTGATGTCATCTTCAAGATCACTTTCCCTTGTCCAGCCACAGTAGAAGTAGAAGAATTTCCCATGAAAAGTTGTTCACCATTTGCAGCCTCTTTGTAGGTAGTGAACATCTTCTTGTCCGCACATATATGACGAGTTGCTCCAGTGTCAACCCACCACTCTTTGGGATTTCCAACCAAGTTAGCCTCAGACACCACAGCAGAGAGGTTGATGTCATTCACTCCGTCAGAGATGTAATCCAATTCTGTTACATTGGCCTGATTGGTGGTCTTCTTACTTGTACTTCCATGATCCTTCTTAGGACGACGGCAGTCAGAAGCTCGATGTCCAGTCTTGCCACAGTTATAGCATTTTCCTTTGAATTTTTTGTTGCCATTGTTGTTGCCTTGTTTAGGACCATCTCCAGTAAACTTCCTCTTTTTGTTATGTGGTT
Organism: Camellia lanceoleosa; assembly: GCA_025200525.1. Lineage (NCBI taxonomy): Eukaryota > Viridiplantae > Streptophyta > Magnoliopsida > Ericales > Theaceae > Camellia > Camellia lanceoleosa. The sequence continues at coordinate 162,362,985 of CM045760.1, read as the reverse complement.
TATGAACTTGTTCAACCACATTAGCCTTGGACTCAATGGGATTTTTCCCATTCCTCTTTTCAGCCTTTCGGTTATCTTCCTCAATTCTTAATCTTACAATCAACTCATCCATGGTCATCTCTTTGCGTTTATGTTTTAAATAATTTTTGAAATCTTTCCAAGCCGGTGGTAACTTTTCCACCAAAGCAGCGACTTGGAAAGACTCGCTAAGAGACATACCTTCTGAATGAATATCATGCAAAATTATCTGAAAACTTTGAACTTGAGATATTACCGTTTGGGAGTCTACCATAACAAAATCTAGAAATTTACCAACGACAAATTTCTTCGTGCCGGCATCTTCTTTCTTGTATTTCTTCTCCAAAGAATCCCATAATTCTTTTGCTGACTTCAGAGGACTGTAAACATTATACAACATGTTGTCAAGGCCATTGAGGATGTAGTTTCTGCACAGGAAATCTGAATGTTTCCAAGCATCTACAGCGGCAACAACTTGCCTATCACTTTCACCCTCTTTAAGTGCTGGAGCCTCTTCATGGAGAAACCTGACCAAATTAAGAGTTGTAAGATAGAACAGCATCTTTTGCGGCCATCTCTTAAACTCGGTACCGTTAAATTTTTCCGATTTTTCTCCATGATTGATAGGCACATGAACATGGTTCTGGATAGGGACCAATGTTGGTGTAACAATAGGAGTACCACTGCCAGATGCAGTTTCAGTTGTAGTAGCCATAATCTCTGATTACAAAAATCAGTAAAATTAAAACACAAATTAATTTTCTAGTTACTAAAACCAGAAAATAAATTATAACACAAAATAATTTTATTTTTCTTGTTACTAAAACTAGAAAAATAAAATAGCACAATAATTTTCTGTTAACACAATTAATATTCTGCAATTGTTAATGACACCAGTATATTACTACTAGTTGTCAAAGAAAAGAGACAGTATATTACTACTATCTGTCAAATAGCATAAACACTATTTGTTTTTCCAACCAAAATATGTCTTTATGAAATCAAAAAATTAAATACAATAAAGATACCAAAAAATGAATCTGTCTTAAGATTGTTGGTACAATCTTCACTGTATTTAAAAGATTTTAATTCTATTGTGTACAAAACAACAATTAGAATTTAAAGAAATAAAGAAAAGGAGAGAATTTGTTTGATTACAAAAATCAAACTTGAAATAAAAATAAATAAATAAAAACAGATTTTATTTTGTTACAAAAACAAAATTCAAATCTGATTTAAACAAATAATAATAACACTGAAAATAAATTAAATAACTTACTTGATTTAATTTGTTCCAATTATAATCTGATCAAGTCCAGTGTTTGACACTGTGTCCTTAAGACAGATTCGTCCTCTTCACGGTGCTTTCAGAATTTGGACGTCTATCTCCAGGATGAAATGATCTTCTACAAACAACAGCAGCACTACAAATTGTTTGCCTTACGAACACACTAAGTGTTTATACTCTTTCTTTCAAAAAATAAATGCAGCAAAATGCAGAGAGATTTATAGCAGAGGATGGAGTACGAAAATTGGAGTTCAAATCCAAATGGGAGGCTAGTCTATTTATAGATGTAAAGGTGACTCTTGGTTTTGAATTGAACAGGTATGATACCTGTTGGCTTTGAATTCAAACAGATTTGAATCTGTTGGGTTTAAATTTAAATAGATACAAAAACGGGAAGGGCCCTGTTTGGCTGTGCAATAATACCAAACTAATTTATTTCTGTTTAAAAAGGGAAGGGCCCTGTTTGGATGTACAGTAAATCTAAACCAGTTTAATTTGAATTCTGGATTTTATTTTACCAAAAATAAAATTAAATTCAAATGTTTTTGGCTCAAAAAGATTAGTATTGGGCCGAACAAGCCCAACCTCAGGCCTAGGCCAGGCCGCCCGACCGACCGAACGAACGGCGGCAGCGGCGTGTGCACGCGTGTGTGGTGATTTTTTGGTCCAATGGGTCTAGCCCATTTTGCCCATAACCTCTCCCTCTAAAACACTTTTGTACCCCTTGGGGCACACCCCAAGTACCAAACCCATGCCTTATAAACCTATTCAAAACTTCCTACCAAATCAATGTGGGACAAGCCTTATTTAATACCTTTAAGGATTTTCCACCAAAACTCAATTTCCATGGAGTACACTTTGGCTTCAATTTCCCATTCACTCGGTAATGGTTTTGAGCAACCAAATATACCACGTGAATCACAACGCGGCATAGAACGCGTTACCACTTTGACCTGCGTAAATCGACGCACGGGGCCCACCTAAATATTAGACCAAACTTAGGATAAAATTCTGGTTTTACCCAGAATTTATAACCATTTCCAACATAACATTGCTGTTAACTTGAGATGAAAGAATTCACTGATCAATCAGTGTATTATTCTTGCCTTTGTCTCAGTATGTGCTGGTTGACATGACATTGTCCTTTATTACTTACCATGCACAGCATGCGTTGTGTACCACACCTTTAGATTGCATAGAGAATGCCACGGGAGCATCAAATTGATTTTTAACTAAAATAAGATTGTTTGGAAAATTCATGTCTAATTAAAATCTTTTGTCAGACTGTCTGGCTAAGGCAACTAATTAATTTTGTTGTTTGAACTTTAAATCTGGCATGCATATAAGCCTTTTAAGATATTTGAATTGTCTAAGGCAACACATCACCCACATATCAAAACAAACCCAATTCCCAAACAACCCCCGAACCACTGTACGGATGTCACAGCCACCTTCTCCATGACAAATAGGACTTGTAATAACAGACAGAATGCAATTAGCATGTGTAGGTTGGGAGTTTCAGCCGAAAATGCCTTAAAAACCCAAAAAATGCATTATGGGGGCGAAACAGTGAAACAACCCCCAAACCACCATATGGATGTCACAGCCAGCTTCCCTGTGACAAATAGGACCTGTGACAACAGACAGAATGTAATTCGGGCGCGTAGGTTGGGAGTTAGAGCCGAAAACGCCTTAAAGTTAACTGAAAAAGGGCGTTAAGGAGGCGAAAATGCAAAACAGACCCTGAACCACCACACAGATGTCATAACCAGCGTCATCATGACAAATAGGACATGTGACAATAGACGGAATGTAATTAGCACGTGTAGGTTGGGAGTTAGAGTAAAAAACGTCATAAACTTAACCGAAAAAGGGCGGGCGAAAATGCAAAATAGCCTCCGAACCACCGTACGGATGTCACAACCAGCTTCCACATGGAAAATAGGACCTGTGACAATAGACGGAATGTAATTAGCATGTGTAGTTTGGGAGTTAGAGTTGAAAACGCCATAAACTTAATCGAAAAGGGGCGTTAAGGGGGCAAAAATGCGAAACAGCCCCCGAACCACAGTATGGATGTCACTGCCAGCTTCTCCATGACAAATACAACCTGTGACAACCCACAAAATGTAATTAGCAGGTGTTGGTTGGGAGTTAGAGCTGAAAACGCTTTAAACTTAACTGAAAAAGGGCGTGAGGTGGGTGAAAATGCGAAACGGGCCACAAACCACTATACGGATGTCACAACCAGCTTCTCCATGACAAAAAGGACCTGTGACAACAGAAGAAATATATTTTTGTGATTCTACATTGTATGACTCCTGTTTTTCAGGTAGCCTTTGTTTAATATATTTTTTCCCTATTTTTGTTTCACTCTGGGATAGTCTCCAATATTTTTGTAGTAAAAGAGAGCATGCTGTGCTTGGGTTTTTAACTTATTTTCCTTACTTCACCACAACAAGCAATAGATTGTTTGATCCATGACCTCCACCATTTCTTGATTTTTCCACAACTTCTGCAAGTTTTGTCCCTTTGGCTACTTCAACTATGGTTATGTAAAATTTCTTTTATCTTGAATGGAGGGACCCTCAGGGAGCAATTTTTGACTGGGGTCTTAGGCATTGTGAAGAAATTGAATTAGGGTGTTGTGTGTCTTTGTACTATTTGAGATGATCAAGTGGTTTTCTCAAACTGCAAAAATGATTGATGTCTATTTTCACCGCATACAAGATTCCAATGATTGGTCTCATCCTCATGCTATTTATTTCTATAATCAATTTGTTGGTTGCATCATTGATTACATATTCTTATCAATACGATTGACTCCATATTATTTATCCATTTGTGCCAAGTCTGCAAACCGCCTTTGCTCTATGAGACTATGACAACTTTGGCCATGGAAAAAAGTTTAAAAAAATAAAAATAATGAAAGAAAAAGAAAGGGAAGATAGTATAACGCAATATTGGTTTAGTCCTTTTAGAAATTCAGGTTCTTGTATTAGATTTCACATTCCTGATGATTTACTTTTTTCTTTCTTATTGTTGGACTTACTCTGTTTGCATACTGCATTCTTCCTCATTTAGCTTTCTTGACATTTTTGTCTTGATTAAGGACTTTTTCTATCATTTTGCCTCTTTCTCTTCTTCTTCTTTAAATAATGAGTCAAACAATAAAAAGTCCTGCCAAACTAAACCAGTTGTTATTGGTGGACATTTGATAGAGGGTTTGATGTTCTTCAGTTTGGCTTGACAAATTCACAAAGTTTCATGGGTGCTTTGCTCTTTGATACATGCCACATGTGTTAGGGAAAATATGTAATTCCCCACAAGTAAATCAATTAATGGGAATAAAAACTAATGCGAAAAAATTAAATCAAAGGCAACACAAGAATTTTTACGTGGTTCCCTCAATGTGAGGTACGTCCACGGGATCGAAATCCGATTCCACTATCAACCAAATAAGTTCCAAACGATTACAAACGAGACACTAATGGTCTCACAAAACCACCCTTAGGTGAATTCCAAATAATCACAAATAAACAAGAGGAAAAACCTCACTAAATAGATGAACCAAAATCTTCAGAACCAGTTGTAGAAGACCTAAAATAACAACCCAAATCAACCGAGGTAACAAGTTCAAGATCCATCAGTGACCCAATGTTTGAAAGCCCCAATGATATATTCCAAGCAATATAGAACAAAGCACACAAACACCAAATTGATATCAATCAATATTAAGCCACTGTTGCCTTTTCACCAAGCCACCACGCTGCCTCTCTTTTTTCTTGGGGAAAAAAAAAAACAAATCATATTGTGAATCTAGGGTTTTTTTTTATCAAAATCTTAGTTGTTTCCAAATTAGATTGGGTCTCCTCAAATTAAATATAATATATAAAAATATATTATAATTAATACTAAACCAAATTAAACTCTTTTTCCAAAACTAATTGGGTCCCACACTCCAATAAGGAGGTATACCCAACAATTCTCCCCCTACCAACTTAGGTGGAGATATCAACCATACCCGCCAAAGTTCGATACTTTAAATGTTTGTCCTTTGACAAAGTCTTTGTCAACATATCTGAAATATTATCATCTGTGTGAACCTTTTCGAGTTGTAACAATTTCGAATCTAGCACATCACGAATCCAATGGTATCTCACATCAATGTGTTTTGATCTCGAATGAAAAGTAGAATTTTTACTCAAGTGAATAGCACTTTGACTATCACAATAAAGCACATACTTTTCTTGCTTCAAACCTAACTCTTGCAAAAATTTCTTCAACCATAACTCTTCTTTGCAAGCTTCTGTAATGGCAATAAATTCAGCTTCGGTAGTTGAGAGAGCAACACATTTTCGTAATTTAGATTGCCATGCCACAGCTCCCCCTGCAAAAGTCATCAAATACCCCGAAGTAGATTTTCTAGAATCAACATCGCCAGCCATGTCAGAATCTGTGAACCCATCAAGTATCGGCTTACCATCCCCAAAACACAAACACACCTTCGAAGTCCCTCGAAGATATCTTAGAATCCATTTTACCGCAGCCCAATGTTCTTTACCCGGATTAGAGAGAAACACTAACGGCGTGAGCAATATCCGGCCTTGTACAAACCATGGCGTACATCAAAGAACCAATTGCTGAAGCATAAGGAATTTTCAGCATCTCTTCCTTGTCTTTCTCACTTGTAGGACATTGATTCGAACTAAGCTTGAAGTGACCCGCAAGTGGACAACCAACCGGCTTTGCTTTATTCATGTTGAACCTCTCAAGAACTTTCTCAATGTAGCTTTCTTGAGACAACCAAATCAGTCCCTCTTTGCGATCACGAACAATTTTCATACCAAGTATTTGCTTTGCCGGTCCCAAATCTTTCATAGCAAAAGATTTACTCAACTCTACCTTCAACTTGTTAATCATGGTAGAATCTTGACCCACAATTAACATGTCATCAACATAAAGCAAAAGAATAATAAATTTACCATCCGGGAAATTTTTCACAAACGCACAATGGTCCGAAGTGGTTTTAGAAAAACCATTATTCATCATGAAAGAGTCAAATTTTTTGTACCATTGCCGTGGAGCTTGCTTGAGGCCATACAAACTTTTCTTCAATTTGCAAACAAATTTCTCTTTCCCTTTCTCTACAAAACCTTCCGGTTGCTCCATGTAAATTTCTTCTTCAAGATCACCATGAAGAAATGCGGTCTTCACATCAAGTTGCCCAACTTCAAGGTTCATACTTGCAGCTATGCCAAGTACAACCCAAATAGAAGACATCTTTACAACCGGTGAGAAAATCTTATCAAAGTCAATACCTTTCTTTTGCCCAAAGCCTTTCACAACAAGACGTACTTTGTACCTCAGATTCTTCCTATCATTCTTCAATTTGAAGACCCACTTATTTTTCAGAATTTTTCTCCCTTTAGGCAACTTCACTAAATCATAAGTCTGGTTTTCAAGTAAGGAATTCATCTTCTCGTCCATGGCCTTTTTCCAATCACCTTTCTTTGCATGCTCAATTGCTTCTTGGTAGCTCTCAGGCTCCCCTTGATCAGAAATCAACACAAACTCATTGGGAGGATACTTTCTTGAAGGTTGTCGGCCCCTTGTAGATTTCCTCAACTCAAGTTGTGGTGGCGGTTCTTGAGTTGGATGCTCTTTCTTAATTTCTGGCTCAACTTCATTAGGATTAGTATCATCCTCTATATCTTCAATAGGTGGCTGCACATCTCCCCCATTTTCATCATCAACTGAAGATGAAGGAGATGGATCCATGTCAATGAGATCACTAGTATTTGGCTCCGGTTGATCACCTTTACCAAAGTCTTCAATTGTTTGGTCTTCAAGAAACACAACATCACGGCTTCGAATGAATTTCTTGTCGACTGGATCCCATAATCTATACCCGAATTCATCACGCCTATAGCCAAGAAAAATACATTGTCTTGACTTACTATCAAGCTTGGACCTCTCATCCATTGGAATGTTAACAAAAATTCGGCAACCAAACACTCTCAAGTGCTCATAAGACACATCTTTGCCAGTCCAAACTCTTTCAGGAACATCACCATTCAAAGGATAGCAAGGAGATAAATTGATCACGTCAACTGCTGTACTCATTGCCTCACCCCAAAAGGATCTTGGCAATTTAGCTTGTGAAAGCAAACACTTTGTTCTTTCTACAATGGTGCGGTTCATCCTCTCGGTAACGCCATTTTGTTGAGGAGTCTTCTTAACTATCTTTTGGTGCCGAATACCTTGGCTGCGACAATACTCATCAAATGGCCCAATGTATTCACCACCATTGTCTGTTCGGATGCACTTCAATTTCGCCTGCTTTCTTTCAACCATGGCCTGAAAATGCTTAAATACTTCTAGAACTTGATCTTTAGTTTTTACTAGAAAAGCCCAAACTTTCCTTGAATAATCATCAATGAAAGTAACAAAATAAAGTGCACCACCATGTGTTCTAACTTTTAAAGGACCACAAACATCCGAATGAATCAATTCCAAAACATTTTTTTTTTCTAGAGGCAACATTTTTATGAAAAGAAACTCTATGTTGTTTACCCGCCAAACAATGAACACAATTTTTGAGATGTGTACCTTTCAAACCGGGTAGAAGCTCTTTCTTGAACAAAACTTGTAGCCCCTTTTCACTCATATGGCCAAGCCGCTTTTGCCATAATTCGGTAGAAGTATCATCTTCAAGTGCATTGACAACACCTTTACAAATTTTTCCTTGCATCGAATAAAGTGTATGAGTCTTCTTGCACTTAGCCACCACCAAAGAATCCTTTGTGAGCTTCCATATTCCATCACCAAATTTGTTGTTGAAGCCTTCATCATCTAGCTTCCCAGTAGAGATCAAATTGAGGCGAATGTCAAGAACATGCCTCACATCTTTAAGCAACAATTTGCAGTCCAAATTTGTTTCCAAGCAAACATCACCCATGCCGATAATCTTGGACAAACCTTCATTACCCATTCGAGCAGAACCATAATCTCCTGCAGTGTAGGTAGTAAAGAAATCAACTCGAGAAGTCACATGAAAAGAAGCACCAGAATCAATCACCCAACTGCTCTCTTGGCCCACAAAATTGATACAATCATCTTCACAAACGACCATGAGATCATTGGTAGTAACTGCCGTTGTGTCTTCTTGCTTCTTATCCACACTTTTGTCACGCCTTTTCTCCTTGTTTTTGAGCTTTCGGCATTCCCGCTTCATGTGCCCTTTCTCATGGCAATAGTAGCACTCAACGTCTTTCTTTGAAAAAGAACTATCTTTTGATTTGTCACGGCTTTGATCACGACCATGAGGAGTCTTACTCCTCCCCCTTGTTTTGCTTCGACCTCTCACAACAAATGCTTCTGAATGAGAGGAACCCGCTAATTTTCTTCTAGTTTCTTCATTCAACAAACTACTGGTGACTTGGCCCATTGTGACAACTCCATCGGGCGCCGAATTACTAACTGTCACAACAAAAGTCTCCCAACTTTTGGGCAAAGAACTAAGTAGCATCAAAGCCTGGAACTCATCATCAAAAACAATTTTCATAGAAGCAAGTTGGTTAACAATACTCTTTATTTCATTCAGATGTTCCGGAATAGGGCTGCCTTCTTTATATTTTAAATTAACCAACTTACGAAACAGAAAGGCTTTATTTGTGGTTGATTTTCTATCATAAAGACTCTCTAATTTTTTCCATAAATCATGTGCCGAAGTTTCAGTAGCAACATGATGAAATACACTGTCACCAATCCATTGACGGATAACACCAACGGCTTTTCGATTAAGCCTCTTCCACTCATCATCTTTCATATCAGCAGGTTTGCCACTATCACCCTCAATGGGTCCATACAAGTCTTTACAAAATAATAGGTCCTCCATTTTAGTTTTCCAAGTTACCTAATTACTTCCATTGAAACTAGACATACGACCCACATTCCCCTCCATTGATTTACACAAATAAATAGACCCAAATAAACCGTAAGCTTTGATACCAGTTGTTAGGGAAAATATGTGATTCCCCACAAGTAAATCAATCAATGGGAATAAAAACTAATGCGGAAAAATTAAATTAAAGGCAACACAAGAATTTTTACGTGGTTCCCTCAATGTGAGGTATGTCCACGGGATCGAAATCCGATTCCACTATCAACCAAATAAGTTCCAAACGATTACAAACGAGACACTAATGGTCTCACAAAACCACCCTTAGGTGAATTCCAAATAATCACAAATAAACAAGAGGAAAAACCTCACCAAATAGATGAACCAAAATCTTCAGAACCAAAGTTGTAAAAGACCTAAAATAACAACCCAAATCAACCAAGGTAACAATGTCAAGATCCATCAGGACCCAATGTTTGAAAGCCCCAATGATATATTCCAAGCAATATAGAACAAAGCACACAAACACCAAATTGATATCAATCAATATTAAGCCACTGTTGCCTTTTCACCAAGCCACCACGCTGCCTCTCTTTTTTCTTGGGGAAAAAAAAACCAAATCATATTGTGAATCTAGGGTTTTTTTTATCAAAATCTTAGTTGTTTCCAAATTAGATTGGGTCTCCTCAAATTAAATATAATATATAAAAATATATTATAATTAATACTAAACCAAATTAAACTCTTTTTCCAAAACTAATTGGGTCCCACACTCCAATAAGGAGGTATACCCAACAACATGTTTATCATCAGAATTGTACCAATGTTGGTTACTCGTTCTTACGAGTCCAATCCATTCTATGTGCATAGTTGTACTCACTTTCAAGAACTCAATATCTTTGGTGTGAAAAAGTACTGGAACAAAAATCCAGGATAACAAATTATGCTCCTAAATATTTTTAAAAAAATTCTTGTTTATAAAAATTACGCTTCTTGCATTGAAAGAAATTCAAAATTGCTTTAATTTCAATCTTTTAATAGACCAAGATTGACTCTTAACTTCTTGAATTCCTAACTTAGCTCACTGACCTGTATTCTCAGATCCAATGTCATCGTAGCAAAATTTCCATTTTTGGTTTATCTACTATCTTAATCACACTTCAATCATGCTGACATGATTTGGTTAATTTTGCTGTTTTGTAGGGTAGTGATGGGTCACTGGATGATTATGTCTACCATCTAATATGCCCTTGCTGCACATTATGCCAGGTTTGTTTGAGAGTTATGATTAATAGCACTTCAACATGGTAATAGAATAACTAAGTTTTTCAAATTGGTTAACTTGTAGTACCTCTCACATGGACTTTTCTACTTCTCTCAATGTGCCCATATGTCCACCGTATACAACAAGGGTAAGGGTGTGGGATATGTGTCCGACACCTATACCTAATTTAGACAGTTGGATTCTCTAATTTTGTATGATGTTTAAAGAAGAAGATACTCACATTTGTTGCTAGTTAAAAAACATTTTTGGCTTCATGAATTGGAGATGTAAATTCTATTTCTTAGAACTTGTTTAATTTAAAGTAAATTTCTAATCATTTACAAAATCTTATGTAATAAGATTATACAATATGGCGGAAAAGCATTTATGTAACCTACCCCACTTGTGACAACAGACAGAATGTAATTCGGACGCATAGGCTGGGAATTAGAACCGAAAACGCCTTAAATTTAGTCGAAAAAGGGTATTCCGGGGGCAAAAATTCAAACAGCCCCCGAACCACCGTGTGGCTCTCAGGGACAACTCCCCCTTGACAAATAGGACTTGTGACAACTGTCGGAATGTAATTAGGATGCATAGGCTTGGAGTTAGACCCGAAAATGCCATAAACTTAGTCGAAAAAGGGCGTTTCGGGGTCGAAAATTCAAAACAGCCCCCGAAGCACCGTATGGATCTCACGGACAGCTTCCCCTTGACAAATAGGACTTTTGACAATTAACGACATGTAATTCGGACCCATAGGTTGGGAGTTAGAGCCGAATACGCCTTAAACTTAGTCGAAAGAGGGCGTTCCGGGGGCGAAAATTCAAAATAACCCCCGAACCACTGTGTGGCTCTCACGGACAGCTTTCCCATGACAAATAAGACCTATGACAATAGACAGAATGTAATTCGGACCCGTAGGTTGGGAGTTAGAGCTGAAAACACCTTAAACTTAGTCGAAAAGGGTGTTCTTGGGGCGAAAATTCAAAACAGCCCCTGAACCACCATGTGGTTGTCAGGGACAGCTTCCCCTTGACAAATAGGAGTTGTGACAATTAACGGAATGTAATTAGGATGCGTAGGCTTGGAGTTAGTACCGAGAATTAGGAGTAGGCCACTTCGAAGACTCACCATTAACAATTTGATTGACTTTAGTTTCATTGTTGAGACGAGTCATACAAAATTCTATCCCCAAACTTGTCCCAAAGGGGACCAAGAGGATGCCAATTATCATACCATAAGAAAGTGGAATCACCATTCCCAATCGTATGGGTTATCAGAGAGGAGACAACAGTCCTAAGGGATAGAATCTTTCTCCAGACCCAAGAGGGGTCATTAAGGACTTAAACTTTCCAAAAACTTTTGCCTTTGAGTAAATAGGATTTAACCCATTGACACGACATTGATTTCTTCCCACCTGAAAACAGGAACCAGATATGCTTAGCAATAGCAGCCCTATTCCAAGTCTCTAGAGACTTGAAGCCCAGGCCACCCTCATTTTTTGGAACACATACCTTATCCCAAGAAATTTTAGCACTACGCTTTTTAAGCTCAGTGCCAAACCAAAGAAAAGCTCTGACAATACTCGCAAATCAACTTACTTATTGAAAGAAATTTCTAAATTAGCCTGGCCATATTCTGAAACAAGCACATAGGAATTGTAGGAAAGGTCCAGAAAAATAAAATGAAAGGAAATGAAAAAATAAAAGAAAAGAACAAGAAGGCAACTAGGTTCTATGAGTTGCGCCTATGGTGCCTATCTTTAATCAAGATCAAGGCACAAGGATTGATGCAAGGTGCACAATCAAGAACCTATAGATTGCAGACTTTGCCCTGGCACAACCTTTTACTTGACAAACTTAAGAGTATTAAAATTACTTTGTTTTGTTTTTAACTAATATGTAAATATGTACTTTATGTCTGTCTACAAGAGATTCCAATAAGAACTTAATTAAAGAAAAATACTTTTTTTTTTTTTACAATAATCGTTGTATGGATATGTATTTATGTGTGTTTATGAAACAAAAGTGAGACTGCAGGATGGAGATTTTTGCTACAACCATTCATTTATTTTTCAAACTTGGACTATCAAAATTGCATTGTTTTGTCTTGCACTAATGTGTCTGTACATGTCTATTTTTTTCATGCGAAGTAATTATCATATAATTTATTTATGTATTATAAAAAATATATACATTGGTATTTGGTACACTGTTGAAGTCAGTAACATTCATTCATTTATTTAATTCATTGTTACAATTCGCAGGTAACTAGCCATGAGACTAGCCTTATGGCAAGATGTAGAAGGGTTTATGCTCATGCACATGGCTATCATATTAATTCTATTTCAAATAACAGGTGGTTGATCCATAATTTTGAACTTCTATTGCCATGTTACTTTCCATTCTAATTGAATTGTTCTTCAACTTTTTGTAGTTGTTTTTTGTTTGTTTATTATTTGGGTTGTCTCATGAGCTTAGAGTTGCTAGAAGATACTGATAGCATGTTATTTTTCTCTCATTCCACTTTCTTCCTTTGTAAGGCAAAATTTATTACCATTCTTTGTTCCTATCAGAAAGAATTTAGAATGCGATCAAGGATTTTTTTTACAAGTGGTCAAGGATTTAAATTCTACTGGTTTTTCATGATTAGCATTTTTTCCTTTCTGTGTCTTACCTTTTTTTTGTGTGCGCGAGTCCTGTTTAATTAATTGCATTTTTATTAATGAAGCCTCTAACTGGAGGCATAGAAAGAGGAAGAGGATAATTGACTGTCTTGGATTGAATTATGAGGATATATCATATATTTTTATGTGTACATACATACATACATACATAATTAAATCTCTTTCTAATTGAAGACATGCTCCTTGGCTGTTTGTGTGGGCCTCAACTTTCCATGCAAGTATGATGAAATAAATACATTGTGTTTTAATGACTACAAGCGTTTTGCATGACAAATTTTCTTATTTGGGAGGGTCTAGAATATTCAATTTCATATGTTTCCTTCATTAAGGTTGGCTTATACAATAAAATACGCCTATGGAGGCAGACAACATATAATTAGGACATGTAGACTGAAAGTTACAGTAGAATATGCCTTACACTTTGTCAAAAAAGGGCGTTTGGGGGTGAAAATGTGGAACAGCCCCTAAACCACTCTAGGGATGTCATGAAAAGATTGCTCATGACAAATGTGACCTATGGGGACAAAAGACACGTAATTAGGACACATAGGTTGAAAGTTAGAGTAAAAAACCCTTAAATTTTGTCAAAAAAGGGCGTCCGGTGGGCAAAAATGCGAAACAGCCTGCGAACCACTCTGGGATGTCACAGGAAGCTTGCTTGTGATAAATACAACCTGTGGGGATAGACAACATGTAATTGGACACGTAGGTTGGGAGTTAGAGTTGAAAACGCCTTAAACTTAGTTGAAAAAGGGCATTGGGGTGGCAGAAATATGAAACAGTGCCTGAACCACTTTGGGGATGTCACCGGCAGCTTGCTCGTGACAAGTACGACCTGTTGGGACATATGGGACATAATTAGGACACGTATGTTGAGAGTTAGAGCAAAAAACATCTTAAACTTAGTTGAAAAAGTGCATTAGGGGGCCGAAAATGCAAAACAAACTCGAACCACTCTGGGGATTGCACGTGCAACTTCTTCATGACTAATAGAACATATGGGGACATACGGCCTGTGAGTAGGACACATAGGTTGGGTGTTAAAGTTGAAAATGCCTTAAACTTAACTGCAAAATTGCATTTTGGGAGGGGAAAACTTGGGAGAAACTTGTTTGGACTTGCAGCATATGATTACGACTATAATTATACAATTTTGAAAAGGTTATATATATTCGAGTTTTATATAATTTTCTTTTATAATTTGAAATGATAATGTTATTCAATCAATACTAATGGTTAATTTTATTTTTACAGATGGTTTTTGGCGTGGAAATGTGAATATTCCTTATTTGTGTGTGGAGGACATTGTGTTTTTATAATCTGTTATTATGTTGTCCTTTATTTTTTTGTGGATTACTATTGTTTGTACAGATAACTATTAGCATGGTACAAATAAGTTTTGGCATAGAACATATTACATTTGGCATGGTATAGATTACCATTTGACATGGTATTGTGGATATTTCTTTTTTTGTATATGGAAGACAATTTTTGTATAATCCTCTGTTTTGTATAGAATTATTATTTTAAGTTGGATTATGCTTGGTTTGTATGGAATTTCTATTATACTTCGAATTTGACATGAAAAGTTAAATTTTCTTGGATTGTTATTATTTTGTTTGTATACAGGGTATAGGTTGCATAGAATAAATATAGGGCAAAATTAATATAAAACAAAACTGATGAAAGTTTTTGGTGACTAAACATTTAGTAGCCAAAAAGAAGTGAAGTTGACGACGAACCAAATTGGTAGCCAAAAGGAATTCAAGGTTTTTTTGCCACTAAATATTTGGTAGCCAAAAGAAATAAAAGATTTTTGGTGACTAAATAATTAGTAGCCAAAAAAAAAAAAAAAAGACGAAAACTTAATTTTATTTGATGACTAAATATGTAGTAGCCCACAAAATTTGAAGTTTTTGCCTACAAAAAATTTAGTCGACAAAAAAACCGTCGATATTTTTTACGACTAAACATTTAGTCACCAAAAAAGCTGCAATCTTTTGCCTACAAAAAAGTTTGGTCACCAAAGGAGTCAATTAGATGTTTGGTTACGAAATTAATTCATCTCTAATAATGGAAAAAAGAATTGGTGACTAAATATTTTAGTCATTGAATAAAACATAGTAGTGACAATTTATGTACGACTAAAAATTTTCAGTAAAAGTTTAAATTAAATTTATAGAAAAATTTATGGCGACTAAATTATTAGTTGCTGAAGGGTATTCATTGGCTACTAAAATAATTTTAGTCACCAATACTTTTCCTGACAATTAGTCAACAACCAATTGGGTGACTAAATAATTTAGTTGGGAATTACATTCGGTGACTAAAAAATGATTTTTAGCAACCAAAAATTTAGTTGCTAAATGTGCAATTTCTTGTATAACTAGTTTATTATCCTAATTAATTTCAATAGACTTGATTAACTAATAGTAATTTTAAAATTGAGTGGGAAATTTTTTTCATAATTTGGTAACTACCTGATATGGATATGACATATTTGTCAACATACCCATGCTTCATAGTGTCAAGATAATTCTAAATGATAATTTTTATATTTTTTTGCAAAGTATCTATTATTTAAAATTTATTATCATAATTTTGCGGTGTTGGTGTAAGAGGCGGTACCCTTTGTCCAATCCATTTGAATTCAATTATGAGTTTGTAGGATAAAAGTCATTTAAATTATGACGAATTTCTCACATAAAATTACATAATTATTCAATGCTAATAGAATTTGTAAATATTTATACACAAGCATCAACATACATGATTATAACCTCACAATTGCTACAATCATCACTAATATTGTTGCAACCATCATCACCGTCATTGTCACTATCACCACCACCACAACCATTATGAAGCTACCATTGTTATTAACACCACCTTCATTATCATTGTTGTTGTTAACATAAAACATATCATCATTTCAACTAGTGAAATTTCATTATCTTTAAATAGTGAAATTTAACCTTAATATTTAGGTGAAATTATTAAAAAAGTGAAATTTCTACTAAAGAACTAAAAATTATAAAATTAAAGGCAAAGACGAACTACCGAGTAAATGGAAAACTTATGAGTTAAAGAGAGATGTCGTCAATGGATTCCTTGGAACAAGAAGTGATTGTCACTATATTTTAAATTAGCTAACGATAATTTCATTTTCTTAATTAATTTGTTGTCTAATTAATTCTATAATGTGTGTAATTACCAAAATTTTAATATTATTTAATTAAAACTTGATAGTAATAATTATTTCATTATCTTCAACTAGTGAAATCTTATTTTCTTCAAATAGTGAAATTTAGCCTTAATGTTTAGGTGTAATTTAACTATTAACAAAGTGAAGTTTCTAGTAAATGAGTAGAATGTATAAAATTAAATGCCAAAGATGGAATAACGAGTAAATAAGTATATTTATTGAAGGGTTTAATTGTATCATTTTATAGTTTAGGTAGTAGAGTAATATTTCGTGATAGTTTCAGAGGGAGAGAGATAAAGTGAGACTTTATGCTAGTTTCAGTGGAAAGAAGTAAATTGATACCTCACGATAGCTTTAGGAAGGTCAAATAATACATGGGGTGTGGGACATTTCTGTATAGTAGAAGAGAGGCCTACAATAACATAGAATTCAAGAAGGATCACGAGTTCAATGAGAGAGAAAGAATGTTTTGAACCCTTTGACAATTGCCTTTACAAATTTTTATTTTTCTATTGACAAAATAGAAACAAAGAGACATAAAGAGAAAAGTAGAAAAAAAAAAATAAAGGCTTGTAATGGATCTAAATGACTGTCAGTAGATCTAAAATCTTATTGCCGCAACAATGGTGATAGACAATCATGAGACAGAGTTTGCATGGTGTTGGATTGTCATAAGACAAAGTTTGTATGGTGATGGACAATCGTTATAGATATTTAATTATTTATTTATGACAATAAAAAATAGGAATTTTTTTTAAGGTCCTTGGTATTAAGATTTTATAGCATAAAGGACACTTAATATTTTCATAATGTCTAAGGTCCCTCAACCTCGATCCAGAGAAAATTCGATCAAGAGAATTTCTCTAGACGAATTTTCTTTGGACTTCACAGAGAAATTCTGGTTCACAGAGAATTTCTTTGGACTTCACAAAGAAATTCTGGGTCACAGAGATTTTCTTTGGTTGAATTTTCTCTAGACTTCACAAAGAAATTCTGGTTCACAAGGCTTCATTATTATTGAGAATTTCTCTGGACTGTAAATTTGAATTGTTGAGAATTTTTCTGAACTATAAATCTGTAATTTATTGCAAGGTGCATTCACAAGGCTTCAAAATTTCTTTGCTTTGTACTTATCTGATCCAAAGAAAATTCAAAGCACTCCAGAGAAATTCAAAATTTATTTGCTTCATTCTTACATGATCCAGAGAAAATTCAAACCACTCCAGATAAATTCAAAATTTCTCTACTTTATTCTTACCTAATCTAAAGAAAATTTAAACCACTCCAGAGAAATTCTTTGATAACCTTCATCATCATCATCATCATCTTTTTTCTACATCAAATAAGCAGCTGTATCAGTACCTTGAAAGCCATAAAAGCAACAACACTTTGATAGCATCAACACAAATGCACAACATGACAAATGATTAACTGGAGGTAGCATGAGGCAATAACAGTATCAACTCCACCCATCAATCGCTCAATTTGACCCTTCTAGAATAAGCTGGACAACAAGCATGTTAGGTTTTTTTATTGGCAATCCCGCTTGACAAGGATTTCTATAAGAAGTTGATTTTCTTCCAAAATTAGGATTACTTTTGGATTTCTATAAGTAATTGGATTTCTTCCAAAACTAGGATTACTTTTGGATTTTCAATAAATAGTTGGTTTTCTCCCAAAACTATTTAATTCCTCCAGATCTTCTTGTTGGATATTAAGGTTTATATCTAGGGATATTTTGTTAGTTTTCTTTGATGTTTTATTGAGTATTCAACTCATGGTTTAAAGAGAGTACATCAAAGGTTTTGCTTGTTATACACAAGAGAGAGAGAGAGAGTTGTTCTTCGGTGGATTCTGGAGTGGCTCATCGTAAAGACAATTCCGAGGTGAAGACGGGGTTAGAAGAGGCACATAGAGGTTGGTTCAATTAGGCATGGATTCGCTAGGTAATTGAGAGTATACCTGTGTAATTTCTTTAAATCTTCTTAGTGGATTGTTTTGTGGTTGTTGCCCGTGGTTTTTTAATCACAGTTGGAGGTGTCCAATTGTGGTTTTTCCACGTAAAATCATTGTGTCGATTTGTCTTTGATTATTTGATTGGGATTGTTATATTCTGCTTAAAACTGGTATATAATCACAAATCAATATCTAGGGTTTCTAGATTTTTTAATTGGTATCAGAGCGGGTCGTTCTATTTTTTTAAAAAAAAATTCTTTTAGAACGAGATCTTGTTTGATTTGTGATAATGGATTCAATTCGTGAGGATGAAGAGCTTGAGCAAGCTTATGAAAAGTTGTATAAGGAGTCTCTTAACTTATTCAAATTGAATGACAAACTCACAAAGAAACTCAAAGCATGTGAAAGTGAGAATGTCAAACTTAAGGAGGAGATTTCCGAGGCTAGGATTGATGCCATCAAGATAGCTAATGATCGACAAGCTCTTTGTGCAAAACTATTGACTTGTGAGATAGAGAGGAATGAGCAACTGGAAACCCATGCCATGGATAAAGAAAAGATTGAATCTCTCGAGACGTCACAAGTTGCTTTGGAAGAACTATTGATTAAGAAAGAGGAAGAGCTCAAGTGTGCTATGGCTACCATTGGTCTTTGAAACAAAGGATCAAAGACTTTGGAGGATATCATTGGGTCTCAACAAATGAGTTGTAACAAGAGTGGCATTGGCTTTGGTGATAACAAAGAGCAAAAACAGAGTGCATCTACATCTCATGATACAAGAACTCAAGGAAAAGAAGAACAAAAAATTCAACATGAGGATGGACTTCTCAAACTTCCTAGAGTTGGTAAGGTAAAAGAAAAAAAGGTACGCCCTATACATCCTGTTTTTATTTGTCATCATTGTGGTATGCATGGTCATATTCGCCCTTATTGTTATAAGTTGCATGGGAGAGTGTATTTGCCTAGACCTATGAATAGGAAGTTGGAAACCATGTCAAGACGGGTTCTCATTGAAAGGGAAGGGAACCACAACGTTAAGACAACACCCAAGAACTGCAATTCTCGCAATTTTGTTCATACTAAAGCGGTTTGGGTGAGAAAACTTGACTTGTGTTAATTTGTTTATTTGTTTTAGCTTTTGGGTTTCCGTGTGTTTTTTTTTTTAATGTTAAAAAAAATTTTTAAAAAAAATGTGTGTATGTTCTTTTTTTTGTCTTGCTTTGGTTAAGAAAAAAAAATTTAAAAAAAAATCAAAAAGATTTTCTTAGTATGGTTTTGCAAGCTTGAAATTTTTGAGTGGTCCTTGGTGCATATTGGAATTGATGAGAATATCCATTACATGTTAATATGTGTGTGCTTTCTGTGGTCATTACTCATTTTGGAGTGTGTGTTTTTTGATTAGTATGTCTCATTCTGTACACACTCTTGGATTAGCAAATATTGGAGTCTTCCGCCTTAGTGGTTTTTTTTCTATGGACTTCTAGCATGGTATCTTTTGTTTTTCTAGAGGAATTGACCGACATCAGCATATCTTGGGTGATGTTGAGTCTCTTAACCACTTTCCATCTTTTTGCATCTCCACGGCTTTCCCCTCAGTTCTTTGTAGTCTAGCCATGAGGAAAAGGCTACCTCAGAGTCACCAACCAGACTATCCTTATTATATCCATGCTTCTCTGGTTCGGTTTCCATACTCTTGAGCATGTCAGCCGCCAATGAGTGTGCAAAAGAAAGAAAAAAAAATGTGAAAAAGAAAAAAAAAATGTGCAAAAGAAAGAAAAGAAAAAGATGTGAAAAAAAAAGAAAAAAAATAAAGGATTCATTGATTGAGGGGGAGCCTCCGCCTTTACTCAACAAATACCCCTTGATTCCTAGTGGTTTGACTTTCCTGTATTGTGATTAGATTCTCTAGTCGGAGGTCCAACTTTCATATCACTACTAGGCTTTGAATCTTGTGTTTGTCGAACTCCAAGAGTCACACACACACTTTTATCATGGGATCTATGCTTTTCACATATTGCATCACTTTCTTTTATGAGGAATCTTCTAGAGGCTGTGCACATTGTGTTTTCAAGTAATTGTGCTTCTTGGATAATCTTGTGTGTTTCAAGGTACAAATCAAAAATTCCTTGCGTGCTCCACCATATTATTTTTGTCAGATTGTTTTTGTTCATTGTTTTCTGTACAGTGTTTGTGGTTGCTTTGAGTGAAAGAAAGATTGGCATTAGTTGGTTTGTGTGTTGCTATCTACTACTTGTTTATTGCTTACATCTCGCAGGTTATTAATTTTTCCATCATCTTGTTCCTGTTTGTGTGGTTTTTGATCTGCTTTAGTTGATTGAGCTTCCTTTGTCAATTCGTGACAACAAGGGGGAGTGAGATTGTCCAGTGCTTGTGTCTTAGGATTTCATGTATTCAAGCCATATTCATGCCATGTTTCGGGTGCATGTGTTTTAGTTTTCAGGTTTTCATGCTGCGTGTTCTTAAAATCTCTAAGTCGCATATATTCATGTTTTCCATCTCATGCTTCAAATGCTTTAAGATAATCTTGTCATATGTTTATTGCTTTTTTATATACTTTTGTGGGACTAATAGTTGTTTTAGAGATTGTGGCACTAATAGGTGTTTTGCAGATCATGACCTTGAGAAAGAAGTTTGCGTTTGTTAGCTGTAATGGGTTGGGGGTGATTAGGATTTTATTTGTTAGACGTGTTTTGTCACAGCATTGCCAAAGGGGGAGATTGTTAGGTTTTTTTATTGGCAATCCCGTTTGACAATGATTTCTATAAGAAGTTGATTTTCTTCCAAAATTAGGATTACTTTTGGATTTCTATAAGTAATTGGATTTCTTCCAAAACTAGGATTACTTTTGGATTTTCTATAAATAGTTGGTTTTCTCCCAAAACTATTTAATTCCTCTAGATCTTCTTGTTGGATATTAAGGTTTATATCTAGGGATATTTTGTTAGTTTTCTTTGATGTTTTATTGAGTATTCAACTCATGGTTTAAAGAGAGTACATCAAAGGTTTTGTTTGTTATACACAAGAGAGAGAGAGTTGTTCTTCGGTGGATTCTGAAGAATGCAAGCCTGAAGCTTCGGTGGATTCTGGAGTGGCTCATCGTAAAGACAATTCCGAGGTGAAGACGGGGTTGGAAGAGGCACATAGAGGTTGGTTCAATTAGGCGTGGATTCGCTAGGTAATTGAGAGTATACCTATGTAATTCCTTTAAATCTTCTTAGTGGATTGTTTTGTGGATGTTGCCCGTGGTTTTTTAATCACAGTTAGAGGTGTCCAATTGTGGTTTTTCCACGTAAAATCGTTGTGTCGATTTGTCTTTGATTATTTGATTGGGATTGTTATATTCTGCTTAAAATTGGTACATAATCACAAATCAACATCTAGAGTTTCTAGATTTTTCAAAGCAGATACAACAGCTGCAAACTAGCCACCTATGATCTCACTTTAGTCAACAACAGCTCAAAGAAAAGAGAAAAAAACACAGCCACAACTGTAGAGAAATTATGGGAATTCAAATTTCTTTGGACTGGACTTCTCAGGGAAATTCAATATACTTGATCATCTTCAAACAATCTCTCCACGAGCACTTCTCTCCCAAACTCTTCAACACAATGTGTATTAAGCTATACAAACCATAAATGATGAAAGAGTTCTTAGAAACTCACAAGAAAAATAGGCAAAAAATAACTTGTTCAATATAAAAACACATAAAAGTCCAGAGAAATTTGTAATATTATAATTTTATTTGGATTGTAATAACAAGCTTTTAATTTCTTTGGACAAATTTTCTCTGGACTTCACAGAGAAATTGTGGAGAGAAAATTTGTGTGGCTTTGTGTGGCTCTATACAGAGAAAATTGTGTAAGAGAAAATTTGTGTGGTTCTATCCAGAGAAAATTGTGAAGTGAAGCATTGAACAATTTATAGTAATCACCCAGTAAGTAATCAACAAACATGAATTCGCATAGTGCACAAAGATGTTAAAAATACCTGTTTCTTAGTCAACATGGGTCCATCACAAACTCCAACCACAATGCGATCCCTAGCCAATTCCGCTGCTTTTTGTAAGCACCAACTTAGTCAAATACATTATATATATATACACAGAGAGAGAGAGAGAGAGAGAGAGAGAGAGAGAACTTTTAAGAAAAGGCGGTGACCATCGTGTAATCGGTCGAAGGTGCCTCCGATTACGACAAATCCGCATGTATTTGGCGGCAAAATTTTGGAATCTGCTGCAGATTCATCCGAAATCACCATTGAAATAGGAAGAGAGAGATTGCGAAATAGAAAAGGAAGAAAAACAAAAACGAATTGATTTTGATGATGATGCTGCAATTTCACAACAAATCGAAAAAAAGTAGGATTGATTTCGAAGCAACTACTTAACTGAAGCCTCGTTGTTCCGTTGGAAAGATGCTAAGGTACAGTGAACTTGGACCAAAATAAATAATAATCATTAATAAGAGAGTAGTTAATTAAGGAGTTTGACATCGACCTCGACGACTTCATCAGTCTTGAAGAGTGTAGGGCTGAAGGACGCCTTTCGAGTTGTATGATCAGGACAAGAACGGAGTGATCTCGTCTTTGAGATCGACGAGAGAGAGAGAAGAGCAGCGGGAGAGAAAGATAGAGAGCATGAGATACATCAAATTTTTCTGTGATAGATGGGTATGGGTTTAGGGACCTTAGACATCAAAATATAATATTGTGGATCTCTTCCATTATTAAAAATGGGAAGGGGACCTTAGACTAATTATATCTTCTTTTTTAAAAAAAAAAAATTTGAAAAACTACTACCATGTTTGATTTAGAATTGCAAAAGTTATTTTTGAATTTTCAATACATTTTTTTTTAAGTGAATTTTAATAATATTTTAATTAAAAATTTGAATTTTTAAATGCGGTTAATCTAGATATAATTAAAAATTAAATTATTTATTTAAAAAAATCTAAAAATAAAAAAATAAAAAATAAATGACATTTTTATATTTGGTGTAATTTTAATTTTTTTCATAAAATTTATACTTTTAAATGTATCAAAATTTTATACTTTTTTTTTTCTTCCTTAAACTGAGTCATAAAACTCCAAAAACTCCAATAATTTTTTTTTATAAACAATAAATAATAATTACAAATTATTAATTTAAGAAGCATAACATATTTTTCACGTCTAAAAAAAAATTAGGAACAAATTTTTTCACAAAATTTTACGTTAATTTGAAATTACCTCTCAAAATTTAGGACCCTCCAAATTTTGCCCCTAACCCCTCCTACGTGTCTCATGTCCCTTTCTCCCTCTCCCTCTCACACGACTACTTCCTCTCATTCCTCCTCCCTCACGGACGATTTTGTTGCTCCCATTCCACTGTTGTACTGCCTGAAATCCAAAGTCGACACCGCCGATTCACGAACTTGGACTATTTCATTCTCACCAGGTAAGTTGATTTATCTCTCTCTCTCTCTCTCTGGATCTTATTCTCTGCCCTAATTTCTCACAAATCGACTCCCTCTCTTACCAATCTCTACCTCACACACTTTCACCGCCCTATAATCACTAATCGTACCACGCCACCTTTGGCACCGTCTCTCTGAATACAACAGAACCTCCACAGTCCCCACATTCGCATGGCCCATCGCTACCGCTAGCCGATCCCACCGGTAAGCCCGCTTTCCATTGCTTTTGTTGTCCCTCTACATCCTCTCTTGCTTCCTACCATCGTGCCCTAATCTCTCTCTCTCTCTATCTCTTAGCCACCATATTTCGTTCTGGTTATATGTTAATTTCAAGATTTGGTAATTCGAGGAGTATTTTGTGTTGGTAGCTCACATTTATGTGTCTTTGATCAATTGCAAATTCAATTAAACACCCAATATATTTATGTTGGATGTACACATGAATTATTGGAAGAAAAAACCTAGTGTGATGTGAACTAAGAATTTGGGTATTGTGTTGTAGTCTATTTAATCAATTTATTGACTTGCAGTGCTATAATGTGTGTGATTTCTTATGTATAATTGGTTTTGTATATTATTTGAACAAGAGGAAAAGGACTAATAAGGCACCTCACAATAGAAAAAATCTATGCAATTAGCACCAAAACAAACATTAATCATCTTAAAACCTCTTGATTAATGGTTAAGGGTAAAGGGGTAGTAGTTCAAATTTGGTTTCAGGTTTTCAGTTTTATTTATTATTATTTTTATTATTTTTTGTTTTGGTTTGGTATGATCCTTCAGATTGAATCTTCCAAATATCATTACAAGAAGTGGGTTTCCAATGCATTGATTTAAAATTTCATAGTTTGGGGAAGGTTGATAGTGATTTAAGTTCCTTAAAATAGTGATTTAAGTTTTATTTAAATGTTGAAACCAAGTGATTAATATCTGAAACTTATTTACGAAATGGTAGTAGAACTGATAAAAGTTGTTGACTATCTCTTGCAATGAATTTGTTCCAAAGCATTTATAATTTATTGTTGATTTATATTATATATATATAAATAACAAAACAAGGGGGCTGATGGGATGGTTATCCTATATGGACATTTGATTCAATGGTTGAGATAACTTTGTCTTTCTTTCCTTCAGCTTTCCACCGTTACATTACAAATTTAAACTGTATGTAAGAGGATCCATCTTTCACGGCTCAAGTTGAGATGAGTTCAAAATTCAAAACTCAAATCAAATCCTGTCTGAAGTTAACACTCTCACCACTATTCATTCTTTGCTCTCTCTCTCGCTCTCTCTCTGTTTCTCAGCTCATAACTCCCCCTCATTCATTCACTCATTCTTTGGCGTCTTCCAATACCCACCATCACAATGAATCCTCCTTTCCATCAATTCCTAACTCTAGCTTAGCCCGCAACTAGGTTTGATTATTTTGGGTAACTTATTTTGATTATCTTTTTTATTTTATTTTGCAGGTCTAAGATTTTAAAGATGGTAAGAGCCTCAATGGATTTGTTTTGTGGTGGTTCTCTTCCTCTACTGAGAAAGTACCCCAAGTTAGTTTTGGTTTAGTTTTTCTTTTTTTCATTGCTCTGTTTTGGGTTCATTAGGTTTGTTTGTGAATGATTTATCTGAATTGAAATGTTTTTTTTGGGTTATTTTTCATTGCTCTATAGATTTGTGTGTTCTGTTTTGGGTTATTTTGGGTTTGTTTTTTATACTTTAAAGAAATTTACCCATGTGTTTTCTCTGTTTTCATTCTCTTTGGATTTTTATTTATTTATTTATTTATTTATTTATTTTTTTGGTGAGGGGTCAATGCAATAAAACTAGCAAGTGTGCTTGGTTTGTTTTTCTAGAACTTTACAAATCTTTTTTGTATACTAATGGATGGGATGATGGATAGAATTGCATTTTGCATATAGCTACAATTGCATTGTGAGTGATTTATACCTTCAAACCAACCTAAGTAACCAACCCAAAGTTGGAGCTATATCAATGTTGGCCCCTCTTTAAATTCCACTTTTCTTTTCTAGCTATTATGAAAACTAATCTCTTATATTCTTCTTATCTTTCAAGGATAATATCTTGGAGTCTTGGTTGTTGCTAATTTCTTTTGATTTATGTTTTCCCAAATTGTCCACGCAATATGGTTATTGCTATATTTTAGTAATGAATAACGACAAAATACTAGAGTTTAGCAATGTTGCTTCAGTAGTTACTTTGCCATTTTTCATATTTTTCTCACAAAATATCAAATAAAAAAATGTTATATATGGTGTTGCTTCAATAGTAACTCTGCTTTTGTTAGATTGTGGTTTCACAGCATTGGTTACATTGGTTTTTAAATGATGGTCTACATTGGTTATTGCTATATTTTAGTAATGAATAACGACAAAATACTAGAGTTTAGCAATGTTGCTTCAGTAGTTACTTTGCTATTTTTTAGATTTTTCTCACAAAATATCAAATAAAAAAATGTTATATATGGTGTTGCTTCAATAGTAACTCTGTTTTTGTTAGATTGTGGCTTCACAACATTGGTTACATTGGTTTTTAAATGATGGTCTGCAAATCCTTAGCTGCTATATTTCATAGTTTTTGAAGCAAATTTCATGCCTTTGTCTTTGGCTCTTCATGATAGTGTTGAGTTCACTGATTTTTTCTATTCTTTTGAATAAACATATTCTTTCGGTAGCCCTTCTTACAACTAGGAAGTCACCTCTTTAGGCAAGTAAATTCTTCTCTACCCAGTGAATCAAAGCTTGAATTATGGTTACTATATTGATAACAATTCTTATGTTTTTCAGATTCTTTGTTATCTTTATTGATATGTAGTGAAATTTGCTAGTACCAAAAGAGTACTGAGCTCCTGATCAGGAAGCTTCCGTTGAAAAGGCTTGTCCATGAAATTGCTCAGGACTTCAAGGTAATTGAATGGTCGCAATAGATAAACATTGTCATATTTATCGTAATTGTTTAGGGTTTTTTATTTTTTGTTTTCTATGTTTTTCATTAGTAGTGTATGTTAATGTTAATGTTTTTGAATTTTTTTTGTTGGGTTGTGGATTTGAATAGGCTACATTCTTTGATTTTTTACTAAAATTTTGAATGGTTTGCTATTGTTTTTGCTCTTTTGTTTTCAAATTATTACCTCTTCTACAATTTGTTGTTGATTTACTTGTGTATATGTGTGTGTGTATGTTTGGAAAACTTTTATTTATGAAGGACATCACTCTTTAGCAAGTTTGGCCTCTCTCTCTCTATATATATATATGTATGTGTGTATTCTTTCTTAGTTTGATCATTATTGTTGCCTCTATCAGGTTAAGCTTGAATGACTGCAATGACTATAGGTTAGACAAATGCCTATTTTTTTTGAATTAAATTGTTGGTCATAGATTTCAAAGCATTGTTGACTATGACTTCTCTATTTTTACTTTTTATTTGTCAATTTTGTTTTGGTGAAAGTAGTTTGTGGCCCTTTGAAGAGTTTTACATGACAAATTTTGTTATTGGTTTCTACTTTTAGTGTATGTTAGCTATGAAAGTTTGGTGAATTGTTATGTCCTTACTTATCTATTAGATGTTTTGAGGGCAGAAGATGGAAACCGAGAGCGTACACACCAATTGAAGAGAATGAGATTCAGATTAAGAGCGAGTATGCTTCAAGTACTTTTTATATTCCTATTAATGAATGCTTGATTTGATGATGCTTTTGTTTCTAATTGCCTTTCTTTGTGATATACACTTAATTTTTTTTTATAGATGAATGTGTATCCGTTGGTTAAAGCTTCCTCTTCACTGAATATGCCTTTGCATTATCTGGACAAATTTGCTTTGTAATTTTCTAACTATAGGCTATAGCTGGATTAATTGGCTCAAAGCCAACACTACAACAGACTTATTTTGTGTTGAATTAGGGTCTTAATCATTTTTGATAATGGCTGTGTTTTTTTTTTGAATTTTTTGTTATTGGAATCTTGGAATGAACTTGCTCCAATTAAAAATGATTATGAAATCTTAAATTTATCAACAGCAGTGAACAAAAAAAACTGAGACACGAGTACCATCTCTTTTTGAATATTTGTCTCTTAGTGAATATTGGAGGGTGAGTGGAGAGTACCATCTTCGTTCAATAGAAAAGAGGCCAGCTGCATGCAATATAGCTTATTGGCAAAGTTGTTAAAATCGGGATCCTATCTGGGATCGTTGGAAGAGACTAGTGGATCAGATGATAAAATCGGACCGAGGATTGTAAGATTCTACTTTCAATGTACAATAAAATGAAAAATTATCGATAATGATAATATATGTTACGTAATTTTAAAAATATTAAAGAAAAATGATAAATTTGATATAATGCATCTTTTATGTTAACATCAATTAGAAGAGACATTTGAAAAAAGTGTTTATAGTCAAATTTTTTATATAGATATACACATATATCTATGCGATTCTAGTTAATTTATAGATATACACATATGTACACATTTATAGTCAAAACTGATAGTAAGTGACCAAAAAAATTATTAATGAACTATAATAGTTCAAATAATTATTTGATTAAAATATTAATTTAAAATGTTAAATTACTTTAATGTTAATATTAATTAAATTTGTTACTATTTGTAATAACTATTAATAATTAAATAATAAATTATTAAGAACATAATAGTAATAATTTTTTAATAGAATTATTATTTATTGATTAAAATCATAAAATTCTCTAAATTTATTTTTGGATTTAGAATATTATTTAAACTTTAATAAAGGTAAAATTACTAACATAAATAATAAAATTTTAAAAAATTATATAAATTAAAATCAATTTTTACTGCAATTTTGTCCAAAATTCAAATTTCTTCTCAATATTTGAAACAAACCCTCCAAAATTTTACGTTAATCAAAATTCGTGTACAAAGTAGCTTCAGAGAGATGCGTTTGAGAGTGAGAGAGAAAGAGCGAAGACGAAGAAGAGAACATGAAGAGAAGATAGAGGGAAGAGTAGTCTTTCGGCGCAACAGCCATTGCTTTGCTTGTGATGGCCATTGCTTCGCTCAAGTAGTCCTTCAGAGTTACCTCCTTCGCAACTCCGTTTGTCTTCGCTTCTCCGTCCGGTCGATGAAGACCCACGAATAAAGCAAACAGAGCCATTTCACTTCTCCCTCCGGCCGGAGCTCTCGTACTTCTCCCTTGCACCGCGCAATTTCAGGTACATGTTCAGATATTAGGGTTTTGAGTTCTGATTTGAGGCTTTTCAATTTCAAAATTAGGGTTTACGGTTTTTCAATTTCAAAATTTGGGGATTTTCAATTTGGGGTTTAACTTGGATGCTTGATCTGAATGTTTAAATGGGACTTACTAATATCAATTTACTAAGACTTTTTTTTTTTTTTGTGGGATAAATAACTATTATAAAAATTGTTTACTAAGACTCTTATAACGAAAATGTTTGAAAATCATACTCCTAATATCCACTCTGGTTTTATGTTTTTGACTGACCTGTGTGGCCTAAACATGAAAATTTACAACCAAAAAGCATATTATGTGTTCTTAAAAGTATGTTGCAATGACAGATTAATTTGTTATTTTTTTTTTGTTAGATAAATTAATTCACTATGTTATGAAAATTGTTGAATCATATGTTTTGGTAAACAGAGATGGAAATCTGATAAAGATAGAACGTGGATGAAGGATAGATCTGGGTGTTGACATTAACAAAATGTAACTTTCTGAAATTGATTTGATTAGGAGCTTTTCTCTGTTTCTTTTTCTGATATTTGTTAGGTTAATGTTGTGGGTATTATAATGTAGTTGAGTTTATTGCATGTATATTTTTCTCCTAATGTTTGGATTGCATATGTATAATCTAGTTTATGAATTTCTTTTCTTTCTTGGTTAAATTTTTCCTGGGGACTTGTTTTACAGTTGCAGTGTAACTGTTAATTAAAATGTCACTGTGACACTTTAGTTTGATTAAGCAATTTTGTGACTCACACAACATCTTTAGAAGCAAGGTAGCTTGTATTATTGCATTTTTGCTTCTTTTTTACCATGATTATTGAATTTCTGCTTCTTTTTTACCTTGATTTTGGCAACAAATAATACTATTTATTGGTTTGAAATATGGGTTGTAAGATGTACTCCAAGTGCTTGCAAAAATGTTTGGTTGAACTTAGTAATTGGTTTGAAGAAAGAACTGAAAATCCAGCTTTATATAGTTCCACTCACTTTGAAGAAAGATTTGATTTTGTTTTTTTCAATTGTAATTTATGTGATTTTGAAGTTCATTTAAGCCTTGATAGAGTTGTTTCTGTGTTATTTTAATGTTTTGTGGCTGAATCTATGTTGCCCCAGTTGCTCTCTATAGGCTTGGTAGGTCCATTACTTGGATGTGTTGGATGATATTTATAAGTGCTATGGAAGTTTTGTTACTGTTATCATTATTGTTATGGTTTTATAAAGGAAAATTTTGATTGTTTATGTGCTGTGGCAACTTATTGCCTTTTGTGAATATTTGTGTTGATAAGAAGAGTTTAAATTTAGCTCAGCTGATTGAATCATGGACTACTGAAACAATTAGTCAAGATTAAAATGGCTATACTATTTGAAACTAGTTAATGGAGGTCATAGGTGGTCATTATTATGTACATGCTTCCTTTGTCATGTCTTATGTTTGCTAGGTATATACTATGTTTGCTAGGATGTGTGATCATTTTATTTGGCTTTAGTTTTTGGAAATTATTTAATCTCTTGTTTTTATTTTTTATTTTTTTTTCATTGATGCTTGGCTCTTAAGGAACCACAAAACACACCGAGTCATTCAATGTCTCTCGCACAGATTTGTGTTATATACGCATTTTTGTGAGATAACTTACATAAGTTTGTGAAAACTTAATTTTGTGTTGTTCAAAACTGTTATGAGATGACATACGGGAAATTTGTGTTTACTACAAAATTTTGCCTAAAAAATTTCTTCCCAAAATTTCAAACAGAATGTCCAAAATTTTACCTCAATTAAAATTCCCTCAAATTTTTAATAAAACAAAACCCTAGTGATCTCACTCTCACATCTCTTTCTCTATCTATGTAACTCCTTCCTCTCAAATTGATCCTCTCCATTCCCTATCAATCAAGAGACAATGGGAATCCTTTGGTGGTGCGGCAGTTTGAAGATTGTTTGGTGGACCGTGATTTCAAATGGTAGTTTGTAGGTGATTCTCCGGCAATTTCTTCATCCCATTCTATCTGCACCCACACACTACCACTGTACCGCTTCTGTAACAACCCTCACTTTGATTTAGTCATACTTGCATACATTCATGTATGATCTTGTCTTGTTATGCTGTTTTGCAAAGTTTTGCCTTGTCTTGTTTTGTTTGAGACTTGCCTTGTCTTGCTTAAGCGTCGCTTGCATGATTTTGTTCCTTGCTTGGTGTGTGGCCGAGGTCATCTTGAGCTTAGCTCACCTTTGAACCTTTGTACTTAGAACTATTTCAGAACCACTTGGTTGACCTTTACCTCCATCCCGGCATGATAGCCGAGATGTCGCTTTTGAGGCCGAGATGTTTTGCATCTAGTGATCTTTGTCCTTGGGCAGGTATGGCCTAGACCGAGGTGTGGCACATCCAGGCCAAGGTGTGGCACAGCTTAGTCAAGTGTCGTCCTCCCTAGCCGATGTCTTTGTTACCCTGTTACCGAAGCTTTGTCTTTGGCCGATGTTTTTGACTGCCGATGTGTCTTGCCTTAGCTTGTTGCATACGCTTTGTCATAGACTTGTCTTGTCAATCAGTCACTTTTGAGTTGAACCAACCTGGTAGTGCCACGTGTCCGAGCTGAGTGTTAAGACAGCCGACAGACCTAGAAACAAATCATTTTGTCTCAAATCTTTGTTTTTAGAGAGAGAAGCTCTAGAGGAAGAAGGAAGAGTTTTAGAGAGAGAAGTAGAGTTTCGAGCTTGATCTTGGAGGATCAAACCATTAGATTTGAGTTTTGAGGTTAGATTCTTGCTTTGCTCTAGTTATTCTTATTGGCTATCAAGCTGCATTGCATAATTGAATTCGTTTTGCACGCCATGCATTGATTTGAAGTTGGTTTTGAAGAGAAAATAATGTTCATGTGTTTTGAAGAAAAGTCCCGTTTTGATCCGAAAGTTTGGAACAAGAATCATGTTTTGTGTTTGTTCTTGCATGATCTTCTTGCATGGGTACCCAGGTCCATGTTTTTGAACTCCTAGCATGAAATCTCAGTTTTTGAATAAACGAGTTATGATTCTAGCATACATGTTCTTGATGTTCTTGATAATCTTGTTCTTTGCATTCTTCAAGGGGGAAACCCAGGTTTTCCCGATTTCGTTTTGAATGTGGCCATCAGGACCACACCTCGGCAAGGAGGTGCGGGACCTCGGCTAGACCTGGATGGTACCCTGTGTGTTTCCATGAGGTGGAAAACAGTATTTTGACTCCCAGCATGTTTTGCTTTGTTATTGATTTGGATCTGGTGAGGATGCTGAGATCATTGCGTGCATGTAAAGCTTGTTTTGAGAATGTGATTTGCCAAGTGATTGTAGGACCTTGACCCTTGCTTTGAGCCCACACCCGAGAAGATCTAGGTGAGTGGTATTTTTAATAAAGCTATGTTATCAAGTTTTGATGAGCTTTGCTTTGCTTTGTTTTGAAAAGTATTTGTTAAGCATGAATGATTGCCCTATTTTGATGTATCAAGTATAAGCCTTGTTGGATGTCATCTTTGAAAAGTCCCTTGTGCTGGAGGACTCTAAACTTTCGCAGCACCACGCTTAAAAGTCCCTTGTGCTGGAGGACTCTAAACTTTTGCAGCACTAAGTATAAAAGGATACGGTCCTTTCTTGTAAAGACTATCGTGTTAAAGCGGGCTACGGGCCTAAGTAACACAAGACCATCGTGTTAAAAAGAGCTACGGGCTTAAGTAACACAAGTCCCTTGTGCTGGAGGACTATAAACTTTTGCAGTACCTTGACTAATCGATTACGGATCGCCTCGTCTTTGTTTTGCCACTGACGGTTTACCGCGTGGATTTGTTTGTTCGGAAAGCCTGATTTGTGTTTTGCCGATGCCAGTAAGCATCCCTTGAGACTTGTAAGACTTGTTAGATGAATACGGTTTATCCCTTGTTTTGGTAAAGTTTTGATGTGTTTTGCTCGGAAAGGATCTCGGCTAATGTTCGTATGGTTTTGGCCTGTTTTGTTTTGAAAAACTTCGGCTATATTCATGCAAAACCTTTATTACTAGTACCATTCACTGAGTATCCAAGCTTACCCTCTCTATATATATGTAGGTGATGAGCAGGACGGCGGCGACGCCTAGATGTGTTTTGCAAGCTTGTTTTGGAAATCTTGTCACGACGGCTTGATTCTTATTTATGTCGGCTTTGTTTTTGTATTCATGTCGGCAATGTTGTATTTACGTCGGCAAATCTTGAAAATCATGCTTCTTGGCTTACACCTTTTGTATTTTGTACATGTCGGCTCGAGAAGCCTTTTGATCAGGATGTACCATGTGCTTTGTTCATCTGTAATCGAATGTAAAATCGTACAGAATATGTCATTACATTCGATCTATGCACAGCTCTTATGGACCACTTGTATTTTGATTTATTGCTTCCGCATTTGTGAGCCCTATATATATTGTACTCTGATTGCGTTTGATCTTGTAAGTTGGCCTTCGGTAATCACGGATTACTGGCCATCACGGCACCATTCTACTAGGGATGGTTTGGGGTCGTGATAGCTTCATTTGGAAGTTTCCCCGGAATCCATAGTTGCTGTCGCCGATTTCTACACCAACCCCTATCTTGATTTCTACCCAACATCGGATAATGTGATCTCTCTTTCTAATTCCCTCTCCTTTTCCCAATTTTCTAGACCCTAGCTATGTTTATGTTTTGTACAATAAAAAAGTTTGTATTTTCGTGCTATTGTTTCCAACTCTATAATATGTGGTTCTCTATATAGATATTTGTAGATCTATTTATATGATTGTCCATCTTTGAAGTTCTAATTTTTATGTTTTGTTATTGTTGTAGCCCTTAGTTATTTAATGTAGAGGACCATGTTATTCTTCCTAATGGCCTAAAGGTTAGTTATTTCTATAGTCCTATCACAGAAGTTTGATTATTGTATGCTTGTGTAATTGAATAATATTAAATTTACGTTTTTGTAAATATGAGGATTGTAATCCTAACGACATCAGGAACAATTAGGATGTTGAAACCTTAAATGAGTTCTTTTCTTTCTTGTGCTTTAATTGAAAATTGTAAGAATGTCATCTACATAAAAGAATTAATTGAAATAATCTTGTGGAAAAAATTGCAATGCTTGAGGAGTAGATTTCATTTTTAGATCCAAAACTTTTTGATTATGTAGACTGTTCAATGGAGGTTGTGGTTGTTGAACTATTTACGAATGATTCTTATTTTTGATTTTGTAATTGAGTTTGTTACCTATTATGGATATTGTCTATAATATTAGAAAATGTAATATTTAAAGACAAAACTAATACAAATATTGTTGAATCAATATGATGTGTGTTTCATGACAAAGAGTAATACACGTTAAATAAAGAGAAAATTAGCCCATTTCAAAGGAAGGAATTTGTTAGGAAAAAACATAGCATTTTATTTCAACGGAAGGAATAGTTGAATGTGTTGTGGTCCTAGAGGTGATCCAGATTAATATCTTATATTTTTTCTATGTATTTTATATTTAATAAGAAATGATATCGATTTGTGCAGACACTTCATGCTTTTAGTGGACATCAACAAGTTAGGGAATTTGTCGGTGATGACACCCATGACAATGAGTTGTTGGTTTCTCCCTCTGGCTGATGAGCAGGTATCTTTGTTATATAATGCAATATATTAAATCAATTGGATTAATGTTTTTGTATTTGCCTTGATATTTTCAAGCTTATAAATGTGATATATTCAAGCGTATTGTTATGGATCTTTCCCTAATGACACTACTTTGTTGGAATGCTAAATTTCCCTAATGACACTACCTTGTGTGCATTTCATGTGCTTCATACAAAAGTTTCATTGGAAAAACTGTGAAAAAGAATTGTGCAAGTACTCTTGTCAATACATTCCATCACTAGAACCATCAACAACACTCCACCCTCCCTAAATTAAAATAACCATGTTTGTCAAACTTATCACAAAGCAACACCATGGCTAACTCAATTAAACACGAGTAGAGAATCTTGATTGCTTTATAAATTTTATGTACATATAACTTGAAAATTTATGTCTATTAACTTTCTTAATATATATGTATGTATTGTGGCGGACCGAAGGGGTGGTAAAGGGAGGTCAGGGCCCCTTCCAAGCTTCAAATTTTGTTTATAGTTCTATTACACGTGACACTTTAATTTTGGTGCTATTAGGAATTGGCCCCCCAAAGAAGCAAAGAGCAGTCAATTGTCCCAGTTAAGATTGTAATAGCTTTTTGTATAGTTGGTTATATGGATGGTTTTCTGGAGGTGGATGGTTAAACATTGTTTTTGGAGGAAGAGACTTGTCAATGTATATATTTAGGCTTTTGTGAAATACTTTTGATGTTAATAGAGGCTGTATCTGGAAACTTTATATTTAGCTTGAAGAATTATGAAGATTAAACTGTAGAGATTTAAACAATATGGACTTTATTGGTTTTGTGTCTTTGTTCAACTTCACTTGGCCCTTGAGAAATTACATGCTTTTGAATTATTTTGCTGATATAACTTTTTTATTTGGTTATGTAAGGTGCTTTAATGGTAGTTCCTCTTACTTACAGTTTTCATGTTTTGAAAGACTTGTGGTGCTTTTGTTCTTTCCCACATGTTCTTTCATATCGGCCGGCTCTTTTCACATGGTAAAAATCTCTTTATTCTTGCTTTTAGTTTTAAATTTATTTCATTGCTACTTTAGTAGTTAATGGAAATTGATATTTTATATTGTTGCTTCTTTTTTTTATACTTGCAGATTTGGATGCTTGCCATTTCAAGTTCACACTAAAAAATTTGTATCGATGTTCCTTTTCGTTATGAATACTTTGGTTTGGTTAATCAGCATGTTGATGAGAAGCACTAAATGTGGTATAAAGATCCAGTTTCTAACAAGAAAAAAAAAATGTCTAGTTTCTAATGAGAGCATGTATCCTATCTCAAAAATCTTAGATATTTGGTATGTGACACGATAACAATATCCTTATCTTCCTAATGTTGACCTTCATAATGAAGCATATACTTTTGATGATTTATATGTGGATGGGGCCATTTCATGTTCCTATAGTGGGGAGAAATGTGATGGCGGTGAAGGTTCTGGTGATGATTTAAGGCCAACAAATGGACATGGATGATTAACCCCTTCACCAAAAGTGACCGGTGACCATTCTTTTTTATAAACGTGATGTAATTTGGATGGCTTCTTTATGGATGATGTAATGTGGATGTAAATTTGATTTTGGTAATCCATGTATGTGTAGATTATTGATGTGCAAGGTTCTAATTTTGATTTTGGATGCCAATCTATTCGGCACAAAATGCATCCATATTGCAAGAGTATAGAGCAAGTGATTGCACAATTGATTGTGTACCATTGCCAGTCAAGTCTAAACAATACAAATTTGCTCCAATTGATTGCACAATTGATTGTGAGATTGGAACATGCCTAGTGCCTAATAGATTCACTATGATTTGATTGTAAACAATATTCAAGCAAATTATACAAGGATGCCAAATTTTGGCATGTGTTTTTTTTGTTTGTCATGGTCATGGGCTCCAAAATGATTGGCTAATTGATTGGTGTTTTCACTTTCTTGCAAGAATTAATTGACTAGTGGTCCCCAATCAATTTTAAAATCGATTGGAAAATGCACTGCCTTGATAGAAATCAATTGGCCAATCCATTGGCCATAATCCAAATAAAAGCTAAAAGCTAAAAGCTAAAAGCCAAAATCTTGAGTGTTTAGTCAGGCTATGGGTTTCCAAATTAGAAATGAATATAATGACAAGGTCTGGAGTTTACAAACTGTATCATTCACAATCTCCTCATAAATTACTATTTAATACATTAAACATCAAGTAAAATACATCATATTTCAAACATCTAGCAACTCATCCTCATTGACAATTTTCAAAAATTTAGAAGAAGAAAAAAAAAGGTAATATGCTACCATATTTCAAACAATAAACAACCTGGTGAGGTCATATTTACCAAAACACTAACCATAAGAATTTTTTTATACACGAAACATATCATACCAAACTCCCAAAAGTTAGCAAAAAGTGTTTATAAACAAATTGGGACAACCACAACCCACAACATATTCAACTATCAATTTAGTCTAAGCATAGTAAAACAATGAAAAGGCCAAGGTCAAGGCTCCTTAGAAAATTCATCTCCATCTTCAACATCTTCTGTTCCCGACTCTTCTTCATCTCCCTCATCTTCATCTCTTCCCAACTCTTCTTCATGTCCCGCATCCTCACCTTGTCCTCCATCCTCGTGAGGGGTATCTACATTTTTTTTGTCAATTCATTGAATGTCACTTACACAGATTTTAGTTCCTCGTGCATCATCTAGACTTGCCTTTCGTCCATACAAGCTTGGGTGTTTTCCAACTGCTTCACCACATCAAGGACCTTACCAATCCGAATGGCTATACTTGTTAAAGAGGACAATAAAAGTCATGGGTTAGTGCATATTCAAAATTGAATGAATGTTGATTTTTTTTTTTTTTAAATTGTTATGGTGGGTTTTGTGCAAGTGGTATTTTAGATGGTGCCCAAACCTTTGCCACTCTCACATACTTGATCTGACTCAGCTCAGAGACCAAGTCCTGCACAGAATAAGTCCTAAAGTAAATAAGTCCTATTCTATCTCGCCTATGCCTCAAGTAAATGAATAAGCTAATAGCAAGTGTGCGTTGTAGCAACTTTTGATTAAAAGCTAGTTTTTTCTAGCTTCAAAGCCAAAGAGGATGTTTTGACTAATCAATCTATAATTTATTTTTATTTTTTTTAAATAGGAAAGAAAGAAATTTAAACATAAATAATTAATAAGACAATGATACACCTCCTCCTTCAAAATCAAATAAGACTTCGCCTAATCCAAATCAATGCTACAAAGAAGCCTCAATTACCACAAAGAAGACTCATGGATTTGCACATCACAATCAAGAGTTTACAGCAAATAACAACCACCAATTGCTCAAATATCAAACGACATATCCAACAAAAATATATGAGAAAGATGTTATGCATTTTCTCCTTACAAATTGGATGTGTTACACATTTACATATTTGCTCATTTTTGACATCTACTCTCAATTTTTTTACTGACTGTTAGGCAAGGCTATATCCTTTATATATCGTAGAAGCAATGTGTGATGCTTACATATATGAATATCGGAAGGTCTAGATCCTATTGTCACCTAAAATAAAATAAGAAACAAAATGCAATTAGGAGGAAGAAACACTACTAGAAAGCAGGGCTTGAGACACAGAACTTTGCAACGGTTTAAAAATCGTCGCAACAAATAAGCTTTCGCGACGACAAATGAAGCAGTTGAGAAACTTTTTGCGACAGACTGATATCCATTGCAAAAGCTACACATTTGAGACGTATAAAATAATTCGTCGCTAATAGTATTTGTTGAGACAAAAAATGACTGTCACTAATAAATGAGCAAAAAGACGTTATCATTAGTGACGGAAACAAATTACCCATCACAAAAGGGTCCATCAGTTGTGACAGATATTAAACTGTGGCAGAAAAAAAATTAAAAATGAAGTAGTTTTATGTTTTTGCGCATCCACTCTGTTCCTCACAAATAATTCGAGCCCTAACCCTGTTTCATTTATACGCTATATCTCTTCCTGCCATTGGCGTTGCCTCACTTTGCCATCCTCCCACCGGTGTCACCCTACTCCGATGCCGTCATCGTCCCACCGACGATCATTCGAGTAGAAGGTGCAGCAAATCCCGATCAAAGCTATATGAGGGTCTCTCTCTCTCTCTCTCTCTCTCTCTCTCTCTCTATTTGTTAAAAGCTCATACAGATTTCTGTATTTTATCTGTTTGATTTAGTTTGATCTTTCACATTTGGAGATCAAGTCTTTTTTTTTTTATTCGATTCGATTTGTTAAATCCTAAATTTTATTTTGAATAATTCAATAACTATTAGTTTTCTTTTTTGGAACGCTAGATCCTTGTTGTTGAAGCCCTAGGTCAGCGAATATATTTTGAATCGAGTTCCTTTGAGTTGTTCTCAATCGATAGTCGACGATCATTTGGAGGTGCGAATTGCAAATCTCTCTCTCTCTCTCTCTCTCTAATAACGAACAGAGCTATGTTCCCAATCTCTATTATTGTACATGTTTAATGTCATCGAAGATGCTTTCAAGATCACACTGATTATCTGCGCGTGAGGTGAGTTCTCGTTGATTCATTCGAATTTGTTTGATTTTTATCATTATGATCCTGTAAAGAGTGTAATTTTAATTTATTTTTTCGTCGATTATGCTTATTTTATAGTAATTTATAAGTCTGGAATTCTGTTTCTTTAGGTTTTGTAAATTGATTTTGTGTGGATGCTTTTTCAAGTGTTTTGTATAGAACACAAAAGTTTTTAGGGTTTTGATTTTGGTTTTTTAATTTTGTATAATTTTGAGTTTTCAAAGCTGTTAATTTGATGAAGCTAGGTTTGGGTGGAAGTTATTAGGGAAGGTGCATTGATACTTACACACCTATGGCTTTAGTTTTGGAGTTTGAATAATACTTTTTGACTGGAAAAATAAAGCCCTAAGCAAGTGCATGTTGGTTTTCACACTATGTTGGGCTGCTTTGACTTCACCCACTAGCATTTTATAATCTCCACCTCTACTTTCGTTTTTGTGAAGCCATTCCAAAACAAAATTTGGGTAGTTATAGTAATATCCAACGTATCTCCACCTCTTCTTTTTTGAATTCATTCCAAACAAACTTTGGGTGGTTAGTTTTTTTTATCAAATTTGAAATTTGCTTTGTAACTTTGAAAAGTAAATTTCACTTCTGATCGCCCTGATTCTAAGCTACTGATCTATAAAAAGTTGACTGAGTCACAGGTTATTTGGTAATTGTATGGATTCATGTTTTAATGGCACAGAGATGAATGATACATTCTTACTGCACTTGACTATTGTTGGTGTGTTCGTGTTTATGCTGGTGGTCAACGTACAGGGTTATGGAACAAAAGTATATCATGTTTTGGAACGTACGTTTCAAAATATAATTTTCTAGGTATTAACATTTTTTTGGCAAGAATGTCTATAACAATAATAACTACAACAAAAACAGCAAACTGATAATTGCATTCAAATGAAAATTACAAAAATTCCTTCAGGGTAAAACAGTTAGTAAACTGTTATTCTTTTCTTTCTTAATTAATGTTCACACACACAGATTAACAGGTACCACTTAAGTCAGCTCCACAATCACCATCATCAAAACTGTCAGTAAGCTAGTGATTAGTTGGGTAATTAAACAATTAAAGGTTTCACTATTGCTGTCTAACAAAACTAAGCCTCTTGATTGGCTCTTTCAAATATTGAATAGTCATTAGTTGATCAGTCAACCTCAAATTACCTCCAAACCTAGGCAAGTATTACCATCAATTCCAAATTCCAAGGAAAAGTTTGTAAAGCGAAAGGTTTTGCGATTTTGTCAAAGAAAGGTGTCAATATTCCTGAAGATAACTTCACAAGACATCCAAGTACTGTTTACCAGTGACAACTTGAATAATCAGACTTACGGTCATTCTATACTTTAATTTGTCGGATGAGATGTAAAAGATTAACCCAAATCCATCATCTATGACGTGTTTACACTCGACCTGCTAATGCATAGTGTGTTTAGTCAAGACAGGACAGCTCTGGTTCAGATTTCCAACCGTTCTAAAATGTGTCCTCATCATCTATGGCGTGTTTATACTTTCTACTTGTCTTGGCAATGCCAAGAGATGATGAGAGACTTCCTAGTTTATGCTTGAAAGTTTCAACTTTTCTAGAATAGACTTGATCAATCTCTCTATATCTCAAATGTAAACTGAGAATATATTATATTTAAGCTTTCTGAGAAAACACCTCTTGCCTATTCCATTAGTCTGATATAGACCTATAAAATGGTTACCCACATCAACCAATTGTACGTAACACATGGCGTGAGACTTGTCTGGTTACCAATACTTCTAGTGCTCATTCTATGTGCAACTACTTATGTGGCACTTCTAAATTTCTCTCTGCCATTATATCACAACATTCTTGGATTTTCATGTAGTCATCTTTTCACGTTTTTGGTGTTTCTTGCTATATGCGTCGTCGTTGTCAAAAGTTACAGCCCATCATCTACTGATGTACTTGATCTATTCTTGCCTTTCCTCCACTTTCGTTATGGAGTAGAGGAAGAGCACACCGAAGACACAGACAGTACCTATGAGGAGCAGAGCAGCCAACACGGCAACAAGTACAACGATAATTACAATGATGACGATGACAAAAATGATGATGTCTATTACCATGGTTCGGATGGTTACGATGAAGAAAATGATGACGATGGTAGCGATGGTGTTGTTGGTTGGGACGATGATGAAGACGAATTTAACAATGATTTGGAGAGCAGAATTGAGGGATTCATTGACAAGGTCATAAAAGGATGGGAGGAAGAATTGTTAAGGGAGAATCTTCACAACGACTATGGGATTAACAGATTTGGAATGAAATACTGTACATTAATGTTCTATAGTATAGCAAGTTTCACTTTTGTGTTTTGTAACTGGTTTTCTATACCTATTTCATTTCTTCTTTTCAAATCTAAACTTCACCTTTTTTGGTTGGTAATTTAGCATCTACAATTGTTATCTTTTTCATTTTCCTAGATGTGTTCACTTTTAGGGACGATTAAACGTGCACCATTGCTTTGCACCACACAAAAGAACTGTTGTAATTTTTTGTTTTGTAATAAAGATATAATAGTTTCTTGTGTTACTTGACCCATCTTAAAGAGTAAATTTTCTATAAATAAAACGCTTACCAAACCAGAAACAATCTTTTCAATTGTTGATAACGTTCCAGCTAAAGTTTCTATTTTTCCCCAAATATGGATGAAAAATGTCCTAACAGTATAGTTAAAGCGACTATATAAGGCATGTGAACACTCCTAAAGTGGCTCAGTTCCTTCTGCTGCCTCTGAGGTATGTGAACACAAAATGGCATTATATTTGTTTTTTATGTAGGTATCTTCTTAGAAGTTTCAATATAAGGGTGCAATTGAGGTTAGTAGTTGAACACACACAAGCTTTATCGGCTTTTACCAACTTAGAAGCTCTTAATTGTATTGGAAGACTATTGGATTAAATTTAAATTTGATTGTACTATTGTATGGTATCAAACCACTCCTAGCCGTTAGTGCAATTTGAATGAGATGAACTCTGTTTCAATTTCTAACTGTGCTTGTATTACGCATTAATAAAAAGAACTTAATTTCAGAAATAGGAGCCAGCTGGTATTGTTGTTCTGCCAATTTTTTTTTCCCTTGGAGCATGTACTCTTTCTTGTTAGTTCTTATAGCAAGTGCCCATGTTCGATTTTTTGTTTTACTTTCTTAATAGTTAGTTTTTGCACAATAACTATTGCTTATCTACTATTTTTTGTGTTAGGCTTCTACTCAGGAATTTGTGGAAGTTGTCCGTGCTTATTGGGTAATATTCCTTGATTCTGAGCAGCAGCTAATCAAACTTGCACAAGACCTTGTTACCAGGTTTGAGTTTAAATAAAGAAGCAAAAGTGTGGTTTACACACATCTTCACTCCTAGTGGCTTAAAAAATTTAAGGAGTACTTACATGTAGGTCCTAATAAGTGAACTTATTGTCTAATAGGTCCTACGAGAAAAATTTGTCATAAAAAAAGTCACTAATTATAAATTTTAGTGACAATTTATAAAAATCATGACAAAAAAAGTCACTAATTGTCAATTTTTAGCGACGTATGTAAAAAATTGTCACAAAAAAAATTATTTTTAGTGATAATTTTATTAAAACTTATTTTCAATAGGACTTGATGGGAATTAAATTTAACTATTAGGACCTATTGGTAGTTTATCCAAAATTTTAACTCCACTCAGCTGATAATAGACACTTGTTTTACTTGATTGTGCTTTTCATTATGTCGAAAATCAAATAACTAGCAGTATGAAATTCATTTTTTTCCCTGCTGTATTTTTCTACAATCATGCAATAGTATAGTTAACCTTGAGGATTCTCTTTCTTTGTTTGGCTCTGTGGGATTTTGCAATGACGCTTTGATGGAACAAATTAAAGCATTGGTCTATCGTCACCCAGACAAACTCTTATGTAGGTGTATGTTCTTTTTTTGCGTTAGTTATTTTATTAAATTGGCAGTTCTCATTGTCCATACATTAAGCAGATGGAGACAATTGGAGGTAAAGGCAAGGGCTACCGTGCAGAGATGACTGTTGTTACTCATTGCCAGAATAGGAAAGACGTAGATGACAGGTCAAAGTTTCGGATCCTTCTTGTAAGTTTGTCTCTTAATGTAGTAAGATTGCATTTGAATTGTTATTAGTTATTTCCTTTTAAAATCATATTAAATTAGTTGAGTGTAACCTGCATACCTCATTTTAATTTGATGTCTAGTTTGTAGAATATCTCAGATTGGTAATTGCTGTTGTGTTTGACAGATAATTACTTGTCTTCCAGAGTTTTGGGCAGCATGGAAGGGAGCTCATTATATCTGAGCTTGCATTAAGGATGCTCTCCATCTTGAGTGGAGAGCAATTTCTACCCAACATGGATCCAATTTCTTTAAACAACACGCTTGAGAGGCTTGTGATAAAGGTAGCCTTTAATCTTTTGGCTAGATCCTTCCTTGCTCGATTTAACCTCTCTTTTTTTGTAATAAAATGTAATGTACATGATTATAGATATGGGTGTCTATATCAGTAAACAAGTGTTATATGTATAATTCACATTCAATATAGTGCCTACTCTTGAGTCCAATGTGGGCTTACCATGAAAACTATAAACATGCCTGCAACTTTAAACTGATGGGGTTGGCTTTTTTATTTTCTGATCTTAAATAAATTTTTTTTTTTGTTTCTTTTTGCAGATGCTATCCTTTTGAGTATATGATGATATCTTCGC
This sequence comes from Camellia lanceoleosa, assembly GCA_025200525.1. Lineage (NCBI taxonomy): Eukaryota > Viridiplantae > Streptophyta > Magnoliopsida > Ericales > Theaceae > Camellia > Camellia lanceoleosa. The sequence goes on along the minus strand of CM045760.1, from coordinate 162,318,978 downwards.
ATATCGATATTGAAACTTACTGTTGATACTAAAACAAGCTATAACATATATATGTTTTTTTATTTATACTGTCGATACTTTTGTTTTGTTTTAGATACAAATTTAAGTTCTTGAATCATCAAATTTAGTATTGTTGGAGGATGTTTTATATATTTTTGTAAGGAATGTTTGCTCGACACTGTATTGTTACATTACATGGTACATATATATATATTATTTGTATATATAATTTTGTGAATGTGAAGAGGGCTACAAACGAGCCGAGCTGAGCCAAGCTTTGCTGAGCTTGAGCTTGGCTCGTTTACTTATCAAGCTTGTTTATTGAGCTCGAGCTTGACTCAATGAGAAACTGGACTCGAGTTCGGCTCAGCTCGTTAACATTAATGAAACTCGAGCTTGGCTTGGCTCGGCTCGATAATTTTTTTTAATATTATTTATATTATTTAAATAAAAAATATTATTTATATTATTTAATATATAAATAATGTATTTATACTATTATATATATATTTATATATTATTACATATAAATAATTAATATATTTATTATATAATTTAAATAAAGGTAAACGAGCCGAGCTTATGCGAGCTCGAGCTCGAGCTCGGCTCGTTTACTAAACGAGCCTAATAGTCGAGCTTGAGCTCAAGCTCGGTTCGTTTACTAAACAAACCGAACAGAACCGAGCTTGTTCATGAGCAGCTCGGTTTATTTGCAGTCCTCATGTGAATGTGGATGTGTGTGGATGTGGAGGTATTTTATTTTACAAAATATTAATAATTTGCATAGGGAATGAATTAATAAAATATATATTTATTTTATGAAAATAATTATTTTGTGATAGTAATAAACTGTCGCTAATGTTATCATTTTCTTGCATTTTATTAGCAACGGGTAACCTGTCGCATATGCATATTAGTGCCATCTTTAGCGACGGTTTAAATTGTCACGAATACATTATTGATTTATTTATTTTTTTTATTTTTTTTTTGCGACGTTTAAGACCGTCGCTAAGAATACTTTTCATGACGTCAACTACCATCTCTAAAAGATTTTTTTGGTGATGGCATCCTAAACCGTCGCTAAAAGTGGTATTTTTTTCCGCTTTTTTGCATCCGGTTAAATTGGCACAAAAATCATTGACTAACCGTTGCTACAAGGAAACAACGGTTTGTAACCATCGCAAATACCTTTTGTCAAGCCCCCTTCCACCACCCCCCATTTCCCATCACTACTCTGTTGCAAAAAGTCTTTTGCGACGATATGTAGACCTTTTCCGATGTTTGAGACCGTCATAAAAGGTTCGTTTTTTAGTAGTGAAAGAACAATTTTAACATTCCATTGATCAATCCAATTAAAGGAAAAAAAAAACATAGACTAGTTTCAACAGTTAAACAATTAATTCAACTAAAGAATTATTACATTTCATTAAAGCCTTTTTGAACAAGCTAACTGAGAATTTACTCGGGTCAGTCCAACAACCTATTGTTCTTAATCAAATCTTCTATAATGCTATGTTATATTCTTGATAACGAAAAATGATAAAGCAAGATGCCTCATAATGTTTTAGAACCTGGAACCCATTTTACAACATTTTCTGAAGTAAGACCAAACGTTTCAGTTGAAACATATAAACAAAAAAATAAAAATACAAACAAAAACAAACTAAGAGGATGGTAGCCTTGCAAAATATGGAGTTCAAACCACACTGGTGTTAGATGAAGCAATGACAATGCAAACCACAAGGACCAAACAATTTTTTGGAGAGTAGCATTTTTCAATTGTACTATGATTGACACCTATATGAACATTATCATGTCCTCCCTATATCACAATAATCAATGATAATGCAACCAATATAGCTTCCTACAAATGGCAACTAACAACTAAGGACATTACAAATTGTATATGAATGAAACTACATATAAAATTGTTACCAATTTAGCAAAAACCCTAAAAGTAAAATTATGGTTCCTAGATACTACATTAATTAATTAATGTTAACCCTATCGACAAAAATAGTATAAAGTTTTTACCAATTTTGGCAAAAACCCTAGAATGCTTGACCAAAAACTAATTTGTAGTTTGACTAACTCTTGTTCAAAATTTTGAGATAATCTAGAGAACTAGAGTGCCTAACCAAAAATATCTTCTTCTTCTTCTTCTCTCTTTTTTTTTTTTTTTTTTTTTTTGGCCTGTAAGTGTGCAATTGCAAAATATTTAATTGTTTTCCCTTTAATCCACGAAGCACCCTCATAAACCAATCTAGGCACTATCTGACATAATACAAAGGGAATAGAAAAACCTATAAGAAGACTCAGAGGGAGGGAAAACTTCGAAAAAATTGCCATGTTTTCCTGCTAAGTCTACCATTTTTAAAACACTTACCACAAGTGCACGAGTCCATTCCTAGAAATACATCCCTTAATTATGCTTCATAAAATTAGTAAGATAATCAAGTACTCTAAAACCTCCAACATTCTACCTTTTGCTAAATTTGAATTTTGATGCAAAAGGTCAATCCCAACCTTAACTAAAAGTTGTGATCTTAACGAATCAATTTCCAAAACCTTGACTCTGAAATAGACATGAACCTATCATTCAGGAACCACTACTTCCTTAGAAAATTTATTTGTAATAGACATCCCAAATTCATACCTCTTCATTTTATTGGAAACCCATCAAACCCATTTCATAAAAACCCATCTTTTAATAGTTAGACAAAGAAATTCATATAATCATTTAATAGAAAGAGACCCATTTCATTTCATAGAAATCCATTTCAAAACCATTTCGCATAAATCAAAACCATTTGGTAAGAGTCATCATGCCTATTATTTGAAGAGTACTCCAGGAGAAAGGCCATGCTAGTACCTTAAATAAAATAATAAAAAAAAGGCCATTATACAAAACAAAAGGACAAAACACATCTTCACATACATGTGCCTAACTGCGAATTCTTCAATTTGGTTTTCGCATGAGTCACATAATTGGTGTTTTGTTTTGGTTTAAAACTAGCTAGTGGCTGCTAATTTAAGGTTATGTTCATAGTATATGTCACAATTAAAGAATATTACTTAGAATCTAAATTATTATTTTTTAAGAACCATCTAAGTACGCAGTGCAAGTTTCTTTCATAATGTTGATCATCAAAATCTACTTACTATTTTGTTGCTTATATTTTCTTGAGAATATGTTGCACTCAATCAAACATTGCAAAAGTAGCTAAAATATATATATATATATATTTAGAGTCAAAGTTTCCATATATTAATTATCCAAAATGGATCCCTAAGCGAACTCCAATTTTTTTAGCCCACCAATAGTTATTGGCCTCCTTCAAGCCTATCGAGCACTTCAAATACTTTATTCGATTTTTTTTGTCATGAAGCCCATATTTCAAGTTCTTTCATTGGAAACCCATTGAAACAACCAGGGCCAACTTTCCTACGATAAAAATCAACTTCGTTGGCTAGTCAAGATTTCCACTCTTTTAACACTAATCATTGGTATATAACCCACCCCATGACTAATACAACAATATATAACTACATTATTATCTTTTAAGAAAGTCACATTAACACATAACAAAACAAAACCAATTTGAAATCAAGAGAAAAATCACAACCCTTAATCGACATAATTATTATAGAAAAAAAACTTACGGTGAAAGTTTTTTTTCTTTACCTTAGTTCATATCCTCATGGCTTCAATTTTTGTCCATTTGTTTGTAAGTGCACGCGCGTGTATTGAAGTTCACTATCTTCTCAAGAGAAGGAAAAAAATGTAGCTATTTCATTGTGCATAAAAAATTAGAAGAAAAAAGAAAAGGAAAAATTAAGCTTTAGTTTATATATTTCTTCTTGTTCAAAAAGATTGAAGCAAAAATATGGTTCCAAAATACAACAAATGTATTGTCACGACCCCAAACCGCCCCTAGTAGGATGGTGCCATGATGGCCAGTAATCCGAGATTACCGAAGGCCAGCTTTCAAAATTCACACACAAACAGAGTATACATAGGGGCTTACAAATGCGGAAGCAATAACTTTAAGTACAGGTGGTCCATAAGAGCAGTGCATAGATCAAATGAAATGTCATACAGGATATGGCTTTACAATTTATCGTTAATCAACAAAATACCTGTTGAATCTTGATCAAAAGGCTTCTCAAGCTGACATGTACAAAATACAATGATTACAAGCCAAGAAGCATAATTTTCAAGATTTGCCGACGTAAATACAATATTGCCGACATAAGGAAACAAGTTAAGCCGACATAATGAAATCCAAAACAAGCTTGCAAAGACACATCTAGGCGTCGCCGACGTCCTGCTCATCACCTACATATATATAGAGAGGGTGAGCTTGGATACTCAGTGAATGGTACAAATAATAAAGGTTTTGCATGAACAATAGCCGAAGTCCTTTCAAAACAAAACATGTCAAACTTTACAAATCAAGGGATGAACCGTATTCATCTAACAAGGCCTTACAAGCTCCAAGGGATGCTTACTAGCATCGGCAAGGTACAAAATGATAGCATTCCGAACAAACAAACCCACGCGGTAAACCATCAGTGGCAAAACAAGGGAATGACCGATCCGTAATCGATTAGACAAGGGTGCTGCGAAAATTTAGAGTCCTCCAGCACGAGGGACTTGTGTTACTTAGGCCCGTAGCCCTTTTTAACACGAGAGACTGGTGTTACTTAGGCTCGTAGCCCGCTTTAACACGAGAGACTTGTGTTACTTAGGCCCGTAGCCCGCTTTAACACGATGGTACTGCACAAATTTAGAGTCCTCCAGTACAAGGGACTTTCATATTTAGTGCTACGAAAGTTTAGAGTCCTCCAGCACAAGGGACTTTCTGAGAAGGTCATCAAAACAAGGCTTACACTTGATATACAAAACAAGGATATTCGCTCATGCTCAAACAAATACTTTTATCAAAACAAAACAAAGCAAGCTTTATCAAAACTTATAACATAGCTTTATTAAAAATACCACTCACATAGTTCTTCTCGGGTGTAGGCTCAAAGCGAAGATCAAGGACCTACAATCACATGGCAATCACATTCTCAAAACAAGCTTTACATGCATGCAAATGATCCCGGCATTCTCACCAGATCCAAGTCAAAAACAAAGCAAATCATGCTGGGAGTTTAAACACTGCTTTTCGTCTCATGAAAACACACTGGGTACCAACCAGGTCTTTGCCGAGGACCCACACCTCCTTGCCGAGGTGTGGTCCCGATGGCCACATTCAAAAGCAAAGTCGGGAAAACCTGGGTTTCCCTTTGAAGAACATGAAGAACATGATCATGAAGAAGATGAATGCAAAGATCATAACTTGTTACAAAATCTGAGATTCCATGCCATGAGTTTAAAAACATGGACCTGGGTACCCATACGAGAAGATCATGCAAGAACAAACACAAAAACATGGTTCCTGCTACAAACTTTCGGATCAAAACAAGACTTTTCATCAAGAACTCAAGAACACCATTTCTCTTTCTAAAACCAAACTTTAAACCAATGCATGGCGTGCAAAACAGGTTCGATCATGCAATGCAGTTAGATGATCAATAAGAACAACAAAGGTAGGTTAAGATTCTAACCTCAAGACACGAATCTAACGGCTTAAACTCCAAAGATCAAGCTTGGAAGATCTATTCTCACTCAAGAATTCCTCCTTCTTCCTCTAGAGCTTCTCTCTCTAAAGGCAAAGATTTGAGACAAAATGATTTGTTTCTAGGTCTGCCGGCTGTCTTAACACTCAGCTCGGACACGTGGCATTACCGGGTTGGTTCAACTCAAAAAGGTGACTGATTGATAAGACAAGTCTATGACAAAGCGTATTCAACAAGCTAGATGGCAAGACACATTGGCAAGCAATGATATCGGCTAAAGACAAAACTTCGGCAAGTAAGGGGAACAAAGACATCGGCTTGGAAGGACAACTCTTGACTAAGCTGTGCCACACCTTGGCCTAGATGTGCCACACCTCGGTCTAAGTCATACCAATCCAGGAACAAAATCACTCAGTGCAAGAGTAAACATCTCGGCCTAGATGATACACATCTCGGCCATGGTGATAAACACCTCGGCCTAGGTAATGACATCTCGGCTAATATGCCAGGGCGAAGGTGGAGGTCAACCAAAGTGGTTCCAAGGTAGCTCTTGGTACAAAGGTTCAAAGGTGAACTAGGCTCAAGATGATCTCGGCTACACACCAAGCAAGGAACAAAATCATGCAAGCAACACTTAAACAAAACAAGACAAGACGAGACTTGCAAAACAACATAACAAGACAAGATCATACATGAATGTATGCAAGTATGACTAAATCAAGGTGAGGGTTGTTACATGTATACATGCCAATATATTAACATATTCACAAATTATTTCATTACAAGAAAGCAATCAAAACTTCTTTATCGCTCTAAAAGTTAACTCAAAATTGATAGGCAGAGGAAACCAAATAATCTCATCAAAGAAAATCACAAATAATGAGCTATTAATAAGTGGTGTTGATTTTCCTAACTATAATTGCATATTTGGAGCATCCATGTGACAATTGCAGAAAAGGGAGCAAAAAAAAGTCCAAGGAAGAAAGGAGCAAAGGATTTCATTATTACAAAATATAATTTCTAGACAAATCTAAATCTCACTGGTTTTAAATAGAAATTATGGAAAACTTCATGTTTTCCTTGAGTACTTAAGTAGACATTAACAAGTTTAATTAATAATAGTCCATAGTAATGACACATAGTAGTAGAGTGAGTGGCCACATAAACATCTTCTCTAACATCAGAAAATTGCTTAATTCCCAAGTAAACAGGTATATATATGTTGTGTTAGATTGCAGAGAAAATATGAGAAAAGCACAAAAGTTCAAGTTTAGAATATGAAAAATTTAACAAAAAAAGAAAGAAAATAACAAAATAAATAAATAAAATAAATCTGCACAAGTAAGCATATTGAAACTCAGCAAACAAAAGTATGGAAACTTGGATCTGTTCTTTTCTTCATGATAGGTTTTCCAAGTAGCCAACAATGAAGGGTTAGTGAAAATTATAATAAATAGGTGATATGGGTTTCACCCCCACAAACAAGGAACTTAAAAGAAGCAAAAATCAGCAACTAAAGTTCACATAATGCAAGGAGAGAAAGAGAGAATATATGAGCAAAAGACTATGTAGGTACTTCAACTTCTATATATTAACACAAGCACAACCGGAATAAGGCTCACAAAATGGACCAAAATATCTACTAGATTTTAGCAAATACAAAGAGAGAGAGAGAAAGAGAGAGCTGTGACCTAGGGCTTTGACATGCAAAGTCCAAGGGATTCTACGCCAAGAACGAATGTAGCAAAATCCTGCGCCAAGAGGATGGTAGCCTTGCAAAATATGGAATTCAAACCACACTGGTGTTAGTTCAAGCAATGACAATGCTGTAACGCCCTCAAAATTAAACCCAATAATTATAAAACAAGGCATGCATTATTATAAGAAAACATTATAATATTTAAATCATCAGAGTATTCCGAAATAAAACATCAAAATAAATGCCCTACGGGCTTACATCTTGCCAAGTCAACACTTGGACACACTTTCATGAGTTCTAACTCAAAACAAGTAAAGCCCTAGGCTTGAATGTTTACATAATTCAAATAAAACAACTAAAAACCAATAAAACAAGTCTTCAAGCCCAAATCCTCAGAAGCTAAGTCTTTGGAGGTAAAGAACCACCTGAACCTGAAAATAAAGTTCCCATATAGGGTGAGCCACAGCCCAATAGAGAAATACTAAACCAAGCATAAGAATTAACTAAAGCAGTAGCACCCGATACATGGTTGACACAAGACAATCAATTTACAATTTATTGACACGAATGCCTATGTTGTCTATGACACATGGTCTATGACACCTTTTACTTTCCATTTACACAAACATGGCTCAGAACCTGGCCAAACGACTCAACAAGTATAACAAATCAGGTCAAACCTTTCTTATAACATAATAAGCACACATGCTGGTGTTATATCAAACTCAATCAACTTCACTTCCATACTTCCCAACTGATACACATAGTGGTGATGTATCATATCAACAACAAATAGAAATATTTCTATTATCAATAAGCACACACATAAGTCATGCTACTGGAGTCCATCCCCTATCTCCTCCCAACAAGTCCGGTTTAGAGGTCCATCCCCTATCTTCCCCTAAACCGTGGAGTTCATCCCCTATCTCCTCCAAAACCAAATGCATATGCAACATAATCAATGCTTGACATACACAACACATGATCAATACACGAATATTCTGTATTAATTCAACAGTCAAATAAATGACTCAATTTCAGTTATACCTAAGCCGCATGCAAGGTCTACAACAATCAATGGCTATCCTCCACCGATAGCCCAAAACAATTATTTCTAAACAAGAAATAAATATAACAACACAACAAAATTTCATCCTTCTCATAGGTAAGTATTTAAACTACCCAATTACATAGTTAAATCACTAAGTTCCCCAATCTCATGAATTAAACCCAATATCACAATTTTCCCTTAAATTAATTATATAAATTAATCTATGACAAACCCTAAGGTTTCTCCCAAAATTCCCAAACTACCCCACATACCAAAATACCACCACTTAGGATTAAAACGTATAAATGGAGTAGGAAATCCCTACCTCGAAGAAATAACTCAAAAAGGGGAAGATGAAGATGATGCCCAAAACTCCAAAGTGCTCCAAACCAACAATTGCTCAGATTAAATGAAAGCCCTCACTCTCCTCTACCTTTTTAATGAAGGAACTAGGTTAGATATGCACTCTAAATAGATGAAACCTAGGAGAGAAGATGAGTTGGGAGAGAGAAAACTCGTAACTAGGGTTTAGAATCTGAAAAGAGGGTGAAAAACTGCTTTAAAAACGCTGAAACACGATTTTATACCCAGCTGCCCTGCTCGAGCGGCCAAACCCCCGCTCGAGCGGCGGATGCACACTCTCAAGATTTCGCCTCAGGCTCCCGCCGAAGCGTCCAACTCCCGCTCGGCGGCACCTGAACTCCGCCGGCGCCCAACTCCGCTCGGCGTCAACCTGCACAAGAAATACTGGATGGGTGTTTTTCCCGCTCGAGCGCCAAAACCCTCCGGCGGACAAGCAACAACAAATCCCCGCTCCAGCCTCAAAATTCCTGCCCCGGCAGACAAGCCAAAATCTTGGCAACTAGTTTTGGTTCCTAAGCTCAACCATCCTGTTCCAAACCCGCCCAACACATCCTATAACTCCAAATAAGAAAATATAGGACGACAACAACCATTTCACAAAGATAGAATCTACGGAACCTAAGTCCGGATACAAACATCGAATGGGAAAAGACCGGGGTCGCTATAACCTCCCCCCCTTAAAAGAATTTCGTCCCCGAAATTAAGCATAAGTTTTTCAAAAATGAGTTTTTCTCAATTCCCAATGACATGCTATAACAATAATAAACAACTTGACCCAATACCGGTCACTTCATCTCTTTTCAAGAGGCATCTCACAATATGTATAAATCAACACATATTTCAACCTGCATCAATATTATGCATTATCCCTGTCAATGTGAACAAATTCCATATCATATTCAATCTCATGATATAAACAACACATTCAATATATAAATGTTATATTCCACTCCCATAAAAAGCAAGTTCAAAATGCTAACATTAAATCCAAAACATTCTCAATGTTTTCCAACTTAAGATATATATAAAATTCTCAAGTTCAACAATGTTACAAAAATCTATATGTAAGATTTCTAATCACTAAACATGTCCGGATATTTCTCATGGACTTCCAACTCACGTTCCCAAGTGGCTTCCTCCACTCCGTGATGTTTCCACAAAACTTTCACCAAAGGGATGGTTTTGCCTCGCAAAACTTGATCCCGCCTATCCAAGACCCGAACCGGTCTCTCCTCATACGAGACATTCTCATCAACAACTAAGTCAGTCCAATCTAGTACATGCGATGGATCCGGCTCATACTTCCGAAGCATACTTACATGAAACACGTCATGAACTCCGGACAACTGCGGTGGCAAAGCTAAACGATAGGCAGCCTCACCAATTCTCTCAAGGATCTCAAAAGGACCAATAAACCGAGGGGACAACTTCCCACTCTTCCCAAACCTCGTTTGGGTGATATCTTCAAAAAGACATGATCACCCACCTCAAATACCAAAGGTCTCCTCCTACGGTCAGCATAAGATTTCTGACGACTCTGTGCTGTAACAAGCCTCTTACGGATAAGTTCAACTTTCTCCGTCGTTTCCCTCACCAACTCCGGACCCAACAAAGGTGCATCACCCACCTCGGCCCAACAAACTGGAGACCTACACGGTCGGCCATACAAAGCCTCGAACGGTGCCATACCAATACTAGACTGGAAACTGTTGTTGTAGGCAAACTCTACCAAAGGCAAGTGCCTCTCCCACGACCCACTGAAATCAAGAACACAACCCCGAAGCATATCCTCAAGGATCTGAATAGTACGCTCGGACTGCCCGTCAGTCTGAGGATGATAAGCCGTGCTAAAGGTCAACTTAGTGCCTAAAGCACTCTGCAAACTCTGCCACAACCTGGCAGTGAAACGAGGATCTCTATCTGAGACGATCGTCACTGGGACCCCGTGCAACCTCACTATGTCCCGGATATATAAGTCGGCAAGATGATCGACCGAATCTCTAACACGCATAGGAATGAAGTGCGCTGACTTCGTCAACCGGTCTACAACCACCCAAATAGCATCACTACCCCGCTGAGTCCTCGGAAGACCCACAACGAAGTCCATAGTGACATGCTCCCACTTCCACTCGGCAATAGGCAAGGGTTGCAACAAACCCGCTGGCCTCTAATGCTCGGCCTTCACTTGCTGACAAGTAAGGCACTTAGATACGAAATCTGCCACATCTCTCTTCATACCCCGCCACCAAAACTGGCGACCCAAATCCCGATACATCTTAGTGCCTCCCGGATGCACCGCAAGGCGCGAATGATGAAATTCTCGGAGTACCTCCTCTCGGCAAGACTCCGGCACAAACAAACGGTCTCGGTATCTCACACTCAGGTCGGGATACACCGCTAAACCCTTCTCAACCTTCCCACTGGAAATCTTCTCTCGGAGAGATTCTACCTCAAGATCACCCCTCTGAGCCTCTAACACTCGAGTCACAAGTGTAGGTCAACAACAATGTAAAACAAGGCCGCAGCCTCAACGGATTCACCCAGAAGCAAATCAAACTCCCCAAGTGCACCCAACATCTCCCATTCTCGGATGGCTATACTAGCTACGTCACCAACAGATTTCCTGCTAAGGGCATCGGCCACAACATTGGCCTTTCCCGGATGATAGTGCAACTCGAAGTCATAATCCTCAATGAACTCCATCCACCTCCTCTGCCTCAAATTCAGGTCTTTCTGTGTGAACAGATATTTCAGACTCTTATGATCGGAGAATACCTCAAATTTCTCACCATACAGATAATGCCTCCAAATCTTCAAGGCAAATATTACAGCTGCTAACTCTAAGTCGTGCGTAGGGTAATTCTTCTCATGAATTTTCAACTGACGTGAGCCATAGGCAACCACTTTCCCTTCTTGCATTAACACACAACCCAGACCCTCTCGTGAGGCATCACAATAGACTGCATAACCCAACCCTCTCTCCGGAATAATCAAGACCGGAGCGGTGGTCAATCTAACTTTCAACTCCTGAAACGACTTTTCACAAGTCTCACTCCAAACAAATTTGACTCCCTTCCGAGTCAATCTAGTCAACGGTGAAGCTAACCTGGAGAAATCTTTTACAAACCGACGGTAATACCCAGCTAATCCCAGAAAACTACGGATCTCAAACACACTCTTAGGCTGTGCCCAACCTTGCACTGCCTCAGTCTTGGATGTATCAACAGACACCCCTTCCCCAGAAACTACATGGCCTAAGAACTTCACCTCTTCCAGCCAGAACTCACACTTCCCGAACTTAGCATAAAGTTTATGGGCTCTAAGTAACTCTAGCACCATTCTCAGGTGTGTCTCGTGCTCCTCCTCTGAAGGTGAATAAATCAGAATGTCGTCCACGAAGACGACCACAAAACGATCCAAGAATTCCCGGAAGATCCGGTTCATCAAATCCATAAACACAGCCGGTGCATTGGTGAGCCCAAACGGCATCACCAGAAACTCATAGTGGCCATACCGCGTACGGAATGCCGTCTTAGGAATATCCTCCTCCCTGACTCTCAACTGGTGGTAACCCGATCTCAAGTCTATCTTAGAGAAACAACGGGAACCCTTCAATTGGTCAAACAAATCATCAATACGGGGCATAGGATACTTATTCTTAACCGTAGCCCGATTCAACTTCCGGTAATCGATACATAATCTCAAAGCACCACCTTTCTTCTTAGCAAAGAGGGCCGGTGCTCCCCACGGCGAAACACTAGGACGAATATAACCCTTATCTAACAACTCCTGGAGTTGAACCTTCAACTCAACTAACTCCGCTAGGGCAAAACGGTAAGGTGCCATAGAAATTGGTGTCGTGCCGGGCACTAAATCAATAGATAACTCAATCTCTCGCTGAGGTGGCAAACTAACAAGATCCTCGGGAAAAACGTCCGAATACTCACAAACCACCCTCGGCAACACAATCTGGGTCTCATCACCCTCACTAATCGAAAGACTAGCAAGTAGACCACTAAGCTCACTCCACCCCCGCGGATCATACTCCGGTGGCAAAACACTACCAACCCGATCCCCCAGAAAACGAAAACACTCCCCGTTCACAGTACAACAAGTGACCCTCTGACGGTAGCAATCAATAACTGCTCGGTACGACGATAACCAGTCCATACCCAAAATAACATCAAAGCCCTTCATGGGCATAACCACAAAAGAAAAAGGGAGTCTATGATCATCGATCTCTACATCACAACCCCTAACACCTTGTTTCAAAATCAACTCACCCCCAAGAGGTGACACTACACAAATAGGAGATGCTAACTGAGCTAACTCCAACTCCACAATGGATGCAAATGCAGCAGACACAAAGGAATGAGATGCACCCGTATCGATCAAAACACTAGCAACTGAATTGCAAAACAAGAAGGTACCTCTCACAACAGATGGAGCCGGCACCAGATCCTGCGCGGTAACAGCATACACGCGCCCAGATGACCTCTGATCAACCTGCTCACTCCTCGGAGCACTAGACTGCTGCACTGACTGGGACGAAGAAGCCCCCTGGTTGGCCCTCGAGGCCTGAACTGACTGAGTAGGCATCTGACTCTGAGTCTGCCTCGAACCAAGATGCACCAGACAAGCACCCAACTGGGCAAAACCTCTTCATGTGCCTGGTGACCGCCTGAAAACAAGAGAGCGGTGACCTCTACTCGACTCGCTCGAGATCGAGCCAAGAAGATCTTGCCCTCTGAACTCCTCCCTCTCGAGGACAAAGCGAGACTTGTGGCCCGGTGACCACACTTGAAACAGTAATGTCTCCTGTTGCCTTTCCCAGAACTATTTTACCTTTGGAAAAGTGGATCTAGAAAAACTACTCGAGGCCGGCGAGGAGTGAAACCTCTCTGCCTCCGCCATCACTCTGCCATCGACTCCTCTTGGAGCCTTTTCGCTTCCTCCTCTTCCTGCATCATAATCTCAGTGTGGGCTGCTGCATCAACCAATCGCCCAAAATCCCGAATCATAGACCCTACAATTCTCAGCATGAGGCCACGCCTCAACTTCTTCTCAAACTCAATGCAACGGCGTTCCTCAGTCGCCACCAACTCAGGTGCAAACTGGACAAACTAGTGAATGAATTGACCTCAAACTCGGCCATCGATTTAACCTGCTTAAGTGGGCTGCTCTCTCAACTTCTCTGAGCAATTTGAGATGTACTTCTCCTGAAAAGCATCAACAAAAGCCTTCCAGGTACCTCCAATACGACCCTTGGTGAACTTCCACCACTGACCCGCATCCCCTTTCAGCTGGAACGATGCCAAGGTCACCTTCAACCCCTCGTCTTCGATGCCAAGCATCTCAAACGTTTTCGTTGTCTGTTCGAGCCATTCGTCTGCCTTAAGCGGCTCGCTAGGATCACCTAAAAACTCGTCCGGGTGAGACCGGAAGAACTCTCTCTTCAGAAAAGAAGGTCCTGTATCTGCCACTACAACTTGAGCCTGATTCTGAGCCCTAAGAATGCCCACTGACTCCCTAAAAGCTCCTGCTATCTCTTGGGCCAAAGCGCCCATAACCTGCTGTCCTACTGGCTCGGCCACATTGGCCTGGCCAACACCCTCCTGAACTGCCGGAATTTCCTCCGGTATAGGCACTTCCTGCCTGGCTTGCCTACCACGCCTACCACGACCTCGTCCTCGTCCTGACATCCTAATAAAGGAAACAAAGACGTTAGCACTCTAAATAATGTGCCAAAACTGTAACACTTGCGTCCTAACACGTTGGACATCAATAAATCATACCACGTAAGCACATAATCACATAAGCACCTACGAATTTCATTCCTGGATAATGATAGTCCTGAGACGCCACTAAAGTTCCGGTTGGAAACAACATTGATCAAGTGCCTTTCCAACAAGACTTTCAGAGACTCAAGGATCCAATCAACATCCTAGGAACTACATTCCATACCCATATAATCACATAAACATGTTATCACATAAGCATGTAATCATTACACTAGGTCTCTATCAAACGAGACGAACCCATTGTGATACTAATCACTTCCCACGTACCCAAAGTATTCAAACCCGGTACGCTCTGATACCAAGTTGTAACGCCCTCAAAATTAAACCCAATAATTATAAAACAAGGCATGCATTATTATAAGAAAACATTATAATATTTAAATCATCAGAGTATTCCGAAATAAAACATCAAAATAAATGCCCTACGGGCTTACATCTTGCCAAGTCAACACTTGGACACACTTTCATGAGTTCTAACTCAAAACAAGTAAAGCCCTAGGCTTGAATGTTTACATAATTCAAATAAAACAACTAAAAACCAATAAAACAAGTCTTCAAGCCCAAATCCTCAGAAGCTAAGTCTTTGGAGGTAAAGAACCACCTGAACCTGAAAATAAAGTTCCCATATAGGGTGAGCCACAGCCCAATAGAGAAATACTAAACCAAGCATAAGAATTAACTAAAGCAGTAGCACCCGATACATGGTTGACACAAGACAATCAATTTACAATTTATTGACACGAATGCCTATGTTGTCTATGACACATGGTCTATGACACCTTTTACTTTCCATTTACACAAACATGGCTCAGAACCTGGCCAAACGACTCAACAAGTATAACAAATCAGGTCAAACCTTTCTTATAACATAATAAGCACACATGCTGGTGTTATATCAAACTCAATCAACTTCACTTCCATACTTCCCAACTGATACACATAGTGGTGATGTATCATATCAACAACAAATAGAAATATTTCTATTATCAATAAGCACACATAAGTCATGCTACTGGAGTCCATCCCCTATCTCCTCCCAACAAGTCCGGTTTAGAGGTCCATCCCCTATCTTCCCCTAAACCGTGGAGTTCATCCCCTATCTCCTCCAAAACCAAATGCATATGCAACATAATCAATGCTTGACATACACAACACATGATCAATACACGAATATTCTGTATTAATTCAACAGTCAAATAAATGACTCAATTTCAGTTATACCTAAGCCGCATGCAAGGTCTACAACAATCAATGGCTATCCTCCACCGATAGCCCAAAACAATTATTTCTAAACAAGAAATAAATATAACAACACAACAAAATTTCATCCTTCTCATAGGTAAGTATTTAAACTACCCAATTACATAGTTAAATCACTAAGTTCCCCAATCTCATGAATTAAACCCAATATCACAATTTTCCCTTAAATTAATTATATAAATTAATCTATGACAAACCCTAAGGTTTCTCCCAAAATTCCCAAACTACCCCCACATACCAAAATACCACCACTTAGGATTAAAACGTATAAATGGAGTAGGAAATCCCTACCTCGAAGAAATAACTCAAAAAGGGGAAGATGAAGATGATGCCCAAAACTCCAAAGTGCTCCAAACCAACAATTGCTCAGATTAAATGAAAGCCCTCACTCTCCTCTACCTTTTTAATGAAGGAACTAGGTTAGATATGCACTCTAAATAGATGAAACCTAGGAGAGAAGATGAGTTGGGAGAGAGAGAACTCGTAACTAGGGTTTAGAATCTGAAAAGAGGGTGAAAAGCGCTTTAAAACGAAACACGATTTTATACCCGGCCGCCCTTTCGGCGTCAAACCCTTTCGGCGGCGGATACCTCTCGGCACTTTCGCCTCTGAGCTCCCGCTCGGCGTCAACTCCCGCTCGGCGGCACCTGAACTCCGCCGGCGGCAACTCCGCTCGGCGTCAACCTGCACAAGAAATCTTGGATGGGTGTTTTTCCCTTCGGCGCCAAAACCCCCGCTCGAGCGGACAAGCAACAACAAGTCCCCGCTCGAGCGTCAAACTCCCCCCCCCAGCGGGCAAGCCAAAAACTGGGCAACTAGTTTTGGTTCCTTAGCTCCACCAACCTGTTCCCAACCCCCCCCACACACCCCATAACTCCCAAAAAGAAAATATAGGACGACAACAACCATTTCACAAAGATAGAATCTACGGAACCTAAGTCCGGATACAAACATCGAATGGGAAAAGACCGGGGTCGCTATAAATGCAGCCACAAGGACCAAGTCCAAATAGATATTTTCAATTTTACTATGATTGACACCTATATGAACATTATCATGTCCTCCTTGTATCACGATAATCAATGACAATGCAACCAATGCAGCTTCCTACAAATGGCAACTAACTACTAAGGATACTACAAATTGCATATGAATGAAACTACTTATATTTCAAAACTCAAATTAAAAATGTAAGGCCTAATAACCAGACACACTTGAAAATAGAGTGTAATTGCCAACCATGTGTTTCACATTTCAAAACAATGTATAAGTGGCAACGCTAGAATTTTTTTAAAAAAATTTTTTCCACTGGGTATAAACTAGATCAAAGAACACACTTCATTCAAATAACTACAAAACACACATGCAAGACTACACTTTAAACCACATTATGACCACACCTTCAATCGCATCATCAAGAAGTGTAAAATTTTCATTAAGTCTACATAGACAAAATTTAATAACATAAAATTATATAAAAAAATGCACATGAAGACAGTAGAGTATACCTGCGATATCCTCATTCACTTGATATCCTTATTATTTTCACAAAAGTAATTTTTTTGTAATTTAATTCTAAATATATATTTTTTGATATGTTAATTCTAGTTATGTGAGATTTAATTTTATAGAATTTTACACCATGTTTGGGACTCACAACATCGTGTAAAAGTCCCAAGCATGGCATAAAACCCAATAAATTCACACCTCAATAGAGTATGACTGACAATAATAGTACACTTTAGAGCATCTCCAATCCTTAACTATCATCAATTGCAAACAAAAAAACTATCACACCTGGTAATGCCCTATTATCAACTAAAAGAAAACAAATAAATTAGCACATCTGCCAGTATCCTGTTATCAATTAAAAGCAAATAAATAAATTAGCACACCCGCCAATGCCATGCTATCATTTAAAAGCAAACAAATATCATTTTGCACGTATGCTTTCACATTAACAAACCACATAAGCAATACAAGAGATGAAACTTTTAACACATTTGTTTGAATTATCAATGACCATTACGTAAAGACTTAGAGTAACGTACCAAACCAACCTATTGAGCAATTAAAATAAATAAATAAAAAGAGCCAATAGTTAGGGAGAATATTATATGCAACCCTTAAGGGGTAGCATATTGAAATGGATTATTTTTTCTCATGGATTTTTCAAAACGTGAATAGATATAAATCTTGAGTCTAGCCATTAGTGTGGAAACTTACGTCAAAGTGGGGCACACAAGTTCTAAGTCTCAAGCAATTTTTGTATGGATTTTTATGCACAAGTCAAAACATTTAGATACCAAATAATCAATCTTGACAAAGTTCACATTCTTTATCGTTTTACTTGTTGGTTCAACCATTTAATAATTTATAGAAATACATAACACAAATATTCTCTCTTTTATTCTTTGTTTTTAAAAGTTTGATACATATTTCTTCATGATTTTTCCTTTTTTTTTTTGGTCACTAGAGTGTTAGGCCTTGCTCGGACTAATTTCTTGGGTACATATAATTCTCCCACTCTATACATATCATCTAATTATCAGGCCAAAACATTGGGAGTAGATCATCACCATGCAGAGTAGAGATGGGAAGGGACTAGAGGAGTTTGGGGGGTTCCGATGGCTTGGGTTTTGGTTTGGGTTGATTAGGGTGTTAGGTTGGGTGGGGTTAGAAGGGGCTTGTATAGAAGAGGTAGACGAGAGTAGCGTGAGGAAGTGATGGAAATGGGTGGGGAGGGGTTTCAAGTGGTGGAGGAAGGAAGGGACAAGTGGGTGAGGGGTTGGTGGTGGCAGGCAAGGTGTTGGGGTTGGTCAAGGAGGGAGGAATTTGGTTTTATGGGACTTAGTGACCAAATTTCCAAAGCAAAGGGAAGGAAAAAGGAAGAAGAGAAGGATATTTTGGTAAATCAAATAGGCGATTGCCACCTCTTTATATTTACTTTTCACCTTCTCATTTTAGTTGTAATTATAAAAAAAATTTCTCATTGATTTATTAATTGCAGCCCTAATGTCCTTGGGATATAGTTCCCCAAATTGAAATTACTAAATTACACTATCCTGATGATATTCATCCCTCCTCTTAGGCATATGTATATAAACAATCCAACTGAAACCAATCATCTAAGATACTTGTCCCAAAAAATATAGCATTTATAAGATAAATTTTACAAGTATATAATATACATATATAAAGGAAATGCTACTATGCACATCCCTTATCCTAAGAACGTTACTCGAAACAAAGTACAATTCGTTAGGTCAAAATTAACCAAGTGTAAAAAGCTGCATGTTTAGATAAGAAATCAAAAGTGACAAAATAGTGAAAAAAAACATTCTTTATTTTTTACAAGAAACATTTATGTATATTTTACAAGAAATTGAAAAGCAACTTACCGTGTTGCTATGGGTTGTATACAAAATTTAACAATCTTACATTTTCTAACATTATCATGATAAATTTATCATGCAAACAAACAAGGGAAGAAAAATTCAAAATTTTCCCTTTCTCACATTACCCACTACTTCAATTCTAAAGTTTCGCACTAATCTTTCATGGTTGCTAGGAAAGCCTACACGCTTAGAGGGAAACTAATAATTCATGGATTCTCTTAGTATCAATACTTTCAAAAAGGATGTGGAAATTCATTTTATTAAGCATAAGCTTCACGTCGACTACCTTTTAGCTAAAATTTAAAATCATATACTTCAATTCTTTTTAGCTTTTCAAAGTTGTTTTGTTGGTTAGAGTCAGTTTCTCGTTATCTTGTCAACTGCTCATGCTTAAAGAAGGATACAAGTGAAGTTCAAGCACTATTTTGATTAGCATTTTTGGAAGTATTTCTATTGTATGTCAACTACGTTTGCTTTTCAATACATACATACATACATATATATATATATATTTAAAACCAATCAAACAAAAGATTTAATTCAGATGGCTATTTAATTCAACTAGAACAATAAGTACTACACATTACCAAAAACACTTGGAATAACTATTTGCCTTACTTACAAATTGGGAGGTCCCAACCACAAGTTATAGCTGCTTCATGTGAATATCACTAAATATATTTTAGGATAAATCTTCGGAGAACATGTTAAATCAATCACAAGTTTTCAACAGCATCTAAATGCAATGAAAATATAGTTCCAAAATACTTTTGTTTAAATTGCTAACAAACTAGGCATTTTTACAAACATCTTAAATGCAATCAACATTCAAATAACATAATTAGCCCTATAATTTTAATGCCAAAATAAGATGAAATATTTTGCAACAAATCAAGAACAAGTCATGGAAGCAACAAAAAGGTTACAAAATACTATATCAATTAATGTAAAAAAAGATTATTTCATTACAAATGTCAACCGAGATATATAAATAGCAAAATAGAATAAAATCCTCATAAAGCCTTGTTTTATTGGTACAAATTTCGAATCAGTGTGAGCCAGGAGAGACTGGAATACAAATTCAGAGAGAGAAAACAAAGTAAAAAATAGGGAAGAAGAGGGTTTTAGAAGAGGGAGGGTTTCAGAAATAATCAGACGGAGGCATACCTTGTTGATTGCTCTTCCAAAAAAAAAATTCTTTATTTTCTTAGAAACCAAACAGAGGCTCACTGGGTTAGATTAAGGTTTTAAATAGAACAACCACTTCAGCCTGCATTCAGTCGAGCCAGGGAAAGAGAAAGGAATGAGCGCAGTAGAGAGAAAAGAGAGCGAGAGGAGCATGGGAAGAGATGAAAGGAAGGGGTAGCAGAGAGTGTAGCACTTGTAGCCTTTTAAAACATTTGGGAAGTGTATTTGAATCCTCTATTCTATTTTGGGGATCTTTGGTGTTGTTGTATCCTGGTTTCGGATGAGTGAAAATTGATTTGAACTTGTTGAGTTCATTCGTTCACGCTTGTTTACGTTGAAAAGTTCCTTGGAGACTTAGAAATTCTATTCTAGGGTCGACATCAGCCTTCCTTAGGGTCGACCCTTACCTGTTGGTGATGTTTCTGGAAGTGTTGCTGGAATATAGGGTCAACACTAGTTTGGGAAGGGTCGACCCTCTTATATTGCAGAATCTATGTGTTAGTTGCTAGAAATTAGGGTCGACCCCTTCCTGTCAAAGGGTCGACCCCCTTGCTTGTGCCAAATTGTCTTTTTTACCTAAACGGTCGACCCCCCTGCCCAAAGGGTCGACCCCTGCGTATAATTTTTAGCTTTTTGGGTTGGTTTGGGCCCTACTTTTTTGGGGTTTTTGACTTGTCCTTTTATTTGACTTTAGGGCAATTTTCTACTACTATAAATAAACCCAAACCACTTTCCTCTCATTACTTTTTCTCCTTTTTTCCTCTTAACCCGTGATTTTTCTCTTCTCTCTCTAAAACATGACTTTGCACACTTAGATCTTCAGATCTACTCACCTAGAGCCATCTTTTCACCTTGGTCCTTTGGCAAAGGTTGCAGATCTTGTCAAGGGATTCCTATTGATCCAAGTAGTTTGTGGTTTTGTCGCCGGTGATTTTTGGGTTGTTTTCTCTTCGCTTCAAAAGGTAGGGATTTCTTTGCTCCTTTCCAATACTTCGTCTATAAATAGATATGTGGTAGATTTTATTGCATAAAAACCATATTCATTATGGATTTTCTTGAAAGCCATGAATGTGACGACCGTGTCTTTCTTTTCTTCATTCTCTCCTCTTTTCTTCCCTTCTTCGCCCCGTCTTTCTTTTATTTTTTTTTTCATTGGGCTTCAAACGTTCGGAACTTGTTCTTAAAATAGAATCCTTGTTCTTGTGGTGTTTGGTGTTGGACCTCACTTGTTCCAGGAAGTGCGAGGTCAGGTCTGGAGTGCCCGGGAGTGAGGCGAAAAATTTTCTGGGCTGCTGGGCTAGAGTCGCACGTGCGAGGCCCCAGGGCCGCACGTATAGGGTCGGGCCGCATGTGCAGGAGGAGGGGAGTTTGGGTGAGTTGCACACTGCCTAAAAGGCACGTGTTGAAGGAGGTGTAGGATGAGCCCCGCACGTGCGGGGATGAAGGTTGCACGTCTTGAGGTTGGGCGCCGACTTGGCGTCGAGCGGCACTGTTTTTTTGGCCGAATGTGGATCTCATTTTGGGTATTTCCCTCTCACTCTAAACCCTATTTTTCTCCCTCTTCTCTCTAGAAAACTCCCTCAAACACCTAAAACACTTGGATTCTTGCAAATCTTCAGTCAAGATCATCAACATCTTCCTTTAAATCTGGAAGATCTAGAGCTAAGGTCTCTCTTGGTATGGTAGAGGTTGAAGGATCTTCCATCTAAAGCTAGGGTTTCATCTCATCTTTCATCAACAAGCTTGAGGTAGGGATTTCTTGAGTTATATACACAAGTTTTGCTACATGGATTTTGATTTAAAAGTGATCTTGTAGTTTTGTGTTGATTTTTAATTTTTGATTCAATATGTAGAGATTTTCGAATATGGGCTTGTATCTCAATCTATTTTCCACTCTTGAGAGTTTTTCCTCTATTAGACTCATGAGAAATGATTTTGATGGAGTTTTTCTTGGAAAATGATGGAGATTTGTTTTTAATAAAAAACCCTAGAAATTTGGGGATTTTGGTAAAATGGGAAATGTCTTTGAAACTCCTTATTTTCTTATGTTAAGAGGATGAATGAGAGTGGGTTTCATCAAATGTTCAACAAAATAGCAATGTATTTGAGGTATGAGAATGAGACGTCATTTTAACATTGTTACTAATACTTGAACTTGTGATGTTATGAGATGATAAATAATGAGCTCCATGGATTATGAGAATTGAAATCTTGATAGTTGATGTTTGAAAATTTCTTATGGTCTTGAAAGGACTAGAATGTTAAGAAATGAGTGTGTTGGGAAGTTATGACTATGTGTTGATAACATAGGGTGAACATGTGGTTATTTTGCGATAATGGCATTGATGGAAGGAAAGATGTGGAAATGTTATGAGTTATAATCTATTACATCATATGCTTATTTAAATTTTATTCATTATTGTACATCTTGGCATAAGTGGTAAAAATGTTTACATTGAGAAAGATTACATTGTGATGAGAACTATGGAATTGTTAAAGGGGTAAATACGTTGGTAAGTCCAATTAGGGGGTGTAGTTGACCTTGATAAGTTGGCCTGAGTGTCCATGGTGAAAGACTAGAAAACCGCGCAGATAGGTGTCGAGCCTTCCGGTTAACATCGGTAAAAATGACAGTTTGGTAGTACTCGTAGAGTCTTCTTGCAGACACCAGCCTAGGGATTACCAGTGTCATATTTACCGCCCCTATGGATTAAAATTGGAAGTTTTTGAAATGTGTTGAGATTGATAACTTTTTAATGAAATGGAAAATTTTAAGAAGAGCATGAAATGAAATTTTCTTTAAGAAAGCATGGCATAGTATGAACATTTATATTTTATTGAGATTTGGCATAACTGTATTTACTTTGTTAGAATTCTCTACTGGGCTTTATGCTCACCCCTATGAGATTTGGTGCAGGTAAAGACGTTGTGATCCCGCCGAGCTAAGGGTGTGGATATGTTTTGGTGAAGAGTAGAATACTCTTTCTTTTGTTGTGATTTTTGTAAAGCCTAGGGCTAATTTGGTATGGGTCCGAGAGACCTTTTTGTGTAACCGGACTATTGCCTTGGAAGATGTAAGCCCGTAAGGGCATTTCTTTTATTTCATTTCTATCTTAAGACTATATGTTTCACATGCTATAGATTCATGTGTTCTTTAGTTTCGTTGAATGTATACCGCAAGTGGAACCTTTGTATTAAACTCATTTATCAAAGAGGCGAAGATGGAAGGATTATGATTATTTGTTTTAGAGAATGTTCTTTAATGTGGGTAATTCATGTTGAATTATTTTGGGGCGTTACAATGAAAGGGGATCTAGGGTTTGATATTTGTGATTGGAGTTGTTAAGTTATTTGTTATTGGGTTATTTGGGAAATGATTTATTATGTTTGTGAAGAAATGGAGGAAAGCCCTAATTTAATATTATTGATATAATGGATTTAAAAGGGAGGAAGTCGAATAATCTTTATATTTTGCTAATATGGGTTGTATAATTGTGTTTATATCAAAAGAAAATAAAAGAAGAAGTAGCCACGGTGTTGGTATTGTTTTAGACTAATCATGTGAAGTTGAGTTGAGTTATGGTTTTGATACCAATGGAATTGGTTTTGTAAAATAAAGAGGATGGATTTGGTTTTGGTTTTGTAAAATGATGAGAATGAATTCTTAGAAAATGGTTGGAGTTGTGTGGATTGGAAAATAAACAAAAATGGTCTTTTTGAAAGAAAATGAAATCATCACCCTTTGTAAACGAATAATGAACTTGAGGTCGGATCTTGTAACCTTTACATATTATCATTGTTATTGGACTGAAAGTCTTGAGAGAATTGGATTTTTGTTTTCTTTTCGTATTAGATGTAGATATGGATAGATATGAATGTAAATGGAGGAGTTGGATATTTGTAATCTCTCACCTATGAAAATATGGATAGTTTATCTATTTTGGAGATTGTATATATGTTTAGAAATATATGTTTTGGGCTATCGGTGGAGGATAGCTTTGACTGTTGTAGAAATTGCATGTGGACTAGGTGAATTGAAACTAATCCTTCGTTGGTTGTTATTGAATATGACTATGTTTATATACATTGTATATGTATGATTAGTTGGGAGGAGAAAGGGGATGTACTCCTTGTGTGATTATGTGTTTATATACATTGTGTATGTATTACACTTGTGTTATTATGCATTCTTGTATGTTGAGATGGTTGGGAATGTGCTTGCGCTTCGACTGAGAAGTACCATTACCTTCCAGCTAGCGCTTGGAGAATTGGCTGCGCTTCGAATGAGAGGTACCAGTACCTTCCAGCTAGTGCCTGGAGAACTTGGCAGAGGTACCATTACCTTCCAGCTGCTGTCTGGTAAATTGGCATTTCGTTATGGAAAGATGTATCCTTGGCTTGGCATTTTGTTATGGAAATGTATATCCTTGACTTGGCATTTTGTTTTGGAAAGGTATACCCTTGGCTTACCGTGCTTAAGGCAGGTAGAGCGGGACTTGTTTATCATTATTGTTTCAGTATATCTATGTATATTATGAGTTATGATGGGTATGGTTCTGGAAGGTCGAGTTGCCTCATTTGTTGAGTAGACAGTTGTTGGTTGCTTGTTGTTTTCCCTTTGTACTAAATGTATATATGTAAAGACATGAATGTGTTGGAAATGGATGCAAGCATTGTATTGAGATTGTGAATAATGTGAAGGACATCGGATACTTGTGAACATGTTTCAAAAAGGCAAATCAGGTGTACGTCCGGAAAGTGTGAGAAAACGTAACGGGCTTTGTGAGATTGTTTTCAAGAACTTGTTATTGTCATATGAATTTTGAAAAAGGTAACATGAAGAAAGAAAAGTAAAATGCTTATGGTGTTGAACGAAATGAATGATTTTGAGAAAAGTTCATATATAAGTATATTTCTGTATAAACCATCACTATATGTATATGATATGATTTAAAGCACTCATGATCATATCTATCTGTATGTTGTTATTGTTTAGGATCATATTGGGATCCCTACTGGACTTTATGTTCATCTCACGTTGCTAATTCTTTTTTAGGTGAACGTCGAGAAGAATTTCAAGATCGAGGATCTTCTTTATGTGTTGGCCACAGGGCCTTTTATTTGTAGGCGGAATGCCAGTAATGTAAAAGGGTTAAACCCTTTCTTTTAATTTAAAAGATGTAAGCTGTAGACACCCCATTTTTGACCGCCCTCAAGACTTGGACGTCACCGCTTGAACACTCAGTGATTATCCATGTTGGTGTTTGTTTTGAGTTCCCGGAGGTCCCGGCTGCGCGCCGTGCCTCAGGACCTCTCAACCGGTTTGTTCTGTGCTTGGTTTTGTACCAAGACTTATGTGTTTTTGCATCTGAGGGTAGGGGGAGGCTTGTTAGCCATCCCTGAAGCCCACCGGCTGCCCCAAACCCCCACCGGCCCCCCCTAGTGGCCACCGGCTCTTATTTCTCAAAACCGTTGGCCGGTCGGCACTGTATTATGTTGACTGGCACTATTTTGTGCCGGTGACTGTTTTGGCTGGTCGGTGTGACCCTTTTGCACCCCCAGGGATGGTGCATGCCAGCTGTGACAGCTGGAGTGCACCATCGCCACTCCCCATGCCCGGGTTTGCACCCTTTGCACCCTTGAACCCCATAAACCTTCTAGAAGCTTGAACCCTTGGCCAAGCATCTTGGAGAAGCTTGGCCAGCTGTCTTAGCTTCCCTTGGAAGCCAAGCCCCTCTTGCACCTCTTGACCCCCCCTCTCTTTGCTTAACCATTAAGTTAAGAGCTTTATTTTGCCTATATAAGCTCATCTCTTCCCCTTGAGTTAGGGGTTAGCCATTTTAGGTCAAAAACCAGAGCTTATATCTATACATCTGTGTGATACACTCTCTCTCTCTATGTATTTTCCCTCTCTCTCCTCTTGTGTGTGTTTTTGGGCCCAAAAGTGTAGTTTTACCTCATTTTTGCACCATTACACACACTATTACACCTTAGCTCGAGATTGAGAGACTTGGGAGGTTGATTGTTGTGATTTTAGACTGGTTTTGATCATTAGAGGAGGGCTGCTCCACCTGTTCTTCAAAGGATCTTCAAGGGTGAGCTTGTTGCTTTAGTTTCCCCATTCTTGCACTAGCTTTCTACCCCTCTTGCTTTGTGTTTTTGGATTTGTGTTTAACATAAAAAAGACTTGTTTTTCCTTGCTTAAAAACATTCATCAAGGTTGTTTTGTGGTTTGGGTAGAGTCTCCCCCTCTTAGGCCTTTTTTTGGCGATTTTGGAGCCTTTACTTGGGGCCTTGTTTACACAGTGTTTTGGTCTTCTCACCACTTGAAAACGTGGGTTTTCGATGGTGAGGAAAAATATTCGAGTCTCATATAGGGGAGGACACCCTCTCCCCTTTGCCCCTTGTTTGCTTTTGTTTTTGACCTAAAAAGTAGCATGTGTGTATCGTCGGTTTTAGCTTCATTTCAGAGCATATTTGTGGTTAATATGACATGTTATGCCTCTGTTTTTGGTCGGATTTATGGCCCTTAGCATGTCTCTCATACTTGCTTTGAAATGCTCTCTTATGCCTAGAAGTATGCCATGCTTTTAGGCCATGTTTTCTCGCATGTTTTAGCTTAGTTTCATGGAGATACTAACATCATTTTGCCATGTATAAGGGCTGTGGGCCACTGTTTTTGCCATGATTAGCATGCTTGACATGGTTGTTTTGTATGAGGGCTTGTAAACCTTAGGTGGGTGATCCATGTACGTGCATTAGATAGCCTATTTAGATGATTTGGGATCATTTGACATGCTATTTCAGACCTTAATCCATGCTCATATGTTTGTACTTGTCACCTCTTTTATGCTTTAAAGGTGTGTCCTTTTATGCCTAAGAATAGGCCTAGTGTATGCTTCCATGATTAATGCATTTTGGGGGTGCCATGTGAGGGGATTTGGGTGTCATTTTGCATACTAAGAATCTGTTTTTGGTTGTTAGATTCATGCCATGAGTGGTTGTGTAAGTGGTAGTAAGATGCTCCTTTTGGTGCCTTAGGTTTAGGCCCGTGAACTTGCATGTTTGTATAGCATTTTGGTCATCATTTAGGACTTGGTTTGCCACTGTTTTGGGATGGTTTGAGGGCTGCCCCATTGAAGTTAAGGCCACCATTGTATGTTCATTATATGCTTGATGCATGCTTGGTTCATCGAGTGTTGTAGTAGGTAGGTCTCATTACTTGATTGGCCCATGTTTGCATGCCTTGCATCTTAGTCCCATTGTTGCATCATTTGAGCTATGTTGCATACATGCATTCCATGGCTTGGCTTGGGGATTGTCAAGCCAAGCATAGGGTTGAGAGGAGTTCACACTTCAAGTGGTGCAACTCGTCTCAATTCTTGGTCACCAAGACCTTTGACTAACACATGATAAGGCCCTGGATTTCATTCGTTTGTTTGCATGCATTACCATTAAAATGCAACCTTGGTTTCTTAGGCCATCATGCATCAAGATGCATAATTGATGGCCCAAGAACCAAAAGCAATGCCTCCTTGAGTCCCCAAGCATGATAGGAGGCATTGACCATGCTTACATATGCTCAAAATCCATGCCATGCACTGCTGGTTTGCTGCTGCTGTCAAACTGTCCTCTGCAGGAACTTTCTGCCGACCGGCAGTACAATGTGCCGACCGGCACACTTTTTGTGCCGATAAACTCTACAAGAGGCCGGTGGTCAATTTGAGCAGCCGGTGGCCATTCCCTCTGGCCGGTGGTGTAATGCAGTTCATTTGGGAGATGTTCTGGGACTTTGGAAGTTTTTCAGAAAGGCAGGGCAGTGGAAACAGAGGCAGCAGTGGTGCGGTGTGGGCTTTCTGGGCAAGTCGGATCGAGCATGCATCATTTGCGCATCCCGAGGCAGGGCTGAGGCCCCTTTTCCTTGTTACATTTGGTTTAATTTGATCATTAGAATTTTGTAATAATTTATTCATTTGTTTTTGGACTGTATATTCTTTCGGTCCCTCCGAGTGAGGGCATAATTGTAATAAGTGTGGGTGAGTGTGTGTATGTCTTCCAACCCCCATTTCTTTCTCCCTTTTATTTACCTGCTTATGATGGTAGATTAGGGCATATTTAAAATTAGCATACGTTATGCAATGCATGCGTGCATCCATGCATTTGTTTACATGTATCGGGCTCGGTACATCATACAAACTGCATCGTACTTTCAATTCCAAATTGAATACGTGTTAGTTGTAGCATTCCATATGTCATGTTTAGGATAGCCGGGCCTGTCTAGATTACATCTTTGCTTGCGTTGCATTAGCCACTTAACATGAACTAGGATCATGCATATGATTACTAACTGGTTTCTGTTTTGGCTTGGAGTACTAGGTAAGCTTTTATGCTTTAGCATACCACATGCGTGTGAATGTTGCCATAATAGCATGACTAACATGAGGCTAAGTGCTTATGTGATATAACTATTTGAATGCCTGTGGGTGGAGGTTGGGTTGCTTGAGTTGGAATAACTCATTGAAATCCGTATTTTAGCCTACTTGCGAGTAGCAATTTCAAACTGTTTTCAAAACAAACGGATATGCAATATTTCCAAATTAGGCGATCTAGTCTATACTTGTTTGCTGTGCGCATAACATAGTAATTCTAGGCTAATAACCGGAATAAGAACATATAATGTTTTCAAAATCAGATATCACGGTTAGTAGAGGCGGTCTTGGATTCGAAAGGGGTGCTCATATGACCTTCCCGATCGCACCCAAGCTCGAGCCAAGACAACTTTGGTGATGCGGACACGTGGCCTTGACGCAAGTCGAGTTTCTAAATTTCCCATTTTAAAATATTTAGGTGGTGACCCTGTATCTGGCAAAGCGGTCCATGTTTGGCACTTCTTTTCTAAAAATCTATTTTTCTCAAAACGATTTGCCAGAGTTGGACTCTTTGGTTCAGATTGAGAACCGCAACACACGAAAGGGAGTCCGAACTGTAGAGAGAAGCCTTCGCGGGCGCGTCTACAGTTTCTGGCGACTCTGCTGGGGAGTTTAGAAAACTTGACTCGAACTCGTGATATCCTGTTTTGACTACACTTATGTGTTTCTTTGCATTGCATGTGCATTGGTGCGCCTAGGACACTGTGTTGGCCATCTGCTATTCCTGAGCGGTTTGCTGGAGGCTTGTCTTGTCAAGGCGTGTCTATAAGGCTGACCGGTTGCGGGCTCTGCCAGTATGGGAACACAAACCCCGGTTTTACCGGGGCACCCTTCTCGACCATTCGACCTAGTGCATGTTCGGAATCCATAGTGACCATTCCAAACTAGGACAGGTTGCTTACCCGATTTTAGGTTGTTTGAAACCGCTGTGTGCGTAGTGAAACCCTAGCTCCTGACAAAATAGGACAGGGAAACCCTACCCCAACATAGGGGTGTATTGGCTCTCATTTACTTGCTATGTGCTTTTAGAGTGTATCTCTACAGGGAATGCATATACTAGTTTGCAAGTTTGGGTATCAGGCCTGAGGGCGCCAGTAACAGTATTTTGGGGAATCAGTTATCTGTGAGTACCAGATTCAGACTTGGGGGGGGGGGGCATTACTTCAGAAACAATGATCAGTATTTGAAAAAACAGTATATCCAGTTCACCAGCAGTGTATTATGATATCCAGCCGTGTGTTGTATGTTTATTTTATGCCGTTATGCTGTCCGATTTTCTGTTATTTATACGCTTTATTTATCTTTTTATTAGGTAGTTGAGCACAATTGCTTCTGATCCGATAGATATCTCCCAAGCACCCTGGATTAGAGGTCGTCGACTCCTTCGATCTGCGGATCTGATAGACGGACAACCAGTGTACTACTCACTACCCCCGGTTACTAAGCGAGGTCGATCGAGCGAAGGACATCGATCTGTGATCGATTCGAGGGCT
The DNA here is from genome assembly GCA_025200525.1 of Camellia lanceoleosa. Taxonomy (NCBI): domain Eukaryota; kingdom Viridiplantae; phylum Streptophyta; class Magnoliopsida; order Ericales; family Theaceae; genus Camellia; species Camellia lanceoleosa. The sequence goes on along the minus strand of CM045760.1, from coordinate 162,288,668 downwards.
TTATCTACACCACCCGTGTTCAGTAGGGATCAGGATTCTGTGTCATCAATAGAGAGAGAATATATACCAATAATCCAACCAGAGCAGGATAGCATGGCTAGCCTGGAGGAGATGGTGCGCCACCTTCAAGAAAGCATGAAAGCAATGCAACAGATCTTGCGTCCGTCGGAATTCGCCCGAGCAACGAGCCACGATTGTGAGGAACATGCGAGACAATTGCGGGCTAAGCGACAAATCGAGACATCGCCCGCATCAAGTTCCTCCCCCACTAGGAGTTCCTAACATCGGGGAGACAGCCAATATTCAGACTGATACAGAACTTCCCACAGGACCACCTCCACCCCCGACCCTACCTCGAATCCAACCCCAGCTATCAAAAACACCCACCAACCTACCGGACTCTCCCTTTGAGTTTGAAACTGATCCCACCGCACTGAAGTTGAGCAAACTTGAAAAGTTGTTCAAGAGATCCCAAGGGGTCAAGACTATTCTAGACATTGAAGACGGGTATACCGACGCAGCTGTGACGCTGCCGGATAAATTCAAAATGCGGCAAATCGACCGCTTTGATGGATCCGGTGATCCCATGGTGCACCTGCGGTTGTTTTCAAATATTCTAAGGCCAATGGGCCTCACCAGACTACAAAAGCTTTCTTTGTTTGGCCGGACCCTGTCGGGTGTAGCAGCCATCTGGTATGCAAAACTGGAAGACGATGTTAAGAGGAATTGGGAGGAGATGGCTGAGGCCTTCGTCGCACAGTACTCCTATAACACGCAAATCGAGATTACAACTCGTGATCTCGAGACGACTAGGCAAGAGTCGAAGGAGAGTTTCTCTGATTTTGTAACTCGGTGGAGGGCCAAGGCCTCAATGATGACTATTAGGCCGACTGACAAAGATCAGATTCGGATGGTTGTGCGCAACCTCCAACCCAAGTTGATGCAGAAGATGATAGTACTCCCCTTTCCCACTTTTTCTGACCTACATGAAATGGGGGTGCAGATTGAGGATGCCTTGAAGCAAGGCTTAATTGATAACGACCGGGAGCAACCCCGACGAGCTTTTAATCGTAGTAGCAATCTGAGGCGGCGGCACCACCACGAGCCTCCGAAGTGAGCATGGTCACCACTAACCCAAGAAATACCGCAGCTGCGCCATTCTCCGGTGCGTCCGGAAGCAACCCACCAACAGCCAAATACCCATCCAAGAACACCAGAGCCTTCACCCCACTTTACATGTCCCTGTCCAAGGCTTTGGGGGTTTTAATCAAAAAGGGGCACTTGAAACCCCTAGAGCCGCGGCCCCTACCAGAAAAACTTCCCCCTAACCATAACCCAGCCAAGTACTGTGCATTTCATCAACAGCACGGTCACGACACTGACCAGTGCTATCGATTACGCCATGAAATCCAGGATCTCATTGATAATGGGGTGATTTTGCCTCCTGAGAGACCCAACGTTACTACAAATCCCCTCCCCACACATAACCAAGCTCCACCACCCAAAAGACTCAATTTCATCCATATTGGGGACGTGTCCTACGACCCTAGTATCTACATCACACCTACCCATCTGCCCAAACCGGAGGTGTTTCTTCCCGATTGCACCAACTTGTGCATGATCGACATCTCCATGACCCAACCCAAGCCAGTGGTGGTAATCGCCGAGAACAGGGGAGAAGGGAACCCGAAGGAAGAACGAGTTGTTGAGCCAAAGTCTGCGAGATCTAGAATTTGTATTGAGAAAATGTATAGTCCGGGTGACTACATTTTACCAATAGGCCGGGATGTGCCAGTGGTGGAACTTCCAGCCAGAGGAGAATTGTGTGTAATCCAAGGAGATAGTCCGGGACAGGAAACAGATAGTGTAACAGCCGTGGGAGAGGACCTTGCCAATCTCCAGTTTTACCGCAACCAAGGTCCAGAGGACTCAGCAGTCAACTGGTTCGATTATGGGAAAACAGCAGAGGCCACTGGATGGCTGGACGATCACCCAGATGTGGTAGAAGAGTTCCAGCTAGAGCGTGGCCCGGCAGGGGCAAGAATGTCAGTAGTAGCCGGAAGGGTCGAAGAACAAAGCACATCGCCGGAGAGCGCCGGTGTCAAGAATTTTGCTCGGAATTGGAGCGTCTCGAGTACGAGGATTATCGAGCAGTCAGATATATTGACACAATCAGAACAGGAAAGATTTGAAGATTCTGAGAGGATCAGGAAAGCAAAGGCTCATGTGGGAATTGAGACTACTACGAGCCTGAGCGAGGCAGCTGCGAGCGAGGATAGAAAGGTACTTCAGATGAGAACGATCGTTCTAGAGGCAGAAGTGCTGTCGGTTGAAGAAGGAAGGTGGTGGGAGGACGATGATCTATGCCTTGCCCACACGCGAAGATGGGAAGTAACCAACCGGATGATACAGTATGTTGGCGAGGTTGATCACATGACGAGGCGGGCGGTATTTTAAGCCCCCGCACCTTGACTAACCATAGACGTCTGGAAGGATAAAGAGGTGAAAAGCGAAGAAAAGCAACTCGAGGAAGAGGCCGTTTTGAGACAACTGAAAAAGATACAAGCAGACATCTCCATTTGGGGACTGCTTATGGCTTCTCGAGTGCATAGGCAGGCTGTCCTATCGGCCATGGACAAGGCCAAGCTTTCAATAGAAACCACGCCAGAACAGCTGGTGGGGTTAGTCTTTCCAGGAGGAACTACCCCGACATTGACTTTTTCCGACAAAGAACTGCCACCTGAGGGGGCAAACCATAACAAGCCACTCTATATCTCTGTGGAATGTAGGAATAAATGGGTACTAGTGGTTCTCGTTGATACAGGATCCGCCATCAACGTCTGTCCGGCAAGGACAGCGTATGCAATCAGTCTGAGAATCGCGGACTTTGTGCCGACAGCCCAGGTGATTCGGGCATATGACAACACAAGCCGAGAAGTGATGGAAACAGTTAAAATTCAAACAAAGGTTGGGCCGGGGCAGCATGAGATAGATTTCCATGTCTTGGAGGTTCCTGCGACTTTCAACCTACTTTTGGGGCGGCCGTGGCTGCATCAGGCAAAGGCAGTATCATCTACCTTACATCAAGTGGTGAAATACCCCTATGGGAAGGGAGTAGCCATTGTTTTTGGAAATTCATCGATCCATCCACCACCGGAGGTATCTACCCCCGTTCTAGAGATTGAACACGGGATGTAAGACGTGTTTATGTCTGGATTTACCTTAGCAGAAGCTCAGGTGGTACAGAACATCATGGCAGCCAATGAGGGGATATATGTCAGTGCTCAAGCAGTGTACCTCATGAACAAACTCCAATACATCCCCGGGATGGGATTAGGGAAGAGCGGCCGTAAGGGCATTGCAACGTTGGCCGAAGTGCCGCACAACCCTCACACCTTCGGTTTGGGTTATCTACCCACCAAGGAAGATTGGGTAAGAAAAAGAAAAGAGATGGCGGGAAGAGCCGAAGCAAAACAGATGGGGAAACCTTTTGAATTGATGCATCGGCCCATCCAGGGTACCCTGAACGGACGCTTCATCCGGGAGGGGGAAGATTTTCCATTCTGTGGTTTTCCGGAGCCATAGCTGAATGAAGAAAAGAAACGCATGCCGGGATTTGAAATTTTCTTCGACTTGCAGTTATCTGGGGATGATGTTGCTGAAGAGCAGACAGACCCAACAGTTGAGATCAAACATAGCAAGGAATTGGAGTCTGCGGACACAGTGTTTGAAATGGGGGTAGCACTGGCATGTCTACTGTCAGATCCTTTGATCGACCAATTGTGCTTGGGGGATGACTCCTCGGTGTCCATGATCGGAGACGAAACGGCTGCGGGCCTACCATCAGCTATTTTGGATACATCCATCGCACCCTCTCTCATTTGGCAATATGAAGAGGGATTTTTATCAAGCAGCACCGGGTCAGTAGTGGCCGAATCGATTCCACCGAGTCTGTGAGTGGAATCGGGTTCAGCTTCCGAGTCTGAGTTCGGTATTCCTGGGGGTGATAACCCGGATGCCACAGTCCTGTCCAGGTCGTCTTTTTCTTTCTCTTTTGAGTCTGTTGTAACAAAAGAATTGGACGGTTCGGAAGTATCTAATGAGAATGAGGTGACTGTGGTTTAAGTATTTTTTCGTGCCTTTGGTTTATTGCTTAAATCAGACTTTCAAAATTTTGATGAAAGCAGCGAGGCGAAATTCCTCCGGTTTTGCAATGACTAATTGAACAAGAGCAGAGAGGTTTGTTAAACCCTTAATGGATGAAATCACTACCGTGAACATTAGTCTTGAGAAGGACCCTGGTGGTCAGATCGGGTCCACGTTGTCTTCGGAGGAACGCGAGTGCTTAGTCGCTTTATTAAAAGATTTCAAAGATGTTTTCGCATGGTCCTACGAAGACATGCCTGGAATCGATCCTGAGATCATACAGCACTGGATCCCTCTTGACCCCGAGGCCCGACCTGTCAAACAGAAGCTCAGAAGGATCCACCCGGATTGGGCCCTCAAAATCAAAGAAGAGGTCACCAAGCAGATTGGCGTAGGCTTCCTGCTGGTATCCGAATACCCGACTTGGTTGGCCAACATTGTTCCAGTGCCGAAGAAGGATGGCAGAATCCGGGTATGTGTGGACTTCAGGGATTTGAACAGAGCCAGTCCGAAGGATGATTTTCCCTTGCCGCATATCGACGAGTTGGTAGATTTCACAGCAGGGCATGCTTTGCTCTCATTCATTGATGGTTTTTCAGGCTATAATCAGATAGTAATGGCACCCGAAGACCGGGAGAAGACTGCTTTTACCACCCCGTGGGGTACATATTGCTATAGAGTGATGCCGTTTGGGTTAAAGAACGCTAGGGCTACATATCAACGGGCTGCAACCACAATATTACACGACATGATCCATAAAGAAGTCGAGGTGTATGTGGACGACATGATTGTCAAGTCCAGAGAAAGAGAGGGCCACTACACCGCCTTACAAAAGTTTTTTCAAAGGATCAGAGAATTTCGGCTGCGGTTGAATCCTCAGAAGTGTACGTTTGGTGTTACAGCGGGAAAAATGTTGGGATTTCTGATTACACAAAGGGGCATCGAAGTCGACCCTTCCAAAATCAAGGCCATCTTAGAAATGCCACCACCAATGGTGAAAAAAGAGGTGCGAGGCTTTCGGTAAAGTGCAATTCATAAGGAGGTTTATCTCAAAACTAACCTTAACTCGTGAACCACTTTTTGGTCTTCAAGAAAGGAAAGAAGTTCCAATGGGACGGCGATGCCAAAATGCGTTTGAACAGTTAAAGAGTATCTCTGAAATCCGCCTGTTGTCACCACCAAAGCGGAAAACCGTTGATATTGTATCCGATGGCTGAGACTACAATGGGCTGCATGCTTGCACAAGAGTCGAAGATAAAGTGGAGCAGGCCATCTACTCTCTGAGCAAGAAGATCTTTGGATTCTGAGACCCGCTACACTCCGGAGAAGGCTTGTTTGGCCTTGGTGTGGGCTACCGGAAGTGCGGCACTACTGTTAGCTCACTCTGTAATGTTGGTTTCACGACTTGATCCCATCAAATATCTTTTCGGAGAAACCGGCACTTACGGGTAGGCTAGCTCGTTGGTTCTTGTTGCTCTCAATTTGATCTCAAGTATGTGACCATAAGTCGATAAAAAGGAAGAGCGGTAGCAGAGTTCCTTGCCGACTACCCGGTTGAAGGGGATGAAGCGGTTGAGTACCTGTTCCCAGATGAAGCCATTCTGCACATCGAAGATGAAACTTGGACGATGTACTTTGACGGAGCGTCAAATCAATATGGGTATGGGATAGGGGTGTTGCTGATAGCGCCTGACGATTCCCGCATCCCTTTAGCATTCAAGCTTCGATTCAAAGTCTCGAACAATGAGGTAGAGTATGAGGCATGTATTGCCAGACTAGAAGCTGCCCTAGAACTAGGGGCAAGGCGATTGGACGTCATTGGGGATTCGAACCTAGTTGTGTCTCAAGCCAAAGGAGATTGGAAAGTAAAAGAGGAAAAGATGATAATTTACCACCAGACCTTGGATTTGCTAATTCCTCAGTTTGAAAAGCTAAATTTCACTCACCTAGTAAGAGAGAACAACAGGTTTGCAGATTCGCTAGCAACTCTATCTTCCATGATAGACATCCCATCTGGGGTCCGGATGCGTCCAGTCATTATCGACCAGAAATTTGCACCTGCTTACGAGTCAATCTCTGCCATAGATGAAATGCAAGATAACAACCCTTGGTATTATGACATATGGAACTTCTTGGAGAAGGAGGCATATCCATTAGGGGCAAATGCCAAGGACAAAAGGGCAATCAGAAGAATGGCTGTTCAGTTTATCATCTGCGGGGGTAAGTTGTACAAAAGAGGTCATCTGGGAATGCACAAGCTGTGTGTGGAAGTCGAAGAGTCGAAGCGCCTGATGGAGGCCATCCATGGAGGAGAATGTGGGGCACATATGAATGGGGTAATGCTGCCACGAAAGATCCTCAGACAAGGCTACTACTGGTCTACCATAGAGGAAGATTGTATCGGCTTTGTTCGGCGATGCCACAAATGCCAGATTCACGCAAACCGCATGAACATCCCGCCGTCAAAGCTGTACAGCATGACGTCACCATGGCCGTTTTTAGTTTGGGGGATCGATGTGATTGGAGCTGTTACCCCGAAGGGGTCGAATGGGCATGAATTTATCTTGGTAGCAATAGACTATTTTACAAAGTAGGTCGAGGCCCAATCTTATGCCGTGTTGAAGGCTTCGCATGTCGCAAAGTTTATCCGAAACAACATTATTTGCCGTTATGGAGTCCCAAATGAGATCATTTCGGACAATGGTTCTCACTTCAAGAAGGAGGTGATTGGTTTGTTAGAGAAGTATAATGTGGCTTTTCATAAGTCATCCACGTATCGACGCATGAGACCAGGCGATTGAGGCCGCCAACAAAAACATTAAACACATATTGCAGAAGATGGTAGAGACCTATCGGGACTGGCCAGATAAGTTGCCGTTTGCTCTGTGGGGCTACCGAACTTCAATTAGAACTTCTACCGGGGCGACTCCGTATTCCTTGGTGTATGGGATGGAGGCCGTTCTACCTATAGAGATTGAGGTCCCGTCATTACGAGTGTTGGCCGAGTGTCAGATAGCTGAGGCAGATTGGCAACAGAGCAGATTCGAGGAACTCATGCTCTTCGATGAAAGGAGGTTAAAAGCACTGTACCATGTCCAAGGATATCAACGCAGAATCGCCCGGGCTTTTAACAAGAAGGTTAAGTCCAGGAATTTGAAGGAAGGAGATTTGGTACTCAACGACAACCGAGCTCCCATCCACGACCCAAGGGGCAAGTTCAGACCTAATTGGGACGGGTCCCTATATCATCAAGTCTATCTGGTCGGTGGAGCTGTGGTGTGATGGACCTAGATGGCCTAGAGTTCTCCCAACCGATCAACATGGACAAGTTGAAGAAATATTCCCTGAGAGGCTCGCTGGGCGAAAACCCGAAAGGCGACCTAGGCAAAATTGAGCACAAAAATTAGAAAGTGTAAAAGCCAGGCTCGCAAGGTGAATACCCATAAAGGCGGCCTTGGCAAAAGTTAGAGCGCAAAGGAGAGTGAAAATACTCGAGTGAACCCAAGCTGAACTCGTGAGGCTTGATTCCCATCTTTGGGATACGTGGCGACTTCATCCGAAGTTCACCATAAACTTTTCCCGATCAACTTTGTCCATTTGATCATCTCGGTCATCTTTGTCCATCGGCATTTATCGCAATCTCGATGCAGTGCTATCTGGACTAGGGGCAACTTTCCGTTCTTGCAGCGTCTTGATACCATTCAAACAAGGGGCAACTTTCGGTTGCTAGGATCGGGGTTGTACATCTCAAAGATCTCTCGGAGCATGTCCAGTTCTGATCCATATCGAAAATAGTTTTGAAAAGTTTTAATAAAGATGACTTTGTTCAAATAAATCTTTTTACAACCAAGACCATTTCTGGACCAAAAACGGAAAATTTTCAGTACCACAACCTTCAATTTCATTGATTTCAAATAGAGTTCTCTTGTTCTTGCATACAATCGAAGTTGCTTTTTTTTTTATTATTACATTCATAAAAAAAAAAAAAAAAACTTGAAAGTACTAATAAAGCAATAAATCCGAAGCACGGTCAAGTCAAATATCCCTGCGCCCTCTCCCGGAGCTGGTCGAAGCCTCTGATGCCAAAGTGGGCCCCTCCTGTGCTTCTTCATTGAGCCAGTCCAGGCACTCATCAGACAAAGTGCAAGCGGGCGGGAGGCGGGGCGAGTTCTCGTCCTCCATCTTTGTGGCATCTGCGGCATTCGCCCTCGAATCAGAATGTGGGGATACTCTATCCCTTCGGGCAGGCAAGTCTGATTATGACCAAACTGGCGTAGGATACGGAATGGAAAATAGAAGACACAGTGAGTCAAGCCAATCAATTGGATCCCGGGTTGACGGGTCATGCTGTAGCTCATCGCCGGGAAATTGAGCCAAGGGCACTGCCAAGCAATGCTGTCTGCGGACAAACTGCACATCCATTCAAACCACCAACCCTCATCAAGGGCATCAACTAGGCGTTGCCTGAAGAAGTAGCCGCGGGCTGAATATACTGGGCAAGAGTCCACAACCTTCAGTTTATCGATCAACCACACCTGGGAAGGGATGAAAAAAAAAATTAAAAAAATGAGAGAATAAAGAATAGAGAGATGTACGATGAGAGGAAAAGTAAGAAAAGGGTTTTTGTGAGAAAAACCAAGCCTGAGGGCCGAGTGATGTGAGCAAACATAAAATGTGAGATGGGGTGGGAAACATTACCTGCAGTAATAGTGGACTCCCTGCTAACCTGATCGTCTCTCGACGATAAAAGGCGTCTAAGCCCAGCAGTGTCTCAGCCAGGACCATGGCGATGCAGCTTTTGCCCTCCTTCAAGCCTTGGGCAACCTCAATCAACCGGACACTAGACCCTCCGGAACTTGACACAGAAAATGAGACAGCATGCACAAACAAAGGGCGTGTCGCCGCAAGCCTGCGATGCGGTCACCCTTGACGATCTCAGAAAAACGGCAAACTAAGCTCGGAACATCCAATGTCCCATCACAAATAAGAGAACGAGCATCGGGTATTGAAAGCCCACACATTCGCCCTAAGGCTTGGGCATGGCCAAAGCGAAGTTGAGGCAAAATCTCTTCATTACGCTCAGATTCCATTAGAGCTTGGAAATCTTCGAAGGTAAGACACACCTCTTGCCCGCTAAAGCTGAAGACGTGCGTCACTGGATTCCAAAACCTTGCCGCAGCACGAAGGAAGGGAAAATGCAGCGGGGTACGACGCAAAGTGAATAGTGCGTTTATGCCGAAAGCCCGGAAATTCAACTTTTCCGAGCCATCCAAGTTGTTAATCCAAGTTGCGAGATTTTGGGCAAGAAATTCTTCCATTTGGAGCAAATCAGTGTGGAAATGAAGAGAACTACGAAGTTGAAACCTTTTTGAAGAAGATAAGGTTGAGTGGAGGACAGTTGTCAACATTCTGCTGGTACTGACAGTTTAGTGCCGACCGGCCAATTATAGTGCCGACCGGCCATCTGTTTTGGCCGATGGAGCACCCTTTCGGCCGATGGCCATTCCTCACGGCCGGTGGACTTTCTGCTGGGCCGGTGGATCTCCCCCTTGTCCTCTGAGCTGTTTATGCTAGGAATTTGGAAAGTCTCACCACTTCCAATACCCTTCAGTGATCAATTCTTATGAAGGCGCACCCGTTTGCTTATCGAGTTGTTGCATATTTGCTTATCGAGTTGCATTCCACTCTTTTTAAGTCTTTGTAATGTTTATCAAGGTGTACTCACATTTGGCTAGTTTGCTGAGTCCCTCTGTCTTGCTTATCGAGTTGTAATTGGTTTACTACCTGATTATTACGATGCGATGCTTTGTTTTCAAAACGCAGTTTCAATTTCAGTCACATTGTTGTGTGATGCCTTGCGATGCGATGCATAGAACATGCAAATGTAGCACCTTTTGAACGAATAGCTGTTTCATTTCCATCATATGTTTTGCAAAAACACACGCTTTTGAGAAATAAAACCTGCCTAAGGCAATGCAATGTGCTTAAACTCCTAGTAAAAAGGGAAGTAAAGCAAAAGGATAGCAGGGAAGTAGAGCACTGAGTTTGACACCGGTAACTTCCCCCTTCCGATCATCGTATCTTTTGTGCCCTTGTTCGGGTCAATCGTGTGATTCGGCACCTTCATCATTCAAGGCAGTCCAAGAAACTGCGTCTTCAGAACGTAAGTGGAGTTTTGAGTTGACCTCGTACCACGACTTTCATGAGCAGTGCTCGGAACATGCGAAGGACGTCCCTTCCCGTATCCTTTTATATCCTATTAATCCCCTAAATCATTTCAATCATACTGTGTTGCAGTACGTTGTATTCCAGCATCATGTTTACCGTGATCAATTTCAAGTCCTTTATATACATTGCATTGTATGCGTGCATTGCTTTACTGATATGTGTTCAAGTTCTTATATACACATTGCATTGTATGCGTGCATTGCTTTACTGATATGTGTTCGAGTCCTTTATACACATTGCATTGTATGCGTGCATTGCTTTACTGATATGTGTTCAAGTCCCTTATACACATTGCATTGTATGCGTGCATTGCTTTACTGATATGTGTTCAAGTCCCTTATACACATTGCATTGTATGCGTGCATTGCTTTACTGATATGTGTTCGAGTCCTTTATACACATTGCATTGTATGCGTGCATTGCTTTACTGATATGTGTTCGAGTTCCTATATACACATTGCATTGTATGCGTGCATTGCTTTACTGATATGTGTTCAAGTCCCTTATACACATTGCATTGTATGCGTGCATTGCTTTACTGATATGTGTTCAAGTTCCTTTATACACATTGCATTGTATGCGTGCATTGCTTTACTGATATGTGTTCAAGTCCCTTATACACATTGCATTGTATGCGTGCATTGCTTTACTGATATGTGTTCAAGTTCCTATATACACATTGCATTGTATGCGTGCATTGCTTTACTGATATGTGTTCGAGTCCTTTATACACATTGCATACGTTGTCATGCATGTTGCTAACAACATTGTACCTGTTTAGTTTATTTTCTTTTCAGGCACGATATTGTATGTACGGCTCATTTGAGGCCGGTGCAACCGAACGAGCCGCGCAGGTATCGTATTCTCCGCGTGAAACGTTTTGAGAATTACATAATTCTCTTACATCCTTTCTGCATCGTAGAGTGGTCTGATGTTTGCTAGCTTATAACATCGCATGCGTGCTTCATTACAGCTTCCTTTGCATGATCATAAGCTATGCTCGGCTTCTTGCATTATCTTGCATTTTGCCCCTGCCTTCGGTCGCATATCTTGTTGGTCTTGTTTGTTTGTCTAAGTCTTCGGCCTTGTCAAAATGGGTCGTCTCTGGGCTTTGACATTCACTCCCGTCATTGTTATGACTTTCGAGTTCTGTCAAAGAGGGGCAACTGTAGACACCCCATTTTTGACCGCCCTCAAGACTTGGACGTCACCGCTTGAACACTCGGTGATTATCCATGTTGGTGTTTGTTTTGAGTTCCCAGAGGTCCCGGCTGCGCGCCGTGCCTCAGGACCTCTCAACCGGTTTGTTCTGTGCTTGGTTTTGTACCAAGACTTATGTGTTTTTGCATATGAGGGTAGGGGGAGGCTTGTTAGCCATCCCTGAAGCCCACCGGCTGCCCCAAACCCCCACCGCCCCTCCCCCTAGTGGCCACCGGCACTTATTTCTCAAAACCGTTGGCCGGTCGGCACTGTATTATGCCGACCGGCACTATTTTATGCCGGTGACTGTTTTGGCTGGTCGGTGTGACCCCTTTGCACCCCCAGGGATGGTGCATGCCAGCTGTGACAGCTGGAGTGCACAATCGCCACTCCCCATACCCGGGTTTGCACCCTTTGCACCCTTGAACCCCATAAACCTTCTAGAAGCTTGAACCCTTGGCCAAGCTTCTTGGAGAAGCTTGGCCAGCTGTCTTAGCTTCCCTTGGAAGCCAAGCCCCTCTTGCACCTCTTGACCCCCCCTCTCTTTGCTTAACCATTAAGTTAAGAGCTTTATTTTGCCTATATAAGCTCATTTCTTCCCCTTGAGTTAGGGCTTAGCCATTTTAGGTCAAAAACCAGAGCTTATATCTATACATCTATGTGATACACTCTCTCTCTATATATTTTCCCTCTCTCTCCTCTTGTGTGTGTGTTTTTGGGCCCAAAAGTGTAGTTTTACCTCATTTTTGCACCATTACACACACTATTACACCTTAGCTCGAGATTGAGAGACTTGGGAGGTTGATTGTTGTGATTTTAGACTAGTTTTGATCATTAGAGGATGGCTGCTCCACCTGTTCTTCAAAGGATCTTCAAGGGTGAGCTTGTTGCTTTAGTTTCCCCATTCTTGCACTAGCTTTCTACCCCTCTTGCTTTGTGTTTTTGGATTTGTGTTTAACATAAAAAAGACTTGTTTTTCCTTGCTTAAAAACATTCATCAAGGTTGTTTTGTGGTTTGGGTAGAGTCTCACCCTCTTAGGCCTTTTTTTGGCGATTTTGGAGCCTTTTCTTGGGGCCTTGTTTACCTGGTGTTTTTGGTCTTCTCACCACTGAAAACCAGTGGGTTTTCAGTGGTGAGGAAGGTATTTTCGAGTCTCATATAGGGGAGGGACACCCCTCTCCCCTTTGCCCCTTGTTTGCTTTTGTTTTTGACCTAAAAAGTAGCATGTGTGTATGGTCGGTTTTAGCTTCATTTCAGAGCATATTTGTGGTTAATATGACATGTTATGCCTCTGTTTTTGGTCGGATTTATGGCCCTTAGCATGTCTCTCATACTTGCTTTGAAATGCTCTCTTATGCCTAGAAGTATGCCATGCTTTTAGGCCATGTTTTCTCGCATGTTTTAGCTTAGTTTCATGGAGATACTAACATCATTTTGCCATGTATAAGGGCTGTGGGCCACTGTTTTTGCCATGATTAGCATGCTTGACATGGTTGTTTTGTATGAGGGCTTGTAAGCCTTAGGTAGGTGATCCATGTACGTGCATTAGATAGCCTATTTAGATGATTTGAGATCATTTGACATGCTATTTCAGACCTTAATCCATGCTCATATGTTTGTACTTGTCACCTCTTTTATGCTTTAAAGGTGTGTCCTTTTATGCCTAAGAATAGGCCTAGTGTATGCTTCCATGATTAATGCATTTTGGGGGTGCCATGTGAGGGGATTTGGGTGTCATTTTGCATACTAAGAATCTATTTTTGGTTGTTAGATTCATGCCATGAGTGGTTGTGTAAGTGGTAGTAAGATGCTCCTTTTGGTGCCTTAGGTTTAGGCCCATGAACTTGCATGTTTGTATAGCATTTTGGTCATCATTTAGGACTTGTTTTGCCACTGTTTTGGGATGGTTTGAGGGCTGCCCCATTGAAGTTAAGGCCACCATTGTATGTTCATTATATGCTTGATGCATGCTTGGTTCATCGAGTGTTGTAGTAGGTAGGTCTCATTACTTGATTGGCCCATGTTTGCATGCCTTGCATCTTAGTCCCATTGTTGCATCATTTGAGCTATGTTGCATACATGCATTCCATGGCTTGGCTTGGGGATTGTCAAGCCAAGCATGGGGTTGAGAGGAGTTCACACTTCAAGTGGTGCAACTCGTCTCAATTCTTGGTCACCAAGACCTTTGACTAACACATGATAAGGCCTTGGATTTCATTCGTTTGTTTGCATGCATTACCATTAAAATGCAACCTTGGTTTCTTAGGCCATCATGCATCAAGATGCATAATTGATGGCCCAAGAACCAAGAGCAATGCCTCCTTGAGTCCCCAAGCATGATAGGAGGCATTGACCATGCTTACATATGCTCAAAATCCATGCCATGCCTTCTTTGGTTTCTTTCTTGTCAAAGCGTCCTCTGCGGGAACTTTACGCCGGCCGGCGATACAATGTGCCGACCGGCACACTTTTTGTGCCGATAAACTCTACAAGAGGCCGGTGGTCAATTTGAGCAGCCGGTGGCCATTCCCTCTGGCCGGTGGTGTAATGCAGTTCATTTGGGAGATGTTCTGGGACTTTGGAAGTTTTTCAGAAAGGCAGGGCAGTGGAAACAGAGGCAGCAGTGGTGCGGTGTGGGCTTTCTGGGCAAGTCGGATCGAGCATGCATCATTTGCGCATCCCGAGGCAGGGCTGAGGCCCCTTTTCCTTGTTACATTTGGTTTAATTTGATCATTAGAATTTTGTAATAATTTATTCATTTGTTTTTGGACTTTATATTCTTTCGGTCCCTCCGAGTGAGGGCATAATTGTAATAAGTGTGGGTGAGTGTGTGTATGTCTTCCAACCCCCATTTATTTCTCCCTTTTATTTACCTGCTTATGATGGTAGATTAGGGCATATTTAAAATTAGCATACCTTATGCAATGCATGCGTGCATCCATGCATTTGTTTACATGTATCGGGCTCGGTACATCATACAAACTGCATCGTACTTTCAATTCCAAATTGAATACGTGTTAGTTGTAGCATTCCATATGCCATGTTTAGGATAGCCGGGCCTGTCTAGATTACATCTTTGCTTGCGTTGCATTAGCCACTTAACATGAACTAGGATCATGCATATGATTACTAACTAGTTTCTGTTTTGGCTTGGAGTACTAGGTAAGCTTTTATGCTTTAGCATACCACATGCGTGTGAATGTTGCCATAATAGCATGACTAACATGAGGCTAAGTGCTTATGTGATATAACTATTTGAATGCCTGTGGGTGGAGGTTGGGTTGCTTGAGTTGGAATAACTCATTGAAATCCGTATTTTAGCCTACTTGCGAGTAGCAATTTCATACTGTTTTCAAAACAAACGGATATGCAATATTTCCAAATTAGGCGATCTAGTCTATACTTGTTTGTTGTGCGCATAACATAGTAATTCTAGGCTAATAACCGGAATAAGAACATATAATGTTTTCAAAATCAGATATCACGGTTAGTGGAGGCCGGTCTTCAGACCGGGTGAAAGGGGGTGCTCATAGCTGACCTTCCCCGATCGTACCCAAGCTCCCGAGCCAAGACAACTTTGGTGATGACGGACACGTGGCTTTCGGCACCGAGTCAGGGTTTCCTAAATTTCCCATTTTAAAATATTTAGGTGGCGACTCTGTATCTGGCAAAGCGGTCCATGTTTGGCACTTCTTTTCTAAAAATCTGTTTTTCTCAAAACGATTTGGCAGAGTTGGACTCTTTGGTTCAGATTGAGAACCGCAACACACGAAAGGGAGTCCGAACTGTAGAGAGAAGCCTTCGCGGGCGCGTCTACATAAGCCTACGGGCAATTTATTTATTTTTATCTCATGTTGCATTCATTTCATATTCGAATGAGAGAACCTTTAATAATAATACTCGTTAATGTATTAAATTTCTACGCATAATCTCTAAAATTGTGTTATAATGAAGGATTTGATAATGGTATCAGTTGATATAAAAAGTGGGGCATGGCAGAGAGAGAGAGAGAGACGAAAGTGAAAGTAAAGAGAATACACTATGCAAGAAGAGAGAATATAGATGGATCAACCGGTTGCTCCGGTGTCCAATTTTTCAAAATTAAATAATTCAATGGTCTGGATCAACTTGTGTAATCCAATGGCCAATAATAGAGAATATAGATGGATCAATCGGTTGCTCCGGTGTCCAATTTTTCAAAATTAAATAATTCAATGGTCAGGATCAACTTGTGTACTCCAATGGCCAATAATGAAGGTGCATAAGGTGTGCAACCCTTAAAGGCTTGCACACTACAACAGGACCCTAGTAAGTATAGATATATAGAAGATAGATAGATAGAACATAATGAAAGAGGCTACAATATGCACCCCAAAAAGTTGCAAATGGTACCCTTCATAACTTTTTTTAACATAAAATATCATAATAAAAATTACAAAATATTATAACACTATCATTTATAACATTCGAATGGGAAAGGCTGGGGTTGGCTATTGTTAGAATATTTTAATTAAAATAAAATTATTATTTATTTTTTCATTTTGCATGTAACGTATCTAATATTTTATAATATAACAGAGTTGATTGGTGATTTTTGGTTCAAGATAATGGAGTTTATGATATTTAATTGTGTATGAGTACCTTTAAAAAATTGATCGCACTCAATCAACTTGGCACACTCGATTTAATGCTACTCTTCATTGTCCACTCAAGTATCATTATATGTGCAGCAACAGAGCTACATAAGCAATACGTGACCCCTTCATTTTTTTGAAAATTTTACTTTTACTTTTAATTAGATTTTTTTTTTCATTCAATTCTTTTTTAATTTTTAAATATGTTTCAAAATATTATATTTTATCTTTTCTTTCTTTTTCCTTTTAATAAATTCCTTATAATTTACCATTATAAATATTTAATTTTATCAAAATATTCTATTATAATTATTTCTATCCCTTTCATTTCTCTCTTGTTTTTCTCCACATCTATCTTCTTTCATTTTTCATTTTTCTTGTATGCATTACATTTTAAATTGTGATTATCATCATATTTAATAACTAAAATAGCAAATAAAAAAAAAATATCACTTAATTAAAACATATCTAAAGCACATAATTTTGATATCATGTTGATCGCTGGTTATTCTATCACCAAATGAAAAATGAATTTGATTAAGTTTTGTAATTGATATCGCTAAGAATTAATGGTATCCCCCATAAATCAAAATCTTGACTTCGCATCTTTTAATTGCATATGAAAGAATTTTTGGGAAAAAAATGTTTTAATGGACATTGGAAACCCTCTTTGGATTGTGTAGTTGAAAATAATTTCTTTGTCGAATTGGTTTTCATCATCTTTTTCAAAATCAATTGATGATAAAAAAAAAAAAAAAGATTTCTTTTATGCCTTTTATGACATTTAACATTACGTTTTGCATGTCTATTTTTAAAGTAGTCACAGAAAATGACATTGTATAATTGTTGGCTTTTTGGCTTTCGAAGGTTATTTTTATAATTGCGAGCGTGCCAGCAAGGATCAATCAGTCCTTATAGAAAATTAATTGCCAATCAATTATCAGACAATTGTGTTTTAGTTCTTTCAGCCTCAATGAAGAGGACTTTTACTGGTGGCTTGATTTAGGAGAATTAAGCAAAATAACGATTAAATGAAGAACAATTGAAGCATTTCATTAAAATGAAAAACTTACAATGATCGAAACTCAGCCTCGTAGAGGTTTACAGCAACAATTTACTTGAAACTACTCCTATGAACGAAGTGCAGTGCAGGAATTTTAAAGTGCAGAAATGTAAAGAACTGGAAATGTAAAACTGGAAAAGAAATAAAGTAGAATAAGACTGGTTTTTTAGATCTGAGTCTGGGGTTTTTTTTTGGGGCCTTCTCTGCTATTATACTTCTCAAGGATGACCATCAAACTGCATTTCCAACCGTTGAACTGCTCCTCCATGATAGCTGATCATGTTGCCTTATAATTAGCTCCACTATGCCATCACTTGCAGTTAGGCTTCCCTCCTAATTTTGAATTGAATGTGAGTAACCGTTGAAGCCACATCACTTTGCATCTCTTTGCTAATCCAATGCTACTTGGATCTCGTAATAACCAATGCTAACTGCCACGTGTACGATTATGATTGAAGACTTGAATAATCTTCCTGTATTACCCTTATTCTGCCACGCGTCGAATTGTAATTGGCTAATACAAAATATGTAGCCAACATTACCCCCCGCACTAATATATCCAATACTTGGTGATATTAGTGGATCAAGGTTTTTTATCCACGTCTTAGAACGTGCATGGGCTTTGCATTCTTCCAGAAATGCAACTGTCATTCATCATCTGCATTAAACTCTCCTTCAATCTTTTGAATACCCCCACCACCTTAGTATTCAAACAGACCGATACATTTTTTATGGCCGAATCAATTTTCTCCTCTATTGATCGAGCACACGAAGAGTCATCTGATGATGCTGTTCCTCCTCGAAAGAACCTCCATGCATTAATTAGCCACCTTTACCCACCTTTCTATATTCAAGTCATGGAAGCCTTTGCAAACTACCAACCCTTAGACTACGAACATATTGCCTTTAATCCTTTGATTTAGAAAGTTACAAATATGGACATGGGAAGTTCTTCTTCTGATTCACCCTCGGACTACGAACAAACTGCCCGCAATCCTTTGATTCAGAAAGTTGCAAATATGGACATGAGAAGTTCTTCTTCACAATCCTCTGCATGGGATAAGGCTGTGGCTTCTTCTTCCTCTGGGGCTTCTGACTAGGCAAGCTGGTCGGAACCTGAGGCCTGTGATTTACGAGAGCGAATTAACCATCACTTTGTCGAGTTCACTAACCCTTTAGAGTTCCCTTCCTATGTGCGAAGCTCGATGGTTTACCCTTACGTGCCCATCGACCGATGACGCAGTTTGGAGGACAATCTACTTGTAGCATGGTACACATCCTCCATGCCTACAAAGATAGTGCACGCTACCCGACGCCCAGAAGAGGCACAAGGGTACAATCCATCGTTCTTAGCTCAGAAGGTGAAGCTTTGCTCTTCTGACTGGCTCGATTATATTAATGCCCTTGTTCCTTCTGCCCTTGCTCCTTCTCCTGAAGTGGAAGCTTCCACACCTCCTCCTCCACCAAATCCTTGCTGGACAGAGAGACTGAGGCTTGCCCTCTCTACGAGTAAGGTCTTTCCTCCTTACAAGCCTCCACCTTCCCCTACTCCAGCTGAGCAGAAGCAAGCCCAACTTTTGCTTGCAGCCTTCTCTCACTTGCCTTTCAATGTTCTTGAGGATGACATCCCTCTCAAGAACCTTCGATGGGCTTGTGACATTCTGACTCGGGGTAATGTCCTCAACCCCCTCGCCCAAGCAGAGCTTCACATGTTTTTGGACCAACTCCCATTGCTTCTTCACTGGCATCGAACTTCTGTGGCCACCACTCAATCTTTGGACCAACTCTCTTCCCTTCGAGTTCATGCCCAGTACGAAGCAGAGAACTTTATTGAAGAATTCGATAACTTCAAGAATAAAGACTCTGCGTACTGGAATGACTTGGATATGGACAAGTTGAAACAAGGATTGAGAGAAACAGCATTCGAAATAAAGGCTGAAGAGCTCTTTTATGAAGTGAGAGCACATAAACTTATGCAGCCAATCCTAGAAGAAATAAAGGATAGAATAAAGAAAGAACAGAAATTCATTGATCATAGTTGGACCAAATTTCATGATATTGTTATTTATTCTATTCCTTACTTTTATGAACTTGAATTTGTACCCAAAGAGGGCCATTTGATGTAATTGCTTTTACTTTAATACAATTAAGACTTTTCTCTTTGTTTGGCATTGTTTGATCTTGTCTTCGTTTGTCTTTAAAAGAAAATTTAGGGCTTCGAACTGAACAATCTTATCCTTTGAATCTGGATTCAATTGTTTTAAATGAAACACTAACAAAAACCAACATGAACTTTTCCAATTTATGGAACACAGTTGATAGTTTTTGCTGATTTTCATTCAGAATCTGTGCTTCGAATTTAACAATCTTACCCCTTAAAACTTGTTTCAATCATAACCAACATATGGTCATGGTTAGTATGATCAATCAGTTTTAAATTGACCATTTCGCTTTGAACAACAGTCCATACTTTCAAAAATATGGAAGCTCCTTTTGAGGGCTGCACTGTTTTAGTCTGAAAAGACAATCTTTTCTGAATATATATAAACCAACTATTGGTTTTGATGTTTCGAACACCAATTCTCATCCTTAAAGGATCTCGAGTTTAGCTTCGAAGGACATTACTCTCATTAAGAAACCTAAAACAGCTCTTTAATCCCTTTGAAGTAAACAAATACTTGAGTACTCTTACATCCTTAAGTATAGAATGTGCTTCGAAGTCAGCTTCTCAGTTTCGAAGCCGTTGTTATTTAACTTTTGGCGCCAAAATCTGGTTTCGAAGTCGAACATTTTACTTCGAAGCTGGCATCAACATCTGGGATGTGTTTTTCCCTCCAAAAGTATCAATATTGAAGGAAACTCTTCATATTTGTACTTTTAGTACTTAACGAATTACGCGATAAATCTTCCAGACACAAAGGCTTTTAAAACCCTTTTATTTCGTGCTCTGAAATCACTCGCTCGCTCAAAACACAAACCCTTTCCCTCTGTTAACCCTCTTTTCCTTGCTGCTTGCTACCAATGGATTCTTCTTCTCTGAAAGTGCTTGCTGGTGATCGTATAAGCCCAACCATGGCTTTGAAAAAATGTATTGATGAAGAGATTGCCAAGTTAACAGCTGATGGGCCAAGTGCCATAGACGGACGCCTCTTCGTTCCTCGCCACAACAACGAACAAGAATATCTCTTAGGTCCCATCTTTCGAGAAGCTCCTGCTCAACTTCCAGCTTTATACCCTCGTCCGGAGGACCATTTTCTTCTCTACGAATGGGGGCTCGACTGGGGAAATTGGAGAATGACCTGACCTCACTGTTGCTGGCCGACATTAAGAACTGAATGGGAGGAATGGTATGACAGAGTTGTGCCTGCAAGAGAAGGTGATCTGCAAGAGCTCTACATTCTTGATGCCCTCCGTCTTTCCAGGTTTATTATTCCTAAAGACCCTTTCTTGATTCCTGCTGCTCTTTGCTTTTGGAACATGGTTTTCAATTTTTTTCAGTTTCGGTGTGGCATGATGGCCCCCACCGTTCTTGATATTTGCCATCTCTTAGGGCTTTCACCCCTTGGCTCTCCCTTCACTCCCAGCTACCCAGACCTCTCTGTTAAGTTTTCCCTTCCACCCCTAAACTCCTCTTACAGTGATTTTGTAAAGGCTGAAAATAAAAGGGAAGGCCCCGTGAGAGATAGAGAATTTTTTTCCTTTATTTTATACTGGTTGTGCAAATTTCTTTTTTGTACATCATCTCAGCAGATCATGCCTGAGTTCGCTCCACTTGCGAAGGCACTTGTTTTGAAAAAACGCATAGCCCTGGCTCCTTATCTCTTAGGCCATGTTTATAGAGCTTGTTCCCAATTTTGTGAGAAACCTCTTGATGTTAACCAAGGGGGTCCCCTTTGGGTGCTCCAACTCTGGCTCTTTGCTTACTTCACTGATTTGCATCCCAAATGCTTAAAATTCCTTGTTTAGGATCCTAGCACTTATGGGGAGAAATATGCCAGAATTGTTCTTTATCCTGCTTCATTTGCCTACTACCTCACCTTTTTTCACCAACTTCCTATTTCTCCATCTGCCACCTTCTTCTGCCCCTTTGATACCAACAAAGGACCTGCTTGGCTGCAAACATTCTTAGCTGATAAAGAGTGCTCCACCCCACCCCACAAAGGCATGTGGGCTTCTATTTTGCTGTCGAGGGAGCTGTTCATTGGCACTTTAAACCCTCGAGCTTATAAGTGTATAGCTGAGGTATACTGCCCTTCTCAATTTACTAGGCAATTTGGGTTAACTCAGGGGATTCCCATTCCACTCTGCAGCTCTCAAATGTCCATCTTACAGCCAGAGACCTGAGAATACCTAAATCAAAACTGGAAGAGGCAACATTTAAACTGTTGAAAGAATTGAGCGAGTTCAACTTTGTCCCCTTCCTTCCCTCTGGCTTGGCTCTGAAAAGATTTCAAAACTGGTGGACAGCCAATATGGAAGTGCGCCTATTCGTACACCCTTATGATTTACTAATAGGGTTAGGGGTGCCTTCGAAGGCTAAATCAACAACAGTTGAGAACATTCCCTCTCTTTCCATAGCTGCCAAAACTGCTCTTGTAGCCTCACCCCCTCCTGCTAGAGTTACCAGAGCTACTTTAAAAAGGGGTAAGTATTTTCAGGTTTCTTTTTTTTTTTTTAGACTCTTTTGTTTGTTTCCTTTACATTCATACCTCTTGGTGCAGGGTCTCCACAAGAAGAATCTCCTAAGAGGGCTGAAATCCTGGCTACTCTCAAGGACAAACAAAAGCAAAAAAAGAAAAGGAAGCTGATACTCACTCCTGAGGAATCCGAATCTCAAATTGAAGAGGGAGAAATTGAGAAAGTGCAAGAAGTAAAATTACAGAGAAAAAAGAGGAAGCAGATGACTGTCTCTCCTCCTGATTCAATCGAAGATCCTACTCATAAGACAGCTGCCAGAGTAGTAGAAGAGGAACTCACTTCGGAGGAATCTGAATCCCAGATTAAAGAGAGGGTGATTGAGGAAAAACAGGAAATACCAATACAGAGAAAAAGAGAAGGAAGATGACTGTCTCTCCTTCCGATTTGGTTGAGGACCCTACTCATGAGGCAGCTGCCAAGGCAGTAGAGCAAGAACATTCTAAGGCCATAATCATTTTTCAGAGAGCTGAAAAAAGGCGGCAGCAACAACTGTTAAGAGATGAAGCTTCTGCTGCTGCTGCTGCAATCCAAAGAGAAACTGCAAGGAGGTAGCATACTGCTAAACACTATTCCCTTCGTAGCTCTCTCATTGTTGCTACCACTTCTGAAACAAGTAACCTCTTTCATGCTTCTATTCTCTTCCCTTGTCAAATTCTTAGTATTGAGACTTGACATTACTTTGTATTTCTTCTTTTGCAGCCACAACTACTTTGCCAATTCTTCCAATGAGGACTCCATCAATTTCAGTCGAAGTTGAACAACCTCAAGATGTGGATCCTATTTGAATAATTCTTCCACTTCCTGGCCCTATACTTTCTATACCCCTTTTGAGGTCAAGCATTCATGCTCCTTTTCCCTCTGGCTTAACACCATACCTCCTTCACTTATCTTTTGATTTCACTCAATTTGGTTCCTTTTTGAGCTTTATTTCCCCTCCTCTTCCTGAGGAAATTCCAGCTGCTGCTCTTTCTTTGATGGTAGCTGATTCTCTAATAGAGGGCACTAGTAGTTCTCCAACTCATGGTTTATTACCTCTACCTAGTTCCAGCCCCTCTTCCCTCGACCTATTGGTGGCTAGAACCATAGAGACTGCTGAAGATGCTTCAGCCATTTCTCCTATCCCTATGCAGTCCTTTGTGTCTTCCACCAAAACTCTTTCTGCACCCTCCATGTCCACGGATGAGGTAGACATCTTCGAAGTAAGGCTAGCTAGTCTCTTCGACATGCCTTCTACCTCTCCAATGGCTAGTGATGAGACTGAGCCATTAGTTTTGGTTGATTCCCTACTAGAAATTTTTTAGAGCTCTTCTTCCAGTAGTAAACCTTCCTCACCTCTGATAGACTTGGACAGTTGCCTGGAGCTATTGACATCTTTTTCGAGGATCCCTTTTGAGGCTTTACAGAGGCCTATAATAAGAAATGGCTTCCTTCAGTGCTGCAAAATCGTTGAGCAATCCAGCATGATTGTCTCCAGTCATTTATCTCAGACAGCAGCCACTATTGACTTTTACATCAACATTTGCCATGTTGCCAAGGCTGCAGAGGAGAAATTGGTTAGAGACCAGAGCTTTGTTTCCACAGTACATACTGAAGTATCAGAGCTAAAGGAACAACATTCCTCTGTCTCTCACTTTCGAACCCAACTACTAGAGAAGAAAGCTCAACTTGAGGAGGAGCTATCTGCAGTTAACCAGGCCTTAATCCGAACTGACACCAAGTTGCAGATTACCAATCAAGGACTGGCCGACCGAAAGCAGGAAATGACCACAGCCATCCAGTTGTTCTCATCATTTAAGAATAGAACATCCATTGTAAAAGAACAACTGAGACATTGTAATGACTTTTGGGCTAATTTATGGCAGAATGTATTCAACTCTTTATGAGAAGTCAATTCTTATTTATCATTTGAATATTCTCATGTTCTTTAACATTTATTCTATTCCTTGTGTTTCCCATATGGTTGGAAAATAAGGCTTCAAATATTTGTCATTAATCTTTTTGGGATGTACATATCCATTCAAATTTCTCAAATGGTATGCTCCAAAAGGCAGGACTCTATGAACTTGATATGGTCCTTCCCAGTTAGGTGACCATTTGCCAAACTTATGGCTTTTAATCCCGATTGGGAGTATTGTCTTCCATACCAAATCACCTTCATCAAAGCCAATGTGTTTGACTTTTTTATTATAGTTTTGGCTGCTTTCTTCTTTTGAAAAAGAATGCTATTTAATGCCAGAATTCTAGCTTCATCTATGCTTTCTAACTCCAAGCACATACTCTGATGGTATTGCTCAAGATCTAACTGGTCTTGGCATCTTACCCTCAAGGACTTAACATTAATTTCCACAAGTAATACTGCATCATGCCCATATACTAAGGCATAAGGAGTGACTCCTGTGCTTGACCTTAGGGAAGTTCTATAAGCCCACAATACATCCAACAATAAGTTATGCCAATCCCTAGGATTGTCTTCCATAACCTTTTGTATTCCTTTTTTTAAGGATTTATTGGATGATTCAACTTGACCATTGGCTTGTACATAATAGAGGGTGGAATTAACAAGGCTAATTCCAAACTCTGCCACAAAAGATTTTACCATTTTCCCGTCGAATACTGTCCCATTATCAACAGTTATAGTCTGTGGGATACCAAATCTATGGATTAAATCCTTAATGAATCCAATGACCTCAGTTTGGTTTACAGCTTTGTATGGCTTAGCTTCGACCCACTTAGTGAAGTAATCAGTGGCCACCAAAATGAAACAATGATGCTTCGAAGAAGGTGGGTGTATTTTCTCCATCATATCTATGGCCAATCCTCTAAATGGCCAAGGCTTTACTGCTGCATGCAAGTCAGTTATGGGCACATGCCTTATTGTGCCATGCTTTTGACATGCCTGGCAACCTCTTGTATATTCTATGCAATCTTTAAGGATAGTTGGCCAATAGTAGGAATGCCTTCGAAGCAACCATCTCATCTTCACACTAGGCTGATGAGCACCACAAATGCCTTCATGAACCTCAGCCATAGCTGTCAATGCTTCTTTTGGGCCTAAACATTCCAGCAATAAACCATCTCCCCCCCTTTTGTAGAGAGCATTACCATACATCATGTATTGCATAGATTGCAATTTAATTTTTCTGCTGGCCTTTGAAGATGGGCCAGCCAGATACTGCATTATTGGATGCCTCCAATCTTGTTCTTGTAAGTCATTATGATTGACTTCCAGAACCACATTCCTTTTATTTAAGGGTGGTATTCATTTCTGGTATGTTGTTTTGGCTTATGTCCCTTTGAGTATTATCCATTCTCTTGAAATTCGAAGCTTTCTGAGCCACATCATTAGCTCTATTATTCAAGAATCTTGGGACATGAGTTACATTTGCTATCTGAAATTGAGAAGGCAGATGTAATGCAACAACATAGTATGGCAATATGCATATACTTTGACATTTAAAAATCTCTTTTACTTGGTTAACCACCAATTGAAAATCTCTAAATATGTCAACTGCATGAACTTGTAATCCAATAAGAATTTCTAGTCCCACTATTAAGGCTTCATATTCAGCTTGATTATTAGAACAAGTAATCTCATCCACTCTGAAACCATGTGTGGTTTCTACTCCTTGTGGTGACTTAATCACTATACCAATTCCAATTAGACCATTGGCTTTTGACCCATCGAACCACATTTGCCATGGTTCAATACTAGCCATACCAAGTTCCATTATCTCTTGGCTTTCTGTTTGAGATGGATGGTCTGCCAAAAAATTAGCTAAAACTTGTTCTTTTACTGCCTTTTGGGGAACATATTCTAAATGAAATTTTGATAAGGCTAGTATCCATTTGCCAATTCTTCCCCTCAACATAGGTCTAGATAACATGTACTAAACCAAATCTGTGGTTGCAATTACCAAGACAGTTGTAGGCAAAAGATAGTATCTTAATTTCATTGCAACAAAATACAATGCAAGGCACAGCTTTTCTACAACTGAGTATTTACATTTACAAGAATTTAAAAACATACTAAGGTAATAAATAGCTTGCTCCTTGCCTTCTTCATTGTCTTGGGCTAAGAAAGCTCCCAATGAATCTTCTACAGCAGCTATGTACAACTTCAAGGGCTTATCACTCTTTGGTGGCATCAGCACTGGAGGGTTGGTTAAGTAGGCTTTGATACCTTCGAAAGCAATTTGATGCTCTGCTGTCTACAAAAATTCCTCTTCATCTTTTAGCCTTAATAAAGAAGAAAATACTTTAGTTTTCCCTGCAGTATTAAAAATGAATCTTCGAAGAAAATTAACCTGTCCAAGGAACTTTTGTAATTCTTTCTTACTTGATGGAGGTCTGGCTTCAATGATGGCTTTGGCTTTATTCTGGTCAATCTGTATTCCTTTCTTGTGTACTACATAGCCCAAGAAGTTTCCAGATGATACGCCAAAAACATACTTAAGAGGATTGAGTTTCAACTTGAACTTTCTTATTCTTTCAAAAGCAGTTTCTAAGTGAAACAAATGCTCCTCCATGGATTGGGATTTAACTACAATATCATCAATATAACACTCTAAATACCCTCCAATGAGGTCATGAAAAATAGTGTTCATAGCCCTCTGATATGTAGCCCCAACATTCTTCAAACCAAATGGCATTTTAACCCATTCGAAGGTACCAATATTCCCAGGACATCTGAATGCCGTCTTGTGGACATCCTCCTCTGCAATGCAGATTTGGTTATAACCAAAGTGCCCATCCATCATTGATAGAATTTGATGCCCTGTTGAACTGTCTACCAACAAATCTACTATTGGTATAGGATACTCATCTTTTGGAGTAGCTAGATTTAAGTTTCTGAAATCAATGCATACCCTCATTTTACCATTCTTCTTAACCACAGACACAATATTGGATAGCCATTCAACATACCTGGCTGTCCTAATAAAGCCTGCCTTGAGTAGTCTAAGAATTTCCTCTTTAACTTTCTGAATCACTTCTGGACTCATTCTTCTTGGTTTTTGCTTGTATGGCTTGAAATTAGGCCTCATAGGGAGCCTATGTTCCACTAATGACCTATCCAATCTTGGTAGTTCATTATAAGACCATGAAAAACAATCTTTATATTTCTTCAGAACAACCAACAACCGGTCCCTGTCTAGAGCATTCAAACAAACACTTATATAGGTGGGTTGTTGTATAGAACATTCCCCTAAATTTACTTCTTCTAAGGGGTCTTGTGTCTGAGAACTTACTGAAGCTTCTTCTTTGATTCCTTCTGCCTTCGAAGCAATCTTTTTGCTTTGTTCTAATCCCAGATTCTTTAATTCAACATCTTTACCCTCCTCCTCATAGACAAAGTCTGTCCATAAGGCTTCTTCTTCCTGTATCTCCTGGACTTTTGTTTCAATGTCCAATGCACAGTATTTATCAAGGGCCAAAACTCGCCCGTTGTCGCTTCTCGCTATGCAGCCAATTATCATGGCTTCTTTCTCTTGTTTTTGCACTTTCTGGACTATTCATTTTACATCCAATATTGAGAACTTAATTAGAGCCAAAGACTTGGCTTCTTGGGCTTCATCTCTTTGCCTACAACCAGGCATCATTGTCATCCTTAATGACAACCTCTTCATCAGCACTCTCCTAGACTAAGTGCTTCAGGTGTGTCACTTCCTCATCACCACTTCGCCGAGCCATCAGTTTCTCAAGATATCGAGTGGTGTTACTCCCTCAATATACAATTTGGCCTCTGCGAAGTCTGCATAGGCTATGAAGGGTTGAGGATCTGCATCAATTTACTCTGTCTCTCCATTGCCCAAGGCCATCATTATTTTCTGATGCAAAGAGGAAGGCACACATTTGTTAGTGTGGATCCAATATCTACCAAGTAAAGCATTGTACTTAGCATTACTGTCGATAATGAAGAATGCTGTTATGCAGTCCCTGGTTCCCACACTCAGGTTGATGGGCAGAATTCCCTGAGCCATCTGCTTGTCTCCAGCAAAGCCAGCAATGGTTGTGCTGGTTGGGATTAACCTGGGGTTCCTTTTTCCTAGTTTCTTCAAGGAAGATTTCGGTAGTAAGTTCACCGCTGCCCCATTATCCACCAAAACTCGGTTCAATTGTATCCCATCGAAGAAGGCCTTGATATACAAAGGCTTGACATGTTGTGTCATAGAGTTCGAAGGATACTCAAAAGGATATGAGAGGTTAATACTCACTTATTCTTCACTCTCATATTCAGTTTCCATTGGGGTAGCCATTCCGGATTCATCTTGCACCATACTCACTTGTGAGTCTTCACTAGAGACTGGAATTGGGTCAATTTCTTGCCCCTATTGGTTCTCATCTCTAGCTTGGAATTCATGTGGTGGTATGTGTACCATATTCACTAACACTGAGCCAGGATGGCTGGCTATGCTTGTTTCTCCTCTTGGCCACCTTGTTCAGTTACTTTAGAAGCAACCTCCATACTGCATTCTGGCACTTCATTACTAACAAACTCCTTCGAATGGTCTTTTTCGACTGGCTTTTTAACCAAAAATGTTTGTTCAGCATGAAGGCTTCGAACATTTCTTCCTCAACCATTTTTTTCTTTTGGCCTAGGCCAACTTCTTTCTCTGTCTCACTATCACTCTCCATCAACACCTTCTCCAATCTTGCTAAACTGGACTTCACTCTGGCTCTCAGTTCAGAGTGAACTTTGGCCAACTGTTCTCTGCTGCAACCCATTTTGCCTTGTAGAGTTGGTTTTGGGGTATGGTCTGACTTTGGATTCTTCTTTCCTTCTGTCTGGACCAATGAAGAGCTCTCTCCACTTTCTTTTAGGTCTTTCTGGTACTGAGTGTACCTACGCTGAATCTTCCTCCTTTGTGATCTAGAAATTACGGGGACCATATCTAGTTCATTTGTTTTTGGGTGTTTAAGCAATACCCAGTTGTTTGGAGCCACTAAAGGAGGTTTGACCATCCTACCTTGGTTTCCAACAACATCTCTTTGGGTAGACACTTCCCTAGGTTTGTTCTGCATCACAAACCAATCTGTAACTCCAGGTACCCACGAACTTACTGACCCAAATTGTTGAACTACTTTCTTTTCCTTCGGCCATCTTCGGTCCGTGAAGGCCACTGCTTGGTCCTGACTTCATGTTTTGGGCCTAACTCAGGCCTTTGATGAAGGTAGCCACTTTCTGTCCTGCGTGAGGCTGGTCTAGGGGGCCAATCTCTGGCTTTGATCCCATAAACTGAATCCCTCTCCAGCCTCCTTTAAGAATGACTGCTCTCCATTCTGTAATAATTAGGTGGCCTAGACTTATATAAAGGTCTCCTGCCTTTAGAATGCATTCTATCGGCTGTTGGCTCCACCATTAATGGCTGCTGCCTATCACTAGTTGGGTATGGCCTTTTGTTATAAGCATTGGTCAGTTTAGGATGTCTCTGCACATCCCTGTAATATTGCTTCCCATCAATTGGAAGCCCTTTCAATCACTTATAGCTCAGTCTGCACCTGGGACACATCCTTTGTATTACAGCTGCCTCTAAAGAGTCGTTATCCAGTGCTTCTTTATCAGAGTCTTCCCTCTAGTGTGAGAAACCTTGTCCAATAGTTGGTAGATTTCCAGTGTCTTTCTTGATAGTTGTCTGGTTGGCAACATGCATCTGCACATTGACTTCTTCCAATTCTTTCAAGGACAACTTCTAGAAGTCTGGCATAATGACATTGGCTGCCACCTCTCCAATTTTTGGAAATGGATTACTGTCGATCCCTATGGCCTTTTCTGTTTTGGTTGGGAATTTCAAACTTCCTTTCCGAATTTGTTCTTGGATCCTGTCTCGAAAAACAATACAGTTTTTAATCGAGTGAGACCAAGAATTATGCCATTTACAATATACTTTTCCTTTAAGTTCATCTGGAGATGGAATTCTGACTCCTTTTGGTAACTTAAGGAAGTTTGCTGTAAGCAAATGATCAAAAATGTCATCTGCCTTAGTTAAATCGAAAGAGTATTTCCTATGAAGGTCTTTCTTTTTAAACTATTAGTCAATTGTTGTATCCTTATGAATTAATGCTTCACAGATCACAGGTTCTTTTCCCATAATCTCTGCTGTATCGATCTCATAATTAGGATCTCTATAATATGTCTTGTACGATGCATTATTTCGATCTTGTTCCTCCTCTAGTAATGCTTCGTACCTAGACACCTTATAAGTGAGTTCCACTAAGTCTCTGAACTCAGTTGAGTCAAACTTCTTTCGAAGCCTAAACTCTAAGCCATTTTGAGCCAATCTCACGAATTCTGGCTCTGGTAGGATGACTCTACATTTATTTCGAGCCCTTTTAAACCTGGCAATAAATTGAGTAGCCTTCTCATCAGGCCTTTGACTCAATCTTGCCAAGTCTACCATGGAAACCTCTGGCTCCGATTGGAAGAATTGGGCATGAAATGCCTCTTCCATTTGTTGCCAAGTTTGGATAGAGCCAGGTATAAGGTTAATATACCATACAAATGCTCCCCTAGTTAGAGAATTTGGGAATAATCTTAACTTCATATAGTCATTATTAGTAAATTCACCGCATTAAGCAGCAAACCTAGCAATATGCTCCACTATTGACTGGTTTCCATTCCCATAAAAAAGGACAAAGTCTGGTAGCCTGAAACCTCTTGGGTATTCATGTACCCTGTGTTTCCATTTTGGGTACGGTTTCCTGTACACAGGAGTCTGGACCCCCCGAGCCATCGGTCCACACATCTCTTTAACAATATTAGGAATTTGGTCCCTAGGAACCATATTTTGTGCCGGCTGAACCACTGCTGGAGGGACAAACATAGGGTTTGGTGGACAACCTTGTGCCTGGGGTCCTCTTGGTCCATAAGGTGGTATATTTGGGACTGGTTGTCCCTGTGGTGCAGGTTGCTGTTGGGGGTGTGGGTAACCCCTTTGAGCCTGTCCTGCGAAAGGACCTGCGAAAGGTGCTGGAACAAGTGTTGTGTCCCTTCCATTTGTAGGAAAACCTTCCAACCCCCCGGGTATAAATTCGAATAAGGGATTAGTGGACCCCCTCGTGCTAGGTATGGCTTCGAACATGGGATTTGGAGCCATTCTTATGCCATTTTCTTGTACTGGGCCAGATCCACCAATTTGCATGGCTTCATCATCAAGTACTGAGGCATTTTGACCTGCTATAGGCCTCAAAATAGGTTCGTACCAAGACTGAGGTGATGGTCTTTCATAGTTTTGATTACTAGTTTGACCATTAGAATGTCCATTAATTTGCATAGGTTGTTTATCTCTAGCTAATCTTTGCTGAGGGACATTTGAAATTTCCTCGATGTGTCTTGTGTTTGTTGGTTGGTGGTTATTCATTCGATCCAAAAAGGATGTTGCCCATCTCTCCATTGTGTTCATTAATTGTTGTCCCATAGCATCTACTAGGCCACCCCATGGATTTATTGGCTGAGTAGATGGAACAATGGATGGTCCAATTCTTTGGTCTCGTCCAATATTATGAACATGTGGTACTTGTTCCGAAGTGCTAGTCTGTTCGACCATAGGTTCTGATAACATAGGAGTTTCCACAGGGTGTGTTATCACATTATCCTCTGGATTAGGTATCTCTACCTCTCCTTCCACGTTTTCTTTCAAGCGTTCATTTTCTCCTTGTCTTCTACGTCTAGCCATTTCAATTAGTCCCACTGGGCGTGCCAAAAATATATGTTGGTTTTTGGCTTTCGAAGGTTATTTTTGTAATTGTGAGCGTGCCAACAAGGATCAATCAGTCCTTACAGAAAATTAATTGCCAACCAATTATCAAACGATTGTGTTTTAGTTCTTTCAGCCTCAATGAAGAGGACTTTTACTAGTGGCTTGATTTAGGAGAATTAAGCAAAATAACGATTAAATGAAGAACAATTGAAGCATTTCATTAAAATGAAAAACTTACAATGATCCAAACTCAGCCTCGTAGAGGTTTACAGCAACAATCTACTTGAAACTACTCCTATGAACGAAGTGCAGTACAGGAATTTTAAAGTGCAGAAATGTAAAGAACTGGAAATGTAAAACTGGAAAAGAAATAAAGTAGAATAAGACTGGTTTTTTAGATTCGAGTCTGGGGGTTTTTTCTGGGGTCTTCTCTGCTATTTATACTTCTCAAGGATGACCATCGAACTGCATTTCCAACCGTCGAACTGCTCCTCTATGGTCACTGATCATGTTGCCTTATAATTAGCTCCACCATGCCATCACTTGCAGTTAGGCTTCCCTCCTAATTTTGAATTTGAATGTGAGTAACCATTGAAGCCACATCACTTTGCATCTCTTTGCTAATCCAATGCTACTTAGATCTTGTAATAACCAATGCTAACTGCCACGTGTACGATTACGATTGAAGACGTGAATAATCTTCCTGTATTACCCTTATTCTGCCACGCGTCAAATTGTAATTGACTTATACAAAATATGTAGCCAATAATAACAATATGATTCTTCCAGTCAGCCAATCGATGATCTTTAAGATGCAACTGATTGCTCTTTTAATGAATATCACGTTTTTCTAGAGACTAGCAATTGAGACATGATCACTATGTGATTAATCCAATGACAAAAGAATTTTAATGAGAATTTTTCAAAGGGAGTTGATCAACTAGAGATTGATTCAAGATCGATCACGGGTACTAGAATTCATAATTTTGCCTTGGATTGGTTTTAAAATTTTGTATTTCAAAATTTTCCTAGTCTGTTTGGCCAATTTTATTTTTTTTAGAACATAGAAAATAGATTGATTAGTTAATAAAATTGTTTACAAGTCTAGTTGGTTCATGCACTGGTTTAATTACATATCTTAAAACTTTAGAAATAATTTTTTTTTAAAAAACATCTATAGTATGCACTTATTCAAGGTTGCACTACTAGGTAATATTGTAAGGTCCTCTTTAGAAAGTTGGTTATTGACTAATTTAACTTGACTAAAATAGTTATGCTTGGGAGATAATTGATTTGATGGTTATGAGAAAAAAAGTAAAATGATGATGAATTGGATGTGACATTTTATCTTATTAAGTATTTTAATTTATTTTATCTTTATTGATTATTTTAACCAAAAAAAATTAAAAGAGTAACTTGCCAAACAAGCCTATATCCTCTTTACAAATACATTTGTAAATCTTAAAAATAAAAAACAATGGGTCAACTTGACCATGAATTGGGCATAGACTGGAGGCGACTTGTCGAAGTCGTCGCCAGCCCTGAAATGTAAAGCAAAAAAACCCATCGATCCAGACTTTATTCTCCATCTTTCTTTCTTTTATTATTTATTTCCTTTCAATATTTATCTAAATCAACCATGTTATTGAGCGGTTGTGGGGACCCAATTGGCATTGAAACTTGAATTTCTTGGGAACCAATCAGAGAAACTGCCGGAAAATTTCCTCTTGTAGGCAGTCGATGCATAAATAATGTATGCACTAAATAAGCATAATTACTATGTATGTAGGCTTGAATATGAGTTTTGATGCTTTAAACTGAATCATGGTATATTTGAATATCAATTT
Source organism: Camellia lanceoleosa (assembly GCA_025200525.1). NCBI lineage: Eukaryota > Viridiplantae > Streptophyta > Magnoliopsida > Ericales > Theaceae > Camellia > Camellia lanceoleosa. The sequence goes on along the minus strand of CM045760.1, from coordinate 162,255,156 downwards.
TGTCATGGTTTAAATGAAATTTGATCCCTTTACTCCTGATTTTGAAGTTTGCCCAAAAAGCCTTGAGACTACTCTTTAAATTTTAAATTTCAGAAAACATTTCAAAATTTGAAATCTAACAAATCTCTGGAGTTCAACCATGATAGAACTAGAGCTCTATCTATGATATTTTAGTGACTGAAGGAATAGAATGGGATAGTAAGAAACAAGAAGAAGAAGAAATCACTTCAAGGGGATCAAGCCTCCAAGCCCTATGGTAGTGTTTGGTTTATTGGCATGGAATAGAATGGAATAATCATTCAACCAAAATTTTTGTTCTCATATTTGGTTGAGATAATTAAGTAATGAAAAATATATTGCAAATAGAATTATCGTTCAAGGAATGATCATTTCATTTCAGTGAACCAATTAGGGGAAATAAAGCAAATTCTCATTGATTGCATAAAAGAGCCATAAGGCATCTACACCCAGGGCCGGCCCTGAGGTCTGAATTTTGTCTAAAAAATAGAGCCCCAAAATAATTTTGATCTTTAGTTATATTTTGTTAATTATTTCGTTCTTAAGTTATGTTTATGTACAGGGAAGAAATAATCTTCTCGTATATCCTGTTGATCAAGTCTGCGCTCCTCCGTACGTCGTCGCTTTACTCCCTGAAAACGTAAACGTGAGTTAGTCGGCGGGTGTGTGCTGGATACCTCTCCGATGCCTAAGTTAGCAAAAATAGACAAATAGATAAAAGCTCTATGTATTCGAGAATCAAAGTTGTGTTACCTCTCCAAAGGTGATGTTGTGAACTTTTATAGGTTCCGTGTGGCACAATCCTAGTAGGACTGTTACTCCTCCATGTAGAGTCCTCCTAGGAATCATATTCCTGAAAGATAATGCTTATCTTTCAACACCCCCTCACTGCTTAAACCAAGTGAGATGGTTTTACCGTGGTTGGATGTCAATATGACCAAGCTAACATGACCATGCTAAAGCCGCAGACTAGACCGAGCTCCAACTAGCTCGGTTCTTCCTTTCACTGCGTGTACCTCGGTTTGACATGCTCCAACTAGACTGTTTACTTAATACTGAGCTAACCAAGTACGAGGTAGGATTTAGCTCGGTGCTCCAATGCACAATGCCAAGCTAGCTCGGCTCTCCCAAGAACAGTGCCTAGCTAGCTCGGCCCACAACCGCTTAGTCTTTTGGATTGAAGTAAATCTGCTTTTACCTCGGTCCATCTTGCGGCCCAATTACCAAAGAAGTCTCCTACTTAGCTCGGCCCAATTTAGACATAAATTACCCTCTCAATTGCCCCTTAATTCCATCTGTGTAACATGATAGGGATTACCTGTCTACCTGCCGAGCTAAAACCTTTAGCCTTTCAACCGAGCTAAATTAACACCGTGCTACCAATCTGTCCGGTTAAAACGTCTCTTCAGTCGCTGTAACTGAACCGCTTCTCATTCCAAGGGCACGTGGCAAACTCTCATTGGCCCAGCATAGCTGTCACACCGTTCTTCGTACTTCACAACATTTGAACAGTCCCGCCTAAACTCAAATTCTTCACAAAAACCCTACTCTTCAAATGCAACACTATTCACCTTCTTCTCTCTCTACTTTTTGAGTTTTTCATTTTCCTCAATACTCCATCTGCAAAAGCTCGATTGGGACTGATTTCATCTTCAGCTCCTTCATTCTTGACTGGTATGTGGCTCTCAAATCTGTTTCCTTTCCATTTATTTTGTTCTTGTTTTTACAATACAAAGCATATTATTCATATGTTTTTCAAAATATATACCATGTTTGCTTCCACTTTTCTGGGAAAAACCATGTAATAGAACCACTTGTATTCACGACTAATCTGAAGAACGATGTATTTGATCCAAAATCACACTCCAACTGAACTAGGAAGTTGTTTGTATTAGGTGCGAACATAGCCAAACTAAACAACCGAACTAACACATCATGTCATACTTGTAGTTTCAATAAGTCTAAATACCTAGTGCTTTACTTAGCCGAGCTAGCGAATTGCCGTAGGTTCGTGCAATACTGCAATAGAAAGCCTCGACCGCCGACCGAGCTATAACTTGGGCTAAACTAGCTCCCTAAACTAGCTCCCTTAGTCAAAACCGAACTAAAATGCTGCCCCAATAGCTTCAACCGGGCTAAAAGTCCCTCGCTCAAACCAAGCTAAGAATGATATCCCACGTAGCTGAGCTAGGACTTCATTTATCTTGCCTTTGTTTCTTTCAGCACAATCCAACGATTTGTGCTTAACCTGTCTTTTTTACTTTGCAGACTTAGGTTGGCCAGGCACTCCCTTGGACCCTCAACCGAGCTACCCAGCGTCATCTCAGCATCGAGTTAACACTCTAATTTATACTTAACTTAAATCCACATGGGTAAATATAGGTTTTTAGTAAACTCACTAGGAACTATGGCCGAGTTCTGAAGGGACTACAACATCCCTGATGACGTTTACCTTAGTTTAGCTAAACTAGATACTACTCCTTGGGAAAAACAGGGCTTCGTTCCCTTCACCCTTCTTTCCATTGTAGAAACTAGGGGTGGGCGCGAGTCGGTTGCGGCCACGGAACCTCCAATCCACCATCCGTCCGCTAGATTGGTGGATTGGAGAAAATCAATCCGCATCCCATGTGATATGGATTGAGCCGACATTTGGCGAATGGATGCGAACCGGTTTGGCGGTTTAAAGTTTTATATATTTTCAACATAATTCAACTTGTGCACTTCCTCAAAAAAAAAAAAAAAAAAAAAAAAAAAAAAAAAGAAGAAAGTATTACAGTTAATGACTTAAAAAAATATTACAATCACTGCATGCCTCATCCAAAGCAAAAAGTTTGAAACTTTAGAATATTACAATCATTGCATGTCTCATGCACATACTACAATCACAGCATGCCTCATTCACATAAAGTATTACAATCTGTGCTTCTTAAAATATAAAAACAATTCAAACTACCAAAACTATGAACATAACAGTAGTAAAGATTGTATGTCTCTGTATTGTTATATCTATATTTGTTTTTGAAAACAAAAACCAACCAACATATATCATATTTTCTATTTATTATTTTTAGAGATAGATTTAAAAACCAAAAAATATAGATAAATAATATATTTATTTTTTTCAATTCAAAAAAGATATTCAAGTTGAAAACTTTTATTCAACAGAATATTTAAACTCTTTTTTAATTGAAAACACAAACAGAATATTTAAACAAACTGAAAACACAAAATCTTATAAATTACTAGGGGTATTCGCGGTTTGGCGATTCGGTTACGGCCAAAGGAATCTCAAATCTGCCATTCGTCCACTAGATTAGTGGATTGGAGAAAATCAATCCGCAATCGTCCGCTCGTTATCACGCATCCGTCCAAAATGCGACGGATCGGTTCGGTTCAGTTCGGTTTGGTTGGTTTTGGCGGATCGGTATATCCACTGCTCACCCCTAGTAGAAACCGGACTTAGATTCCCTGTACAACCTCTTCTTTGCAAGTTCCTTAGACAAACCAACCTCTGCCCTATCCAACTTTCGACAAATTCATACTGCATAATAAATGGCATCGCCGAGCTAAACCGCCGGGCTGGCCTTAATCTCAGTTTAGCCGAGCTCTTCCACCACCATAGGTTCAAATGAAGATGGCTGGGTTTACTATTTAAGAATAAGGCGCCGGCGTGAAAAGATAATAAAGAATACCCTAGACAAGGATATAAATGACGATGATTTCTTCTGGGTTTCTGGGAACTTCGAAGACCAGGAAGCCTAGATCCCAGGTGACCGAATAAATTGGAACAAAGGAGTCGCCGGTATAATTACCTCGGCTCAATTTCATGTTTTTCTTTTACTTTGGTGCTTGCTTTAAACCGTACTAAGCGTTTGTCTTTCTTCTTCATGCAGGCTTGAACCATCTCAAATCCCTGTACAGCTACCCCAACTTAAACGCACTTCACGCCGCACTGCGATATCCCAATAGAAGTTGGGCCGAGCTACTAAATTTTGAACCGACATATAGATACAGCAACCGCAGGAAGACCAGCGTGACCGATTTCTTATTGGAGCCCTCGCCTGAGCCTGATCCAACACTTTCTCAGGTCAACTTGATCCCATTGACAGCGGAGCAAGAGATGGCCAAGAAGAGAGCAGTAAGGGCCCTCCTTACCGAAACAAACTAGGCCGAGGTACCACCAGCTGGCCAAACTCAAGAGACAGTGGTAGCCCTGCCAACCCATCAGCCTTCATTATCTTGGGCAAGCAAGCGTGCTCGAACTTTTACAACCGAGCCACGTCTTGTCGACGAGGATGAAACAGTGCTTCCTCAAACCACTTCACCGAGCCCACAACCTGAGCGCTCCCAATGAGCTAGCTCTTCTAAGTAGGCACCAAAGATTACATTCCAGAACCGTGCTATCACTGACTCTGATTCAGTGGTCGCCGAAAAAGACCATCTGATGGCATTCAACCTTGCCAAAAGCGTTTGCCTTCCAGCCAATATGGAGCACCACGACTATCTTACCGAGCTGAAGGCCATTCGCTCGGCCACAAAATCAACGGTGTTGGTAAGTTGCCCCTTTGCTTGTCTTTTCAATTTGTTTATCTTTCTGCTCGGTTTTACTAAAAAGTTTCTTACCACCTTTTTATAGGCTGTGCAAAAAAATCACATTGCTCACAAGCGTGTGTTGGAACTGCGCAAGACAACAAGGCAGGCCATGGTAGAGGCCAATGCCAAAAACACCGAGCTAGAAGAGGCGAAGAAGCAAATAGCCGAGCTACAAACCGAGAGGGTTCGTCTGACCGGTCTTGTCAGCTCGGCTGAAGTAGACAAGCAAAAGGCAGCGGCCGTGATAAAAGATAAATATCTGCGCGAGCTGGCCAAGCTTGAGGGAAAAAAGAACGCTGAGATAACCGAGTTCGAGAAGAAGGTTGAGGACGCGGAAGACCGCGGTTACAAGGAGGGGGAGGCCACTTACATCAAGCAATGTGAAGCTGCAAAAGATCTATTCTTCAAATGTGGATGGACGGTGGCTGCATTGCAGCTCGGTCATGGCCCAGAGACCGAGGTCTTTTTCAATCCTCCTCTGTATTTCATACCGAGCTCTATGGCGGAGTACGCTGCTGCCTTTCAGCAAAAATTTCTGCAAGAGGAGGACGAAGATCCTGCTCCAGAAGTTAACACCCAGCCCGGTCACCAGTCTATCTCCCCAACTCCAGTGGTCTCCATCCCACCTTTGCCTGCTGTGTTTGATGCGGTGCCTTCAACCGAGCTTAACCAAGATGTGCTTGCCACAACCAAGCTACCTCTGGGTGAAGATCGGGTTGTTTTGGATGCCGACCTGGACGACCTTTTCTTCTGATTTTTCTTTTCTTTGTCTAGCAAAGAGTTTGTAACCGGGCTAAGGCCCCACCTTTTGTACTTCTGATTTGCACTTATCAATGAAATCTTCTTTTGTTTCAACTGTTGTTTCGATTTACTTCCATGCTTGTATTTACTTTCCAATTGTTATCTAAATGCAGCATAACATTTTCTGGCCGAGATACTTATCTCGGTCTTAACCTTTGGGCCTATCTGGTCATACCTGCCAACCTCTTCAGCCTAGGTCTTTACCTCAGCTGAAGATCATAAAAAGTTGTATTCCAGCCAACCACTCTTTAGCCTTGATCCTTATCTCGGCTGAGGAGTACTAAGTGTTGGTTTTTCCAGCCAACCATTCTTCAGCCTAGATCCTTATCTCGGCTAAAGAGTAATAAATGTTTGTTTTTCCAGCCAACCACTCTTCAGTCTGGATCCTTATCTCGGCTAAAGAGCAATAAATGTTGGTTTTTCCAGCTAACCTCTTCAGCCCAGATCCTAATCTTAGCTGAAGAGAGCTCAAAGTTTGGTTTTTCCTGCCAACCCTGAAGTGTTTGGTTATTCTTGCCAAATGTCCTGCAGCCTAGATCCTTATCTTCGGCTTAGGAGAAGTGTGTGTTGGTTTTTCCAGCCAACCTCTTCAGCCCAGATCCTAATCCTAGTTGAAGAGAGCTCAAAGTTGGTTATTCTGGCCAACGTAGAGCGAAGTGTTTGGTTTTTCCAGCCAAACGTCCTATAGCCTGGATCCTTATCTTGGGCTTAGGAGAGGTGTTGGTTTTTTCAGCCAACCTCTTCAGCCCAGATCCTTATCTTAGCTGAAGAGAGATCAAGGTTGGTTATTTCGGCCAACGTAGAGCGAAGTGTTTGGTTTTTCCAACTAAACGTCCTGCAGCCTGGATTCTTATCATGGGCTTAGGAGAGGTGTTGGTTTTTCCAGCTAACCTCTTCAGCCTAGATCCTAATCTTAGCTGAAGAGAGCGCAAAGTTGGTTATTCCAGCCAACTCTGCTTACAATGCCCCTAGCTTACTAAAACAACTCTTACAGCAAAAAACAATTTTGCTGAAAAGAAACTACTTGTTTTAATGAAAAAAGAAAAAATTACATGTAATTGAAAATAAAGAAAGCTAAAAATAAAATAGTTTGAGATTGGCAGTGTTCTATGGCCTGGGAATGGTCTTGCTGTCTTCATCCTCCAAGTGGTATGCCCCTTTTCCTGCTAATCCAACCACTTTGTAAGGTCCTTCCCAATTAGGTCCCAACTTGCCATCTCCGGGTACTAGGGTGTTTCCCATCACTTTACGCAGCACTCAATCTCCAATCTTGAATTACCTTGGATGTACTGTCTTGTTGTATTTTGGGGATAATTCTTGCTGGTATGAGGCGATGTGAACCAGTGCTCTTTCTCTTCTTTCTTCCGCGAGGTTGAGTTCCAAGGCTATGGCCTCGCCATTTAGGTCTGGGTCAAAATTTTCACTTCTAATTGTGAGGAGGCCGACTTCCAGTGGGATTACTGCCTCTATGCCATAGGCTAAAGAGAATGGTGTTTCTCCAGTTGACCGCCGAGGTGTAGTACGATAGGCCCATAAAACATGAAGAAGTTCTTCAGCCCACTTGCCTTTTGCCTTCTCTAACCTCTTCTTCAATCCGTCCAAGATGACTTTATTTGATGCTTCCGCCTGGCCATTTGCTTGGGGGTATGCCGGTGTAGAGTTATAGAATTCTATCTTGTACTCCTCACAAAAGCCTCTAAAAATTTTGCCATCGAACTAAGTGCCATTATCAGATATTAGTACCTTGGGTATGCCGAATCGAGTGATGATATTCTGCCAGACGAACTTCTTCACATCTTTCTCTTTTATTGAGGCAAGTGCTTCTGCTTCCACCCACTTTGTGAAGTAGTTTGTTGCTGCAAGGAAGAACTTTCTGCTGCCGGGTGCTGTTGGAAGTGGTCCTACTATGTCCAAGCCCCATATTGCGAAGGGCCATGGGCTAGTTAATGGTAGTAGTTCTCTAGCTGGCTGGTGTATTTGGTGTGCGAACTTCTGACATTTTTCACACTTCCTGACATACTTTTCTAAATCTACTTGCATATAAGGCCACCAATATCCTTGCGAAATTGCTCTGTAGGCCAATGATCTTCCCCCTTGGTGGCTTCCGCATACGCCTTCGTGAATCTTGAACAGGAATGCTTCGACCTTGCTTGGATGGACACACTTCAGGTAAGGTCTTATGAAGGATTTCATGTACAAGGCCATTGATGGGGAGAGCCAAATCGCTATGACTTTGCTCTTATTTTGTTGGCCTCCTTCTTCTCTTCGGGTAAAATGCCATCTTTTAGAAATGCTATAATGGGATCCATCCATAAAGGGCCTAGTTCGGCGCAACATACCTCTTCTACTTCGGGTTTTTCAATGCTTGGTCTTGGTAAGAAGTCGATCAGTAATGGATGTGGGACGGATGTATCTGCCATCGAAGTGAAGCCTACTAGTTTGTCTGCTCTGCTGTTTTCTTCTCGCCCAATCTGCTCTATCCGCACTACTTCAAACTTCATGATCTCTTTTCTGACTAACTCTTGGTACTTAGCCATCCTTTCATCATTTGCCTCATAGTCACTTGAAATTTGGTTTACAACTAGTTGAGAGTCACTGTAAACCATTAGCTCGGTTGCCTTCATGTAGAATGCTTATTTCAGTCCTGCTAAAAGTGCTTCATACTCCGCCTCGTTGTTTGATGCTGAGAAGCCAAGGTTGACTGCTTGTTCCAGTACTAGGCCATCTGGTGAGATGAGGACTATGCCAAGTCCTGCACCGTGCTTGTTGGACGCTCCATCTACAAAGAGCTTCCACATCTCTCCAACGAACAGCTTCCAGCAAGTGGAGGGATCGGATGATGCCTTGGGGTCATTAGTGTTACTGGTATTTTCTTCAAAGTCCACACTTACTGTTTGCCCCTCATTATCTGATTGTACCAAGTCTTTACTTATTGATGAGTCTTTGCTTGGTGTAGCATGGTTTGCTTCTTCCTCCCTTCGTTCACTCTGGTCTATCCTGGGATATGGCTGGGTATCCTATATCAGGGGTTGCGCTATTTCAGCGACACTTTCCATCCCCATTTCGGTTGTACCAGTTAAGTCAACTGGGCAGATGTGATGACTTTCTGGTGTGAATTTTGCGACAAAGTCTGCCAAAGCTTGGGCTTTTATCGCGGTTCTGGGTTGAAACTTGATGTCAAACTGTCCCAACTCTACTATCCACTTCAAGATTCACCCGAAAAAATTCACCCTCTCAAACAAAGCTTTTAATGGAAAAGCTGTGAGGACGATTATGGTGTGGGCGTGAAAGTAATGCGACAACTTCCTTGAAGCCATAATCAAGGCTAAGGCCAATTTTTCCAATGGTAAGTACCTGGTTTCTGTGCCCAGCAATGTCTTGCTGACATAAAAGATGGGCAGATGTTGGATTCTTTCCGCTCGGACCAACACTGCGCTAATTGTGTGCTGTGAAACTGCCAAGTACAAAAATAGTTCTTCTCCAGGTATTGGGGTCACTAGTAACGGTGGAGGCGACATGTATTCTTTCAAACTTTCTAGGGCGCGGTCGCATTCTTCATCCCACTCAAACTTGGCCTTTAATGCTTGAAAAAATGGTCGACATCTGTCTGACGACCGACTTATGAACCGGTTGAGTGCGGCTGCCATACCGGTGAGATGCTGTACTTCTTTTACTGAGTTGGGCCTCTAGATCCTGGTTTGCTTTGATCTGAGAGGGCTCTGACTCTATACCTCGGTTGGTCACCAAGAAGTCTAGGAATTTGCCTGATCCTACGCTGAACGCACACTTAGATGCATTAAGGTGCAACTTGTGCTTCTTTAGGATCTGAAACATCTCACCTAGGTCCCTGAGATGGTCATTCTCATCCTTCCTTTTGACTACCATATCATCGACGTAAGCCTCCATTGTTCTGCCTAACAATGGTTCAAACATCTTGGTGACCATCTGCTGGAATGTCGCCCCTGCGTTTTTTAGGCCAAAGGGCATGACCTTGTAGCAATACAGTCCTCTTGGCATTGTAAAGGATGTGACCTCCTGGTTTGGTTCATACATAGCGATCTGATGGTAACCTTTGTACGCATCAAGAAAGCTAAGTCAATTGTGTCCTACCGTTAGGTCTACCAGTTGGTCTATCCGTAGTAGGGGAAAGCTATCTTTAGGGCACGCCTTGTTGACTATTTTGTAGTCCACGCAGACACGCCATTTTCCATTCTTCTTTGGCACCACTATTGTATTGGATATCCACTTGGGATAGTGCACTTCTCTAATAGCTCCTGCCTCTAGAAGATTTCCCACTTCTTCTGCCACTATCTCGGCGTGGTGGAGTGCAGATTTGCGAGTGCGCTGTATAATTGGTCTAGCAGTTGGGTGGACGTTCAATTGGTGACAGATGAAGTTTGGGTCAATGCCAGGCATGTCATACGGCGTCTAGGCAACCACTTCGATGTTAGAGGTCAAGAATTCCATGACCTCTATTCTCTTAGTGCTGGACATAGATGAGCCAAGCAAAAAAAAACTTTTTCGGGTTCTTTTCATCTATTCTTACCTGTACCAAGTCTTCCACTGCCTTCTGTTCAGCTGCTTTGCCAACATCTGTGAACAGCTCATTGCTCTCAAGTTCTTCCACCATTTGTACATATCCCTTGGTAGCTCGGCTGCCATTTACTGTGACGAAGCATTGTTTGGACATAATTTGGTCTCCAAAGACCTCTTTAATTACTTTGGCTTCGTTGGGGAACCGCAGTACTTGATAGTAGGTTGACACTACCGAACACATGGCATGCAGCCATGTCCTTCCCAAAATTATGTTGTAAGTGGAAGGGACTTTCAATACCCAGAATTCCACTTGTTTTGTCATGCTTCCTGCTCTGACTGAGAGGATTATCTTGCCCACTAGCCACTCTGGCATTGAGTTAAATTCGATTAGGGGAGATGTTGCAGGCCCCAAGTCTTTGTTCTCCAGTTTTAATTGTTTGAAAGTTTCGTAATACATTATCTTACATGAGCTCCCTTAGTCAATCAAAATCCGTTTGACGTCAAAATTCTTGACGCGGAGAGTGACAACCAGTGCATCATAGTGAGGGCAATATATCATTGCCAAGTCTCTATCTGAAAAGGATATGACATTCGTGGCCTCTGTTTTTTCCTTTTTGTTGGCAGGTTGTGCACTTAGTACCTCCCTTAAGTGCTCAGCCTTCTTGATCGTTCCCCTAAGCTCACATACCTGCTCAGGTTCGAACACTCCATGTATTACGTTAATTACGCCTTAGGGTGGGGCATCGATCGGTATTCCGTTTGGGTTGTTGTGGTTCCAGGGGGCTAGTTGTGTCCCTTATTTTATATATTGGTCCAGGTGCCCAGCTGCCACTAACTCCTCTAGATGCAGTCTCAACGGCGTGCAATTTTCAGTGTGGTGCCCCTTTTCCTTATGGAAGGTGCACCTGGATCTTTCGTTATAGTCCTTTTGTGCTTCTCCCAGCTTACCTGGCCATCAGACGAAAGGTTCATTACGTATCTCACTGAGAATCCGGTAGATCGGTTTTTTGAACACTATGGTAATGGCAGTGCAGACTCTCAACCACCTTTTATCTTGGTCCTCTCCGTTGTCCAGCCTGCCTCGCCCGTTCCTGCTTGGGCATTCTACCGCGTTGACTTTTGCTGTAGTCTTCTTATCTGGCATTGCTATTGTGCTAGACTTTGCTTTTGCATGGGCGCCATCTTCTTCCACGCGGATATGTTGTTGAACTCTCTCCATTAAGGCCTCCATCGTGAGGGGTGGCGTCAAAGTAATTGAGTCCCTTAGCTTGTTTCCTACTGGGAGACCTGTGATATCCCTATTCCGTAATATGTTAATTGGTCCTTAATATGAGTATGATTATGTGTTTAATATAATTTTGTGTGCAATTATGTGAATATATGTGATTTTGAACTTCTATCTGTTCATCGTAGGAATATTTGTTTGATTATCTACTTTGGAAATTAAATTGAAGGCCTTATCGACCACAGAACCCGAAATTGATTACGCCATTGTGATTAGCGTAATTTTTAGAGCCTTCGGTGAAATTTAATTGAAAATTGATTCGGATCAAAATAATTAGATTCAGAACGATTAATTAAGTGCCCAATTATTTTAATATTGATATCTTTGATTAGTGGGACTTACCTTAAGGGCACTATACACTCAAAATCTCTCTTTTATTTCATTTGGCTGGTTTTGACTCCAAGAGATAGAGAGAGAGTCGGCTATAGAGAGAGAAGGGGAGAGAATTGTGCAATTTTAGCTTAAAGCTTGGAAACCTTGAAGATTACTCAAGAATTTGCTATAGATTGTGAGAATTAAAGCTCCTAGGCGAGTATTTCTTGGATTCTAGTTTGTAATTTTGTGTATTTAAGCTAGTTGGGTAATCAAGAGTAAGAATTGGCAAGAAATGAGTTGGTTTTGTTGAATTGAAAGTCATAGAACACATGCATGTAAGGAATTGCAATAAATTTCTATGTTTGAGCACAATGTGTATGATCCATGTTGAATTTTTGGTTTAAGTCCATGTATTTGATCTTCTCTTCACCAATTGAGTTAAGAATAGTGAGTATCTTCCACATGCAAGTGCAAATCATGGAAGTGTGAGTTTGAATAGTTGAATTTAATGTGTTGGTGTTGAGTTTGGGTCAATTTGGGACATGCATGTGTTTGATTCATGAAATTGAGCTTCATAATGTTGAAATTTAGTGTTTATACCATGCTAGTATATATATATGTGAAGTTTGAGCCAAAAATCATGCATTTGGAACCTTTGAACATCAAGTTGAAGCTCAAGAACATGTTCTGGAATTTTCAGAAATTTGATGTCCGCTTGAGCGGGAAAACTGCCGCTCGAGCGTGAAATTCTTGTTCCTAGTATTTTTTTTTTTGCAGATATGGATGTCTGCTCAAGCGGGAAAGTTCACGCTCGAGCGGGGAGCCATGTAGAGAGCTCTTCCGCTCGAGCACCAAAATTCACGCTCGAGCTTAAATTTCGCATAACCAGTACTTTTGCAGGCCTCAAGGGTCCGCTCGAGTAGGGAAGTCCACGCTCGAGTGAGGACCCTGTTTTCTGAAATTTTGAAAAGACATTCTGTGTTTCATTTTCTGTTCTCTTTCACTTCCAAGTACTCTTAGGCATGCATTGAGCATTGTAATTGAGTTAAAGAGATACGAATGAAGCCTAAAGAGGAAAATGTGAATTTAGAACGGATCGATTTGTTTGTCACCCTTTTGTGTTCATGGAATATGTAGGGTCGAGCTCCAGGGCAAACCAACCAACCGATCACTGTGAGTAATATCTTAACAGAGATATCTGAAATATATTGTTGTCCAATTGCTTACTGCTATGTAAGTTTTATAAATTCATTGATTCGATTGGTGGACAATATTTTCCATACCAAATGAATGGGCCAGAGGCCGTTTTGACACGAATGAATGGGTTGAAGGCCGTTTTGACACGAATGGATGGGCCGAAGGCCGTTTTGACATGAACGAATGAATGGGCCAAAGGCCAGTTTTTCATCTGAATGGGCCAAGGGCCGTTTTGACACAAATGAAAGTTTGAATGGACCAAAAGCCAGTTTGTCATCTGAATGGGCCATAAGCCGTTTTGACACAAATGAAAGTTTAAATGGGCCAAAGGCCAGTTTGTTCGGAATCGCAGTCACTTGACTTAAATTGTGTATGTATGTTAAATAGAAATATGAATTGGGCCCAAGGCCGTTTGAAGCATATTGTTCTACATATCGTTCATATAACTTCTGTATTTGATATTATTCATTGGGCTATCGCTCATGCTCATTCATGTGTTTGTAGGTGAGCCTAGGGAAGTCCAAACCCAGCCCCAGTGAAGTCTATGTGGAACAACAAAGGTTTTGGGAGAGTCAGCCCCTGTGTCTCACGCATAAAACCCGTCTTCGCCATTTTGTTATGTATTTGTATTCTGTCATGTTGGCGAAGACTTTACCTATGTTGTATATAGTCGCGATGGGTTGATTTAGACTTATGTGATCCTGTATGTACAGAACATTATGTAGTACATATTTTGTTGTGAGTTATTAATATGCATATGTATGGTTTGTTATGATGTGCCATATAAGCACAACTTTATGGACAAAGTTTTAAATTGCTTCTGTTTGGCCCCCATTAACTCTGTTAAAATACGTTTGGTTTGGTTTGAGGCCGTAGGTAATCTCATGATTACTGGCCGGTTATGTCCTTAACCCACGGGGGCGGGTTCGGGTCATGACAAGACCCCTTTTATATTGCGCAATAGTGAGATTTGTGGGGCAATCTCCTATCTGGTTTAAGGTTTCCTAATAACAACCATTGTAAGATCTTAACGTCTCTTTGTCGCCCATGTCAATGGAGAGTAGCTGATCGATCTCTACTAGTGTTTTGGTGTTCGTTCTAAACCTTGTCACGAACGCCTCTACCAATTGTGCCCAGGAGGCGATGCTGCCTTCTGGTAGCCTTTCGAACCAGGTTAAACCTAGGTCGCCAAGGCTGGATGGGAATAGAATGCACATTAAAGCTTCGTTCCGCCGGCATACTGCCATAACCTAGCGAAAGTGGCTCAAGTGCATGTAGAGGTCTGTCTTCCCCTCATAAGTGGTGAATTTGGGCTGGTGAAAGCCCGAAGGTAGTGGTGTGTTCTCAATTGCCGGAACGAACGGCGAGGTCTGCAGCCTTGCTAATGCTTTATCTGTTGGCTTGTAAGCAAGGCGCGGTATTGGCATTCCTACCTCGACGCTCCCATGCGTCCGAGGGGCCAACCGTTGAAGGGCTGAAACTCTGCGCGGGTCGCACGCCCTGGTATCTTCCTTCCATTGTGCCCTTTCTTCTAGCACAGTGCACAAATCGGATGATTTAGGCAACTCCATCTGCCTGGATGACGTCTGGTGTGTGCGCGAGGGCCGATAGGTGCTTCCCTCAGTATATGACCTCTCAGTTCTCGTTCTCTAAAACCTGGAGTAACGAGTCCTGGGAGTTCTTGATTGAGTGTCGCCTGTTCTCAGGCTCCTACTCTCTGCTTGTGATGGTATGGTATGCCTACCACGATCTTCCGAGTGGCGAGGGGGTGTGTTGCTTTTGCGCCCCTCTCCTGTCGCTACCCCTTTTCCTTTGATCTAGCGTTTTATAGACTCCATGTCTGCCGCCATCTTCCGTATTAACTCATCTTGTTCCTTTACGCGATCCTCCAGAACTTGAGGATCGATCCTCCGCCTTTGTCTTTCAGGACTTTGAGAGCGACGGGTGCTGTTAGTCCGCCTCCTCCTTGCATCCCTCCGGGGGTTCTGTCGCTGGGGCTCCAAATCTGCCATGGGAGAGATAGAAGGCAAGCCTTCGAACCTCCCGCCCCCCTCTGGGGTTTGTCCGTCGATAGCGGATTACGGCAAATCTTCATTGTGCGCCATTACTTCCAATTACAGAGGAAAAGTTTGATCAAGAGGTTTTGTTCTTTTTGGTCTTCCCACAGACGGCGCCAATTGTACGGGGAAGAAATAATCTTCTCGTATATCCTGCTGATCAAGTCTGCACTCCTCCGTACGTCATCACTTTACTCCCTGAAAACACAAACGTGAGCTAGCCAGCGGGTGTGTGTCGAATACCTCTCCGATGCCTAAGTTAGCAAAAATAGACAAATAGACAAAAGCTCTGTGTATTCAAGAATCAAAGTTGTGTTACCTCTCTAAAGGTGATGTTGTGAGCTTTTATAGGTTTCGTGTGGCACAATCCTAGTAGGACTCTTACTCTTCCATGTAGAGTCCTCCTAGGAATCATATTCTTGAAAGATAATGCTTATCTTTCAACACCCCCTCACTGCTTAAACCAAGTGAGATGGTTTTATCGTGGTTGGATGTCAATATGACCGAGCTAACATGACCATGCTAAAGCCGCAGACTAGACCGAGCTCCAACTAGCTCGGTTCTTCCTTTCACTACGTATACCTTGGTTTGACATGCTCCAACTAGACTGTTTACTTAATACCGAGCTAACCAAGTACGAGGTAGGATTTAGCTCGGTGCTCCAATGCACAATGCCAAGCTAGCTCGGCTCTCCCAAGCATAGTGCCTAGCTAGCTCGGCCCACAACCGCTTAGTCTTTTGGATTGAAGTAAATCTGCTTTTACCTCGGTCCATCTTGCGGCCCAATTACCAAAGAAGTCTCCTACTTAGCTCGGCCCAATTTAGACATAAATTACCCTCTCAGTTTAGTTTATTGAAATTAAATTGAATGAAATAATCATTTCATTATAATGTTCATCCTCACCTTTGGTTCTAAAAAATATTATAAACTAAATCAGCATTGTGAGAGAATAGTCATTCTATAAAGAAATTAAGAAATGATCATTCCATTCCATTCAATTTTATTTTAATGAAACAAACACTACATTATATTATTAGTAGTTTAAAAATGAAGTTTTACAGATTAAAATAAATAAATAAATTGGTGAATTATTTAAAAATAATTGATGGTTGTTTGCCAAATATATGAGTTATTTGCAAAATATTATTTTGACCATTCCAATTAAAATTTTTTTGGTGAATTTTTTTTTTAGAAGTTAAAGTAGATTAAAATTTACAAATCAATCTACTATGTCAGGAAAAAGAAATTAAATCATGCCAAAACAAATGGTGCAATTGACTCCTAAAATTGAGCATTATCCTACCAATATAGAAAGTAATCGTATCATTCACCCACTCTTATTAACAACCTTGTCCTCAAGGTTGGAAAGTAACAAACTCTAGAAATTTCTCCTCGGGCGAGTGATAGGATTCCCAAGTGGCATCCCTAATTGGAAGGTTGTTCCACTAGACTAGAACACCCACTTCTGCTTGATTCTTGCGTGACTAGTATCGATCCAATATGGCTTCAGGTTGGATTTTAATTTCTCCCAAGCTTCTTTTTGAAACAAGAAATGTGGAAAACATGATGAATCGTAGGTTCTGTTTGTTTCAACATAAAATATTTTACATCAAAAAATATTTTTCATGTAAAAAATATTTATGCACAAAAATCAATTTCCTTCCTATTTTTCAGTGTTTGGCTGTTGTTTGAAAAATATTTTCCTAATACTCAAATTGCACTTTCTCTAACTTACAATTGGTTGTGGGCATTGAATGCATACTTGGAGTGTGAGAATAATACTAGCATAATATATATTGCGTGAATATTGTTTCCTATTTAGAATTGATTTAGAACTATTCTTGCTTCCTATTTAGGATTAGATCTCGATCTAAAATTGCTATATCTATATCAGATGTACACATTGTATTGAAATACAATTGAATATACCGTTTCATTTAGAAATCTTACATGGTATGAGAGCTTGGTTCGAAATCCTAATCTGAAGGATTCGAAACCCTAGTAGCCATCTCTGTTCGTTTTCGTCTGGTTCGAAATCAACCTATCCATTATGATTCGTCTATTCGTTGGTGTTGACCCTTGCTCCACTCGTCTGTTCGTCACGACCCATCTGGGTTCAGGTCAACAACCATCGTCACAACCCATATGAGTCGAAGAGTACTCTGGTCGTCTGTTTTTGCCTCTCTTGTGCCTTGCGTGAAGGTCTGGTCTACCCTCTCTCCTTACAAAGGTCTGTTCCCTGGTTCTTATATGATTCTGGGTTGATTTGTCTGTCTCTGTCTGTGGTTCATTGTTGCTTTGCTGGTTGCTTTGTTGCATCTACTGGTTGCTTCGAAGTGATCTTAGTGTTTTTCTTTTTCTGCATGTGATTGATGATAAGCATCTCTCCCTCTTTGGTTGTGACTTCTGGCTATTGGTTCTTGACTTCTAGAAACTTTTTGAGTTACTGAATTTTGGAAAATCTGGTTCTTGGTTTATTACATTTTGTGACCTCTCAGTTCTCTATTATTACATTTTGACCCATTTGGTGCTAGCTTTAGGTTATTATAGTTTGACCCATAAATTTTCTATTTATTATACTTTGCCCAATTGGTTCTCTGTTTTTGGTTCATTATGATGTCAGATACTCGTCACCTTCAGTCTCCTGTAAGGCTCAAGAAAGGGCCCTTGGCTTCAGATGAGTGTGCTTTCTGCCATCAGAAGGGTCATTGGAAGTATCACTGTCCCAAGAAGGGACGTTCGTCTGCTCTATTTTCTCAGCAATCTTAGCCACCGTTTCGAGTTCCCTCTCAGAGTACTTGTTTGCCTCATACTGCTTATGTTGCATCTGCTCCGGCTTCTGATCCTGACTTGGCTTCCTTGAGTGCTCAAATTGATCAGCTTCAGCATATATTGTTTACCTCCTAACCATCTTCATCTGCCTCCATTGTTTTCTCTCTTCATTCAGGTTTGCTTGGGTCTTCTTCCGGTATCTCTTCGTCTGTTTGGATTTTTGATTATGGTGCCTCTCATCATATAACTCCTCATCTGTCTTTACTTACTCCACCTCCCTTTTCTATTACTGTTAATGCTGCTAATGGGTCTTGTATGTTTGTTATATCTGTTGGGTTTATCCTACTATCTGCTATGTTTGCTGTCTCTATTCCATCGATCTTATATGTTTCTTAGTTATCTGTTAGCTTATTATCAATCAGTCAACTTGATGCCTCTGGTTTTAGTGTTATCTTTTCTTCTTTTATCTGTTTTGTGCAGAATCAAATATCTAAGTAGCAGATTGGGACCGGCTGTAGAGTTGGAGACCTCTATGTGGTGGAGAGCTTGCATCTGCCTATGGCAACCTTTTTGACTGCCTTTTCCTCTTTTCAGTTAGATTCTCTATCTAGTCCTTTCTATTTATGACATTCTAGATTAGGGCATTTGTCTGCTGATCGCTTATGGTCTTTAGCTCAGTTTGGTATATTGGGTAAAGTTTCTCCTAGAGAACTTACTGAATGTCGGGGTGTAAACTTGCCAAAATGACAGCTTTACCTTTTCATAAAAATACTTCGATTTCTGATACACCATATTCTTTAGTTCATACTGATGTTTGGGGCCCTTCTCCTGTTCTCACCAAAGGGACTTCTACAAACTATATGTCATTTGTTGATGACTGCACCCGTTATACTTGGGTTTATCTTATGACTCATAAGTCTGACTTCTATTAGACATACCGTACTTTCCAGTCTATAGTCACTACACAGTTTGGGTTTACTATTAAATTGTTGTAGTCTGAGTTGGGCGGGGAATGCTTTAAAACTGAATTTTGTAAATATTTAGCCAAATTGGATACCATTCACCAAATTTCTTGTACCGATACACCTGCCCAAAATAGTCGAGCTGAGCGTAAACACCGTCATCTCCTTGAGACAGCTAGGTCTCTCATTCTCTCTGCCTCTGTTCCAGCTCCATTTTGGAGTGAGACAGTTCTTACTACTGCTTTTCTTCTCAACCGTATGCCTACCCCCATTCTTTCCGGTTGGTCTCCTTATGAGACTTTGTTTTCTCAACTTCCTAATTGCTCCCTCCTTCGTGTGTTTGGGTTTGCTTGTTTTGTCCTTTTACCCCATAAAGATAGGACCATACTTAGTGCCAGGTCTGTCCTATGTGTCTTTTTGGGTTATAGTCTTACTCAGAAAGGTTATCGTTGTTATGACCCTGTTTCTCATCGCCTTTATGTCTCTCGCCATGTTGTCTTTCTCGAACGTCTACCTTACTTTCAGCTTCCTTCTGTCACTGCCCTAGTTTCCAAAGAGGATTTGGTTCATATTAATCAGTTTCCTTCTGAGGTCTCGCCTGATGAGTACATCTCCACAGTTCCTTCTGAGCTTATTCTATCTTCTCCTCCTGCTTCACCTTTGACTGCTTCTCCTCCTTCGGTTTCTTTTCCCCCTCCGTTATTATTATTCTCGTCACAAGGCTCCTTCACTGGTTGTCTCTGCCCCTGCTGTTGATCCTCTTGCTTCTGACGACTTTGATCCTACTACACACCAATATCCTACTCGAGCGCGTCATCCTCCAAACAGGTTGGGTTGGTCTAGTACATATTTTTCTGTTTCCTATTGTACTTTTTTGTCTGCTATTCACACTTTTTCAAAACCTCAGTCTTACAAGGAGGCTTGTTAAGATCCTCATTGGGTTCAATCTATGGAGGATGAGTTGTCTGCTTTACAAAAAACTAGTACTTGGGAGTTGCTTCCTTTGTCTGCTGGTAAGAATATGGTTGGTTGCAAATGGGTCTACAAAGTCAAGACTCATTCTGATGGCTCTCTTGAGCGCTACAAAGTTCGTTTGGTTGCCAAAAGTTTCTCATAGGAGTATGGTATTGCCTATGAGGAGACCTTTGCTCCTGTTGCCAATATGACAACTGTTCGTACTTTGATCTCTGTCGTTGCTGTTCGTTTTTGGCCTATTTATCAAATGGATGTTAAGAATGCTTTTCTTAATGGCAATCTCACTGAGAAGATTTACATGCGTTCTCCCCCTAGCCTTCACCATTCCTCTGGACAGGTTTGTCGCATTCGGCGTGCTTTATATGGTCTGAAGCAGTCTCCCCGTGCTTGGTATGATCGCTTTCAGACTGTTGTTACTAAGCTTGGGTTTCATCCTTGTGCCCAGTGTCACGCCCCGACAATATATGTGACACGAGGAAGCGGCAAGATATCTTTGAAGGTTTGGAAGGTTCCAGAATGCGGGAGACCAATCTAGAGTATGCTGGAAGACTTTAGAAGCTGGTAGAAGGGTCTAGAGTGGCTTGGAAGATTCTGGACCATGGAAGAACCTTGGAATGTCCAGAGGAGTCTGGATGGGTCTAGAACAACCTAGATTATGCTAGGAGAAGCCTACCATGTACTACACTAGTGTGGAAAGATCTAGAATGTAGTAGATAGGGTAGTTGTCCTAGATAGTTCTATGGAATGTTCTAGATGAGAGTTTGTAGCCCTTGGATCAAAGTAATCTGAGCCGTCCATTAGGGAGGAGGATGGCTATATAAGGGTGAGGGGTCTCATTTGCTAGGCATCTAGTCCAGGAGATCCAAGAGAGCTCTAAGAGTGAAGCACTTGTGAGTGTGAGTGTGAGAGCCTTGTAAAGCTTTGTACACGACTATACTTGTAAAGTTAACTTGTATAGTGAAGACATTCTTCCACCTAAATTGTGTGTGTTAGTGTGGTTGAGTGGGTGAGGCTGACTTAGGTGCAACCAAGAGGGTTGAGAGGCATCTAAGGCCGCACGGTATGCTTGCGAAGTCTAAGGCCGTGACACCAGGACTCTGCTTTATTTATTCTCCATACCTTTGCTGGATTTGTTGCGTTATTATTGTATGTGGATGTTATGATCATCACTGGTTCTGACTCTTCTGCTATATCTGAGGTCAAGCAGCATCTTTTCTGCACCTTTGAAATGAAGGATCTGGGCCCCTTGCGGTATTTTCTTGGTATTAAGGTAGCTTCTTCTCCCAAGGGCTACTTTCTATTTTAGGCCAAGTATGCCAATGAGGTTATTCATCGTGCCGGTCTTATTGACACTAAGATTTCTGATACTCCCATTGAGCTTAATGTAAAGCTCAACACTACTGATGGTTCTTCTGGATGATCTTACTTTATATCGAGAGCTCGTGGGTTGCTTAGTCTATCTGACGGTTACTCATCCTGATCTTTCCTATGCTGTTCATGTGGTTAGCCAGTTTGTCTTTGCTCCTCGCTCTACACATTGGGTTGCATTGGTTCGGCTTCTTCGCTATCTCCAAGGTACTATATTTCAAGGTTTATTATTGTCCTCTACTTCCTCTATGGATTTGGTGGCCTATGTTGATTCTGATTGGACTGGTGATGTTACTGATCGCAAATCCACGTTTAGTTTATGTATGTTTCTTGGCGATTCCTTGGTCTCTTGGAAAAGCAAGAAACAAATTGTTGTTGCTCGCTCTATTGCTGAAGCTAAATATCGTGCTATGGCTCATGCTACTGCTGAAGTTGTTTGGCTTTGTTGTCTTCTCTGTGACTTGGGCATCCCCCAGTCTTCTCCGATCTTCCTCTATTGTGATAACCGCAGTGCTATTCAGATTGCACATAACATTGTCTTCTATGAGTGGACCAAGCACATTGAGATTGATTGTCACTTTGTTCGTCAGCATTTACAGTCTGGCTCTATCTCGCTTGCTTTCGTCTCTTCGACTCTACAGCTTGTTGACTTCTTTACCAAGACTCACACCACTGCTCAGTTTCAGTTTCTTTTTGGCAAACTCTCAGTGTTTTCTGTCCAAACACCTTGAGTTTGAGCGGGGGTATGAGAATAATACTAGTATAATATATATTATGTGAATATTGTTTCCTATTTAAGATTGGTTTAGGTTTATTCTTTTTTATTTAGGATTGATTTAGATTTAATCTTGTTTCCTATTTAGGATTGGTTTAGGTCTAGAATTGCTATATATATATATATATCAAATGTACACATTGTATTGAAATGCAATTGAATATACAGTTTCATTCAGAAATCTTAGATGGAGAACTAGTCATTCACCTAGGCTGCCACAAAACCAATGAAGGTTGCAAACCATGGTTTGCACAACTATTGAGAGGAGTCTTGCGGGTAAGCCAAAAATGACTTACGAAATTTGGAACGGAAGTCATTTTTGAGCTTTTGATGAAAGTTATTTTTATTAAAAAAATATTTTATTTACTTTTTGTCCAACCAACAAAGCAAAATCAAATATATTTTACGGCAAAAAAATAGAGCCTTAGTGCCTTCAGGAAGGTCTAACCGATGAGCTACAGGTCCTATACAGTCAAGCACCTTGTAAGGATCATAAAATGTGCTATAACTTCTTAGAAGAGCGAACTTGTATGGAAACTTGTTTGTAGGGTTGTATCCGCAAATAGACCCAATCTCCTACCTCAAACTCCCTTTTAGTTCTATGCTCGTCTGCTTGTTGATTCATTCGGGACTGAGCTTGATGTAGATTATTTTTGAGAAGTTGCAAAAGGCCATCCCTTTCTCTTAGATCACAATCTACCTCAAATGGAGTTTGTTTGGTAGATGAATGATAGGTAGTGTTATACCACCATTCTGCCCATGAAAGCCAGCAAACCCAATCCTCTGGCCGATCTCCTGTAAAACACTTCAAATAATGTTCAAGGCACCGATTAACCACCTGTCTTTGGCCATCTTTCTGTGGATGATAGGTTGAACTCATATTCATCTGTGTGCCTTGTAATCGGAAGAGCTCCTTTCGGAAAACTTGAGCAACTGTGACAACAGTATAGGGGTGAGACAAAGGACAAAAGTGAGCATATTTTGTAAGATGGTCCACGACCACAAATATCACGTTCTTCCCTTGTGAGGAGGGAAGGCCTTCTATAAAATCAATAGAGATATCTTACCACAGTTGGGTAGGAACTGGAAGTGGTTGTAGCAGTCCAGCGCTTGCTACTGTTTCTGCTTTATTTTTCTACCACGTGTCACATTCTTGTACAAAATGTTTAACCTCGTTCCACATCCCTTTCCAGTAGAAGACACGGGAGAGTTGTTTCCAAGTGCAGAGGTAGCATGAATGTCTAGCAGAGGGAGATGCATGGAACTCATTATTAAGCTTGTTTGGTTTCGTTTTTCTGAAAACAATTTTAAGAAAATTCTACTTTCTTGTTTTTCGTATTTTTTTTATTTTTATTGATTTTTTTTAATATTTTAAGAATTTTTTTTTTTATAATTTTTAGACATACCTAACATAGATATACCTAAAAGTAAAAATTTTTTGAAAAAAACCATTTAAAAATTCAATAAATACCAAAAATACAAAAAAAATACGAAAATTCAGTACATTTTTTATATTTTTATGTATTTATTAATTTTTAAAAATATTTTTTCATAAATTTTTTACTTTTTAGATACATCTAAGTAAGGTGTATCTAAAAAATTTTAAAAAAATGCTTAAAATTTTAAAAATATTCACTAAAAATAAAAAAACATGAAAAACAAAAAACTCAGTTTTCAAAAAACTTAATCTAGAAAACTCAAACCAAGACAATTCTGCCTTTGTACCTAAGGTCCTTTCCATCCCAAGTGTAGTGTGGGACAACATTAGGGTCTTGATGCAATTTGATTATCAAATCCTATATAGTTAGATCATTTGCTCAGTCTGCTCGTATGTCATCTAGACCACCAAATATTGAAGCAGTTATAGCCGCCAAATCAACTTGTTAAGGAAGTCGGGAACTAGCATCAGCAATCACATTCTTTGTCCCCTTCTTGTAAATAATCTCATAGTCATACCCCAGTAATTTGGAGACCCATTTTTGTTGCTCCATAGACAAAATTCAGTGTTCCAAAATATATTTAATGCTTTTATGATCAGTCTGTATGTGAAAATGTTGGCCAATAAGGTAAGGCCTATTTTGTCTCAGTGCATGACTATAGCCCTCTTCTCCTTGTCATATATTGACATCTGTTGATGAAGTGGCGATAATGCCTTGCTAGTGAATGCTAAAGGTTTTTTTTTTTTAGATGGGAGTGAATGCTAAAGGTTGACCCTTCTGGATTAGAACTTTGCCAATTCCCACTCCACAAGCATCACACTCTACCACAAACAGTTCAAGGAAATCTGGTAGAGCAAGGACAGGAGTAGTCGTCATTGTGTCCTTCAATTTGACAAAGGCAGCTTTAGCATCTACCCCCCAATTAAACGCATCCTTTTGTGCATTAATTTTTTCATAGTTCTTGACAAATTTTCTGTAATAGTCAGTTAAGCCAAGAAATCCATGTAGTGCCCAAACATGTTTTGGTGTAGGCCTCTCAACCAAAACCTTTATTTTTGAAGGGTCTACTGCTTCCCCATCCTTGCAGATAATATGACCAAGATACTCTACTTGAGGTTGTCCAAAGCTGCATTTAGACTCCTTCACAAATAAAGAATTCTCACGAAGGAGGGTGAGTGCAATACGCAAATGACATTCATGTTCCTTCTACAAAGATGACATATAAATGAGAATATCATCAAAGAATCACCAAAGGAAGTTTCTGACAACTGGAGATGGTGACTGGCCGAGGAAGCCAAATGTGGTTGATGATGGTTGGAGATGATGTTCTGAGGTGGTTTTCAGCTGAAGTGTTGGCTGGAGATGGTTTCTGTCCATGGTTCCTCATATCAACAACTATGGTCAGAGGTGGGGGTGGCTGATGGTGGTGATGAGCAGTGGGTGGTGGCTGGAGGGAGTGGAAGAGGAAGGAATAAAATTTTCTAAACAAGTGAAATTAACTTTTTGTTTTTGTTAACATAATTTTGTAAACTATTTACAATTTTTTTTTTTAAAGTAAAAGTAACTAAATTAGTTTCTGTTTGTAGTTCTTAAAATTTTGTAAACTTAAACAAAAAACTATTAATATAAATGTTACCAAAATAGCCTTTATTGATTCCAATAACCAAAGCACTGCCTATTAATTTGTGTAAGAACTGAGCAGCTTATTATTAGAATATCTTATGTTATGCAGAGGTGTTTTTGTAGCCTTCGTTCTTTTGGGTATTCTGTTCCTGAACCGACAAGGTACTTTTGTACTTTTACTTGCTGCTCAAATATTTTATCTTTTTCAAAAAAAAAAAAAACAAAACAAAACAAAACAAAAAAACCCATGCACTGCCTATAGTACATTGACTTGCCATTCTTCTATTACTGACTGCTCAAGTATTGTCTTTGGTAAAAGAATTGATGTCATAGTGGACAGGAGTATGAATTAAAGATGGTACTTTTTAGTTCTGCTCTTTGTCTATCCCTGCTATTATTTTATCTAATTATTTTATCTTTTTTTTTAGCTTTTCTGTTACAGGCTCTGAGATTCTCAATGGCTGAAACAATAGCTATAGTTGGAGCAGTTTCCGGTGCAGTAGGAGCAGCAGCAGGAGTGGTGCAAGCTGCTTCTCAAGCTAAGCCGATATTTTGGGATGCACCCATGGACAAAGTGGAGGAGATTCATGATGCTTTAAATGCAGCAGTTCGTGCACTCGATTCTATAAGGAAGGATTTCATGAATGAAGTCAAGAGAAACAAGATGAAGGCGCCATCTGAAACTTACATGGAATGGATCAACAGGGCGGCGGAGATTGAGAAACAAGTGAAATTTTCAGTAGATGAATATGGAAAACATAGCAAAGGAGAGTCATCTTTTTGGTTTATTTCATCCTCATATTTCAAAGAGAAGATGATGAAGATGTACAAGAAAGTTACCAATCTTCTAAACGAGGGCAACCAAATCAGAGATAAAATTCTGGTTGATCAACCACCAGAAACTGTTGTGCAGAGGAGGGGACCAGATATCAACAAATTCGAAACACTTCGAAAGCCACTAGAGCAGATGCCGGATTTGCTAGAAAAAAAGACAATGTTAAGGGGATCAGAATCCACGGAACAGTGGGGATTGGGAAAACAACCATAATGCTTAACTTGAATAACCATGAACAAGTTGCCAAAAAGTTCGACATAGTCATATGACTCACAGTATCAAAAGAGTGGAGTAAGAAAAATTTGAGCTGGGAGCATCTGCAACAGGCTATTGTGCAAAGAATGGAAATAAAGATGGAAGGTGCTAGCAATGCTGACAAAGTTGCCCGAAGAATATTCAAGGAGTTGAAAGGCAAGAAGTACTTGCTACTTTTGGATGATGTCAAGGAAGATCTTAATTTAAATGAAATTGGGATTCCTGAAAGCAACAATGGCTGCAAGATAGTATTAACAACTAGGTTGCATCAAGTTTGTTCCTCAATGGTGGATAGGGTGATTAAGGTGACATATTTATCTCTAGATGAGGCATGGAAGATGTTTCAAGATGTTTTAGGAAGCCCAAAACTTATTGCAAATCAAAAAATTCGGAAACTTGCTTGGCCAGTTTGCAAAGAGTGTAGCGGACTTCCACTCTTGATAGAGAAAGTAGCAAATACTTTCAGATTGAAAAACACAGAGTACCTTTGGAGTGATGGATTGAATAGTTGGAGGATGTGGCCTGAAAAAGAATGTCAAGGCATTAGGGAAATGTATAAATTGTTGCAATTTTGTTATGATGACTTGGACGATGACATGTATAAGAAATGCTTTCTTTATGGTGCATTATATCCTGAAGATAGTGACATCAACACAGATTATTTGTTGGAGTCACTGCAGGAAATCCAACTTTTAGTGGCAATTAAAAAACGCCGCTAAAAGTGCCAAAAACGCCGTCAATTCTTTTTGTGACGCTTAGCACCAAACGCCGAGGACGCGGCCGTCGCTATAACTTTATGGCGTTTTAAAAACGTCGTGATATTAGTATTTTTAAAAACATCGTGATATTAGTATAGGCAGCGTTTTTAAAAACACTGCCAAATGTCCTCCTACAACACACGCGGACGTCACTGACGATATTTAGCGACGTTTTAAAAAAACACCGTCGTATCTTTTTTTAAAAATATGAACGTTAGTATGTAGGGTTTAGGAGGCGTTTGTAGAAACGCCGTCATATCCCTTTTTTATTTAAGGTAAACTATCAATAGGTCCTACTTTTGAGACTTATTACCCATTAAGTCCTATTGATAAATTTATTAAGTGATAAAGATAAATTTATCAGTCTTTTATTTTTATGAATAAATTTATAGTGATAAATTTATCAGTCTCTTTGTTTTTATGAATAAATTTATAGTAATAAATTTATCAATCTCTTATTTTTATAGTGTTAAATTTATTAGTTAGGACTTGTAGGTAAATAAGTCTAGTTAATAGGACCTACACGTAAGTACCCCTTTTATTTATTTATTTGAGATTGTGCTAATTTTATTTGATTGAACTAAAAAAATACCTATACTAGCACTAATATAAAATAATAACTCTCATTCAAACAGCTGTAATGAAGCATTAATTCACTTTCTCATTCAATTAATATCCAATCACCATTACCCACAAAATTAACATATCCAAAATCCAAAAATCATATTTTAACATTAACCACAAACTAACATATATCCAAAAACCATGTCTTAACATTAATCACAAACTAACATATATCCAAAAATCATGTCTTAGCATTAAATTTGTAGTCTTCACTGGTCTACATGCCTGCATCAGAACATAAACTGCAATCAGATTTACCAAAATAAACACAAATTGAAGAATTTGTACCCAATACTAATGCTTATAAACTACAATCAGATTCACCAAAATAAATTGCAATCAGAACTAAGGGTTGGTTTGGGATGTCCTAAAAAAGTGCACTTTTTGACTTATTGGTGGGTTTGGGTTGGGTTTGGGTTGGGTTTGATGTGATGTGTTAGAGAGGTGATGTGATTTAAATAGGATGATGTGACTTAAATAAGATAGTGACTTTTTGACTTTTTGGCTTATTTAGTATAAGCCAAACAAGCCCTAAAAGATTAAAGGTGCTTATAAAAACTAGGGTAAACTACCAATAGGTCCTACTTTTGAGACTTATTACCCATTAAGTCCTGTTGATAAATTTATTAAGTGATAAAGATAAATTTGATAAAGATAAATTTATCAGTCTTTTATTTTTATGAATAAATTTATAGTGATAAATTTATCAGTCTTTTATTTTTATGAATAAATTTATAGTGATAAATTTATCAGTCTCTTTATTTTTATTAATAAATTTATAGTGATAAATTTATCAATCTCTTATTTTTATAATGTTAAATTTATTAGTTAGGACCTGTAGGTAAATAAGTCTAGTTAATAGGACCTACACATAAGTATCCCTAAAAACTAATGCTTTATGTTAGTACTTTTACCTTGTTACTTCTTCTTCTTCTTCTTCTTCTTCTTCTTCTTTGAAAGGTAAAAATGGATCATTCAAGGTTGGACAATTCTGAAACAGGGAAACTGTTGGCAGATCCATAATGGATACTCTACTCTTTTCTGGGATGACCAATGGGTTCCTACTATTCCAGGGATCGTGTCACAATCGATTCAAGCTCGTTGAGATCAACAAAACATAGAAACACCAAATACCAAAATTTGTTAAGCCATTACACAAACACCCTTCAAGAATCTCTAATTCTTTTCTCTTTTTCTTTTTTCTTTTTGATAAATATTCAAGAATCTCTAATTCTAAATACATATGCAACACAAATCATAACCTTAATTTAAATTAATATCCCTTCAAACTTCAACTGGAAAAAAGTTGAAAACAAGAAAACCAATTGGAAGCCAATTTGGTTTATGCACAATCCCAATCCTCTCTCTCTCTCTCTCTCCCTCTCTCTCATAATATAACAGAACCATTATAGAAATTAGTCAAAAAACAAGATAACCCAATAGATACAAAGAAAGACAAGATCCAAAACCAAAGGTAGTTGCCAACCTTGATTCAACAGTCGGCTGCGTATGGGAACGACTTGCACGAAAGGTTCAAGCTTCTGGTGCTCTGCTAAGAGCTACGCCAAGTACTGACTACAAGAAATTAAGAATACCCAGAAACATATAAAACCCAATTCAATCAAAGCTATAAACTCATCAAAAACTACCCAATCATTAGAATCGAAATCGAATCGAAAAGGGTCGTATAATATGCCTATCAACATCTGGGTTGGTCCTTATATGTGGAGAAGCAGTTCTTACAGGTGAGAAACTTGAATTCTGGGGGAACAAACTAGACATGGCTGGCTGCGATGCAAAAATGATTCTTGAATCTTGATTTGAGATAAAGTTCAAAACACAAATGAAAGGTTTTTTTACATGAGAACAAAAAAAGAGAACTTTGAATGGTTGAAAGGTCGGTCTTGACAGCAAACCCCCTGAAAATGAAGGAAATAAAGACAACAAAAAATGTGAAATTTCTTACAATTGTGAGCGTGGCTTTTCTTTTTACAGTTCAGTGGGTTTAAATAGGTGTGGTTTCACACCGTGTGAAGCCGGTGGCTTTTTCTCGGGAAAAAAGCTAACTATTCAAAATGTTTCAGTGGGTTTACATATAAATGTTTCTACAAAATTTATATGTAGAAACAGCTTCCTCTAGCACTCCTTCGAAAGCTTACTAGTCACACAGCAGATGCTCACAGATATCAAAATTAGACTCAAATGAATTGTTTTAACAACCCTTGTGAAAGAAAACAGAAAAATTAAAACTGAAATATATGAAAACTTGGAGGAACAAAGTATATTATTGGGAATTTCGTTCTAATAGATCAGTGAAAGGTCCCAAACAGTGACACAATCTAGTATGAACATAGAAGACTTGAAACATTCTCTTTGCACATACTTTAGTCTTGTTTCTTGTGGCTCAGGTCTTGACAAATGTGAAACATAATATGACATGTTTAACCTGTTACTTATAGGGGAAACAGATGCAAAAAGAAGAGATATAAAAAGAAAGCTCAATGAAGTAAATATGGCATACAAAACAATTGACAAGCCTAATGCTTTTTTTGTGTTCTACTTCGGAGCATAGATACTGTCCATAATATCATATAGAATGTAAGCACTATCCGAAATCAAAACAACTCACTAAACATTACAAGGAAAACTAACCACCCAGCAGTGATGCAGAAAAACCAGGAAGCACATAAGCATACCTGAAAATTTTACACAGAATTAACCATTATGAGAATATTTCTTTCTGTAAAAGGGAATAACTCCTCAACATGTTTGAAAGATAATTTTCTCACAATAACTTCGATTATTTTCAGAGAGTAAATTCATTGAACATATAATGAATGTAACTAGAACAAAATCTGGTTTCATTCTCAACAAAAACAACACTGGAAACATCATCATCAGAAGTACAGTTTACCAGGGACACAAATTTGCAGGAAGGTGGTTCAGTACCCAACAACATATGAATATTTAAACCCACCATGTCCCCGTGTCCTAAGATACTCGCAACGGTTGGATTTCGCGAGAATCTCAAGACATAATCAAATCTTTACAAGTGGTTTAAGACAATGAGACAGAGAAATTTGGGGGCCGAAGATCTTAGCCTCTATACAAATAAACACGCGATAAGTATTTACATGAAATATGATTAAAGAAAAGCGTGGTTACTTGAATGCAGTTGCCACTGGACCTATGCCGAAAACTGAAGCCACGATAATCTCCCTAATTAATCTCTGCGATGAAAAACAATAACAATTACATCAAAAAATTAAGCAAGAACAATCAAAATGTTGAGGTGGTTTTAATCGTTAAAAATCACCAGAATCTTGCTCATGATGGTAGTCAAACCAATCCACGCAGCATGTTGAATCAAGCCAATGTCTACAAAATCACCCAAATATTAAAGCATTCTAGGGTTACAGACACACATTTATTTGTATATGTATATATATTGAGAGTCTAGGGTTGGGAAATAGTACCAGAGGGCATCGAATAGGTGTCATCATCTTCGACCTTGGACTCGGACTGGAATGCGTGGCTTGAAGAAGTTTCCACCGAGTTGATTGGAAAATGTACAGGTTCTTTGAAACAAGGGACTGTTTGAATTCGACTGCATTGGTGAAGAATTCGAGTGTGAGAAGGATTCGACGATGATGAGAAGAGTGATGGGAGAGAAGTGAGTACACATGGGTGAACAAGGAGTGAGAACCGATGAGTCGGCGAGATTGGGAGATTGTGAAACTCCAAAATGTTGCGAAGCTTGAGGGACTGGGACTCCATCTCTCTTCAACATTGTAGTACCGGCAGTTGGCGCCAATATATAGGGTTAAAAGGCAGCAATACATATAAATTAGGTTTAATTACAAATTGATATATGAATCGGCCCTATACATCATCAATATGAACTAAGCATCTACCAGATGCAATCTCAAGTAGCCTAAGAATTTCTTATTTCATTCAAATGGGCAAAAAATTAAATTGCAGTAGATGAGTAGCGATCTGCAATGACATATTAGTGTAGAAAACACAGAACCATACATAAATCACCAATGGATCACACTCTATAACACACAGAAAATTAATAATTTCAATTTCAATAAATATATATGCCTAAATTTCTGCAAAATACAAAAAATTTATATAAAGAGAGGGGGGAAAATGCCGATATGAGATGGAGTGATATCAGTCATAAGCTTGAATCTCAAATGAATGCTAGAATTGAAATTGCAGAAAAATCAAGTGCATGAAAAAAAGAAAACAATCCAGATTTATATTCTTTAATATTTTTTTCCCAGTTTTCTCAGCAACCAAACAAAGAAAAGGCAATGAAACAGAGCATATATAACTAATCAGTGAAAAACAATTACTGAAACAGAGCACATACAACTCATCAATCACTGAAACAGACACACAGAGAGAGAGAGAGAGAGAGAGAGAGAGAGACGGGAAGGAAGCGCTTCAGAGAGAGAGAGGGTGGAGCTCACCTTAGTAGACGATGGTGCAGATGATGGTGCAGACGATGGTGCAGATGGTGGAGACCGATCTGAATCTCTGACGCTCTGCAATGAAATCACTGAGATGAAATCGCTCTGAATCTCTAAATCTCTGAGATGAATCTCTGAATCGCTCTGATAAGGGTTTAGAGAGGGTTGAGAGAGAGAGAAAGAGAGACAGTGGAGCTCACCTTCATTGGTGCTCGCTACCTCGCACTGAGAATAAATAAACGGTGGAGCTTCGAAATCGCTCTGAGATTTAGAGAGAGAGAGAGAGAGAGAGAGAGAGAGAGCGTGCGCTCGAGATCTAGGTCTTAGGTGAGTCTCAGATTCAAAATTAGGGTTTGAAAAGGGGGGAGACCATGCGCGTGAATCACAACGCATTTGGAGGCGTTTTTCAATGCCTCCTATCACAAAACGGTATCGTTTTGTTAAACAAATATGCGACGTTTTATAAAACGTCGTTAAATATTAAAAAAAGTGACGTTTAAAAAAACGTCACTAAAAAAACGTCGCCTAAACTCTTTTTTCCTGTAGGGAGTGTTGGGCAGCTGAAGATCTCCTTGGCAATGATGATTGCGCAACTAAGGAGTCCATCATGATTGGACATTTAGGGGTGTTTGGGAAGTGGGTTTTTATGTAGATTTTTTTAATTGTAGAATATTATTGGATAAAAAATTTTTAGTGTTTGGGAAGATAGTTGGGTTTTTTTGTGGTTGGATATGATATTTGTGAGAAAAAAAGTGAAATGATTATGGGGTTGGATGTGATATTTTGTTTGAATGTGTTTTTTTGGTTTTGTAAAACTTTTGTCTTTTAATGAAAAAAATGAGAAACAAATTTGGGAACCAAGTTCCCAAACACCACCTTAATATTGAGTCGCCTGAAGAATGTGTCATTACTTGAGGAAGGTAAGAATAATAAGCGTGTTACAATGCACAATTCATCCGACAAGTAGCCTTATATATATCAGAAGGTGAACCTGATTGTAAGTATCTAGTGAAAACAAGCAAAGCATTACGACAGCCCCCAGATGAAAAATCTTGGAGTGAGAAGAAAAGGATCTCATTGGGTGACAATAAGTTGGATTGGTTACCCGATTCCCCCAATTGTAGTTTGCTTTCCACTCTCTTCCTACAAAAGAATTCAACTCTCGACTTGATCCCTGCATTATTCTTTGAGCAGAAAATGATCTCATTGGGTGACAATAAGTTGGATTCGTTACCCGATTCCCCCAATTGTAGTTTGCTTTCCACTCTCTTCCTACAAAAGAATTCAACTCTCGACTTGATCCCTGCATTATTCTTTGAGCATATGAAAAATCTTAGAGTTTTGGATTTATCTGATACAGGAATCAAGTTGTTACCATCATCTATTTCAATCTTGATCCGTCTCAAAATCCTTTATCTAAATAATTGCAAACATTTGGTGGAGCTCCCTTCTGACGTTATAGAGCTTGTACATCTTGAAGCACTTGATATTTAGGGGAGCGGAGTCGATAATATACCACCTCATATTGAGAAGTTGATCTGCTTAAAGCGCTTGTGAGTATCATTCGCCACCAAGTCTGGAAATGAAAATGCCTCCCAAGAGGTACATTTTAACTACAATATAATTTCAAAGCTTTCTAAATAGGAAGAATAGGTCATTGATGTGAAATCTCTAGAGCAATGGTCTAATGAGGTGGTAGATAATATCATAAAAGAAGAGGCCGCATTGCGAGAACTGAAGTCTCTGAAGTTTTCCTTTTCCGATAACGTTGTAGACATCATTGAGGTTGCACCTATGACTCTTCGTATCAGTGTTCCTAAAGCAACAATTCTCGTAAGTTTCATCGAAAGTAGTTCACGCAAAGATGTCCGAAGCAATAGCTCATTTAAATTTTACATTGGTTGCCAAAACTCAGAACCTCCTCAAATTCCTGACTTTTGTAGATAGGATACGTACGTCAAATACTCCAATAGTGCGGGTAGCAATTCTGCAATTCTCAGAGTCCTTGCTGAAGCTGATGGATTTGAATTAGCGAACCACAAAGACATCAAGAAGCTGTCAGACTTTGGAATTGCTAGCATGAACAAGGTCCAAGGTTGTCTAATTGAAAGTTGTGATGAAATTGAAACCATAGTGGGTGCAGTGGACGGTGCAGTATTGCCAAACTTAGAGCACTTGTACATAAAGAATCTACCAAAGCTGGAAAGCATTTGTAAGGGCCCAATGCAACCTGGAAGCCTAACTAAATTAACAACACTACATCTGACTAGTTGTCAAATGATGGTCAAGATTTTTCCTCCAGGTGTGATTCAACAACTTAATGAAATCCAGTATTTGAAAATTGAAAAGTGCCAAGAAATTGAAGAAATAATTGCAGAATCTGACACTGCTGGAAATCTGAATGTACTGCCAAAGCTGAAGGAGCTAATTCTCCTTGACATGAAAAAATTAAGTGGTGTTTGTGCAATTGAGTCACTGGAGTGGGGATCCTTGGAGAAGGTTGAGATTTTTAAGTGTCCTGTTTTGCTTATATTACCTTTCAACATAGATAATGCAGCAAAGCTGGAAACTATTGAAGCATAGAAACAATGGTGGGAAGCATTGCAATGGCAGAATGGTAAGGTCAAAAAACGGCTTAAAAAATTATGTACCCTCAGGTAATGTTCATCTTTAATATGGTTCATCTTCATATTTTTGCAGTTCCCTGTCTAACTAGAAATATTTCAAAGGTCGTAGATCTCACAGTGATGCTGCTCTCTGAAGATGGTCATATGAGCTTTCAAAATTCAGCAGCACTAGATCCTTTTCGCCCTCTCTCTTTTGACAAAATAGTTGAGTAGTCCCACTGGCATGGAGCTTTCAAGTTGGTTTGGATGTGATGATGATTGTGTTGTTGTTGTTGTTGTTGAGTGCTTGAGTGTTTGTTCCTTCTTGTTTGTGCCCTTGTCTATGCTGCAGCAATTTTACATGTATGTATTCATATATGAAAACAGCAAACCTAGTTTCTGTTTTATATGATGTGCTACAGAACAAGACTCTGATCAACTGGCCATGTATGTTATCTTTTAATTAGCACACTTCTTTGTGTTCTGTAGCCTTAATTTTAGCCGTTAATTGATATTCTAATTATCTTCTCATCGCTCATATGCCCTCTATTATAACTCCTTTACTTCCCTACTGTATTCTCTGTTTGACTATAGATATGCACTGAAGCAGGACTACTTGCAAGTACTTAAAAGCGATAAGGCGGTAAGATTTTTCTATAAAATGAAATCCCTCATGATTTTTTATTTGATCAAGTACTTCACACACACTGATTTCTTCTTTAGTGGGCGGAGGTGATTCAACAAGAGCACCCTTTGCTTTATTCTTGTAATGCACATTATGTTTCTTTTTCTTCTGCTTGTTCATATTTTGTAACATCTGCCGTGATTACCTTTCTTCCAAGTTTGATGTAGAATGCAGAGTTATCATCTATGTGAGCTTCAGAAAAGTAAATAAATAAATAATAGCTGAAAATTTACTCTCTTTGTCAAATTAAACCATGCAAAATTCTGTACTCCAACAAGTGAATAACAGATTCAAAATGCAAAGCACACAAATGACATAAACCTATCTGTATACTTGCTGCTGATCATCCGATATGTAAATAATTGCCCCATTTATTATTGTTCTGTAATTCTCCAAAATTTGAAACACATCAATTAAAAAATAATAATAATAAGGCTCTAACTTCTAGGACATGTCCAAATTTCTTCAATGGATGAAGTTACAATTCTATATAAATGGATGAATGCAATTGTTGATAAATAGAAGTCCTCAAAATCTGTATGTTACTATGGCGGTAGGGTCAAGGTTGTTAAAATCGGGATCCTAAGTAGGATCGGTGAGAGGGTCTGGTGGATTGGATCATAGGATCGGATCGAGGATTGTAAGATCCTACTTTCTATTAAAAAAAAAGATAAAAATTAAAATTAAAATGATACATATTAAAAATAAGGTGAAAAATCATAAAATCTACGATCCTACTTGCCATCCTACCTACGATCCCATACGATCCTACACGATCCCATGCGACCCTACACGACCCTACACGATCCTACTTGCGATCCTGTTATAACATCGATCCTACAACGATCTGGATCGTTTTGGCAAAGTAGGATCGTATGATTCTACGATCCGGATCGCGATTTTAACAACCATGGGTAGGGTATGGGTCGGGGGTCCTACCCCACCCCATCACCATTTGTGCCGCTTGCCCCCACCCCGACCCAACCCTCATAGAACTCTCCCTCACCCCCACCCAAACCTGCAAATATAACCCCTACCCCTAACTCTACAAATTTAACAATAATATTAAAATTAGAAAATAATATTTATAATTAAAAAAAATATTATTTATTGTACATATATTAAAATTATATTATATATAAAACATAATAAAAAATGGATAGATATTATACATATATTCTATAAAAATTCAATAATATATGATACACATATTATATATATGTAATATTATTATTTATTTATTACTATATTTGTGAGTCGGGTAGGGTT
The DNA here is from genome assembly GCA_025200525.1 of Camellia lanceoleosa. Classification (NCBI taxonomy): domain Eukaryota; kingdom Viridiplantae; phylum Streptophyta; class Magnoliopsida; order Ericales; family Theaceae; genus Camellia; species Camellia lanceoleosa. The sequence goes on along the minus strand of CM045760.1, from coordinate 162,218,926 downwards.
CAAGTAAAAAATACTCTCCTTTGCCTCCAACTCGAACTCAATCGGGTTTTTCAAAAAAAATTCCAAATCCAACTCTGTCCTATTCAACTACCCCCAAAACCCATCCCATTAGGGTCGGGAACCGATGGATCAGGACATTTTGCCATCCCTAGGCACTACCGTTCAAGGGAAGACAAACGTTAGATACAAACATGTATTACTTGTTGAAATAAATAAAATTTGTGTTTGGTTGGGATATCAAACTTTTAGAGAAAAATAAAAAAAAAATAAGAAAGGAAGGGATTTGTGAATGTTTCATTAAAAAAATGGTAAATTACCAATAGGTTCTAATAGTTGGACTTAATTCCCATCAAGTCCTATAAAATTGTCGCTAAAAATAATTTTTTGTGACAATATTTTATATATGTCGCTAAAAATTGACAATTAGTGACTTTTTTTTGTCATGATTTTTATAAATTGTCGGTAAAACTTACAATTAGTAACGTTTTTATATGAAATTTTTTTCTCATAGGACCTATTAGACAATAAGTCTACTTGTTAGGACCTACACGTAAGTATCCCTTAAAAAAAATCTTTTACTTCATGAATCCCTACATAAATTTAAAATACAAATACAATCTAAACAAAATTATTCATAGATTATATATATATAACAAGAAAGAACAATAATTACTGTCATGGTCACATCCACACCACATTTCAACGTATTCAAAAAAATTAAGTCAAGTAGCAATTAATACAGAATATAAATTAACCAAGAAACTATGAAACTTTAATCTGATCACTTTTGCTTGAAGATTTATTGGTATTTGCATCCACAAGTAGCAACAGTTCCTCAGCTTAGGTCCGGACAAGTTTTCTACACAAAGAACCCTGCCAGAGGAAGATTTGGAGGGAAGGGATGCTAAAAGAAGATTCCAAAACCTTCTGGAAGACTTGATAGGATGAAGGAACACTAGTAGATAATTCTAGAATGTATATAGAGAGTTCTAGAATAGGTTCTAGAAGATTTGACACATCAATTTACATTCTAAATAGTTCATAGAAGGTTATGTTGCCTATAAAAGAGTGAGGGCTCATTTGCCTCACACTTAACAACTTCTCACACCGATTGACTTAAACAACTTGAAACACTTTGGGAGAATCCATTCAATAACGGAAAATGTTTGAAACCCCTAATAAACCCTCCATAATTTCACCCACAATATGTGGGGTCTACTTCCTTGTCACATAATGTGTTTTCCCAATAAGATTGCAGTTGTCAATGTTAAATCTAGTAGATCTGTCCATATTCTTCATTGATTGCCCAGACTCAAAATACCTTGTATTCCTAAATTTTATGAATATAAAAGGTACGTTAGATATTGCAATGGTGAAGGCATTAATCATCCAAATTTTGAGGTCCTCGCAAATGTTGATGCATTCGATTTGGTGAACACATAATGTGTTTTCCCAATAAGATGGCAATTGTCAATGTTAAATCTAGTAGATTTGGCCATATTCTTCGTTGATTGCCCAGACTCAAAATACCCTTGTATTCCTAAATTTTATGAATATAAAAGGTATGTTAGATATTGAAATGGTGAAGGCATTAATCATCCAAAATTTGAGGTCCTCGCAAATGTTGATGCATTCGATTTGGTGAACAAGAAGGACATTAAGCATCTATCAGACTTGGGAAATCCAAGCATGAAGGAGGTATAAGGTTGTCAAATTGAAAGTTGTACTGAAACAGTCGTGGATAGTGTAATATTGCCCAGCGTAAATACATGAAGAATTTACCAAAGTTGCAAAGCATTTGGAATGACCGAGTGAATCCTGCTAGTCTAACCCAACTGAAGACTCTGGTTTTGAGTAGCTGTCAAATGTTGAGAATTATTTTTCTTTTGGTTGTTATTCAACATCTTCGTGAAATTGAATGTTTAAAGATTGAAGACTGCCTAGAAATTGTGGAAGTGGTCGAGCAATCTACAACCACTGAATATTAGGAACTTCTGCAAAAACTGAGGAAAGTAGTACTTTGTGGCCTGTCAAAGTTTGAAGTGACCAACCTTGGAGAAGCTCATTTTGTCAAATTAATTTCTTCTTTCTTTTTTTTCTTTTTTTTTTTTTTTTTTTTTTTTAATTCAGATTTTTTTTTATATTTTTTATATTTGAAATACTTTTAGAAAATCAAATCATATATAGCTATTATGTTGGAATAATTTTATTTATGGTGTCTTTTAGCCGTTGATGTAACAAAATCTAGAGAAGTTAGACCTTTATACCAAATCAAATTTAAAAATTTTGGTTGATATTAATTTAAATTATTTTTTCATCTCCGTTTAAGGAGACAAATGAAGGAAGTTTTTTACCACACGTGTCAATATCTCATTTGTTCTTTCAACTTTACATCAATTCCAACTTTGTTTTAACTACACCCAATTACAACCATCATAACCATTCATATCCACCTTACAATTTATGGTTAGCATGGTCTGATTTTGGATTGGTTTGGGATGAAATCAGAATCAATTCATTGTCTACGATTCCATAAAAATTGTACCAAACCAAACCAAACCATTCTAATCATAAAATCAATCCGAATCAAACTATTTAAACAAGTTCGGTTCGGTTTGAACCCACAGTTTTATATAATCTATTCACAAGAAAAATCATATAACATTTAAAAAAAAAATTCAACCTGTCATAAATTTAAAAAATAATAATAACATATTCATCAAACAAACTACTCTCATAATATTCAGCAATTAAGCAAAAGGGAATTTGGTTAAAGCCCTCTCATAATAAAACTTTAATGCATTAAAGACAAGCATAAAAAGTTTTTCTTGAAAAATCCAACTTTAAAATAACATAGCTTTTGATTTAAAAGTTGATTTTTAATAAAATTAATATTTTTAGAATCCTCTCATTAAGATTTATCAAACAAGATTCATGTTGACTATTCGTAAAAAAATATATATATATACTATCGAAATTGATGTAAACAATAACATGTTACTCTAATTCATAGTAACATGTTATTATAAAATAGAGTAACATGTTACTAATTAGTAGAATAACACTATACTATCTTCTTCAACAGAGCATTAGAAACAAAAATAAATAAATAAATAGAGTATGAACTAAAGGAAGCTCTACAAGTTCTTTCACTACAAATTCACAAACAAATCAACAATAATCAACAATCAACAAACAACAAAACAAATCAACAACTATTCAACAAGAAGGATGTATGTACCATCATACATCGAAAATTGTCTCTTCTCGAGAGACTTGTTATTGGAAATTGATTCATTAAACTCTTTTCCAAAATACTATTCTCTTTTGTTTCCAATTCAAATTACAATTTTTTCATTATAATCTCATACATCTTCATCAAGCTCTGTTGCTCTTGAATCTTAGCTAGTAACATTGAAACATGAGGCGGTGCAGAATCGATATGTTTCTTCAACAAGCTCTGTTTCAACTCCAAAAGCAATTTCAATGGGTGGAGAGAGAGAGAGAGAGAGAGAGATAAGGTGAAAGAGATAAAGTGAGAGAGAGAGAGAGAGTTGGTTGGATTAGTGTTATTGAGGGACAGGAAGGGAAAGATTTGTCAAAAAAAAAAATATTTTTGTGTCCTCCATCAAGTATGGGTCTCCCGGTGAAGGGGTTTATGAAGGAAAAATTTATGGGCTATCATTTTTACCAAAAAAGGCCTCAATGGAGAGGTTTTGACCAAATTTCCCATAAGGAAAATCATAACATTAAACAAATATTTCTGTCATGATTTTTGAAGCATAAACTTTCAAAACATAAATATGCACATTATTCCACCATTAATTTAAACATACATGATATCTAGAAAATAAATATATATGGTTTAAATTATACGGCCCAATTCGGTTCAAATTCAAAGCCGTTGACCTAAATCTATAACCAATCTGCGAAGAGCGATTCCCTAATTTTTCAAACCAATACCAAACCATAAATTGAAAAAATCAAACCAAACATACCGAATTAATCTGGACCAATTTGATTTGTACAATCTACTTACTCTTTTCTCTCTTTTTTTTTGATTAAAAAAAATATATAAATAAGTAAATATTACACACTCACATCTTTCTCTTATCCAACCGTCACTCACTCTTTAATCAACCCAAATCTTATAAAAGTAGTAGCAAAAATATCTCTATGTATCTACTACTATTATAAAAGTGTGAAGAGCTAGCCATATTTTCAACTTTTTTTAAATCTTAATTTTACCTTCTAAAATCTACTATATTTTTTAAAAGTCATAAAGAATCCTATATAAACCAACTATCCTTTTATTTTTGGAATTGAACACTTAAAAATGATATATCTACTTCCAACAGTCCTACGTAATTTATCCTCTCAAATCTACTATATTTTTTAAAAGTCATGAAAAGTCTTATATAAATAAACTATGTCTTTATTTTTGGAGTAGAACACTCAAAAATGATATATCTGCTTCCAAGAGTCATATATAAATATAAACAAACCGTCTCCCTTCTTATAAAAAAAAAAAAAAAAAATCGTATCCCTATTTTTTACATAAATGATGATTGAAGAGCAAAAAATAATTACTCTTTTTTATTTCCTGTGTCTGCTTCTATACTAATATACATAATATTTATAATTGTCTATCATGGATCAAATCACTGTGAATAAATTTGGTTGAATCTTAAAATTATATGTATTTGTTCAAATTTAGATAGAGAAAAGCATATAGGTTTTTAAAACAGAAATTTGTGATGCATCTAAAAAATTCGTGGGTTGTCTTCATACACTTTCTTTTTGTTTAAATTATATTTTATAAACTATAATATTTTACATGGTACTTTAATAACTAATGTATGATGTCAAAATTCTAAATAAAAACCACTTTTGTTGGTTTTATTTTTTAAATCTGTTTTTCAGTTTTTGATTTTTTCATATTTTCTCAATTTTTGTGATTAAAGATACTAAATTTTTTTCATATTTTATATTTAAACTACACTTTTACATGAAAATCTAATATTTTTAATAATCTAAATAGAATTAAAAAGTAAAATATTGGTAAAAAAATTTATAAATTCAAATATGTACTGATTTATTATTATTATTATTATTATTATTATTATTAATTTTTTTCCCAAAAAGAATGCACAACAAATTATTTTCTAAATGTATTTAGATTAAGTGAATCTAAATCAAAAAATAAAATTAAAAAATAAAAAAGTATTAAGTTAAGTGAATCTAAAAAGAAAATCCAAAGGTTATTAAAAAAACATAAAAACTAAAAATTTCAAAACAAAAGTTTGAAAAAATAAACCAAACCAAACAATATAAACTTCTCATTTTTTTTAAAAAAAAATTCTTCATTAATCTTTAATTTTACACAAATTATTCACAAATTCCTTTCAATTTTTACGTGAATTTAATAATATAATTAAAAACCAATACTTTGCAAAATACCTTCATCACGACAATAATTGTTTTTTTCTCTCACAGAAAAAATTGCGTTATTGAGGGAAGATGAATTTAGAAATTCATAATAATATGATATCGCCTTAAACTCTTATTCATCAAAATATTTTTATTACAATGAGCTATAATGGTAAGAAGAAAAACAAGAAGATAGTGAAACAAAAACTACAAGAGGTCTATTGCAACATGCTCCCAAGCAAAGTTTGTAATGACCTAGAAATATATATATATATAGTCAGTGCATAATTTAATTGAACAAATTTTTGAATTTAATTGTTATGTAAATTTTGTGCAAAAATAATTCAGTCTTGTAATTTTTTTTAAAAAATAATTTCTGATCTCAAAAAAAAAAAAAATTATGAAATTTTTTTTATTGTTCCATATAAATCTAGCACGGAGCCGGGTGCTTCTCTGTTTCAAATTCCCGCCTCTGCTAGACATGGGAAAGTGGCATCACGTGGGTAAATATCTAGCCCATGATTGTTTTGTTTTAAAACCAGCACATGGTATTAGTATTGTGGTTTTGAATTGAGGTGGGTGACTTCTAGTCTCTATGTGGAACTTGGAAGGGTTGGCAAAATTTGGGCCATATATATATGTATTTTTTTAAGTGGTCCATCACATGGTATATCTTGCTGAGTAACTTATACATGTGTTTTGCCACTATTTGGTGGTGTGTTTGGTGGGCCACGTGGCTTTGGTGATTTATAGTGGGTATTTGGGTTCCAAGGGTTCTAACTCAGTGGGCTCTTGTTTATGACACGTATTTAATTGTTTAGTTTTTTTTTAATTAGGTGATTGGTAATAATCATGTTAAGAATTATTATGATTTATTATATAAGGTTATAATAAATATTTGATTTTTATGATGTGTACCATATGACGAAAAATTATATATTTTATAAAGAATGATAATGTGTATATTTCGTAGTAAACAAAATATTATATTTTGTGGTGTATAAAAATATTATATTTCGTGGTGAGAAAAAAATTATATTATTTTATAATTTATATTATAAAATTTTTAAATATTTTATAATGTATTATATATTAATTTTTGATGTTAAATTATGTGAGGAGTCACGTGGGATGTCTGGAAATTCAAAAGAAAAATGTGGGTAGGATGATAGTAGGGAACATGAGTGTGACTAAAGAAATAAATAAAAAAAAGAAAAAAAAATGGGTGGCCAACAATTCCTAATGGTCTAGGATCCTAAGCTTCATTTCATCTTTTTCCTTTTGTTGACAAAGCCGTCTCTCCCCTCTCTCTCTCTCTCTCTCTCTCTCTCTCTCTCTCTCATTTTCCTCCATTATTGACATAAACTTTAAGTTTAGAGTGAGAGTATTTAAAGTGAGATTTTACAAAAGTGTTATAAATGAAAGTTGGAGAACTCGTCGTAATCTTCGCAATGGTGTTCTCGGGTTCATGATCGGATGACGTTTGTATTTTCAAATTTATTTTTCTTCATATTTGAAGTAGGGACTTTCTTTATATTTTTACATTAAAGCTATGTTAGGATTATTTTGAGAAAATATATCATTATAAGAGGTATTGCATATAGGTATATTTTCATATTTTTGTTTGGTAATTTTTGAAAGAAAAATTATGTTGAAATGTTAAGAATGTTGGTATTTTGATATTGATTTTGGGAAAATCATTTTGTGTTGTTAATTTTGTAAAAGAAATCCAAAAATAGAATTTAATAGTTTTATGGATTATATCTACATCATATTATGGTTAGATAATTTATTTTGAGAAATTAATGTTGAAATATTTATCTTATCCTTGAGTTTTATTTTTGAGAAAAATAAATTGATATTGAGGAATATTGTGTAAATTGTTATTAGAGATTTTTCCTACACTTCTTTATGCACTTTTGCTTGATTATATGGAGTTTAGAGTTGTATATAATTTAATTAGAATTTTTGAAAAATTTGTGTTTTATTTGCTTAAAAGAGAAATTTTGAGAAAAATAAAAAGTTGATGTCCAAATTGCGAAAGTGTAAACTTGGAATATGTTTGTAAGATTATGAAAGAGTTATGTTTTTAATTTGAACAAAAACAGACTTCGATTCGATTGGTTTTGAAATTTTTACCGGTTTGTGGCTAAAAGAGCATTTTTAAAGAAAATAAAGGAATTACGTTTAACTTTTGGGGTTTTCGATCAAAATAGGATGTCATAGTTGAATAATGCTTGGAGAATGAGTTTGGAAAGAAAATGATATTTTCTTGGGCATTAACGGTATTATTTTACTTAATGTATTTGTTGGAATAAAACCGACACGGTTAGAAATAGACCTTGAGAGGTTACCGGACGTGATTGTGATATGAAAACTAGTGTAGTTGTTCATATTTAATAAAATGTGGAATATGATTTGTTTCTAAATGTTGGGAATCATGGGAGATTCCAAGTTATAGTATTATGTTGGATTGTAGGTCCCTGTTGTTATCTTTTAATTAATATGTTAGAGATAACTATTTGACTATCGGTGAAAATTTACCATGTTGCATTTAAATGAGGGATTTCTTGGAAGGATGAGAAATGATGGAATTTTGGAAGTTTGATACATAATATGTTATAAATTTGTCTTGAAATGATTAAATTGGGAATGTTGATTAACATGTGGAGACTATATGAATATGGATATAGTTGTATTATCTCACACCTTTAGAAGTTTTAAATAATTATTTATCTTAAGATTTAATATATGACTAGAGATAAATGTATTGGGCTATCGGTGGAGGATAACCATGATTGTTGTAGAACTGCATGATGATTAGGTAAATTGAAACTAATCCACTGAATTATGTCATTGAATATGACGGTTGGATTAACACATTGAATATGTGCTATAATTGATCATTGTTTATGATAATATGTTTAAATACATTGTATATGTATGCTTATTGGGAGGAGATAGGGGATGTACTCCATAGGTGATTATGTTTTTAAATACATTGTATATGTATGTTTATTGGGAGGAGATAGAGGATGTACTCCATATGTGATTTTGTTTATAAATACATTGCGTATGTATATTTGTTTGGGAGGAGAAAGGGGATGGACTCCATTTAAAACAAGTTGGCTGGAGTGTCCTGGGTAAAAGACCCGAAATCATATATATATATATATATGGGTGCCGATTCCCACGGACAAAATATCCGTAAAATGGCATATTTGAGAAAATATACATGGGTGTCGATTCCTTCAGACGAAATATCCGTAAAATGGCAAGTTTGAAGTGTTTATGTGTGTTTTGCATAAATAGAAAACCATTGAGTTGCAGTCTCATTTTGGTTGTTGAAAGATAATGAATTTAACTCATGAATTGAATAGCATATATAAATTGGAAATGAATTGATGGAAAATGGAATAAGATTGGTCTTAGTGGCATATGAATATGTAGGCCTTAGATTTAAAAGATTATGTAATAAAATCATATGGTTTTGACATGATATGATTTCACGTATATGTATAAGTATCTTTGTCCCCGCATATCTTTTAATGTTTTAATATGAGATTGTTCTGTGGGCTTTGCTCACCCCCTACCTATACATGTGTACAGGGAATGCTTTTCGGATTTGAAGATCAAACCATGGGTTTTACCATTTCATAAGTGTAATGTAGTGATGGACTGTACTGCTTCACTTGTTGTTTGGCTGAGTGCTAGGCAATGGCGTGGATGGACTTTAGGGAAGCAAGAGCTTCTCAATTATGTTTTGTTGAGTGTATGTTGGTATTTGTAAAGCCAATGGCTTAAGATGTAATGAGCGAAACTCAATTTGTGTAACCAAGCAATGACTTGGAAAGATGTAAGCCTACATGGCATTTAACCGGTTGTTAAACAGTAGACTCTGATGTATGAAAGTATGTTATTTTTCACATTTATTTCGCATATGAGTTATCTTTATTGTATTATTTTGGGGGCGTTACAAAGTTAGACGAGCTAAAGTAGGAATTGTCTTATCTGTCGTGAAGTTCAAGAAAAATAATATATCTCATGCACACATTTTAATCAAATTACAAGAAAAAAAAAAATCAAATGATGCCCAAATATTATCGCAGCAACTTAATGATGTAAAAAGTAAGTACATCAAATAAGAAGTTTCGATTAATTTTTGTTATATGTTGATTACTTATAGATACCATAAGAAATTAAGTAACTTGACAGTTTCATGAAAGTGACCCTACAAACACTTATAAGTATGGATCTATAAACATCGTAAAAACAATTATGAAATTCCTATATTGATCAAAATATTAAGGTATAATATCATTCAATTTTCTTAAAAAAACTATTCCACATTTTCTACATAAATGAAAATATACTAATGACTAATGTTACATATTTCATCATGGAAGATATTTGTAGCACAAAAAACAAGACTCAACAACTCTTGATGTATAAAAATATATTACATATTGATATTAATGCATTCTTACACCAATAGTATGCAAATAATTTTAATAAATTATGAGATGAACTATTAAACAAAATTGTGTAATTGTGCAATTAATTTCACACCTTCAATTGTATTACAAGTTACGGATTGTGAAAAATTGAAGTGGGAAGTTGACAGAAAAAGATTTGTGTAATACTATATATTTAAAGGACATGCTTATTGTTTATTGTTTAGGATAAGATTGTCGTATCAACAATCTAGCTATAAGTTAATATTTATGTTTATAAAATTTTTCATTTATCATTTAAATTCTTTAGCCAAGTATGTATTCATTTCTTACTTAGTTTTATTTTGGATACAAATTAATTTACCAATATAAGTTTCCATACTTTGTGTGGGGATATATTTTGAGAATGACACCACATGGCCAAGGTGCCTTCGAGATGTCGGCCGAGGTATCACGTGGACAAGTCATGTTGTCGAGGTGGGTGCAGTATTGCTGTGGTTTGGTGCGGTAATGTCGGAATCCTAGATATTTGGATAGAGGACAAGAGTCGTAGATAAAAGGAGGCACTTAATCTGAATACGGATGAGTCTCTTGAGGAGTTTATCTATATCTAGCTAAGAATTCAAAATAAGCACTGTGCTTGAGTCCCATGAAGTGAGACTTCTAGAGGATGTTGAACACCAATCATTATAAAAGTAAAGTACCCTGTCGGTCAAAGGTATGCTTTTATTTGAGATGCTTTTTCTTGTGAGTTAAGCACCTGTTTGATATCTTAAGAGATACGATTGACTAATGTCACACCCCAAACCCGGGTATGACCGGCCGTGGCCCACAGAGCCTTAACCCAAGGCACACGTAAGCTTAAACACGAATCCATAATCACATTGAACAACTATACAATAATCCGATAATAAATAACCAAACGCAATCCAGTGACATGCCACAAGTATAAACGGAAAAACCAACCGTAATCAATTTAATAAAAATATATACTAAATGGAACACAAACCACCCATAAAATAAAATAATTCTAAATAAAACCCAACCACAATGTATGCACAAAACTCGACATAACAAGCTAAGACAAAATAAATGAATATCCTAGAGGTCCATGCAATTGAGTCCCCACTATGCCATGAATCCACTTTAAGTCCTTCAAACACTTGGAAGTGATAAACAACTAAGTCAGTTGATAGCTCAGTGAGTAGCAACATGAATAGTAAATATAGTTTTGAAAACAAGGTTCAATTCCAAAATAAGATATATATCACAAAAACTAGATTGACATACGGTTTTGATAAAGATAATCTATTTCAAAAAGAAAGTTCCACAGTTCAACAGTTAAAATAGTTATGTTTCTCAAGAACATGATAAATGACATTTTCCACTTAAAACAAATTACAACATGAACACTAATAATTTTCTGGGCACCAAGAATAACAAGTAACATGCCACAAAGTTCTCAAGGCAATAAGCCCGTTGGATCTAATATTGAACCAAGAGTCATCCTCGGGATGACAACCCAGGCTTTTCCTCTAACACGATTCGATTAAAGGTCACCTAGCCTAGCCTAGATCTTTTCCTTACAATCGTTGAGCACTAGAGTCATCACGGCCCAACCCGAATCTGTTCCCTAGTGGCTAGAGTTACCACACACAGTGGAATAATTTCCCTACACTAAAATATGCAGATGGTCCCAATAATCAATACAATTCAGTTTCGTAAAACATGGTAGTTCACCATTATAAACATGAGACCATAACAAATAGTTTACAGTATGCCAAGTTTACACATATTCCGAAATAATTTAATTCCATTAATAATATAATAATTTATCAAAACAGTTTAGTCATGAAACAACAAATTAATTTTCTAACAGTTCAGGGTAAGGGAACATTTATAAAAATATGTAGCATGTAACTACTTACTTGAACACGATATAATATAATTCTCGAATAAATTATGAAAGTCCAACTAGTGCCTTGAACAAAGTATTAAAACTGCACGTCATTACTAATTCAAACATACTAAAAGGAATAATAAACTAAGTAACCCCAAGCTAAAACGTACTAACATAGCTCAACCCCACTCACCGTTACTCTTAAATAATACCTAAATTCATGTTCTTCAAGGCCTCAAATTACTCATGACATGGGTTTAAATCGAAACTTAATTAAAAGTAACTTTAAGATACAATTGAATTTTAAACAAGCTTTCCTAATCTATTCGCTAACTTTGAAAATTACAAAACCCACTCCACGCTGTTTGAAAAATTCCAAAACCCTCCAGATATCAATTAATATATTCTAAGTTTCAAACACAATTGGTTTTACTTGATTTGTTTATCAAAATAATTATTTACAATTAATTATATCCAAATAGGTTGTTTTCTGCAGCACTTTAAAGAATTTAATGGTTCTCTTAGTATACACGAGCAATCAACGCAAGGCCAAAAATGTAAGAAACTAGACTCGTAACCACGAGCAATCCATGCAAGGCCAAAAATGTAAGAAACTAGACTCGTAACCGGTTCTAATGACGCTAATTTGATAATTTTTGGATTTATACCCAAAGAGAATGACATTTTCGAAGTTACTATTTTACACTAGTTTTCTGGATAGATTTGAATGCCCCAGTTAATATAGATTTTGACTCCCAAAAATTATGAGCAAATTCTGGTATGCAATTCAATATGTAATTACTCTATTGTAAAAATTTCAGTTCAAAATTCATCCATTTGATAAGGTTTCTTGATTTTAAAGTTTGTGGTTCTGTACATAATTTTTAAACTAAGTATTACACCCGTTCTTTACACACAATTTATTTCCTTAGGTTTCTTAACAGTGTATATATGCAAAATACATAAACCTACTACCTCTCCATCAATGAACTAAATAATAATAGAATAAGGATAAATAACAAAAATAAAAAGAAAAAAAGAAAGCTAGAAACTTATCACATACCCAAAAGCTCTTCTTTGATTGCAACTTCTTTTTTTTTTTTTTTTCTTCTTTTTTTTCCCTTCTCTCTCAATAGGAATCTCATAGTTCTAAATCAATAGCCAACAAACAGATAGAAATGATCATGTATGCAAGGTGATATCATATAGTAGGGTGACATTTATAATTTCAAAATATCATAAGTAATGTGCATTTTTTCTCAAAAACTATTTAAACACTTTTAAGAAAAACCTTCAGCCTTTAAAAATCATCCCTTAACTTTAGAAAACCATAGATCCTTGTGAAACAACCATATTTAAGAAACAACATCATTTAAAAGTTATTAACTAATTCCCAAAATATTTCTCATTCAGTGTCCATTTTTAATGTTCCTCTTTTTCTTTCATTCTTCCTTTCTACTCATTATGTTTATCTAGAACTTCATAACTTCAAGTTCAAGTTCCCTTTTTGATTCACTAACAATTCTCCTATACTCAATTCACACCGTTATTTACACTCTCATATTTCATTTCAAAGTAACACAAGATTAACAAACCCCTTTCAATTCTGTCTCTTATTTATTTACAGAACAATACTCACAATTTATCTTTATTGTCGCAACAAATTCATTAAGTTCACCATCACTAATCCATAATCCAATTACCAGTTCATTTTCCATTCTTTCAATTAATTTCATATCAAATACCGGACCCAATCACAAGTTATCTCCATAAGTCACACACTTTACCGGTTACAAGCCGGAAGGAATGCGGAACCTCACGCTTTACCGGTCACAAGCCGAAAGGAACGCGAAACCTCAACATACCACATGCTTTACCAGGCGCTACTCCGGAAGGAAGGCGGAACCTCTCTCAAGTGCCACTCTTTGCTGGCTCAAAATACGGCGGGAAACGAACCCCAAGATAACATCACAATCCATCATTATAATTAATGGGCAATGCCAACACATCTTCCATTCTTTCCGTAACACATTAGTTCAATACACATCCACCACATAATAAAATTCCATTTACATAACAAATACAAATATGTTCCACGACCTTCTTCATTATCCATTAAATCATTCATTGTTATGTCACACAAAAATATAACAACACGTCCATAGAGGCAAAGATTCATCTTTAAAGTGTTCACAATTCTTGGGTTCAAACTATTTCTTTACTTTTCCATATTATTATCAAGTCTTCAAATTCAATGTTTATATAACCCATTGATTATCAATTACTACCCAAGATTATAAATTAAATCTCCAATATTTAATTTTGTTGATACAACCCCTTCATATGACACCGTAATATTTCACAATCTCCCATTTATCATTATTCCTATAGTGATCCCAATTTCGATCTTTCTTTCATGTTTGCCACTTCGACTAGGCCGGTCGGGGGTCGAGCTGCCCGGTCAACTCGCGGGGGTCGAGGGGTAGCGCCCCTCGAAGCAAAAAGGAAAAGTGTATTCGAAGTTGCTTGTCCGCTCGAGCGTCCATTTCCTCGCTCGAGCGGAGAATGTTTGGTTCCTGCACTTTGACCTGTGTCTGCAAAAATACTGGGAGAGCATAATTCATGCTCGAGCGTAGGGTTTCACGCTCGAGCGGGAGTTTGTGTCTTACGCTTGAGCGGGGCTTTTCACGCTTGAGCGGACCGTGCTTTATCAGGTTGCGAATGTAGCTTTTCAAATCACTTTTTGCAATCCTCTCACTCCAAAACTCAGAAATATCCAGATCTAGAGCTTCTCTCTCTAGAAACCATCTTTTTCCTTTGATTTTCCCAAATCCATTGGGATTTTGGCCATAGTTCCTTTGCCAATGTTGTGTAACTTCTCGAGGGCTTCGTTATGTACGGTGGAGATCGAGTTTCATCGTCGTTGATTTTGGGGTTTCAACTCTTTTCTTCTTCTACACTTGAGGTAGGGAATTTCTACACTCTAATATGGTTTTTAGCTTAGTTATTTGCTATTGTGTGTAGATGATGAGATTTTGGTTGTGGTTTGGACAAAATCTAGGATTTGGGGTTGAAATGAAAAGAGGGGTTTTGATGAATATGAGGTAAATGAATATGAAGCTTGAATAATAGATCATGTTGTACCAAAATAGTTGATTTTGGTGTTTGGGTTGATATTTGGAAAAAGGGGAATTTTGCCCTAATTTTTAATTAAATTATTATTTTGTATAAATAATTGGGAATGAACATTGAAAATGTGAAATTGGAAGGTTATGGGTATAGATGGTGATATTGGATATGTATTATCTTACCTATGTACGTTTTGAATAAAATATTTGCTTTGAGGTTGAAAATCTCTTTAGAAATAATTGTATTGGGTTATCGGTGGATGATAGCTGTGATTGTTGCAGAAATTGCATGAGGATTAAGCGATTTAGTTCTAGTCCGTTATTGGTGTCATTGAATATGACCATGTTATAAATACATTGTATATGTATGTTTATTGGGAGGAGAAAGGGGATGTACTCCATATGTGATTATGTTTATAAATACATTGCACATGTATATTTGTTTGGGAGGAGAAAGGGAATGGACTCCATTTTAAACAAGTTGGTCAGAGTGTCCTGGGTGAAAGACTCGAAATTTCATATATAAATGGGTGCCAGTTCCTTTGACGAAATATCCGTAAAATGGCAAGTTTGAAGTGTTTATGTGTGTTTTGCATAGTTGGAGAACCATTGAGTTGTAGCCTCATTTTGGTGGTTGAAAGATAATGAATTTAACTCATGAATTGAGTAGCATATATGAATTGGAAATGAATTGAAAAAAAATGGAAATGAGGTTAGGTCTTAGTGGCATATGAATATGCAGGCCTTGTGGATAATTTTGTATTGGAATTGTTTATGCACGTGGTATTTATACCTTTGCTAAACCTCATATATTGTGATAGATTATCTCTACTAGGCTATTGGCTCACCCTATATAGGAATATCATTTTCAGGTGCATGTGAGATGTTACCTCGAAGGCAATAGCATGGACGGACTTTCGGGAAGCAAAAGCTTCTTAATTATGCCTTATGTGTGTACGTTTGTTATTTGTAAAGCCAAGGGCTTAAGATGTAATGAGCGAGACTCAATTTGTATAACCAAGCAATGACTTGGAAAGATGTAAGCCTACATGGCATTTAAATGGTTGTTAAACATGGACCTCTGATATATGAAAGTATGTTGTATGTCATATTTATTCCACATATGAGTTATCTTTATTGTATTATTTTGGGGGCATTACAACTTGGTATCAAAACGTACCGGGTTTGAATACTTTGGGTACATGGGAAGTGGTTAGTACCACAATGGGTTTGTCTCGCCTAATTGAGATGTTAACATGTATTGTATGCTTATGTGATAACATGCTTATGTGATTATGTGGGTATGGAATTTAGTTCCCAAGATGTTGATTGAGTCTACGGGTTTGTGGAAGTCCTATTAGAAGAGTATTTGATCATTGCTATTTCTAACTGGAACTCTAGCAACGCCGTAGGACGGTCATTATCTAGGAAGGAAATTCATGTGTGTATATGTGATTACATGTTTATGTGGAGTGGTTTATTGTTGCCCAATGTAGTAGACCGTGAGTGAGTTAAATTTGGCACGTTTATAAATGTGCTAATCCTGTTGTTACCTTTATTAGGATGTCTAGACGTGGGCATGGTGGTAATAGGCATGGTAGGCCTCGGAGGCATGAGGTGCCTTTACCTAATGATCTTCCGGCACAGGAGGAAGGAATTGGTCAAGCTAATGTGGCTGAACCAGTTGGTCATCAGGCCATGGGCGGCTTAGCTCATGAAATAGCCGGAGCATTGAGGGAATCTATGGACATTCTCAAGGCTGAGAATCAGGTCCAAGCCCAAGTAGCTGAAGTTGAGCCATCTTTCTTAAAAAGGGAGTTTTTCCGGTCAAATCCGGATGAGTTTTTGGGTGATCTTAAGGAGCCATTGAAGGCGGATGAGTGGCTAGAAAAGTTAGTGAAGACATTCGAGATGCTTGGCATCGAGGATGATCAGTTGAAAGTGGCCTTGGCATCTTTCTAGTTGAAGGGGGATGCGGGTTAGTGGTGGAAGTATGCGCGTGGGCGTATTGGAGGGACTTGGGAGGCTTTTGTTGAGGCTTTCCAGGATAAATTTCTACCTCCCACGGTTAGGGAGAAGTTGAGAGATCAATTCTCTAAATTGTTGCAGTTGAACACGCCAATGGCTGAGTCTGAGGCAACCTTTACTAGTCTATCAAGGTTTGCACTTGAATTGGTGGCTACTGAGGAGCGTCGTTGTTTGGAGTTGAAAAAGAGGTTAAGGACCGGACTAATTTATAAAGTTGTCGATTCCATGACTAGAGATTATGGGCGTCTTGTGCAGTCTGCAGCCCACCTTGAAACTATTATGCAGGCAGAAGAAGAAATGATGAGGGGCTCTAGGAGGAGTCAGAATAGTCAAGGGAACAGTAAGAGGTAGAGGGGTTCCTACCCTCAGCAGTCCTATGGGACTCAGTCGAGGTCCACTTTTCCAATACCGAGTTTAGGTTCTGGGAGAGGTGGGCAGGGAGATTTTACTTGCTTTAAGTGTGGTCAGTTGGGCCACAAGTCTCTAGCTTGTCCTCAGAGAGGAGGAGGACAGCGAGCAGTATCTTCTTCGGCTCGTTTTTAGAGCCAAAGTTAGGGAAGAGGCCAGCCACTCACTTGTTATCAGTGTGGGCAGGCGGGGCACCTGAGGAGGTTTTGTCCACAGTTGGGTGGTACACCTAGTGCATCTGGTTCGAGACAAACACAGAGTTACCAGTCGACACAATCAGCATCGGCCTCAAGGGCCAATCAGGGAGCCTCTTCAGCTCAGTCTGTGCATCAGGCTTATGCTCCGAAGGGTGAACAGGTTGAGCAGAGGCCTACTGGATGTATGTATACAGTTGTAGGGCTATACCTTGTATCTGATCTTTTGTAGTGAGAGGTACCTTTTTGTTTTGCAATTCAGTTGCTAATGTATTAATTGATATGGGTGCATTCCATTCTTTTATTTCGTATGCGTTTGCATCAGTTTTGGGTTTGGAGTTGGCATAGTTAGCATCTCCTATTTGTGTAGAGTCACCTATTGGTGGTTAGACTGTCTTGAGATAGGGATGTTGGGGTTGTGACATCGACGTTGCTGGTCGTCAATTACCTTTTGCATTTGTGTTGATTGACATGCTTAGTTTTGATGTCATATTGGGCATGGACTGGTTATCATCATACCGGGCTGTTATAGATTGCTATCGTCAGAAGGTTACTGTATGTACCTTGAGCGGTGATTGCTTTTATTTCTTAGGAGATCGTGTGGATAGAGTCTTATCACCGGTATATGATCCACGTGGGCGGAGTGAACTTAGTTGTATCCTTGCTAGCTTTTTGAGTAGTGAGTGTGATGAAATTCGAGTTGAATTGCTGAGAGTAGTTTGTGAATACTCGGATGTTTTTCCCGAGGATCTTGTCAGTTTACCGTCTCACAGAGAGATCGAGTTCTCTATTGAATTAGTGCCTAGCACGGCACCAATTTCTATGGCTCCATATAGATTTGCACCTGCTGAATTGAGTGAGTTGAAGATTTAACTCCAGGAATTGTTAGATAAGGGTTTTATTCGCCCTAATACTTCACCTTGGGGAGCGCCGGCTCTCTTTGTTAAAAAGAAAGATGGAGCACTACGGCTTTGTGTTGATTACAGAAGTTGAACTGTGTTACTATTAAGAATAAGTACCCAATGCCTCATATAGATGATCTATTTGATCAGTTGAAGGGGTCTTGTTGTTTCTCTAAGATAGACCTGAGATCGGGTTATCATCAGTTAAGGGTAAGAGAGGAGGATATACCAAAGACGGCATGGCCATTATGAGTTTCTTGTAATGCCTTTTGGGCTAACTAATGCTCCAGCTGTGTTTATGGATTTAATGAATCAGATCTTCCGTGAATTCTTAGATCGTTTTGTGATTGTCTTTGTGGACGACATTTTGATTTATTTACTTTATGAGGAGGAACATGAGGAACATTTACGAGTAGTACTTGAGTTACTTAGAGCCCATAAGCTGTATACTAAATTTGGGAAATGTGACTTTTGGCTGGAAGAAGTTAAATTCCTAGGGCATGTAGTGTTAAGGGAAGGGGTGACTGTAGATTCACCCAAGATAGAGGCAGTGCAAGATTGGGCACAACCTAAGAATGCTTTCAAGATTGGTAGTTTCTTGGGTTTGGCTGGGTATTATCGTCGATTTGTGAAACATTTCTCTAGATTAGCTTCACCTTTGACTAAGTTGACAAGAAAAGAAGTCAAGTTTGTGTGGAGTGAGACTCGCGAAAAGTCGTTCCAAGAGCTTAAGGTTAGACTCACCACTACTCCAGTATTGATTATCCCGGAGAGGGGTTTGAATTATTTAGTGTATTGTGATGCTTCAAGGGAAGGTTTAGGTTGTGTATTGATGCAAGAGAGTAAAGCAGTAGCCTATGGCTACGGAAATTGAAAATACATGAGAGGAATTACCCTACTCACGACTTAGAGTTAGCAGCAGTGATTTTTGCCTTGAAGATTTGGAGGCATTATTTGTATGGTGAGAAATTTGAAGTGTTCTCTGATCACAAGAGTCTGAAATATCTGTTTAGACAGAAAGACTTGAATTTAAGATAGAGGAGGTGGATGGAATTCATAGAGGATTATGATTTTGAGTTGCATTATCATCCCGGGAAGGCCAATGTTGTGGCTGATGCTTTGAGTAGAAAGCCAGTTAGTAGTGTAGCTTCTATCGCCATCCGAGAATGGGAAATGTTGGGTACTCTTAATGAGTTTGACTTACAACTGGGCGAGTCTGTTGAGTCTGCGGCTTTGTTTTCAGAAGTAGCACAACCTACACTTGTGAATCGAGTGTTGGAAGCGCAAAAGGGTGACCTTGAAGTGGAATCATTCCGTGAGAAGATTTCTAATGGAAAGGTAGAAAGAGGTTTGATTGTGTATCCCGACCTGAGTGTGAGATACCGTGATCGCTTGTTTGTACCGGAGTCTTGCCGAGAGGAAGTACTCCGAGAGTTTCACTATTCGCGCCTTGCGTTGCATCCGGGAGGCACAAAGATGTATCATGATCTTAGTTGCCAGTTTTGGTGGAGAGGTATGAAAAGCATGTGGCTGTATTTGTATCAAAGTGCCTTACTTGTCAACAAGTGAAGGTTGAGCATCAGAGGCCAGCGGGTTTGTTGCAACCCTTGCCTATAGTTAAGTGGAAATGGGAGCATATTACGATGGACTTCATTGTGGGTTTTCCGAGAACTCAACGGGGTAATGATGCCATTTGGGTGGTAGTTGACCATTTGACTAAATCGGTGCATTTTATTCCCATGCGCGAAGGTAACTCGGTAGATTATCTCGCCGACTTATACATTAGGGACATAGTGAGATTGCATGGGGTCCCTGTGACGATTGTTTCAGATAGAGACCTGCGTTTCACTGCTCAGTTGTGGCAAAGTTTGCAGAGTGCCTTGGGCACTAGATTGACTTTTAGTACTGCATATCATCCTCAGACTGACGGGCAGTCCGAGCATACCATTCAGATCCTTGAGGATATGGTTAGAGGCTGTGTCCTTGATTTTAAGGGTTCATGGGAGAGGCATTTGCCCTTAGTGGAATTTGCCTATAACAATAGTTTCCAATCGAGTATTGGCATGGCACCGTTTGTGGCCTTGTATGGTCGACCGTGTAGATCCCCTGTGTGTTGGGCCCAGGTGGGTGATGCACCTTTGTTAGGTCCAGAGTTAGTTCAAGAAACAACAGAGAAAGTGGCACTTATTTGTAAGAGGCTAGCTACGGCTCAGAGTCACCAGAAAAGTTATGCCGACCGTAGGAGGAGACCTGTGATAACCCTGTCTCGTATTATGCTAATTGATCCTTATTATGAATATGATTATGTGTTTGATATGAATTTGAGTGCCATTTGTATGAATATATGTGGTTTTGAATTTCTATCTGTTCACTGTAGGAATATCTGTTCAACTTACTGCTATAAACTGAAAAATTGAAGGCCTTATCGGTCACAGAAATCGGAATTGAATACGCCTTTGTGATTAGCATAATTTTTAGAGCCTACGGTGAAATTTAATTGAAAATTTATTCGGATCGAAATAATTAGATTCAGAATGATTGATTAAGTGCCATTAGTTGGTGATAATCAAATTTGATTAAGTGGGGCTATAAAAGGGCCATTATACACCAATTTCTCTCTTTTTATTTGACTTGGCTGAGATTGCTCTAAGAAAAGAGAGAGAGGGTCGGCTAGAGAGAGTGAGAGGGAAACAATTGAAGTTTTGATCTTGAAGCTTGAATAATTTGAAGACCAATTCAAGAATTAAGCATAAATTTGGAAGATTAAAGCTCATAGGTGAGTAATCAACTCTTAACTCATGAGTTTGAGTTGTGATTTTGTGAATTAAAGATTAAATGGTGAGTTAGATCATGAGTTGAGTTGATTTTGATGAGATATGCACATGCATGCATAGAATTGCTATGAATTGCCATAAATTTGCATAATCTAACATGTAGCATGTCAATTATAAAAGATTGAGAGTTGGATCATACATGCAAGCATGTTTTTGTTGAGTTTCATGAGAATGAACACCAATTGCATCATTTGAAATAGAAATGAAGTCAAAATTGGCATGCATGTTTGATTATTAAAGATATGGGGCTTATATGAAGTTTGGATGCATGAATTTTGATTATACAAAAGAAGTGTTGAATAATTTGAGAATGTGACCATGATTTTGAGCAATTGGCCTCCTATCACTTGTATACTCATGGTATATAATGTAATTGCATGTTTTGGAACCAAAATTGTGAGTTTTGGACCTTTGGAGGTCAAGTTTGAACTTGAAGAACAATTCTGGATTTTCCAGAATTTGGCATGTCCGCTCGAGCGGGAAAGTTCACGCTCGAGTGGGGAGCTATGTAGAATGATCTTCAGCTTGAGCGTCTGAGTTCATGTTCGAGCGTAAAAATGAGGTAACCAGAACTTTTGCAGACCTAAAGGGTCCGCTTGAGCGGGGAAGTCCACACTCGAGCAGGGGACCCTTGTTTTTGAAATTTTGTAAATGTGTTATGTGTTTCATTTTCCATTCTCTTTCACTTCTAAGTACTCTTAGCCATGCATTAAGCATTGTAAATGAGTTAAAAGGTTAAGAATGAAGCCTAAAGAGGAATATGTGAATTAAGAATGGATTGAATTGTTTGTGACCCATTGTGTTCATGGAATGTGTAGGGTCGAGCTCCAAGGCAAATCATCCAGCCAATCACTGTGAGTAATATCTTAATAAAGATATCTGAAGTATGTTATTTGTCCAATTGCTCACTTCTATGTAAGTCTTATAAGTTCGTTAATTTGAATAGTGGACAAATGTTTGCTATGCCGAATAAACGATATGGGCCAAAGGCCAGTTTGACATGAATGAATGATTGGGCCAAAGGCCAACCTGATATGAATAAATGATTGAGCCAAAGGCCAGTCTGACATGAATAAATGGTTGGGCCAAAGGCCAGTTCGACATAAAAGAAAGTATGGATGGGCCAGAGGCCAGTTTGGCATAAATGAAAGTGTGAATGGGCCATAGGCCAGTTTGACATGATTGACATGAATGAAACTATGAATGGGCCAGAGGCTAGTTTGACATGAACAAAAGAATGGATGGGCCGAAGGCCGTTTGATAGGAATAAAAGATAAATGGGCCAAAGGCCGTTTGCCATGAATGGATTGGGCCCGAGGCCATTTGATGTGCTTGGAACTGCAGTTACTTGACCTATATATATATATATGTATATACTAGATAGAAACATGAATTGGGCCCAATGCTGTTTGGTGCATGTCGTTTTAAATACTGTTCGTATATTTTCTTTATTTGATATTATTCACTGGGCTTTCGCTCACACTCATTCATGTGTCTGTAGGTGAGCCAAGGGTGGTCCAAACCCAGCCTCAGTGAAGTTTGTGAGAACAGTCAAGGTTTTAGAGAGTTAGCCCAAACGTCTCACGCACGAGACTTATCTTCGCCCCTTTTGTTCTTTTGATATAGTTTGGTTATGTTGGTGAAGACATCGGATTACTTTTGAATATAGACTTTGGGTTTGACTGACTTAAACTTAATGATCCTGTATGTATAGAACTATGTGTTATTACTTATTTTGAAGTGAGTTATTAACATGTATGTGTATGGATTGTTATGACGAGCCATGTAAGCACAGCTCTATGGACAAAAGTTTTGAAATTGCTTCCGTTTGGCCCATTTACTCTGATGAGTCATGTCTTGTTCGGTTTGAGGCCGTAGGTAATCTCGCGATTACTGGCCGGTTATGTCCTTAACCCATAGGGGAGGGTTCGGGTCATGACAAGACCTTTGTCTTTTGAGGTGGGAGATCATGTCTTTTTGAAGATATCACCTTGACGGGGTTTGATGAGGTTTGGGAAGAGTGGGAAGTTGTCCCCTCAGTTTATTGGCCCTTTTGAGATCCTTGAGCGAATTAGAGAGATTGCTTATCGTTTGGTGTTACTGCCACAAATTTTCGGGGTTCATAACGTGTTTCATATTTGTATGCTTCGGAAATATGAGCCAGATCCATCACATGTGTTGGATTGGACCGACTTACAGGTAGATGAGGATGCCTCATATGAGGAGAGACCAATAAGAGTCTTGGATAGACGAGATCAAGTTTACGAGGTAAGACAATTCCCTTGGTAAAAGTATTGTGGAAACATCACAGAGTTGAGGAAGCGACTTGGGAATGTGAATTAGAAGTTTGAGAGAAATATTCGGTTTTGTTTGTTGATACATGAGCATGTATTGAGAATTTAGTGCATTAATGAAAATTCTAAGCATTGTATATGTTTTAACTTATGAAAACATTGTATATGTTATAGTTATTTGGGAAGAACATGGATTCAATATAAACATTGCCTATGTTTTGAGAATTTGGAATATTGATGATGTTGTATCATTTTCGAAAGCATTGTATATGCTATGTACGATTTTTGAAAAATTGGACTTTGGTTAAACATTGTAAATGTTTTGGGAAAATTGAAAATTTCATTTTAATTTGGGACTTGTGAATCAAGTCGGTGTGAATAGATGACCGGAGAATGGGTCATGGTGTTGAACTTGTGGGAATAACACGGTTGAGAATAGTTCAATTATGATTCAGAGCTTGATTTGTAATTTTGGGGACGAAATTTCCTAAGGTGGGGAGGTTATAGCGATCCCGGTTTCGATCTTTCTTTCACGTTTTACCACTTCGACTGGGTCGGTCAGGGGTCAAGCTGCCCGGTCAGCTCACGGGGGCCAAGGGGGCAGCGCCTTGGCAGGGTCAAGAGGTAGCGCCCCTCGAAGCAAAAAGGAAAAATGCATTCGAAGTTGCTTGTTCGCTTGAGCGTCCATTTCCCCGCTCGAGCGGAGAATGTTTGGTTTCTGCACTTTGACCTGTGTCTGCAAAAATACTGGGAGACCATATTTCACGCTCGAGCGTAGGGTTTCACGCTTGAGCAGGAGTCTGTGTCTTACGCTTGAGCGGGGCTTTCCACGCTCGAGCGGACCGTGCTTTATCAGGTCGCAAATGTAGCTTTTCAAATCACTTTTTGCAATCCACTCTCTCTTTAAACTCAGAAATATCCAGATCTAGAGCCTCTCTCTCTAGAAACCATCTTCTTCCTTTGATTTCTTCAGATCCATTGGGATTTTGGCTATAGTTCATTCACCAAAGTTGTGTAACTTCTCGAGGGCTTCGTTATGTATGGTGGAGATCGAGTTTCATCATCGTTGATTTTGGGGTTTCAACTCTTTTTTTTTTCTACACTTGAGGTAGGGAATTTCTACACTCTAATATGGTTTTTAGCTTAGTTATTTGCTATTGTGTGTAGACAATGAGATTTTGGTTGTGGTTTTGACAAAATCTAGGATTTGGGGGTGAAATGAAAAGAGGGGTTTTGATGAATATGAGGTAAATGAATATGAAGCTTGAATAATAGATCATGTTGTGCAAAAATAGTTGATTTTGGTGTTTGGGTTGATATTTGGAAAAAGGGGAATTTTGCCCTAATTTTTGATTAAATTATTATTTTGTATAAATAATTGGGAATTAATATTGAAAATGTGAAATTGGAAGGTTGTGGGTATAGATGGTGATATTGGATATATATTATCTCACCTATGTAGGTTTTGAATAAAATATTTGCTTTGAGATTGAAAATCTCTTTAGAAATAATTGTATTGGGTTATCGGTGAAGGATAGTTGTGATTGTTGTAGAAATTGCATGAGGATTAGGCGATTTAGTGCTAGTCCATTGTTGGTGTCATTGAATATGACCATGTTATAAATACATTGTATATGTACGTTTATTGGGAGGAGAAAAGGGGATGTACTCCATATGTGATTATGTTTATAAATACATTGCACATGTATATTTGTTTGGGAGGAGAAAGGGGATGGACTCCATTTTAAACAAGTTGGCCAGAGTGTCCTGGGTGAAAGACCCAAAATTTAATATATAAATGGGTGCCGGTTCCTTTGGACGAAATATCCGTAAAATGGCAAGTTTGAAGTGTTTATGTGTGTTTTGCATAGTTGGAGAACCATTAAGTTGTAGTCTCATTTTGATGGTTTGAAGATAATGAATTTAACTCATGAATTGAGTAGCATATATGAATTGGAAATGAATTAAAGGAAAATGGAAATAAGGCTAGGTCTTAGTGGCATATGAATATGCAGGCATTGTGGATAATTTTGTATCGGAATTGTTTATGCACGTGGTATTTATACCTTTGCTAAACCTCATATATTGTGATAGATTATTTCTACTGGGCTATTGGCTCACCCTATATGGGAATATCATTTTCAGGTGCAGGTGAGATGTTACCTCCAAGGCAATAGCATGGATGGACTTTCGGGAAGCAAGAGCTTCTTAATTATGCCTTATGTGTGTACGCTTGTTATTTGTAAAGCCAAGGGCTTAAGATGTAATGAGCGAGACTCAATTTGTGTAACCAAGCAATGACTCAGAAAGATGTAAGCCTACATGGTATTTAAATGGTTGTTAAACATTGAACTCTGATATATGAAAGTATGTTGTATCTCATATTTATTCCGCATATGAGTTATCTTTATTGTATTATTTTGGGGGCGTTATAATTCCCACTTATCTTAACGTAACAGAGACTGAATGTCATAAATTAAATGTTGATTGAAATATCCTCATTTTCCAAAATAAAACTTCATAGCTAGAGTTAAACATAAACTTTGACTTTTAGTTTTGAGGTATAAAATCACTTTCTAACTATACAATAAGATTCTTAAATCTGCACTTCATCATCTTATCACAAATTCCATATCATTAACAAATCTATTTCTCCCAAACTTCATTTCATATTAGGGCATGGTTTACAATACCCATAACAAAGGTTCATTCGCTAATTTTTAACACAATTTTCAAACACTTCCTAAATCCAATCAAACTTGTATATATATAATTCAACCTCTCAATTTCATGATCCTACTTCAATTTAGGCAAAATCATTAATTATCATCATGAATCAACTTATGATTTTCAAGAAAAATTCAAACTTCTTAAACCATTACTTTTCATTCCAATTTCCCCATTGATTATACACCCAAAGTTCATAACCCATAATCTTAACCCAACAATTGAACCCCAACACTTCAAACCCTAAACCCCCAAATTTCATGATATAACACTATATGGTCAAAAATGTAGATTTTGCATTTATATAATCAAAATACCACAAATCTATCTATTAATGCAAGTATTGAAGGAGAACTAGGACCCCTACCTCAAGAATCAAGCAAAAGAGCAAAGCTTTGATGAGATTCCTTCACAATCTGAATTCCAATCGGTAGAAAATGTTGAGCTTCAAGCCTTCTTCACTTTTTGGCAAGGGATCTTGGCCAAATCTTTGAGGAATGGAAGATATTTGGGTCAAAAGTCTAGGGTTTTCGGACTAAGGGTGAGAAAGATGAAGAGTGGAGATGAAGGTGTGAAGAATGATCTAGAAAAGTGCCTTTAAACTTGTTGAATTCGCGCAGTCCGCTCGAGCATCGCTTTTCCCGCTCGAGCGTACTTGTTTCCAGCACAGATTCCAAAACTTCAAATGGGCATAACTCTCTCATCCGAACTCCGTTCTAAGTCGTTCTTGTGTCCAAATCGAAGCCCCGTAAATAAGATTTCAAATAGTTTTAGCCTCACATCCAAATTCAAAGTGCGGGAAAAGAAAAGGGCAAAAGAGTGAAGGTTGTTCATAGGAAAAGTTATCCGAATTAAATTCTTGGTTCACTCTTACTTTACCATTATGTTACCACTTCAATCAATACCTCAAAATAAAATAAGGATGGTTCCAAATACACTAATCAAAATGTCAAGGGCAATCTCACTTTCCACGCTGGAGCATCATTTTCCACGCTCGAGCGCGCACAGACCAACAAAGCCGTCTGCTCAAACGACCACTCCTACGCTCGAGCTGGAATTTACAACTCTCAGAATTTTGGACCATCTAAAAAAATGCTGGGAACCTCTTAAATCCGCTCGAGCGTCAACTCTCCCGCTCGAGCAGAGGAAAAAATTCTAGATCGTTACAATTTGGTCTCTTTATTTTCCACAATGTGTCAATTTAGTCCCTGTCAAAATCGAGAAAATTGAAACTATAGGGACCAAATTGACACATCGTGTAAAGTACAGGGACCAAATTGATACATTATTTGACATTCCATTAAATTAATTTAACTACAGTTATTTATTGGAGTAAATGACACAATCCGTTAAATTAAGGGGCAAAATCGAGCAAATTGAAATTACGTGGACCAAATTGACACATCGTGTAAAGTATAGAGACTATTTGCATAATTTACCCTTAATTATTTATTTTATTCGTATATTCGGGTTTTCAGATTCTCCCCCCTAAAAAAAAAGTTTGGTCCTCGAAATTAACCTGAGTAAATCATGAGAATAGATGTGGGTACTTCTTGCGCATCTCGTCCTCGCGTTCCCAAGCCGCCTCTTCAACTAGATGATTATGCTACAGTACCTTAACTAATTTAATGGCCTTTGTATGCAACATTTTCTCTTTCGAATCCAAAATCTGAACAGGCATCTCCTCATACGAAAAATCCTCTCTAATCTGAAGTGGCTCATAATCTATCACATGCGACAAACGATGCACATATTTCCTCAGCATAGACATGTGAAACACATTATGCACTCCTGCCAACCTAGGGGGTAGAGAAACATGGTACACAACCTCACCAACTTCTCTAATACCTCAAATGGTCCGATGTATCTAGGACTCAACTTTCATTTCTTTCCAAACTTGATGACTCCTTTCCATGGACTTTCAAGAATACCATATCCCCCACGTGAAACTCTAAATCTCTTATATGATGATCATCATAACTTTTTTGTCTACTCTGGGCAGTCAATAATCTCTCTCTGATGGTGATAATTTTCTGTGTAGCATCCCCCACCAAATCAGGTCCCAACATTTGCCTCTCACCAACCTCATACTAACACAAAGGAGACCTACACTTCCTCCCATACAAAGCCTCATAAGGAGCTACTCCCAAACTAGAATGATAACTATTATTATACGCAAACTCCATTACCAGCAAATAATCATCCCAATTACTTCTCCACTCCAAAGCACAAACCCTCAACATATCCTCAAGGGTTTGAATAGTCCTCTCTGATTACCCATTTGTCTGAGAGTGATAAGCTGAACTAAAATTTAACCGTGTACCCATAGCTGACTGTAACGCACCCCAAAACTTAGACGCAAAACGAGGGTCCTGATTTGACACTATTGACACGGGTGCATCATGCAATCTAACAATCTCCTTCACATACAGCTTTGCAAATTGAGCTAGAGAATAGTTCATCCGTACTGCAATAAAATGTGTTGACTTGATTAATCTATCAACAACTACCCAAACTGCATCGTGATTACTACTAGTATGAGGTAATCCGCACACGAAGTCCATGGTAATATGATCCCACTTCCACTTTGGTATAGGTAAGGGTTGTAGTTTCCCTGCGGGTTTCTGATGTTCTACTTTAACCTGTTGACATACCAAACACTGAGCCACAAATTCTACAATATCTCCCTACATACCATTCCACAAAAAATGTTCATGAAGATCCTGATACATCTTAGTGCTTCCAAGATGAATGTTGTAACTAGAACTATGTGCCTCCGTCCTTTAATACACTCACACTAGGGGTCAATCTCCTGAGCTCAATGAATTCGTTGCCTCAAGGTCGGCTAAACTGTCAACTGACTACAATAAGCCCTACCACCAGGCGTAACAACCTCAAACCTCAAACGTCTCATGTCTTCTACCAAACAACTCTTAATAGACAAAGCAACTACATCTCCAATTGTGACCTTCCTACTAAGGCATCTGTCACCACATTTCCTTTCCCTGATGATACAAAATATTCAAATCTTAATCTTTTAACAACTCAAGCCATCTTCTTTGCCTCAAATTTAGTTCCTTCTGTGTGAAAATATACTTCAAACTCTTATGATCAGTGTAAATCTCACATGACTCTCCATACAACTAATGTTGCCAAATCTTAAAAGCAAAAACCACTGCTGCTAACTCTGAGTCGTCTTGGCATCGCAAAAACTACCATTTTTCTAAAACAATCAACAGAGGCATGATACTACATCAACAAATCCATCTTCAAAATCATGCCAAAATCCTTCATCTCTAAGGAAATCAAATCCATTTGAAAAATCCTACCATCCAAGTTTACCTCACAAGATCTACAGACATCTCTCAATACTACTGTTTCTCCTAATGGAGTAGACACGGTAATACAAACATCCAAAAGCTCACAAGGAATAGACAATGTGTGTGGATATCTAGGTGCCAACTCTTAACTTTCAAACTGAAATAAAAAAAGATTCAACACAAGTTCAAACAAAACTAACTTAACCACACACTACTAACGACTCTAAAGACTTGGACCTCGTCTAAATGATGAAATGCAAGATATGTAACTCGATAAATCTACAGCTCTGATACCACAAATGTCACACCTCAAACCCGGATATGACCGGCCGTGGCCCACAGGGCCTTAGCCCATGGCATATGTAAGCTTAAACACGAATCCATAATCACATTGAACAATTATACAATAGTTTGATAATAAATAACCAAACTCAATCCAGTGACATGCCACAAGTATAAACGGAAAAATCAACCGTAATCAATTTAATAAAAATATATACTAAATGGAACACAAACCAACCACAAAATAAAATAATTCTAAATCAAACCCAACCACAATGTATGCACAAAACCCGACATAACAAGCTAAAACAAAATAAATGAATGTCTTAGAGGCCCATGCAATTGAGTCCCCGCTACGCCATGAGTCCACTTTAAGTCCTTCTAACACTTGGAAGTGATAAATAACTAAGTCAGCTGATAGCTTAGTAAGTAGCAACATGGAAAGTAAATACAGTTTTGACAACAAGGTTCAATTCCAAAATAAGATATATATCACAGAAGACTGGCATACGGTTTTGATAAAGATAATTTGTTACCAAAAGAAGGTTCCACAGTTCAACAGTTAAAATACTCACGTCTCTCAAGAACATGATAAATGACATTTTTCACTTCAAACAGATCACAACATTGTGGACACCCCATTTTTTACTGTCCTTACAGCTTGGACGCCACTGCTTGCCCATCCAATGATGAATTTGTATATGCTTGTCAAGTGCTCAAAGTCCTTAGCAGAATGTCTCAGCTTTAAGCCTCAAAACCCTACACACCTTGCGCCTTGTTTTTGGACCAAGACAATAGTTTTTCAAGACTAAACACCCTAGGACATGTAGACCCACTTGTGTGGCCTGCCAGCCACTTGTGTGTTATTTTTAGATATTTTTGCCAGCTGTGCCAGCTGTTTCCACAGATGCATGCATCTACCCACACGTGTCTATATAGATATTTCTGAGGGAGTCTCATTTTTTTCTATAAATAGAAGACCTCCTCTTTCATTTTTGAGGGTTAGAAATTTTGGAGAAAAAATAATTTCTCTCTCTCTCTCTCTCTCTCTCTCTACAATTCTCTCTCTTTCTCTTGCAAGTTCTTAAGCCTTTGCCTATACACTCTAAACCAAACCTTGTGGTATTTGTGCTGAGGTACTTTTGAGCTCACTTTTAGCTCTTGAGTGTCTGTGAGTGTTGGTTTGTCACTTAAAAGGGGTACCCCTCTTCAAGAGGTATAATTCTTGGCTTGTTTCTTTGCTTTATTTGCCATCTCTTCTTCTATTTTTAGACTGTTTTCACTCTATAGTTTTGGGATGAAACTTGTGGTTTAAGGCCATTAAGGGTGGAGGGGTGGATTACCCTTGCTTTGCACCTAACTTCTTAAGCCTTTGCCCTTGTGTTTCCCACCTTTTTGTCAACTTTTTTTGAGCTTTTTACTACTAAATCTCAAAGGTTTTTTAGAGGCTAAAACCATGTTTTGAAGTCCCAAAAATGAAGGGGGTAGCCTTCCGTCCTTGTGCTTGTTTACTAGCTTAACTTGCTCCATGTTATCGCTTACTCTTTTAGCTCCCTTTACTTCATTTCCAGTACTGTTTTTTGCTTACTTTAGGACTGTTTTAGTGTGTTTGTTCCATTCATGCTTTGTATAGTATGCTTCTATGTAATAGTCCTCATAGGTTTGGAGGTTTAGGCCTTAGCCACCAACCTATTTGAGTTGATCGTGTTTATTTCTTGCATTCCATACTTGGGATCACCTCTAATCACTTCTGCAACCTCCTTATTTTCTTAGCTTTTTATTTGTTGTGAAAGTGGTTTCAAACCAATTGTTTGTTTAAGCTTGAGATTGAGGTATTGTGCTTAATGGTTTAATCCTTTTGGGGGTTCATTACCAACAGCATGGTGTCTCTCTCATGCCCAAAACAACTCTTTGTTTGATGCTCCTTTCCATTAGGGGACTTTAAGCTCACTATTAGACTCAATGAACTAAGGAACAGACGATAATTAAAATGAAGTAATAAAATTGGGACTAAAAATGATGCAAGATAATAAAGAAATTTGTTGTTCAATTGGACGTTAATTGAATGCATGGAAACTTGAGGCATTTCATACTTGCTAGTGATGAAATGGTTCAAGTTTCCAAGGTCAACCATTTCCTTTGATCAATCAATGATAGGGAGGAGGTTTTGAGAGTCTTTAATTGTGCATATATTGAGATTGTGTCCCTTGGTTCATAAGTCATTATGCAATGAAATTGTGTCGATTGATGACTTGCGAAACAAGCCTACCCCTCATTTGAGCTGTTTGATGATAAGGAGAGACAGGGTGGACAAACATACCTTGAGAATACCCTGTTTGTGCTTTATATGCTTTTTGTTGTAGCAAGAGGAACAAAGTTTTAGTGGCTGGCAAGCCACTTCTTTTGGACGGTAGGCTACTATTTGTGGCCGGCCGGCCACTACTTTTGGCCTGTCGGCCACTTTTGTCAAACCAAGCAGCAACTTTTTGGAACAGAACAGAGCAGAGGTTGAGGTAAAAAAACAATGAAATGTTCCAACTGTGCAATAGAGGTATTCTGCTAGCAGAACAGTGGGTTTTCGGGTGGAAATCCACGCACATGCATGAGCATTCCTCGCTTCCTGGGGCTAATTAGTTAAAGTAGTTGATTACTTAGCTTAGTTATTTCGTTTTGTAATTCATTAGTTATTTCGTACGTGTTGTAATTAATTAGTTAGTTCCGTGGTATTTTCATTTTCTTGTTGGTAGGTGGTTGGCTTAATCTATTTTGCCGCGTACTCTTCAGCTAAGTTCCCTGTTTGGTTGTGTGGTCAGAAATCAACACCAATACTTTGTATACATATCACATACTAATTTAAGAGACATGCATAATTACAGTACTAATAATTGATGAAAAATCACGTATCATGTGCAATGTACGTGCCCAACCGCTAGTATAAATAAGAAACAAACGGTCAAAAAGGCCTCCCATTGTTATTACTTACAAATCTTCAATTAACATGTTAAATTAGGGAAATTTTCATAATATTACACACTCTTATTTTGGGATATATCATATGTAAATTGTGATATTTTGTAATTTTGATAATTAAAGGTCTCTTCTATCACGACTAAAATAACTATTACAATAGATCATAACTAAATCATAATTAACATCGCAATGAATCATAATAAACATTATAAAACAGCGTAACTGAACATACGATACCCCATTTTTTTGAGATGTATTATAGAATTTTTCTAAATTATTTATATATTATACTCTTTTCTCAAATGTTTGCATAGCTTATAATGTATTTTGACAATACTTTAACAGTTGCTCTTGTTAAAATGATTTTTTCAAAATTAAAATTGATAAAATTATTATTGAGAAAAATCATGTCATAGAAAAATTAAATAGATTTACCATAATATTAATTAAGGATATTAAAAAAATATATAAAAATTAATTTTACATCTTAACGAATAAACAAATAAATTTGAAGTAAAATATAAAGTAAAAGAATAAAAGTTATAATCTTCAAATTTATAAATGCCTATTTAAAATTTTCGCCTCAATGTTTGAGCTGCTTCTAAGAAGCACAACGGCTGTGTGGTAGTGCTTCCTATTTTTTGGTCCACAGTAATACCCCCTCCTCCTATGCAGATTGGTCACACTTTGAATGAGTGCCAAATGTTATAAATGGCTTTTCTCCAGTGAGTTATCCAACTAGATAGGAGTTGTTTGGTTCATTGGACCATTCTGGGTTCATCTTGATACTTAAAATTTTTAATTTTATAAAGTCTGTGTTGAGAAAATAATGTAAAAAATAATCAGCTTAATTTTTTATGTACATTTTAATTTTCATGTACATTTTTCTCGATGAACATTAGGAAATAAATAGTTCAAATTATTCAAATAGATTTCAAATGAGCCTCTGTATCTGAGAGTTGTTTGGTAAATGTGGTACACGCACTACAAGAAAAAAGGGTTACAACAACGTTTATTTAGTAGCGTTTTTAAAAACGCTGTAAAATATGGAAAATTTTGCACACAGTTTTGTTTTCCACACGCCGGTCATCGAAAAATGGTGGGACAACGTTTTTGAAACGTTGGGTTATGGTTAAAACGGTGTAGTTTAGTTTAGATAGAAGTATTTATTTTTCTTTTAAATTTCTTTTTTGCTTTTAAGAGTCGTGGGAATCCAAGTCAATCAGAGAGAGAGAGAGGCAACTTCAGAGAGAGAGAGAGAGAGAGAGAGGGATCGACACTTGGTGGTTCGATCTGGATCGATTCTTCGTCATTTTGATCTTGAAAAGCTGGTTCTGTATTTGATTTGAGCGTTTATCTTAGTTATTGTTCGAATCTCTGTAATTTAAATCGATCTAGGGCTCGTTCTTCTTCGTGTTTGGATGCGGCATGGCTCAAGGTAAGGGATTTGTTGAATTCACTGAAGATCTGTGTTCTTTCATGGCTAAAAAGTAACGATCTGGAATGTATTTACGTTGATGTTTGTAAATTCAGTGTTCTGTAATGAATTCGTTTGTACACTAGAGAGAGAAAGAGAGAAGAAAGAGAGAGAAAGAGAGAAGAGAAAAATAGCACAAAGCACTCCAAAAGCACACAGCATCTCTCTCTCTCTCTCTCTCTCTCTCTCCACTACTTTCTCTCTATATAGGGACACTCTTCTTCTCATCAGATCAGACTCTCCGCTTTCGAAACAGGTACGCATTACAATTTCCAACTTTTTATGATCGACTCTAAAACTAGGGTTTCTGAGTCGAATCTGTGGTTTTGATTGTGAAATTGTGACTGTTGAATTGTGTGTAGGGTTTTTTGGGGATGGGAAAGGGGTCAAAGACTGGAGGGTGCAAGTCTGCGTCGCACAGTATCTTCAAAGATAGGGCGAAGAACCGTGTGGATGATCTCCAAGGCATGTTCACGGATCTCCAATCGGCAAGAAAGGAGAGCCGTTCGATCGATGTGGCTATGCTTGAAGAGCAAGTTCATCAGATGCTTCGCGAATGGAAAGCTGAACTCAACGAACCCTCCCCAGCTTCTTCTTTGCAGGTTTAATTGTGAATTATAGATATAATTGTGATTTGGGTTGTGAAATGAATTATTTTTTGTTAATTATATATATGTAATTGTGAATTATAGATATAACTGTGAGTTGGGTTGTGAAATGAATGATTTTTTGCAAATTATATATGTAATTGTGAATTATAGATGTAATTGTGATTTGGATTGTGAAATGAATGATTTTTTTGTTAATTATATATGTAATTTTGAATTATAGATATAATTGTGATTTGGGTTGTGAAATGAATGATTTTTTGTAGGGTGGGAGTCTGGGTTCTTTTTCAGCTGACATTCAAAGACTGATGCAACTATGTGAGGAACAAGATGATGCTACCAGTGGCATAGCTACCCCAAAGTCTGACCCTGATGCCCAAAAAATGGGTGATACTACCGCTTCTTCGTTTCTCCGTTTTGCCAAACAGAGCACAAGTCATTGCTTTTTACTAATATTTTAAATTTGTTCATTCAACTCTTAAGATATGTCTCTCAAGTGTATTGTATGTATATATATATATATATATGAAACTTATTACTTGTTTTGGTCGCAGAGTTCGCAGAGGGGTCGCCATTAGAGGTAGTTCCATTTTTGTACTATTTTCTTGAGAATTTTTTAACTTTGTTCTGATCATATATATGATGATGCTTGTTATCTAATAGGGAGCTGATGAATTTGATTTTGGACAAAGGGCATAGTAGAGTGGCAGTCTACAACGAGCAACCTACAAACATAATTGGACTTGTTTTGGTAAATTGTTTGCTTGTGCTTCATGTAATTTGAAAAATAAATAGTTTATTTTGTCACTCTTTAGAGAATGATCATTTTTCAAGTGACTTTAGTTTATCAGTATGCTCATTTTTTAAACTTCATATGCTGTTTTTTTTTTTTTTTTTGATAAATAAACTTCATATGCTATTTTAGAACCATCTCAGCGCCTTTTAATTTTCTCTTGCCCTCCTGCTTCACTCCGCCCATATCTCATAGTTTGGGACCTTTTAGACTTTCATACAGAAAAATTCTTTCTTCAGTAAAGTACATGCAGACAAATTCTTGTGAGAGGCTGACATAAGAAGTTAATATCTTGCGATTTTTATAGTGGAAAATAAGCTCTGAAAAGATTTAGGCTACATATTTTGTTCTTAATGCAAAACATGTATACACAAGAAGAGTTGAGCAGATATATTATGAATTTATTGCAATATTATACCTTCAAACATAGTGTTAAAACCTATGATGCATGCAAAAGAGAGGGAAAGGAAATTAAAATTTACTTTGAGTTTGTTTGTGTGTTTATTATCTAATTGAGTGATTAGTAGTTAAGTACTATGGATCAATTAACAACCTTCTCCTTTCCAACTCGAGCCAGTAATATGAAAATTTTAGGAAAAAGTATAGTTCTTCCTAAATGACTTCTTTTATCCTTGTGTCATACAATGGTCCTATCATGCTAGACTTCTGAATCTAATATGAATATATCCATATTTCTATCTTTCAAGTTACTGCTCCTATACCCACTCTTTTCTCTTCATATCTATATTTGGTTGCTGCCCTTTCCTGTCACTCAACGTATTTTTCTCTAATTTTCTGAATAACCTCAAACTGTAAAACATAGTAACCACTCCTGGATCATTGAGAACATGATAAATAAGCTAATAGGCCTGCTAAAGGACTGCAACTTTACTTCATTATGGCCGTAAGATTTATAAACTTCTCTCACTGCTCAATTGGGTTAACTCTAAAGCTCATTGAATGGTTTACAAATTTCATATAGTTGGCGATTCTTTTATTAAAAACCTTTATCTAGAAAGGAAGCAATTTATTCAAGCTGGCAGTCTTGGCCTTGTGTACTCTGCATGTTCTAGCTCTTTTTAGAGCTATAGCAAACTCAATCTGTGCATCATAACCTGTATTGTTCTAGATACTGATGTTATTTGTTAAGGCCGCCCTTCAAATGCCTTTCATCCAGTGACTTGTATTCTTGACATCTGATTTTGTAAAATGTTGTATTTGGGACTTGTGTAGCTCCCTTGATTTAGTGGAGGACAGCCAATTTCAGTATGTGCATTTGCTTGCTTGGAATGAGGTTAGAGTTGAAGATTTGAATGGAATCGGATTGACTTAATTAAGGGTTCTTTATAATTGTCACACTTGAGAAGTAATTAGTGTGGATGTATATTGTAGGATATGAATTACTTTGTTTAGGAAAAATTTGAAGAAGCTGTTTGGTTATTATTAGAGTTGATTGTGTGCTTTTGACTGTTGGTACAAGTCTGTGATATTCATAGCTTTTTTCACCTAGTTATTTGGATTGTTGTGGGCAGCAAGATGTTAATGCCAATTTAAATTGTTCCATTTCCAGTCTATAATTTGTTAATTTTTACTGTCATCATGGGGTTAATCATGAACTTGAAATTAATTGATTGCTTCATTGTGGTATTAAATGCTTATTCAGTTTATTTATATTTGTAATTCCAAATGTATAGGTGAAGAATTTATTAACAATTCATCCAGAAGATGAAGTACCAGTAAAGAGCGTCACTATTCGCAGGATTCCTAGGTATCTTACATTGATTAGAAGATAGTCAGGTTGATTTGGGTTCAAGGAAATTACATATGCTATATGGTTATCCAAGTGAAGTCTTGTTAATTTTTTGTTTGTTTGTTTGTTTTTCTGTTTCTGCTTTGTGGCTTACTAGCTGACAGTGGCTGTTATCTTGGGTTCTTGAAGTTAATTTCTCTAGACAGTTATTTGCCATGACATTTGATCTGCTAATAATACAAAGAAAAGCTAAGCATTTTGTCTTCATTTTGCAGCTTTCTGTTGAAAGACTGAGTTCTATGAAGAAATATGTTTTTGGTTTGGGCTCTGCTCAGGTGGGTGGAAAACTTGTTTTTCAAATATTATCATGTTGAGATTGAGCAAACCTAATAGTTCTATATCTGTTCATATTCAGTTTGTTCAAATGAAGACTAGAATTTTAGCTCTTTGATAT
Source organism: Camellia lanceoleosa (assembly GCA_025200525.1). Taxonomy (NCBI): domain Eukaryota; kingdom Viridiplantae; phylum Streptophyta; class Magnoliopsida; order Ericales; family Theaceae; genus Camellia; species Camellia lanceoleosa. Next base: position 162,180,973 of record CM045760.1, on the reverse strand, counting down.
GTCTCCTTTAATCTCGAGTACTTCTCATTTGATTTTCATTTTGGTGATCTTATTTTTGCGCACTTGATTTGTAATTTTTCTTTAGGATTTTTCAATCTCCTTTGATCTTCTTCCATGTAGGGTTTTGTTCTACATCGGGTTATGGCTTTGGATCGCTCTGAATGACTTTTATGAACTTGATTAGTTGAAATCTGTATGTTGGCATCTATATATATAATCAAATTCTAAAATTTACGTAGGGTTTAGCCATATGGTAAAAGCGATGCAAAAAATGTATAGAACTCATGACTCAAAAATAGAGAGTAGTTTTTAATTTATTTGTGTAATTTCTTTTAAAGTTCTGTGTTTTGTATTTCTGGGAAATTTTTGCAGCAAAACATCTGCAGGTAACTTATGGATTAAATCATATGTTGCTTTAATTTGGATAAGGTGATTTGATTGTGACTCATCTCTAGTATTTTCTATATTTCAGTTGTGTGAAATGTTATCTTTTCGGTTTTTTTTTTTTTTTTTGGGCAGGAATGCAACTTATATGAACTCAGGAAAAATGGGGGAACTTTTCTCCAAAGCTGAAGAAGCTCGAAATTGAGGCTTCAAAGTGTTGTGTATCAATCATATTTGTACATTTTTTTTTTTTGTTTTACTATTTTAAATTTTGAGATGATGATGGAGTATATGAATTTGGTTGTGATTTTTGTAATTTCAATTTTGATGTGTTTGGTTGAATATATATGTTTTTTGAAATAGGGTTTGGAGAATTCTAACTAGGAGCAAATGAAATATTATTGCCGAATGGTTAAAATTTAAAAAAAAAAAATGCTTTTAAATGGCGTTTTTATACGCCGCTATAAATCGTATGACGTCATCTCGCCGGAAGGAATTGCCGCCGGTGACTGTAGCATGACGTTTTCTAAAACATCGCAATAAGTCTACAACGGCGTTTTTTAAATGTCACAAACATATAACGACGGCCGTATCTGCGGCGTATAATAAAAACGTCACCAAAGGTTTTAGCGGCGTTTTTCATATAATTAGCGGCGTTTTACAAACGCCATTGAAAACTGAATTTCCTGTAGTGACGGACAAAGCATCAGACACCTTCGTGAGCAAAAAAAACAAGAAGAAAAAGAGCAAAAAATAACCTTAATAATAATAACATAGAAATGTGAATATAGAATGTACAAATAAGAGAACTATGTGGTAGCAATTGAAGATAACCTTAATGTAAGGGGTCCAAAAAAAAATCAACTCACTTTACCTCTTTAAGTATTTCCAATGTCATATTTTAATCCTAGATTAACTCCTATCCAAAAAAGTCCAGGATTAACTAACACATAATAATCAAATTAAAATTCAAATAGAATCAAAATTTGAGATAACATAGGCAAGCTACATATCAATTTTCTATCTATTTATGTAATAATCATTAGTCAAAATTTACATTGATACAAATTGATAGTTCTATGTAACAAAGTGTGATAGTTTAAGCGGGTGAAGTGTAATTTGCTTGCAGCTAAAACAGTATTTTCATCATTAAAGATCAATGTGCTACAAAGGCGGGAAGTTAACTTCCTAAATATTGACTTACAAAATTTTTAATGATAAGTCATTTTAGAGACTATGACAAAAATATATATATATATTTAACTTACTTTTTATTTAACTAAATAAAAAAATGTAATTGTTTAAAAAAAATTATTTTATGTCAAAACAAATCAACATTCTTTACCAGTTGATTTTGATCTCAACTAATAAGCTATCTTTTGTTTGATTTTCTCATTTGGCAATTCCATTTTTCAGTTAAAAAATTACTAAAAAAATTTATAAAAAAAAAAATCAACAAATTATACAAAAAAAAGTCAAATATTCCCTTTTCTCTCTACTTTTTGCAAGTTTTTTTTCTTAAAAAACCAAAAAATATCCAAAACATAATTTTTTTAGTTCATATTTTAACTAAAAAGTTAAAATAAAATTACTAAAATAGCCTACTTTGATATCAAACTACCTCTCTTTTTCTTTCAAATAGATATCTCTTGAATTTCTTCCCTTTCTAGTAGCTTGTGCTCTTCGTCACCATCATAATTTGATGCTAATCTTGTGTTCTTCTATATTATCCTCTTCATAATAATTTGATATTAATTGATTTTCTTCAACCTTGTCAATTTTGTTTCAACCAAAAATAAATATATAATTTTTTTCCCTTCTATAATTAGGGTTTTACAAAGCAAAGATTTTTTGGAAAGTCTAGCCCTCTTTGTTTTTTTTTTTCCCCCTTTTCTTTTTTTTTTTTTTGGCTTGTAAAACCAAATCCATCTCTTTTAAAATGTGATAGTTTTTAACCAGCAAATGTTTTTGCCACAATAATTCTCTAGAAAATAAAATTCACTTAGAAGAACTTTTGACGTCCATTCTTCTGCAACTGCTTTAATAATGAAGCCAAAGAAATTTTGAATTGGCTCAACAATAAATACTCGCAAGCTACAAAACACAACAATTTTGAATGAACTTTAAATGACCACTGTTGAAATTTTACTTATTGTTAGTTCAATGTGTTGGAAAAAATGGTTATTATAGGCTTATTTGGGCCGACTTTGAGCTCAAAATTGAGTGGGCCCTGAACGTCTTTTGGGGCAGGTCCGAAGGGGTGAAGTGTTCCTTGCCGCGTGGCAAGTCACACGGTGAACACGGTTCGTAAAAACCATTTATGAGTGAATGGGAACATGAAGTCGTTTTTGGATTCGTGGAATAGGAAATTTAGGGAAGTAAATGTGGGTTTCTTTGGAAAGTGTTGTCCCACATTGAAACTTGAAGAGAGTTTTGTTGAGTTTATAAGCTCTAACTTACAATACTTGGGTTGGGCCCCAAAGGGCACCCCAAATTTGTAGAAGGGAGGAGTTATGGACAAAGTGAACCTTAGCCCAAACCACCATACGCCCGCGTGCGCTGCTGCCACCGTCTGTACCGTGCCAGGCACGGGTGTGGGTGGTGGGTTGGGTCGGTTCTAATATTAATTTTTAGAGAAAATTTATTTGAATTTTTCCTAAAATTTAATTTTGAATTTGAATTCAAAATTGTTGTCCACACAATTGTGTCTCTTCTTTTATTCCACAGCAGGTGCACTCGGACAGATTCTTTTCTAAACTGCCCAGGCAGTTACATGTTCAAATCTGGACAGTTTCCTAACTGCCAATTTGTTCAAACAGTTACAGATCTGTTTGAAATTTTCAAACAGCATCTGTTCAAATTCAAATCACACCTGTTCAGTCTAAATAGCACCTGTTCGGGGTTGGGATTTTCGTCTATAAATACAGCCATAATTCCAGCAGTCCAGGCATTCGAAAAATCAATCTAAAAAGTCCTTTTTCCTTGCTGTCCAGATTATATCTGTTTGCATTTGTTTTATTCTTCATATTAGATTTAGAATAAATATTTAAGAGAGTATAAGAACATAAGGTTCTAGTTCGCCGTACAAATTTGTGTGGAGTGCTACTATAAATTTGTGAAGATCATTGTATCCTGGGAGATAAGACGCTACTCACCCGTAAGCATCGTAGCTGGGCGAATCTGTCTTAAGGACAGAGTGTCACACACTCGACTTGGTCTTTGAATTATTTATTCTGTTCTACAAAATAAATATTGTAAGTTTTATTTTATTTTGTTTGAATTGTTTCAAATTATTTTATTTACACAGAAGATTGTTCCAACAATCTTAAGACAGATCCGAATTATTCTGTTTATAGAATTTTTCGTTTGTTTCCTTTTCTCTTTCTTCTTTTAAGAAAATTATTTTCTATGGATTTACAAAATAATATTCTGGTTAGAAAAACCAATAGTGATTATATGTTATTTGATAGATAGTAGTAATATACTGTCTATTTTCTTTGACAACTAGTAGTACGATACTGGTGTCATTAACAATTCAAAATATATTTTTGCGGAATTTTTTCAAAAATTACTTTTGGGTTTTTAAAAATTATGTTCTGAGTTTTCATTAATTAAAATTCTGTTTTAGTATTTTAATTATTGAAGTGTTACAGAAATTAATTTTCTGTGTGGAATTAATTTGGTTAAATAAAATTTTATTTTATTTCCAAATTAATTAAAAAATAAAAGTTATTTTTTTATTTCTTTTATTTTACAGAAATTTAATTTTCTGTGTGGAATTAATTTGGTTAAATAAAATTTTATTTTATTTCCAAATTAATTAGAAAATAAAAGTTACATTTTTGTTTCTTTTATTTTTACAGAATTTAATTCTGTGAATTTGGATTAGTTTTCTATGTGGAATTAATTTGGCTAAATAAAATTTTATTTTATTTTATTTCCAAATTAATTGAAAATAAAAGTTACATTTTGTTTTGTTTCTTTTATTTTAAAAGAATTTATTTATGTAGTTTTGGTTTAATTTAGTTAAATAAAATTTTATTTTATTTTCAAATTAATTGGAAATAAAAGTTACAACTCTTGTTTCTTTTATTTTTTACAAAATTTAAAATTCTGTGGTTTTTTGTTTTAATTTTCTGTGTAGTGAAAATTCTAATTATAATTTTGTTTTATAAATTAGAATTGATGGCTACTGAAACAAATGCCCAAACAAGTATTATTGTGGTGGCTGCAATTGCACCAACCCCCGCTCCTGTGGTGACAGTACCAATAAATCATGGAGAAAAGCCAGGGAAGTTCTTAGGAACTGACTTTAAAAGATGGCAACAGAAAATGTTGTTCTATCTTACAACTCTGAACCTGGCTTGTTTCCTCCGTGAAGATGCTCCTATCCTGAAAGAGGATGAAACCGACCGGCAAGTGGTTGTTGCGGTTGATGCCTAGAAACATGCCGATTTCCTTTGCCAGAACTACATCTTGAACAAGCTAGATAACACATTATACAATGTCTACAGTCTTATCAAGACAGCAAAGGAACTTTGGGAGTCTTTGGAGAAAAAATACAAAACGGAAGATGCTGGCTCAAAGAAATTTGTGGTTGGCAGATTTCTGGATTTTGTAATGGTTGATTCAAAAACTGTGATCAGTCAAGTTCAAGATTTCCAACTCATTCTGCATGACATTCACGCAGAAGGCATGTCTCTCAGCAAATCCTTCCAAGTTGCAGCCTTAATTGAAAAATTACCAAAAGGTTGGAAGGAATTCAAGAACTACCTCAAACACAAGCGCAAAGAAATTTCTATGGAAGCATGTTACATCTGTGACAAAGAGGGACATCGGGCCAAAGATTGTCGTTACAAACGTAAAGGCAAAGGAAGATCAAGTAAGAAGGTTGCTAAAGCCAAAATGACCGAATTGGATAAAATTTCCAATGGTATAGATGTCATCAATCTTTCTACAGTTGTTTCCGAGGCAAATCTTGTCGGAAATCCTAAAGAATGGTGGGTGGAGACTAGTGCTACTCGTCATATCTGTGTTGACAAAAAGATGTTCACATCTTATTCTACAGTGGACAATGGTGAACAACTTTTTATGGGCAACTCCTCAACTTTCAAAGTTGAAGGACAAGGAAAGATTGTACCAAAGATGACATCAGGAAAGGAACTCACTCTCAACAATGTGCTGCATGTACCGGACACTCGCAAGAATTTAGTTTCTGGATCTTTCTTGAGTAAGAATGGGTTTAGGCTAGTTTTTGAAAGTGACAAGTTTGTACTTACCAAAAACAGGATGTATGTAGGAAAATGTTACATGTCTGATGGCCTTTTCAAGATGAATGTAATGACCGTTGTACCCTCAGTCATTAATAAAAATATATCTTCTTCTTATTTGCTGGAGTCTTCAAATTTATGGCATGGTAGACTAGGACATGTTAATTATGGATCTTTACGTCGATTAATTAATATGAAATGTTTACCTAAATTTGACATTGATTCAAATCATAAATGTGAAATTTGTGTTGAGGCAAAATTATCTAAAACTCATTTTCATTCAATTGAAAGAAGTACGGAACCACTTGAATTAATTCATAGTGACATTTGTGATTTTAAATCAATTCAAACTAGAGGTGGGAAAAAATATTTTATCACTTTTATAGATGACTATACGAGATATAGTTATGTTTATTTGATTCGAACCAAGGATGAAGTTTTAGAAAATTTCATTAAATATAAGAATGAAGTTGAAAATCAACTTGGTAAGAAAATCAAGAAACTTAGAAGTGATAGAGGTGGTGAATATGAATCACCTTTTGGTGAATTTTGTAAAGAACATGGAATAATTCATCAAACCACCGCTCCTTACTTACCTCAGCAAAATGGAATTGTTGAAAGGAAAAATAGGACTTTAAAAGATATGATGAATGCCATGTTAATAAGTTCTGGATTAGCTCAGAACTTGTGGGGGGAAGTAATACTTTCTGCTAATTATATTTTAAATAAAATACCCTGAAAGAAAATGAATCAAACACCTTATGAATTGTGGCATGGAAGACTACCATCCTACAAATACTTAAAAGTGCGGGGGTGTTTGGCTAAAGTGGCTATTCCTAGTCCTAAAAAGACTAAGATAGGTCCTAAGACCATTGATTGCTTTTTCATTGGTTATGCCAAGAATAGTAGTGCATATCATTTTTTGATTTATAAATCAGAATATACTGAAATGCATGTAAATACTATCATTGAGTCTCGGAATGCATCTTTCTTTGAACATGTATTTCCAAATAAGACTGGACAAGAGACTAGTAACAATAAAAGATCTTATAATGTTATTACTAGTCATGATCAAGAACAAGAGTTAGATCAAAATGAGGAAGAGGAACTTAAGCATAGTAAGCGTGTTAGAACCTCAAAATCTTTTGGTCTAGATTTTCTAACATATTTGTTAGAAAATGAACCTTTAACTTTTAAAGAGGCTATGTCCAATCCTGAAGCTCCTTTATGGAAAGAAGCTATCACACTTGGAAATTGGTGAATTTGCCACTAGGTTGTAAACTTCTTGGGTACAAGTGGATTTTCAAAAGAAAGTTGAAAGCAGATGGATCAATTGACAAATACAAGGGAAGACTTGTGGTCAAAAGTTTTAGACAAAAAGAAGGTCTTGATTACTTTGACACATACTCACCGGTTATTAGAATAACATCCATTAGAATGCTAATTGCCATTGCATCTCTATACAATCTGGAAATTCATCAAATGGATGTGAAACTACTCTCTTAACTGGTGAGTTAAATGAAGAAATTTACAAGGAACAACCAGAAGGTTTTTCGGTTCCAGGAAAAGAAAAGAAAGTGTGTAAATTGGTTAAATCATTATATGGTTTAAAACAAGTTCCAAAGCAATGGCATGAGAAATTTGACAAGGCAATGATGTCAAATGAATTTAAAATTAATGAGTGTGACAAATGTGTTTATATTAAAAGCACAGATAAAGGTTATGTCATTGTATGTCTTTATGTAGATGATATGCTCATCATAGGTAGTAATAATGACATGATTAAAACTACCAAGAAAATGTTGAATAAACATTTTGACATGAAAGACATGGGCATTGCTGATGTAATTCTTGGTATGAAAATTATCAAAACATCAGAAGGTTATGTTTTGTCACAATCTCATTACATTGAGAAAATACTTGACAAATTTAGCAAAGATGATGATCATCTTACTAGAACACCTATAAATGTTAATTTGTTTCTATTTAAGAATGTACAGGAAAGTATTTCTCAATTAGAGTATGCCTAAATTATTGGAAGCTTAATGTCCTTGATGAACTGCACTTGCCCGGATATAGCTTATGCAGTAAGTAAATTAAGTAGATATACAAGTAATCCAGGAGTAAAACACTGGAAAACAATTTTAAAGGTTCTAAGATATCTCCGATTTACTCGTAATATTGGGCTTAATTATACTAGATATCCAGCAGTACTTGAAGGATACTGTGATGCAAATTGGATATCGGATACTAGAGACTCAAAGTCCACCAGTGGGTATGTCTTTACTCTTGGTGGGGCGACTGTATCTTGGAAATCTTCTAAACAGACTTGTATTGTTAGGTCTACTATGGAATCAGAATTCATAGCTTTAGACAAAGCAGGAGAAGAGGTAGAATGGCTTCGCCACTTCCTTGAAGATATTCCAATATGGCCAAAATTGGTGCCTGCTATATGCATACATTGTGATTGTCAATCAGCAATAGGTAAAGCACAGAGTCATATGTATAACGGTAAATCTCGACACATTCGTCGTCGACATAATACCGTAAGACAATTACTCTCTAATGGAATTATTTCCATTGAATATGTGAAGTCTAAAGACAACATAGCGGATCCACTAACCAAAGGGTTAGCAAGAGAGTTGAGAATTCATCGAGGGGAATGGGACTAAAGCCTATTAAATAAGAGTTACCACAACGGCAACCCAACCTAGTTGGCTGGAGATCCCAAGATCTAAGTTTAAAGGGACAACTGAGTTGTGAATGATTCAGAAGGATCACTGGGGAGTTAAACTCCTACCCATTTCTATAATGAAATAGTGATGTCTGCAGCGTTTTAGGTTAAGTAATACTTTTAATGATTCTTATATCTAGGTATACCTAGTGGAGTATGGCAGGATACTCTTCATAAGAATCACCTATATGAGTGAACTGGGCCGGTTCTATGAGATTTGTGAAGGGCTACAATTCTCTAGAGCACTCATGAAATACTAGGTTGTTCAGGGCCAAAAAGAACACAATAGTGAGAACTAAACTGTGTCTGGAGATATACTGTGTGAGTTCTATTGTCTTGGTTTACACAAACGGCTGAACAGTTCGAGACATCATGTTCACTGGTTAACTAGTAAATCCGATAGTGTCTCACAAGAGAAGGTTCAAGGCCAAAAGCTACCTATCCTTCGCAGAATATTTCCAATTTCTATACTCTCTGTATTTAGATCATGTTGTTGCATTTTCTCTCCGTCAAATTCCATTCATATGGGGGATTGTTGGAAAAAATGGTTATTATAGGCTTATTTTGGGCCGACTTTGAGCCCAAAATTGAGTGGGCCCCAAACGTCTTTTGGGGCGGGTCCGAAGAGGTGAAGTGTTCCTTACCGCGTGGCAAGTCACACGGTGAAGACGGTTCGTCAAAACCATTTATGAGTGAATGGGAATATGACGTTGTTTTCGGGTTCGTGGAATAGGAAATTTAAGAAAGTAAATGTGGGTTTCTTTGGAAAGGGTTATCCCGCATTGAAACTTGAAGAGAGTTTTGTTGAGTTTATAAGCTCTAACCTACAATACTTGGGTTGGGCCACAAGGGGCACCCCAAGTTTGTAGAAGGGAGGAGTTATGGACAAAGTGAACCTTAGCCCAAACCACCACACACTCGCGTGCGCTGCCGCCACCGTCCGTCCGACCGTGCTGTGCCGGGCGGGTGTGTGGGTGGTGGGTTGGGTCGGTTCTAATATTAATTTTTAGAGAAAATTTATTTGAATTTTTCCTAAAATTTAATTTTGAATTTGAATTCAAAATTGTTGTCTACACAATTGTGTCTCTTCTTTTATTCCACAACAGGTGCACTCAGACAGATTTTTTTCTAAACTGCCTAGGCAGTTACATGTTCAAATCTGGACAGTTTCCTAACTGCCAATCTGTTCAAATAGTTGCAGATATGTTTGAAATTTTCAAACAGCATCTGTTCAAATTCAAATCACACTTGTTCAGTCCAAACAGCACCTGTTCAGGGCTGGATTTTTGCCTATAAATGCAACCATAATTCCAGCAGTCCAGGCATCTGAAAAATCAGTTTGAAAAGTCCTTTTTCCTTGCGGTCCAAATTATATTTGTTTGCATTTGTTTTATTCTTTATATTAGATTTAGAACAAATATTTAAGAGAGTATAAGAACACAAGGTTCTAGTTCGCCGTACAAATTTGCATGGAGTGCTACTATAAATTTGTGAAGATCATTGTATCCTGGGAGATAGACGCCACTCAATCGTAAGCACCGTAGCGGGGCAAATATGTCTTAAGGACAGAGTGTCACACACTCGACTTGGTCTTTGAATTATTTATTCGGTTCTGCAAAATAAATACTGTAAGTTTTATTTTATTTTGTTTGAATTGTTTCAAATTATTTTATTTACACAGAAGATTGTTCCAACACAATGTTCCATTCTCTACTTCTTTTGGAGTATAAAATATTGAAAGAAATGATGATATCACATGACAATATCATTATTTAATGAGTAATTTCATTTTGTAGTAAAAATTATAATATTGCTGAATTAATGAGAGATAAGAAATGTCTAATCCTACTTGTTTTTTAAAAGATTAATATATACTTTTTTCAGATTTCTTTTCCTATCAACTTGTTTATTCGTTGTTTACTGACGTGTATAAGCCCACAAAGGCCATGAATCACTATAAACAACCCAAGCCCATCACTTGGAGCCCAATACATAACCCAGCTGGTGAGGTCCAGAACAGTTGGAATCCAACATGGCATAAAGAGCCAATGGCATTCAGACACATGGCAGGTAAAGGACGGGCTGCATCAACAGACAAAGATCTGTAAAGTTATTGCCACTGCACATCACCATTAATGCAGCCCATCATAGCATTTATTACAACAACACCTCCCCGTCGGAACAGGCCCCCCTTACCCTGAACAAGGTAAGCTACAGCATAGACTTTCGGTGAGGAGGGCAGGTCGGAAGGGACAGCGAAATGATTATCAAAGGATATAAGCAAACGTTGAAGACAAGAAGAAGGTTAAGCTTTCTATCTCTAAACTCTCCTTACACCCTACTTCTCCTTCTAACTTGCTCGTCGGAGGGTTCACTGGGGGACTATCCCGTTCCCCGTTGGACTTGTTTGCAGGTTATCTGGTGGGCTTGGTCATTTGGACGTGGGCATTGAGGAGCTTGGACCTATCTGGCCCATTCACTGGAACAAACTATATCATCAGTTGGCGTCGTCTATGGGAAACGTCTTCGCTCCGCGCGCCAGTTGTGCTCATTGTCGTCGGAGACCCTATCCCAACAACCTTTTCCTCCTACCCATCGAAGTGTATGGTCACGGCTAGATCCATGGCTTCTCACAATAATGCTACCGACCATCAGGCCGACCTCCCCATCCAAACAACCCACCGCAATATTTTATCGAGCTTACCAACAGCATTAACCGCATGGCTGAGCAAAACCAGGCCCTAATAAATGCTTTACTCCAAAGAAACCTTCCGATGCCTCCTCCACCACCTCCAGATATTCCACCCAACCAAGAAAGAGCCCCGAGCCATACTATTCTGCAACCCTATCCACCCAATTTGGAAGGTTTGCAACCTCCTCCTCCGCATATAAATCTACCACCTTCACCCCCCCACGCCGGTCGGTGTAGCACATTTCTGAAGGAAGCCGCCGATGTCCAACCCCATTGACTGACCATCGTGACAACATTCCCCGCTGGGACGCTGAACTCCAAGCAATGAAGCTCCAACTCCAAGGGGTCATGCAGAACATTCAGTATAAACCCTCCACCACAGCAAACTCACCATTTGTTGCCTCCATCCGGGACAAACCTTTGCTCGCCAAGTTCAAGCTGCCCACCATTGACTCTTTTGATGGTACGACAGACCCAGTCGACCATCTGGAGACCTACCGAACCCTCATGATCCTCCATGCCTTCCCTGACGAGATCATGTGTCGGGCCTTCCCTGTGACATTGAAAGGGTCAGCTCGACTGTGGTTCAGTCAGTTACCAGCAGACTCTATGTCCACTTTCCAGCACCTCAGCAACTCCTTCCTTAGCCATTTCATTGGAGCCCAGCGCCAACGTTGCCCGGCAACCCAACTCCTCAACATCTGTCAGACCAAGGGGGAGTCGTTACATAGTTTCATGACCCGCTTCAACACAGAAGCCCTGCAAGTAACGGAAAACGATGACAAGGTCATCCTCATGGCTTTCATGGCCAGGCTACGATCATTCGATTTCCTCTTCTCCCTCTCCAAAAACCCCCTGATCTCCATGGCAGCCTTACTCTCTAAAGCCCAGAAGTACATGAATGCTGAAGATTCGCTAGCCGCTCGGCAGGATCCAATAGCTAAAAACCCAATCCCCAGGGAAAAGAGAAAAGACCAAGAACCCAGAAACACCCAGTATAATAGCCAAACACCCCACTATACAGCACCGACCGACCATCAAATTGATCACCGCCAACGGTTCGAGCGGTACATCCCCCTTAATTCTCCCATGGAACAAGTCCTCAACCAGATCCAACGGGACTACCCCCTCAAATGGCCCTTACCCTCACGGACCCCTTCCAATCGGAAAGATCAGTCCAAATATTGTCGTTTCCACCAGGACCATGAACATAACACTGATGACTGCATCAACCTCAAGGATCAGGTCGAGGCCCTAATACGTCAGGGACGTCTCAGCGGCTTCACGGACACCCGCCCGCAGCAGAGGCAAAGAACCAAGCCCCTCAGAAACAACTGCCGGCACACCCCACCCTGGCAGCTAGCTCAACCTAACCAAGGCCATGATCGCCCTCCAGACCAGCCCCGGCCACCAGGTAATCCCTCTCCACCAGTTGGCGAAATCCGAGTCATTTCAGGTGGCCTTGCTTGTGGGGGGCCATCCCGCTCGGCTTAGAGGGCAAAACTCAGAAAGATAAGGCAAGGCTCAGACAAAGCAGTTGCCATGGTAGACCGACCCTCCAAACAGCCCAAGCAGTGGTCAGAGCCTATCACCTTCATGGACGCCGACTGTACAGGCATCCGTTATCCTCATGATGACCCCCTCGTCATTTCTGCCCTCCTCTCCAACTATAAGGTCAGACGGGTTCTCATCGACAATGACAGTTCTTTAGATATCATATTCCTCAACTGTTTTCGCCAGCTCAAGATTGGGGAGGAAAGTCTGTCGCCCCTCCAAACCCCTTTGGTCGATTTCACTGGCGACTGGGTGACCTTCATCGGCTCCATTGATCTCCCATTACCATCGGCGAATACCCACGGCAGACTACAAAGTTGCTCACTTTCCTTGTGGTCAACTGTCCCTCTGCCTACAACATCATCCTTGGTTGCACCGCCCTCAACGCTTTCCAAGCTATCACTTCAACCTACCACCTCGCCATAAAGTTCCCTACCGACCTGGGCGTCAGGACAGTAAGGTGGGAGCAGACCGTAGCCAGGGAATGTTATGTCGCCTCACTCAAGGAAGTCAAGCTGAAGGAGGCCATGATCATTGAAGGACTCGATGTACGAGATGAGGACGAGCTGGTCAGAGGGGAACCGGTGGAGGAGCTCGTTGAGATTCCCATCGATCCCACCAACCCAATGAAAACGACCAAGATTGGAAGCCAACTATCCCCCCAAGCTAAGGCCGACCTTACGGCCCTTCTGACCGAGCACAATGATGTATTTGCTTGGACTCACTCAGACATGCCCGGCATTGACCCCTCTTTCATAACTCACCGCCTCAGCATTGAACCTCATTTCCGACCTTACCGCCAGAAGCAGCGCATTTTCATCCGCAGCGCAATACTCTTATAGTCATAGAGGTTGACAAACTCCTTGAGGCCCAATTTATCAAAAACGTGGACTACCCTAAATGGTTGTCAAACGTGGTCCTAGTCTGCAAGAACAATGGCAAATGGCGACTCTGTGTCGATTACTCTGACCTGAACCGAGTTTTCCCCAAAGACAACTATCCTCTTCCCGCATAGATCTGCTTGTCAACGGCCGGTCATCAAATGCTCAGCTTCATGGATGCTTTCTCTGGTTATAACCAAATCCTGATGGTCCCGTCCAATCGGGAACATACATCCTTTATTACTGACCGAGGTACCTACCACTACCGTGTGATGCCATTCGGTTTGAAAAACGCTGGGGCCACCTACCAATGGTTGGTCAATGCCGTTTTCCATCACCAGATAGGTCGGAATATGGAAGTATATGTCGATGACATACTGGTCAAGAGCAAACTCTCCACTGATCATCTGACCGACCTGCGAGAAACCTTCGCCACCCTACGCAAGTACCAAATGAAGCTCAACCCAGAGAAGTGCGCCTTCGGCATAGGATCTGGAAAGTTTTTGGGTTTTATGGTCAGTCAGCGGGGCATTGAAGCTAACCCTGAAAAGATCAAGGCATTGATCGAGATGAAGTCACCCAGAACGGTTAAGGAGGTCCAAAGACTTACTGGCCGAGTTGCAGTCCTTAACCGCTTCATTTCCTGTATAACGGATAAGTGCCTACCATTCTTCAAAGTTCTTCGGCAAACTTTTGAATGGATGGTTGAATCCGAAGAGGCTTTTCAACAGTTAAAGCAGTGCATGGCCAATCCCCCCCTCCTTTCACAGGTAATCACGGGCGAGTCCCTCTTCCTCTATCTAGCCGTATCAAGCACCGCTGTCAGTGCAGCTCTTATTAGGGAAGATGACTCTGTCCAACGACCGGTCTACTACATCAGTCGGGCCCTCAGGGGAGTAGAGCAGAACTACCCACTGTTAGAAAAATTATCCTTGGCCTTGGTCACCGCCTCCAGATGACTCCGTCCTTACTTCCAAGCCCACTCCATAGTGGTCCTCACCGACCAACCCTTGAAGAAGGTTATGCAGCAACCAGAACTTTCCGGCAGACTCATGCAATGGTCAGTGGAACTCAGCCAGTTTGACATCTCTTACCGGCCTCGAACAGCAATTAAGGGGCAAGCTAACGCCGATTTCATCCTGGAATTCATTAATCCTACCCCAACCACTGCCTTTACACCCCCACTAGCTCCCATCGAGCCAGAAGACCCTCATTCTTGGACTCTCAACGTCGACAGATCATCCCGCAGGGAAGGTAGTGGGGCTGGCCTCATCCTCACCGCCCTTGAGGGTGGTTATTTCAAATGTGCCCTCTGTTTCCTGTTTGAGGCCAGTAACAATGAGGCCGAATATGAGGCATTGATTGCAGGTCTTCGCCTAGCCAGGGATATTGGTGTCAGCCACATCCGAGTGTTCAGTGACTCCCAGCTCATCGTTGGACAGATCACAGGAGAATTCGATGCCAAGGAGGACACAATGTGGGCTTACAAGGATCTTGCACTTCCCCATGTTCGCCTCTTCAATACCTTCCACATCAAGCACATTCCTCGGGCGGAAAACTCTAAGGCGGATGAGATGGCTCAGTTGGCTTCTGCAGACCAGTCCGACCTCAGCTGTGGTGTCCGCCTAGAATACATATTCCACCCCCCCATTTGCCCCGACTAGCACGAAATACAATTCCTTCAAAATGAGCCCATCCCCTGGGCATCAGACATCTTTCTATTTCTGACAACAGGGGAACTGCCAGACGACCAACAGTAAGCCACCAAAGTCAGGGCCTGGTTATCCAATTACATCCTTGTCAGCGGCATTTTGTACAAACGTGGTTTTTCACGCCCCTATCTACGGTGCCTCAATCCGACTCAAGCAACTTAGGTGATACAAGAAGTTCATGAGGGTATCTGCGACAATCACTCAGGTGGCAGGTCCCTGGCCCACAAGATACTTCGCACTGGATATTTCGGGCCTACTCTCAACCAAGATGTGGCTGACTTCGTGCTCAAATGTGATAAGTGTCAGCGTTTTGCCAATATCCCCCATGCTCCTCCTATTGAATTGATCACATTTTGTAGCCCTTACCCGTTCGCCAAATGGGGGATCGACCTAGTTGGCCCTTTACCCACCGGCCGAGGCCAGACCAAATTTGCCATTGTCGCCATTGATTATTTTACTAAGTGGGTAGAGGCAGAACCCCTTGCCACTATTACCGAGCGGAATACAACCAAGTTCATTTGGCAGTCGATCATTTGCAGATTTGGCATTCCCCAGGCCATTGTTTTCGACAATGGCAAACAATTCGACAATGCCAAGCACAGGAAGTTCTGTGTAGACCTCTAAATACAACCATGTTTTTCTTCCCCCGGTCATCCCCAAGCCAATGGCCAAGTTGAGGTCACCAACCGTTCTCTTCTGAAGATCATCAAAACCAAGCTAGAAGCTACTAAGGGGCTTTGGGCTGAGGAACTACCAAATGTACTCTGGGCTTACCGAACTACAGCTTGGACTCCCACTGGGGAAACTCCTTTCCGCTTAACATACGGCGCTGAGACGGTTATTCCGATAGAAGTCGGTCTGCCTACCCCTAGAGTTTTACATCCGGATCCAGCACTAACGGAAGAGCTTTGCCGGGCAGACCTGGACCTAATTAAAGAACTCAGAGAAACCACTACTGTCAGACTGGCCTCATACCAACAGAAAATGAGAACACACTACAACCACAAGGTCCGACCAAGGGAGTTCGCTGTAGGGGACCATGTCTTGAGAGAAGCAACCCTTGCCACCAAAAATCTGACTGAAGGTAAACTGGTAGCCAAATGGGAGGGACCTTATGTTGTGAAAGCCCAACCACGTCTAGGCACTTACCGACTCCAGGACATGGAAGGTCGAGATCTCCTCCACCCCTGGAACGCTGAACACCTGAAGCGCTACTTTCAATAAGTTCCTATTGTTGTATTGCTCAGTTGTTGTATTTTCTTTTTGATACATAATGTACTTGGATCGACTGGATTACACTGTCCATGACAACAATTCTATATCTTAGCTATCTGTGTGTTGTCTCAATAACATTCTCATTTGCAGCACTTATTACGAGCCTCAGCCAGACCGAGCATCACTCCATAAGCCTCGGCAAATTCAAAGCCTAAGCCAAACCTCGAAAGACTAAGCACTAAAAGCTCGGCCGATCACAAAAGCCTCACCAGATCGAAAGCACCAAAAGCCTCAGCCAGACTGAGCACTAGAAGCCTCGGCCAGACCGAAAGCAAGAAGAGCCTCGCTGCATCGGGCATGAAGCACTCGCCAGATCGAAAGAAGAGTCTCGCCAGACTCGTGAAGCACTCGGCCAGACCAAGCCTCAGTCAGCCTAGGCATAACAAGTCTTAGCCAGACCGAGCGCCACAGTTTCAGGGTCAGACTTAGTTACCTACAATGTTAGTAAATCATAGCTTTGCCCAAAATGAGCACGCATGCAGGGCTCGATCAAGGCCACCCATGCAAATTTCATGCTTGTGGAATTAGTAGACACACTTAGGCACAATTCCAGCTCCAAATCTTTACACCACTCTTTGCTCAGTCGAATTCCAAAGACGTTCTTACACATCTTCTTTACAAGTCAAGTTATTTTCTTCTCAATCAAGTTCAAGTTCAATTCCACTAACCTACTTGAGCAGTGTGGCAAACGCAAACTTGTAATTTTACTACAATTCAATTTCACTCTGCATTGAGGAGTTCCTAACTTTACTCTGCATTGAGTTTTTATTACAAGTTCAACTTCATTCTGCATTGTCACAAGTTCAACTTCACTCTGCATTGAGGAGTTCCTAACTTCACTCTGCATTGTCACAAGTTCAATTTCACTCTGCATTAAGGAGTCCCTAACTTTACTTTGCACTCAGTTTTTATTACAATTTCAATCCCACTATGTCTTGAAGAATTCCTAAATTCAGTTTTTATCACAAGTTTATCACAAGTTCTTATCACAAGTTTTCATTCATTTCAGACTCACAAGCAAAAACAGTCAAATGCAAAACACAACTGAAATTTTATTTATTCACAACTTTGTACATAAGTTCATTACAACAATTCAAAAAAAAAAAAAAAAACATAAACAATCCCCTCATTCCTCCTCACTGAAGACGAGGTCTTCTTCTTCAATACCCTCGTCCAGGGGGGTTTGGGCTACATCGTCCTCACCAATTGTCACGCTACTAAGGTCTAAGTCTGGGAATAGTTCTTCAGCTCTACGTTTGAACATCTTCCAGCCACTGTCCCAGAACTCAGCCATTTCGTGTTTGTAGAAGTCTGACTGCTGGAAGCTCTCAATAACTTCTGCTTCAGTTCTGCCTCCAGCAGTCGTCCTCGATGGGCCCGCCCCCCCAGACTCTTGCCTAGCCAAGCTGCTGGCGATCGCGGCATCAACTGCCATTTGAAATTCAGCAGACCCTTGGAACTGTTCCACTGCTGCGACGCATAGATCTGGGTAAGCCGCCCTTTCAGAGGCTGCCTTTGCCCTCTTTTCGTCCAACTCCTTCTGCAGGGTCGCCCTTTCAGACGCAGCCTTAACCTTCTCCTTCTCTAACTCCTTCTTCAGGCTCTCCTTTTCTACCATTGCCTTTGCTCTCTCTCCTTCCAACTCCTTTTGAAGGCTTCCCCTCTCCTCCACTGCCTTGGCATGCTCGCCCTCCAGCTCCTTTTGCAGATCACCAATCTTCACATCTGCCTCATCTTTCTGCCTGACCAGCTCTTCATTACTGCTCATTGCCTCTTCATGTCGCTCGACCATGACTACGCAAGCTTTTTGGGCCTCATCCAACTTTTTCTGCTCGCCAGCCAGTTGGAACTCGAGCGACACAACCTGGCGGCGTCTCTTCTCCAGCTCCACCTTGACCGCTTGCAGATCAGCGTGGGCACTCTCCCAACTTGCACTCTCCTTCTTCAACTTTACAAGCTGAGCCTTGGCCTCATCTTCCTTGAGTTTGGCAGCCCCCGCCTTCCTCAGCAGAGCCCCTGCTAAGGTGGTTACCTCCATTTGAGCAGAGCATAACCCCCTCAACAATTCAGCCTCGTTGAATCTGGATGCTGAGCGCAAGGCTGCCTCTTCTACAATCCCCACCAGGCGGTCTGCCCCTACCCTGGCTGGGCCTTCTTCTCCCTCTAGCTGCCCAGCCACCGCACGAGCGTGGTAGATTGCAGTAGTTAGACTAACTCCCCCTCCTTGGGGTGCAAGACCCCCTTGGGGCTGTTCTTCCCTCCTTGGCCTAGGGCCAGTTGCCCCATCTTCTGCTTGCACTTCAGGGGCGGCCCTCGCGACCCCAGCGGCAATCGCCGCCACTACTGGAACCACTTCCATGCCCTCTGACGCGATGTCCACCACTTCTGGGGCAATTACTTTTCCTGTGGCCTCCTCCACTTTCCCACCCTCCTCTGTCTCCTTGGCCATACTGGTCTCCTCTACCCTCGCTTCCCTCCTCCTCTTCTGGGCAGGCCCTTCTTCACTCCGCCTCACTCTCTTCTTCTTCTTCCCCACGCCCAAAACCTCCATCTCCATCAAAGACCTCTCATTCAAAAGGTCTATTGGGGGCGGTCGTGGCACGAATTCGCCTAAGTCTTTCTCTCCCAAGGGTTTGGGACGAGGTCAAATCCTCTCCCTTGTAACCAGTTTTGGCGGTCGGTCGGTCGGCCAGGGACTCTTTGAATTTTTGGGCTTTTGTAAGGATGGTCTGATCCTCCACCTCTTGAGCCCTCCTCCTTGCCTCTAACTCCGCTCGGCTGTGGACCTAACCCTGCCTCAAACAATGCAGACGGCTGAACGAGCTCATCCCATTTGGCCCCTTCTTTCTCCCTCCACTCCTTTACCCTCATCACCCTCTCCTCTGCTACTGCTCCTAGCTTTGGCTCCATCGACTTGGTGGGCACCTTCCAAATGGTGCACACTCCAACTCCTCAATTGGCAGATATATAGAACCACCGTGGTCTCCACCCCTTGATCGACGATGGCAGCCCCGCCACCAGTTCTCTCCCTACTGCTGCCTGCAGAGTGACCCAAGTCTCTTGCTGCCCTAAGGCCTTGTAGCATGCGAAGAATTCATCCACTGTCATGGCCGCCCCTTTGTTCGCCTTCGGCCAGGCACTTGCACAGGACAACAAGATCTTCCACGCATTGGGTATTAGTTGGCCCGGTGCCACCTCCAAACGATTTAGGACATTTACCACCACCTGCGGCAGGGGCAGCCTCAGTCCTCCTTTTAATGCCTCCTCATAGAGGGCAAACTGCCCTGGCCTGGCATCAGATGGCCTCTCTGTCGACATCGGCAACGATAACTCTATTTCGGCAGGCACCTGGTATTTTTCGTGAATAGCCTCCAAATCCCCTGCAGTAATTATTGATTTATCTGCCTTTGTATGCCAGTGATCAGGTTCTGCCTTGTTGATTGACTTTGGAGCTGCTATCATGGTGGAACCATGGGATCGTACGACCGACTTGCCCATCCTCTCCATCCTATATTGCTGCGTTAACTCCACAACATCATCATCGCCAAGTGGATCAACCCTGACATTCGCAGTTTCTTCTTGGGTCATTTCTATGGTATGTCTACGAATCGCTTCGGAGGCAGGTGCAAGGAAATTGAAAAAGTGTTGCAGAGGTGTATCGTGAGCAACAAAGGAATTCACACTTGGAATATTTTGATTTTTCGTAAACAAGTAGGTGAATCGAATAATGCCAAAAGCCCACGGTTTGCCCGTATTCCAAGGATCCCAATTAATTTTCGCCAGTTTGAAAACTTTTCAAAATCATCCGCCAAAACTATCTTTTCAACACCCATAATGACCTAACGTTTCATTTCTGATCCAACGCCTAATCTTCCCCCCCCACACGGGATGTTGCCACGTGTACGACCACGATCCACTGTCTCATTTCCTTACCCTGTCTTTTCCACTTCAAATAACCACGTGACACGCCACCTCTTGAGCCCCACGCCACTCCACCTCACCTTTCGCACTCGGCCCTCCTCATGGTCGGCCCTCCCGCCCGACCAACCTTCACGGTCACCCTCTTCATGGTCGACACTCCCGCTCGGCCAACCCTCATGGTCGCCCCTCCTCGTGGTCGACCTTTCCACTCAGCCAACATTCGCGGTCGGCCCTCCCACTCGGTCACCCTGCACGGTCGGACCACCTCCCAGTCGGTTCACCCGCTCGGTCACCCCCGCCGGTCGACCTCCATACTACCACTCCCTAATACCCTCACCTTCTTCATTACTATTCCCTTCGCTGGACTAAAGCTGCACTCGGGAATGGGGGACTACTGACGTGTACAAGCCCACAAAGGCCATGAATCACTATAAACAACCCAAGCCCATCACTTGGAGCCCAATACATAACCTAGCTAGTGAGGTCCAGAACAATTGGAATCCAACATGGCATAAAGAGCCAATGGCATTCAGACACATGGCAGGTGAAGGATGGGCCGCATCAGCAGACAAAGATCTGCAAAGTTATTGCCACTGCACATCACCAATAATGCAGCCCATCACAACATTTATTACGACAACACCTCCCTGTCAGAACAGGACCCCATTACCCTGAACAAGGTAAGCTATAGCATAGACTTTCGATAAGGAGGGCAGGTCGAAAGGGATAGCGAAATGATTACCAAAGTATATAAGCAAACGTTGAAGACAAGAAGAAGGTTGATCTTTCTATCTCTAAACTCTCCTTACACCCTACTTCTTCTTTTAACTTGCTCGTCGGAGGGTTCACTGGGGGACTACCCCGTTCCCCGTTGGACTTGTTTGCAGGTTATCCGGTGGGCTCGGTCATTTGGACGTAGGCATTGAGGAGCTTGGACCTGTCTGGCCCATTCACAGGAACAAACTGTATCATCATTTACCAAGACTATCAAACAATCTTTGATATCTTTTCCAACCCATATTATGTCACCTGTGAGGCACAGTGATCAAAGATAATCATAAATTGATCAGCCACCAAATTCCTGTTTCATACCCATGTTCCATCAACAAATGTATGCCAATCAAAACCCATAAATTCAGCCTCTTTCCATTTACATTATATCTTGAACACCAACCTGTCTCACATTAAATTAAACACAAATTTCCTACAAAGGTTGATTAGATAAAAAAAAAAGAGGAAAAGAATAAGACAAAAATAATAAAAATAACTTGAATCAACAATCAAAAAATAAGTTTTGTCAAAAGATATATTGTCAAAACACAAAATTTTAATTGCTTTGGATAAAAATCTTAATAATTATGACTCAAAAAGTATGAAATTATGTCATTTTCTTCTTTCCACTTCATCTTCATCCCTTCACTTTTACAAATTAATTTCAATATCATGAGGTGTCACTTTTAGAAAATGACTCCACTAAGTCAAATATTTTAGTCAAATTGGAATTTTTTTCTTTATTAGAAATTAAAATGAAAATTTGATATATATATCTAGAGAAAAAAAAATGTTCACGTATATATATATCAATTAAATAGATTTAAAAATTCATTGAATTGAAATAGTTTGTTTATTTGGATTTATTGAATCTAAATTAGTGGGTTTTATTATTATGTATGATTGTTTGTAAATCAAAATATATCTTCTCTTTAATGAATTTTCTTAATTTTTAGGATGGTTACTGGTAGCAGGGGCGATACACCAACGTGGCAATGGTAGTGGTGGTGGTTGTGGTTGTTTGGTTGATAGAGGAAAGAGGGTGGTTTGAGTGAGAGAATGGGTGAATTTGGATCTATAATTTGAAATTTTTGGCCAATTATTATTATTATTATTATTTTTTTAAAAAAATTTCGGTTTAACTGTGTAGTTTAGAGTATAGTTTGAGAGAAAAATGAAAATTTTTCTTAAATATATTTAACAAAAAATTAAAAATTAATTTATTAATGAACAAAAATTATTTACTTTTTGAGGAAAATATGTAGAGAAGAAAATGAAGATTTATAGTTAGAGTATGGATGAATAAAAAGATACTCTATATTCACTTTTTTAATAAAAAGTTTACTTTGGATTAAGCTCCGTAACACCATCAGATTGTCCCAATCTTCTACCGCAGGGGTCTTTATGAAGCTGTCATAACCTGTCACTCACCGGACAAATGGCAAATATGACAAATAATGTCAAAATCAATAAAGTTAATTAATTAGCAAAATGTCATGTTCTAGATGTGTGGTGACCGTTAATTCATTTAGTGACCCTAAATTCATTCACTCTTCTTGTAATAGTAAGCCTAGTGAAAAAATAAAAACAAAAATTTGGATTCATCTGCTGCCTATGGAAGTAATTTGTTATCAGGCTCTAACCACATGGGTGATGGTTCAATTAGCTAAGGGAATCAAGCACGGGTTGTTTATTTAATTAAGCATGTGCAGCTATTGCGATCTAATGTCACCCAAAAGGTGCCAAAAAGAAGCAAAATGTATACATAATTTGAGGATCCATCCCAATTTAACTTGAAATAGAGGAGATAATAAAAGTGATCACAATGCATGTATGAGAGTTTGGTTGGTCTGGTATAATAAATGCTTTTAGAGGAAAAGAAAATATATATCCACTATATTTCTTAAATGGGAAAGGTATGAGACATTACCTTGCTATTAAAAATGCTTCTGTTGTTGGTGCGAATAGATGTCTTTAGCTAATTCATCTATCAAATCTTCGCCCCTTCCAAGTTCTTCATAAGTTGGCCGAATACTGGTGGTTGACTCAAATTCATGCCACTTTAATGATTCCCACCACTCATTCTCTCCTTTGATCTTCAAATAATTATTTGTAGACAATTTGTTGGCATAAAGAGTTTTGAGCTTTGGACAATTATAAATTGTTAGGTTTTTATAATTGGCAATCCCATTTGGCAAAACTCTTTTTAATTGTAATTTTATTCGCTCTTTTATTTCAGTGAGGCTGTAAGTGTTTAGGTGCGAATCCAACCCGAATTGTGCTTATGCAGAGGAGTTTGTGATCTTAATCCTTTCTTGTTTGCCACTTCACTAACTATGTACGGAGATCAAGCTTATGCAGGCACCGCCCCATGGCAGTGCCCGAGCGAGGTCAAGAGATAGTGCCTCCAAAGCAAAAGGAAAAAATGCAATCAAAGTTGTTTGACCACTCGAGCGGTCATTTGTGCACTCGAGTGATGAAAATGATCATCTAGTACTTTTGCAAAGTGCCTAAAATTCTAGGAAGAAAGTTTTATCGCTCAAGCAGTTAGCCTATATTTTTAGTACCACCTTTAGTCACACCGCTTGAGCGGTGAAGTGTGCACTGGAGCGGTCTTCACAATCCAATTTACTATAAAGGGTGTTGTTTGCTCGTTTTAGGGTTTAAGCCATCTAGATTTTCAAAGAGGAAGAAAAAAAAAAGTATTTTATATTGGAGGATGCTTTATGAGTGTTTCCTTGATGATTTAAGAGTAATCAACGGATCCATGAACTTTATATCAACATCGTCAAGGGGTTTGTTTGTTTTCTTTTATTCACAAAAGGGAGAGTTGTTCTTTGGTGGATTTTAGGAAATTTGAGCCTGAAGTTTTGGTGGATTCCAGAGTAGCTCATCATCGTGGATTCGATATCAGCGTTGTGGATTCAACGTTGGGCAAGACAATTCCAAGGTAAAGACAGTGGTGGAAGAGGCACATTGGGGTCAATTCAATTCAAGCATGGATTTGTTAGGTAATTGAGGGTATACTTGTGTAATTCCTTTCTGTCTTCTTGGTGGATTATTTTGTGACTTTGGCCCATGGTTTTTTTTATCACAATTAGAGGCACTTCAATTGTGTTTTTTCCATATTAAATCATGTTGTCGATTTATCTTTGATTGTTTGATTGAGATTGATATTCATTGTTTAAAATTGAAACATAATCACAAATTAATATCTCAGGATTTTTAGATTTTTCATGAACTATTACACATTCCATTTTAGGACTGATACTTGAAACATCTAAAATGCTAACCAATTCTGGTAGATTAATAAGTGATATCCTTTTCAACCATCAGAGAACATAACCATGTTTCAAGTCTGAAGATTCTTGACTTACCAGGCTCTTGATTTTGCAACAGTCTTCAACTATAAGCTCTTCCAACAACCTTAGATTACCAAGCAAATTTGGTGTGAAAATGGTAGTCAAATTGGGGCACGTATGCAACGTCAAAACCCTTAGACAGGATAGACAACCCTCATCAATTGAACCTTTCCAAATGCTTTGTAAATTCCTCATATAATGAATACCCAAGTATGTCAACCGTTCGTATGTAGGTTTCTTACCAACACCCAATGGATATTCATAATCTCCATCACTAATGGTTTGAAGTTCATTACATTCCACCAGCAAACAAATCTGAGGTTTACCATGTTTTCATTCTCGATCTCAGAAAGTGAAAATCTTAAGTGATTCGTGATTAGATCAAGATTTAAATATTCCAATTCCCAATCATTCAAAACACACAATCTAAATCATCAAGGACTTATGAAAGTGATTTAGATTGTTGTTTTCAAAATAAACAATAAATCGACACAAACGATTTTTTACGTAGAAAAACCACAATTGAAGCACCTCCAATTATGATAAAAAACCACGAGCGAAATGCCACTAATCAATCCACTACTGAAGAAAGAAAGATTACAAAGATAACCAACAAATTACCAAACGCATCAAATTTGTCTTCAAACCTTCTGTAACTCTTTCACCATAGCCTTCGTCTCGGAATTGATCAGTATGAAGTTGAATCCACAACTTCTAATGTCGAATCAACGATCGCGTACTGTATCAAACTCCTTTGATGCTCCACGCTTGAATCCCCGGATTCCACCGAAGAAGAACACTCTTGAATATGAAGTAACAAACTCCTTGATGTATGTATTTCAGATCATAGGTTTAAAACCCATTCAACAATATCAAGGAAAACTAGAAAATTACTCTCAAAGAAAACCTTAGAAAACCTTGAAGTAGATCTCCAAAAACCTAATCCTAGGTTAGGATTAAAACAGATACTTATAGAAATCTGGAACAGCGAAACTCGCTCAAGCAAAGCTTCTCTCGCTCGAGTGAGGAACTTATCTTGCTTGATTTCCATAAGTGGCTTCGCTCGAGCCACGCAACCTGCGCTCGAGCATACATTCACATCTCTCAGGTTTTTTGCCAGACGCAGTCCTCGCTGAAGTGAGTAAGACAAAACAACAAGGAAATTTACAACTCAATCACACAAGCTTGGTCGCAGGATTGACAAGACTAAGGGACCTAACAATCTCCCCCTTTGTCAATGCTTGAACAAAACTTTCTAACATAATTTCCTAGAAAACAAATGTACGAACTAAACAAGCTAACTCAGTAGAAAACAATAATGAAACAATCTTGAACTATTAGAACAATATCCCATACAAAAAATTAGTCTAATGCTACTTCAATGCTATTCCAATGCTTCGTGCAAAAAACCATCATGTGTGTAACATATATCCATATACAGCCAGATATATATACCCCCTACCCCCCAAAAACATACTCCCCCTTTTTTTGGCCGAGAATGACAAAAGAAACAAGGGTAGACAAACCAAAAAAAAAAAACTGTCCAAGAGAAGAACAAAAAAAAACTGTACAGAGACCATGAGTCAAATATCTGTCAAAGACTAGGCGGAGGAAGGGGGCTACTGCATCTGAAGTAATGAAAGAATCTGGGCAAGCATCGTGCTCTACTCATCAAGTCGACTATCAAGGGTATCTATCCGAGCATCCAACTGGTCAAGCCGATGCGAAATTAGTAATCCATTACTATAAAAAAATAAAACTCAGAACCTTAGCCTAATGTAAATGTTATGATAAAACAAAGCTAGGTTAGAAATCAACAATGGAGCAATGTATAAAAGATATTAACAGTAGAATCAACATCCATACAAATCAAAGAGGCCACATATATGAAACACAGGACAATATATAAAATAAATAAATAAAGCCCCAATTTAAACCCTAGTAGAAAAAAAACTAGCAAAATGCTCCAAATTACTAACCCTAGATGCAAGAGAGGGCCACTAAAACATTATGAAAGAACCAAAATTAACAATGAAGACCCCTAGATTAAAATAGAGTAGACTCACAGACACACTACAAAAACGAGAAGTAAAAACAAAGAGAAAAGAAAAAAAAAACTTACCAAATACTGATAATGCAGATGAATGAAGAGATAACCATCAAACTCGAGTGAAATCCAAAGGATGAACAAAAATGAGAGTGAAATCGCCCAAAGGGAGTGAAAGAGACAACACTCGAAGCAAAGTGGGCAAAAGTTGAAGCGAAGAGACACAGGAGCAGTATATAAGCCACGACAGGTCGCTCGAGCGAAGACTCTCTCGCTGGAGCGATAACACTTATGCGCACGGGTTCGCTTGAGCCAAGGTCTTGTTGCTCGAGCCAAAAAAACACACTCTCAGGGCTAAGTCAGTAGTAGAAGCACGCTCGAGCAAGCAACCCTTCGCTCAAGCGAAGAAGGAAAAAAAAACAAATATATATATATATATTTTATAACAAAAATCCAATACTCACACTATGTCGTGAAACCTGAAACACAAGTGAGTGAGCACAAAGAGCATGAAGATGATACGAAGATGAAATAATCTACAAACCATGAAGCCCGCTAACTTGCAATTTTGACAAGATGAAGCAAATAATCATGAGCAAGTCAGATAAACTCAAAACAATGAACATAAGCTACATGAGAATGTACAACTTAGAAACCAGCATGAGAGCTCACAAAATGAATGTGTGTATGTGCAGTCCTTGAGAGGTCACAGAGCTAGAGTTAATCTTTGTAGTGATCGGATGGCTGGACCTCTGACAAGAGTAATTGAACATCACAGAGAAAAGTCAAACCACTAGGGATCACGGGGTGTTTGTTGAGTAAACGCGGAGGCTCCCCCTCAAACAATGATTCCCTTTTTTTTAAATTTTCTTTCTTGTGAGCACTCACTGGTGGCATGCACGCTCAAGAGTATGGAGACCAAACCAGAGAATGATGAAATCAAAAAGGATGGCCTGGTTGGTGCCTCTAAGGTAGTCTTTTCCTAATGCCCGGACTTCAATGAACTGAGGGAGAAACCGTGGAAGTGAACAAATGATGGTAGATGGTTAAGAGATTCAACATCACCCATGATATACTAGTATAGGCCAATTCCTTCGAAAAAGTACAAGAAACACTGTTAGTGGTCCATAGAGAACTTTGATCACTTGTGCGGAAACCCCTGCAATAGTTTATCTCAAGGATGTGTACAAAATGAGATCATGAAGTAAATGAGTATGGGCATTTAGAATGAGCTATGAACAAAGAAGAATGAAATCTTGTAAGCAACATGAGCAGTGTTCACATAAATTTTTGTTGCAAAGATAACAGGAATCAATGACTATGAGATTATAACATCCAAGCACACAAAAAGCAATCACTCACTTCCCTTCAAGTAACAGGTAACACCCTAGTGACTAAGCACGACACCTAAGGTCTTTCTAAGGAACTCAAACCGAAAAAGATCAAGGGGTTTTGTAAAAATATCAGCTTTTTGATGCTCAGTGGGTATATGTTCAAGAACAACAAGGCCTTCTTCCACTACTCTCAAATAAAAACAATGACGAATGTCAATGTGTTTGGTGCGAGAGTGTTGAACAGGATTTTTTGAAATGTTTATGGCACTTGTGTTATCATGGAAAAGAGTGAGAGTGTTCTGATCTATCCCATAATCATGAAGCATTTGCTTTATCCACAGCATTTGTGCACAACAACTCCTTGCAGCAATATACTCGGCCTCAGCAGTCGAAAGAGAGATGGCATTTTGCTTTTTACTATGCCAAGAAACCAAATTATTCCCAAGGTAAAAACACCCCCTGGATGTACTCTTCCTATCATCAGCACACCCTACCCAGTCGGTATTAGAAAAGCCAGTAATTTCAGTTGTAGTATCAGTAGAAAACCAAACCCCATACCCCAATGTCCCATTAACATATTTGATGATGCGTTTGATCGTAAGAAGATGAGACTCTTTAGGACTGGCTTGGTAATGGGCACAAACACCTACACTGAAGGCAATATCAGGACGACTGGCTGTGAGGTAAAGAAGACTCCCTATCACACTCCTATAAAGGGTAGGATCAACATCAATATCAGAGGAATCTTTGGAAAGGTGAAGATTGGTGCTCATGGGAGTGCGTGCATGTTTGGCAGACTCAAGACCAAACTTTGACACGAGATTTTTGGCATACTTAGTCTGAGAAACAAACTACCCGAAGGAGACTGTTTAATTTGTAGACCCAAAAAATAAGACAACTCTCCCATCATGCTCATCTCAAACTTATGTGTCATGCAATCCGAAAAATATTTCACAAGATGATCAGTAGTGGATCCAAACACAATATCATCAACATAAATCTGAGCAACAAGAATATGAGACTTCGTATGTTTCACAAATAAAGTCTTATCCACACTACCCCTTTGAAAGTCATTATCAAGAAGAAATGTAGTAAGTCTAACATACCAAGCCCGAGGGGCTTGTTTCAACCCATACAAAGCCTTGTCTAACTTGTAGACATGGTTTGGACATTTAGGGTCCTCAAATCCTTTTGGTTGCTCCACATAAGCCTCTTCTTTCAAGTATCCATTCAGAAAGGCACTTTTCACATCCATTTGATATAATTTGAAACCAAGAAAACATGCAACACCAAGTAAAATACTGGGGCAAACGTCTCATCATGGTCAACACCCTCTACTTGTGCGTAGCCTTGAGCAACCAACCTGGATTTATTTCTAACCACAGTACCATTCTCATCAGATTTATTTTTAAAGATCCGCTTGGTACTTATCACATTCATGTCTCTAGGTCTAGGAACTAGAGTCCAAACATTGTTACGTTCAAATTGACCTAATTCTTCATGCATAGCATTGACCCAACTATCATCTAGTAAGGCCTCTTTAATATTTTTAGGTTCGATTAATGAAACATAACACATATGAGATACCTTATCCCGAATCTGTCTTCAGGTTTTCATTCGATCCGATACACTTCCAATCACCTGTTGAGCTGGATGATTCAATTTCACCCATGTTGATGGTTTGAACTCAGGACTTGTGGTGACAAAAGCATCAGAAGTGGTGTCTCTCTGTGCACTCTTTGGACTCTGACTTACCTGAGAAGTTGGTGTTGTCTCAACTTCTTGTGTTTGGACCTCAGCTTCTCTTTGACTTTGTGGTTCAGTACCCAAGATTGGAGACTCACCATTATCATCCTCATTTGTTGCTAGAGTAGGGGAACCTGTGTCATCTATAACCACATTGATTGATTCCATTAAAGAAGAAGTTCACATGTTATAGACTTGAAAATCCCTACTAGTGGTTGAATACCCTAGAAAAATACCTTCATCACTTTGGGAGTCAAATTTGCCCAAATGCTCTCTATTTTTGAAAATGTAACACTTACTCCCAAAAGTTTTAAAGTATTTTACATTAGGTTTCAATCCCTTCCATAATTCATATGGAGTCTGTAAAGTGTCGGGCCTTAAATACACGCGATTTATGACATAAACAGCAGTATTTAGGGCTTCAGCCCAAAACTTTGGAGGAAGTTTATTACTAAGGAGCATGACCCTAGCCATTTCTTGAACAACTTTGTTCTTCCTCTCAACCACTCTATTTTGTTGTGGAGTAATAGGTGCAGAAAATTCATGCTTAATTCCATGCATATTACAAAAATCCGAAAACGAACTGTTTTCAAATTCACGACCATGATCAGTTCGGATTCTTATGATACGCCCAATGGAAACACCTTGTTCATTTTGGATTTTAAGGACTAAGGCCTGGAAAGCATCAAATGTATCAAATTTTTTCCTTAAAAAATTTACTCACAAAAATCGAATAAAATCATCAACAGTCAAAAAAATGTATCTTTTACCTCAAATGCTTTCAGTGCGAGTAGGACCCATTAAATCCATGTGAACCAATTCAAGAGGACGTTTGGTTGTAAAGCTATTCACCTTTTTATGAGGGGCACATGTTTGCTTTCCAAGTTGACATGGTCCACACACATGGTTCACATTTTTACCAAGTTTAGGTACTCCTCTCACAAGCTCTTTGTTGGCTATCTTAGTTAGGTATTTGAAATTCATGTGACCTAATCTTTGATGCCACAAATCAATGTTACTTATGATGGCAGAATGACAAGCGAGATCATTAGTAGTAACAATCCCATAGCAGTTATCAAATGTGCGAATCCCATGCAAGACAGTATTTCCCTTTTTATCCAAAATTTCACATTTATTTTTTGAAAGCAATACTTCATGGTGGGAATCACACATTTGACTGATGCTCCAAAGATTTTCTTTAAGACCATCAACAAGTAATGCATTTTCAAGCTTGGGAAGACCAACTACACTTATAGAGCCCTTACCAATGACTCTAAAAGTGCCACCATCTCCAAAGGTAACAATTCCATCTTCATATTTTTCAAGGGAGGTGAAGTAGGATTTATTACCTGACATGTGATGAGAGCACCCACTATCAAGATACCACATGTGTGAGTCACGTGCTTTTAGGGTAGTGTGAACAACTAAACAAGTCAAATCATCTTTTCTCACCCAAATCTTTTTGGTCTTAACAAAATCAAGTCTAGTGGTCTTGGTAAATGTCTTGGCATTGTAAACACCCTCATGAATCTTGGTGTTCTGCCTAGACATATAAAGTTGTCTCCTAACCCAAAAAGTATTCAAATTTCTATCCTTTTGAGACACCTTACCAAATAATTCAAAGCAGTAAGGACGAATGTGGCCATACCTACCACAGTGATGACAAATAAAAACAGGTTTTACCTCCCTTTTGTTGATCTTACCCCCTTTAGGTAGATGAAGAGAGGAATCGCCCTAGTCTACCTTCAACTTACCCTTTGCTTGAGTCTTTAGGTCATGTGATGTAGAGGTCTGTCCCTTGTGAGCTGTCGCACCATAGCCTAGCCCACTTTTGTCACAACCCATTTGTTGAGACCCAAGGATGTCTTCTAATGATTTGGAATCTTTGTTCCACATAGCAATTGTGGCTCTAGCAATTTAGAGTTCTTCATCTTTCTATTTCTATGAGTATCTGTTTTAATCCTAAACTAGGATTAGGTTTTTGGAGATCTATTTCAAGGTTTTCTAAGGTTTTCTTTGAGAGTAATTTTCTAGTTTTCCTTGATATTGTTGAATGGGTTTTAAACCTATGATCTGAAATACATACATCAAGGAGTTTGTTACTTCATATTCAAGAGTGTTCTTCTTCGGTGGAATCCGGGGATTCAAGCATGGAGCATCAAAGGAGTTTGATACTCTACGTGGTCATTGATTCGACATTAGAAGTTGTGGATTCAACTTCATACTGATCAATTCCGAGACGAAGGCTGTGGTGAAAGAGTTACAGAAGGTTTGAAGACAAATTTGACGCGTTTGATAATTTGTTGGTTATCTTTGTAATCTTTCTTTCTTCAGTAGTGGATTGATTAGTGGCGTTACGCCCGTGGTTTTTGATCACAATTGAAGGTGCTTCAATTGTGGTTTTTCCACGTAAAAAATCATTTGTGTCGATTTATTGTTTATTTCGAAAATAACAATCTAAATCACTTTCGTAAGTGCTTGATGATTTAGATTGTGTATTTTGAATGATTGGGAATTGGAATATTTAAATCTTGATCTAATTGCGAATCACTTAGGATTTTCAATTGGTATCAGAGCATGTCACTCTTTGTTTTTATCAAAACTATAGGAGTGTGATTTTGTGTGATTGGTGATATGGATTCAATTTGTGAAGGTAACTCGACCCATAGACCTCCATTACTTGATGGTACAAACTATTCTTATTGGAAAGCTCGAATGAGAGCGTTTTTAAAATCCATCGATGAGAAAGTTTGGCACTGCGTGATCCATGGGTGGAGTGAACATATTGTCACCATTGATGGTATTGATATTCTCGAACCCCTTGATAAATGGGACACAATTGATTACCAAAACTCGAGTTGGAACAGTAAGGCTCTCAATTCCCTTTTTTGCTCCGTCACACTTGAAGAATTTCGTCGTATTTGCACGTGTGAGGTAGCAAAAGAGGCTTGGGACATTCTAGAAACGATTCACAAAGGTACTACTTTTGTCAAAAGGTCAAAACTTCAACGTTTCACCTCTGCCTTTGAAACCCTTTTTATGCGTGATAATGAGACGCTAGATGATTTCTATGCTAAACTTAGTGACATCGTGAATTCCTGTTCCACACTTGGTGAAAAAATCCCTGAAGCTAAAGTTGTTGGAAAAATTTTGAGGTCATTACCCGAGAGGTTCCAATCAAAAGTGACAGCCATTGAGGAGGCTCAGAATGTTGATACCCTCAACTTGATCAGTTGGTTGGAAACCTGCAGACTTATGAAGCCCACCAGATTTCCAAGAAAAAACAAAAGGATAGTGTGGCCTTCACTAGTGCTCATGAGACTGCAAAAACTCCTGAGACTGAGTTTGATTTAGAGTATGAGATGACAGCTATATTTACTAAACAGTTCAAAAAAAATTTAAAGAAAAAGAAGCCTAATTTCAAAGACCCTATTTCAAAAGACAAGAGTAATGATAAACCCAAAACGTTTCCACCAAAACTTGCTCCAAAAACTGAAAAGAAAATGGTAAAGGGGCAAGGGGTCAAGTGTTATGAATGTCAAGGGTTTGGTCATATTGCCCTTGAATGTCCTTCAAAAAAGAATCGAAAAAAAGTTGACACATTAACTTGGGATGATGAAAGCGGGTTGGAGCAAGAACCCGAAGAAACTGAATCTGTTGAACATGGGGATAGTGCCTTCATGGCATTTTGGTCCACTTTCACACAACCTCTTCTGAAACTAGTGGAATTTGCTCGTGGTCAGAATCTGCATCATGCTCCCACCTTTGATGGGAGTAATTATTTGTATTGGAAGATCAGAATGAGGGCGTTTCTGAGAGCTTTTGACCCAGAAGGCTGGCAAGCCATTCAAGATGATGTTGAAAGTACTGACAATCTGAGCAATCAGAGAGTCCTGATTACTATTCGTGGAGCAATTTCTGATGAAGAACAACAACGGGTTGTTCACTGCATAAAGGCTAAAGATGCATGGGACATCCTGAGCCAATTTCATGAAAGAGGAGATTCATCTTCACCACCATCTAGCAACTTTCCTGCCTTAGTTGCTAGATTGGATGAGGTCAAGGAGAATAAGGAGCAAAAAGAGGATGATGAAACATCAAAAGACAATAATGAGATTAATGGTGATGATCTACAACAAGCTTACGAAAAGCTTTACAATGAATCTCTGAATTTGTCCAAAATCAATGACAAACTCACTCTCAAGCTCAAAGCATGTGAAAGCGAGAATGTCAAGTTAAAAGGCGAACTTGTAACAGCAAAGCAGAATGTCATCAAGATCTCTAGTGACAGGAAAGACCTATGTGGGAAACTTCTATCTTGTGAAACTGAAAGGAATGAACTCCTGAAAGTGTATTCCACATATGAAGAGAAGCTTGAAAGCCTTGAGATGTCACAAGCTACATTGGAAGAGCTGGTTTGCCAGAAAGAAGAAGAACACTCTTGAATATGAAGTAACAAACTCCTTGATGTATGTATTTTAGATCATAGGTTTAAAACCCATTAAACAATATCAAGGAAAACTAGAAAATTACTCTCAAAGAAAACCTTAGAAAACCATGAAGTAGATCTCCAAAAACCTAATCCTAGTTTAGGATTAAAACATATACTTATAGAAATCTGGAACAGCGAAGCTCGCTGGAGTGAAACTTCTCTCGCTCGAGTGAGGAACTTATCTCGCGTGATTTCCATAAGTGGCTTTGCTCGAGCCATGCAACCTGCGCTCGAGCGTACATTTACATCTCTCAAGTTTTTTGCCAGACGCAGTGCTCGCTCGAGCGAGCACTTCTTCGCTCGAGTGAGCAAGACAAAACAGCAAGGAAATTTACAACTCAATCACACAAGCTTGTTCGCGGGATTGACAAGACTAAGAGACCTAACAGACACCATCTTCACCGTCCAATGGCGGTCTAGGAAGAAAACAGTAGCATGGTTGAGTACCTCGGTAATCTTGGTTAACATACCTTCACCATATATATACTCAAGGCATTTCTTCCATTTATTTTGTTCCTTGAATATCTCTTTAACTTCATGGGGGTAGATGGGATATGATGTTTCTCGGATGCTAGTGTGCATGCACTCACACCGCAAGAATGGTATCTGCACAGGCACCCGCGCGGGTGGCGTGGGCAGTGAGTTGTGTGGCATTTGATGGTGCACTTTGCACTTAGCACGGATGTATCGGCACAAGGCACCATCTGGAGTGGTTTGATCATAGCCGTTGATTGGAGATGCGCATGATCGTACGTATAAGATGGTACTCGATCGTGATCAAGTATGATCAGTCAAGGCATCTATTTGGTGTGAGAATGATTTACACTATAGATCGTCGATCCAACAGTCAGATCTAATCGGATGCGATCAAGGGACATGACCAGTCAATCAGATGCATCAAGGCCTATAAATAGGCTGTGAAATCAGCCATTTCAATCCATCCAAAAATGTAGAAAGCATTTATGCAATTCTCTCTCTCTCTCTCTCTCTCTCTTTCCCCCTCTTAATTTAGAGTTTTCAATCAAGAGTTTCTTAAGCAACTTTCTGCTTTTCTTACTGATAATCAAATTCTACAGACTTGATTATCAGTATCTTGGTTTTCTTAATTATATCAAGAGTATTCTCATCTATTATCGTCAGTGCAGATGCTAGTAGACTTGATCCTTCAATTAGGCTTTATTGTATCCTGGAGGCGAATTTGCTATAACCCCCTTGCACACCTTTTAGTGGATGCAAATATTGTCTTTAGGAAAGCGACTAAGTAATGCGACTTGAAGCACCAAATCTCTGTTCTACATAGGCAAGATCATCACCAAGTTTTGAAGACCTGAAGACCACCAACTAAAGAATTCAAGACAAATTGTTCCAACATTGTCGATGACGGCCAACTATGAATTTAAAATTATACAAATATGGATATGTGAATTTTTTGTTATCCCGTCCAAGTTATTGCAACAATTGTTTCAACAATTCAGCTGATGGTAGATACAACTCAAGGCTATCCAACGATTTTAAGTGACTTAATTTATTTAGCATTACCTTCACATCAGCATCCCACCACTCATCATCTAGATTCACATCAATGCTTAATTGTGTCCATCTGCTTACTTTGCTTGCATCGGTTTACGTGTAGACAGAAAGAGACCGTGAAACATTTCAAACTGATTAGTTTGCCAATTTCCTTGGGTAGATACATTATTTCAGTTCCTTCAAGATCAAACTCCTCAAGACTCTTAGGTGCTCCAATATGAGGCAGCAATTCCATGAGAAGTTCACAACCTCCCAAAAAGAAATTTTGAAGTGACTTCAAATTGGAAATAGAAGGTGGCAACGACTTTATGCTAGTGTAAGACAAATCCAGATATGTTAGGTGAGGCATGTCTTTTAAAGAATACTTGAGGAATTTCCATCAAATCATAGTTGTTATGCAACAACAATTTTTGGAGAATTGGACACTTGGGATTCTCCGGTAGCTCAGATAATTTATTATTCATCAACTCAATCTCCATGGAATGGAATCAATCCACTCTTCAACGTTTGGTGTTTCAGTCAATCCTAATCCCCTTTGCCTTAGTAAAAGACTAGGTATGAAATATTTTTGCAGGATGATTTTAGTTTCTATTTGCATTTCAACGTGATAACCATTGCCAACATTCTCTAGCAAGAAGGAATTGATGAGTTCTTGAAGAACATCTTTTCCTTTTGCCCGTTTTTCTACTAAACCATTCTAAATCCAATCTAATACTAATGAATCTTCACTCCATTTTAGGTGATGTGTGCAGTTTTTTATGCAACGTTTTGTTATAATGTCATTTTGATCCCAAATGAGATTTGATACATGAACCATGACTTGGCTCATTCCATGTACCTGCTGGTAGGAGAATTATGATGCTAATTGGTTGGGTGCAAGTTTCGACACACCAATATCAATCACACCTTTCAAGGCCCTCGCAAGAAGAACAATGGCACTTAGATGGCCCTGGCACTCTTTCACTAACCAGATAGCCATTTGTTGGATGACAGAGGAAGAATGAACAAGTGATAGCCCCACATTCCAACAGAATAGTCCCCAAGGTAACAGATGATCCTCCATTCTGATCTCCACATCCAAATCCATTATCTCATTGACTTTTTACGATTGAGTTGTAAGCACTAGGAATCCTTGATGAGGAATTTTTAAGTCGTGTAGGTCTATCTGCCCATCAATGCAATCCACAAGCAACAAGAAGTTGGGAGGCAAATATTGGTCTAGTGATCCCTCCAAAGTGTAATCAGTTTTATGAAATAGTTTGCCAGTCTATTTTGGGATGCTCTGCCTAACCTATTTGATGTTGTGATGCCGTGAGACAGAGATTTAGAGGACAACACTGCACTTGAATTTGATCATTTGCATATCCTTTAATGCCTTTGCTACTTTCTCCCCTTCGCGCCCTAAAATCCCAATCTTTCGAAATATTTCAGCTTGAATACATTGTGAAACCTGGCGAATAGCAGAATAGAATGCCACTTCCAATATTTTATCTCCACTGGTTTCAGGTGTTAGCCCAACCTCCATTTATGTGTCAGACTCTCGTCCAACCTCATAATATCATCTTCTCGTGCTATACTATGTTTGGGAACCTATGAGAGAAAAGAAAAGAAATGATTGCTTAAGTTA
This sequence comes from Camellia lanceoleosa, assembly GCA_025200525.1. Taxonomy (NCBI): domain Eukaryota; kingdom Viridiplantae; phylum Streptophyta; class Magnoliopsida; order Ericales; family Theaceae; genus Camellia; species Camellia lanceoleosa. The sequence continues at coordinate 162,143,641 of CM045760.1, read as the reverse complement.
TAAGAGAAGAGAAAATAAAAGAAATAATTGTGATTTCTCTCATTGTTTGGATAAGTAAAAAATAAAAGAAAAGAAATAATTATAATTTCTTTCATTCTTGTTTGATTAGATTTTATAAGAGAAAAGAAAAGAAATTATTTTATGTGATATTACCAAAATAACCTTTTTATATTTTCAATCATTTTATTTATTTTATTTTTACGGGGACAAAATTAGTATTATGAAAATATTGGTTTCTGTGGGAGCCGAATATCATTTTGGCTCAATAGATGAGTGGATAAGTCTGATCCAGAGCATAACCTATATTCGGCATTAACCCTATTCAATTGGAGAGCCGAATAAAATAGCTGGCATTCCTACTGGTAGAATAAAGGCCGAATAGAGGTGTATGTAAATAATCAGGGTTGGGCCAGCCCTCAAGGCCCAAAGAGAATACTATAAATACAGGATCTTCAGTTCGAGAAAGGTATGTGAGAATTATTAAGCTTAACTTAGAATACAAGTAATCTTGAATGCAGAGACTAACTTTCCCGTCGAAGTGCTAATTCCGGCACCCCAACTGGAGTATTTGTTCCTTTTCAGGTGACTAGAAAAGGATCATTAGCGTCCCCTTGGATCAGAAGAGTATTTCCAAACCATATCCCCACAATTGGCGCCGTTTGTGGGAATACTCAAACACATCCATGGTGGGCGCAACGGAAGACCCTTAAATAGTCACTGATGAAACCACACAGAGAGATGACCTCACTCCAACAAACATGCTTGGACCGAAGACTATCCTTGCAAGACGAGCTTTGAACTTCGCCTCACCCTCGACTCCAAAGCATGAGGCAATGCAGGCAATCATGGAACAAGAAAAGCAAAATGAACAGAGGTTGGAGAACATGATCACAGAGAACGAACGTCTCCGTCAGGATTTGGCCTTGGAAGTGGCAAAGTCCAAACAAGCTGTATGCTAAGATCCAGAATGACTTGTGAAGGCAGGTGGTCGACGATCTCGAGCCCGACAACATGACACTGATAGCGACTCCGACTCATTATCCCCAGAGCCCAAGAAGAAGGGACGATCTGAAACTTCCAGTTCTTCTGAAGAGGGTCTCCATATAAGGCATAAGCGAAGAAGAAACAGTTCGGATGAAGATCAACACAATCCTTTTGTATGACGGATTGCAAAGGCAATGCTACCCAAGAAATTCAAAGCATCGTCATTCACTTTGTGCGATAGTAAATCAGACCCCACTGATCATATCCGCCATTACAAGCAAGCCATGACACTGCATGTAGATGACGAGGCTTTGATGTGCAGAATATTTCCGAGCAGTTTGGAACCACTAGTTGTCAGGTGGTATTACAAACTGGAGCTGGCTTCGATTAAAAGCTTCCACCAACTTCAAAAATGCTTCAGGGAAAGGTTTATCACTAATGAGGTCTAGCCAAAGCAAGCCGATTCCCTCTGGGCAATGCAGATTCAACCGGGAGAAACCCTTCATGCCTACTCAGCGCGGTATTGGAAATGTTTCAATCTGGTTGACGATGCTTGCAATGACTGCATGGCCATCACCGCCTTCAAGATGGGGCTGGATCTTGATAGTGCCCTCCGCAGCTCTTTGACCAGACGGCCTCCCAAAATAGTTTGGTCATTGATGAAGAAAGTTGAAGAATACTGTAAAGTGGAAGATGAAGCCGACAATGTCACCAACAAGATAGATCCTGCTGAAATTGCTTAGCTATTAAATTCTGTAGCACCTCAGAGCCCTGAACCATGGTATCGGGTGAAACAAGATAAAAGACGAGATTCTCGCCAATCAAGTGACTAATGCTCCCATCGAGCGAACGAACAACTGCAAATCGACTGCAGGCGCACAAGGCGCACTGACAAGAAATACATTGAGTTGTCAGAAATGATTAGCACAGTCATGTCCAAAATCCAACATCTTCCATTCTTCAAGTGGCCGTAAAAAATGGTGGGACCTCCCGACACTTGAAGACAGGATAGGCGGTGCGAGTATCACAAGGATCACGGCCATGAAACTGAGAGTTGTTATGCATTGAAGGATCACCTTGAGGACTTGGTACAGGATGGTCGGCTACAGCAGTAAGTCCGAAAGGGCAACTCAACCAAAGCAATAGCCTTGAGACAGGATTCCCCTCCACTCGGCGTGATCCACATGATATACAGCCTGCCAATTTCATCCATGGTGCATACGATTCAGTCGAATCCCGATCCTTAAAATCAACTCACTTTGGCTAAATGGCCCCATGAAGCTGCAAGCATTTGTTTTGATGATTCAGATCTGGCCGGAGTGACACTTCCTCACATTGATCTCCTGGTAATTGAGTTACGCGTAAACCGATTCACCATTGAGTGCGTACTCATTGATCCGGGGAGCACATTAGAGGTTATGTATTACAAGACATTCAACAAACTCGGCTTCTCAGAATTAGATCTCTCTCCGGCTCCTTATCCATTATTCGCCTTCAACACCAATCCAGAATACCCATTGGGGAAAATCACACTACCAGTCCGAGCCGGCTCCCGAACAGTGGATGTGGAATTCTTGGTCATTAGGCTACCATCACCGTATAATCTCATAATGGGGCGATCCTGGTTGCATGTTATGCAGGCCGTGCCAAGCACCTATCATCAGCTGCTATGTTTCCCCACAGAACGCGGCATTGAGCAAATCCGTGGTTCTCAGAAATCAGCACAAGCATGTTATCTCCTTATTCAAAAGATGCCAAAAGAGTTGCAAGTGAACTCTATTGAGGTAACAGATTGCGAGAGCCACGACGACGTTACGCGACTTCCAAGTGAAAAAGCCACAGAAGGCCTAGACCGGGTCGAAATTGATGGAAGCCCAGAGAAATTCTTCATAGTCGGCGCCTCCTTGAGTTAAGCCGATAGACAGCAGCTAACCTCTTTCTTGATGAGCAACCTTGACATTTTTGTATGGACTCCATATGAGATGCCGGGTATAGATCCGTTTGTTTCACAGCACCGTTTGAATGTTGACTATAAATGCAAGTTAATTATTCAGAAAAGCCGGCGGTCAGCCATAGAGCACACTACCGCCGTTGCTGAGGAGGTTGACAGGCTACTTGAAGCCGGGGCAATCAAGGAAGTGACCTACCCTACATGGCTCTCTAATACAGTGGTTGTGAAGAAGAAAAATGGGACTTGGCGAGTGTGCGTCGATTTCACAGATCTAAACAAAGCGTGCCCCAAGGACTGTTTTCCCTTACCTAGAATTGACCAACTTGTAGATGCGACGGCACGCCATCAGCGTATGAGCTTCCTCGATGCTTACAGAGGCTACTATCAGATCGCCATGCATCCTGAGGACCAAGAAAAGACTGCATTCCTCACCCCAAGAGGAACCTACTGCTATAAGGTTATGTCTTTTGGACTGAAGAATGTAGGGGCAACTTACCAAGGACTAGTCACGGCTATGTTCAAGGAGCAACTCGGCCACACTATGGAAGTGTACATTGATGACATGGTGGTGAAGTCCAGAGAAGAGCAAACCCATCTAGCTGATCTAGAAGAGACGTTTGGCATCTTATGCAAATACAAAATGAAGCTGAATGCTTCCAAATGTTCGTTTGGGATCGGCTCCGGCAAGTTCTTGGGTTACATTGTCAACCACCAGGGAATCGAGGCCAACCCGAGGCAAATCATAGCAATCTTGGAACTCAGCTCCCCTCGTTCAGTAAAAGAGGTTCAAAAGTTGATGGGGATGGCCGTTGCACTCAACAGATTCATCGGTTGGTCTACAAATCGCTACCGACAATTTTTCCATTCTCTACGGCAGGGCAAGGCTTTTGAATGGTCCGCTGAATGCGAAACCGCTTTCAACGGCCTCAAGACTTACCTCCTCTCAGTACCACTCTTAACAACACCGTTCTTTGGTGACCCGCCATTCTCAGATTCAGCGCCGACAGTGTCAAACAGATCGTCGATAAAGGAAGAGCTAGGGAGCAAGGCGATGTATTATGTGAGCAAGTCAATGGTTGACGCCGAAACACGCTACCTTCTATTGGAAAAACTCATCCTAGCCCTAGTCATAGCGGTGAGAAAACTGATGCATTACTTCCAGGGACATAGCATCGGGGTGCTAACAGACTATCCCCTCTGATCAGTACTATGAAGTACAGAAGCATCAGGACGTTTTTCAAAGTGGGCTCTTGAACTCGGCCAGTATGACATTCAGTTTCTACCTAGAACCTCAATCAAAGGACTGGTGCTTGTCGACTTTGTTGCCGAATTCACTGGGGGCCATGTCAATTTTAAGTCCAATGAGACTCGACCGGAGCCGAACTGGAGAATTTATGTTGGGAACATCTGGCAGTTGTACTGCGATGGATCATCCATTCAGTAGGGCAGCAGAGCCGGAGTTGTAATCATGGCCCCTGACAACGCAATAATTGAGCAGGCTGTCAAGCTCGGCTTCGAAGTGTCAAATAACGAAGCCGAATACGAAGCCCTTCTGGCTGGTTTGCGGAATGCACATCTTTTGGGCGCTCGGCGTTTGCTTGTGTTTTGCATTTCAAAGCTGGTGATCAATCAGCTAAAGGGGAAGTACGCGGCAAGAAAAAACCATATGGCGGCTTACATGAAAACGGCCAACTCCTTGCTAGCAAAATTTGACCACCATGAATTGAACCAGATAACACGAGATCAGAACACACATGCAGATGCCCTTGCTTGCCTAGCCTCCGCCATTAATTCAGAGATCAAACGGACCATCAAAGTAGGTTTCATCCCGGAGCCGAGCATTGGCCCTTCGGAGGAAGTCCTGGTCAATGTTATAGAATCTGGACCGAGTTGGATGGATCCTATTGCCGCGTTCCTGTCTTTCGAACTACTCCCAGAGGACAAGAAAGAAGCGTACAAGCTGCGAAACAAAGCCCTGCGTTACTACTAGGATCCGCAAGGAAAACTTTATAAAAAATCCCTTTCAGGTCCATACTTGGAATGTGTACACCCGGACAAAGTCGAAGAGCTTCTGACTGAAATACATGAGGGCAGTTGTGGTGCCCATTCTAGCGGGGTGCTCTTTGGCCCAACGAGCTATAACATAAGGGTATTACTGGAGGACAATGAGATCTGATGTGAATACTATGTGAAAAAATGTGAATAGTGCCAGAAGTTCTCCCCGTTAACACATCTGCCTGCTGAAGAGTTAAGCTCCATTACCAGTCCCTGGCCGTTCGCTCAGTGGGGACTTGATATCGTAGGACCATTGCCAAGGGCCCCAGGGAACAAGCGATACTTGATCGTCGCGACATATTATTTCACAAAATGGGAGGCATTAACCCACATTCGAGATGCTGATGTTAAGCGCATTGTATGGAGGAACATCATAACGCGATTCGGCATTCCAAGAGCTCTGATTTCAGACAACGACACCCAGTTTAATTGTGGCGTCTACCGAGAGCTATGCAGCAAGTATGGTATTGACCCTTACTTTTTTAAGCCGGCTTACCCTCAAAGTAATGGTCAAGCCGAAGCCTCTAATAAATCCATTTTGGACGGCATAAAGAAGAGGCTGGAGAAAGCTAAAGGAAAATGGGTCAAAGAATTGCTGAGTGTATTATGGGCTCATCGAACTACCCCGAGGCGATCCACTGGAGAAACGCCGTTTACTTTATGTTTTGGAACCGATGCGATCATACCCCTAGAGATCGACCACCCAACCTTGAAATCGCAAGTTTTTGATATGGACCGAAACGACATGCTGCTGGCTTTGGATTTGATTTTGATCGAGGAACGAAGAGATCGCGCTCTAGCCTCTATGGCACGTTACCAGCAACAGCTTTCCAACTCGTACAATCAACGTGTTCAGCTGCGCCGCTATACACCAGGAGAGTTGGTCCTGAAGAAAGTACTTCTGGCAGCCAGGAAACCGACTGATGGAAAATTGGGCCCCAACTGGGACAACCCCTATCAGGTCGATTTGATCGCAGGGGTAAGGGCGTATCGGCTTAAAGACATGTCTGGAAGGAGCCTCCCATGGCCTTGGAATTCAACGCACTTACGAAAATTCTATCAATAGACCCAACTTGTGGGGAATGATAAATTGTTCAAGAACGGTTTGCCATGTACATCTCATTTTCTGTAATGCAAAGATCCCTATTTTTTGTAATGCAAAAATCCAGTTTGAAAGTGTTCCGATACAAGTCTCCGGATTCGGAGCCCCATCGGCGCATGACATCTTTGGGCCAATTAAGCCTCCGGATTTGGAGCGCCCATCGTGGATATCACGATTGGCCAAGTAAGAGCCTCCGGATTCGGAGCCCCATCGGCGCATGACGTCTTTGGGCCGATTAAGCCTCCGGATTCGGAGTGCCCTTCATGGATATCACGATTGGCCAAGTAAAAGCCTCCGAATTCGGAGCCCCATCGGTGCATAATGTCTTTGGGCCGATTAAGCCTTCGGATTCGGAGCGCCCTTCATGGATATCACGATTGGCCAAGTAAAAGCCTCCGAATTCAAAGCCCCATCGGTGCATGATGTCTTTGGGCCGATTAAGCCTCTGGATTCGGAGCGCCCTTCATCGATATCACAATTGGCCAAGTAAAAGCCTCCGAATTCAAAGCCCCATCGGTGCATGATGTCTTTGGGCCGATTAAGCCTCTGGATTCGGAGCGCCCTTCGTGGATATCATGATTGGCCAAGTAAAAGCCTTCGGATTCAGAGCCCCATCGGCGCATGATGTCTTCGGGCTGATCAAGCCTTCAGATTCGGAGCGCCTTTCGTGGATATCACGATTGGCCAAGAGCCTCCAGATTTGGAGCCCTATCGGCGCATGACGTTTTTGGGCCGATTAAGCCTCTAGATTCGGAGCGCCCTTCATGGATATCACAATTAGCCAAGTAAAAGCCTTCGGATTCGAAGCCCCATCGGCGCATGACGTCTTTGGGCTGATTAGGCCTCCGGATTCGGAGCGCCCTTCGTGGATATCACGATTGGCCAAGAGCCTCCGGATTCGGAGCCCCATCGGCGCATGACGTCTTTGGGCCGATTAGGCCTCCGAATTCGGAGCGCCCTTCGTGGATATCACGATTGGCCAAGAGCCTTTGGATTCAGAGCCCCATCGGCGCATGATGTCTTTGGGCCGATTAAGCCTCTGGATTTGGAGCGCCCTTCGTGGATATCACGATTGGCCAAGTAAAAGCCTCCGGATTCGAAGCCCCATCAGCGCATGACATCTTTGGGCCGATTAAGCCTCCGGATTCGGAGCCCCATCGGTGCATGACGTCTTTGGGCTGATTAAGCCTCTGGATTCGAAGCACCCTTCGTGGATATCACGATCGGCCAGACTCCGGATTCGGAGCCCCGTTGGCATATGACGCCTTCGGGCTGATTAAAGTATGGCATTTGTACCGACCGCATAGTCAAAGGCCGAGAAATGGAAATATTCAAAATGAGATTGTTCAAGTCAGTCTCTAAATTATTCGAAATGAAATGGTATTCAAAATGAGATTGTTCAAGTCAGTCTCTAAATTATTCGAAATGAAATGACATTCAAAATGAGATTGTTCAAGTCAGTCGCATAAACATAACCTAAAGCGTGCGAATACTCAGAATAAAATGTGTACTAAAAAAAACAACAAGTACGCTCCAAATTGAAAATTAAGCGTTTTATTAAAATTAGCCAGTTTAATACATAATAAATAACAAGGTCTTCTTCTATTCGGCGGTTCCTTCATCATCAATCTTCTCAATTTCGAAAGCAGGGAAGGGGAAGTCATTCTGCTGGTACAACGGTGACGCCGAATCTAACCCTGCTGCCTGGAGAGCCTCTGCCTGTTGAAGTGCCTTGATCCAGCTGTGTCTAAATCCACGATTTTCACATCGGCAAACTTCCTCGGTGAGCTTCTTTTTGGTCTTCTGAATTCTGACTAGTCGGCTGTCATGGAAGCCTTTTTCATAGGCTGCGACCCTCGCAGTCTCAATCGCCAACATACTAGCTGTGTTACGATCGGCAATCACATCACTAATCAGCCTTTGAGTAACCCTCTCCGCCACGACTGGGTTGGGGTGGCTAGCTGATTGGGGCTCGGCAGACTTGATTTTCCTTAGCTCGCGCTTGGTCTTCTCGGCGCGAGCTTCTAACTTCCGAATGCGTTCATCTCTCTGTTCTATATTGCGGCGAGCAGCGCGGAGATGTAGTCCAATCTCATAAGCGGTGTACAGTCCCTTCACCGCCCCGTGAATGCCTTCACGAAACACTTCGAAGTCCTGCTGACCTACCATCGACTGCTGAACTTCGGGTGAAAAAATCTGTCAGGCGAACTCGACTGCCACATTTGGATCTCGAATGATGGAATCCGCCTCTATCATTGGTCTATTACCCACGAAGACCGCAAAAGTCAATGGCCGAGGAGTCGCGTCGGATTCCCTTCCAGGACGGGGTTGAGGAGACTTACGCTGTGGCTGCTTGTCCCTTCTGGGTGACCTACTTCGACGACGAGGAGATTGGTGTCTCTCCCCATCCCTCAAAGTCCTACTGCCCATGGGTGAGGGTTTACCACTTCGACTCATGGCTCCTCCTAGCTCAGCTAGCGTCTTCGTTTCGCCTCTACTATTGAAGAAAAGTTTATTTGACATTCGCACTTGTTTAATCTTCCTCAAACAGCTAGATTAAGTTGCTGACTGAGCGCATAAATAGGACCCTCGTTCACAAAGTACACACCCATTTATTCCCTATGAGGGCAGCACCTCCGAGGCAATCTCGTTAATATTGAAACGTCAACAGCCCGACACCGAATAGGTCATGTCCCAATCGTCCCAACTACTGTTATTCGACATTATACGATCGTGGACCAACTAGGGCAAGGGCAGATTCATCAATCTATTCGGCTTGAGTGCCTCAGCCGCTCCACGAATCGATTTATCAATACAACATTCATAAGTAACGTGTTATTCGGCGTTATATGATCGTGAACCAGCTGGGGCAAGGGCAGATTCATCAATCTATTCGGCTTGAGTGCCCCAGCCACTCCACGAATCGATTTATCAATACAACATTCATAAGTAACATGTTATTCAGCGTTATACGATCATGAACCAGCTAGGGCAAAGGCAGATTCATCAATCTATTCGGCTTGAGTGCCCCAGCCACTCCACGAATCGATTTATCAGTACAACATTGATTCATCAATCTATTCGGCTTGAGCGCCCAGCCGCTCCACGACTCGATTTATCAGTACAACACTAAATGAACTAGTCCTACTCGGCTTTCAAAGTTCATACCTCGGCTAGGACACGGGTAGATTTGTTAATCTGATCGGCCAAATACCTAAGGGCTTACAACGGGGCCGAATGGATCTACTTGTTTGGGTAAATTAAGGCTAAATTAACGGATTTGTTAAATGGAGTTACACTGTTATCTAATTCGGCAGGTATGCAGTGGCATATTTAATTTACTCATCTCTGATCCTGCTCCCTATCAGATTGACAGTTAGCAAGTGCAACATGCAGTAATCATTTTATCCAAAGTAGTGAAAAACAAACCTCTTCGTTAATATCAAAAACTGCGTGCGACGAAGTGTAAAACAAAAAGGAAATTTTCATTAATAAATTAAGCACAGAGAGTAATTAGTTTATACATGAAAATCACCTTGAACTAACACAACCCTACTAAATAAAAAAATACATTAAACAAAAAAAAAAAAAAAAAAAAAGCTAACAAAACTAGAATGTCTCCCAAAGCGGCTCAACATCTACTTGCTCGTATGGAATTGGCATGGCCAATGTAACTCCAGCGGCAACAAGGGCTTTGAGCCAGCCATGTTTGAATCCCCGATTCTTGAATTTGGGGACTTCTTCTTCATAATCCTTAAAGGTGACGCTCTTTCCAGATTCGAACACCGCGGAAGCCTCAGAGTCGGATTTTTCCTTGGCCTTCTTCAACTCCTCAAACTCGGCCTCCAACTTGACAAGCGCCTCCTTGGCTAACTTCAGCGATTCCTCGCTCGCGTTTGCCCTATCTTCGGCGTCAGATTTGAGTTGATCAGCAGTCCTGGCCCTTTCCTTCTCAGCCTCCGCCCGTGCACTTTCCATTGCGGCTCTCATTGCCTCAAACTCCGCCCTGCTCCTTTGGCCATCGACTTCTGATTGCAAATGGCCAATCCTTTCGGCAACGTCATGCTGGCAGCGACCTAATTCGGCAATCCTTCCAATTGTCTGCAAAACAAAGGATCGTCACATTCCAAGAAACATCGAATGCAAACCAAAAGATTGTCACATTCCAAGGATAAACACGTACTAGAAGGGTCGACTGAGCAGCTAATGCTACCGTTACCAAGTCTGGCTCGGCACGAAATGTCGCCTTGTCAGTCGGCAAGGAAACCGCGGTGGCCAAGCTCAATGCTACAGTTGGATCTTTCAAAGCCGACGCTTCAGAGGAGATCGGCATGTTTTTTATCTTTAGTTCAATGATGAAAGGAGCAACCACAGCCGACTCCTCTAAGCATGGCCGTTTATCAACAGGGCCCTCTTTAGAGCCGTCCTTTTCTTCGGCACTTCTTTTTTCACCTCGATCCTCCGAAATCGGCTGCTCTTCTGTAATCGGGCGCTCGACATCCTTTTTCGTCTCGGTGACAACAACCTAACCCGATTCTTCTACAACAGTAGGTCACAAAACAGGTTGAACAGATTTAGTCAGAAGAAGTCCGGAACGGATGGCCTCGGCCTTTTTTCGGGCGGCCATGCGTTTGGCGTTCCTCTTGCGTGCCATCTGCATAAGATTTTCCCTAGCCATACCTTCAGAGTAATCGCCGGGAAGGTCTCCTAAGTTCGAAAAAATATCTTCGAAGGCATCTCCTTGGCCTAATGTAGACGGAGGATCAGAGGAGTTCAATCTGGCTTCCTCAAAGGCTAAATTAATCGCTTCATCAACTTCCGCGGCCAACCGGTCCGAATCCTCGGCGATTGGTTCAACTATTTGTTCTTCTGCATGTTCAGAATCAGATGATTCTAAACCGATCTCCCTCAAGTTTTTGAAGTTGGGGAAGATGAGGGCTTGTAGACACCCCATTTTTAACCGACCTTAAGACTCAGATGTCATCGATTGAGCACTTGGTGATGGTGCATGTTGTGCTCGTTCTGAGGTTTCAGAGTTTTGGCTGAGAGCCTTGCCTCCGGGCCTCGGAATTCTTTGTGCTTTGGCTCGGTTTGCGGACCAAGTCTTGTTTTCCCTTCCCGGAGGGAGGGAGTGGTCTTGTAGACCATCTCTCTGTGGTCATAGACTACTTTTCGTGGTCGTAGGCCACTTTTCCCGTTTGGAGACTAGTTTTCGGTTTTTGGAGCCTTTGGCTGTGTGCCTTGTCTCAGGACCGCTTAACATTCTCCGTTTGGCGTGATTTTTGAACCACACCTTGTTGCCTCTACCTAGAGGAACACTGTTGTCTGGGAGACCACTTTTGTGGTTGCATACCACTTTTGATGCTCGTCAACTAGTTTTTGGGGCTTTTGGCCGTGTGTTTCGCCTTCCGCTTTCTCGTCTTGCATCCGCTTTGGTTTGTTTTTGGTACAAACCTTGTTTTCCTTGTTTGGAAGGTGGTACAAGGGTGGGAGAGCAGTATTTCTCCTTGGAGACCACTTTTCCTTTTTCCAGCTAGTTTTCTTGTCAGATAACTAGCTTTCTCGGTCTTTGGACCATCTTTTCTGGTCGACCACCACACCACCACCTTACATTTAGTGTGTTGACCTCTCCCACCTATGGCCGACCAGTTTTTGCTCTGGTTGACCACCTAAAGTAGTCGGCCAACCACTTAAACTAGCAAGTCGACCACTTCAAGTGGTCGGCTGCTTTTCGGCACCTTTTTGGAGATATTTTCCTCCAGCTACAGCTGGAGGACATTAGGGCCATCCTCCATACATGCGTATGGAGGGATTTGTTTGAGGCTTAGCTTCTCCAAGAAGCTTTTCCTTTCCTTCTCTATAGGAGGGAGGCTCCTCCTCCCACCTCCAGATTCAGAAAATCTGAGGGAAGAGAATAGATATAGTGTTGTATCTATATTGCCTTGTTTGCTTCATTTTTGTGCCTTAAAGTGTAGATTTGTCTTACTTTAACACACAAACAGACACTCAAACACCATACTTTTGCTATTGAGGTGCTTAGGGGCTGATTTTGGTGTTCTTGGGTTGCCTTGAGCTTGAAAAACCTGCTGGAGTTACAGTTATAAAAAAGGTCTTCAAGGGTGAGCTTTTGACATTTAAATCCCCCTTTCTTGCTTAAGATTTTAGTCTATCCTGCATGCTGTATTAAGCTTAACTTATAACTGATAAAAGTTCTATTTTTGCATGCTTTTGATCTTTGTTTAGGATCACTTTTGTGTTTTGGGTTGTTTACCCCCTCTTAGGCCTTGTTTGGCCTTGTTTTTGAGCCTCTTCTGTGAGCTTCAGGACCACCTTGTTTTGGCCTTCTCACCACTAAAATCCAAAGGGATTTCAGTGGTGGGGATGGTGTTTTAAGGTCCTAAAAAGGGGAGGGCCATCCCCTCTCCTTGTGTCTTCTTTACATGTCTTAATATGCCTCATGTTTGAGCATCTTTACTAAGCTTGTGTTAGCTTGTTCCTAGCATGTATTTGTGGTTATTTTGCTGAGGCATACCACTATTTTTGCATGGTTTGATCACTCCATGCATGCCTTATACACTTGTAGTGTAAATCACACACACTAGCTTTGTATGCTTCATGAAGTAGCATGTCATTCTAGCTAGGTTTGTGTCCATTTCAGCATGTCCTTGGGCTTGTTTTATCATGTCATACCTCTGTTTAGGTTTGGTTTGGTTAGCCTTTGCATGCTCCTTGCACTTGTAGTGCATTTCCATGAAATAGCTTAACATGCATCATGTTGTGACATGTCATTCTAGCATGCTTTTAGCTTAACTTCATGAAGCCTTTGTCCATGTTTTAACATGCTTTAGCTCTAATTTTGGTTGTTTTGGCCATGCATGACTTGCTTTGTATAGCTATAGTTCAATCTAGCTTGTTAGCTTTGTACACCAAGTCCACTAACATGCTCTACTTGGCCTATTTCAATGATTTGGCATCATTCATAATGTGATTTCAGTACATGTTTCATGTCCATGTAGTCACATTTATCACTCATTCAATGCATTGGAGGGTTTCCCCCTTTACGCCGTAACATGAACCATTGCGTATGCCTTCATGCCCTTGCTTGCGAGCCACCATTTCAGTGTTTATCTGGGGTTATTATGTCATGACATAACTCTGATTTTTGTTTCTTAAGTCATTCCATGCTTGGTCTTAATAGGTGTAGTGTAATCCACCTTATTTGCCTTGTATGAATCATGCCTTATGCCCTTCATGCTAGCATGTTTTGGCTTCCTTCCATGCATGTTTTAGATTCATTTTAACATGTTGTAGGACTATTTTGGGTTGCCTTAATCACATACTTCATGTTTTATATACTTGTAGTACAAGTGCTCTTGCTTGCTTCAAGCTTTGAGCATCATTGCATGCTTCAGTTGTGTTGTGTACATGATTTAGCATCATCTAGCATAACATTTCAGAGCTTATAGCATGCTTGTGTTCCCACTTTATTCATGCTTTGAATGTCTTTAAGTGTTGTGCATTATGGCCGTGTTATGGCCTTAGCTTGCATGCTTGCATGCCTAGGCCTTGGGCCCTTATCTCAGCATGTTTTGGTCCATGATTGGACCTACTTGAGCTCTGTCCATGCTTAGTTCATGCATTTGTGCCATGTATTGCATGCCTCCTTTGTAGTCCTCTTCACTAGCCTTCATGCCTTGGGACTCTTGCATGCTTTGCTTATGTTGTTTGAATGATTTGGCATCATTTCTTACTTCATTTCATTGCACTTAGTGTTGTTACACTTCCATGCTTTTAGCTCTTTAAGTGTTCTTGAGAGTTGCAACTTAGTGCCTTAATTGGTGAGCCAATTGGCATGCATGTTTGGATTTGCTTTCGATGCGTCTGTTTCATCATTTATGGCCACTGATTTGGGCATGACTGAGGTTTACCCCTTCTAGTTTAAGTCCATTGAACATGCCATGTATATTGCATTGAGTATGCCATATTGTTCATCGCGTTATGTATGCCTTGTACTTTGCATTGTGCATGCTTAGTTTACATCATTGCATTGTGCATGCTAACTGATATTTGCATTATGTGTGCATGTCCCTAACATTGCTAATTTGTCCATGTAGCATTGCATTGTGTATGCATGCATTAGCATTATTCGCATGCCATTAGCTTTGTTAAGTTTATCATGTCACATTGTATTGAGTATGCCATGTAGTTCATTCACATTGTGTATGCCATGCTTGCTTACATTGTGTTTGGAATAGGTGTTAGTCCAAACACGGAAACGAGGGACATTTCATACTTAAAGTGATGAAACGTGCCTTAATTCCCGGTCGCCGACGCTCTTGATCATCCATGATAGAGTTTTAGGCTTTATGTGTTTACTTGTGCATTCATTTTTACATTGAATTGTGCAACTTCGCCTCTCGGCCATCATGCATGAAAATGCGCGATTGGTGGTTCGAGGGTCAAGAACCTACACTCCCTTGAGTTCATGACATGATAGGGAGGGCGGTTGTGCACACATATCTTGCAAATACATTTCCATGCCCTTTCTTGCTCTCTGCTGCGTAAAAATCGAGTCTGGCGATAACAAGCATGAGAAAAAAGTGGTAGCGACCACTTTTTTGGTTTTTCAACAACCAAAAGTGGTCGGCCACCCTCCCATTGGATTCCCAAGGTGGATTTTCAACTTTCTGGAGCTTGGTGCAAGTTTCTGAAAACAAATGAAAACAGAGGCAAATCGGGGCATCACATTGGATTTCCGAACGAGGCAACCAGACATGCATGCATTCCTCTACCTTTGAGGCTCCTGATTTATTGCTTTCCTTAGCTGCCATGCTTAGATAGCTAGCTTTTGCTTTGGTTTGTACCTTTAATTGGTTAATGCGTTAACTTTTCAATTTGTTTTGTAATAATTAGTTAACTAGGATTAGTTAATTAATTTGTTGTGTAATAATTAGTTTAATTAGCTTAGATTAGCTAGTTAGCTCTTTATTCGATCTCTCCCTCGAGAGAGCCAATTGTTGTAATAAGCGTGCGTGTATGTGATGCATGTCTTCCAATCCCCATTTCTTTCTCCCTTTTACTTAACTGCTTACGATGGTTAGTTTTAGGGCACATTTCGTTTAGCATACCTTATGCCTGCATGCGTGCATCATTCATCTGTATTACATGCACCAGGCTTGGCGCATCATATTAACTGCATTGTATTTCAATTCGAATTTGAATACATGTACCAAGTTGCATTTCACATGACATTCTTAGGATAGCCGAGCCTATCTTAAATGCATTTTCGCATGTGTTGCATTAGCCATTCTAACATAAACTAGGATCATGCATGATTTCTAACTAGTTCCTTATTTTGGCTTGGAGTACACTGTGAGTGTTTATGCTTCAGCATACGGCATGTGTGTTAATGTTGCCATGAAAGCATGCTTGCCGTGAGGCTATTTGCTTATGTGATATAACTGCCTGAATGCTTGTGGGTGAGGGTTGGATTACTTGAATTGGGACAATTCATTGAAATACGCATTTTAGCCTACTTGCGAGTAGCAAACTTCAAACTATTTTCCAAACAAACGGATATGCAATGCTTTGTTCCAAATTAGGCAATCTAGTCTATACTTGTTTTGCTGTGAGCATCATATAGTAATTCTAGCTAATTAACCGAAATAAGAACGCATGTGTTTTCAAAAATTTGATATCATGCTTAGTACAGGCTGATCTTTGATCGGACGAGCAGGGGTGCTCATTAAATGACCTTCCCCAATCGTACCCAAGTTCCCGAGTCGAGGCAACTTTGGTGATGACGGACACGTGGCCTTAGGCACGAGTCAGGGTTTCCTAAATTCCCCGAAAATAAAATATTTAGGTGGTGACTCTATATCTGGCAAAGCAGTCCATGTTTGGCGCTTCTTTATAAAAATCAGTTTTCCAAAATGATTTGCCGAAATTGGACTCTTTGGTGATTTATCGGTCTCACATCGCACATTGTCAGATTAGATTCAGAACCATGACATTTGAGTCCGAACTGTAGCAGCAAGCCTGATTTTGGGCGCGTCTAGAGGGCTGTAAGATAACTGTTGCCTCACGTGATCGGAATGTTGTCTGCCGCTGAGAATGTTGTATAAGTCGACTCGTACCGCAGGAGAATGTGGGCTGCCCTCCCTTGTTTTTGAAGGTTTTGACGGCCGACGAATTGTAGTGCGGTTTTGATTTCTGTGAGCACGACGTCGTTGTCTGAAATCAACACTCTCTTCAAATCGCTGCCTGCATAAACAGAACGATAAGATGAGCATAGTGCCGAATACACATACATGCAAATAACAGAAGCAAAGTGATCTAATCGGTAACCTGGTTCACCTTTTCGCCTTGGCACAAGGTTTAGGCGATCTTCACCTTCGCTGAATTCCCAATTCGCGGACAACGACCTTCACGTCGTCGACACGCTTGCCAGAATTGGCAAGCATGGTCACTAAGTGATGATCAGTATCCTTGGCTCTAAGAAAGTAGCGTCCTAGCCGGCCGGTAGATTTGGCTAGGACATAACAGTGACGGATGGCGGGAATACCTAAGTTAATTCTTAGACGCCGATTTATCTCTACAATTCCCATTATGATGCGAAAGAAGTTCACATTGGGCTGGAAAGGGATGAGACCCCAGTACCGAAGAACGGCTCTCAAGAGTGGGTGAAGACGAAAGCGGACGCTGCCCTCAACAATTGATAGGAGGGGAAAGATGATTTTGCTCTCATCTTCCCTCTCCATATCAGTGGTGCTGTCTGCTAAAAGTGACAGATGGACGTCGTCGAGGATGGAGAAATGGTGTCGAAAACCGGAGATTCAATCCGCATAAAGGAGCTCCTTCAGATGTTTTGCCATTTCGGCCAACCCGAGGATTATGGAAAAAACTAAAAACAAACAAAGAAGGGGGATCAAAAAATTAGGGAGAAGAAAGACTTACAGGAGACGAAGGGAAGAGCGTGAAACAAGGGGATGCAGAAGCCGCGAAATGAAGGAGTTCCACAAGAAGGCAAGCCAGATATCTTTGGATATTCAGAACATACATTCGAAGAGACAATTTCAAATTGCATTAAATGGAGGCAGTGTACGAAGGGGCGGGAAAGCGTTACAATGACCAACGAGCATGTACGCGTTCTGACACGCATCGGGAAGAGGCTTACCCGTCGAGTTTTTGGCTTCCCAGACTAAAAGCCAAACACGCCGACTAACTGATGTTAGTGGGGTGTGCGGGGGGCAATTGTGGGAGCCGAATATAATTTTGGCTCAACAGATGAGTGGATAAGTCCGATCCAGGGCATAACCTATATTCGACATTGACCCTATTCAATTGGAGAGCCGAATAAAATAGCCGGCATTCCTACCGATAGAATAAAGGCCGAATAGAGGTATATGGAAATAATCAGGGTTGGGCCAGCCCTCAAGGCCCAAAGAGAATACTATAAATACAGGATCTTCAGTTCGAGAAAGGTATGTGAGAACTATTAAGCTTAACTTAGAATACAAGTAATCTTGAATGCAGAGATTAACTTACCCGTCGGAGTACTAATTCCGGCACCTCGACCGAAGTATTTGTTCCTTTTCAGGTGACTAGCAGAGGATCATTAGCGTCCCCCCGGATTAGAAGAGTATTTTCAAACCATATATTCACAGTTTCTTTTATCTCTCAATCTCTCCACTTTTGGAAAGATTAAAAACGAGGGTTATAAGAGAAATAAGTTGCTTTCCGTTTCTAATATTTCTCCCCATTTCTTTCTACTTAAATTATCTAAGCAAGTAAGAAAAATACATATATCTCTATTTCTTTTTTTCTTTTTTTCTCTCTAAATCACTCAATCCAAACATAGCGATGGAGCAAGCTCCTTTCAAAATCCCAAAAAGTGTACTTAGGCCTCATTTGGGAACATGCTATTTTAGTAACTTTTTAATTTTTTACGAAAAGATGTGCAGAAAAATAAAGAAGTGATTTAACAACTTTTAATAATTTTTTAATTTTTTGACTAAAATAGCCACTCTCCAAACAAAGCTTTAATGTTTCTTTGAGCATGCTGAAATTCTTCATGTTTGACATGATTGCTTCGTGGTATAAAAGCCAAAATACCTAAATCTGTACGGAGCAAGCTCCTTTCACGATCCCAAAAAAAGTGCTTAACTATTCTTTGAACATGCTGAAATTCTTCATGTTTGACATGATTCACTTTGCTTGGTTTGGATTTTTTAAAAATATATTTCATAAAATTCTACTTTTTTATTTTATGTATTCTTTTGTTTTTATTAAATTTTTTTTAATACTTTAAGTATTTTTTTTTTAATTTTTAGACACCTAACATAAATACATTTAAAAAGTATAAGTTTCGTGAAAAAAAATCTTTAAAGAAATCACTAAATACCAAAAATACCAAAAATATATATATATAAAAATTCAATATTTTTTTGTATTTTGTGTATTTATTAATTTTTTAAAATATTTTTTCAGAAATATTTTACTTTTTAGATATATCTAAGTAAGTTGTATCTAAAAAAGTAAAAAAAATATTTAAAATTTTAAAAACATTTACTAAAAACAAAAAAAATACGAAAAACAAAAACTTGATTTT
Organism: Camellia lanceoleosa; assembly: GCA_025200525.1. NCBI lineage: Eukaryota > Viridiplantae > Streptophyta > Magnoliopsida > Ericales > Theaceae > Camellia > Camellia lanceoleosa. The sequence continues at coordinate 162,124,939 of CM045760.1, read as the reverse complement.
CAAAAAACTGAATTTAAAAAATTGAAACTAAACACAATGATTGCTATTTGATAGCAGAGCTTTTAGTTCTCTAAGTTTTTGATTCGTACGGGAAATATTGCTCTTGAGCTTTTTAAAGTCAGCATATTGACGAACTGATTCTGGTTGGGATGGCCAGAGAAGGTGAAAGTGTTGGAAAAAATAGTTTTATGATGGCTTTAATGTGAAATTAAAGTAGGTCTCAACCACCATTAAGGTAAGATTAAATGGGTTTAAAGTCTTTGTAATAAGATCTTTACACCACAAAAAAAAAATGGACCAAAACCCATTAAGAATTGAATGAGAAATTGTCTCATAAAATTGCCATCATAAATGAGGTATTGGAAATAGTGTATAACTACCTATCCCACATTGATTGTAGATGAAAGTATAGATGGGTATTTAAATCTCAAGTTTTTGATAAAGGAGGGCTTGAGCTAAAACTATGGTCCAAGTTGTTTATGCAAAAATTGCCACACGCTCATCGCCCACCGGACCGAGCCAGGTCATGGTACTTACGGATTGGTTTGGGCTGGGCTAGGGCTAGGGCAGGCCGACTTGGTGACCCATTAACCTAATCTTTTTAGGCTAAGTCTGTTGATTGGCTGCTGATATAGATATACACATATGTGTATGTGTATATTGTGTGTAACCTCTACAATTACGATGGGATTTATTTCTCTTCAGTTTTGGTGTATTATTCTTCAGTATTTTTGTAGAATTGTAGTCTGCATTTGTTGCAGGGAAACTCCTTCTCTCTCCCCCATTGTGTATAAAAAGAGACCAAATTCTTTGGTTTTCTAAATAGAATTTTGGGCTCTCATATTATATAGTCAATTCCTAAATTATATGGCCCAATTCTATTCAAATCCGAAACCGTTGACCTAAATCAATAACCAATCCGACCAATTTGATTGATAAATTTTTCGATCTCCTTACTCAACCCTGCTACAATTCACCTTATTATACTTCCACACAGCTTTCCCATACGGAACCGTCACTCCCTCTTTAATCAACACAAATCTTGATAATTAAAGTAGTAGCAAAAATATCTCTATATAAATAAGAAACAAACGGTCGAAAAGGCCTCCCATCATTATTATTTACAACTCTTCAATTAACATGTTAAATTAGGGAAACTTTCATAATATTACACACTCTTATTTGGGATATCATATATAAATTATGATATTTTGTAATTCTGGTACTAGTTTGTATCTTAAAAAGTAACTTTCAAGTATAACCAAAAGGACTCCATTAATCAAATACCACTTCAGAATTAATTAGAAGTCTCTTCTATCACGACTAAAATAACAACCACATTATATCATAACTAAATCATAATATTACAATTACAATAATTCATAACTAAACATTATAAATTATCGTAACTGAACATACGATACACCATTTTTTTGGGATGTATTATTGAATTTTTTCTAAATTACGTATATATTATACTTCTTTCTCAAATGTTTGCATCGTTTATTGTTCATAGTTTATTTATTTATTTATTTTTTTTGATCTTTCATAGACACATCCATGTTTGTCTTATTTTTCTTTATTGTTTTGTAGATTGGAAATTTGGAACCATACATCCTTGCATAACAATTTCAAATCCTAAATGGTAAATCTATTTGATGATATGCCAACTTCAACTTTGTTAGAAGGACAATGTGCAAGAAATCAAATCATACATAAATACATTGCAGAATGAAGAACTTCAACCTTATCAGTTGTCCAAATTTAATTTTCCCTGACCATTGCTCCTAATGTAGGCTATAAAAGATTTCCATTGATCTGTAAATAATTGCCCACTTTACGATTATATTGTAGCATAGACTCATCTGGGCATTTAAATGATCTCCAATTTTCTGGACATGTCTTTGTTTCCTTCAGGTTACCAACAATTTAGGCAGTTATTATATTTTCAAATGAATAAATAGAATGAAGTCAGGTGCAACAAGAGAGTTTTTAAACTTCTATACTAATGGGTATGGAGATTAAAAAATTTCCTTGCCGTTGTTTGAAAAAAAAAAAAAAAAAAAAGAGTCGGCAAAATCTATATATGAGTTTGGCCTTCAAGGAAGACAAAAACCCTGGGCAGAAACATGTATTACTTACCAAAACAAATTAAACAAAATTATTGATAGATTTCAAATAACAAGAAAAACAATAACATCAGATACAACACCTGCAATGATTACTGTTATTGTCACGTCCACACAAGGAGATAAAAAAGCAGATAAAGCATCACATCCCAATATTGTATTTAAAAACATTAAGGCAAGCAACAATAATACAAAGAAACTAGCCAACAAGGTATGAAGCTTTAATCTGACCAGTTTTGTCTGAAGATTTATAGGTAATTGCATCTACAAGTTCCTCAGCTTAAGCTCCTTAATACCATTGGATCAATTGTCCCAATCATCTACCACATGGGCCTTCATGAAGGCTGTCATAACCTGTCACTCACCAGACAAGTGGAAAAAAATGACAAATAATGTCAGAATAATAAAATAGGTTGGTAGTTCTAGATTTGTCATGAACCTAATTTTATTCAAACTGCTTGTAAAAGTCTAGTGAAAAAAAAAAAAAAAAAAAAAAAAAAAAAAAAAAAAAATCATGGATGAGTGAATAAAATTGTTTTTCATGGGTGGGGTTCAATTAGGCAGTCAAGCACGGGTTGTTTATTTAACTAAAGCTTGTGTTGTGGCTACAATCTGATGGCACCTCTAAATAGAGAACACAGGGCATGTTTGATTAGGTGGGTTAGAGTATGAGATTGAGATTATTAATCCGCGGGCCCAATTATCCTATGTTTGTTTTAGCATTTTAGTTTAGGATTATTAATCCAATGGATAATTAATCCAATAAATTTGTAGGATTATTAGTAATAGGTTAGGTGTGGGATTATTAATCCAATGGATATTAATTCAATTGGATAGTGAATATCACACTAATTTAATAGGATTATTAATACTTCACTATTAATCTTGTGAATCAAACATGACCACAGAGTTCTATTCGTTATTTAGGTCTCTAAGAGAATGGTAAACAAAATCTTATAGTAGATAAGTAAAGAATCTCTCAATATCTCATAAATGAGAAATGACATGAGAAACTACCTGACTGTTGAAAACCATTTGCTCCAGGTTAGTGTGAATATATATCTTTAGCTAATGGACCCATTGAATCTTCATCACTTTCAAATTCCTTATAAGCTGGACGAGTTTTGTTCCTCCACTCTAATTCATGCCACTTTAATGCATCCCACCACTCTTTCTCTCCTTTGATCATCAAATTATCACTCGACACTTCCATGGCATGAAGACTTTTGAGCTTTGGACAATTATAGACAATCAGACTTTCTAATACTGGACCAATACTTAAGACACCAGAAACGGTAACCAATTCAGGTAAGTCAAGAAGTGACATCTTCTTCAAGTTTTGGAGAACATAACCGGAGGATTTGAAGTCTGAAGATTCCTGACTTACATAACCGGACGATTTGAAGTCTGAAGATTCCTGACTTACTATGCTCTTGACTTTGAAGCAATCTTCAACTCTTAGTTCTTCCAACTTGACGAGATTACCAAGTAAATTTGGGGTGAAAATAGTAATCAAATTGGGACATGTGTGCAACGCCAAGTACCTCAGATTGGACAGACAACCCTCATCAATTCGGCCTTACCAAAGACTTTGTAAATTCTTCATGTAATGAATAACCAAGTAATATAACCATCCAAACACAGGTTTGTTATCAACACCCAACCGATATTCACTATCTCCATCAACAATGGTTTGAAATTCATTGCATTCCACTAGCAAGCAAAATTTGAGTTGAACCATATTTTCATCCCCGCATTCAGACAATGTCTTAATAGTATAATGGCGATCGAGGAAAAAAACAGAGGCGTGGTGGAGTGCCTCAGTAATTCCACTAGGCTTGCCCTCACCATTTATATATTTGAGGCATTTCTTTGATTTTTCCCATTTCTTGAATAACTCTCCAACTTCATGTGGTAGACGGAATATGATTCGCCAGGGATGATGGCCAACAGTGAATCCAAATTGAGACAAATCTGGATACATGACTTGTTTGTTATTCCATCTAAGTTGTTGCAGTAATTCAACGGATGGCAGATACAACCTGAGTATTTTCAACTTTTGTAAGCTACTCAATTCATTCAATATTTCCTTCACATTAGTGTCCCACACATCAACATCCCATTGGTCGGCATCTGGATTCACATCAATGCTTAATTCATTCAATTCAGAGAGTTTTGACGACACCTCTGTTGGGATTATTGAATCCATCTGCTTAAATTCTTTGTAGCGGTTTGCACATCCACAAAAAGAGACCCTGAAGCACTTCAAACTGATTAATTGTCCAATTTCTTTGGGTAAATACATTAATTCAGTACCTTCAAGATCAAATACCTCAAGCATCCCAAGTTCTCCAATTTGGGGTGGCAGCTCCATGAGAAGTTCACTACCTTTCAAACGGAATGTGTGAAGTAAAGCCAACAAGGAAATAGAAGGTGGCAAAGACTTTATGCTAGTGTAGGACAAATCTAGAGAATGTAGGAGAGACACGTCTTCAAAAAATAATTGAGGAATTTCCATCAGATCATAGTTCTTATGTAACCACAACTTTTAAGGCTTGGGTACTTAGGGTTCTCCTGAAGCTTGGATAATTTATTATTCATCAAGTAAATCTATCTAGCATTATTCCACTCTTCAATCTTTGGTGTCTCAACCAATCCTAATCCCTCATGCCTTAGATAAAGGCTTGGTAGATAGGGTATAAAATACTTTTGCAATACATTTTTAGTTTCCTTTCGCATCTGGACATCGTTTACCCCAACATTCTCTAGCAAGAAGGAATTGATAAGATCTTCAAAAATAGCTTTTCCTTTTTCATGTTTTTCTACTAAACTATTTGAGATCCAACTTGATACTGGTGAACCTTGAAATCCTGAGTTCTCTGTACAAAATTTAATGCAATGTTTTGTTATGATGTCCTTCTGATCCCAAACAAGTTTTAACACATTAACCATGACTTCATAGGACTGTGATGTTAACTGGTGGAGTGCAAGTTCCCACACACCAATATCAGTCTCATCTTTCAAGGCCCTTGCAAGAAGAACAATCACAAGTAGGTGGCCATGGCATTCTTTCACTAACTGGATGGCTATTTGTTGGATAGCAGAAGAAGAATGAACAAGTGACCAGCCCACTTTCCTACAAAATAGATTCCATGGTAACAGATGATCCTCCAGTCTGATCTCTAGATCCAATTCAATTGTCTCATAAACTTTTTGTGATCGAGTTGTGAGAACTCCGAATCCATGATTAGGGATCTTTAAGTCGTGTAGATCTATCAACTCATCCACACAATCCATAAGCAGCAAGAAGTCATCATGTGGGAATTTAAGTAGCTGTTATTGGAAAATCAAAATGTCATCAAGTTGATGAAATCTGGCAATCTGTTTAGCAATGTTCTGCCTAACCTCTTTGGTGCTGTGATGTCTTGAGACAGAGATGAAGAGAACGATCCTACACTTGGCTCGTATGATTGGTACATCTTTCAGTGCTTTAGCTACTTCCTCTCCTCCGCTCCCTGTAATCCCAATCTTTCGAAATGTTCCATCCTGAAAGCATTTTGAGACCTGGAGAATAGCAGAATTGATAGCCAATTCCAACATTTCATCCGGTGCTTCAAATTTACCACATGTCGAACTCGTTAATGCAACCTCAATTCTGTGTGTGAAACTCTTACCTGACCTTGTAGGAATAAGATCAGGTTCTTCAGGTAAATAAGCCACCACATGAAAATCATATGTAGCCAAGCTTCTTTCAACAACACAAGCAAGAGTAAGCATCTCCTGGCCTAATTCATGTCCATGTTCCTCATATATGTCATCTAATAGCAAAGCTTTTATTTCTCTTCGTAATTGATTCATATGGGAAAATCGCCTCCTGAGAAATACAGAGTTAAAATTTTCATCTGGTTCTGGTTTCATAGGGTACGATAAGATGAGGTGCAGGAAGTCCTTCATCCATATCAAAATTTCAGCTTTTCGTATAAGCCCTCTCCCTTCTTTTGCTTGTGGCCTGAAGGTATTCTCCAAAACTTCCATTTTTAAGGCCTCATCCCCGTCTGATAGAGTTAACAATTTTTTTTTGGTTGCCATGGATACTTCTTCCTCTTCTTTTTCTTCGTCTTCTTCTTCTTCTTCTTCTTCTTCTTCTTCTTCTTCTGCTCCTCCTCCTCCTCCTCCTCCTCCTCCTCCTCCTCTCTCCCGCGCATTGAAAATTTTCAGCCTTTTGATCCACCTATGTATGCCCTTTACCACTCGCTTGTACGACTTTTGAGCAGATTTCTGGGAATCTGACAAACATGTACTTACAGTTATACTCGAGTCGATCATATATGTTTCATGGGTGTTTGGCAACATAATAAAATAAAAACAAAAAAAAGATATAAACCCAGAAAGTTTGCCATCAAATTTGTCTTGGAAGTGCGTGTATGGTGGCAACAACACTACATATCTAGGAAAAGTACTCTAAAATTTATCTAGGAAAGTATATCTATGCACCACACTCATTGTAAGTGACCCACGTTCCACCAACCACTCATTTTTGCGGAAGAATTCAGAGCACAAACTCATGGTCCATAGCATTTTCTGTATGGTGGTGATTGAAGTTGATGTGTTGTGGGCCATATTAACAATGAATCTGGTCCAAACAATTGAAATTCTGGATAAATTTCTTGATATTTTTTTTATAGGTTTGTAGCATTGTTGTACTAGAAGAGTCCGGATCGTCTGCTGTGGTTATTTGCGGCGCTTCTTGCGGCGGTCTAAAATGACGTCGTTTTGGATTTTTATTTATTTATTTATTTATTTATTTTTTATTTATTTATTTTTTTTGCTGTTGACCCTCTTTTTCACTTCATCGCACAAGGAGCCAAAACATCACAGAGCTCGGCTCAAACTCGACCCCTCCATCTTTGTCGTACTGCGATTCTTTGGCTGCCGGCTTCTCCATTGACGAAATCTTCAGTACACGACCTCCGCACCGCGTGCATCGATCACCTTATATTTTAGATTGTATATATATATATGTGATATACATGGTGCATACAAATCAAAACCTCTCTCTCTCTCTTCCTCCACAGTTGTTTCGAAGTTGTTCAGGATGTTCGAACTTCCTCCGATCTGCTCCAATGGTCTCAGATCTGTTCCGATCGGCATCGCCGTGAAGAGATCGGCCTCTGACAAGTCTTCTCTTTCTTAGGCTCGTTTCTGTACTCCATTAATCAAGTCCCCCAAAGTGTTCTCAATTAATCAAAACCATTTTCTCAGAACTGTTAAAAGTCTTCTCTTTTTTTATTTTTTATTTTTTTTTTGGTTAAGGTTACAGTGACTGGTTTTGATTAAAGTTCTGTGGTGTGTTTTGGCTCATTGTGAAGTGAAAGGGATGAAGTGAGAAAGAGGGTGAACAGCAAAAGAAGAAGAAGAAGAAGAAGAAGAAGAAGAAGAGTCCAAAATGACGTTGTTTTGGATCGTCGCAAGAAGCGCCACAAATAACCATGGCAGACAATCCGGACTCGTACTAAAAAACCTAATTTTTGTTAAAAAGATCAAAAAGCCACCAAATCATTTGTCAACAGTTAAAAAAACTAAATGTGACATCATCATTTTTCACTCACCAAAAAATTAACTTTTTTAATAACTTTCCAAACACATTAACAATAAAAGCTACTTAAAAAAAAATCAAAAGTCAGTAAAAAAGTCAATCCCAAACTTACCCTTGGATGAGCTGCCCTCTTTATTGTCAACCTCCATCTGGCCAAATTAGCGTTAAGCTGAAAATCCATAAATTTTAGATCAATAGTGATTAAGGATATCAATAAGTAAATAATTAATTAATGGATTAAATAAATTTTTAGTCCCCAAATCGTAAGTCTTGGGTCACTTTAATCACCAATGGATAGAAAGTGTTTCAATTTAGTTCCTAAATGTTTAAATTGCATGTTAACAGAGTTAAAACAGAGGAAGTTGAGAAGCCACAAACGTGTCCATTAGCATAATCAATACTTATGCTAGTGCGGGGTGTAATATTGACACCATATTCAAACCATCCAATAGAAAGAAGACATGTAGTTACCCACGACGATGAATCTTAGCTGCACGAAGTGGAAGCGGGAGCGGGAGCGGAAGTGGGGGTGGGAGAGAGAGCGGGAGCGGGAGCGAGGAAGCGTGAGCCGATAGAAGTTTCTTAGGTAGGGAGTGCCTCGGGAAGCGGTAATATATATATATATTAATACACATTAGAAGTTTTTTTATAAATATTTTTATTTTAATACACATTAATTATTTTATTTATTTATTATATTTTGTAAATAATGTGTTATTGTTAATTTATTTTTATTTTATTTTACATATATGTGTGTGTTTTTTTTATTAATATGTGTAATATATACTCATATATATATATTATATTTATATGTGTTAATGTTTTTTTTATGTAAATATATTATAAAGATTATATATATTGATATTTTTATTTTTTTATTATATATTTATATGTATATATATGATATATATATTAAATAATAATGTGTTAATGTTTTTTATTTTTTTTTATTTTTTAAATTTATATATTTATTTAAAGATTTTATATGTTTTATCTTACATATATATATATATATTACTTATATATTAGATAGAGACGATCTGCGAGACGAAGGCAAAGAGAGAGAGAGATGAATTGCAACAGAGACGGCAGAGACGAACTGTGACAGAGACAAAAAATAAAGAGAGAGAGAGAGAGAGAGAGAGAGAGAGAGAGAGAGAGAGAGGACCTTCGAAGTGATGAAAGAAGAAGAAAAACAAAGCAAAGGACATACCCAGACACAACTGTGATACCCCTGTTCTGTAATTTGCTAATTGGTCCTTAATTTGAGTATGATTATGTGTTTAACATGATTTTATGTGCCATTGTGTGAAAATATGTGGTTTTGAATTTCTATCTGTCCACCGTAGGAATATCTATTTGATTGTTTGCTTCGGAAATTAAATTGAAGGCCTTATCGGCCACAGAACCCGAAATTGATTGCGCCATTGTGATTGACATAATTTTTAGGGCCTACAGTGAAATTTTATTGAAAAGTTGATTCGGACCTGATTAAGTTGATTAAATTGGTGAATTAGTACCCAATTATTCTTGTTAGTAAATTATGGCTAGTGGGAAATTATGGAAAAAGGCACTACACACTCAAATCCCTCTTTCATTTTCATTTTGGCTAGTTTTGACTCCAAGAGATAGAGAGAATCGAACTAGAGAGAGGGAAAGTGTAGGAGAATCAAAGTTTGCTCTTGAGGCTTGGGAGCTTTGAAGTCTAACCCAAGAATTAACCTTAATTTGGGAGGACTAAGGCTCCTAGGTGAGTGAATTTGTGCATCTTAGTTTGTAATCTTTGTGAATTCAAGTTGAATGTTGATAAGGAACATAAAATAAATTGTTCATGATGAAATCAAGTTGGTTTTGTTGATTTGGTAGTCTATATGCACATGCATGTGAGGAAGTACTTTGAAATTGCATGTTTGAGCATAAAAATGTATAATCCATGTGCAATTTTAATTGAAACTCAAGTTTTGATCACTTCTTCACCAATTAAGTTGTGAATGATGAGCATCTCCCACATGCATGTACAAATAATGGGGGTGTAAGGCTTGATTGTTTAAATTTGAGCATGTTGGTGTTGAGTTTGAGTTAGTTTGAGTCATGCATGTGATTAAATTGTGAAATTGAGCTCCATTGTGATGTAATTTGGTGTTTGTACCATGTTAGTACATAAATATATGAAGTTTGAGCAAAATATCATGAGTTGGGACCTTTGAACATAGAATTTGAACTCCAAGAACAGTTTTGGAATTTCCAGAAAGTTTGATTACCGCTCGAGCGGGGAAACCGCCGTTCGAGCGTGAATTTCATGCTCCCAGTACTTTTTGCAGACATGGTGTCCGCTCGAGCGGGGGAGTTCACGCTTGAGCGTGGAGCCATGTAGAGAGGCCTTCCGCTCGAGCGCCAGAGTTCGTAATCGAGCGTAATTTTGATGCATCTAGTACTTTTGCAGGCCTTAAGGGTCCGCTCGAGCGGGGACCCTATTTTCTAAAATTTTGAAAATGCATTATGTGTTCTGTTTTCCGTTCCCTTTCACTTATAAACACTCTTAGGCATACATTGAGCATTGTAATTGAATTAAAGAGATAAGAATGAAGCTTAAAGAGGAAAATGTGAATTTTGAACGGATTGAATTGTTAGTGACCATTTTATGTTCACAGCATTCACAGCATGTGTAGGGTCGAGTTCCAGGGTGAACCAATCAACCGATCACTGTGAGTAATATCTGACATATGTTATTGGCCCTGTTTGGTAGAGCTGTGGGAAAGTGCTTATAGCTTATGCCTAAACAAATTATATATAACTTTTTCTTCATTTTGATTTCCAAACTTATTCTTAAAGCATCTCCCCCACTCAAAGAATAAGTGATTTCGACTTCCAAAAGCTATAAGCTATGAGCTATAAGCTAAACCAAACACATCAAAATAAATTAAAATTTGAAGTCGAATAAGTATTATAAGTCAGGCCAAAACAGGCACATTGTCCAATTGCTACTTTTATGTAAGCTTTGTAAAGTTCATTAATTTGAATGGTGGACATAGTTGATATGAAAGTTTGAAAGGCCTATGAGCCAGTTTGATCTGAACTTCTGAAAGGCCTATGTGCCAGTTGATATGAAAGTTTGAAAGGCCTATGAGCCAGTTTGATCTGAACGTCTGAAAGGCCTATGTGCCAGTTTGATATGAAAGTTTGAAAGGCCTAAGAGCCAGTCTGATATAAGGGCCTAAGAGCCAGTCTGATATAAGGGCCTAAGAGCCAGTCTGATATAAGGGCCTAAAAGCCAGTCTGATATAAGGGCCTAAGGGCCAGTCTGATATAAAGGCCTAAGAGCCAGTCTGATATAAGGGCCTAAGAGCCAGTCTGATATAAGGGCCTAAGAGCCAGTCTGATATGAAAGTCGAAAAGGCCAAAGGCCAGTTGACATGAATGAATTGGGCCCGAGGCCGTCTATTGTATAATGTTTCAATGCATTTCCCTTGATATTATTCACTAGGCTTTCGCTCATGCTCATTCATGTGTTTGTAGGTGAGCCAAGAGAGGTCCAGACCCAGCCCCAGTAAAGCCTAAGTAGATCAACATAGGATTTGGAAAGTCAGCCCTCGTGTCTCACGCACGAGACCCATCTTCGCCCTTTTGTTATGTATTTCTATTTTGTCATGTTGGGGAAGTTTTGTATATGTCTGTATATAGTTCCATGGGTTGACTTAGTTTTGGATGATCCTGTCCAAACAGAATTTTATAGCACTGTATTTCAGTTGTGAGTTATTAATATATATATATGTGTGGTTTGTTTTGATGTGCCATGTAAGCACAGCTCTATAGAAAAAGTTTTGAATTGCTTCCGTTTGGCCCCTATTAACTCTGTTAAAATACGTTTGGTTTGGTTTGAGGCCGTAGGTAATCTCATGATTACTGGCCGGTTATGTCCTTAACTCATGGGGGTGGGTTCGGGTCATGACAGAGCTTCAGGTTCTTCTTCACCTTCTTTCTCCACACTCTCTTTGTTGACCAAAAAGGGTTTTTGTTCATAGCCACCAACGATCCCATCTTGGATAGGATCGCATTTCTCTCTCTACAGAAATGCGATTCCTACACGTTTCTTTCTAAGAAACGCGGAATCGCGTTTCTTACGAAGATTCGTCACCTAGTAGCACGATTCCTACAACTAAGTGACGAATGCACGAGGATGTGTGGAAATATATGTCACAGGATAACATGGGAGACAACATTGTACTCGTAACAACATGGAGAGCTGAGTCAGTAAGGAGCAATTAATTTCGAAGTAGTTGTGAGCCAAATTCAAATTCAAATTCAAAATAAGGTGAGAGCCAAGCACGAAGCCTAGAAGAGAGTGAAGAACGTGGGAGATAGTTACAGACCCTTTGATGGTTACCAAGAGCACTAGGAGGCCTACAAATTGCAGAAGAAGTGAAGAGAGAACCTCCCAAACAAATCAATAAAACCCAATTCTACTTTTCTTCAATTCTAGTCTCTTTCCTTTCCAGTAGGAGTAACCATAACCATAGAATTTGCTTTCCTTGTAAATTGGTTCTTAATTTGATACTCAATATGAAAATTTTCTTTATTGAGGCAAATAGAATCTCTACATAATCATCTAATGATTGTTTGGCTTAATATTGATTATGTAAGGATTTTTCAATCCTTGCGAACACTCTTTCAAAATTACTAACCTTTGAAAATCAAATAAGCCAACAACTGTGTTCTTACACCCAAGGCTGATTGGGTAATTGGAGCCATTCGAGAACGAAATCAAGACGTGGCAATTCGTGGTGTCTTAACGATTCGCTCGTGGAGTTTACATAAGTCATCAGAGTTAGTTAAACCTAGGTGAACGATTGTAAACCCTCTAACTTGTGTCTGGTATAATTGTATTCTTAGATCTTATGGCGGATTTGATTTGGGTGTTGGGATTGTAGTTTTATTCCCCTTATTTGGTTTTCCACCTTCAAATATTGTGTTATTGTCTAGATTGTTTTACGGTGTATTAATTCAAACAAAGGTTAAAAGTCGCTAATCAATCAGTTAAATCATAATTTATTAAGTAATTGGCCTATGCACCACCCTTTAGGCACAATTGATTCAGACTCAATATTTGAATTTTAATTCACATTACACTTATTATCAAGAATGGTTTCCTCCAATGCTGTAAGGTCATTGAGCAATCTAACATGGCTATTTCAAGTCACTTGTCCTAGGCAGCAGCTACAATAGATTTTTATGTCAACATCTGCCAAATTGCCAAGGCTGCAGAAGAGAAGCTATTAAAAGACAGGAAATTTGTTTCCCATATACATGCTGAGGTGTCTGAACTGAAAGGACAACATTCATTTGCTTCTCAATTTCGAACCCAACTCTTGGAGAAGAAGGCTCAATTAGAAGAAGAGTTGCTAGCAGTCAATTTAGCTTTGGATCAAACTACTACAAAGCTGCAAATCATCAATCAAGGGCTGGCTAATCAAAATTAGGACATGGCTACAGCCATTCAGTTGTTCCCATCCCTTAGGACTTGAGAATCAATTGTAAGGAAACAACTAAAAACATTGTACTGATTTTTGGGCCAATTTATGGCTGCATGTACTCAACTCTATATGAAATGAAATCTTTATTCATTATTTGAATGTCTTTATGCTTCTCTTGTTTAGCATTTTCTACACTCCTTGTGTTTCCCACACAGTTGGATAATATGGTTTCAAGTACCTGTCGTTAATTTTCTTAGGATGCACATATCCATTCAGATTTCTCAAATGGTATTCTCCCCCAGGCAAGATTCTATGAATTTGATATGGACCTTCCCAATTAGATGACCATTTACCAAACTTATGGCTTTTAATTCCTATTTGAAGTATTGTCTTCCATACCAAATCACATTCATCAAAACTAATGTGCTTAACCTTCTTATTGTAGCTCTTGGCTATCTTTTTCTTTTGGAACATAATATTATTTAATGCAAGAATTCGATCTTCATCTATACTCTCTAATTCCAAAAACATACTTTGATGGTATTGCTCAAAAGTTAACTGGTCCTAGCATTTCACCCTCAAGGACTTAATATTAATTTCTATAGGTAACACTGCATTATGTCCATATACTGAAGCATAAAGAGTTACTCCTGTACTTGATCTTGGAGAATCCTACAAGCCCATAATACATCCAACAACAAATTATGCCAATTTGTAGGATTGTCTTCCACAATTCTTTGTGTTCCTTTTTTCAAGGACTTGTTGGATGATTTTGCTTGACCATTTGCTTGTGCATAGTAAGGAGTGGAATTAACAAAACTAATTCCAAGTTCTGCTGTGAAAGACTTTACGTCTTTCCATCAAATACAGTCCCATTATTTATAGTTATGGTCTGTGGGATGCCAAATCTGTGGATTAGATCTTTAATAAATCCAATAACCTCAGTTTGATCCACAACTTTATATGGTTTAGCTTCAACCCACTTAGTGAAGTAATCTGTAGCTACTAGGATGAAATAATGGTGCTTCGAAGAGGGTGGATGTATTTTACCTATCATATCCATAGCCCAACCTCTAGATGACCAAGGCTTCACAACTGTATATAAATCAGTTATTGGTACATGTCTTATCATGCCATGTTTTTGGCATGCCTGACAACCTCTAGCATACTCTATACAATCTTTAAGGATGGTTGGCCAATAGTATGAATGCCTTCGAAGCAACCATCTCATCTTCACACCAGGCTAATGGGCACCACAAATGCCTTCATAAACTTTAGCCATGGCTGTCAATGTTTCCTTTAGCCCTAGACATTCTAATAACAATCCATTTGCTCCCTTTTTGTAAAGAGCATTACCATACACTATGTATTGCATAGATTGTAATTTGATCTTTCTGCTAGCTTTAGAAGATGGGCCAGTTAGGTACTGCATTATTAGATGCCTCCAATCTTGATCTTGTAAGTCATTATGATTGACTTCTAACACCACATTCTTTTTAGCTAAATGTGGTATTAATTTTTGATATGTTGCTTGACCTATGTTCATTTGTGTGTTATCACTTCTTCTGAAATTTGAAACTTTCTAAGCTACATCATTGGCTTTGTTATTCATGAACCTTGGGATATAAGTCACATTTGCTATCTGAAATTGAGAAAACAAATGTAATGTGACAACATAATATGGTAACATGCTTGCACTTTGACATTTGAAAATTCCTTTCACTTGGTTAACCACCAATTAAGAATCTCCAAATATATCAACTGCATGAGCTTGTAATCCAATAAGCATTTCTAGTCCCATTATTAAAGCTTCATATTCAAGTTGATTATTGGAACAAGTAGTTTCATCCACTCTAAAACCGTGTGTGGTTTTTACTCCTTGTGATGACTTAATTACAACACTAATTCCAATCAGACCATTGGCCTTTGACCTGTCGAACCACATCTGCCATGGCTCAACATTGATCATACCAAGATCCATTATCTCCTGGCTTTCTATTTGACATGGATAATCTGCCAAAAAGTTAGCCAAAACTTGTCCTTTTACTGCCTTCTGGGGGACATATTCTAGATAAAACTTTGACAGAGCTAATATCCATTTGCCAATTCTTCCTCTCAATATTGATCTAGATAACATATACTTAACTAAGTCTGTGGTTGCAATTACCGAGACAACATTAGGCAAAAGATAATATCTTAATTTCATTGCTACAAAGTACAATGCAAGGCACGACTTTTCTATAGCTGAGTATTTATATTCACAAGAATTTAGAAATCTACAAAGGTAATAAACTGCTTGCTCCTTGCCTTCTTTATTGTCCTGGGCTAAGAAAGCTCCCAATGAATCCTCTGCTATAGCAATGTATAACTTCAAAGGTTTGTCACTCTTTGGTGGCATTAGCACTGGAGGCTTGGCCAAGTAGGCTTTAATTCCTTCAAAATGCTCTGCTGTCCACACAAACTCATCTTCATCTTTCAACTTTAATAAAGAAGAAAATACTTTAGTTTTCCCTGTAGTGTTAGAAATAAATCTTCGAAGAAAATTAACCTGACCAAAGAACTTTTGTACTTCTTTCTTACTTGAAGGAGGCTTGACCTCAATGATGGCTTTGGCTTTATTCTGATCAATCTGTATTCCCTTCTTGTGTACTATATGGCCCAAGAAGTTTCCAGTTGATACACAAAAAGCACATTCTTTCGAAAGTTGTTTCCAAGTGAACCAAGTGTTCCTCCATGGACTGGGATTTTCTATAATGTCATCAATGTAACACTCTAAATATCCTCCAATGAGATCATGAAAGATAGTATTCATTGCCCTTTGGTATGTGGCCCCAGTATTCTTCAGACCAGATGGTATATTAACCCATTCGAAGGTGCCAATATTCCCAGGACATCTGAAAGCTATTTTAAGGACATCCTCATCTGCAATGTAGATTTGGTTGTAACCAGAATGTCCATCCATCATAGACAAAATCTTGTGCCCTGCTGAACTGTCCACCAATAAGTCTACTATGGGCATGGGGTACTCATCTTTTGGAATTGCTAAGTTCAGCTTTCTAAAATCAATGCATACTCTCATTTTACCATTCTTTTTAACCGTAGGCACAATATTGGACAGCCATTTAACATATCTGGCTGTTCTAATAAAACATGCCTTAAGGAGCCTAAGAATTTCCTCCTTGACCTTCTGAACCACTTCAGGACTTATCCTTCTTGGCTTCTGCTTGTATGGCTTGAAATTAGACCTCAAAAAGAGCTTATGTTCTATTAATGATCTATCTAATCCAGGTAGCTCATTATAAGACCAAGCAAAGCAATCCTTATATTGTTTTAAGACAACCAATAATTGGCTTTTATCATAAGGACTTAACCAAACACTGATATAAATGGGTTGTTTTGCAGAACCTCCCATAAATTGACTTTTTTCAAGGGGTCTTGTACTTGAGCACTCACTAATGCTTCTCTTTTGATTTCTTCTGCCCTCGAAGCAACTTCCTGGTTTTGTTCTGCTCCTACTATCTCTGGTTCAATATCTTTGCCTTCTTCCTCATAGACAAAGTCTGTCCATAAGGCTTCTTCTTCCTGTATTTCTTGGACTTTTGTTTCGATGTCCAATGCACAGTATTTATTAAAGGTCAAAGACCTGACCTGTTGTTGCTCCTGCTTACAGCCAACTACCATGGCTTTTTTCTCTTGTTCTTGAACCTTCTGGACTATCGATTTTATGTCCAACATTGAAAAATTAACTAAAGCCAAGAGTCTGGCTTCTTGGGTTCATCTTCTTGTCTACAACTAGGCATCATTATTATCCTTGATGACAAATTCTTCATCAGCACTCTCCTACACTAAGTGCTTCAGGTGTGCTAGTTCCTCATTAGCTGTCACTTCGATTGAACCATCAGGTTTTCTCAATATACTGAGTGGTGTCACTCTTTCAGTATACAACTTGGCCTCTGCAAAGTCAGCATAAGCAATAAAGGGTTGAAGGTTTGAATTGATCTCCTCTGTCTCTCCATTGCATAAGGCCATCATTATCTTCTGATGCAGAGATGAAGGCACATATTTGTTGGCGTGGATCCAATCCCTGCCAAGTAAAGCATTATACTTGGCATTACTATTAATAACAAAGAATGACATCATGTAATCTCTGATTCCCACACTCAGGTTGATGGGCAAAATACCTTGAGCCATCTGCTTATCCCCAACGAAGCCAGCAATGGTTATGCTAGTTGGAATTAATTTGGGGGTTTTTTTTTTCTAGTTTATTCAAAGAGGACTTCGGAAGCAGGTTCACTACTGCCCCATTATCCCCTAATGCCCTATTCATTTGTATCCTATCGAAAAAAGCCTTGATATACAAGGGCTTAACGTGTTGCGTCATGGAAGTTGTAGGATACTCAAAGGGATATGAAAGATTAATACTCACTTCCTCACTCTCATCTTTAGTTTCCATTGGTCCGGCCACTTCAGACTTGTCTTGTACCATGCTAACTTGTGAATCTTCACTAGAAACTGGAATAGGGTCAATTTCCTGACCTTCTTCATTTATATCTTCAGCCTGAAACTCCTGTGGCAATATATACACCATATTCACTGACACTGGAGGAAATGAGCCAAATCGAACTGTTGGTTGCAGTTGTTTCTTTTCCAGGCTAACTTGTTCAGTTATTTCAGAAGCATCTTCCATGCTGCACTTTGATATTTCAGTACTAGTGACTTCCTTCGAATGGTCTGCTCCTGTTGGTTTTTTGACCAAAAATGTCTGTTCAGCTGTGAAGGCTTCAAACATCTTATCATCAGCCATTTCTTTCCTTTGGCCTAGTTTAACTTCTCCTTCTATCTCACTATCACTTTCCATCAAGGCCTTCTCAAGACCTGCTCAGCTAAATCTTTCCCTGGCTTTTAGTTTAGTGTGAACTTTAGCCAACTGCTCTTTGCTGACACTTCTTTTGTTCTGATGAGCCAATTTTGGACTAGAATCCAATTTTGGACTTTCTTTTCCCTTTGTCTGGCCTTTTGATTGGGCCAATGAAAAACTTTCTCCACTTTTCTTCAAATCCTTTTGGTACTGAGTGTATCTTCGCTGAATCTTCCTCCTTTGAGACCTGGAAATTACTAGAACCATATTTAGTTCCTTTGTTTTTGGGTGCTTTAGTAATACTCAATTATTTGGAGCCACCAAGGAAGGTTTAATCATTTTACCTTGGTCTCCAAAGATACTTCTCTGGGCAGGCATTTGCTTAGGCTTGTTCTGCATGACAAACCAATCTAAAACCTCAGGTACCCATGAACTTACTAGTTCAATTGCTGAACTAGCTCTTTCTACCTTCGAAGCTAGCTTCGAAGCTGCCTATGGTGGCCACTGCTTGGCCCTGATCCCCTGTCTTGAGCCTAATTCAGGCCTTCTGTCAGGGTGGTTACCTTCCATCTTGTTTGAGGCTAATCTTTGGCTCTGATTCCATAACTCGAGCCTACTTCAGGCCTTCTCTCAGGATAATTATCTTCCATCCTGTAGTAGTTGGGTGGTTTGAACTCATGCAGAGGTATCTTACCCTTGGGATGTACTCTAGCGACTGGTAGTCCAACCAAGAATGGCTACTGTCTGGGACCGGTTAGATATGGCCTCTTGTTGTAGGTATTGGTTGGTTTAGGACGTCTCAGCATATCCTTGTAATACTATTTTCCATCAATTGGGAGACCTTTCAGCCATTTGTAACCTAACCTGCATCTGGGACATATCCTTTGCATGACATCCACCTCTAAAGAGTCATCATCCACTGCCTCCTCACTAGAGTCCTCCTTTTGGTCCAAAAAGCTCTATCCACTTGCTGGTGAACTTTTGATATCTTTCTTGAAAGTAGTCTGGCTGGCAACATGCATCTGCACATTAACCTCCTCCAATTCCTTCAAGGATAGGTTTGGAAGTCTGGCACACCAACATTGGTTGTAGCTTCCCCAATTTCTGGGAATGGGTTAGTGTCAATCCCTATAGATTTCTCTGCTTTGGTTGGGAACTTTAAACTCCCTTTTCGAATATGTTCTTGGATCCTGTCCTGAAAAACAATACAATTTTAAGTTGAATGAGACTAAGAATTATGCCATTTGCAATACATTTTCCCTTTAAGTTCTTCTGGGGAAGGGATTTTAACTCCCTTTGGTAACTTTAAGAAATTTGCTACAAGCAAACGATCAAAAATGTCACATGCCTTTGTTAAATCAAAAGAGTATTTCCTATAAAGGTCTTTCTTTTTAAACTGCTAGTCTATTGTAGTATCCTTATGAATTAATGTCTCACATGTCATAGGTTCTTTCCCTACGAATCAATCTCGTAATTAGGGTCTCTATAATAAGTCTTGTATGATGCATTACTTCGATCTTGTTCTTCCTTAAGTAATGATTCATATTTAGAAACCTTATAGGTTAATTCCACTAAGTCTCGAAACTCAGTTGAATCAAACTTCTTTCGAAGCCTAAACTCTAAACCATTTTGAGCCAATCTCACAAATTCAGGCTCTGGTAGAATGACCCTATACTTGTTTCATGCTCTTTTGAATTTGGTAATAAATTGAACAGCCTTGTTATCAGGCTTTTGACTCAACCTTGCCAAGTCTGCCATGGAAACTTCTGGCTCTGTTTGGAGGAATTGGGCATGAAATGCCTCCTCCATTTGCTACCAAGTTTGGATAGAGCTGCCCCAGTTAAACAATTTGGAAAGAGTCTCAACTTCATATAATCATTATTGGTAAATTCCCCATATTGGGCTGCGAACCTAGCAATGTGTTCTACTGTTGACTGGTTTCCATTTTCATAAGAGAGAGCAAAATCTGGTATTCTAAACCCCCTCGGGTATTCATGCACCCTATCTATCCATTCTGGGTATGGCTTTCTATACAGAGGAGTTTGAACCCCCCGAGCCATAGTGTAGACACCCTATTTTTGACGGTCCTCCATACTTGGATATGCATGCAGGTACATCCGATTACAAGTTTGATTGCTCGCTGAGCGCTCAACTTTCGCAACGAAATGCCAGGTTTACTCTTTCCAAACCCTATTTCCATTCTGTCTCATTTTTTGACCATGCCTTGGTCCCTCCATAGTGATGTTTGTGATGGCCTACTGGCCATGGGGAAGGCGCTGCCGACCATGGATTTGGCCCTGTCGGCCATTGATGAGGCCTGCCGGCCATCAATGAGGCACTGCTGGCCACCACTGATGGCCCGCAGGAAACTTTGTTTCAGCAAATATTATTTTAGATCTTTTGAGCGAGCTGTTTTTTACTGTGGCATCCTCCATACACGTGTATGCAGGGATGGAGGCCATTTCAAGCTTGTCAGGCAAGCTTTGTATTGCATTCCTCTATATAAGGGGAGGCTCCTCCCCCTTTCCAGAGGTTTTGAATTTTGAGAGCAAAAAATACCTCTCTCTGTCTCTCTCTCTCTCTCTATATATATTGTGCTCAATAGTGCCTTAAAGTGTGTTTTCTTCACACTTTTGCACACAAACACCTACTCAAACACCTTCACTTTTGAGCTGAGGTTCTTGGAGGTTATATTTGAGGGTTTGAAGCTGGTTTTTGCCTTAGAAGTTGTTGTTTTGCTATGGTTCTTCAAAGGTGAGTAGTTACCCTCTCTTAAAGCTTGGTTTTGATTAAGTCTTTTACCACCTTTGCATGCTTATTTTGGCTTAGTTGTCAACTACAAAAAGCTTTATTTTCACCCCCTTTGTGTGCCTTATTTGCTTGGGCTGGGTGCCATCTTTTAAGGCCTTTGAGGCAACTTTTGTTTGGCCTTTTAACCACTGAAATCCAGTGGATTTTCAGTGGTAGAAATGTTGTTTTGAGGTCCAAAGTGGGGAGGAGGTGGCCTCCCCTCCTTGTTTCTTGGTTGCATGCCTTGTTGGCCTAATCATTGAGCATGTTTTTCTAACATGTGTTGGCTTGTTCTTAGCTTATTTTTGGCCTTATTTTAGCATGGAATAACACTCTTTTGGCCTGGTTGGGTCACCTCATGCATGCTTTTTACACTTGTAGTGTAATCTTGTCTTTTAGCCTTACATGCTTGCCACTTTGGCCTACTATCCTACCATGTTTTGGCTCCATTTCAGTAGGCTTTTACTCATATTTTGACATGCCTTAGCTCTGATTTTAGTTGACCAAGTCACCTCTTGCCTGGTTTATGCACTTGTAGTGCAATCTTGTTCACTAGCCTAGCATGTTTGGAGTTTTAGCCTATTGATCTAGCATGTGTATGCTCTACTCCAGCACATTTTTGGCTTTGATTTAACATGATTTAGGTCTAATTTGAGTGGTTTTGGTCGTGCATGCCTTGCTTTGTATGGCTCTAGTGTTATTGGCCTTGCTAGCCTTAAGCTTTGAGACCTCTAGTATGTCATATTTGAGCATTTTGCATGGCATGGAATCATTTGGCATGTTATTTTAGATCATATACCTCTACCATATTCTTGCATTTATTGCCCTTTTGTTATGCTTTAGGGTTGAGCGTTATGCTTCACTTATAAGCCTATATGTATGCATGCTTGCCTAAGCTTTAGGGCTACCATCTCAGCATGTTTTTGGTGTTACTTTGCCATGTTACAACTCTAATTTTTGTTGGTAGAGTCACCTCTTACTTGGTTCTGGTATGTGTCATGTAATCCCATTCATTGGCCTTGCATGCATCATGCTTCATGCCTCTCATTCTAGCTTGTTTTGGCTACGCTTCATCATGTTTCTGGCATTGTTTTGGCCTACCTTAGGACTGTTTTGAGTGATCTTGGTCCTTCGGGGCTTGCTTGATATGGCTATGGTGCAAGTACCTTAGCTAGACTTGAGTTTTGAGCATCGTAGTATGCTATGTTTGTGATGATTGCATGTTTGGGCATCGTTTAACATGTTATTTTAGAGCATATACATGTGTCATGTTCTTAATTCTTTCATTCCTTGAGAGCTTTTGAGAGTTGTGTTTAATGCTTAGCTTGCGAGCCAATGCATGAGCATGTTGTTGTAGCTTTTGGTGCTTCATTTCCAGCAGGATTTTGCCACTGTTTTGGCATGCATGGGGTCTGTTTGGTGTTGGTTTAGTCCATCGAGCATTGCTTTGCATGATTCTAGTGTTGTGTCTTTCACTAGCTTTTAATGCTTAAGTGTTCTAGTATGTTGTGCATGAGTGTTTACATGTTAGAGTATTACATTTCATGCCAAGATTAGCATGTTGTTTGCATGTCATGCTGCTTGTTTTGCATTATGTTTAATCGGATGTTGTGTTGAACACAAGGTGGATTAGTTCATTTCATACTTGAAGTGATGAAGTGAGCCAATCTCCCTTGGTCTCAATTGCCTTCGATCTCTCATGATAAGGAGATGGTCTAAGTGTCTTGTTTGTCATGCATTTATAGAATTTGTACATGTTGGATCTTTGGCCATCACGCATTGAGATGCTTGATTGATGGTTTTGGATCCAACGGTGCCTCTCCCTTGATGTTTTGAGGTGATATGGAGGGGTATGGTACATACATGTCCTTGGGAGACCCTCAATTTCCTCTCTTTTAAGCTCTATTGCAGAATGGAGTTTCAGTACATCAGTGGCTGGCAATGCCTTATTGATGGCCGGGACCTCTTTATCCGTGGCCGGCATTGCACTTCCTTGGCTGGCAGGAGGGTCGGCAGTCACCATTCATGGCCGGCAGGCCACTGGTGCATTCCCCAGCAATGATTTGGTAAGGTTCAGCAGCAAGTTCTTGGAGAAACCCTGCAAACAGAGCCTCTAAAGAGCAAACCTGAGAGCTTTTCGGGGCGGAAACCGAGCGTGCATCCTTCATTGTTCAAGGCAGAGCTATGGCAGCCTAATTTAGATGCTTTTCATACTTGGTTGGTTTTGTAACTTAACTAATTTGATTAATTAGGCAAAGTTTTGTAATAATTAATTAGTTTAGCATAGTTAATTAGTTGGTTTGTAATAATTAATTTAATTAGCGTAACTAGTTAGCTAAATTCATTCAGACCATCCGGCGGAGGGCACAATATTGTAATAAGGGTGCGTGTGTGTGTGCATGTCTTCCAACTCCCGTTTCTTTCTCCCTTTTACTTATCAGCTTTTGATGGTTAGTTTTAGGACATGTTTTGATTAGCATCCTTATGCTTGCATGCGTGCATCATTCATTTGTCTTGCATGCACCGGGCTCGGCACATCATTCAAACTGCATCGCATTTCAATACACTTACTTGAATATGCGTTTAACAGCATGTTATCAAGTGTTGCATTCATATGCCATCTTAGATAGCCGAGCCCATTTTAGTTGCACTTTTGCATCTATTGCATTAGGCATTTCGTATAGCTAGAATCATGCATGATTTCTAACTAGTTTTCTGTTTTGGCTCGGAGTACACTGTAAGTGTTTATGCTTTAGCATCCTTGCATGAGTGTGAGTGTTTCCATGATAACATGCTTGCCATGAGGCTATTTGCTTAATTGCCATAACTACATAAATGCCTGTGGATGAAGGCTTAATTACTTGAATTGGAACAATTCATCAAAATGTGAGTTTTAAGCCCACTTGAAGTGGTAAATCATCATGTTTTAAGCCCACTTGAGGGTGGCAAATCCGCGCTTTAGCGTACTTGAGGGTAGCAATTCCAAACTATTTTAAAAAACAAACATGAGATGTTTTGTTCCAATTTAGGCGATCTAGTCTATACTTGTGTGTTGTGCGCATCACATAGTAAGATAGCTAATAATTGGAATAAGAACACATGTGTTTTTAAAACAACATATCATGCTTAGTGGAGGCCGATCCTTTGATCGGGCGAGCGGGGGTGCTCATTTCATGACCTTCCCCCCTCGTACCCAAGATCCCAAGCTGAGGCAACTTTGGTGATGATGGACACGTGGCCTTAGGCACAAGTCAGGGTTTCCTAAATTTCCCAAAATAAAATATTTAGGTGGCGACTCTGTAATCTGGCAAAGCAGTCTAGTTTGGCATAATTTAATTTAAAATCTGATTTTCCAAAACAATTTGCCAGATTCGACTCTTTGGTGATTTATCAGTCTTACATTGCACTTTGTGAGATTAGATTCAGAACCGTGATAGGAGTTTGAACTGTAGTAGCTAAGAACCCAAATCCACACCCTCTCCGAAAAGGAGGCCGCGCGGAGGAAGTTTGGGCGATCTACACATAGGTCCACACATTTCTCTAACAATATCAGCAATTTGGTCTCTAAGAACCATATTTTGTACTTGTTGGACTACCACTAGAGGAACAAACACAAGATTTGGTAAAAACCCTTGTGCTTGAGGCCCTCTTGGTCTATAGGGAGGTATATTTGGGACTGGCTATCCCTGTGGTACTGGTTGCGGTTAAGGGTATGGTTGACCTCTCTGAGCCTGTCTTGTGAAAGGACCAACAAAAGGTGCTGCAACAGGAGGAACATGTGTTGTTTCTCTCCCAACTACTGAAAACCCTTTCAACCCCTTGGGTGTGAATTCGAGCAAAGGATTAGCGAACCCTCTTGTGCCAGGTATGACTTCGAACGTGGGATTTGGAAACATTCTCATGCCATTTTCTTGTGTTAGCCGAGATCCACCAATTTGTATGGCTTCGTTGTTAGTTAATGAGACATTTTGATTTACTACAGGCCTCGAAAGAGGTTCATACCATGACTGTGGTATAAGTGATGGTCTTTCAAAATTTTGATTACTAGTCTGACCATTAGTATGTCCATTACTTTGAATAGACTGTTTATCTCTAGCTAATCTTTGCTGAGAAGCATTTGAATTTTCCTCCATATGCCTTGTGCTAGTTGATTGATGGGAATTCATTCGATCTATAAAGGATATTGCCTATCTTTCCATTGTGTTCATTAACTGCTCTCCCATGGCATCTACCAATCATCTCCATGGATTCATTGGCTGAGTAGATGAAATAGTGGATGGTCTAATTCTATGGCCTCATCCAATATTTTGAACATGTGGTGCATGTTCTGAATTGTTGGTCTGCTCGACTATAGGTTTTGATGAGATAGGTGCTTCCATAGGATGTGTTATCACATTTTCCTCTGGATCAAGTACTTCTACCTTTCCGTCCACACCTTTTTCCAGGCGTTCATTTTCTCTTTATCTCCTACATCTAGCCATTTCAATTAGTTCCATTGGGCGTGCCAAAAATATATATTGGCTTTTTTAGCTTTCGAAGGTTAATAATGTAATTTTAAGCGTGCTAGCAAGGATTAATTAGTCCTTACAGAATATTAATTGCTAACCAATTATCAGACGATTGTGTTTTAGTTCTCTTAGCCTCAATGAAGAGGACTTTTACTGGTGGCTTGTTTAGGAGAAATTAGTAAATAACGACAAGTGAAGAATAATTTCAGAACCTGAATTTCATTAAGTAAAATGAAAAACTTATAATGATCAGACCCTGCCTCGTAAAGGTTTACAACAACAAGCTATTTGAAACTACTCTTAGGAATGAAGTGCAGTACAGGAATTGAAGTGCATAAATGTAAAGCATTGTAAAAACTGGAAGGAAAAACGAAGTAAATAAACTGAGTTTTAGATATGAGTCTGGATCCTTCATTCTGGGGCCTTCTCTGCTATTTATACATTTCAATGATAATCGTTGAAGTGGACTTGTAACCGTCGAAATGTCCTCCCATGATTGCTAAACATGCTCTCTCAAAGTCAGTCCCACTATGCCACTCTTGTAGTTGGGCTTCCCTCCTGATTTTGAATTTAAACTTTGTGAGTAACCGTTAGGCCACATCACCTTGTATCCCTCGATTGTTCCAGTGCTACGCAGATCCATTATTATCAATACGGGCTGACACGTGTCTGACTTTGGTTGGCAACTTGTATTAACTCCCTAAATTTCCCTCTTCATGCCACGTGTTGAATTGTGATTGACTTTTACAAATTATACAACCAACAACTACAAAGTAAAATATAGAGCACCAAAAATATGTTCAAATTATAGAGTAAAATATGACTCAATTATTGAAGTATACAATATTCAAGGATTATTCCATAGATTTGAAGGAGTTTATTTTGTTTAAAAAAAAAAAACTAAAGAAGTTCATTTTTTTTTATAAAAAAATTCAAATAATAAATTATGTAGTGTGAAATTATTAGGATATTATCCATAATAACATTAATTTTAGAGATATTTCTTTCTAGATATTTTATCAATGAACATTTTAAAAAAAAAAAAATTTGTTAAATAACTTAATAATATCTTAACAGTTTTCGGGTTTTTGTCTAATATTATATGAAATTTAAGAATTTTGTTTGACAATATCTTTATTAATTTTTATACAAAACCTTAGGGGAACTAAATGAAATTTACTATTTAAATAGATAGGTAACTAAGGAGCAATCTTGGCATATTTGACTTTCTAACTTATGACATCAACAAATATGTTAACAGTAAGAGAATCTTGAAAATAATTTTAGAAGTAAAGAAGATCAGTGTTATTATTAAAATCACATGAAAAGTTCTTGTAAATATGCTAAAAATCAAAGAAGGTAAGTATAATTTACCCATATTAATATTACACTTACCCTAAAGTAATCAATTTTATTTATTGTCAGTTGCTAACGTAGTATCAAAATTTCATTTTATTCTCAAATTATCCCAAAATATCAATTAAACCTATGAATATATATAAAAATAAATTTAAATATTTAATAATAAATTTTATCTTAAAAAGTGAGAAAAATAAATTTTACAAAAAAATTATTTAAAAGATATACCTCATTTAAAATTGTCACTTTAAGCTTCAAATTCTCTTGAGTGGGCATTATGAAACTAATTAAACTCAAAATTATATCTCTTTTAACATTTGTAACTAACTTATCTCTTAGATTAATTTCAATTAGATTGACTAACTAGTAATAAGTTGAAAATTGTACCTCAAAATGTTGGCTTAGTGATCAAAGTTTGGGACCTTCAGGTATGCTCCTACCAAGGTCTTGGATTCGAAACTTCCAAGATTAATCTGTTTAATGGATAGAACACCGAATTATTAAAAAAAAAAAGAAGTTAAAAACCTTGTAAATAAAAATTTAGACCACACTTTTTGTCTCTTAAATGCTTATTTATTTTGCGGGTAATGCTAAATATGTATCTAAAATTTTACTTTATATTTGGTCTCTCACATGAGGTGTTGTAAGAGCTAAAATTTTAAGTACACTAACTGTTGGCACATGTGATACATATGCAATTTAAATAAATAAATGAATATATATATAGTTATAGTGTATTATGTGTCCCTCAAGTGGTAAGAATATTATTTGACATACAAAATGTTTAATGTTTGAGTCCCACATCCCACTTTTATCTATTTTTTTTAGAGAATGTTTGGGATGATCTAAATAAGTATACTTTTTAATTTTTTACGAAAAAACATGAAATATATGTTGGTTTTAAAGTGATGTGGTAAAGAGGTGTTGTAACCCAAATAAAATTATTATGACCCAAATAGGATAATATGCTATTTTACACATGCCAAACACCCCCTTAATTGAAAAATAGACACTTAATATAAGGAGAGAGAAGTTTTAGGACACCACTAAAAGTGTTCACTTTATAAGAGTAAGTGTAGATAAACAAAAGATAAAAGATAGATAGATAAATAGAACATAATGGAATAGGCTACAATGTATACCCCAAAAAGTTGCATATGATACCCTTCATAACTTTTTTTAAGAGGACTGCTAAATGTCCCTACCTTTCTACTTTGGACCCCCTACTTCTTTGGCCCCTCACCACTAAAATTGTTTCCCTTTTTATTTTTCTTTAGACCCCTACCATAATCTCAAATATACCCTTTGAAGTCCACCCCTACACCTTCCACCTTCAACTCCTCTTTCCTTCCTACGGCAGTCCAACTCATACTCTGGCGACCCTCTTTCTCCCGCAGCCTGCTCAAACAACAGCAGCAACAATAACAACAGAGCAACTGCCTGTTTCTTCGGAATATCAAATACATGTGAACTATGTTTTAAGGAATGTAACAACCTTGGAAGTGTAATGGGTCCAAGTTCGAAGGATAATTCCTCCATTGCAGAGAATAACATTGATGTTTCTGAAGATGAATGATAGATAACCAGTTTGGAAAATCTATCCTTTTGTTTTCGTTCACTGCTATTCAAAAAACTTGTCCCAAACAAAAACCTGATGTTCAGTACTTGTAGACACCCCATTTTTGACTGTTCTCAAGACTTGGATGTTCTTGTAGGTACATCCAGTGATAAATTTGATTGCTCGTGAAGCACTCGAATTTCGCGACAGAACGCTCCAGGTTTGATCTTTCTAAACCCTGTTTTCATTCTGTCTCATATTTGGACCATGTGTTGGTCTTTGAAGAGTGATGTTCTTGATGGCCTGCCGGCCACCATTGAGGGCTGCCAGCCATGGGCTTTGCCCTCCCGGCCATTAATGCGGCCCTCCCGGCCACTACTGATGGTCGGCCGGCCACCAGTGCATCAGTAGATATTTTTGTAGATATTTTGGCAGCTGTTTGCATAGAGTGGCCTATCTGCTTGCACGTGGATGGTTGGATTTCTTTGAAGGCTTCTTGTATCTTTTATATATAGAAGCTATCGTCTTGCATGCAAGGGGTTGACAAAATTGTATAAGCAATATTTCCCTCTCTCTCTCTCTCTCTCTCTCTCTAGAGTCCTCTCTCTCTATATTTTGTGTTTGAAAGTGAGCTTTCTCTATGCATTTGCACGAGCACCCTTAGCCAAACACCTTCACCTTAGAGTTGAGGTTCTTGGAGGCCTTGTCTGAGCTTCTTGGAATGGTTTTGGCTCAAGAAAGTTGCTGTTTTGTTGCTGTGCTTCAAGGGTAAAAACTTACCTCTTTAAAGCCTTGTTTTACTTCATTGTTTGGCCACCTTTGTATGCTAATTTGAAGCTAGCTTTGACCTCTAAAAAGTTCTATTTTTAAGGTCTTAAAATAGTGGTTTAAGTCTTGTTTGGTTAGGGAGTGGTTTCCCCCATTTGCTCTTTGGCTTGTAAAGCCTTTTGAGCCATCTTTCAAAGCTTTTGAAACACCCTTTGCTTGGCCTTTTAACCACTAAAACTCAGAGGTTTTTCAGTGGTAAAAATTTTGTTTTGAGGTCCAAAATAGGAGGGGGTGGCCTCCCCTCCTTGTATCTTGCTTGTATGTGTAGATGGCCTAATAGTTAAGAATGCTTTTCTATCCTTTTGTAGCTTACTTCAAGCATGTTTTTGGCTTTTGTTTTTTGACGTGCTTCAACTCTGTTTTTGGCTGGTTAGAACACTTCTTGCTTGCTTTTTGTACTTATAGTGCAATCATGCTCACTAGCCTAGCATACTTGATGATTTAGCCTATCATTCTAGCTTATGTTAGTTTGATTCCAGTATGTTTTTACCACTGATTTAGCATGCTTTAACTCTGTTTTGAGTGGTCTTGGTCATATGAGACTTGCTTTGCATGGTTGTAGTGCAAAGGCCTTCACTAGCTTTGATGTTTTAGGCCTCTAACATGTCTTGCATGAGATGATTGCATGTTTTGGCATCATTTAGCATGTGATTTCAGTGCATATAGCTTA
The DNA here is from genome assembly GCA_025200525.1 of Camellia lanceoleosa. Taxonomy (NCBI): domain Eukaryota; kingdom Viridiplantae; phylum Streptophyta; class Magnoliopsida; order Ericales; family Theaceae; genus Camellia; species Camellia lanceoleosa. The sequence continues at coordinate 162,095,172 of CM045760.1, read as the reverse complement.
CTCATACTCTCACATATTTCACTCTTTTATGGCTTTTGAGAGTTGTGCTTTGAGCCTTATTTATGAGCCAATACATGACCATGTTTTTCTTGCTTATCATGCTACCATCTTAGCATATTTTAGCCTCTGTTTTGGCATGTTTGAGCTATGTCCAGAGCTGGTTTAATCATTTGTGCTTGATATTGCATTGTTCTAGTGTAAAGCTCTTCACTAGTTTTAATGCTTAAGTCTCTAACATGTTGTACATGAGTTGTTTTTATGTTATAGTCTTGTGTTTCATGCCATTTCAGCTCTAAAATTCTGCCACCTCCCTTATTTCTTCATTTTTCCATTTGTTTTGAGGGTTGGTTAGTCTTAAGGTTGTGTTTAAGCTTGATAGAGTTTGTGCTCAAATGGCTTTAACCCTCTTTTGAGGGTTCCTCCTAGCCAAAGGCATGATCTCTCTCATGCCTTAAACCATTCTTTTGGTTGACCCTTCTCTCCTTAGAGGACTTTTACATTGGATTTAATCAATTAAAGAATGGTTTGGTAACTCAAAATGTGTAAACAAGAATTGAATCAAGTAAAACATGGCCATGATAAGCATGTTGTTTGCATTGCATTGTGTTCATTCGGACGTTATATTGAACACAAGGTAGATTGGTCCACCTCATACTTGAAGTGATGAAAATGAGCCAATCCCCTTTGTCTCCATTGCCCTTGATCATGCATGATAGGGTAATGGTCCTAGAGTCTTGTTTTTGTGCATTTATTGAATGTGTACAAGTTGGGTCTTTGGTCATCATGCACTTAAAGTGCTTGATTGATGGTTTTGGATCCAATAGTGCAACTCCTTTGATGTTTTGAGATGATAAGGAAGTGCACAGTACACACATGTCCCTAGAAAACCCTTCATTTTCCTTTGTTTTATGCTTTGTTGCAGTGTGGTGATTCAGCACACCAGTGGCCGGTAGTGCCTCACTAATGGCTGGTATTGCTTCATCCTTGGCCAGTAGTGCACATCTTTGGCCGGCAGGGGGCCGGCAGCAAGCTCCCATGGCCGGCAAGCCACTGGTGCATTCCTTAGCATTTATTTGGTAAGGTGGAGCAGAAACTTCTTGGAGTGACCCCGCAAACAGAGCCTCTCAAGAGCAAACCAGTGGGTTTTTCGGGGCAAGGAACCAAACGCATGCATGTTCAACTCTCTAAAGCAGAACTAAAGTGGTGTAATGTAATGCTTTACTTGTCAGTTAGCATGGTTTTGTAATTAAATAGCTTTAGCTTAGCTATTTCTTTATGTCGTGTTGTAATAATTAGTAAGTAGTTTACTAGTTATTCAATTGATTTGTAATAAGTAGTCTAATTAGTTTAATTAGATTAGTTAATTAGCTTAGCTTATTTATTCGGACCCTCCTTCGCGAGGGCACAACGTTGTAATAAGTGTGCATGTGTGTGTGCATGTCTTCCAACCCCACTTCTTTCTCCCTTTTACTTAACCGCTTTTGATGGTTAGTTTAGGGCACGTTTCAATTAGCATACCTTATGCTTTGCATGTTTGCATCCATTCATTTGTCTTGCATGCACCGAGGCTCGGCGCATCATTCAAATTGCATTGTATTTTAATACTTATTTGAATACGTGTTTCAAAGCATGTTATCAAATTGTTGCATTCATATGCCATCTTAGATAGCCGAGCCTATTTAGTTGTATTATTGCATGTGTTGCATTAGGCATCTCGCATAGTTAGGAGCATGCATATTTCTAACTAGCTTTTGTTTTGGTTCGGAGTACACTGTAAGTGTTACGCTTTAGCATACTTGCATGCATGTGAGTGTTTCCATGATAACATGCTCGCCATGAGGCTATGTGCTTAAAGTGATTAACTAATTGAATGCCTGTGGTTGAAGGCTTTGTTGCTTGAATTGGAACAATTCGATAAATGTGAGTTTAAGCCCACTTTGCGAAGTGGCAAAATCATATTTGAAGCCTACCCAAGGGTGGCAAATCCGCGTTTTAGTCCACTTGCGAGTGGCACTTTCAAACCATTTTCAAAAGCAAATATGAATTGTTTTGTTCCAAGTCTTGCGATTTAGTCTATGCTTGTATGCTGTGCGCATAACATAGTAAAGTTAGCTAATAGCTGGATAAGAACACATGAGGTTTATAAAACAACATATCATGCTTAGTAGAGGCAGATCTTTGATCGGACGAGCGGGGGTGCTCATTTCAGGACCTTCCCCTTTCGTACCCAAGTTCCCGAGCCGAGGCAACTTTGGTGATGACGGACACGTAGCCTTTGGCACGAGTCAGAGTTTCCTAAATTTTCCAAAAATAAAATATTTAGGTGGCGACTCTGTAATCTGGAAAAGCAGTCCAATTTTGGCATTATTTGATTTAAAATCTAATTTTCCAAAATGATTTGCCGGATTGGACTCTTTGGTGTTTATCAGTCTCACATTGCACTTTGTGAGATTAGATGCAGAACCGTGACATGAGTCTGAACTATAGAAGACCAATTCGAGCCTCTCCGAAAGGGGGGCGCGCGAAGAAAGTCGAGTCTACAGTTTTTGAGGACTCTGCTGGAGACTTAGAGAACTTGACTCGAACTCATGATATGTTGTTTTATTTATACTTATGTGTTCTTTGCATTTGCATTTGCATCGGTGCGCCTAAGTCACAGTGTTTGCCATCTGCTATTCCTGAACGGTTTGTCGGAGGCTTGCTTGGAAAAGCGTGCCATAATGCTGACTGGTTGCGGGCTCTGCCACGATGGGAACACAAACCTTGGATCTGGATCACCGTTGTACCATTTGATCCTCCTTTCACTTCTCAGTGTTAGGTGCGAGAGGTATATTAGGTGGTCTTGCTGAGGCACCCTTTTTGACCATTTGACCTAGTTGCATATCGGAAGCCATAGAGACTGTTCCAAACTAGGACAAGTTGCTCACCCGAATGCAGGATTGTTTGAAATCGCATGTGTGCGCAGTAAACCCTTAGTTCCTAATGAAACAAGGACAGGGAAACCCTACTCCACCATAGGGTTGTTTTGGTTCTCACTTGCTTGATATGTGCTGTTAGGGTGTGTCTCTACAGGGAATGTATGTATCAGTTGCAAGTCTGGGTATCAGTTTGGGGGATATCAGTTTTGAGGAAGAAAATTTGGGGGCAGATATCAATGTTTGAGTATAGATTATCCAGCTCATAATTTCAACTGTGTGTTGTCTTTATCTAAGTCGAGGTGCTGTGCGTTTGCTGATTGTTGTTTTCTTTTTGCTTTATTTTTCTTTTTGCAAGGTAGTAGTTCACCATTGCTTCTGACGAGGCAGTTACCCCCCAAGCACTCTGGACCAGAGTAAGGAGGCTTTATCGATATGGGGATCTTGTGAAAGGACAACCAGTGTTTTCTTTGCTCCCCCTGGTTACAAGACGGAGAAGAGTTCGGCATAATTCATCAGTTCGTCAGATACCTGTGCGCAGTGAAACCTAGTTTTCTGCTTCCACCTCAGAAACATAGTATATACCAAATCAGACAGATCAGTACCCCTCGGTCAGTATGGAGGATATGATGTGTCAACTTCAACAGACTATAGAGGCAATGCACCGGGATGCTACTCGCCACGCGGAGGTTACCACTTGTCAAACAGAGGTTGTAGCCCAGCAGGCTGAGGTAATTGCCAGGCTTCAACAGCAACAGCACCAACAACCATGAACAGAAGCTCCTGCTTGTCACCTACCCCCACCTAGGGTTCCAATACCCAGGGTTACGGCTAATGTCCAGGAGAATACAGACATTCTGACAGGGCCAGTCCCACAGTAGACTGCCAAAGCACCAGCCTACCCAATAGATACACTGTTTGAGTCTGAGGTTGATCCTACAGCTTTGAAAATAAGCAAGCTCGAGAAGCTGCTCAAGCATGCTCAGGGAGTCAACTCAATCCCAGATATAGAGGATGACTACACAGATTCGGCGGTGACATTGCCAGACAGATTTAAAATGCCTCACATAGACCATTTCGATGGTTTAGGTGATCTCATGGTCCACTTGAGGCTATTTTTTGATATCCTGCGGCCGATGGGCCTTATTAGACTCCAGAAATTATCCCTCTTTGGTCAAACCCGGTCAGGTATTGCGGCCATCTGGTATGCTAAAGTAGAGGATTTCGTGAAGAGAAGTTGGGAAGAGATGGCCGAGGCCTTTGTCGCCCAATATTCTTATAACACTCAAATCGAGGTCATAACTCATGATCTCGAGGCAACCAGGTAAGAGCCGAAGGAAGGCTTCTCTGACTTCGTCACCCGATGGAGTGACAAGGCCTCCATGATGACCACCAGGCTAGTTGAGAAAGACCAAATAAGGATGGTCGTTTGGAATCTACAACCGAAGCTGATGCAGAGGCTGATTGTCTTACCCTTCCCTACCTTTGCTGATCTTCATGAGATTGGGGTACAGATAGAAGATGCTATGAAACAGGGTTTGATTGACCAAGAGAAAGAGTAGCCCAAGAGGGCATTTACACGCAGTTCGAATGCAGCTACGAGTAGTAATGTAGCTGCAAGAACTTCTGATGTTGGCATGGTCACCACTGCACCAAAAATAGCTACAACCTTTACCGGCACATGTGGAACCACTCCACAACCTGCAAAGTACCCACCCAGAGGCTAGAAGACTTTCACCCCACTTTATATGTCGCTGTTTGCGGCCTTGAGGGTCCTGATTAGAAAGGGGCATCTGAAGCCCTTAGAACCACACCCATTGCCAAATCCCCTCCCTCCTACACACAGCATGGGCACGATACTGACCAGTGCTTCAGATTACGTCATGAGATTCAGGATCTCATTGACAACAAAGTACTGGCGCCTCCTGACAAGCCAAATGTCATTACAAACTCTCTTCCACCACATAACCAACCCCCTTCCCCACCCAGGCAAGTAAACCTGATCCAAACAATGGCCATCCCATATGAACCCATTCCCACCTGCCTAAGCCGACACTGTTCATCCCAGAAAGCACAGACTTGTGCATGATGAGCACGTCAATATCCCAACCTGAACCCATGGTGGTGGTTATGACAGAAGAGGGTAAGCATACAACCCTTGCCGCTTTATTACGCCAACTGATCAGGCCACGCCAAGGGTGGAATTGAGGTAAATGTAATCTGGGAGAACGGGCCGAGCAAGGGGTTGGATAATTTAGCTAAGCTTGAGGAGGATATCGCGAACCTGCAGTTCTTTGATGAACAGGATCCGGAGGATGTGCACATCAATTGATTTGACCTGAATGGATCAACGGATAACACAAGGTGGCTTAGTGATAAGTCAGATATTGATGAGAGGTCTCAACAGAATCAAGGACAGTTAGAAACAAGAACATCTGCAACGGCCGGAACGGTCAACGACAAGAGAGAGCTGCCGGATAGCACCGGTACAAAGAATCTTGCTCGAGAATTAAGTAGCATTTGTATAGCTGAGACAGAACAAGAGGCCGCACTAAAACAGTTCGTCCAGGAGAAAATTGAGATTGATCAGAGGGCGAGAAAGGCCAAGGCCCCCACAGGGAAAAAATGTGTTGTAAACACGGGAACAAATACAGCAGAACCGGACAGTTATTTGTCAGTTGCTGAGGGAATGTGGTGGGAAGATGATGATTTGCATCTGGTCCACACTGATGAGGATTGGGGATTGAATCAATCGGATGATACATGGTATACCGAGAAAGTTGACCACATGACTCGGAGTGGGCGGTACTTTAAGCCCCCACACCTGGACTAACCAGAGGCATCAGAGAAAGACAAGGAAGCTGAGAAACAGAAAGAGAAACAATTAGAAAAGGAAGCTGTACTAAAGCAGCTGAAGAAAATCCAGGCGGATATCTCCATCTAGGGATTGCTCATAGCCTCACGGGTGCATAGATAGGCCGTCCTATTAGCAATGGATAAGGCTAAGCTTTCTATCGATACAACCCCTGAGCAGTTAGTGGGACTAGTATTCTTGGGTGGCGCTTCACTGAATTTGACTTTCACAGATAAAGAACTACCACCTGAGGGCTCTAAGCACAACAAGCCACTATACATCTCTATGGAATGTAAAGAGAAGTGGATGCCAGTTGTCTTGGTTGATATGGGATCTGCAATTAATGTGTTACCGTCATGTACGGCCTATGTTATTAGTTTGAAACCGGTAGATTTCTCACCAACAGCCCAGGCGATTCGAGCTTAGGACAATACCAGTTGAGAAGTGATGGAGACAGTGCGGATCAGAACTCAGGTTGGCCCGGTACAACAAGACATCGAGTTCCATGTTCTGGATGTTCTAACCACCTTTAACTTACTCCTTGGACGGTCGTGGCTACACCAAGTGAAGGATGTCTCTTCCACTCTGCACCAGATGCTGAAGTACCCCCATAAGAAGGGGATAGCTATTGTTTTTGGGAACTCTTCCATACATCCCCCACCGGAGGTTACTACACCGATTTTGGAAATTATGCATGGCGAGGAGGATGTCTTTCTTTCTGGGTTTACGTTGGCCGAGGCTTGGGTAGTACAAGATATGTTGGCTGTTGATGAGGGACTGTATGTCAGTGCGTAATCCGTTTACCTCATGAATAAGCTTCAATATGTACCCGGAATGGGATTGGGAAGTAGTGGCCAGAAGGGCGTTGCTGCATTGGCCGAAGTGCCACACAACCCTTATACCTTTGGTCTAGGTTACACACCTACCAAAGAGGATTGGGTAAGAAAGGGAAAGGAGATGGCAGGAAGAGCCAAGGCTAAACAAGCTGGAAAACACTATGAGTTGGTGCATAGACCTATTCAAGGAACCCTGAAGGGACGCTTTGTCCGGGAGGGGGAGGATTTCCCATTCTGCGGCTTTTTGGAGCCATGGCTGAATTCTGAGAAGCGGCGTTTGCCCGGCTTCGAGATCTTTTTTGACTTACAGTTGCATGGGGATGAAGTTGCAGAAGAGCAGACTGACCTACCAGCTGTGGCTGAGCAGTGCAAAGAGAATGAGTCTGATGGCACAGAACTTGAGTTAGGAGTAGCGTTGGCTTGTCTCCTCTCGGATCCTCAGATCACATCAGGGAGCTTGGGGGATGACTTTTCTGTTTCCATGATTGGGGATCAAACGATTGTGGGCCCTTTTTTTGGCATTCTAGATGCATCCATCGCACCCTCCCTCATTTGGCAGTACGAGGAAGGCTTTTTGTCTAGTAGTTCTGGATCAGGTAGCGAACCAAAATCTGATTCCACAGAGTCTGTGGAGTCGGAATTAGATTCTAGTTCTTCTAAGTCAGAGTTTGGTATTCTTGGGGTTGACAACCCGGATGCCATTGTCTTGTCCAGGTCGTCTTCTTCATTTTCTTTTGAGTCAGTTGTAATTGAAGAATCAGACGAACTGGAAGTTGTTAATGAGAATGGTACCACTGCTACTTTTGAGTACTTTTCTGTGCCGCTCGTTTATTGCATTAATCAGGACTTTCAAAACTTTGATAAAAATGATGAGGAAGAAATTCCTCCGGTTTTGAAACATTTGATTGATCGAGAGGAGAAGAGGTTTGTAAAACCTTTGGTTGATAAAATCACTTCAATTAATGTTGGTATTGAGAAGGATCCGTGTCTGGTCCAGATTGGGTCCACGTTGTCTTCGGAGGAACGCGAGCGCTTAGTCGCTTTATTAAAAGATTTCAAAGATGTTTTCGCGTGGTCTTACGAAGACATGCTTGGAATCGATCCTAAGATTGTATAGCATCGGATCCCTTTTGACCCTGAGGCCTGACCCGTCAAGCAGAAGCTTCAGAGAATACGCCCGGATTGGGCTCTAAAGATCAAAGAAGAGGTCACCAAGCAGATAGATGATGCAGGGTTCCTGTTAGTATCTGAGTATCCTACTTGGTTGGCCAACATTGTTCCAGTGCTGAAGAAAGATGGCAGAACTCGTGTGTGTGTGGATTTCAGGGATCTGAACAAAGCCAGTCTAAAGGACGACTTTCCATTACCGCACATCGATAAATTGGTGGACTTCACCGCTGGGCATGCGCTACTTTCCTTAATGGATGGGTTTTCTGGGTACAACCAGATCTTGATGGCACCCGAGGATAGGGAGAAGACTGCCTTTACCACCCCGTGGGGAACCTACTGTTATAGGGTGATGCCATTCGGTTTGAAGAATGCTGGGACTACTTATCAATGGGCTGTAACTACGATCTTGCACGATATGATCCATAAAGAGGTCGAGGTGTAAGTGGACAACATGATTGTCAAGTCCAAGGAAAGAGAGGGCCACTACACCGCCTTGAAGAAAATTTTCCAGCGGATCAGGGAATATTGGTTGCGACTGAATCCTCATAAATGTACTTTTGGTGTCACAACAGGGAAAATGCTGGGGTTCTTGATTACACAAAGGGGTATTGAGGTTGATCCTTCCAAGATTAAGGCCATCTTAGAAATGCCACCACCAAGGACTGAAAAGGAAGTGCGTGGCTTTCTGGGTAAAGTGTAATTCATAAGATGATTTATTGCAAAATTAACCTTGACTTGTGAACCACTATTTGGTCTCCTGAAGAAAGAAAAGAAATTCCAATGGGGTGACCAATGCCAAGTTGCTTTTGAATAGATCAAATAGTATCTACAAAACCCACCCATGTTGTCACTGCCAGAGTCGGGGAAACCGTTGATTTTGTACTTGTTAGTAACCGACACGACAATGGGCTGCATGCTTGCACAGGAATCTGAGGATAAAGTGGAGAAGGCTATCTATTACCTGAGCAAGAAGATGCTAGAATATGACACCCGTTACACTCCGCTTGAGAAGGCTTCTTTGGCCTTGGTATAGGTTACCAGGAAGTTGAGGCACTACCTATTAGCTCACTCCGTAATTCTGGTTTTGAGATTAGATCCCATCAAATATCTCTTCGAGAAACCAGCACTTACGGGTAGGCTAGCCTGTTGGTTGCTTCTTCTCTTCGAATTTGATTTGAAGTACATGACTCGCAAGTCTGTGAAAGGGAGAACGATAGTGGAGTTCCTAGCCGATCACCCAGTGGAGGGAGATGAAGCAGTAGAGTATCTATTCCCAGATGAGGCCATTCTACAGCTCGAAAAAGAGATTTAGACTATGTACTTCGACGGAGCGTCTAACCAATACGGGTATATGATAGGGTTGTTGCTGATAGCGCTCGATAATTCCCACATACCCTTAGCTTTCAAACTCCGGTTCAAAGTAGCAAACAATAAGGCAAAGTACGAGGCATGTATCGCTGGCTTGGAAGCCGCCTTGGAACTAGGGGCAAAACGATTGGATGTCATTGGGGACTCGAACCTAGTTGTGTCTCAAGCGAAAGGAGACTGGAAGGTTAAAGAAGAAAGGATGAAGATCTATCACCAAACTCTGGACGTTCTAATTCCCAGGCTTGAGAAGTTAACCTTCACGCATCTGTTAAGAGATAGTAACCGGTTCGTTGACGCTTTATCAACTCTATCTTCCATGATAGACATCCCTTTGGAAGTCCGAATGCGTCCAATCATTATTGAACAAAGGTATGTACCGGCCTACGAACTGATTGCTGCCATAGATGAAGCACAAGATCAGAACCCTGGTACTTTGATGTCTGGAACTTCTTAGAAAAGGAGGCTTATCCACTGGGGGTAAATGCCAAGGATAAGAGGGCAATATGACGAATGGCTACTTAGTTTATCATTTGTGGGGGTAAATTATACAAACAGGGCCATTTGGGAATGCATAAACTGTGTGTCGATGCTGAAGAGTCGAAGCACCTAATGGAGGCCATCCACGAAGGAGAGTGCGGATCGCACATGAGCGGAGTGATGCTAGCTCAGAAGGTTCTTACACAGGGTTACTACTGGTCAACCATGGAGGAGGATTGTATCGGTTTTGTTCGGTGATGCCACAAATCCCAAATCCATGCAAATCGCATGAACATTATGCCGTTGAAGCTATACAACATGACTTCACCATGGCCGTTTTTAGTCTGGGGGATTGACATTATTGGGCCAGTTACTCCGAAAGGGCCAAACGGACATGATACATCCTGGTGGCGATAGACTACTATACAAAGTGGGTCGAGGCCCAATCCTATGCAGTGCTGAAAGTGTCACATGTAGCCAAGTTCATTAGGAATAACATTATTTGTCGCTATGGGGTCCCAAATGAGATCATCTTGGATAATTGTTCCCACTTCAAGAAGGAAGTGATCAACTTGTTGGAAAAATACAACGTGGCTTTTCATAAGTTATCCACATATAGGCCGCAAACCAACAAAGCAGTTGAGGCCGCCAATACGAACATCAAGCACATTCTACAGAAGATGGTAGAAACTTACAAGGACTGGCTAGATAAGCTGCCATTTGCTCTTTGGGGCTACAGAACATCAATCCGAACATCTACTGGGGCAACTCCGTATTCTCTGGTTTATGGAATGGAGGCTGTTTTGCCGATCGAAGTTAAGGTTCTATCATTGCGGGTGATGGCCGAGTGCCAAATAGCGGAAGCAGATTGGTAGCGGAGTAGGTTTGAGGAACTTATGTTGTTCGATGAAAGAAAGCTGAAAGCACTGTACCACATTCAAGGTTATCAATGCAGAATTGCTAGGGCTTTCAACAAGAAAGTTAAGTCTAGGAATCTGAAAGAAGGGGATTTGGTGCTCAAAAACAACCGAGCTCCCATCCATGACCCTAGGGGCAAGTTCAGACCCAATTGGACTGGCCCTTATATCATTAAATCTATTTGGTCGGGTGGAGCTGTCATTCTTATGGACCTAGATGGCCTTGAATTCTCTCAATCGATTAATATGGACAAGTTGAAGAAATACTATCCTTGAGAGGCTCGCTAGGCCGAAAACTCGAAAGGGTGACCTAGGCAAAAGTTAGAGCACAAAAAATTTGAAATAAGAAAAACTGAGCTTACAAGGTTGAAAACCCAGAAAGGGCGGCCTTGGCAAAAGTTAAAGCGCAAACGGAGAGTGTTAAAACCCGAGTGAACCCTAATTGAACTACGTAAGGCTTGATTCCCATCTTTGGGATACGTAGACAATTTCATTTTGAAGTCCAGCCATAAACACTTCCAATTTAACTGTGGCCATGCGATTGTTTTCGTCATCTTTGTTCTGACTTCTTGCATCCAAGAGTTCAGTTGTGATCTCCAGTGCAGTGCTATTCAGACAAGGGGCAACTTTCCAGTTATCGGATTTGGGGTTGTACATCTCATCAATAGATCTCGGGTGTGTCCAGTTGTGATCCATATCGAAAATGGTTTTGAAAAGTTTTAATAAAAATTGATTTTGTTCAAATGAATCTTTTTACAATTTAGACCATTTTTGGACCAAACAGAAAATTTTCAGTACCTACAACCTTCAATTTCATTGATTTCAACACAGAGTTCTCTGGCTCTCAATACAAATTGAAGTTACTTTTTATTACATTCAAAAGAAAACTTGAAAGTACAGATTAGAGCAATAAACTTGGGGCATAGTCAAGTCAGGTATTCCTGTGCCCCCTCCCAGAGCTTGTGGAAGCTTCAGATGCCAAAGTAGGCCCAATTTGTGCCTCATCTTCAAGCCAAGTTATGCATTCACCAGAAAAGGCGCAACTGAAATTGAGAGCGGGGGCCAGAAGTTCTCTTGTCCTCCATGTAGTGGGGTACCGAGCTAGCTGTGAGCCTCGGATTGGAAATGAAGCTGGGTACTTTATCCCCTCTTCTGGGCACGTCTGGTTGTGACCGAATTGACACTTGAACCGGAATGGAAAGTAGAAGACACAGTGCATCAAACCAATTAGCTGAATGCTAGGCTGCCAGGACATGTTGTAGCTCATCTCAGGCAGATCAAACCAAGTTCAACGCCAAGCAATGTCAACAGCAGACCTGTTGCACATCTAGGGGCACCACTACCCCTCGTTCGGGAAATCAATGAGCCGTTGGTGAAAGAAATAGCCGCGCACTGAATATGTAGGGCAAGCATCCACTATTTTCAACATCTCCATGAGCCATACCTGGGGAGGGATGAAAAATAAGAGAGATTAAAGAATAGAGAGGTGTACGTGGAGAGAAAAGTGAGAAAAAGGATTTTGAGAGAAAAATAGAGCCTGAGGGCTGAGTGATGTGAGAAATACATGTGAGAAAGGTGGGGAACATTACCTGCAAGAGTAGTGGACTTCCTGCAAACTTGGTCGTCTCCCAGCGATAGAAAACAGTCAAACCCATTAAAGTCTCGGCTAGTGTCAAGCCAATGCAGCTTTTGCCCTCCTTCAAGCCTTGGGCAACTTCTATCAAGCAAATGCTAGACCCTCCGAAGTTAGGGGCAAGCAAGAAATGGGCCAACATACGCAAGTAGAGGGCATGCTGCTGAAAACTTTGCCAAAAACAGTCGCTGCGGTCGCCAGCATCAGAAAATTAGTGAATCAAGCTTCGAATGTCTAGCTCCCCGTTGTGAACCAGGGACCGAGCATCATGCAAAGTAAGCTTGCACATCCTTCCTAAAACCTAGATGTGACCAAAACGTGACTGGGGCAAGATTTTCTCGTCACGCCGGGATTCCATCAAAGCCTAGAATTCTTCGATTGTGGGACATATCTCGTCCCCCAAAGCTGAAAACGTGCGTAACCGGATTCCAACACCTAGCCGTGGCATGGAGGAATGGAAAACACAGCGGAGAACGACTCAGCGGGAATAGTGCATTTATCCTGAAACCCCAAAAATTCAATTTTTTCAAGCCATCCAAAGTTACAATCCAAATTGAGAGTTTTTCAGCAAAGAACGGCTCTATTTGGGGCAAAAACAGAGCTAGAATGGAGAAAGCATGAAGCTAGAACTTTTGTAGAAGATAAGGCAGTGAGTGGAGGCCAGGTGTCAATGTTTCAGTGGTTCTGCTCATCGATGGCCAGCAGTGGCTCATTGATGGCCGGTAGCCTTCCTTCAGGCTCACTGACCTTCTCTGTGAAGATTTAGTTGTTTTAGCAGTTGTATTCTGGTTATTTGTACCTTTTTGAGGTCCTGTTTTGGTCCTTTTGGACTTGAGTGTGTTTTGTTTAAGGCGTAATAGTCTTCATTTTGTTTATCGAGTTGTAATCGTCTTCATTTTATTTATTGAGTTGTTGCAATTTGCTTATTGAGTTGTATTTACATTGATTAGCTTGTCAAGGCCATGTGTTGTTTGTCGAGTTGTTTTGTTAGTTGGTTCACTACCTGATTAAGACAATGCAATTTCAAAAGATCAATCTCATTTTCATGCTGTGTGATGTTATGCAATGCTTAGAATACCAAAATACAACACTTGTCAAGCAAAAGCTGAGGTTTCTTTTCCATCATGGTCACTTTTTGCAAAAGAGTACAAGTTTTAAGAAAATAAAATTGCCTAAGGCTGTACAATGTGCTAACACTACCAACGAAAAGCATCTAAATCGGCGTCAGTCGCCTCAAGCTCGAGAAGCCCTCTTCGTCCTCTTCTTCGGCGGAGCGGACTCTGGAGCACTATCGCCATCAGCACCGCTGTCTAAAGCTGGATTAGAGCCTGACCTGGAACCCTCCTCGTCTCCACCCTCAGATGACTCTGACTGTGGACTTGCTGCCTCAGCCTCCTCGCTCGTCTCGTCATTATCATCGGCCAGAATGGGCTCTGAAGGGCCACTCTCGCTGCGGATGCCTCTAGCTCTACCTCGGCTGTGTGTATGAACCTGTCTCCATCTCCTCTCTGCTGCTAGAGGAGGAGCTGAAGGTCTTGCTGTGGCTCCTGCTGGGGTATCCGGTGGAGTTGGGGTCTGGAAAGGGATCTTAAAAGGGCAGTTTGTCAAAATATATTAGTTGTGGTGTATATTAGATGATGTATATCAGATACAACGTATCGATGCAATGTATGAGAGCAGTGTATCTGTGCAGTGTTTTGATGCAATGAATCAAATCAGTGTAGTGTGGAACAGTTGAAATGCTCATGCATTGGCAGAGACTTTCATGGCATGAAGTGTAAACTGAAGAAACTTTCTGGAATCTTGTAGAGGCCGAGCAGGTTCATGCTCGTCTGAACCATGCCCATCAGAGAAGCCACTAGCTCGAGAGCCTGTTCGGTGTACTCTATGGATGCCTGTAAATGTGTTAAGATGCTCAATGGTCTATAAAGCATAATCGAAAGGAATTGAATGTGCAAAATGTAAAGTATGGAACATACCAGGGTCGGGCCTCGAACTCCAACAAGCTTGTGACCAGCAGGAGCAGACTTAATGGGAATCTGATAAGTCTCTCCAGAATGTCTCTAGCAAGTCAGTGTAGTAAGGAGCTCTAGCCATCCCACTCTCTGTCTCTCCCTAGAATCTCTCCTGCCACGGGACCTGGTCGCTTTGGCCCCTCTGCCTCTCTCTCTCACAGCTGGAACTCTTGCTCCCTCACCTCTGCGAACGCCGGTCAGAGGTGGCATCAGATGAGTCTAGATGATGGTCGCATAGTCACCCTCTGCACGAAAGTAATCCATCTCTAGCCCTACCATAAACTGGATCACCTCCTCAGAAGGAAGTCTGTGTGTCTCTCTCATCTATACTGGAGGTGCCGTCGGTATGAATGAAGCAGGCAATCCCAAAGTCTAGCGCGCGAAACGCTCTCCTAAGAACCAAGCACGGAAGATCGGGCCCTCGAAAAGGACATGATAGCGAGCAATGACCATAGCTGTGTCATACTGGGCTCGAATCCCCGATGGTATCGCATCCTACAGCTGCCATGTGATCTGAGAATAAGAGAATGAACACATGATTAGTCATCGTCAATTTATTAATGGGTGTATCCAGTTGATTGAAAACAGAATAACTTTGTTTTGGGTTACCTCGTGCACCGCGACCGTATCGAAGTACTGGCAGAAAAACATGAAGTTCTCTCGGGTCCTACGGCGGAGCTGGCCGTCGTATACCCGAGAAAACGGGACTGTCATCGGGGTCTTCTTTACAGGCTCTAGAGCAAGAGTCGGGAAGTATGCGTACACCCACAGCTGCAAGGAAAATATGATCAATATAGTGTATGAGCAGATATAGAAAATGCAAAGCAGAAAGCATATAGTGTATGAGCAGATATAGAATGCAAAGCAGAAAGTACATGTATTGAACAAATGTAAAGCAAGAAATGCTGAGCAGAAAATGTGAAGTGAAAAGTGGGTACTAAGCTGTGTACCTCCAAAGCTCGCCAGTAGCCGCTGATCAAGGTCCCGCTCATGCGAGAAGTCAAGCTCATGTATCCATACAAGGTGGTGAGGCTGGCTTCGCCCCAGTTGTAGAACTGAACTCGATGGAGTACTACCAATGCACTCAGAAAGTATAGGCCCACGGTATTCCACATGTTCGAAAATAAGGTGGTACCGAAAAGGAGCATGAAGAAGCCCCTCGCATACTACTCTGCCTCCTCGAATATGTCGGGCTTAGCCCCCCTGTACTACTCCTCGAACCATCTATATTGGACCATGCCTGCCCATGGTGTCGGTGGGTGTGACCCAAGCAGTGCGGTCTATGTTGCCTTCCACTCTCCCATGTCAGGGTCGAGAGGGATCGGATCACCCCTTACACCTAAGCCGGTGATCATGGCAAAGTCATAAGGAGTCATCGTCATCTCCTCCATGGTGGGGAAATAGAAGGAGTTTGTGGTGTCCCAGCACCTCTCCAACAAAGCCCCTAAGAGAAGGCGGCTCACTACAACCCGTGTCAGACTAGAGCAGAACAGACCAAAGCCTGTCTCATCGATAATGTCACGAACCCTAGCCAGGAGCTCACCATACCACTCACGAGCGGTCGTCGTGTCGTAGCCTTTAAAAGAGCAGGATCCGTCCTGCAGAAATGCATCAAATGTAATCTGATCAAGTACTGAAAGCACAGTTGAAAGTACAGTTAAATATGAAGCCCTAATGCATGATATGTAGTTAGGTCAAGGCAGTCTATGCAGTCAGATCAAGACAGCGCAAGAAATGCCAACAAATAAGGGTAATACTGCGGGAAATAGTGTTCGTACCTCTACAGCGATAACCGACAAATGAGATGTTGGCTCTCTCAGTAAAAGGTCATCAGGCACATCCTCAGTGAAGTTAGTGAAGGCTTTGATGCCTCCCGTTGTAGGCACTATGTGAGTCTCCGGATGATACCTCGCTAGGTCAAAGGGGCGTATGCTCTGTGGTAAAGGCTTAGGCTCGGCCTCGGGATCGGCTGCAAAGTCTGCCTCAAACTCTACCAGAGGAAGCGTGGGGAGGGCCCTGTCATGTGCGACATCATCAGCCATCTGAAATAGGTGCAAGGGAAGCAAAAATGAAGAAAAATGAAGAAAATGTTGAAACTTTGAAAAAGTCAAACCCTAGGAGAGAGAAAAAGTCAAAGAAAGTCAAAATCCGGGAAAAGTGTACTAACCTTGGGAGAAGCTCGAGGGGAATCAACCTAGAACAGTTGAAATGACGAAAGAAGCATCAAAATCAAATTCTGATCGGTTCAAAGTGAAGAGAACTATAGGGTTTTAGCGAATAAAGTTTGTTTAGGGTGTTGAAAAATGTGTAGAATGCGTGGATCTAGAGAAAAGGAGCACCTAGAGAGCAAGGGAGGAGGATTTTGTGCAAAGGGTTATGAGGAAATGAGGTATAAAGTTGTCTACTTAAAAACTCGTGGGTGAAAAGACAAAATTGTCCAAAGCTGCCATCTATGGCCGACAGTGGCACATCGATGGCGGGCAGTGTTGTATTGATGGCCGGCAGTGGCCACCCATGGTCGGCAGTGGGCCGGTAGCCTCCCCTGATGGTCGGCGTGCTCCCACAAGCTCCCCCTACCTCTTTGGCCTTGATTTGTGTCCTTGGATTTTGAGAAGTGCAAAGTATGCTCAAAATTTGATTCAGAATGCCTCTGCGGAAGCCCAAAATTGAGTTCACAGTGTGCGAGGGTCATCACCCATCAACACAAACAAGGTGTATCCTTTTTAACATTTTGTAACTCCTCCGAGAGGTAAATTAGAAGTTGCCTTTGAGTCATCTTTAGCATACATGCTTTTGTTGTTGCATAGAATGTGCATTACTTTTGCACGTTGCATTGAACTTGCATCCTGAATTGTTGCATAAGGCATGCATTGCCATGTTTGCATAGAACATGCATCGTTGATTATTTTGCATTGAATATGCCTCTGTTTTGTCTCTTGCATGTTGTGCACAGAAGCATGTCTCTAACATGTGGATTATGATCATTCATCTTGCATGGAATATGAATTTGTATTGCATTGTACCTGTAAAGTTTCTTTCTTATGCAGGCACGATATTGAATGTACGGTTCATTTGAAGCTGGTGCAACCAGACAATATTGTATGTACAGTTCATTTAGAGAAATTTCGGGTAAGATCAATCCTGTCCGTTGAACACCTTGTTTTGGTTAGAAGCATTCGGGTACGCCCGATGCTTACACCACACCTTGCTTTGGTTAGAAACACTCATGTATGCCCAGTGTTTATACCTCCTTGCTCTGGATAGAAACATTCAGGTACACCCGATGTTTATACCTCCCCTTTGGTTAGAAGCGTTTGGATCGTGTGTCCGACGCTTATAACTCCCCATTGGTTAGAAGCGTTTGGATCGTGTGCCTAACGCTTATACCTTTCCGTTGGTTAGAAGCATTGGGTTGTGTGCCCGATGTTTATACCACCCTCTTGGTTAGAAGCATTAGGTTGTGTGCCCGATGCTTATACCACCTCTTTGGTTAGAAGCGTTTAGACCATGTGTCCGACTCTTATACCACCCGGTTGGTTAGAAGCATTGGGTTGTGTGCCCGATATTTATACCACCCTTTTGGTTAGAAGCGTTTGGATCGTGTGTCCAACGCTTATACCTCCCCTTTGGTTAGAAACATTTGGATCGAGTTTCGACACTTATACCTCTTTGTTTTGGTTAGAAACATTGGAGCGTGCTCTGATGTTTATACCACCCTTCGGTGTTTGCACCGCTCCCTTTTCCCTCTTACGCGTGGCGCATTAGGATGCTTTAGTTAATTGCATCTGGACGGATTCCGATGCTTATACCGCTCTTTGTTTTGATTGCATAACAGTTGGATGTGTTTCACTTGTTATCACTGCTTCCTCGCGTGTGCCATGCATTGGGATCTTGTTTGCTGTCTCGAGTACGCCCGACGGTTGTCGTTCTTTACCTTTTCTGTGTAAGGCATAGTTAAGATTGCATAATTTTCTTACATCCTTTCCGCATGAAATGTAGTTTGGTTTGTGTTAACTTGCTTAGGTACGAGTTTGCTGTAGTATTTCTTTGCATAACATTTGCATCTAGATGTTTCGTTACAACCCTCATTACATGATCATAAGTTATGTTCGGCATTGCGCATATCATTTGCATTTTGCCCTAGCCTGCGGGCACATCTACATTGTTAGGGCAAATTACACTAATAGTCCCTATAGTTTAGTACTCGTGTCACTTTGGTCCCTAACTTTTCAATTGTGACACATTTGATCCTACATTTTGAATCTTTTTTCAAATAAGGACAATTGAAGATATCATTACTTAATTTCAAGGGCAAAAATCATCAATTTGATAAAATATAAACTAATTTTACAAAAATAAATGTCAAAGAAATATTTTTAAATTTAAGAAAATTATTTCCACACACCAAAGATAAAATTATGTAAAATTGATAAATTTTTGGACATTTATTTATTTATTTTTATCAAATTAATTTTTATTATGTGTTTGGATGATGATCACGTAATGGGTGGTTGTTAAGATCTTACTATGTAATCGATATATTTAATATACAAAATGTTTTTAATTTTGAAAATTTTAATTTAATGGATTGGTTTAATAACGATATCAAAGTTATCGTCATATTTGACTTTTGAAAAAATAGAAACTAATTTTATGAAAATAAAAACAACCACCCATTACTGATCATCATCCAAACACATAATAAAAATTAATTTGGTAAAATAAAAAATATCTAAAAGATTTATCAATTTTACGTAATTTTATCTTTAGTGGGTAGAAATAATTTTTTTAAATTAAAAAATATTTTTTTGACATTTATTTTTGTCAAATTAGTGTATATTTGATCAAATTGACGATTTTGCCCTTGAAATTAAGCAATGATATCTTCAATTGTCCTTATTTTGAACAAGATTCAAAATTCAGGGTTAAATGTATCACAATTGAAAAGTGAGAGACCAAAGTGACACAAGTCCCAAACTATAGGAACCGTTAGTGTAATTTGCCCATATTGTTATCTTGAATGTCTGTCTAAGTCTTCGGCCTCATAAAAAATGGGTCGTTTCTGGGCTTTGACATTCACGCCTGTTATTTCATGACTTTCAAGTTCTGTCAAAGAGGGGTAGCTGTAGACACCTCATTTTTGACCGACCTTAAGACTCATACGTCATCGATTGAGTGCTCGGTGATTGCACATGTTGTGCTCGTTTCGATGTTTTGGAGTTTTTGGCTGAGTGCCTTGCCTCCGGGCCTTTGAACTCTTTGTGTTTCGGCTCGGTTTGTGGACCAAGCCTTGTTTTCCTTCCTTGGAGGGAGGGAGAGGTCTTGTAGACCCCCTTTTCGTGGTCGTAGACCACTTTTCCTGCTTGGAGACTAGTTTTCGATTTTCGGAGCCTTCGGCAGCGCGCTTTGTCCTGGGACCGCTTAACGTTCTCCCTTTGGCGTGGTTTTTGAACAACACCTTGTTGCCTCTGCCTAGAGGGACACTGTGGTCTTGGAGACCACATTTGGTACTCGTAGACTAGTTTTCGAGGCTCCCGGCTGCGCGCCTTGCCTCCCGGACATTCGTCTTGCATCCTTTTTGGTTTGTTTTTGGCACAAACCTTGTTTTCCTTGTTTGGAAGGTGGTACAAGGGTGGGAGACCAGTTCTTCCCCTTGGAGACCACTTTCCTTCCTGCCAACCAGGTTTTTGGTCTGGAAACTGGTTTTCTTAGTCTTTAGGCCACCTTTTCTGGTCGGCCACCACACCATTGACTTGCTTTCAGTGTGTAGACCACCTCTCCCCTGTGGTAGACCAATCTTTGCTCTAGTCGACCACTTCCACTGGTCGGCCGACCAGTAGAAGTAGCTGGTCGACCACTTCAAGTGGTCAGCAGCTTTCCAGCTTATTCCTAGAGATATTTTCTTGCCAGCTATGCCAGCTGAAAGGCATAGAAGCCATCCTCCATACACGTGTATGGAGGTATGGCTTTAGGCCAAAAGCAAGTTTGTTGCTTGTTCTCTATAAGAGAGAACCTCCCCCTCCTCCTCCAGGTTCAGAATTTTGTGGCTTAAGCTATAGATACACACTTGTCTCTATATTTCCTTGTTTGCTCTTGTGTTGTGCCTTAAAGTGTATATTCATTGTACTATTGCACACAAACACACACTCAAACACCATACTCTTGCTGCTGAGGCTCTTTGAGATTGGTTTTGGAGTCTTTGGACTAGTTTTGATCAAGAAAAGTTGCTGGAGTTGTAGCTTCAAAGTGGTTCTACAAGGGTGAGCCTTTAACCCCTCAAACCTTGGTTTTTGCTTAAGCTTTTGGACCTATTTTCATGCTTATTTAGGCTTGACTTTCTACTGCAAAAAGTTCTGATTTTGCATGCTTATAATGTGTTTAAGGTCACTTTTGTGTTGGAGGTAGTCTACCCGTCTTAGGCCTTGTTTGGCCTTGTTCTTGTGCCTTGTTTTAAGCTATTAGGACCACCTTGTTTTGGCCTTCTCACCATTGAAACTCAGAGGAATTTCAGTGGTAGAAATGGTGTTTTGAGGTCCCAAATGGGAGAGGGTCATCCCCTCTCCTTGTGTTCTTGAATGCTTGCTTCATTTGCCTCATGTTTGAGCATGTTTGTTAAGCTTGTGTTGGCCACATCTCAGCCTATTTTAGGCCTTATTTCAGCATGGCATACCACTGTTTTGACTTGGTTTTGTCACCTCATGCATGCCTTATACACTTGTAGTGTAAATCTCATAAACTAGCTTTGTATGCTTCATGAAGTAGCATGTCTTTCTAGCTTGTTTTGAGTCCATCTCAGCATGTTCTTGGTGTTTTTTTGCCATGATATACCTCTGTTAAGGTTTGGTTTGATAGCCCCATGCATGCTCCATGCACTTGTAGTGCAATTCCATGAACTAGCCCAACATACATCATGTGTTTAGACCATCATTCTAGCATGTTTTGGCTTAACTCTAAGAAGCTTTTGTCCATGTTTTACCATGCTTAAGCTCTGATTTGTGTTTTCTTGGTCATGCATGCCATGCTTTGTATAGCCATAGTGCATTTTAGCTTGTTAGTTTTGTGTATCAAGTCCACTAGCATGCATTGCTTAGCCTATTTGAATGATTTGACATCATTTGTTATGAGATTTCAGTGCATGTTTTATGGTCATACACTCACATCTTTCACTTATTCAATGCGTTGGAGGGTTTGCCCTTTATGCCTTAAACATGAGTCATTGTGTATGCCTTCATGCCTAAGCTTGTGAGCTATCATTTCAGTGTGTATTTGGGGTTATTTTGCCATGATATAACTCTGATTTTCATCTCATGCTTGGTCTTGATAGGTGTAGTGTAATCTACCTTATTTTCCTTGCATACATCATGCCTTATGCCCTTCATGCTAGCTTATTTTGGCTTCCTTCCATACATGGTTTAGACTCATTTTGACATGTTCTAGGACTTTTTTGGGTTGCCTTGACCATATGCTTCATGTTTTGCATAGCTGTAGTGCAAATGCTTATGCTAGCTTTAAGCTTTGGGTACCATAGCATGCTTCCTTTGCATCATGTACATGATTTGGCATCATTTCACATGTTATTTTAGAGCATTTAGCATTTCCATGTTCCCACTTCTTTCATGCTTTGAATGCCTTTAAGGGTTATACATTGTTGCCGAGCTTGTGGGCTAGCTTGTATGCTTGCATGCCTAGACTTTTGAGCTCCCATCTTAGCATGTTTTGGTCTTTGTTTTGACCTACTTGAGCTTTGTTTGTAGCTAGTTTATGCATTTGTGCCATGTATTGCATGCCCCCTTTGTAGTCCTCTTTACTAGCTTTGTGCCTTAAGGACTCTTGCATGCCTTATTTGTATTGTTTGAATGATTTGGCATCATTTCTTACTTAATTTCAGTGCATATAGTGTTGTTACACTTCCATGCTTGTCACCCTTTGAGCATTCTTGAGGGTTGTGCTCTTAGGCCTAGTTGATAGGCCAATGAATGTGCATGCATTTCCTTGCATTTCATGTCTTCATTTCTTAGCATTATGGCCACTGATTTGGGCATGACTAAGGTCTATCCATTTTGGTTTAAGTCCATCGAGCATGTTATGTGAATGTTGTTACATTGCATCATGTTGTTGCATGCTTATGTTGCCTTGCACTGTGTATGCATGCATTAGCATTGTTTGCATGACATTAGCTTTGTTAAGTTGATCATGTCACATTGCATTGAGTATGCCGTGTTGTTCTTCGCATTGTGTATGCCACGTTATTCTTTGCGTTGTGTATGCCATGTAGTTGCATTGTGTTTTGCATGCCTTGCATTCCATGTTTGCATGCTTAAGTTACATTGTATGTTTACATGCATGTTGTTGCTTGCATTGTGTTTGGATTAGGTGTTAGTCCAAACACAAGAAACGAGGGACGTTTCATACTTGAAATGAAGAAACGTGCCTCAATTCTCGGTCGCCGACGCTCTTGATCGTACATGATAGAGTTCTAGGCTTTATGTGTTTATGTGTGCATTCATTTTATATTAAATTGTGCAATTTGGCTTCTCGGCCATCATGCATCGAGATGTGTGATTGGTGGCCCGAGGATCGAGAACCACACTCCCTTGAGCTCATGAAATGATAGGGAGGGTGATTGTGCACACATACCTTGCAAATACATTGTCATGCCCTTCATTGCTCTCTGTTGCAGCAAATTGGAGAAGTGCAGCAAAAACTGGTCGGCCAACTAGAAAAACTAGCTAGCCGACCACTTTTTCTGGTTTGCAGCAATAGAAAGTGGTCGGCCAGTGGCTGGAAACATCCCCAGGTGGTCGGAAACCCTCCCACAGGTCCCCAAGGTGAGTTAGAAGCTTTTTGAAGCTTGGTGCAAGGTTCTGAGGACAGTTGCAAACAGAGGCAAGTTAGGGCATCGCAACGGATTTCCGAATAAGGCAACCGGGCATACATACACTTATCGCCTCGAGGCTCCTGTTTTACTGCTTTCCTTAGCTAGCTTATGTTTTGGTTTGTACTTAATTAGTTAATGCATTTAACTATTCAATTTGTGTTGTAATAGCATAATTAATTAGCTTGTTAGTTAATTAGTTTTGTGATGTAATAATTAGTTTAATTAGCTTAGATTAGCTAGTTAGCTTCTTATTCGAACCCTCCGTCGAGTGGGCACAATTGTTGTAATAAGCGTGCATGTGTGTGATGCATGTCTTCCAACCCCCATTTCTTTCTCCCTTTTACTTACCAGTTTTCAATTGTTAGTTTTAGGGCATATTTCAATTAGCATACTTATGCTTCACATGCGTGCATCCATTCATCTGTTTTGCATGCATCGGGCTCGGCGCATCATACAAACCGCATTGTATTTCCAATACATTTACTTGAATATGTGTTCGATAACATGTTACCAAGTTGCATTTCACATGACATTCTAGATAGCCGAGCCTATTTGAGTTGCATTTTTGCATGTGTTGCATTAGCCATCTTAACATGAACTAGGATCATGCATGATTTCTAACTAGTTCTTTGTTTTGGCTCGGAGTACACTGTGAGTGTTTATGCTTTAGCGTCCTTGCATGTGTGTAAGTGTTGCCATGTGTAGCATGCTTGCCATGAGGCTAACTGCTTAAGTGATTAACTGCTTGAATGCCTATGGGTGAAGGTTGAATTGTTTGAATTGGAACAATTCATTGAAATCCACGACTTAGCCTACTTGCTAGTAGTAAACTTCAAATCATTTTCACAAACGAACATGCAATGTTTTGTTCCAACTTAGGCGATCTAGTCTATACTTGTATGCTGTGTACATCACATAGTAAGGTTAGATTAATAACCGGAATAAGAACACATGTGTTTTCAAAAACAAAATATCATGCTTAGTAAAGGCCGATCTTTTGATCGGGCGAGCGGGGGTGCTCATTACATGACCTTCCCCTCTCGTACCCAAGTTCTTGATCGGGCGAGCGGGGGTGCTCATTACATGACCTTCCCCTCTCGTACCCAAGTTCCTGAGCCGAGACAACTTTGGTGATGACGAACACATGGCCTTAGACACGAGTCAGGATTTCCTAAATTTCTCAAAATAAAACATTTAGGTGGCGACTCTGTATCTGGCAAAGCAGTCCATGTTTGGCACTTCTTTATTAAAATTAGTTTTCCAAAATAATTTGCTGAATTTGGACTCTTTGGTGATTTATCAGTCTTGCATTGCACTTTGCGAGATTAGATTCAGAACCGTGACATTGAGTCCGAACTGTAGTAGCTTAAGAACAAAACGATTCGCGCCCTCGTCGGCACGGAGAATGGAGTTCTCGGGGGCAGTCTACAGACACCCCATTTTTGACCGTTCTTAAGACTTGGATATTCTTGCAGGTACATCCAGTGACAAGTTTGATTGCTCGTCGAGCACTCGAATTTCGTGACGGAATGCTCCAGGTTTGATAATTCCAAATCCTGTTTCCATTCTGTCTCATATTTGGACCATGTGTTGGTCTTTGAAGAGTGATGTTCTTGATGGCCTACTGGCCATCATAGAGGGTTGCCGGCCATGGGCTTTTCCCTACCGGCCATTGATGTGCCCTGCCGGCCACCACTGATGGCTGGCTGGCCACTAGTGCATCAGTAGATATTTTTGTAGATATTTTGACAGCTGTTTGTAGGGCTGCAAACGAGCCGAGCCGAGCCAGCTCGGTTCGTTAAGTTATCGAGCTTGTTTATTGAGCTCAAGCTCGGCTCGATAAGGGACTAGGCTCGAGCTCGGCTCGGCTCGGCTCGTTAATTTTTATTGAACTCGAGCTCGGCTCGGCTCGGCTCGATAAATTTTTTTTAATATTATTTATATTATTTAAATATAAATATTTAAATAAAAAATATTATTTATATTATTATTTATATATATTTATATATTTTTAATATATAAATAATGTATTTATATATATTTATATATTATTTAATATATAAATAATATATTTATTATATAATTTAATTAAAGATAAACGAAAGCCTCTCTTTCGAACACACACATGCGAAGTCGAGCTCGCTCGTTAATGAAGCAGGCAATAATCGAGGCTCGAGCTCGGCTCGGCTTTTACTAAGCGAGTCGAGCCGAGCCGGCGTGAGGCCGTTACCGAAATGCTTTGTTCACGCAACATTTCGGTTCATTCTTGACCCTAATTTGTTTGCACAAAGTGGCCCATCTGCTTGCACGTGGATGGTTGGATTTCTTTGAAGGCTTCTTGTATCTTCTATATATAGAAGCTATCCTCTTGCATACAAGGGGTTGACGACAAAATTGTAGAAGCAATATTTCTCTCTCTCTCTCTCTCTCTCTCTCTAGAGTCCTTTCTCTCTATATTTTGTGCTTGAAAGTGAGCTTTCTCTATATATTTGCACTAGCACCCTTAGCCAAACACCTTCACCTTAGAGTTGAGGTTCTTGGAAGCCTTGTTTGAGCTTCTTGGAGTGGTTTTGGCGCAGGAAAGTTACTGTTTTGTTGCTGTGCTTCAAGGGTAAGAACTTACCTCTTTAAAGCCTTGTTTTACTTCATTGTTTGGCCACCTTTGTATGCTACTTTGAAGCTGGTTTTGACCTCTAAAAAGTTCTATTTTTAAGGTCTTAAAATGGTGGTTTAAGTCTTGTTTTGTTAGGGGGTGGTTTCCCCCTTTGCTCTTTGGCTTGTAAAGCCTTTTGAGCCATCTTTCAAAGCTTATGAAACACCCTTTGCTTTGCCTTTTAACCTCTAAAACGCAGGGGCTTTTCAGTGGTAAAAAGTTTGTTTTGAGGTCCAAAATATGAGGGGGTGGCCTCCCCTCCTTGTATCTTGCTTGTATGTGTAGATGGCCTAATAGTTGAGCATGCTTTTCTACCCTTTTGTAGCTTAGTTCAAGCATGTTTTTGGCTTTGTTTTGACATTCTTTAACTCTATTTTTGGCTGGTTAGAACACTTCTTGCTTGCTTTTTGTACTTGTAGTGCAATCATGCTTACTAGCCTAGCATACTTGATGATTTAGCCTATCATTCTAGCTTGTGTTAGTTTGATTCCAGCATGTTTTTGCCACTGATTTAGCATGCTTTAACTCTGTTTTGAGTGGTCTTGGTCATATGAGACTTGTTATGCATGATTGTAGTGCAAAGGCCTTCACTAGCTTTGATGTTTTAGGCCTCTAACATGTCTTGCATGAGATGATTGCATTTTTGGCATCATTTAAGATGTGATTTCAATGCATATAGCTTAGTCATACTCTCACATATTTCGCTTTTTTATGGCTTTTGAGAGTTGTGCTTTGAGCCTTGTTCATGAGCCAATACATGAGCATGTTTTTCATGCTTTTCATGTTACCATCTTAGCATATTTTAGCCTATGTTTTGGCATGTTTGAGCTCTGTCCGGAGCTGGTTTGATCATTTGTGCTTGATATTGCATGGTTCTAGTGTAAAGCTCTTCACTAGTTTTAATGCTTAAGTCTCTAACATGTTGTACATGAGTTGTTTGCATGTTATAGTCTAGTGTTTCATGCCATTTCAGCACTGAAATTATGCCACCTCCCTCATTTCTTCATTTTTCCATTTGTTTTGAGGGTTAGTTAGTCTTAAGGTTGTGTTTAAGCTTGATAGAGTTTGTGCTCAAATGGCTTTAACCCTCTTTTGAGGGTTCCTCCTAGCCAAAAGGATGATCTCTCTCATGCCTTAAACCATTCTTTTGGTTGACATTTCTCTCCTTAGAGGACTTTTACATTGGACCTAATCAATTAAAGAATGGTTTGGTAACTCAAAATGTGTAAACAAGAATTGAATCAAGTAAAACATGGCCAAGATATGCATGTTGTTTGCATTGCATTGTGTTCAATTGGACGTTATATTGAACACAAGGTAGATTGGTCCACTTCATACTTGAAGTGATGAAAATGAGCCAATCTCCTTTATCTCCATGGCCCTTGACCGTGCATGATAGGGTAGTGGTCCTAGAGTCTTGTTTTTGTGCATTTATTGAATGTGTACAAGTTGGATCTTTGGCCATCATGCACTTAAAGTACTTGATTGATGGTTTTGGATCCAATAGTGCAACTCCTTTGATGTTTTGAAATGATAAGGAACGGCACAGTGCACACATGTCCCTAGAAAACCCTCCATTTTTCTCTGTTTTGTACTCTGTTGCAGTGTGGTGATTCAGCACACCAGTGGCCGATAGTGCCTCACTGATGGCCGACACTGCTTCATCCTTGGGTGGCAGTGCACATCTTTGGCCAGCAGGGGGTCGGCAGCAAGCTCTCACGGCTAGCAGGCCACTGGTGCATTCCTCAGCATTTATTTGGTAAGGTGAAGCATAAACTTCTTGGAGTGACCCTGCAAACAGAGCCTCTCAAGAGCAAACTGGTGGGTTTTTCGGAGCGAGGAGCTGAATGCATGTATGTTCAACTCTCTGAAGCAGAATTGAAGTAGTGTAGTGTAATGCTTTACTTGTTTGTTAGCATGGTTTTGTAATTAAATAGCTTTAGCTTAGCTATTTCTTTATGTTGTGTTGTAATAATTAGTACGTAGTTTACTAGTTATTCAATTGATTTGTAATAATTAGTCTAATTAGTTTAATTAGATTAGTTAATTAGCTTAGCTTAGATTAGCTTAGCTTATTTATTCGAACCCTCCTTCGCGAGGGCACAATGTTGTAATAAGTATGCGTGTGTGTGTGCATGTCTTCTAACCCCACTTCTTTCTCCCTTTTACTTAACCACTTTTGATGGTTAGTTTAGGGCACGTTTCAATTAGCATACCTTATGCTTTACATGTTTGCATCCATTTATTTGTCTTGCATGCACCGAGGCTCGGTGCATCATTCAAACTGCATTGTATTTCAATACTTATTTGAATACGTGTTTCAAAGCATGTTATCAAATTGTTGCATTCATATGCCATCTTAGATAGCCGAGCCTATTTAGTTGCATTATTGCATGTGTTGCATTAGGAATCTCGCATAGTTAGGAGCATGCATATTTCTAACTAGCTTTGTTTTGGTTCGGAGTACACTGT
Source organism: Camellia lanceoleosa (assembly GCA_025200525.1). Classification (NCBI taxonomy): domain Eukaryota; kingdom Viridiplantae; phylum Streptophyta; class Magnoliopsida; order Ericales; family Theaceae; genus Camellia; species Camellia lanceoleosa. The sequence goes on along the minus strand of CM045760.1, from coordinate 162,066,984 downwards.
AAGTGTTACGCTTTAGCATACTTGCTTGCGTGTGAGTGTTGCCATGATAGCATGCTCCCCATGAAGCTATGTGCTTAAAGTGATTAACTGCTTGAATGCTTATGGGTGAAGGCTTTTTTGCTTGAATTGGAATAATTTGATAAATGTGAGTTTTAAGCTCACTTTGCGAAGTGGCAAAATCATGTTTTAAGCCCACCCGAGGGTGTCAAATTCGTGTTTTAGCCCACTTACGAGTGGCACTTTCAAACCATTTTCGAAAACAAACATGAATTGTTTTGCTCCAAGTCTTGCAATTTAGTCTATACTTGTATGCTGTGCGCATCATGTAGTAAAGTTAGCTAATAACTGGATAAGAACACATAAGGTTTATAAAATAACATATCATGCTTAGTAGAGGCCGATCTTTGATCAGGCGAGTGGGGGTGCTCATTTCTGGACCTTCACCTCTCGTACCCAAGTTCCCAAGCTGAGGCAACGTTGGTGACGACAGACACGTAACCTTTGGCATGAGTCAGGATTTCATAAATTTTTCAAAAATAAAATATTTAGGTGGTGACTCTATAATCTGGCAAAGTAGTCCAATTTTGGCATTATTTGATTTAAAATATGATTTTCCAAAATGATTTGCCGGATTGGACTCTTTGGTGTTTATCAGTCTCACATTGCACTTTGTGAGATTAGATTCAGAACCATGACAGGAGTCCGAACTGTAGGAGACCAATTCGAGCCTCTCCGAAAGGGGGGTGCACAAAGAAAATCGAGTCTACAGTACTATGTAGCCGAACAAAAGGCATATGTTCTGTTGTGGAGCACTAAACATATTCAATAAAGTTAGCTTTGTGTAACTGAACGAAGAGAAATGAACCAACCTGTGAGGTAGAGAGAGAAATTGATGGGGAGAGAGGTAGTCACGCACAAAAGAGAGAAAAGGATGAAGATGAAGATTGAGAGAGAGAGTTTGCGAATCAATCGCTCCTCCTCCACACCTGCCACCAAAACCCTAATCTTCGTCGCCATTGATAGTTTTGTAAATAATAAAGTGGTGGCGAGAGGCTCGCCAAATGAGAAAAATAATGGAGGTGGGTTGGTTGCCGAAGGCCGCCGGCGGGAGTGCAAGTGGTGGTGGTGGGATTAGAGTTAGTGTTAGACTTGGGAGAATAGGATGATGACAAAATTAGAATTCGATATTAGGATAAAATTATTAAAAAATAAAATATAAAAAATAAGGAGTTCAAAGTAAAAAAGTAAGAACATTTAGTAATCCTATTTTTTAAACATAAAATATTTTAACAAAAATTATAAAATATTATGACATTGTCATTCATATTATGCGAATGGAAAATGTCTCGTAACTCAAATTTTGTGGCTCAAAAGTGGCTCAAATGGCTAAAACGACGTCGTTTTGGCCATTTTTATGTTGTTTTGTACTCAAAACGACGTCGTTTTGGCCATTTGAGCCACTTTTAAGCCACAAAATTTGAGTTACGTAACATTGTTGTATGCGAATACACACCATAAATTTATTATTAGATAAGGACCGTGGGCAAAGGACGGGAAGGGCTGGGGGTAGGGTGGCTGTTGTTTGAATATTTTAATTAAAACAAAATTGTTATTTGTTTTTTTACTATGCATGTGACATACGTAATATTTTGGGATTGTTTGGGGTGTCCTAAATAAGTGTACTTTTTGTCTTTTTTGACTAAAAAATTGAGGTTGAAAATATGGATGTTTGGGTTATTTTTTTGACTTTTTATGGAAAAAATATGTAATAAAAAATTGTAAAAATTGATTTGTAGGGAAAAATTCGAATTAGAAGTTGTGCAGCCATAATTGTTGACTTTTGATGAATAATGTTAACTTTTTAATTTTTTGAGTAACTTTTTAACTTTTAAACATTTTTACAAGTTCTCAAACTTGACCTTTGTAATAGAACAGAGTTGATAGGTGATTTTTGATTTTAAAAAAATGGAGTTTATGATATTTAATTGTTTACGTGTAGTTTTAAAACATTGATCGCACCCAATCAACTCGGCCCACACTATTTAAGGCTATTCTTCATCATCCACTCAGGTATCATTGATTATGCATGTATGGAGGGAGCTACATAGGGGAACGTGCCTCTTTATTTTAAAAAAATTATGCTTTTACTTTTAATTAGAATTTTTTTTCTATTTAATTTTTTTTTTTATTTTCAACTATGTTTCAAAATATTTATATCTAATTTTTTTCTCTTTTAAAAAAAATAAAATAAAATCCTTATAATTTATCATTGTAAATGTTTAATTTTATTAAAATATTCTCTTGTAACTATATCTATCTCTTTCATTTCTCTCTTGTTTTTTTTTTTTTTTTTTCTCCACATCTATCTTATTCTTTTTTTCTTTTTTCATTTTTTTGTATGCATGTTATTACATTTTAAATTAAGATTATCATCATATTTAGTAACTAAAATAGCAAATAAAAAATATCGATTAATTAAAACATATCTAAGGCACATAATTTTAATATTACGTTGATCTTTGGTCATTCTATTATCAAATGAAAATTAGATTTGATTAAGTTTTGTAATTGATATCGCTAACGATTGGTGTATCTCTTGAATCAAAATCTTGGCTCTGTCACTATATGTATGCATCTTTTAATTGCCTATGAAAGAATTTTTGGGAAAAAAATGTTTTAATGGGTATTCAAACCGGATTTGGAGTGGCTGCTGTGCGGGGGACACAGCAGTCAGTGCTATGCAGCGAAATGAGCTTATTTTGGGACTCATTTCGATAATCTGAACCGTTCACATTTTAAAATACATTAAGTAGAACATGCCTGCAAAAAATCAAGTTAATTGGATATCGTTTACCCATCCATCCACTCACATTTGTATCTACAAAAATAAATAATAATTGTGATTTAAAGTATTAAAATAAATACAAATGTGAGTGGATGAAAGAGTTAACGATATCCGATTAACTTAATTTTTTGCAAGTATGTTATAATTAATGTATTTTAAAATGTGAACGGTTCAAATTATTAAAATGGGCCCCGAAATGAGCCCATTTCACTGCACAGCAGTGACTATTGTACCCCCCGCACAGCAACCATCCCAAATCCATTAGAAACCCTCTTTGAATTGTGTAGTTTAAAATAATTTATTGTCAATCTTTTTTAAAATCAATTGATGATACAACAGATTTCTTTTATATAACATTATTACTCATTAAGTTTTATTGATAAATTTATCAGTCCTACAAGTAAATAAGTCTAGTTAATAGGACTATTGGTAAGTGACCAAAAAAATTATTAATTAACTATAACAGTTCAAATGATTATTTGATTAAATTATTAATTTAAAATGTTATATTACTTTAATGTTAATAGTAATTAAATTTGTTACTATTTGTAATAACTATTAATAATTAAATAATAAATTATTAAGAACATAATAGTAATTATTTTTTAATGTGACGCCCCAAATTTCTAACCCAAATGATAATGCAACAATCATGGCTCTCTTAAAGGAAAACCAAATTATAAATTCTCATACTTGCATTACATAATAATAATAATAATAATAATAATAATAATAATAATAATAATAATAATAATAATTGTTCCTCATGTGATATTACATTGATTCAATAATAAGTAAATAACCAAATAAGCACCCCCAAGGATTTATAATCTTCCAAGGATTAAGCCCGATATACAAAATGGTTATTCAAACCCACACATACATAGCCCTTGGCTTACAAATAGGATCATAGCAAATGAGAACTTTAGTGCTCTCAACACACACATTTCCACGCCCCCAATTAGGTAGATTCACCTGCACAAAAATCCGGTAGAGTGAGCATAAAGCCCAGTAGGAAATTCTTAACAAAGTATATATATTTTATACAAGTCTCAAGAGATGAATGCGCATGTCATGCCATGCCTTTTTGAAAATAAAACACATCTTCATCTTTTGAAAACCATCATGCTCAATGATGTTATGCAACTTCAACTGTTCAAAATTTATCAATTTAATTAAAAGGGGCGGTAAATACAACTCTGGTAATCCGTAGGTCGGTGTCTGTAAATAGACTATAAGAGTACTACCAATTGTCATTTTTACCGGTATTAACCAGAAGGCTCGACACCTATCTGCGCGACTTTCTGGTCTTTTACCAAGGACACTCAAGCTAATTTAAACAATTTCATCTACATCACCTATCAAGACTTACCACCGTATTTACCCCAAAACCATTTTATGAAAACCTATTTCCCAACATTTTTTTCTCAATGCAAATTTTCAAAACTTAACATAGTCCAATAAATTGCAATGTCAATGTATGTTTAATAATGCAATGCAACATTACTTCCATATTCAATTGTTCCACACAATATACCATTGTGATCAAAATTCCCAATCATCTTTTCAACACAATTCCACAATATGAATATATATATACTTTTATATCCAATTCATTCAAGAGAATAACGTAATTCCCACATTTCGAGCAATCTTAACAATTTAGTCAATTCAAGACTAAATTAACATTTTGACAACAATTTCCAAAATAAACAACATTTCTCATTTTTTTCACAAAATTCGTCATTTATATATAAATAAACAATTTTCAAAACATCCATTTATTTTGATACACAAAATAAATATGACAATATCTTCCAAGGATTTTCAACATCTTTCAAAGAAAAGACCCAATTTCTAGGTTTTCACACCGAAACCATTCATCTCCAAAATATTTAGAAGAATCTCCCAAAATCATCTTTCTTCAATCAATATGGTTCAAAACCTTCAATTTCTATCTTAAAAGGAAAAGAAATTAAACCTTCTTTCAAAATCACTCATCTTCTTGAAATCAACAATCAATTTCTCAAAGCTAATCAAAGGATGATTTTGAAAATCATCTAGATCTTACAAAAATATATATATAACTCTAAGAAAATCCCTACATCAAGTTTTAAAGAAGAAATGAGATGAAACCCCCAAAATCAATGGTGTCAAAACTTGATCTTCACCGCACACAACGAAGCCCTCAAGATGATAACCAACTTTGGTGAAGAACTTAGGTCTAAATCCCAATGGATTTGGAGAAATCAAAGAGAGAAGATGACTTCTAGAGAGAGAAGCTCCCAATCTGGAATTCTGGAGAGTTTTAGAGAGAGAGAGGACTGAAAAAAATGATATGAAATATCAGATTCACGAACTAATTAACATGATCCGCTTGAGCGTAGAATGCCCCGGTCGAGCGTCAAATACACTGACTCAGTACTTTTGCAAACAGGTCAAACTTCTGAAAGCAAACATTCTCCGCTCAAGGGCATAAACGGCCGCTCGAGCAGACAAGCAACTTCGAATGCATTTTGCAACTTCGAGGGTCAAATACACTAACCCAATACTTTCGCAAGCTGACCGGGCAACTTGACCCCCGCTAGGGCACTTCCTTTGAACTCGCCAAGGGGCACTGCCCCCTGGACCCCCGCGAGCTGACCGGGCAACTCGACCCCTAACCGGCCCATTCAAAGTGGCAAAACATGAGAGAATGATTGAAATCGGGATCGCTACAACCTTCCCCCCTTAAAGAATTTCGTCTCCGAAATTTCAAATCAAACTACCCAAACAAAGGGGTTTCTAGCGATCAAAACCACGCTATTTCATTTTCAAATCACAATACTAACTCTCAACTAAATTCCACCATTTCCACCAACAACAACCTCCCAAATATGCATAAACATGAAATTTTCCAAAAAGTAATGGCAACTCTAAACAACCTTATGCTTAAAACAATAACGCACATATCAACATATGGTTAACAACTTTAAATACGTTTTCCCTCAACACTAGGGAATATTACAAAGAAAAGTAACTTAAGCATTTTCAAATAAATCTTGATATTTGGAGCAGACTTCCGCCTCCCGTTCCCGTGTCGCTTCTTCAACCCCATGGTGTCTCCACGACACTTTTACCAACGGTATAGTTTTTCTCCATAGCACTTGCTCCCGGGTATCTAATATTTGAACCGGTCGTTCTTCGTAAGAGGCATCCTCATCTACCTCCAAGTCAACCCAATCAAGAACATGAGAAGGGTCGGGTTCATACTTCCTAAGCATAGATACATGAAATACGTTGTGAACTCCCGAAAGTTGTGGCGGTAAAGTTAACTGGTATGCCACTTCTCCAATTCGCTCTAAGATCTCAAAAGACCCAATGAACCTTGGAGATAATTTACCACTCTTACCAAATCTCATCAAACCCCCGCCTTGGTGAGATTTTTAGGCACACATGGTCACCATCTTCAAAAGATAAAGGTCGTCTCTTCTTATCAGCATAACTCTTTTGTCGGCTTTGGGCCGTAACTAACCTCTTCCGAATGAGAACAACTTTCTCGGTTGTCTCTCTAACAATTTTCGGACCTAATAACGGTGCATCACCCACTTCGGCCCAACAAACCGGTGATCTACAAGGTCGGCCATATAAGGCCTCAAATGGTGCCATCCTAATACTAGCTTGGTAACTATTGTTGTAAACAAACTCAATCAATGGTAAGTGCCTTTCCCAAGGCCCCTTAAAATCAAGGACACAAGCTCTAAGTATGTCCTCCAAAATCTGAATAGTACATTCTGACTGTCCATCGGTTTGAGGATGATAAGCGGTGCTAAAAGTTAACTTAGTTCCCAACGCCTCTTGAAGGCTTTGCCATAACCGGGCAGTAAAATGAGGATCCCTATCCGACACGATAGTCACAGGAACTCCATGAAGTCGAACTATCTCTCTAATGTACAACTCTGCCAAGCATTCAACTGAGTCGCTGGTGCACATCGGAATGAAATGGGTAGACTTAGTCAACCTATCAATAATCACCAAAATGGTGTCATTACCTCGTTGTGTTCTAGGAAGCCCAACTACAAAATCCATGGTAATACGCTCCTATTTCCACTCAGCTATTGGTAAGGGTTGTAACAAACCCGTTGGTCTTTGGTGTTCGGCCTTCACTTGTTGACAAGTAAGGCACTTCAATACAAATAAAGCGACATCCCGTTTCATACCCCTCCACCAAAACTGACGACTAAGATCATGATACATTTTAGTGCCTCCCGGGTGTACCACAAGGTGTGAGTGATGGAACTCCCAAAGTACTTCCTCTCTACAAGATTTTGGTACAAACAAACGGTCTAGGTAACGTACACTCAGATCCGAGTGAACATTCAAACCTTTCTCTTCCTTCCCATTGGAAATCTTAACATGGATTGATTTCACATCACGGTCTCCTCGTTGTGCCTCTATGACCTTACTAACCAAGGTAGGTTGAGCATTCAAAGTAAATAAGGTAGCACTCTCTCCGGACTCACCCAAGTGCAAATCAAACTTGCCAATAACATCTAGCATATCCCATTCCCGAATGGCCACACTTGCCAAACTACTCACAGATTTTTGACTCAAAGCATCGGCCACCACATTGGCCTTTCCTGGATGATAGTGTAACTCAAAGTCATAATCCTCCATAAATTCCATCCACCTCCGTTGTCGTAAATTCAAGTCTTTTTGAGAAAATAAATACTTTAGACTCTTATGATCGGAGAAGACTTCAAACTTCTCACCGTACAAGTAATGCCTCCAAATTTTCAAAGCAAAAATCACCGCTACTAATTCTAGATCATGGGTGGGGTAATTTTTCTCATGAGTTTTCAATTGTCATGAACCGTAGGCCACAACTTTTCCCTTTTGCATCAAGACACAACCAAGTCCATCCCCGGATGCATCACAATAGACAGTGTAATTCAAACCCTTTCCGGAATTATCAAGACCGGTGCAGTGGTCAATCTAGTCTTAAGTTTTTGGAATGACTTTTCACAAGCCTCACTCTACACAAATTTGATACCCTTTCTAGTCAACCTAGTCAAAGGTGCAGCTAGTCTAGAGAAGTCCCTAACAAAACATCGATAATACCCCGCTAACCGCAAGAAACTCCAGATCTCAAAAACATTCTTGGGTTGTTTCCAATCTTGTACGGCATCTATCTTTGAGGAGTCTACTATTACTCCCTCTTTTGACACTACGTATCCCAAAAATTTTACCTCGGTTAACCAAAACTTGCATTTCTCAAACTTGGCATACAAACGGTGTTTCTCAAGCAATTCAGCACTACCCGTAAGTGAGCCTCATGTTCCTTCTCAGAGGTTGAATAAATTAAGATGTCATCCACAAAGACGACCACAAAACGGTCCAAGTATTCCCGAAAAATTCTGTTCATCAAATCCATAAAGGAAGCCAATGCATTGGTCAACCCAAAAGGCATTACAAGGAATTCATAGTGGCCATAACGAGTATGAAAGGCCGTCTTCTGAATGTCCTCCTCCCGGACTCTCAACTGATGGTACCCCGACCTCAAATCTATTTTTGAGAAGTAACGAGACCCTCTAAGTTGGTCAAACAAATTATCTATTATGGGTAGAGGATACTTGTTCTTAATTGTAACTCTATTCAGCTTGCAGTAATCAATACACAACCGCAATGACCCATCCTTCTTCTTCACAAAGAGAGTCGGTGCTCCCCAAGGTAATGAACTAGGGCGAAGGAAGCCCTTCTCTAAAAGTTCTTGGAGTTGAATCTTCAACTCATGCAATTCGGCGGGTGCAAATCTATACGGTGACATGGAAATCGGTGTTGTGCCAGGCACGAATTCAATGGAGAACTCGATCTCCCGGTGAGGTGGTAAACTAGTAAGATCTTCTGGAAAGACATCCTGGTATTCACAAATTGCCCTTGGTAACTCAACACGAGCCCTATCACTCTCACTATCCAAGAGAGTTGCAAGAAGGCCACTAAGCTTGCTCCTACTATGAGGGTCAACAACTGGCGACAAGGCTCTATCAACTTGATTTCCCCAAAAATAGAAACGATCACCACCTGAAGTGCACACTATAACTCTCTGACGGTAACAATCAATCAGAGCTTGATAAGAACATAACCAGTCCATGCCTAAAATGACATCAAAACTCGACATATCTAGCAACACAAAAGCAAACGAAAGTCGACGCCCGACAACTTCTATTTCACAATGACGACAACCCCGGTCTAAATCAACTATACCCCCAATAGGTGACTCTACTCTGAGTGGAGGCACTAACTGTGCTACCTCTAACCCCAATGCAGAAGCAAATGCAGTAGATATAAATGAATGATACGTACCCGTGTCTATCAATACATTAGCCAAAGAATTACACACAACAAAAATACCTCTCACAACTGAGGATTCTAGCAACTGCTCTGGCACGGTAATAGCATACACGCGCCCTTGTGGCCCCTGATTAACTTGTCCCTCGTTTAGAGAATAGGCCTGTTGTACCGACTAAGCCGAAGTGGCACCCTGATTAGCTCGTGAAGCCTAAGCTGAATCAGCCTGCTGGTGGCTCTGAGCTTGCTTCGACCCTGATGTGTCAAATACACCTCCCAATTGAGGGCAAGTTCTCTTCATATGCCCCGGCTGACCACACTGATAACAATTAAATCCTTGGCCTCTATTCTGAGACTGAGACTGAATCTGAGATCGGTTAGGTGGTGGCAGTGGCAACATCAACTATCCTTCACCCTTCTGTGGGCACAAAAAGGCTTTGTGGCCCGGCTGGCCACACTTGAAACACATGAAGCCACTAGATGTACTTTTTTCCGGAACCGCACTAGGCAAAGGAAAAGTGGATTTTGATTGCTGTGGTTGTGGTTGGAATGAGAAAGTACCCCTGCTCTTCTTATTCTGCCTATAGTCTCCTTGAGACTCTTGGCCTCTAGACCTCAAACTCCGAAGCCTCTCCTCCTCAGCTTGTACGGAAATCTCAACGTATTCCGCTGACTCTACAAGACGGTCATAGTTATGAATCATGTTCCCAACAATCTTAAAGAAAATTTTGGTTTTCAACTTTTTCTCCAATTCAATGCAACGGCGCTCTTCCGTTGCCACCAACTCTGGTGCAAACCTAGATAAACAAGAGAAGACTGCCTCGAACTCGGCCACGGTCATGTCAAGTTGTTTGAGGTCTTTGAACTCTTGCCTCAATCTCTCCCTAGCAGCGGGAGGTAAATACTTATCTTGGAAAGTAACCACAAGGGCTTCCCATGATGGCTCCATCCTACCCTTCGCATACTTCCACCACTGACCTGCATCCCCTTTAAGGTAGTAACTCACTAGAGTCACCCTTAACTCGCTATCATCTATATGAAGCATCTCGAACATCTTCACAGTTTGTTCGAGCCACTCATCCGCTTTCTTGGGCTCGGGGCCACCATGGAATTCATTTGGTTTGGCTCGTAAAAACTCTCTAGTAAGGAAACTCGTCCTTGACTCCATTGTGTTCTCTCGGGCTTGATTCTCCGCCCTCAACAAGTTTATAAACTCCTTCAAAGCCCCCGCCATTTCTCGGGCTAGGGCCTCCATTACGGTTTGACCTGCTTGTCCTACCTGCTCGGCCACATTAGCTTGGCCTGCTTGCTCGGCCATTTTGGCTTGGCCGAACCCTTATTCTTACATCAGAACCCTATGGATCAGTACCTTATGCACACCTCGGTGAGCCCTACCAGGCCTCTCGCCTCTATCACCACGGACTTGACCCCTTCCTGACATCCTAATAAAGGACACAAGAGAAATAATTTAGCACATTAACTCATATGTGCTCGTAACTTAACTCACACGTTCGACTACAACAATTCTATTTATTTCTCTACCATATACACAATTCAATTTCACTCCACGTAAGCACTTAGTCATGTAAACACATACGGATTATACTCTTATGATGAGATTCGTCCCATGAAAAACCAAGAATTCTTAGTAAAATGAGTATTGATCAAATGCCCTTCTAATAAGATCTCAAAGAATTTAACAGGCGCAAACAACATCCCAAAAGTCCAATCCCATACCCATTTAGTCACATAAGGATGTTATCACATAGTCACAAAATGCATAACACTTCCTAAGCATGCAAAGTGAACCCATTGTGGTTAAACAACCACTTCCCACGAGCTCTAAGTATTCAAACCTTGTAACTCTGATACCAAGTTGTAACGCTCTAAATTTCTAGCCCAAATGATAATACAACAATCATGGCTCTCTTAAAGGAAAACCAAATATAAATTCCCATACTTGCATTACATAATAATAATAGTTCCTCATGCGATATTATATTGATTCAACAACAAGTAAATAACCAAATAAGCAACCCCAAGGGTTTACAATCTTCCAGGGATTAAGCCCGATGCACAAAATAGTTATTCAAACCCACACATACATAGCCCTTGGCTTACAAATATGATCACAGCAAATGAGAACTTTAGTGCTCTCAACACACACATTTCCACGCCCTCAATTAGGTGTATTCACCTGCACAAAAATCCGGTAGGGTGAGCATAAAGTCCAGTAGGAAATCCTTAACAAAGTATATATATATTTTATAAAAGTCTCAAGAGATGAATGCACATGCCATGCCATGCCTTTTTGAAAATAAAACACATCTTCATCTTTTGAAAACCATCATGCTCAATGATGTTATGCAACTTCAACTGTTCAAAATTTATCAATTTAATTAAAGGGAGCTGCAAATACAACTTTGGTAATCCCTAAGTCAGTGTCTGCAAGTAGACTAGACGAGTACTACCAATTGTCATTTTTACCGGTATTAACCGGAAGGCTCGGCACCTATCCGTGCGACTTTCTGGTCTTTCACCAAGAACACTCAGGCCAACTTAAACAATTTCATCCATACCACCTATCAAGACTTACAACCGTATTTACCCCCAAAACCATTTCATGAAAACCTATTTCCCAACATTCTTTTCTCAATGCAAATTTCCAAAGCTTAACATAGTCTAATGAATTGAAATGTCAATGTATGCTTAATAATGCAATGCAACATTACTTCCATATTCAATTGTTCCACACAATATACCATTGTGATCAAAATTCCCAATCCTCTTTTCAACACAATTCCACAAGATAAATATATATATATATATATATATACTTTTATATCCAATTCATTCAAGAGAATAACGTAATTCCCACATTTCGAGCAATCTCAACAATTTAGTCAATTCAAGACTAAATCAACATTTTGACAAAAATTTCCAAAATAAACAACATTTCTCATTTTTTTCACAAAATTCATCATTTATATATAAATAAACAATTTTCAAAATATCCATTTATTTTGGTACACAAAATAAATATGACAATATCTTCCAAGGATTTTCAACATCTTTCAAAGAAAAGATCCAATTTCTAGGTTTTCCCACCAAAATCATTCATCTCCAAAATATTTAGAAGAATCTCCCCGAAATCATCTTTCTTCAATCAATATGGTTCAAAACCTTCAATTTCTATTTTAAAAGGAAAAGAAATTAAACCCTCTTTCAAAATCACTCATCTTCTTGAAATCAACAATCAATTTCTCAAAGCTAATCAAAGGATAATTTCAAAAATCATCTAGATCTTGCAAATATATATATATAACTCTAAGAAAATCCCTACATCAAATTTTCAAGAAGAAATGAGATGAAACCCCCAAAATCAATGGTGTCGAAACTCGATCTTCACAGCACACAACGAAGCGCTTGAGATGATTACCAACTTTGGTGAAGAATTTAGGTCTAAATCCCAATGGATTTGGAGAAATCAAAGAGAGAAGATGACTTCTAGAGAGAGAAGCTCCCGATCTGGAATTCTAGAGAGTTTTAGAGAGAGAGGACAAAAAAAAGTGATATGAAATATCAGATTCACGAACTGATATAACATGGTCCGCTCGAGCGTAGAATGCCCCGCTCGAGCGTCAAATACACTAACTCAGTACTTTTGCAGACAGGTCAAACTTCTGAAAGCAAACATTCTCCGCTCGAGCGCATAAACGGCCGCTTGAATGGACAAGCAACTTCGAATGCATTTTGAATTTTTGTTTTGGGGGCGCTGTCTCTCAACCCCACCAACCCTAGGACCCGCCAAGGGGCGCTGCCCTCTGGACTCCCATGGTGGCCGATCGGCCCCCCGCCAGGTGTTGCCTGATTTGCCAAGGGCGCCCTGGACTCATGAGCCGACGGCAATTGACCTGACTGCCCAAATAAGTGGCAAAACATGAAAGCAGGATCGAAACCAGGATCGCTACATTTAGTATAATTATTATTTTTTTATTAAAATCATAACATTCCCTAAATTTATTTTTGCATTTAGAATATTAATTAACCTTTAATAAAGGTAAAATTACAAACATAAATAAGAAATCTTAAAAAAATGTATAAATTAAGACCAATTTTTAGTACAAAATTTTGTCCCAAATTCAAATTTCTTCTCAATATTTGAAACAAACCTCCAAAATTCTACCTAAATTTTGCCTAAATTTTGTCCCCCGCTTCCCCCCCCTCCAAAAAAAAAAAAGGGTAAATTACCTATATCTCCCGTGAGGTTTAACGAAATTATAGATTCTTTCCTGAGGTTTCAAAAATTACATCCCATCCTATCACAATTAACATCGTTAAAGGATATCATAAATTGACTAAAATGCCCATTTGACAAATAAGGGAAAATTACCTATACCCCCTTGAGGTTTAGCTAAATTATAAATTCACCCTGAGGTTTAGCTAAATTACAGATTCCCCCTTGAGGTTTAGCTAAATTATCATTTTAAAATAAGGTATGAAATGCAAAATTAAAATGGAAAATGTGATAGCCCAAGATATATTTTTTTAAAAAAATAGTCGTTGCATAAATTAATTAAGTAATACTTGGATTAGAGTGTTGTGAAAAGTTATGTGCGAAAATGGTTCAATTTTGTAATAATTTTTTTTTATTAAATATAATTTTCGATCTTAGAAATTATGAAAATTTTATTATGTTGTTCTTATAAGAGTCTAGTATGTTGGACAAAAATTTCAGAATTTAATGGGAAGTATTTATTTTTTTGAAAATTCGCAGATTGATTTAGTTTAAATTATTGCAGAATTTGAAATTGAGTTTTGGGTGTTTGGACCATGATTTGAGATAAATTGTTGGGTCTATTTTGGTATATAATTGGACCATGTTTGGCTTATGGGTGGGACCCATGATTTAGATTTAATTTAAATTGAGTTTGTTTAATGACTTATGTTTAACTATTTGGTCCTTTTAATTAGGTGATTGGTAGTAACCACTTGGGAGTTGTTATTATTTATTATATAGGATTATAATAAATACTTGATAGTTGATTTTATGGTGTATACTATATGGTGAAAAATTATATATTTTATAAGGAATGAAATTGGATATATATTTCGTAGTGAGCAAAAAATTATATTTTGTGGTGTATCAAAAATATTATATTTTGTGGTGAGAAAAAAATTATATCATTTTATAATTTATATTATAAAATTCTGGGGTATTATTACAAAATTTTAAATGATACAATTATCAAAGTTGATGACAACCTGCGTAGAGCGTCCACGCCCCTTTACTTGACTTGCTTGCTATTCTTTTCTTTTGCTCTTCCTTTATTTTCTTGAGCAGAGAGCTTCTGCTCTCTTTCCCTCCCCATGCCCCTTTACTTGACTTGCTTGCTATTCTTTTCTTTTGCTCTTCCTTTATTTTCTTGAGCAGCGAGCTTCTGCTCTTTCTCTCTCTCTCTCTGTGGCCTCCATTGTTGGCTCAATATTTGAGCTTCAAATCGGAGCCCTTAGAGTGAGATTTTACAAAAACTTTGTAAATGAAAGTTGGAGAGCTCGTTGTGATCTTCGCAATGGTGGTCTTGGATTCATGATCGGGTGATATTTGCATTTTCAGATTAGCTTTTCTTCATATCATTACATTAAAACTATGTTAGGATTATTTTGAGAAAATATGTCATTTTATGAGGTATTGAATATATATATATTCTCAGATTTTTTTTTTTGTGATAATTTTTGGAAGAAAAATTATATTGAAATGTTAAGAATGTTGGCATTTTGAGGTTGATTTGGAAATATCATTTTGTGTTGATAATTTTGTAAAACAAATCTGAAAATAAAATTTAAAAGATGTATGGATTGTATCTACATCATATTATGATTAGATGATTTATTTTGAAAAAGATAAAGTTGAAATATTTTTTTTTATCTTTGATTTGGAATTTATTTTTGAGAAAAATAAATTGATATTGAGGAATATTGTGTAGATTGTTAAGTTGGGATTATAGAGTTGTTTTGGGATTAAAAACTTTAAAAGTGTTATATTCATGAAACTTTATGGAAGATGATATGTTGATGATTAAGTTGTGTTCATTTTTTGTGAAAATGAAAAATGTGAAATGTGGACTTTTGAACTCATGACCTTGAAAATGTTACTATTGGGCATATTTCATAATTTTTGATGCAAATATTATGTTGGTTAGGTAATTTTAGAAAAAGTGGTGAAATTGTTATTGGTAGAGAATTTGGAAAAAAATATTACCTCTTTAAGTTGGCATGAAAAATGGTTATGTTGAAATATGGTTATGTTTGAGGGATGAGGCATGTGAGGTTAAGTTGGTGTTATTAATTCGGAAGATGGTGAATATAGTGAACTTACTAATTTGATGAATTAAATTAGTTTGGTTAATATTTTAAATCATTTGTAATTAAAGGGGTGTTATTTGATTTTTAATTCATAACTTTAAAATTATGAGATTAAAAGTGATGAAGTTGACCAAGTATGAGATTTGGAGAAACAAGCGAGATTAAGTTGATGTGGTATGGTATTGGGTTCGTAGTTTTACTAGTTGAGTAATGTTATAATAATAATTTCATACTTCAAAAATTTTATGAGATATTTGAATTGTTTGGCAATTTTTGACAAGAAAAGAATAGAATGTGATTTTAGCTCGTTTGGAGCAAATGGATGAATTGGATTAAAACAAAAATGAGTTATCAAAACTTTTAATTATTTATTTATTTTCCTTGGTTTAAATCGATGGGGTTGATGTTGATAATTGGAGAGTGAACACCGTGTTATATTTTATAATTATTGTTAAGAGAAGATTTTGATAAAATTGATTAAGTGTTGGAATGTTTACTTATGCTTATGAGAATTATGATTGAACTTAAAGATCCCAAGATTTTACTTGCATGAGAAAAAAGAGAAATTTGATTCTATGTAATGTTTGGGAAGGGAAGGAGTTTTTGGAAAGATTGTAATTACATTTCATTGATAAAGTATGTGAGTTAGAATTTGATGAAACCTTGAACTCGTTTTGGTGTCATATGTTATTACTATTGATGAACCTATTGTTTAAAAGTTTTGACTTTGGTAACCGGTAGAGGATTACCATGTTGGTATTTAGATAAGGAGATTCTTGGAAAGGTAAAAAAATGTTTGATTTTGGAAGTTTGTTTTATATAAAGAATATTGTTGAATTGTCTTGAAAAGACTAAGTTGGAAATTGTTGATTTATATGTGGTAAATATATGAATATTGACATTATTATATTATCTCTTGGATTGTATCATGGTATTACATTGATAGAGATATGGAAATTGATCACAATGGAGCATTGTGTGGTGAAATTGAAATTGGAACTATTCTAATGTATTGTTACATATTGCAATTGCCATTCCATTTCATTGTTATTATGGGTTTCGTATTGCATTTGAAAATTATTGTTTTGAGAAAGGAATTGTTTTTGGTGAAACAAAATCATTTTGATTTGTTTTGGGTAAATACGTTGGCAAGTCCGGATAGGGGGTGTAGTGTAGACACCCCATTTTTGATCGACCTTCAGACTTAGGTGCTACTGATGGTTTACTTGGTGATGAAAGGTGTGCAGTGCAAAGCTTCGATTTCTCAAGCAAAGAGAGAGTCAAATCCAAACCTCACACCCCATTTTTGGACCAAAAAGATTTTGGATCTTAAACTCCTTTCTTTCAAAATATTTTGAAAAAGGTTTCTGTGATGTTCCGAGGCTCGCATTTTGTCAAATGTTGCGCTTTTCGGTAAACCAAGCAAGGACAAAGTAGAAATGAATGAAAGAGAGATGAAATCTTTGAAAAATCTTTCAAAACACCTTGCTTAGGGGTTTGGAGTTGAAGAAAAGAGGAAATGAGAGAAGAAACCTATTTGAGGAAGAAGTTGGGCATGAACTATTAAGAGAGAGTTGAGCAACCCTCGCTAAATCCGGCCTATGCTTTTGTATACTTGGACTTAGCTATGAGGCCACCACTGTTGGAAAGAAGACTTCTGGGGCTTCTATAGCGATCCCGGTTTTCCTTTCCTTTGATTATTGCATTCCGGACTTGGTTCCGTGGTTATGTTGTTGTCTTATTTTCATTTCCATCCTTTACTCTTTGTATTTGAGTCTTGGGTTGTGTTGGGCAGGTTTGGAACAGGTTGGTTGTGTTTAGAAACCAAAAGTTGATGCCCAGATTTTGGCCTTCACGCTCGAGCGGACCCTTTGTTGTTGCTTATCTGCTTGAGCGGGCATTTTGACGCTCGAGCGTGAATATTCATCTCCCAGTATTTTGTCTCTGCAAGTCATCGCACGCTCAAGCGGGAGTTTTGACGCTCGAGCGGGACCTTTTGTTTTTGTTCCTCCGCTCGAGCGGGGAGTCTGACGCTCGAGCAGGGACCATGGTCTGCAAAACTTCTGGAAGTGTGCATCCGGTGCTCGAGCGACGCTTTTGACGCTCGAGCGTGAGTCTATGTCTGACGCTCGAGCGGGGAGTTCCAAGCTCGAGCGCGGCGACTTGTATATCAGTCTGAAGTTCGACTTTTTGGATCACTTTTTCAACTCCTTTTCTCTCTCTTACTTTTCAAAACCTCCATTGGAGAGCCTCTCTCTCTAAAACACAACCACTCACTAGGGTTTGATCTAGTTTGAGTGATCTCCTACCTTGGTGTCTTTGTAAAAAGTGTAGAGCTTGGCTTGGGCTACATTTCTATCTGAAAATCTTGGGATTTGGAGCACTTTGAGTTTTCATCATCTTCTCCATTTGAGCTCCGAATTTGAGGTAGGGATTTCCTTGTTCTTTTACAATGCTTCGTCTATAGATAGACATGTGGTACTTTTGTATTGCATGAAAATCATATCCATGTTGGGTTTGTTTGAAAATCATGAGGGTGAACCTAGGGTTGGTTGTTTGAAAATGGGTTTGTTATCATTGATTGTGGTTTGGACTAATTGGGGTGTAAATTATTATATCATTGTTGAAAGAAGAAAAAGCCCTAATTTATATTTGATCTGATAAATTAAAAGAGGGGTTTTGTACTTTGGGCCAATACATTTGTATTTTGGGTCTTAAATGAGGTTATTGTTGTTTGTTGTTGGTATTTGAGCCTTTTTGGTCAATATTGAGAAAGAGGGAGAAAAGCCCTAATTTACTGTTATGAATTAATTTGCATAATTGATTTGGAAAGTTATGAGAGGAATGATATTGGTTTTATGAAATGAAAAAGGGGTTTTGGAATTGGAAAATCTTGGAAGTCGATCTTGGAAATGGATAATGTAACGTTAACTCTATGTGAGTTTTAGAAAATGAATATGAGAATTGAATTGTTGTATCATGAGTGTTGAATACACACATTTAGGGGTTTTACCCTTACCTATCGTACTGGCGTTGTTGTTGGGTTTAAGATCTCATGATAGTTGAGTCTTCTAATAGGTGTACTGTATACATGCATCTAGAGGTTTTGTCCTTGGTCATCGGTGGACGATGTCATTGTTGTATTGAATTGTTGTATTTGCATTACACCTGTGTTGATTGAACATTGTATGTAATGGAGTGCTATTATACATTATGTATGTATAATTGTTAGGGAGGAGATAGGTGATGTACTCCAGTGTGTGGAAGGAGATATGGGATGTACTCCACACACCTATGTGTTCATATACTTTAACACATTGCTTATGTATCTTGATAGTTCATGTGTATGTATTACACTTGTTGATTATGCTCTGTCGTATTGTGATTATTAGTGTTATACACTGCACTTATAATCAAAGGTACCGTTACCTTCCAGTTAGCGCCTGGAGAACTGATTGTGCTTATAATCAAAGGTGCCGCTACCTTCCAACTAGCGCCTGGAGAACTGACTTAGCCGGTAGAACAGAGTTGTATTGTTATTGTCTCAGTGTATCTGAGTATACCATGGATTGTGATGGTTACAGTTTTGGAGGGCCGAATTGCCTCATTTGTTGATTATATATATATGTTGATGATTTGTTATCTCCCTTTTATTAAAAGCATGCATGTATAGTTATGAATGTATTGGGAACAAACCAAAATGCCATTGTGAGATTTTGGGAAAGTGTGAAGAAAAATTGGGTATTTGAAAGTATGTTTTGAAAAAGGAAAATCTGTTGTAAATATGGAAAATGGGAGAAAGGTAGTGGGCTTAGTGAAATTGTTTTCTAAGATGTTGTTATTGTTATAAAAGTTTGGGAACCAGGGATAATGACAAGAAATGAAAGATGAATCGCTTATAGCATTGAATGAAATGGCTATTTTCGAGAAAAGTTCATACTTATGTATATTTTGTATAAATTGCCACATTATTATTCTAGTATGAGATAGAGCATTCATGATCATAGCTATCTATAAGTTGTTATTGTTGAGGGCCATGTTGAGATCCCTACTGGACTATATGTTCATCCTACGTTGTTGAATCTTTTTTAGGTATTAAGCAGGATGTGCTACAAGATTTGGATCTTCTTATCTGTTGGCCACGGGGCCTCTTTTGTGTTGGCGGAATGCCATATATGTAAAAGGGTTACACCCTTCTTCTTGATTCTTTAATGATGTAAGCCTTCGGGCATTTTATTCGATATGCTCATGTTATATTAAACTTGTATTCGGATGAGAGAATTGTTACTTATTCTTACTAGTCGGACTTTTGAGTTTATTTCCGCATGTTATCTCTGAATTTGAATTAAGTAATGAATTTGGTAATGACTTCGAGTAACAAAAAACGGGGCATGACAGCTTCATTTTACATTCAAGAATCTCCTCAAGCCAAGTCTGGATGGGAGAGATATGGATGGTTGAAGTTGGGCATTATTCCAGTTGGACCAAAACTGAGCAGCCTTCGCTAAAAGAGGGATATCTCTTAGTACACATGGAATTTTGATGTGAGGCTTTCATAATTGGAAAGAAGACTTCCGGGGCTATAGTTTAGGCTTAAGAATGACCTAAAAAGGAGTCCAGATGAAGGAATTAGGCTTGCTTCAAGTTAGGAACCAGCATTGATTTTTTCCATCGGCCTCTATGGAACTGCATCGGCCACAATTGGACCTCATCGGCCATAGATCGGCCAAAAGTGAACCTTATCGGCCACAAATGTCCAGAAAGCCCAAAATTGGCAGATATTTCTTCTCCAGCTGTTTCCAGCTTGTGCCACCTGTCCTAGCTCAGATATTTTTGACCAAACTTGATATTTTGCTATATGATGAAGCCTTATATCTCATTTTCAAGGGTTAGAACATTAAAGGATAGATTAGAACAATTTTGGCAAAAGATTTGGGAGCCTCTCTCTCTAGAAACTCTCTCTAGATTTCACTCACTCTAAGGATTTTGTGCTTAAAGGCTTGCATACATCCATCTTCAACCAATCAACCCTTAAGAAGACTTGATTACCATTGGGCTGAGGTCCCTTGGAACTTGTTTTGGGCTACTAAACCTTGGTTTTAACTCATAAATCTTGCTATTTTGCTGTTTGGCTTCAAGGGTAAGCACTTATCCCTCTAAAACTTTGTTTTGCATGCTTGTTTTACCACCTTTGCAAACTGTTTTTGGCTTGGTTTTGAACTAAAGAAAACTTTTTTTTTCAGTCCTAAAAATGATGGTTTAGGCCTATTTTGTGTTAGTGGCTTGTCTCTCCCCTTTGTTCCTTAGCTTGTATAGCTTTTGAGCCATCTTCTAAGGCCTTTCAAAACAACTTTTTGTGGCCTTTTAACCACTAAAATCCAGAGGATTTTCAGTGGTAAAAACCTTGTTTTGAGGCTCCAAATAGGAGAGGGTGATCCCCTCTTCTCTTGTCTTGCTTGCTAGTGTTGATGGCCAACCAAATGAGCATGTGTTTTTACTTCTTTATGGCTTTGTTTAGGCTCATTTTTGTGACTTATCAGACCATCCATAACTCTATTTTTGGCTGTCTTGGTCACCTCTTGCATGCTTATTGCACTTGTAGTGTAAACCCCCTTTGCTAGCCTTGTTAGCCTTACAAAGTAGCATGCTTTTGTGGTTTGAATTAGCTTAGTTCAAGCATGTTTTTGGTGTTATTTTGACATATTATAACTCTAATTTTGATTGGTGGACTCACTCCTTGCATGGTTTATACACTTGTAGTGTATTTTTCACAAACTAGTCTTGTATGCTTCATGAAGTAGCATGCCTTTCTAGCATGATTTGATTCTATTTCAGCATGTTTTTGGTGATTTTTTTCCATGTCATACCTCTGTTATGATTTGGTTTGGTCACCCCTTGCATGCTCCATGCACGTGTAGTGAAATTCCATGAATTAGCCTAATGTGTATCATACTTTAACATGTCATTCTAGCATGATTTTGGCTTAACTCTAAGAAGTGTTTGGTCATGTTTTAGCATGCTTAAGCTCTGATTTTTGTTGTTTTTTCCATGCATGCCATGATTTGTATAGCTATGGTTCATCCCAGCTTGTTAGCTTTGTGCATCAAGTCCACTAGCATGCATTGCTTGACCTATTTGAATGATTTGGAATCATTTATTATGTGATTTTAGAGCATGTTTCATTGCCATGCACTCGCATCTTTCACTTTTTCAATGCGTTGAAGGGCTGGTCCTTTATGAATTCCTTGATATAACTCTGATTTTTGTTGGCAAAGCCATTTCATGCTTGGTCTTGATAAGTGTAGTGTAATCCGCCTTATTTGCCTTGCATCCATCATGCCTTATGCCCTTCATGCTAGCATATTTTGGCTTCCTTCCATACATGTTTTAGACTCATTTTAACATATTTTAGGACAATCTTGGGTTGCCCTTACCATATGTTTCATGTTTTGCATAGTTGTAGTGCAAGTGCCTTGCTAGCCTTAAGCTTTAGGCACCATAGCATGCTTCATTTATATCATGTAGATGATTTGGCATCATTCCACATGACATTTCAGAGCATGTAGGATTGCCATGTTCCCACTTCATTCACCCTTTGAGTGCCTCTAAGGGTTGTGCATTTGTTACCTTGTTTGTGGCTTAGTGTGTATACATAGGCATTTATGCCTCAATCTTAGCATATTTTGGTCTTTGTTTAGACCTATTTGAACTCTGTCCATGATTGGTTCATGCCTTTGTACCATGTATTGCATGCCTCCTTTGTAGTCCTCTTTGGTAGCTTTATGCTTTAAGGACCCTTGCATGCCGTACTTGTATTGTTTGGTTGATTTGGCATCATTCCATGCATAATTTCAGAGCTTATAGTGTTATTACACTTCCACATTTGTCACTTTTTGAGCACCTTTGAGAGTTGTGTTCTTATGCTTAATTGATAGGCCAATGCATGTGCATGCATTTTCTTACTTTTCATGCCTTCATTTCATCATTTTGGCCACTGATTTGGGCATGGTTAAGGTCTGTCCATTTTTGGTTTAAGTCCATTGAGTATGTGGTTCGCGTGTTGTTACATGCCTATTGCATTGCATGTTGTTGCATGCTTGTTATATGGCCTCATATTTGCATGCTTGTGTTGCTTTGTTAAGTTGATCATGCGTGCCTTATATTGTGCTCAGTATGCTTGCTTTGCATTGTTGTTTGGATTAAGTGTTAATTCGAGCACGAGACACGAGGGACGTTTTGTACTTGAAGTAATGAAACGTGCCTCAATTCTTGGTCGCCGACACTCTTGATCCAACATGATAGAGTTTGAGGCCTTTATGTGTTTTTATGCATTTCATCCATATTTATTTGTGCAACTCGGCCTCTTTGGCCATCATGCATCGAAATACGTGATAGATGGCTTGAGAATCGAGCACTACACTCCTTTGAGCTTCAAGCATGATAAGGGGTGTGGTTGCACACACATTTTCTTGCAAATACATTGCCATGCCTCTGTTTGTACTCTGCTGCAGCAAAAGGAGCAGTTTGCAGGAAGATATGGCCGATCGGCTATCTGGTGTGCCGATCGGCTAGAAATATTTGGCCGATAGCCTCAAAAGTGGTCGATGACCCTTATCCCTTGGCCGATTGCCATACCATTTGGTCGATGACCTCTCAGCATGCCCATGGGGTGAATCAGAAGTGTGTTGGAGATTTGTACAATTTTTAGAGGTGCAGAATAGTGCAAACAGAGGCAACATAAGGCATGGCAACGGATTTCCCAGTGAAGCCGACTGAGCATGCATCTCTTCATCGCCTGCGAGGCCATTTAAGTATTCATGATTAGTTTGTGTAATTTAATCATTTAATTGGTTTTGTAATATTCATTTAGCTTAGTGTAGCTATTTGTTTCAATTTGGATTGTAATAATTAATTAACTTGTTGGTTAATTAGTTTCGGTGATGTGATAATTAGTCTAATTAGATTATTAGATTAGTTAGAATAGCTTAGTGTAGCTAGCTTGTATTATTCATTCGGACCCTCCATCGAGAGGGCGAATTTTGTAATAAGCGTGCGTGTGTGCGATGCATGTCTTCCAACCCCCATTTCTTTCTCCCTTTTACTTACTTGCTTTCAGTGATTAGTTTTAGGGCATGTTTCAATTAGCATCCTTATGCTTGCATGCGTGCATCCATTCATCTATCTTGCTGTAACAACGCCCGCGGGGGGACCTCGCTACAGTTCGGACTCGATTTTGTTGCGGTTGTAAATCTAAACCAAAGAGTCCAACTCTGGCAAATCGTTTTGAAAAAAAACAGATGTTTTGAAAGAAGTGCCAAACATGGACTGCTTTGCCAGATAACAGAGTCGCCACCTAAATATTTTTAAAATGGGAAATTTAGGAAACCCTAACTCGGTGCCAAAGGCCACGTGTCCGTCATCACCAAAGTTGGCTCGGGAACTTGGATACGATTGGGGGAAGGTCACATCGTGAGCACCCCCGCTCGCCCGGTCAAAGACCGGCCTCTACTAACCATGATATCTGTTTTTGAAAACTTTGTGAGTTCTTATTCCGGTTATTAGCCTAGATTACTATGTGATGCTCGCAGCAAACAAGTATAGACTGGGCCGTCTGAATTGGAACAAAACATTTCGTGTTTGTTTGTTTGAAAATTATGTGAAGGTGCTACCCGCAGGTAGGCTAAAATGCGGATTTGCCACCCTCAGGTGGGCTTAGAAAACAGTGATGTTGCCACTATCTAGTGGGCTTAAAACAAACAGTCAACGCATTGTCCCAATTCAAATAACTCAACCTTCACCCACAGGCATTCAAGGCAGTTATATCACGTAAGCATATAGCCTCATGGCAAGCATGCTATCATGGCAACATTCACACGCATGCGAGGATGCTAAAGCATAAAACTCACCGAGTACTCCAAGCCAAAACAGAAAACTAATTAGAAATCCATGCATGATCCTAAGAATGCAGAGATGCCTAATGCAACACATGCAAAGATGCAATTATAACAGGCTCGGCTATTCTAAATATGGCATATGAGATGCAACAGCTATCAAGTACTCAACTTGGAATTGAAATATAGATGCAGTTTGTATGATGCGCCGAGCCCGGTGCGTGCAAAACAGATGAATGATGCGAACATGTCGTCATACTGTTATGCTAATTGAAATATGCCCTATATCTAACCATTGTAAGCGGGTAAATAAAAGGGAGAAAGAAATGGGGGTTGGAAGACATACATCACACTCACACACCCTTATTACAGTTGTGCCCTCGCGCAGAGGGTCCGAATAAATATACAGTCCGAATAAAAGAATAATACAGATTAACAAATTAAACTAGGAAAGCGGTAAAAACTGGCATGCAAGCCAGGGGGTGCCTTGCTTCTAATGTATATTGTATGTTGGGCTGCCTGACGCGGAAATCCACTGGGATGCCCTGATTAGCCTCTGTTTGCAATATTTCTCGAAATGCGCGCCGGACTCCGAAAAGTTGTTGATCCTCGATTTTGCTGTAACAGAGAGCAGGAAAAGGGCATAGCAATGTATTTCACAAATATATGCATGTCTCGATCCTTGTGCCACCAATCACGCATACCGATGCATGATGGCCGGGGAGTCGAATTGCACAACTCAATATAGGGATGAATGCGGATGCATGCTATAACAACACTTAACTCCATCATGGATAATCCGGAGTGTCGGTAACTTGGGAATTGAGACCCGTTCCGTTACTCGGAGTACAAAACGCGCCTCGTTTCCCGTGCAATATGCATGATATGCATGAAATGTAGCTGATATGTGATATAGCATGCACAATGTTACGGGAATGAGATGCCTCGAAGTGCGTGCACTCAGGCACGCAAATTGAGAAAATGCATGAATGCAATCTAAGATACAACCTAGTATGCACTATGCTGTGAAAATGAGATGAAAATGAAACGCCTCGAAAAGCGTGCGTGCGGGCACGCAAACCGAGGCGATGATGTGAAATGCAAATCGGGTAAAACCGAAGCGCTTCGAAATGCGCGCCCTCAGGCACACAAACCGAGGCGATGATGAAATGAGAAAAATCGGATACAACCGAAGTGCCTCGAAGTGCGCGCCCATAGGCACGCAAACCGAGGCGATGATAAAATGAGAAAATCGGATACAACCGAAGTGCCTCGAAATGCGTGCCCACAGGCACGCAAACAGAGGTGATGATGAAATGAGAAAATTGGATACAACCGAAGTGCCTCGAAATGCGCGCCCACAGGCACGCAAACCGAGGCGATGATAAAATGAGAAAATCAGATACAACCGAAATGCCTCGAAATGTGAGCCCATAGGCACGCAAACCAAGGCGATGATAAAATGAGAAAATCGGATACAACCGAAATGCCTCGAAGTGTGCGCCCACAGGCACGCGAATCGAGGTGATGCATTAAGGCATAAAATGACATGGGAAATGATATGCAAGCATGCAAACCAAATTTCAGCCACTAAATGAAGAGGAAAACAGCCCCGAAATGATGCGAAATGACAATTAACGCATGAAATCATCCCGAAATGCAATTCTAAGTGCCCAAAATGGCCTACGGCTATGCTAAACATGCAAAATTGGTGAATGACAGAAAAACAGTAGCAAGGCAGTCCCAAAAAATAGCATTTTTACAGTACAAAACAAGGCCAAATTATGAGCACAGATAGGGCAACAATGGCATGCAAAAATACGGTAAAAGAGGGGATTTACAAAGCAAGTGATATCTACAATGCTCAAACCCAAGAAATCAGTTCTACAACATTAGAGAGGGACTAAAAATATGCATTTTTACAGAAGATGAGATCCCCAAATTTAGTGTGTAGATATACAATACATAGCATGCAAAATAAGGGTCAAAAGAGGTTTATAAAGAGAGGTACCATAAGAAAACATCAAATGGCCTCAGACCCTTAATAAAAAACAAAGAACAGACCAAAAAAAGACACTTTCTAAGCCTGATGAAGATCTAAAACAGAAGATATAATGGCCTAAACAATCATGCAATTTTATGGAAAATAAGATGGATACAACATGAAGTACCAAAACCAAACACCAAATGGATTAAGGCCCTTAACAAAACACAAAGAAAAGACCAAAATATGACACTTTACAAGCCTTATGGAGACCCAAAACAGAAGCATGGTAAGCTTAAAGAAGCATGCAACATGGGAGTAGAACAAGAATCCAAAGCAAGTGCATGATAGAGGAAGAAAAACAGGTTGAGACCTTCTTCAATGTTGAAGAGGGGCTCAAAATAAGCACACCTTCAGTTCATGAAATGCTCCAATTCAGAGCACAAATGGGCTAAAAATAGCATGCAATTTTACGGTAAAATGGAGGAATTTCAAAGGAAGTGCATGCTAAAGCCACCAAACATGGTTGAGCCCTTCTTCAATGTTGAAGAGGGGCTCAAAATAAGCCCACCCACAGTATACAGTATGCTCGAAAACAGACCACTCAAAAGCCAAACAAAGCATGCAATTTCATGGCATAAAGAGTGATATTGAAGCAAGTATATGATGGAGACACCAAACAGGGTTGAGCCCTTCTACAAAGTTGTAGAGGGGCTCAAAATAAGCACAAAATCAGTAGGGGTCAAAGCCCAAAACAGTAGGTAAGTAGGGTAGAAATGGGAAGCAAGAAAGTGATAAGAAAAGGGATTTAGAGACTTACCCTTGAAGACCTTTCTTTCCTTTCTTCTTGGCTTCAATTTGTTGCTTCTTGGCCACTAGAAAACACTCCTTTGCTGTTGGAATGGAGATGTTGACGGTGGTACTAAGGGTTGATGAAGGATTGGCCTAGAACCCTAAAGGTTTTTTTGAAGTTTTGGCTATGGAAATGGAGTTTTTTGAAGAGAGGCTTAGGAGACCAAATTTTGTAACCCTAGCAAAGGGGCTGTCCAGCCCTTTAAATAGAGAAGAAAAGGTGTAAAAGGGGAGGGAAATGGAGGCAAGATTTCCCTCCCAAAATATCCCCCGGATGGGGGAGATATTTCAAGACAATATCCGGACAACTGGAATGAAATTTGGGAAAGAAGAATGGCCGGCGGTGATTTTTCAGGAGGTGGCCGGCCGGCCACCCACTGTCGGCCGACCACTCACCTGGCCGGCCAGCCATGGCCCAAAAATGAAGTGCAAAAATTCTGGCCGACCACCATGCAATGGTGTCCTCCCATGTGTGTAGAACAAAGCCCCAAGGTCGGAATCTGGCAACTCTGAAGCAGAAGTCACAACATAGAGCTTGAAGGAGAGGCTCAAAAATGAAACCAACAATTGCTGGCCGACCACCAACTTTTAGGGTCCTCCAAGATGTGTGGAACAAGGTTCCAAGGTCGGAAATTGGCAACACTGAAGTAGGAGCCACAACATAGAGCTTGAAGGAGAGGCTCAAAAATGAAACTCAGAATTTCTGGCCGACCAGTAGTTTTTAGGGTCCTCCCATGTCCCCTGATCACAGATATGTAGCTTTGGTTGGAAGAAAATACCCCCTGGCTGTTCAACATTGGCCCGAAAGTGAGCAAAAGCAGCGGGAGGAAAGCCTGGTTATCTGGGATAATTGCTGCCTTCTCACCCCCGATGATCTTCTGGTGTTGAAAGCAGGTACTGCCAAGTTTTAAAAAAAACTAATGAGAAATGAACACACGGGGCCAAAACAAAGCAATTCGGGATCTCGAAAATGGGCTGCGGGTGCCGGAAGTGGTGTTCAGCAGCGAAGTGGGCATCTGCGACCCTAGTGTCCCTCGGAATGACAAAACAGAGGTTCCTGCCAAAAAAACAGAGAAAATCGATGCAAAATGAATGCTCGGGGCCCAAACCGCGCGATTCGGGGTCCCAAAAACCGGCCAGAAGCACTTGAAAGTGGTGTTGACCCACGAGGTGGGCATCGAAGGCCCAGTGTTCCTCGGAACTATAAAAGAGGTGCATGCCAAAACCGGAGAACTTCGGAGATGGTTGGGCGGTCCCAGCGAGGCATATCTGACCTAACGACTCAGCAAGGGACCCCGAAAAGGGCAAAATGGCCTCTGACCACAAAAAGTAGCTCACGGCCACCGGAGATAGTCTCTGAGACCATTCCTTCCCTCGGGAAAGAAAGCAGAGAAAACCGAGTCTAGTTATGGCAAGAGACAATGCACAAAAGAGAATTGAAGTCCGGAGGCGGGCGCCTGGCCGCGACTCTGAGACTTGAGCGAGCTGATCTGTGACATCACCAAGCGCTCAGTCGGTGACGTCTGAGTCTTAAGGTCGGTCAAAAATGGGGTGTCTATAGTTGCCCCTCTTTGACAGAACTCGGAAGTCAAGAAGTGACGAGAGTGAATGTCAAAGCCCAGAGACGACCCATTTTTGACAAGGCCGAAGACTTAGACAATCATACAAGACAAACAAAGATGTGTGCCCGCAGGCAGGGGGGGCAAGAATGCAAACGATAGGCACGGAGCCAAGTGATCATGCAAGTGCAACAAGCTGTAATGAAGCAAGTATTTGACAAATAGATGCAACAATTTTAAGCAAGAATGCAAAGCAACAACTACATTTCATGCAGTTAGGAATGCGGAGAATTATTCAATTCTCGTCGCGTCTCACACGGAGAAGATACGATACCTGCTTGCGATTAAATGCAGTTGCACCGACCTCAAATGAACCGTACATAAAATATCGTGCCTGCAAAATAGAGAAATTCAACAAGAACAATATGCTAACAACATATATTCAATGCGATTCCTATGATTCGAAACGTTTGACACACGCGATTGTCGGTGAAAGGATGCATCTGGCGAGAAAAGATAACGCGCGACAATGGAGGTTTTAAGCACAGAAGTAACGTACATCAAGGAAAACACGCATGACAATGCAAAACATTCATGAGAATGCAAATTATGAGCCAAATAATGACAAACGAGCACAAATCAGGATGCTTGTTTGTTGCGCAACAATGAGCCGAAAAATGCGCATTTCGGCGACGATAACTCGATCGCGGCCTTTGATTTGCTTCCCGGAGAGGTCACAACATGTTTAAAAAGGATACAATCCGATTTTGATGAATAATGATGAGACACATGTCAACAATTGCAATTAAAGTTCCAGCGGAGCAATTCGGCGCCAGAAAGTGCACTTTTCTTCAACTTTTTCAGGTCCCGGGAACTCCGATTTTCCTCAAAATTTGCAGAGAGGTAGGGGAGGGGGTGGGGAACATGGTCGGCCAGCTCTCTTCCCTAGGAGAGGCCATCGGCCAGGGGGAAAAAAGGAGGTGGCCGGCCAGCCAGGTTAGGTGGCCGGCCGACCACTTGCCCAAAGTAGGGGCATTTTGGTCATTTTCAGGATTTCTATATATATGCTTGCCCATTGCCTCCGAAATCACACCCCCAAGTGTGAAATTCTCTCCTCTTGCTCTCTAAGCCACTTTCTCTTTCAGATCTGCATTTTATACGCGCCCCTCGGCCTCCCACGCAAGTTGTTTTTGCGAAATCTTCTAGTTTTAGGCACTTTGAGCCGACTAAATTTCGACTTCGGGACTTCTCTTCTCATTTTCACCACTTGAGGTAATTTTGTCTCATTATTTAGAAAATTTTCCCGGGAGTTGACTTTTGGTTGACTTTTCATTTCCCGAGAGTTGACTTTTGTTGACTTTTTCCAAGTTTGGCTCGTTTTGCTCATTTTTGCTCCTCTTTGCAGATTTCTCGATATGGCGGGCCATTTCCCTCGCGGTAGAGGTTTTCCAGGCGCCGGAGATGATTACGACATTATGACATTGCCCCCGAGGGTTCGCCCTTTTATTCCCGAGCGATATGCCCCAGCGGTACACAGGCTTCCGCGGGCTACTTTTCGTCATTTCACCGATTTCAACGATCGGGCACCAGGGGATCTCCTTCTGCGAGAACCGGAGCAGCACCTCTCCTACGATGCAGAGGTATTTTACTTTATTTCCTGTATCTTTCGTGCATTTTGTACCTTTGCCATGCTTAGACACACAGTTTAGCTTACGACACAGTACTTTACTTGCATTCCGAGCATGTGACTTAGCCGCTTGAATTTCACGAACACATAATACATCGCCTGATTGTGAATGTATTGTATTCATTAGTTAGAAGTTGAACACACGGCTCAAACATCGATTCACCGAACACACAGCCCGAAGTTGAAAATGAGCACACAGCACACATTGACTAAGAGTAGAACGCATAGTCCCAAAACTCAGATTTTTTTTCTCTGAACACGCAGCCCAGATTTTGAAGTGAACACCTGACGTCATCGATGAAGAGTAGAACACCACCCTAAACTCGATTTCTTGAACACACGGCCAGATTTGAAGCGAACACATGACCCAGCGATTAAGAGTAGAACACCTGACCCTAAACTCGATTCTTGAACACAACCCAGTTGAAGTGAACACCACATTGCGATTAAGAGTAGAACGCGACCCTAAACTCGATTTTTGAACACGCAGCCCAAATTTTGAAGTGAACACCAGCCCTAACGATTAAGAGTAGAACACCTGACCCTAAACTCGATTTCTTGAACACGACCAGTTTGAAGCGAACACGACCATTGATTAAGAGTAGAACACACTGACCCTAAACTCGATTTCTTGAACACGCAGCCCAGTTTTGAAGTGAACACACAATTGATTAAGAGTAGAACACCTGACCCTAAACTCGATTTCTTGAACACGCTGACCCAGTTTGATGCGAACACCATGACCCCTTGATTAAGAGTAGAACGCCTTATCCTAAACTCTGATTTACTGAACACGCAGCCCAGATTTGAAGCGAACACACAGCCCACTGATTAAGAGTAGAACACACAGCCCTAAACTCTGATTTACTGAACACGCAGCCCAGATTTGAAGCGAACACACAGCCCACTGATTTGCACACAGCTTCTTCATTTCATTTGCACACAGCTTCTTCATTTCATTTGCACACAGCTTCTTCATTTCATTTGCACACAGCTTCTTCATTTCATTTGCTGATACACGCATTCATTCTAAATGCAGGCTAGCGCTCGCACAGTGCGAGGGTATGGCTCCACTGCCGCGAGGGAGTGGTATGCCGAGCTTCCGGAAGCTGTCCGGGATTTGGTCGACTTTGCAGGATTTGGACCATTCTGTAGAGGGTTATCACACTGCCTCATCAGTAGGACATTATTTGCTGCCCTGGCGGAGAGATGGTGGGACACCACCAATTCTTTCCATTTTTCTGCGACCGGGGATATGACCATGACCCCGCTGGACTTTGCTATGATCACCGGCCTAGACCTAGGCGGTGCTCCCATTCCTTACGACGAGGACATGGGTCAGTGGGAGGCGGCTTGGACGCATCTATTGGGGGCACGCCCTTTTGAAACGAGAGGTGCAGGAGAGTTCGGTATACTTGGTTCTCTTCCCATTTCCGGCGGCCACAGATGGAGCCTGAGTCTCCTGAGGAGGTTGAGCAGTATACCCTGGTTTCCTCATGTTCCTCTTTGGCACTACTCTGTTTGCCGATAGAGGGAACATGGTCGGGTTATATCTACTGAGCGCTTTGGTAGACCTATCACGAATTCGGTCGGTATGATTGGGGTGGTCTTTGGCTACCCTTCTTGCTACATGGCCTTGATCTCTCGCACACGGGGAGACTTACTTGGCGGCTACTGGAGAGCTTGGGAGGTACATTCTGTCCTCTTGATTTACATTTCTGCTCCTCATGACTTGTTCACTGCACACATGGCGCACTTTGCATTCTGTATTCTGCCTTTTAGCACTTTGTACTCACATTCCGCACTGCTTTTCTCAGCTATGGGTATATGCATATTTCCCCACATTAGCTCCAGAGATGGAGGTGGCAGGACCTCCTATGACCCCATTTTCATTGATGTTTGAGGGCGAGCACTTATCGAGGCCCCGAGAGACTCTCTTCCATCTGCGACAGTACTTTGACCTTTGTTAAGGCGGCAGTATTCGAACTCTCGGTTCTTTTCATTTTCATCTTTGATCTGCTTTGTACTTCTTGATTTGATTGATTTGCATCTTGGCTATCCACAGATCACTGGCGACCTTAGGCGGTGTTTGGCGATGACCTCGAGAACCAAAGATATCAGGAGGATCGACCGGTTCGATATAGGTTCTGCCGAGGACGGTCGGCGAGCTTGGTTCTGAGGAACGCTTTCGGCGTTAGTGTGGGGTATGATTCCCGGGACCCTCTGCTGTGCCTCCACCCACTATGCGGATGCCGAAGCGAGCTATCTGCTGAGAGGTCATTAGGGACATGCAGGGTGATGCTTTGCTATATCTTATTGAGGAACTCGCCACCTATCGCCGCATATATCGATGCCCCCTTGACGAGAGTGCGGTTCCGCCATCGAGGCCTACCGGCGCACCATCTTGAGTCGTGCCGTCTTGCAGACATCCCTTCTTCTAGCGGTGGCGCATCTAGAGGTAGAGGCGATTCGATTCCTCCTATCCTCCGACTCTCGATCATCCGGATGGCGGATATGCCGGCCGAGTTGGCGAGTTGGCGATGGGACTACTTCGATCCCGATCCCGATGGAGCCCCGATGCACGGTCATAGATATGTCGATGATCGACTCACCACGGTATGTTCCACCATTTTCATTCATCACACACCATTTTGGCAATCGCTTATTTATTGATGAGTTGAGCTTGTGTTTGCAGCCACCTCGGGATTACATAGACCAAATGCTCGGGGTAGTGGCCTTACTTGAGGGGATGGTCCTGCGTAGAGAGGCACAGATGTCCATCATGGGTTTCCAGGTACCCTTCATCTCTCTTGCATTTATCATATTTCTGTTAACATGCTGGTTTTAAGCATTCTGCTGCACTGATAGGTTGTGTAGAACACATCCGGCACACACCCCACTCACATCTCAGACTTGCGCTGCTTTTATGTGCGAGCGATGTATTGCACTTTTCATTTTCGATGCCTCCGTGTATGCTTGACACGAGGTGGACCACCCGGGCCTTCTAGAAGAGGTCGAGGTGTTAGACCTACTCGAGATACTGGGCCCCGAGGAGCTGGGCCATCCAGGCCTTACCGAGGAGCTCGAGGAGCAGGGTCGTCTCGCAGACGCAGGGCACCCATTGTCGAGGACGAGGAGGAGGAGGTCGCAGACCGTGTGTCAGAGTCATCTCCTGGAGAAGGAGATTCCGGTCTTGGTTCCGGGAGCGGAGACGAGCCTGAGGGAGATCCGGAGGATGACAGCTCCGATCCGGATGGTGATGATGATGCAGAGATTATCCCGCAGAAGAGGATGAGAGGACCTCCACCTTCTCGTTCCCGAGGCTACTGATGTTATTCCCTGCTTTTATTTTACTTTTTGACTAGTAGTTTGTAGCACTTTGCACATTGTTAGGCAGTTTTATTTTCTGTAAAACTTGTACCTTTAATTGTTGTAAAATATGATGGAATGAAACAGCTTTTGAAAAGATGTTGTATTTGAAATTCCTAGCATCGCATCGCATCATTTTGCACAAAAATGGAATTGAATGGAAACGTGCCTCATGTATTTATCGGGTCAGGTAGTGAACCGACGCAACAAATTAAAACAAATTGACTCACTAAGAAATAACAGAATCTTAGCAAGTTTACAACTCGATAAATAAAGTACAACAATGTTAACGGCTCAATAGACAAGACTTAACAACATTGTGCAACCAAAGGGTAACAACTCAAAACACAAAATGCGACAGCTCGACAAACTTACAACTCGATAATCAAAACAACAACTCGATAAGCAAAAACACGACAAAGTGTATTTCAGACGGACGATCTGGATGATGGAATGTATCGGAAACTGATAGAAATGGAGGCCTTCGACATTCCCGATGCATGAAAGTACCTCAAACTTCCTTCCGGCGGGCAAAACAGGACCAACGCACGGCCGAAATCATTTTGTATCCGGAAAACAAAGAGTGGCCGGCCTACTAGAATAGGTGGCCGGCCGGCCACCCTTCCTTTGACCACCAAAATGTTGACAAGTGTCCCTTGAATAGTGTTTTAGCCTCCTATAAAAGCCCCAGTCTTGGAACTTATTCATTTCATCACATTTCCTCTCAAAAATGGAAGCATTTCTCACCGAAAATCTCACATCTTGGATTTCTTCTTTAGATGGCTCGGAGAAGTTGAATTTCCGGGGTTTCGGCTTGAATGCACTATTCACGCTAAGCCGGACTCCACTGCATCTTCCTTTCCTCCATGCCGCGGCAAGGTTCTGGAACCCGGTGACGCATGTCTTTAGCTTTGGCGGGCAAGAGGTATGTCCTACTTTTGAAGATTTTCAAGCCTTAATGGAGTCTGACCGCTCAGAAGAGATCTTGCCTCAGTCTCGTTTTGGCCATGCCCAAGCTTTAGGGCGAATGTGCGGTCTCGACGCGCATAATGCTCGATCTCTGATTGGTAATGGGATGTTGGACATCCCGAGTCTGATTTACCGATTCTCCGATGCCGGCAACCGCAACGACCACCATTGGCAAGGTTTCCGACAGCATGCCCTTTGCTTGTGCATGCTATCTCATTTTCTGTTCGTCTCTGGCTCGGGAGGAGCTAACATCCGTTTGATCGAAGTCGCTCAAGGCTTGAAGGAGGGAAAGAGCTGTATCGCTATGACTTTGGCCGAGACATTGATGGGTCTAGATGCCTTCTACCGCCAAGAGACAGCCAGGTTTGCGGGGAGTCCACTACTGCTACAGGTAATGTTTCCCACCCAAGCTCACATGTATATTTGCTCACATCACTCGGCCCTCGGGCTCATTTTTTCTCACAAAACCCTTATCTTACTTTTCTCTCCTCGTACATCTCTCTATTCTTTAATCTCTCATTTTTCATCCCTCCCCAGATATGGTTGATGGATAAATTGCAAGTTGTGGACTCTTGTCCTGCTTATTCAGCCCGCGGCTACTTCTTTCGTCAACGCCTGGTTGACGCCCTTGATGAGGGATGGTGGTATGAATGGATGTGCAACTTGTCGGCAGATCGCATCGCGTGGCGTTGTCCTTGGCTTAACCTCCCGGCGATGAGTTATAGCATGTTTCAGGATACTGGGATTCGGTTGGTCGGCTTGACTCACTGTGTATTTTACTTCCCATTCCGCATCCTGCGCCAATTTGGCCATGATCAGACTTGCCCTCCGGAGGGGATTGAGTATCCGGCTACATTTCGATTCGGCGCACCTTGCCCGACATACTACGGCCTGGAGGACCAGAGAGCCCCTATCCCCCGCTCCTACTTTTAGTTGCACTTTATCTGACGAGTGCTGGGATTGGCTCAACGAAGAAGCACAGGTTGGGCCCAGGCTGGCATCAGAGGCTTCAACTAACTCTGGAAGCGGGGCGAGCAAGAAGTGACATTACTATGCCCCAGATTTATTGCTTTATTAGTACTTTCAAGTTTTTGTTATGAGTGTAATAAAAAGCAACTTCAATTGTATGCAAGAGCAAAAGAACTCTGTTTTGAAATCGATGAAATTGAAGGTTGTGGTACTGAAAATTCTCCACTTTTGGTCCAAAAATGGTCTTAGTTGTGAAAAGATTAATTTGAACAAAGTCAACTTTTATTAAAACTTTTCAAAACTATTTTCGATATGGATCAGAACTGGACACGCCTGAGATCTGTCACTGAGATGCACAACTCCGAATCTTAGCAACTGGAAAGTTGCCCCTAGTCTGAACAGGTGCCTCGGCAAAGTGTGGCAACGGAAAGTTGCCCCTAGTCTGGATGATGCCGGAACACTTCATGGCAACGGAAAGTTGCCCCTAGTTTGAATAGCACTGTACCGAAGATCACGATAGATGCTGATGAATAGAGATGGTGAGATGATCGGAATGGACAAAGTTGATCGGGGAAAAGATTATGGTGAACTTCAAGATGAAGGCGCCTCGTATCCCAAAGATGGGAATCAAGTCTTCGTAGTTCGAGCTCGAGTTCGCTCGGTATTTTTGCTCTCCTTTTAGCGCTCTAACTTTTGCCAAGGCCGCCTTTGCGGGTTTTCAACCTTGTGAGCTCGGTTTTATAATTTCAAATTTTCTATGCTCTGAGTTTTGCCTAGGTCGCCCTTTCGGTTTTCGCCTAGCGAGCCTCTCGAGGATAATATTTCTTCAACTTGTCCATGTTGTCGGTTGGGAAAACTCCAAGCCATCTAGATCCATCGAACCACAGCTCCACCGACAGATTGACTTGATAATGTAAGGACCCGGTCAATTGGAGTGCGAACTTGCCCTTGGGTCGTGGATGGGAGCTCGGTTGTCCTTGAGTACCAAATCTCTTTCTTTCAAGTTCTGGACCTAACTTTCTTGTTAAAAGCCAGGCGATTCTGCGTTGATAACCTTGGGCGTGATGCAGTGCTTTTCAACCTTCTTTCATCAAAAAGCATGAGTTCTTCAAACTGTTTCTTTGCCAATCTGCTTGACTATCGGCACTTTCGGCCAATACTACGTAGCAGCGGGACCTCAATCTCAATAAGCGAAACGGCCTCCATCCCATAGACCAATGAGTGCGAGTCGCCCATGAGAAGTTCTAATCGAAGTCCTGTAGCCCCAGAGCAAGCGGCGGCTTATCTGGCCATCCCTGAGGTTTCCACCATCTTACGTAATATCGCTTGATATTCTTGTTGGCGGCCTCAAGCTGCTCCGTTGGTTTCTTGGCGGTAAGTAGATGACTTATGAAAAGCCACATTGTATTTCTCCAACAAATCAATCACCTCCTTCTTGAAGTGGGAACCATTATGCGAAACTATTTCATTTGGGACTCGTGGCGGCGGATGATGTTGTTTCTAATGAATTTTACGCGTGTGAAGCTTTCAACACTGCATAAGATTGGGCCTCAACCCACTTTGTGAAATAATCTATCGCTACGAGGATGAACTCATGCCCATTCGACCCTTTCGGCGTGACAGCTCCGATCACATCAATTCCCCAGACTGAAAATGGCCATGGGGAAGTCATGTTGTACAGCTTCGACGGCGGGATGTTCATGCGGTTTGCATGGATCTGACATTTGTGGTATCGCCGAACAAAACCGATACAATCCTCCTCCATGGTGGACCAATAATAACCTTGTCTAAGGATCTTCCGCGCCAACATCACCCCGTTCATGTGTGCACCACATTCACCCCCGTGGATGGCTTCCATCGAGCCTTGGACTCTTGACATCAACACCGGTTTATGCATTCCCGGATGACCCCTTCTATCTGATTTACCCCCACGGATAATGGTGAGCGGCCAACCTTCTTATTGCCCTCTTGTCTTTGGCATTTACCTGGCGGGTATGTTTACATCTCCAAAAAGTTCGGATGTCATGATACCGGGGTGTTCGTCACGAACTTCATCTATGGCTGCAATCGACTCATAGGCGGTGCGAATTTACGGTCAATAATATTTGGGCGCATTCGGACTCCGTGGGATGTCTATCATGGATGATAGAGTTGCTAAAGCGTCCATGAACTTGTTGTTCTCTCTTAGTAGATGAGTAAAACTTAACTTTTCAAAGCGAGGAATCGGCAAATCCAAGGTTTGGTGATACATCATCATATTTTCCTCTTTTACTTTCCGGTCTCCTTTAGCTTGAGACACAACAAGGTTGAATCCCCAATGGCGTCCGGTAGTCTTGCCCTAATTCGAGTGCTTCCAAACCCGGCAATGCGCTTCATAATACCTTCATTGTTTGAGACTTTGAGCAGGAGTTTGAAGGCTAGAGGATCTGAGGAATTGTCGGGTGCTATCAGCAACACTCCTATCCCCTACCCCTGGTGAACTGTTGCTCCGTCAAAGTACATTGTCCTAGTTTCCTCGTCGGTATGCAGAATTGCATCATCTGGGAATAGGTACTCAACTGCTTTATCCCCTCACCGGATGGTCGGCAAGGTACTCTGCTACTGCTCTTGCTTTTACTGATTTGCTCGTCACATATGTAAGATCAAATTCGGAGAAACATGACAACCAACGAGCTAGCCTACCCGTGGCTGGTTTCTCGAAAAAGATATTTGATGGGATCAAGTCATGAAACCAACATTACAGTGAGCTAACGGTAGTGCCATGACTTCTGGTAGCCCATACCAAAGCTAAGCAAGCCTTTTCGATTGGCGTATCTGGGTCTCATATTCGCATCTTCTTGCTCAAATAGTAGATGGCTCTTTCCACCTTATCTTCGATTCTTGCGCAAGCATGACCCATTGTGGTCTCGATTCTTGTGAGATACAAAATCAACGGTTTCCACTGGTTCATTTGGTGATAAAGCGAATTGGGTTACGTAGATATTCTTTAATCTGTTCAAAGCGACTTGACACGGCCGTCCCATTGGAACTTCTTGCCTTTCTTGAAGACCAAAAAGTGGTTCACAAGTCAAGGTTAGTTTTGAAATAAACCGTCTTATGAATTGCACTTTACCCGAAAGCCTCGCACCTCCTTTTAGGTCCTTGGTGGTGGCATTTCTAAGATGGCCTTGATTTTGGAAGAATTCGACCTCGATGCCTTTGTGTGTCGAAACCCGGACATTTTTCATTGTAACACCAAGCGTACATTTACGAGGGTTTAGCATGGAATTCCACGATCCTTTGGAAAAACTTGTGCAAGGCGGTGTAGTGGCCCTCTCTTTCTTTGGACTTGACAATCATGTAGATCACGTACACCTCAACCTCTTTGTGGATCATATCATGTAGTATTGTGGTGGCGGCTCGTTGATAAGTAGCCCGGCATTCTTCAACCCAAGCGGCATTACCGTAGCGATATGTCCCCCCAGGGGTGGTGAATCTGATCTTTTCTCTGTCTTCTGGCGCCATCACTATCTGATTGTACCCCGAGAAGCCATCCATGAATGAGAGCAATGCATGCCCTGCAGTGAAGTCCACTAACTCATCAATGTGGGGCAAGGAAAGTCGTCGCCGGACTAGCTGTTCAAATCCCTAAAGTCTACACACACACGGATCCTGCCATCTTTCTTCGGCACCGGAACAATGTTGGCCAACCAAGTCGGATATTCAGATACTAGCAGGAAGCCTACTTCAATTTGCTTGGTGACCTCCTCCTTAATCTTAAGAGGCCAATCCGGGCGGATCCTACGAGCTTGTTTGGTGATTCGGGCCTCGGGGTCAAGGGGGATCCGATGCTGTACAATCTCAGGATCGATTCCAGGCATGTCTTCGTAGGACCACGCGAAAACATCTTTAAAATCTTTTAATAAAGTGACTAAGCGCTCGCGTTCCTCCGAAGACAACGTGGACCCGATCTGGACCAGCCGCGGGTCCTCCTCAGTACCAATATTCACAGAAATGATTTCATCCATTAGTGGCTTGACAAATCTCTCTTGCTCTTGCTCAATTAGACGTTGTAAAATCGGAGGGACTTCGTCCTCGTCGTTTTGATCAAAATTTTGAAAGTCTGAATTAATGCAATAAATTAGGGGCACAGAAAAGTACTCGGAAATCGCATTTACCTCATTTTCATTAAGTTCGTCCAAATCGTCTGATTCATCGGTTACAACAGACTCAAATGAAAAGGAAAAAGACGACCTGGACAAGACTCTGGCATCCGGGTTAACATCCCGAAGTGCAGGACTCGGACTCGGTCAGTGGAACTGATTCGACTCACAAGACTCGGTGGAATCGATTAGGCTCACTACTGACCCGAGCTGCCGGATAAGAATCCCTCCTGGTACTGCCAAGTGAGAGAGGGTGCGATGGATGCATCCAAGATAGCTGCTGGTTGGCTCATAGCCGTTTCATCCCCAATCATGGAGACCATGAAGTTATTCCCCAAGCAATCTTGGTCGATCGGAGGATCAGAGAGGAGACATGCCAGTGCTACCCCCATTTCCAATTCTGCGCCCTCAGAATCTTCTGCCTTATTCTGCTCAGTCTCAGTTGTTGGAGTGCATGCGCTTTCTGTAGCGTCATCCGGATAGTTGCGGTCGAAAAGATTTGAAACACAGTGCAGCGCTTCCTCTCCGCGTTGAAC
This sequence comes from Camellia lanceoleosa, assembly GCA_025200525.1. Taxonomy (NCBI): domain Eukaryota; kingdom Viridiplantae; phylum Streptophyta; class Magnoliopsida; order Ericales; family Theaceae; genus Camellia; species Camellia lanceoleosa. The sequence continues at coordinate 162,026,488 of CM045760.1, read as the reverse complement.
CATGGCTCTGGGAAGCCGCAAAATGGAAAATCTTCCCCCTCCCGGACAAAGCGTCCGTTTAGGGTACCCTGGATGGGCCTGTGCATTAGATCAAAAGGCTTCCCAGCCTGCTTTGCTCTGGCTCTGCCGGCCATTTCCTTCCCTTTCCTCGTCCAATCTTCTTTGGTGGGCAGATAACCCAATCCAAAGGTATGTGGGTTGTGTGGCACTTCGGCCAACGCTGCGACCCCTTTCCTGCCGCTTCTTCCCAATCCCATCCGAGGATATGTTGTAGCTTGTTCATGAGGTAGGCGGATTGAGCAGCGTACATACCTTCATTCCACCATAATGTTTTGCACCACGGGCCTCGGCCAAAGTAAATCCGATATGAACATGTCTTCCATGCCATGTTCGATTTCGAGGTGGCGTGAATACCTCCGGGAGAGGATGGATTGATGAATTCCCAAAAACAATGGCTACTCCTTTCCATAGGGGTATTTCACCATTTGATGTAGAGTAGATGAGGCGGCCTTCACTTGATGCAACGAGTGCGCCCCAAAGCATGTTAAAAGATCTGGGGACCTCCAAGGCGTGAAAATCTACCTCTTGTTGTCGGGCCCAATCTTGGTTTGGATTTTCTTGTCCCGGGACATCCTACTTGTATTGTCATAGGCTTTGATCACTTGAGTAGTTGGGGTGAAGTCTGCGGGCTTTAACCCAATTGGATAGGCCGTTACTGGCGGGCGGAACATTGATAGCGGATCGGTATCAACCAATACCACCGGAATCCATTTGTCCTGCATTCTCTGAGAGATGTAGAGAGGTGCATTATGATCCGCCCTCGGTGCGGCTCATATCCGAAAAGGTCAATCGGGGAACCTCCTCCGGAAGACTAGCCCAACTAGTTGTTACGGCGTAGTTTCGATTGAGAGTTTGGCTTTGTCCATAGCGAGAGGACACTGTCTATGCACCCTTGAAGCCATAAGCGGTCCCCAGATGGAGATGTGCCTTGTATTTTCTTTAAATTTTGATCTGACCTCTTCTTCAACTTCTCCCTCTGCTTCTCCGCTTCCTTATCTTTCCCTGCTGCCTCGGGTTGATCAAGGTGTGGGGGCTTGAAATACCGCCCACTTCTAGTCATATGGTCCACTTCTTGAGGTACAGTCTTTGTCTGGTTGGCCACACTGCCCAATCTTAAATGCAGTGTGGGCGAGATATAAGTCATCATCTTCCCACCACATTCCATTAGCATCTAGCAGGCACCTGTCTGGTTCCGGCTTGTTTGCACTCTCAGCATTTTCCTCCCACATGCTCACGGCATGTTCAGTTTTTGTACTCACAGCATTCTCAACATCCACATGGTTCTTTGCTTTTCGGATCCTCTCAGAATCCCATTTCTTTTCTTGCTCCTCCAATGTCAATTGCTCGGTTTTCAAAATGTCTTGGTCCCGAGCGGAATTCTTCGTACCGGCGCTCTCCGGCAATTCAATCTGCTCCTCGGCCCTTCCGGCCACAAATGGTACAATATCTGGTTGATCATCTAACCACCCAACGATTTCCGCTGACTCCTCGTCTTCGAACCAGTTAATTGATGCGTCCCCTGATTCTTGGTTGTTGAAAACTTGGAGGTTGGCAAACTCCTCTTCCATTGTTATCAAATCATCCCCTGCTGATTCAAGTTTGTCCCCCCGGATCATACACAACTCGGCCCCTTCTGGCGGCCCCATACTCAGCTTAGACTGGCTCATTGACAAGATATATCCACTCGGATCATAAGCTCTACCAGCTAAATTCTCAGACTGCTCCACCCCAGACTCAACAACCCTGCTCTCCTCGGAAGCCTGCCCAATTCGATTTTCGGTGGTCACCACCTTTGGCTCAGGTTGGGTTGTAGAGGTGTCCATCATGCACAAATCAGTGCTGTCAGGCAGGATCACCTCCGGCTTGGGTAAGTGGGAGGGAGTAATGTAGATACTAGGGTCGTAAGACACGCCCCCAGTTTGGATGAAATTGATTCTTTTGGGTGGATCTTGGTTATGTACTGGGAGTGGGTTGGTTGTAACATTGGGCCTTTCTGGAGGTAGAATGATGTTTTTGTCAATGAGATCTTGAATCTCATGACGCAGCCTGTAACATTGGTCGGTATCGTGGCCATGCTGCTGGTGGTATTTGCAATATTTGGCTGGGTTATGGGAAGGGGGGAGTGGATTTGGAGGGGGCCTCGGTTCCAAGGGTTTGAATGCCCTTTTCGACTAGAACCAGGGACTTTGGTCAAAGGCATATGTAGTGGAGAAAAGGTTCGCTGACCCCTAGATTGGTATCTGGAGGCTTGGTTACTACTCCCAGATGCATCAGAAAAAGGTGTGGCCGCTGCGGGCCTTGGTTGGGAAGGGGGATTGGTGGTGACCATTCCAACCTCTGAAGTTCTTGCATTGGTAGAGCCACTCGGGCCCGCATTGTTGTTTCGGTTGAATGTCCGCCGGGGCTGTTCCCGGTCTTGGTCAAACAGACCCTGCTTCATCGCATCTTCAATCTGCATCCCCATATCATGCAGATCTGCGAAGGTGGGGAAGGGAACTACAATCATCTTCTTCATTAACCCCGGTTGGAGATTGCGCACAATCATCCTAATTTGATCTCTGTCCGTGGGCCTCAAGGTCATCATCGATGCCTTTGCCCTCCACCGGGTTACAAAGTCAGAGAAAGACTCCTTGGGTTCTTGCCTTGTTGTCTCGAGATCACGAGTGGTAATCTCGATCTGTGTGTTATATGAGTATTGTGCAACAAAGGCCCCAGCCATCTCATCCCAATTCCTCTTGACATCATTGTCCAACTTTGCATACCAGTTGGCGGCCACTCCTGACAAGGTTCGGCCAAAAAGCGAGAGCTTCTGCAATCTGGTTAGGCCCATTGGCCTTAAGACATCTGAAAACAGCCGTAGATGAACCATGGGGTCCCCAGACCCGTCAAAACGGTCGATCTGGGGCATCTTAAATCTGTCCGGCAAAGTCACGGCCACGTCAGTATAGTCGTCCTCAATATCTGGGATGGCTTTCACCCCCTGTGATTTTTTGAAGAGCTTTTCCAACTTGCTCAATTTCAAAGCTGTCTGGTCTACCTCGAACTCAAATGGAGAGTCCGGGTGATTGGGTGTAATATTTTTAGGCGATTCTTGGGCGAGCGGGCGGAGCGGCCAGTTGGAAGACCGTGTCATCTTGGGTGTTTTGGAAGTTTGGCGAGGCGTTACGTGGATTTGGGAGGGTGTTGGGTGTTGAGTATTACAGGGATTTGGAGGAGCATTACGGCGATGCTTATCTGCTCGAGTAATGGGGCCGGGTGGAGGAGGAACCTGATGCGCCCCTAGTGGAGGAGGGACCTGGTGTGAAGCGGTCTGACGTTCTGTTGTTATGTCTGGTGATCGATTCGATTTTGGGCCATGAATGACTTCTTTGTTTAGAGAATTCCGCCTGGCGGATAGCATCATCTTGCATTTGCTTCATGCTTTCACTCATCTGGCGCATCATCGCCTCCATTGCTGTATTCTGTTGTTCCATCTGAGTAACCGGCAAGTGTACCTCTATAGCAGAAACAGGAATCTCAACCCGACTGTCTGACAATAGAGGAGGCTAACATTCGGTGATCGTGCTCGACACCTTGTGCCTTTTCGGCCTTCTCACGGTGGTGGGGGTAAGAGTGGAACCTTTGGATGTCCGTCAACTAGATCCTCGGATCGGTTGGTCGGCGACCTCGTGTCCAAATTGCAGGGAGTATCGGTAGCTCGGAAGCAATCGTGCGACAAACTGCCCTAGCAAAAAAGATAATATAGCAAAAAGAAATAAATGACCAGAAAAACGGACAGCATAACGGCTTAATTTAAATACACACAACACACGATCGGGCATACAACACAGATTAATAAAATTTGGAAATACAACTCCTCAACCATCGATCACTATTCTGTATCTTTGTTCCCCAAAAATGAATCGATATCCATGAGACAACTAATTCTCAAATAAGCGTGATGCCTTGATGCGTAACGTGCCAACTCAAGCGATGCCCATGAACTGATGCCCAAACTCATCTTGATACATGCATTCCTGTAGAGACACACTCTAGCAAGCACATAGCGAGATAAGTGAGAGCCAAAACACCCCTATGTTGGGGTAGGGTTTCCTGTCCTATTTAAATCGGGAACTAGGGGTTTCACTACGCATGCAGCTGACTTCAAACAACCTATAAGCGGGTAAGCAACTTTGTCCTAGTTTGGATTGGTCACTATGGATCGAATATGCACTAGGTCGAATGGTCAAAAGGTGCCCGGTAAAAGCGGGTTTGTGTTCCCCATCTTGGCCGAGCCGTAACCGTCGACCTTATGTACATGCCTTGACAAGACAAGCCTCCGGCAAACCGCTCAGGAATAGCATATGGCAAACACGGTGTCCTAGGCGCACCAATGCAAATGCAATGCAAAGAAACACACAAGCGTAGTCAAAACCAGATATCATGAGTTCGAGTCAAGTTCTCTAAATCCCAGAGTCGCGAAGCGTAACAACGCCCATGAGGACCTCGCTACAGTTCGGACTTGATTTTGTTGCTGTTGTAAATCTAAACCAAAGAGTCCAACTCTGGCAAATCGTTTTGAAAAAAAACAGATGTTTTGAAAGAAGTGCCAAACATGGACTGCTTTGCCAGATAACAAAGTCGCCACCTAAATATTTTTAAAATGGGAAATTTAGGAAACCCTAACTCGGTGCCAAAGGCCACGTGTCCGTCATCACCAAAGTTGGCTCGGGAACTTGGGTACGATTGGGGAAGGTCACATCGTGAGCACCCTCTCGCCCGATCAAAGACCGGCCTCTACTAACCATGATATCTGTTTTTGAAAACTTTGTGAGTTCTTATTCCGGTTATTAGCCTAGATTACTATGTGATGCTCGCAGCAAACAAGTATAGACTGGGCCGTCTGAATTGGAACAAAACATTTCGTGTTTGTTTGTTTGTTTGAAAATTATGTGAAGGTGCTACCCTTGAGTAGGCTAAAATCTTGGTTGCCACCCTCAGGTGGGCTTAGAAAACAGTGATGTTGCCACTATCTAGTGGGCTTAAAACAAACAGTCAACGCATTGTCCCAATTCAAATAACTCAACCTTCACCCACAGGCATTCAAGGCAGTTATATCACGTAAGCATATAGCCTCATGGCAAGCATGCTATCATGGCAACATTCACACGCATGCGAGGATGCTAAAGCATAAAACTCACCGAGTACTCCAAGCCAAAACAGAAAACTAATTAGAAATCCATGCATGATCCTAAGAATGCGAGAGATGCCTAATGCAACACTTGCAAAGATGCAATTATAGCAGGCGCGGCTATTCTAAATATGGCATATGAGATGCTTGACTATCAAGTACTCAACTTGGAATTGAAATCTGATCACGGTTTGTATGATCTTGAGGCAGTGCGTGCAAAACAGATGAATGATGCGAACATGTCGTCATATTGTTATGCTAATTGAAATATGCCCTATATCTAACCATTTTAAGCGGGTAAATAAAAGGGAGAAAGAAATGGGTGTTGGAAGACATACATCACACTCACACACCCTTATTACAGTTGTGCCCTCGCGCAGAGGGTCCGAATAAATATACAGTCCGAATAAAAGAATAATACAGATTAACAAATTAAACTAGGAAAGCGGTAAAGCGGCATGCAAGCCGGGGTGCCTTGCTTCTAATGTATATTGTATGTTGAAATTTTGGCGGAAATCCTTTGGGATGCCTGATTAGCCTCTGTTTGCAATATTTCTCGAAATCTGGTGGGACTCGAAAAGTTGTTGATCCTCGATTTCTTTGTAACAGAGAAGCGAGGAAAGGGCATAGCAATGTATTTCACAAATATATGCATGTCTCGATCCTCGTGCCACCAATCACGCATACCGATGCATGATGGTAGAGTCAATTGCACAACTTAATATAGGGATGAATGCGGATGCATGCTATAACAACACTTAACTCCATCATGGATAATCCGGAGTGTCGGTAACTTGGGAATTGAGACCCGTTCCGTTACTCGGAGTACAAAACGCGCCTCGTTTCCCGTGCAATATGCATGATATGCATGAAATGCAGCTAATATGTGATATAGCATGCACAATGTTACGGGAATGAGATGCCTTGAAGTGCGTGCACTCAGGCACGCAAATCAAGAAAATGCATGAATGCAATCTAAGATACAACCTAGTATGCACTATGCTGTGAAAATGAGATGAAAATGAAACGCCTCGAAAAGCGTGCGTCTTGAACGCATAAGCGAAGCGATGATGTGAAATGCAAATCGGATAAAACGAAGCGCTTGAAATCGCGCCCTCGGGCACCTAAACCGAAGCGATGATGAAAAGAAAAATCGGATACAACCAAAAGTGCCTCGAAGTCGCGCCCATAGCCGCATAAACCGAAGCGATGATAAAATGAGAAAATCGGATACAACCGAAGTGCCTCGAAATCGCGCCTACGAACGCAAATCGAGGCGATGATAAAATGAGAAAATCGGATACAACCGAAGTGCCTCGAAACGCGCGCCCACAGGCACGCAAACCGAGGCGATGATAAAATGAGAAATCGGATACAACCGAAATGCCTCGAAATGCGCGCCCACAGGCACGCAAACCGAGGCGATGATAAAATGAAAAATCGGCAAGCCAGAAATGCCTCGAAGATGTATTAAGGCATAAAATGACATGGGAAATGATATGCAAGCATGAAAACCAAATTTCAGCCACTAAATGAAGGGGAAAACAGCCCCGAAATGATGCGAAATGACAATTAACGCATGAAATCATCCCGAAATGCAATTCTAAGTGCCCGAAATGGCCTACGGCTATGCTAAACATGCAAAATTGGCGAATGATAGAAAAACAGTAGCAAGGAAGTCCCAAAAAATAGCATTTTTACAGTACAAAACAAGGCCAAATTATGAGCACAGATAGGGCAACAATGGCATGCAAAAATACGGTAAAATAGGGGATTTACAAAGCAAGTGATATCTACAATGCTCAAACCCAAGAAATCAGTTCTACAACATTAGAGAGGGACTAAAAATATGCATTTCTACAGAAGATGAGATCCCCAAATTTAGTGTGTAGATATACAATACATAGCATGCAAAATAAGGGTCAAAAGAGGTTTATAAAGAGAGGTACCATAAGCAAACATCAAATGGCCTCAGACCCTTAATAAAAAACAAAGAAAAGACCAAAAAAAGACACTTTCTAAGCCTGATGAAGACCTAAAACAGAAGATAGAATGGCCTAAACAATCATGCAATGTTACAGAAAATAAGATGGATACAACATGAAGTACCAAAACCAAACACCAAATGGCTTAAGGACCTTAACAAAACACAAATAACAGACCAAAATATGACACTTTACAAGCCTGATGGAGACCCAAAACAGAAGCATGGTGAGCTTAAAGAATCATGCAACATGGGAGTAGAACAAGAATCCGAAGCAAGTGCATGATAGAGGAAGAAAAACTGGTTGAGCCCTTCTTCAATGTTGAAGAAGGGCTCAAAATAAGCACACCTTCAGTTCATGCAATGCTCCAATTCAGATCACAAATGGGCTAAAAATAGCATGCAATTTTACGGTAAAATGGAGGAATTTCAAAGGAAGTGCATGCTAAAGCCACCAAACATGGTTGAGCCCTTCTTCAATGTTGAAGAGGGACTCAAAATAAGCCCCCCCAAAGTATACAGTATGCTCGAAAACAGACCACTCAAAAGCCAAACAAAGCATGCAATTTCATGGCATAAAGAGTGATATTGAAGCAAGTATATGATGGAGACACCAAACAGGGTTGAGCCCTTCTACAAAGTTGTAGAGGGGATCAAAATAAGTACAAAATCAGTAGGGGTCAAAGCCCAAAACAGTAGGCAAGTAGGGTAGAAATGGGAAGCAAGAAAGTGATAAGAAAAGGGATTTAGAGACTTACCCTTGAAGACCTTTCTTTCCTTGCTTCTTGGCTTCAATTTGTTGCTTCTTGGCCACTAGAAAACACTCCTTTGCTGCTGGAATGGAGATGTTGATGGTGGTACTAAGGGTTGATGAAGGATTGGCCTAGAAAGCTTGAAGGTTTTTTGAAGTTTTGGCTATGGAAATGGAGTTTTTTGGAGAGGGGCTTATGAGACCAAATTTTGTAACCCTAGCAAAGGGGCTGTCCAGCCCTTTAAATAGGAAGAAAAGGTGTAAAGGGAGGAAATGGAGGCAAGATTTCCTCCCAAAATATCCAGGATGGGGAGATATTTCAAGAAAATATCAGGACATTTGGAATGAATTTGGAAAGCAAGAAGTGGCCGGCAGTGATTTCAGGAGGTGGCGGCCACCACCCGGCCACTCACTGGCCGCCAGCCACTGACGCGACCATGGCCCAAAATGAAGTGCAAAATTTTGGCCGACCACCATGCAATGGTGTCCTCCCATGTGTGTAGAACAAAGCCCCAAGGTCGAATCGCAACTCTGGCGAAGTCACAACATAGAGCTTGAAGGAGAGGCTCAAAAATGAAACCAACAATTCTTGGCCGACCACCAACTTTTAGGGTCCTCAAGATGTGTGGAACAAGGTTCCAAGGTCGGAAATTGGCAACAGGCAGAGCCACAACATAGAGCTTGAAGGAGAGGCTCAAAATGAAACTCAATTTCTGGCCGACCAGTAGTTTTTAGGGTCCTCCCATGTCCCCTGATCACAGATATGTAGCTTTGGTTGGAAGAAAATACCCCCTGGGTGTTCAACATTGGACCGGAAGTGAGCAAAGCGGGCGTAGGAGCAACGGTTATCTCTGGGATAATTGCTGGCTTCTCACCCCCCAGTGATCTTCCTGGTGTTGAAACAGAGGTACCTGCCAAGTTTTAACAAAAACTAATGAGAAATGAACGCTCGGGGCCAAAACCGAGCAATTCGGGATCCCGAAAATGGGCTGCGGGTGCCGGAAGTGGTGTTCAGCAGCGAAGTGGGCATCTGCGACCCTAGTGTCCCTCGGAATGACAAAACAGAGGTTCCTGCCAAAAAAACAGAGAAAATCGATGCAAAATGAATGCTCGGGGCCCAAACCGCGCGATTCGGGGTCTCGAAAACCGGCTGTAAGCACCGAAAGTGGTGTTCGGCCACGAGGTGGGCATCAGAGGCCCCAGTGTTCCTCGGAACTATAAAACAGAGGTGCATGCCAAAAACCGGAGAACTCGGAGATGGTTGGGCGGTCCCGAGCCGAGGCATCACGCAGCCTAGACTCTGAAAAAGGCAAAATGGCCTCTGACCACAAAAAGTAGCTCACGGCCACGGAGATAGTCTCTGAGACCATTCCTTCCCTCGAAAGAAAATAGAAAAGCAAGTCTGGTTGCAAACCGAGACAAGGCACAAAGAGAATTAAGTCGGAGGCGGGCGCCTGGCGACTCTGAGACTTCTGAACGAGCACAGTACGTGACATCACCAAGCGCTCAGTCGGTGACGTCTGAGTCTTAAGGTCGGTCAAAAATGGGGTGTCTACACTTGCATGCACCGGGCTTGGTGCATCATACAAAGTGCATTGTATTTCAATTCTAAGTTGAATACATGTATCAAGTTGCATTTCATATGCCATTTCTTAGAATAGCCGAGTCTATTTCTAGTTGCATTTTGCATGTGTGGCATTAGCCATCTTAACATGAGCTAGGATCATGCATCGATTACTAACTAGCTATTGTTTTGGCTCGGAGTACTAGGTACGCTTTTATGCTTTAGCATCTTGCATGTATGTAAGTGTTGCCATGTTAGCATGCTTGCTATGAGGCTAACTGCTTAAATGTTTAATTGCCTGAATGCCTGTGGATAAAGGTTGGATTGCTTGAATTTGAACAATTCATTGAAATCCCCGATTTAGCCTACTTGCGAGTAGCAAACTTCAAACCATTTTCACAAATAAACATGCAATGTTTTGTTTCAAAATTAGGAGATCTAGTCTATACTTGCATGCTGTGCGCATCACATAGTAAGATTAGCTAATAAACCAGAATAAGAACACATGTGTTTTCAAAAACAAAATATCATGTTAGTAAAGGCCGATCTTTGATCGGGCGAGCAGGGGTGCTCATTGCACGACCTTCCCCTCTCGTACCCAGGTTCTCGAGCCAAGGCAACTTTGGTGATGACGGACACGTGGCCTTAGGCATGAGTTAGGGTTTCCTAAATTTTCCAAAATAAAATATTTAGGTGGCGACTCTGTATCTGGCAAAGCAGTCCATGTTTGGCACTTCTTTATAAAAATCAGTTTTCCAAAACAATTTGCCGGCTTTAGACTCTTTAGTGATTTATCAGTCTTGCATTGCACTTTGCGAGATTAGATTAAGAACCATGACATTGAGTCCAAACTGTAGTAGCTAATGAACAAAACAGATTTTCGCGCCATTCGCGTGCGGAGCCGTGACGTTCGGGCACGTCTCGCCAGAAACTGTAGACGTGCCCAAATGTCACGGCTCCGCGCGCAAAGGCGCGAAATCCATTTTGTTCATTAGCTACTACAGTTTGGACTCAATGTCACTGTTTTGAATCTAATCTCGCAAAGTGCAATGCAAGACCGATAAATCAACAAAGAGTCCAAATCTGGCAAATCGTTTTGGAAAACTGATTTTTATAAAGAAGTGTCAAACATGGACTGCTTTGCCAGATATAGAGTTGCCACCTAAATGTTTTATTTTGGAAAATTTAGGAAATCCTGACTCATGCCTAAAGCCACGTGTCCGTCATCACCAAAGTTACCTCGGCTAGGGAACTTGGGTACGAGAGAGGAAAGTCATGCAATGAGCATCCCCGCTCGCCCGATCAAAGGATCGACCTTTACTAACATGATATATTGTTTTTGAAAACACATGCGTTCTTATTCCGATTATTAGCTAGAATTACTATGTGATGCGCACAGCATACAAGTATAGACTAAATCGCCTAAGTTGGAACAAAACATCTCATGTTTGTTTGAAAATGGGTTGAAGGTGCTACTCGCAAGTAGGCTAAGATATGGATTTGCCACCTTCAAGTGGGCTTAGAAAACATGATTTTGCCACCCTCAAGTAGGCTTAAAACTCGCATTGTGATAACCTTGTTCCGTATTATGCTAATTGGTCCTTATTATGAATGTGATTATGTGTTTGATATGATTTTGTGTACCATTTATATGAAAATATGCGGTTTTGAAATTCTATCTGTTCACCGTAGGAATATCTGTTTGATTATTTGCTTTGGAATTTAAATTGAAGGCCCTATTGGCCGAGGAACTCGAAATTGACTGCGCCATTGTGATGGGCGTAATTTTTAGAGCCTACGGTGAAATTTAATTGAAAATTGATTCGGATCAAATTAAATTGATTAAATTGGTGCTTTAGTGCTCAATTATTTAATCTTAATTAATTATGCTTCTAAGAACTTATATAAAGGACCCTTATACACTCAATTTCTCTATTTTATTTCATTTTGGCTAATTTTGGCTCTCTAGAAAGTGAGAGAACCGAATTAACGAGGGAGAGTGTAGGAGATTGAAGGTTTGATCAAGAAGCTTGAGAATTTTGAAGCTACACTCAAGAATTAAGCATAAGTTTGGAAGATTAAAGCTCCTAGGTGAGTAATCAACCCTTAATTCATGAGTTTGAATTGTGATTTTGTGAATTGAAGATTAAATGGTGAGTTAGATCATGAATTGAGTTGATTAAGTTGAGAATGAAGTCCATGTGTGCATGCATGTAGAGAATTCCTATGAAACTATATAATCTAGCATGTAATATGTGAATTATGAAAGATTGTGGGTTGAATCATACATGCAAGCATGGTTTTAGTTGAGCTTCATGAGAATGAACACCATTTGCACCATATTTTTGACATGCATGTTTGATTATTGGAGATATGGAGCTCATATGAGATTTGAATGCATGAGTTTTGATTATACAAAGAAGTGTTGATTAATTTTGAAGATTTGACCATGATTTTGAATAATTAGCCTCATGTTGGTTACATGCTCATGATATATAATGTATTTGCATGTTTTGGAACCAAAATTATGAGTTTTGAACCTTTGGAAGTCGAGGTTGAGCTCAAGAACAAGTTTTGGAAAATCTAGAATTCTTGACATCCGCTCGAGCGGGGAAACCGCCGCTTGAGCATAAAATACGAGCTCCCAAAATATTTTGCAGACATGATGTATGCTCGAGCGGGGAAGTTCACGCTCGAGCGGAGAGCTATGTTGAATGATGTTCAGCTCGAGCATCCGAGTTCACACTCGAGCGTAAAAATAAGGCAAACAGTACTTTTGCAAACCTAATGGTTCCACTCGAGCGGGAAAGCCCACGCTTGAGTAGGGACCCCTGTTTCTAAAATTTTGTCAATGTGTTCGGTGTTTTGTTTTCCGTTCTCTTTCACTTCTAAGTACTCTTGGGCATGCATTGAGTATTATGAATGAATTAAAAGAATAAGAAAGAAGCCTAAAGAGGAAAATTTGAATTAAGAACGAATTGGATTGTTTGTGACCCATTGTATTCATGGAATGTGTAGGGTCGAGCTCCAGGGCCAATCATCCAGCCGATCACTGTGAGTAATATCTTATTAAAGATAGTTTGAAATGTGTTATTTGTCCAACCACTTATTTCTCTATAAGTCTTATGAGTTTGTTGAGTTGAATTGTGGACAAATGTTTGCTATGCCATATGGTTGGGCCTAAGGCAGTTACTATAAATGAATGGGCCAAAAGCTAGTTTGACATGAATGAAAGAATGAATGGGCCAAAGGCCAGTTTGACATGAATGAAGGAACGAATGCGCCAAAGGCCAGTTTGACATGAATGAAAGAACGAATGGGCCAAAGGCCAGTTTGACATGAATGAAAGAATGAATGGGCCAAAGGCCAGTTTGACATGAATGGAAGAATGAATGGGCCAAGGGCGGTTTGATATGAGTGATACGAAGAATTGGGCCCGAGGCCGTATGATGTACTTGGAACTGCAGTCACTTGACCTATATTTATTTATATGCTAGATAGAAATACAAATTGGGCCCAAGGCCGTTTGAAGCACGTTGTTCTAAATACCGGTTGTGTAATTTCTTTATTTGATATTATTCACTGGGCTTTCGTTCATACTCATTTATGTGTCTATAGGTAAGCCAAGGGAGGTTCAAACCCAGCCTCAGTAAAGTTGTGTGGAACAACCAAGTTTTGGAGAGTCAGCCGATACGTCTCACGCACGAGACTTGTCCTCGCCCTTTTGTCATATTGTTAAATTTTGTCATGTTGGCGAGAACTTTGGATTACAGTTGTAAACAAGTTTTGGTTAGGCTGGCTAAGACTTGCATGATCCTGTTATGTAAAGTATATGTATATATTGACCTCCTTTTGATGTGAGTTATTAACGAATATTTTGTAAAATGATATGACGTGCCATGTAAGCACAGCTCTATGGACAAAAGTTTGGAATTGCTTATGTTTGGCCCCTTAACTCTGTTAAAATATATTTGATTTGGTTTGAGGCCTTAGGTAATCTCGCGATTACTGGCCAGTTATGTCCTGAACCCATGGGGGCGGGTTCAGGTCATGACAGAGTGGTATTAGAGCACAAGTTAATAACTCACACACTTGTCCAAAAGAGTAATAAGCGCCTAGAAAAGATCTAGGATGCATTCATGTGATAAGTATGAATTTGGAAGCATCGAGAATGTGCTTAAATGCTTTAATGTGAACAACTATGTGTTATAAGCTTGTGATTTGCTTACATTGTGAATTATTTGAATATGTATGCTCTTTAGTATATGCATACTTGTGAATCTTTTGTATAAAGTATAATGCAAGTTTAATCAGATGGTGAGAACATGAGGTGATGAGATAGAGGAGTCTTCTACTGCCATAATGGATAGAATGGAAAGGTTGATTCAGGAAATGGCAGAAACATTGAGGCAACAACAAGAGTGGCAACAGCAGTGGCAGCAACCACATCCTCCACCTACGGCACCACCCGTGCCAGAATGATGATCGGATAATAGCTCTCACCAAAGAGTTTAAGAAAATGAAGCCACCACAGTTCCATGGGGGATTAGATCCATTGAAAGTCGAAGCATGGATCCTCCACATCGAAAAGCTATTTGAGGTGCTCCCTTGTTCGAAGACACAGAAAGTGCTTCTAACCACCTTTATGCTAGAAGATGAAGCAAGAAGATGGTGGATGCTAATGCGTGAGAATCATAAGGATGTTGACTGGGCCAAATTTTTGGAAATTTTCTATGATAAGTACTTCCCGCGATGTGTCCGTGATAGGAAAGTATCAGACTTCATGGAACTTAAACAAGACAGCATGACAGTAGCTGAGTATGAGGCCAAATTCACTGAATTAGCCAGGTTTGCACCACATGTGATTGATACTGACTACAAGAAAGCGAGATATTTTGAAGGTGGGCTTCAAAGCGACATTTTAGAAAGGGTGAATGTCTTGAAGCTGGAGACCTATATTGGGGTGCTAGACAGGCCATAATATCATAAGCTAATATAGCTAGACAGGCTAAGTCAACAACTGACTGGAAAGGCAACAAAAGGCAAGGCTTCTTTTCAAAGAAGATATTTTTGAAGAGCAAAACACGGGCTCCTTCGGTATTTCGAATTCTTCCCGAGATACATCTCCTATGTGCAATATATGTAGCAAAAGGCATCGTGGGGTTTGTTACCGTGTGTCGGGAGCCTATTTCAAATGTGGTAAACAAGGGCATATGGCCTGAGATTGTAATCAGAACAGTGGGAAGATAGCTATTAGTTCCACTGCATCGATCCCAAAACCAGGAAATACTATGAGGTCCACTACCACCGGAGATACCGTGAGGCAAAAGAGAGTTTTCGCGCTTGTTCCGGGCGATACACAGAATGCTAACACAGTTGTCTCAAGTACTATTTCTATATGTAATCAAGATGCTTTCGTGTTAATTGACTCCGGATCCACACATTCTTTTGTGACATGTGCATGTGCATCTAGGCTGAGTAGACCTCTAGAATTATTGCCATATCTGCTATGTGTATTTGCTCAATCCGGGGAATCTATATTGTGTGAATTTGTATATTGTTTTTGTGACATGCGTGTTGGGAATACCATTCTATATGTGGATTTGTTATCCTTGAACTTTAGGCACTTTGATGTAATTTTGGGCATGGATTGGTTAACTAAATATTGTGCCACCATTGATTGTGTGACAAAATGGGTTATGTTTAGACCACCAGAACAGGAAGAAATTGTGTTTGTGGGTAACGGGGTAGTACCTCCACCTTATTTAATATCTGCAATGAAGGCATGTAAACTGATCAGGAAAGGGTGCCAGGGTTATTTGTGTTATGTATTGTCTGAACAATCTGTAAATGTTGAATTGAATAGTCTCCCTATTGTTAGAGAGTTTCCAGATGTGTTTTCAAATGAACTACTAGGGGAATTGGTGGACAGGGAGATAGAGTTTACAATTGAGATTATGCCAGGTACCCAGCCTATTTCCAAAACTCCCTACAGAATGGCTACTGCTGAAATGAAAGAACTGAAAGAACAGTTGCAAGACCTACTTGACAAAGGGTTTATCCAGCCTAGCACTTCACCATGGGGTGCACCAGTGTTGTTTGTGAAGAAGAAAGATAGAACTTTGCATTTATGCATCGACTATCGAGAACTGAACAAGGTAACGATAAAGAATAAATATCCCCTACCCCGTATTGATGACCTGTTTGACCAGTTGCAGGGATCACAAGTGTTTTCCAAGATTGATTTGAGATTCGGGTATCACCAGTTGAAAGTAAATGCAGAAGATGTTGACAAAACAACATTCAGAACGAGGTATGGTCATTTTGAATTTTTTGTTATGCCATTTTGAGTGACTAATGCTCCGGCAGCGTTTATGGACTTAATGAACCAAATTTTAAAAACCTACCTTGATGAATTTGTTGTGGTTTTTATTGATGACATTTTGATATACTCCAAGAATAGACTTGAACATGAACATTATTTGAGAACTGTCTTGCAAATACTTAGGGAAAGGAAATTATTTGCTAAACTAAAGAAATGTGAATTTTGGTTGGATGAAGTTATCTTTTTAGGGCATGTTATCAACAAAGAGGGGATTTTAGTGGATCCACAAAAAATAAAGGCAATTGTGAATTGGCCTACACTGACAAACGTAACAAAGGTCCGCAGTTTCATGGGCCTAGCCGGTTATTACAGGAGGTTTGTGAAGGATTTCTCAAAAATAGCTGTACCTCTTACCCAGCTGACACGTAAAGGGCAATCATTTGAATGGAATGACGAAAGAGATTCTGCCTTTCATGAACTAAAAACGAGACTGACCACTGCACCAGTATTGACATTGCCCATAGGTACGGAAAACTTTGTAATTTTCAATGATGCATCTTATAAAGGTTTGGGTTGTGTACTAATGCAGAACGGAAAGGTTATTGCTTACGCCTCCCGACAGTTGAGACCACACGAGAGGAACTACCCAACACGTGATTTAGAATTGGCCACCGTTGTTTTTGCTTTGAAAATCTGGCGGCACTATTTGTATAGGGCGAAGTGTGAAGTCTACACGGATCACAAAAGTCTGAAATACTTCTTTACGCAAAAGGAGTTGAACATGCGACAGAGGAGATGGCTCGAACTGATAAAAGACAATGATCTTGAGATTCAGTATCACCCTGGGAAAGCAAATACAGTTGCAAATGCCTTAAGCAAAAAATCAGTAGGGAACATGGCTTGTTTGCTTACTGAACAGAGGGCGATTCTGCAAGATTTTGAGAAGTCTGAATTGAAGTGGTATTGTGTGAACATGGCGGATTGATAGCCGCTATCTCAGCTGAACCGGCAATCATTGATGAGATTAAACAGAAACAAAAAAAGGACGAATTCCTCAAGAAAGTAATTGATGAATTTGAGGAAAGTCCGAAAACAGAATTAAGCATTGAAGACGAAGTGTTGAGATTTCATAATCGAATGTGTGTCCCA
The DNA here is from genome assembly GCA_025200525.1 of Camellia lanceoleosa. Classification (NCBI taxonomy): domain Eukaryota; kingdom Viridiplantae; phylum Streptophyta; class Magnoliopsida; order Ericales; family Theaceae; genus Camellia; species Camellia lanceoleosa. The sequence goes on along the minus strand of CM045760.1, from coordinate 162,009,485 downwards.
GATATTCCGGAAATAAAGAAAAGAGTTTTAGATGAAGCCCATAAATCAGTGTTCGCTATGCATCCGGGTAACAATAAAATGTATCGGGATTTGAAGCAAAGTTATTGGTGGCCTAAAATGAAGAAAGAAATTGCAGAATATGTGTCCAAGTGTGTCACGCCCTCAAAAATAAACCCATAATATCAAACATTCTGGATACAGAAAGGAGATATTATATTACAATCATCAGAGTATTCTTACAGTCTGTATTACATGTTGACAACAAAAGTAAATGCCCTATGGGCTTACAACTTTCCAAGTCAACACTTGGTCACAAAAAGAGAGTACTAACTCTACACGAAATAAGCCCTTGGCTGGCTGTACATGTAATACAACAAAAATAGACAAAAGAGTCTTCAACTCCCACAACCCTCCAAGCTATGACCTCGGAGGCGGCATAGTACCTAAACCTGAAAATGATGTCCCATATAGGGTGAGCCAACGCCCAGTAAAGATATGCTAAACATAGTATGAACAATAACTAAAATATTAGCATTCGATAAAAGTTTAATTCATTTACATCAACTTATAACACATTTCAACTCCATGACTACGATGTCCATGAGTTATTCCATTTTCCATTTCTTATTCAATTCTCAATTCACATCCATGGCTCAAAACCTGGCCACACAATTTAAATGAGATCACGTCTCATATTAACAGTATTTTCGTTTCAGGTGAGATAATAGCTCATATTAAACATTTCATACTTCATAATAGATACACATTTTGGTGCTGTATCAATCTCAAACAAAAACACTTTCATACTTCACAAATGATACACATTTTGGTGCTGCATCAATAACACATCAAAACACTTCCATATTTCATAAATGATACACATTTTAGTGCTGTATCAATGGAGTCCATCCCCTATCTCCTCCCAAACAATATCCGATTTAGAGGTCCATTCCCTATCTTCCCCTAAACCGTGGAGTACATCCCCTATCTACTCCCACACAACACAATGTATACAATCAATTATCATATACATGTTCAATCAATCAATACACAATTTTGATGTATTATACCAACCACCATATTCGATGGCATACTCAATTGACTAGTTTTAGTTTGCCTAATCATCATGCATTGTCTACAACAATCAAGACTACCCTCCACCGGTAGCCCAAAGCAATTATTTCTAAACAAATAATAAATGCATTAACAGATAGATTGTCAATAATTCTAAAAGTGGGTGATTATTAAATCCAACACCACCATTCTAACTCACAATGAGCCAATTTCATTATCCTCATCTCAATTTCATATTTCCACAATAAATGTCATTAATTACACTAATGACCCAAATATACCCAAACATGGCATTCCCCCCCTCATTCTTTTCTCAAATTGACCCAAAAGTCCATATATGATCAACAACATCAATAGTCTCTATTTAAGACGCAAATTACATGTTTATGGATTTAGATCACAAAACCCCTCTTTTTAAACATATCACCTCTCAAAACCCTAACTTCCTCAAATCAAACCATTTAAACAAAAGCTCAACATCTAGGTTAAAGCTCATAAAAATGAGTAGGAATCCCTACCTCAAGAGATGAACCCAAGGAAGAAGGTGAAGAAAAACGGAATTGCTCCAAACTTCAAGATCTTCGGATCAAAACATAGCCCTTAGCAATCCCTACACTTTTTACAAAGGCCCAAGGGTAGGAGGCCCAAGGGTAGGAGACCACTCTAACTAGATCAATCTCTAGAGAGAATGTGAGTTTTTAGAGAGAGGAGCTCTCCAACGGAGTTTTGAAAAAGTAAAGGAGAGAAAAAAAAGTGAAAAGTGATCCAAAAAGGTGAGATCCCGAAGTGATACACAGCCAGGTCCGCTCGAGTGGAGAATAGGACGCTCGAGCGTCAAGCACAAAAACTGGACCCGCTCGAGCGTAAAAAGTCCCGCTCGAGCGCTAAGACACAAAAACAAAATATACCCGCTCGAGCATGAAAGGAAGTCCGCTCGAGCATAGATTCTCCTCTCCCAGTACTTTCACAGACACAGAACACCCGATCGAGCGCAAAGAGGCCCGCTCGAGCGTAAAGAAATCCGCTCGAGCGTGAAAAACCAACCTGCAGTACTTTGCGAGGTACAAATCTTGAAGTGTGCGAGACTCGCTCGGCCGAAGAAGATACCGCTCAAGCGGACAACCAAAAATGAAACTCCACTTGAGCGTAAAATAACCCGCTCGAGCATACCACCAAAAACTTGGGCAACAAGGAATGGGACTTAAAGCTCAACCAACCTGTAACAACTCTGCCCAACACATCCTATAGCTCAAATATAAAGAATCAAAGGATGACAACAAGACATAAACAACAACCAACTCCACGGAACCGAGTCCGGAATATGATTAAACAATGAAGGGAAAACTGGGATCACTATAACCTCCCCCCTTAAAGAATTTCGTCCCCGAAATTAAGTACAAGTTTTTCAAAAACAAGTTTTTCTCAATTCTTAACAGTATTATAACTCAACATTTATCAACTTGACCCAATACCGGTCATCCCATCTCTTTTCAAGTGGTAATTCACAATATATAACTCAATATGCATTAACTACATGCTTTCCCTTGAAATTTACCAATTTCAATACATATTCCATTTCTACAATACATTCAACATATGCAATTTTACAATAATTCCATTTTAAGGCAAGTTCCCAAATACTTCCATAAATCAAAACATATACAATGTTTTACAACTCAAGACATATTTAATGCTTTTAAAGTTCATCAATATTACAAAATCCCAATATATGGTTAAACATTTACAAACAAGTTCGGATATTTCTCACAGACATCCACATCACGTTCCCAAGTGGCCTCTTCCACTCCGTGATGTTTCCACAAAACTTTAACCAATGGAATGGTCTTGCCTTGCAATACTTGATCCTGCCTATTCAAGACCTGAACCGGTCTCTTGTCATACGAGATATCCTCGTCAACTTCCAAATCGGTCCAATCCAGCACACGGGACGGATCCAGCTCATACTTCCGAAGCATACTAACATGAAACGCGTCATGCACTCCAGACAACTGCGGCGGTAAAGCTAAACAGTACGCAACCTCCTCAATCCTCTCAAGGATCTCAAAGGGACCAATAAACCGAGAGGACAACTTCCCACTCTTCCCAAACCTCATCAAACCTCGCCTAGGTGATATTTTTAGAAAAACATGATCACCCATCTCAAATGCCAAAGGCCTCCTCCTACAGTCGGCATAACTCTTTTGGCGACTCTGGGCTGTAACAAGCCTCCTACGGATAAGCTCAAACTTCTCCGCTATTTCCCTCACCAACTCCAGACCCAACAAAGGTGCATCACCCACCTCGGCCCAACAAACCGGAGACCTACGAGGTCAGCCATACAAGGCCTCAAACAGTGCCATACTGAAACTCGACTGGAAACTGTTGTTGTAGGCAAACTGCACCAAAGGCAAGTGCCTCTCCTACGTCCCACTAAAGTCAAGGACACAACCTCGAAGCATATCCTCAAGGATCTGAATAGTATGCTCGGACTGCCCGTCAGTTTGAGGATGATAAGCTGTGCTAAAGGTCAACCTAGTGCCCAAGGCACTCTGCAAACTCTGCCACAACCGAGCAGTAAAGCGTGGATCTCTATCTGAGACGATCGATACTGGGACCCCGTGTAACCTCACTATGTCCTGAATATACAAATCGGCGAGATGATATACCGAGTCTCTCACACGCATAGGAATGAAGTGCGCTGACTTAGTCAACTGGTCTACAACCACCCAAATAGCATCACTACCCCGCTGAGTCCTCGGAAGACCTACAACGAAGTCCATAGTGACATGCTCCCACTTCCACTCGGCAATAGGCAAGGGTTGCAACAAACCCGCTGGCCTCTGATGCTTGGCGTTCACTTGCTGACAAGTAAGGCACTTAGACACGAAAACTGCCACATCCTTCTTCATTCCCCACACCACAACTGGCGACCCAAATCACGATACATCTTAGTGCCTCCCGGATGCACCACAAGGCGTGAATGATGAAACTCTCGGAGTACCCCCTCTCGGCAAGACTCCGATACAAACAGACGGTCTCGGTATCTCACACTCTGGTCGGGATACACCGTCAAACCCTTCTCAACCTTCCTATTGGAGATCTTCTTTCGGAGGGACTCTACCTCAAGGTCACCTCTCTATGCCTCTAACACTCGAGTTACAAGTGTAGGCTGCGCAACAACGGAAAACAAGGCCGCAGCATCAACAGATTCACCCAGAAGCAAATCAAACTCGCCAAGTGCACCCAACATTTCCCACTCCCAGACGGCTATACAAGCTACATCACTAATGGATTTCCTACTAAGGGCATCAGCCACAACATTGGCCTTTCCCGGGTGATAGTACAACTCAAAGTCGTAGTCCTCAATGAACTCCATCCACCTCCTCTGCCTTAAATTCAAGTCTCTTTGTGTAAACAGATACTTCAAACTCTTATGGTCCGAGAACACCTTGAACCTCTCACCATAAAGGTAATGCCTCCAAATCTTTAAGTCAAAAATTACAGCTGCTAACTCTAGGTCATGTGTAGGGTAATTCTTCTCATGTATTTTCAACTAAAGTGAGCCATAGGCTACCACTTTCCCCTCTTGCATCAACACACAACCCAAACCTTCTCGTGAGGCATCACAATAAACCGCATAACCCAAACCTCTCTCTGGAATAATCAAGATCGGAGCAGTGCTCAATCTAACTTTCAACTCTTGGAACGACTTTTCACAAGTCTCACTCAATATAAACTTGACCCATTTCCTCGTCAATCTAGTCAACGGCGAAGCTAGTCTGGAGAAATCCTTCACAAACCGACGGTAATACCCAGCTAACCCCAGAAAATTGCGGATTTCAAACACACTCTTAGGCTGTGCCCTATCTTGCACTGCCTCAACCTTGGATGTATCAACCGACACCCCTTCCCTAGAAACCACATGGCCTAAGAACTTGACTTCCCATAGCCAGAACTCACACTTCCCAAATTTGGCATACAGCCTATAGGCTCTAAGCAACTCAAGCACCACTCTCAAGTGTTCCTCGTGCTCCTCCTCAGAAGGTGAATAAACCAGAATGTCGTCTACGAAAACGACCACAAAATGATCTAAGAATTCTCGGAATATCCGGTTCATCAAGTCCATAAAGACTGCCGGTGCATTGGTGAGCCCAAATGGCATCACCAGAAACTCATAATGGCCATACCGCGTACGGAATGCCATCTTCGAAATATCCTCCTCCCTGACCCTCAACTGGTGGTAACCCGATCTCAAATCTATCTTAGAGAAACAATGGGAACCCTTCAACTGGTCAAACAAATCATCTATACGGGGCATAGGGTACTTATTCTTGACCGTAGCCCGATTCAACTTCCTGTAGTCGATACAAAGTCTCAAGGCACCATCTTTCTTTTTAGCAAAAAGGGTCGGTGCTACCCATGACGAAACACTAGGGCGAATAAAGCCCTTATCCAGCAACTCCTGGAGTTGAATCTTCAACTCACTCAACTCGGCTGGGGCAAAACGGTAAGGTGCCATAGAAATCGGCGTTGTGCCAGGCACTAAATCAATAGAGAATTCAATCTCTCGATGAGGTGGCAAACTGACAAGATCCTCGGGAAAAACATCCGGTTACTCACAAACCACTCTCGGCAATACAATCTGGGTCTCATCACACTCACTACTCATAAAGCTAGCGAGGAGACTACTAAGCTCACTCCGCCCTCACGAATCATACACCGGTGGCAACACACTACCAACCCGGTCCCCCAAGAAATGAAAACAATCCCCGCCCACGGTACATATTGTGACCCTTTGGCGATAACAATCGATAACAGCCCAGTATGACGATAGCCAATCTATACCCAAGACAACATCGAAACCCGACATAGGCATAACTACAAAAGGAAATGGAAACCGGCGGTTAGCGACCTCTATATCGCAGCCTCTATATCTTTGTTTCAAAATCAACTCACCCCCAACAGGTGATACAACACAAATAGGAGATGCTAACTGTGCCAACTCCAACCCTAAAACAGATGCAAATGCAGCAGATATAAAAGAATGGGATACACCCGTATCAATCAACACATTGGAAACCGAGTTGCAAAACAAAGGTACCTCTCACAACCGATGGAGCCGGTACTAGGTCCTGCGCAGTAACAGCATACACGCGCCCTGAAGGCCCCTGATCTACCTGCTCACCTCTAGGAGTAAAAGACTGCTGCACAGACTGAGACGATGAAGCCCCTTGATTAGCCCTTGAGGCCTGAACAGTGACGCACAGGGCGACAAGCCACTCAACTGCGGGCAGTACCTCTTCAAGTGCCCCGCCTAACCACACTGATAACAAGATAGCAGCTGGCCTCTGCCCTGACTCTGGCCCTGAGGTCGAGCCGAAGATGAAGCAGCTCTCTGACCTCCTCCCTTCTGTGGGCAAGCTAGAGACTTGTGGCCCAGCTGACCACATTTGTAACAAGTCGCGTCTCCCTGGCTGCCTCTTCTAGAACCTGCATTCGGTACTGGAAATGTAGATCTAGTGAAACCACCCTGAGACTGCTGAGGGTTAGAACCCCTCTGTCTCCTGCCATCACCCTGGCCATCCTGACTCCTCTTGGAGCCTCTCTGCCCCTCTTCGTCCTCCTGCATCATAATCTCCATATGGGTTGCAGCATCTACAAGACGCCTATACTCTCGACTCATAGACCCCCCAACTCTCATCTTGAGCCCACGCCTCAACTTCTTATCAAACTCGATCCAGCGGCGTTCCTCGGACGCCACGAGCTCAGGTGCAAACCTAGACAAACTAGTGAAAGCAGCCTCAAACTCGGCCACTGAAGAACTCAGCTGCTTAAGCTAGCAAAACTGGTCCCTCAACTTCTTCCTAACAGTTGGAGACAAGAACTTCTACTGGAAAGCATCTACAAAAGCCTCCCACGTGCCACCAATGCGGCCCCTTATGAACTTCCACCACTGACCCGCATCTCCCTTAAGCTGGAAAGATGCCAAGGTCACCTTCAAAGCCCCATCTTCGATGACAAGCATCTCAAACATCTTCGTCATCTGTTCTAACCACTCGTCAGCCTTAAGTGGCTCCTTCGGATCCCCCAAAAACTCATCCGGATTAGACCGAAAGAACTCCCTCTTCAGAAAGGAAGACCCTACCTTAGCAACATGGGCCTGAACCTGATTCTCAGCTCTGAGAATGCCCAGGGACTCCCTCAAAGCTCTTGCCATCTCGCGGGCTAAGGTGCCCATGGCTAACTGACCTACTGGCTCGGCCACATTGGCCTGACCAACTCCCTCCTGCTGCGCCGGAATCTCATCCGGTATAGGCATCTCCTGCCTCCTAGGCCTACCACGCCTACCTCCACGTCCTCGTCCTAACATCCTACTAAAGGTAACGAAGAACATTAGCACATTCATAAATGTGCCGAAGTTAACACAGTCGCGTCCTAATACATGGACAACAGTAATTCATTCCACGTAAGCACATAATCACATAAGCACCTACGAATTTCATTTCCGGATAATGATAGTCCCAAGGTGTTACTAGAGTTCCGGTCAGAAACAGCTTTGATCAAGTGCTTTTCCAACAAGACTCACAGAAACCCAAGGATTCAATCAACATCCTAGAAATTAAATGCCATACCCAAGTAATCACATAAGCATGTTATCATATAAACACATAACATTACATCTAAGTCTCTAACAAGCGAGACAAACCCATTGTGACACTAATCACTTCCCACGTACCCAAAGTATTCAAACCCGGTACGCTCTGATACCAAGTTGTCACACCCTCAAAAATAAACCCATAATATCAAACATTCTAGATACAGAAAGAAGATATTATATTACAATCATCAGAGTATTCTTACAGCGTGTATTACATGTTGACAACAAAAGTAAACGCCCTATGGGCTTACAACTTTCCAAGCCAACACTTGGTCACAAAAAGAGAGTACTAACTCTACACGAAATAAGCCCTTGGCTGGGTGTACATGTAATACAACAAAAATAGACAAAAGAGTCTTCAACTCCCACAACCCTCCAAGCTATGACCTCGGAGGCGGCATAGTACCTAAACTTGAAAATGATGTCCCATATAGGGCGAGCCAACACCCAGTAGAGATATGCTAAACATAGTATGAACAATAACTAAAATATTAGCATTCGATAAAAGTTTAATTCATTTACATCAACTTATAACACATTTCAACTCCATGACTACGATGTCCATGAGTTATTCCATTTTCCATTTCTTATTCAATTCTCAATTCACATCCATGGCTCAAAACCTGGCCACACAATTTAAATGAGATCACGTCTCATATTAACAGTATTTTCGTTTCAGGTGAGATAATAGCTCATATTAAACATTTCATACTTCATAATAGATACACATTTTGGTGCTGTATCAATCTCAAACAAAAACACTTTCATACTTCACAAATGATACACATTTTGGTGCTGCATCAATAACACATCAAAACACTTCCATATTTCATAAATGATACACATTTTAGTGCTGTATCAATGGAGTCCATCCCTTATCTCCTCCCAAATAATATCCGGTTTAGAGGTCCATTCCCTATCTTCCCCTAAACCGTGGAGTACATCCCCTATCTCCTCCCACACAACACAATGTATACAATCAATTATCATATACATGTTCAATCAATCAATACACAATTTTGATGTATTATACCAACCACCATATTCGATGGGATACTCAATTGACTGGTTTTAGTTTGCCTAATCATCATGCATTGTCTACAACAATCAAGACTACCCTCCACTGGTAGCCCAAAGCAATTATTTCTAAACAGATAATAAATGCTTTAGCAGATAAATTGTCAATAATTCTCAAAGTGGGTGATTATTAAATCCAACACCACCATTCTAACTCACAATGAGCCAATTTCATTATCCTCATCTCAAATTCATATTTCCACAATAAATGTCATTAATTACACTAATGACCCAAATATACCCAAACATGGCATTTTTCCCCCCTCCCCTTTTCTCAAATTGACCCAAAGGTCCATATATGATCAACAACATCAATAGTCTCTATTTAAGACCCAAATTACATGTTTATGGATTTAGATCACAAAACCCCTCTTTTTAAACATATCACCTCTCAAAACCCTAACTTCCCCAAATCAAACCATTTAAACAAAGGCTCAACATCTAGTTTAAAGCTCATAAAAGTGAGTAGGAATCCCTACCTCAAGAGATGAACTGAAGGAAGAAGGTGAAGAAAAACGGAATTGCTCCAAACTTCAAGATATTTGGATCAAAACGTAGCCCTCAACGATCCCCACACTTGGTACAAAGGCCCACAGGTAGGAGACCACTCTAACTAGATCAATCTCTAGAGAGAAAGTGAGTTTTTAGAGAGAAGAGCTCTCCAATGGAGTTTTGAAAAAGTAAGAGAGAGAAAGAAAAGTGAAAAGTGATCCAAAAAGGTGAGATCCCGAAGTGATATACAACCAGGTCCGCTCGAGCGGAGAATAGGACGCTCGAGCGTCAAGCACAAAAACTGGACCCGCTCGAGCGCGAAAGGAAGTCCGCTCGAGCGTAGATTCTCCTCTCCCAGTACTTTCACAGACACAGAACACCCGCTCAAGCGCAAAGAGGCCCGCTCGGGCGCAACCCGCTCGAGCGTGAAGAAATCCGCTCGAGCGTGAAAAACCAACCTGCAGTACTTTTGCAGAGGTACAAATATTGGAAGGGTGCAAACTCCGCTCGAGTGCAAAGATACCCGCTCGAGCGGACAACCAAAAATCAAACTCTACTTGAGCGTAAAATAACCCGCTCGAGCGTACCACCAAAAACCTGGGCAACAAGGAATGGGACTTAAAGCTCAACCAACTTGTAACAACTCTGCCCAACATATCCTATAGCTCAAATATAAAGAATCAAAGGATGACAACAAGACATAAAAAAGAACCAACTCCACGGAACCGAGTCTGGAATACAATTAAACAATAAAGGAAAAATCGAGATCGCTATAAAGTGCCTTCAATGTCAGCAAGTTAAAGCTGAACATCAAAAACCAGGCAGTCTACTTCAACCTCTCCCTATTCCTGAATGGAAGTTGGAGCATGTGACTATGGATTTTGTTGTTGTCCTACCTCGGACTTCTCGAGGTATGGACTCTATTTGGGTTATAGTTGATAGACTGACTAAGTCTGTGCATTTTTTGCCTGTTAAAACTATATTTAATGCTTATAGATTGGCTACAATATATGTTGATGAAATTGTCTGTTTACACAGAGTTCTGGTATCTATTGTGTCGGATAGAGATCCAAAATTTGTATCTAGATTGTGAAAGAGTTTGCAGGAAGCTATGGGGACAGAACTGAGATTTAGTACTGCGTTCCATCCACAGATAGATGGACAATCAGAACGGACCATACAGACATTAGAAGATATGCTACGAATGTCTGCCTTGGATTTTCGGGGGAGTTGGGAAGACTATTTGCCACTAGCAGAGTTTGCGTACAATAACAGCTTCCATTCCAGCATCGGTATGGCACCATACGAGGCTTTGTATAGCAGAAGGTGTAGATCACCAATTTGTTGGACAGAGATCGGGGATAGAGCTTTACTTGGGCCTGAAATTGTGTAAGACACTTCCGAGAAGATCAAAACCATTCAGCAAAGGCTTAAAACAGCTCAGGACCAACAAAAGAATTATGTAGATGTTCGAAGAAGACCCCTCAAGTACGAGGTTGGACACCATGTATTTATTCGCATGACTCCAATGAAAGGCCAAGTCAGGTTTGGAAAGAAGAGCAAGTTGTTGCCCCGTTACATTGGGCCATTTCAAATTCTGGAGAGACTTGGTCCAGCTGCTTACCAAGTCGCTTTGCCACCGGGATTTGAACGAATCCATAATGTATTTCATGTGTCAATGTTGAGGGGTTATCTCCGGGATCCGCTTTATGTGATTGATTGTCATCGGGTAGCTCTTGATGAAAATATGGAATACGTAGAATGGCCGGAACGAATCATTGATCGGCAAGTGAAACAGCTGGGGAGCAAGTCCATCCCAATGGTGAAAGTGGAATGGAAAGAACACTATGGGACGGATGCCACGTGGGAAAAAGAGGATGAAATGCGACTGTGCTATCCACATTTGTTTCCCGACGAAGGTAAAATAAATTTGGAGGACCAAATTTCCTAAAGGGGGGAAGATTATGATAACCCTGTTCCGTGTTATGCTAATTGGTCCTTATTATGAATGTGATTATGTGTTTGATATGATTTTGTGTGCCATTTATGTGAAAATATGTGGTTTTGAATTTCTATTTGTTCACCGTAGGAATATTTGTTTGATTATCTGCTTTGGAATTTATATTGAAGGCCCTATCGGCCGCGGAACCCGAAATTGACTGCGCCATTGTGATGGACATAATTTTTGGAGCCTACGGTGAAATTTAATTGAAAATTGATTTGGATCAAATTAAATAGATTAAATTGGTGCTTGAGTGCTCAATTATTTAATCTTAATTAATTATGCTTATGAGAGCTTATATAAAGGACCCTTATACACTCAATTCCTCTCTTTTATTTCATTTTGGTTGATTTTGGCTCTCTAGAAAGTGAGAGAACCAAATTAGGGAGGGAGACTGTAGGAGATTGAAGGTTTGATCAAGAAGCTTGAGAATTTTGAAGCTACACTCAAGAATTAAGCATAAGTTTGGAAGATTAAAGCTCCTAGGTGAGTAATCAACCCTTAATTCATGAGTTTGAATTGTGATTTTGTGAATTGAAGATTAAATGGTGAGTTAGATCAAGAATTGAGTTGATTAAGTTGAGAATGAAGTCCATGTGTGCATGCATGAAGAGAATTCTTATGAAACTACATAATCTAGCATGTATTATGTGAATTATGAAAGATTATGGGTTGAATCATACATGCAAGCATGGTTTTAGTTGAGCTTCACGAGAATGAACACCATTTGCACCATATTTTTGACATGCATGTTTGATTATTGGAGATATGGAGCTCATATGAGATTTGAATGCATGAGTTTTGATTATACAAAGAAGCGTTGATTAATTTTGAAGATTTGACCATGATTTTGAATAATTAGCCTCATGTTGGTTACATGCTCATGATATATAATGTATTTGCATGTTTTGGAACCAAAATTATGAGTTTTGAACCTTTGGAGGTCGAGGTTGAGCTCAAGAACAAGTTTTGGAAAACCCAGAATTCTTGGCGTCTGCTTGAGCGGGGAAACCGCCGCTCGAGCGTAAAATACGAGCTCCCAGAATATTTTGCAGACATGATGTACGCTCGAGCGAGGAAGTTCACGCTCGAGCGGGGAGCTATGTAGAATGACCTTCAGCTCGAGCGTCCGAGTTCACGCTCGAGCGTAAAAACGAGGCAACCAGTACTTTTGCAAACCTAAAGGGTCTGCTCGAGCGGGAAAGCCCACACTCGAGCAGGGACCCCTATTTCTGAAATTTGGTCAATATGTTCGGTGTTTCGTTTTCCGTTCTCTTTCACTTCTAAGTACTCTTAGGCATGCATTGAGCATTATGAATGAATTAAAAGAATAAGAAAGAAGCCTAAAAAGGAAAATGTGAATTAAGAACGAATTGGATTGTTTATGACCCATTGTATTCATGGAATGTGTAGGGTCGAGCTCAAGCGCAAATCATCCAGCCGATCACTGTGAGTATTATCTTATCAAAGATATTTTGAAATGTGTTATTTGTCCAACCACTTATTTCTCTATAAGTCTTATGAGTTTGTTGAGTTGAATTGTGGACAAATGTTTGCTATGCCATATGGTTGGGCCTAAGGCCGTTTGCTATAAATGAATGGGCCAAAGGCCAATTTGACATGAATGAAGGAATGAATGGGCCAAAGGCCAGTTTGACATGAATGAAAGAATGAATGGGCCAAAGGCTAGTTTGACATGACTGAAGGAATGAACGGGCCAAAGGCCAGTTTGACATGAATGAAGGAATGAATGGGCCAAAGGCTAGTTTGACATGAATGAAAGAACGAATGGGCCAAAGGCTAGTTTGACATGAATGGAAGAATGAATGGGCCAAGGGCTGTTTGACAAGAGTGATACCAATGAATTGGACCCGAGGCCGTATGATGTACTTGGAACCGTAGTCACTTCACCTGTATTTATGTATATGCTAGATAGAACTACGAATTGGGCCAAAGGCCGTTTGACGCACGTTGTTCTAAATACTGGTTGTGTAACTTCTTTATTTGATATTATTCACTGGGCTTTCATTCACACTCATTCATGTGTCTGTAGGTAAGCCAAGGGTGGTTCAAACCCAGCCTCAGTGAAGTTGTGTGGAACAACCAAGTTTTGGAGAGTCAGCCGATACGTCTCATGCACGAGACTTGTCCTCGCCCTTTTGTCATATTGTTACATTTTGTCATGGTGGCGAGAACTTTGGATTACAGTTGTAAATAAGTTTTGGTTAGGTTGGCTAAGACTTGCATGATCCTTTTATGTAAAGTATATGTATATATTGACTTCCTTTTGATGTGAGTTATTAACGAATATTTTGTGAAATGATATGACGTGCCATGTAAGCATAGCTCTATGGACAAAAGTTTAGAATTTCATCCGTTTGGCCCCTGAACTGTGTTAAAATATATTTGATTTGGTTTCAGGCCATAGGTAATCTCGCGACTACTGGCTGGTTATGTCCTGAACCCATGGGGGCGGGTTCGGGTCATGACACGCATTTCAATGAATTGTTCCAATTGAAATAATCCAACCTTCATCCACAGGCATTCATGCAGTTAATCACTCAAGCAGTTAGCCTCATGGGAAGCATGCTATCATGGCAACACTAACACACATGCAAGATGTTAAAGTAAAAACACTTATAGTGTACTCCGAGCCAAAACAGAAAACTAGTTAGAAATCATGCATGGTCCTAGTTTATGTTAAGATGACTAATGCAACACATGCAAAAATGCAACTAAGATAGGCTCGGCTATTCTAAGATGTCATGTGAAATGCAACTTGATAATCATTTATTCAAATAGGAATTGAAACACAATGCAGTTAGTATGATGCGCCGAGCCCGATGCATGCAATACAGTTGAATGGATGCAAACATGCAAGCATAAGTATGCTAATTGAAATATGCCCTAAACTAACCATCAAAAGCGGATAAGTAAAAGGGAGAAAGACATGAGGTTGGAAGACATTCACACACTCACGCACACTTATTACAAAATTCGTCCTCTCGACGGAGGGTCCAAAGGAATAATATAAGCTAGCTACGCTAAGCTATTCTAACTAATCTAATTAGACTAATTATTACATAACCAAATTGGAAATTAGCTAACACTAAGCTAATTAAGAATTTACAACAATGAATTAAATTAGCTAACACATTAACTAATTAATTACAAATTAACTAACTATACAAAGCAGTTAAAACGGCCTCGAGAAGAGGGGCATATGCATGCTCGGTCGGCTTCACTTGGAAATCCATTGCCATGCCTTATGTTGCCTTTGTTTGCACTGTTCTACACCTTTGAAAATTATGCCAACTTCTGTGATGCATCTGACCTACCTCATGGACATTCTGAGAGGTCATTGGCCAAGAGGGGTGGCCATAGGCCAGTGGATAATGGTAATCGACCAAATATGCGGCTATCAGCCAAATATTTCTAGTCGATCGGCACACTAGATAGCCGATTGTAGACATCCCATTTTGACCGGCCCTAAGGCTTGGGCACTTTCTTTTGATTACCCGATGATGACAATTAGAATGTGTTTCTCACAAAATTCTCAATAAGAAAGAGGAATTTAAGTTTTAATCCTAACCTTCACCTATTTTTTTGGCCAAACTATTTTAGACCTTAAAACCCTCTTTTCAAAATATGTTTTTTTTCTAAATGTTTCTATAATGTCCCGAGGCTCCCATTTCGATTAAAATATTGCACTTTTCAGTAAATCGAGTAAGGATAAAATGGAAATAAATGGAAGAGAGGTGAAATTTTTTGAAAAATATTTAAAAACATCTTCTTTATAGGTTTGGAGTTGAAGGAAATAGGAGGGGATGAAAGAAAACTTGTTTAGGAAAAGAATGAGTATCAAATCATTAAGAAGGAAATGAGTAGCCTTAACTAAATTAGGCATTTCTCTTTGTGTACTTGGAATTTAAATGTGAGGCCACCACCATTGGAAAGTAGACTTTTGGGGCTTCAATTTAGACCCAAGAACCACCTCAGACCAAGTCCAAATAAGGGAGATATGTCCATTTCAAGTTGGGCTTAAGAGCAGATTTTGTTGACCCAGCCCGGGACAGCCTTTACTAAATTAGGCATATCTCTTTGTACACTTGGAATTTAAATGTGAGGCCACCACCATTGAAAAATAGACTTCTGGGGCTTCAATTTGGACCCAAGAACCGCCTAAAACCAAGTCCATATGGGGGAGATATGCCCATTTGAAGTTGGACTTAAAAGCAGATTTTGTTGACTCGGCCCAAAACAACAATAGCCCATTTTATCTTGGTTTTGGTTCGGTTGGGACAACCCATTTGCCTATTTTCTGAGCCATTCAAGTGCATCCACTCATCCTCTATTATACCTAATCATCCCCCATTGTCAAAAAGAGGTTTTGTTTGCATTCATAAAGGAGTATCCCATGCAACCACCTTGAAAATTTGCCCTCCTATCACACTCTTGTCTCCCACCTTCTTTTTGACCTTTACTCTCCCTCATTGCCTATATAGAATGATCATATTGTAAGAGAGAAAAAGAAGACCACGAAATTGAAGAGAAAGGAGTGAGAAAAGAGTGAAAAAACAGAGAAAAATTGAGTTTTTGAACCAAAAATATTCCTATCTTCCATATACACCCCATACCTTCTATAGCTACTGAAATTCCTCATTTCCATACACCAAAACCACTCCAAAAATTTTGATATAGCCAAAGATCAATTGCCTTGATCATAAGGAAGAGTGTTTAGTGATTGAAAGTGAGAAAAACTAGAGAGTTAGCTACTTTCTATACAACAAGCTCCATAAACTCCATAATTTCAAATTGAGGATTTGAGAACACACTTCCTACACTTGAGGATGATCAAGAGGAAGTTTGGAAATCAAAAAGTTCAATCTTTCTTTGGAAGGTGAATTGTTAGTCTTTCATTTTCTTATATTTTATATCTTATATTTATTTTCATGCTTCTTATTTCATTGTGTTTTGTTATAATCTAAGTAGTTTGTTTATCTCATATTTATTTTCTTACTTTATATTTCATAGTGTGTTGTTATAATCCTAGTGGTTTGTTTAGCTCATAATTATTTATTTATTTATTTATTTTTATTCGTATGTTTTAATTTCATATTAGTTTTATTGTAATTTTGCATGTTCTACCTTATAATTATTTTTTTCTTGTATTAGTCTCATATTAGTTTTGTTGTGATCTTGCATGTTCTATCTTATATTTATTTTATTGTTTTAGGTTTATGTTATAAGTTTGCACTTTTTATTTTATTTTATATTTGTTTTCGTGTTTTTAATCTAACCGGTAGTGGTTAGTTGAGCCACCAACATATTTTTTGTTTATGCCTTTTTTTGGTTTCGCAACGAGACAGGTTTTGCTTGGCCTAGTTGGCCGGCTGGCCTATTTGGCCGGCTGGTTAGCTTCTTCCAGACAAGATGGCGTAATCTCCCAATATTGACCAATTTCTGGTGGCGGTTCCAAAGAACATGAAGTTTTTATTTTATTTTATTTTTTAATTTTGAGTGTATTGTGAGGTTTTTATTTTGTTGTAATATTCTCCTCATCCCTCTCTAATTGGTTTGTAATTATTCTTTAAAATGTTGTAATAATTCCCCGCCCCGCTTCTTTCTATCCTGTTCTTTTACTTGCTTTCTTTATTTGTACATAAACATCATATTTATTTTTCATCATATTCATGCTTTGCATCCATGTTTCATGCATCTTGATTCAGCTAAGTTTGCATTTGTGGATTTAATCAATTCCTATGTGATTATGTGCGCTATCTCATGTTCTTGAGATGATTCATATGTCATATCTTAGAAGCCGAAATTTTAGTTGCATCTCATGAGTGAATTGTATTAGGATTTTGTATATAAGATCATGCATGTTTTACTAACTTTGTTTTGTAGTTGTTCGAGGGACATCGATATCCCTGTGAGTTTTTATGCTTTAGCATCTCATTTGTGTGTGATTTTCTTATTATGTTTAGCATCCTACCATGAGGCTAAGTGCTTAATTGATAAACTGCTTGAATGCCTATGGATGAAGGCTTGTTGCTTAAATTGGAATGATTCAAAGATTGTACGTTTTAAACCCACCTTGTAGTGGCAAATTCACAAACTTTAAGCCCACTTGTCAAGTGGCAAATTCAAACCCATTTCAACAAACAAACATGAAATTGAATCGTTCTAATTTGAGCAAACTAGTCTATACTTGTATGCTTCACATAGTAAATTTTAGGATTTACTAAAATAATCAGAACATGAACATATAAAGAAAATAAAAGTCATATCATGGTTTAGTAGAGGCCGATCTTTTGATCGGGTGGGCGGGGGTGCTCATTATTGACCTTCCCCTCTCATACCTAAGGTTCCGAGCCAAGCATCCTTGGTTAGGACGAACAGTGGCCTTGGCACTGAGTCATGGGTTTCCTAATTTCCCAAAAATATTAGGTGGCGACTCTAAGATCTGATGACGCAGTCCATTTTTGACAAAAATTGCAATAAAATGGATTTTCACTAAAAGTTGCCAAATCTGGACTCTCATCTACGTTTCACATTGCACTCGTGAGAATAGATCAAAGAGATCTCGGGAGTCCAAACTATTTAACGCGCGCGGGTACCCCCCGGGCATGTTACACCGATCGGCCATCTCTTCCTGCAAACTGCTCCTTTTCCTGCAGCAGAGTATAAACAGAGGCATGGCAATGTATTTGCAAGAAAATGTATGTGCAACCACACCCCTTATCATGTTTGAAGCTCAAAGGAGTGCAGTGCTCGACTCTCGAGCCATCAATCACGCATTTCGATGCATGATGGCCAAAGAGGCCGAGTTGTAGAAATCAATATGGATGAAATGCACAAAAACACATAAATGCCTTAAACTCTATCATGTTGGATCAAGAATGTCGGCGACGGAGAATTGAGGCCCGTTTCATCACTTCGAGTATGAAACGTCCCTTGTTCCTCGTGTTTGGTTTAACACCCCAAACCAAACACAATGCAATGCATGCAACATGGAGATGCTATGCAATGCAACATAAGCTTGCCAAATACAATGTAACTCAAGCACGCACACATGATGCAATGCAACAAGTATGCAACAAAATGCAACACGGACTTAAACTAAAATGGACGGACCTCAATCATGTCCAAATCAATGGCCAAAATGTTGAAATGATGGCATGAAATGCATGACAACGCATGCACATGCTCTAGCCCACCAACTAAGCATAAAAGCATAACTCTCAAAAGTGCTCAAGGAGTGAGAAATGTAAGTGTACAGCAACACTATAAGCACTGAAATAAGGTATGAAATGATGCCAAATCATTCAATCAATACAAGCGTGGCATGCTAGGGTCCTTAAAGCATAAAGCTACCAAAGAGGACTACAAAGGAGGCACGCAATACATGGTACAAAGGCATGAACCAATCATGGACAAAGTTCAAATAGGTCTAAACAAAGACCAAAATATGCTAAGATTGAGACACAAATGCCTAGGCATGCATGCATACACACTAAGCCACAAACAAGGTAACAAATGCACAACCCTTAGAGGCACTCAAAGGGTGAATGAAGTGGGAGCATGGCAATGCTACATGCTCTGAAATGTCATGTGGAATGATGCCAAATCATATACATGATACAAATGAAGCATGCTATGGTGCCCAAAGCTTAAGGCTAGCAAGGCACTTGCACTACAACTATGCAAAACATGAAGCACATGGCAAGGGAAACCCAAAAAAGTCCTAGAACATGTTAAAATAAGTCTAAAACATGTATGGAAGGGAGCCAAAATATGCTAGCATAAAGGGCATAAGGCATGATGGATGCAAGGCAAATAAGGCGGATTACACTACACCTATCAAGACCAAGCATGAGATGGCTTCATCAACAAAAATTAGTGTTATATCATGGAAAAATAACCCCAAATACACATTGAAATGATAGCTCTCAAGCTTAGGCATGAAGGCATACGCAAAGGCTCATGTTCAAAGCATAAAGGACCAACCCTTCAACGCATTGAAAGAGTGAAAGATGTGAGTGCATGGAAATGAAATATGCTCTAAAATCACATAAAAAATGATTCCAAATCATTCAAATAGGTCAAGCAATGCATACTAGTGGACTTGATGCACAAAGCTAACAAGCTAGAATGAACCATAGCTATACAAATCATGGCATGCATGACCAAAACAACAAAAATCAGAGCTTAAGCATGCTAAAACATGACCAAAAAGTTCTTAGAGTTAAGCCAAAATCATGCTAGAATGACATGTTAAAGCAAAGCCATAAAGAAGTAAAAACACATGCTCATTTGGTTGGCCATCAACACTAGCAAGCAAGACAAGAGGAGAGGGGATCACCCTCTCCTATTTGGAGCCTTAAAATAAGGTTTTTACCACTGAAAAATCCTCTGGATTTCAATGGTTAAAAGGCCACAAAAAGTTGTTTTGAAAGGCCTCAGAAGATGGCTCAAAAGCTATACAAGCTAAGGAACAAAAAGGAGAGACATGTCTTTAGTGTTTGAGGTGGGTGATCATGTCTTTCTGAAGATATCACCTAGACGGGGGTTGATGAGGTTTGGGAAGAGTGGGAAGTTGTCCCCTCGGTTCATTGGTCCTTTTGAGATCCTAGAGAGGATTGGCGAGGCTGCTTATCGTTTAGCTTTGCCACCGCAGTTGTCCGGAGTACATGACGTGTTTCATGTGAGTATGCTTCGGAAGTATGAGCCGGATCCATCACATGTGTTGGATTGGACTGATTTAGTGGTTGACAAGGATGTGTCGTATGAGGAGAGACCAATTCGAGTTTTGGATAGACGAGATCAAGTTTTGCGAGGCAAGACCATCCCTTTGGTAAAGGTTTTGTGGAAACATCACGAGGTGGAGGAAGCCACTTGGGAACGTGAGTTGGAAGTTCGTGAGAAATATCCGGACATGTTTAGTGATTTGTAAGCTTGTATTTAGATTCTGCACTATTGTTGGACTTAGGAACTTTATATATGTCTTAAGTTATAAAACATTGAGAATGTTTTGGTTTAATGATAGTTGTTTGAAATTTGCTTCATAATGGAAGTGGAATGTCACATTTATAGATTGAATGTGTTTTATATATATCTTGGAATTGAATATGATATGGAAATGGGAATCATATTTATTGAAATTGTTTTAATTGAAAGAAATGCATGTTGTTAATGCAAGTTGAAGTATATAATGTTTTACTTATTGTGAGATGCCTCTTGGTAAGAGATGAAGTGACCAATATAGGGTCAAGTTGTCTATTATTGTTATAGCATATCATTGGGGATTGAGAAAAACTTATTTTTGAAAAACTTATGCTTAATTTCGGGGACGAAATTCTTTAAGGGGGGGAGGTTATAGCGACCCCGGTCTTTTCCCATTTGATTATTGTATCCGGACTTGGGTTCGTAGATTACATCATTGTATAATTATTCTTTGTCGTCCTTTATTTTCTCATTTGAGTTATAGGATGTGTTGGGCAGGTTTGTTTCAGGTTGATTGGGTCCAGAAACCAAGTGTTGCTGTCCAGTTTTTGGTTTGGTCGCTCGAGCGAGGTTTGAGTTTTGTCTCTGGTGGCTCGAGCCAGGGTTTCTTCGCTCGAGCGAGCGATTGCGTCTAGTATAGACCTGAGAGCAGCGTTTCTTTGCTCGAGCGAGCTTTTCTTCGCTCGAGCGAGCGAGGTGTATGTTTTCGAGTTCTTCGCTCGAGCGAGCATTCTGTCGCTCGAGCATGCTTCTGGGTTGCAGACCTGAAGCATTGCATTCTTGGCTCGAGCAAGATTTTCTTTGCTCGAGCGAGCATTTCTTGTGTCTGGTCGCTCGAGCGACCATGTCTTCGCTCGAGCGAGCCTATTCAGTTTAAATAGGCAGCAGCGGGAATTTAATCAGTTTTTCATCTGTTTTTGGATTCCAAACCCTAGGTCGGACTTCTCTCTTTCCCTACTCATCTTCTTTCTTGGGTTTGATCTATTTTGAGTGAGTTTCTACCCTAGTTGCTTTATTAAAAAGGTAGAGTGGGTCGAGGGCTTCAGTTTAATCTGAAGAATCTTGGAATTGGAGCACTTTGAGTTTGGGTCATCATCTTCGTCGTCTTCTTTTTGGGTTATTTCTTCGAGGTAGGGATTTCCTACTCCAATTTATGAGTTTTGTTCTAAGTTTTGGTAGTTTGATATGTTGGGGGTATTTTGGTAATTTTGGGAAAACCCTAAGTGTTTGAATAAATTGAATTGTATATTTAATTTAAGGAATATCGGGAAATTAGTTAAATTCATGAAATTGAGGAATTGATTGATTAAATGGGGTAGTTGGTTAATTTAAATTACTCAGCTATCGAATTATTGATTTATTTATTTCCAGTCTAGAGATAACTGTTTTGGGCTATCGGTGGAGGATAGTCATGATTGTTGTAGACGATGCATGCGGATTAGGGATAACTGAAACTAATCACATTGGTTAAGTCATTAATTTTGACTGTAAATTAATACAGACATTACATGTATTGATTGTTGGTTGTATATGTTATGTGCATACATACATGTATTGGTTGAGCATTGCATATGCATATTGTGTGGGAGGAGATAGGGGATGTACTCCACGGTTTAGGGGAAGATAGGGGATGGACCTCTAAACCGGATTTTGTTTGGGAGGAGATAGGGGATGGACTCCATTAGCATTACTTTTATGTGTGCTTATTTATAGAAGTGTTTATTGTTTGGGAGGAGATAGGGGATGGACTCTACTAGCATCACTTTTATGTGTGCTTATTTATATTGAAGTGTTTTATTGATACAGCACTAAAATGTGTATCAAACTGGAAGTATGAAGTGTTTTGATGTGAGCTTGCTTGAGTCTCATTTATTATGTTAAGATTGGAAGTAATGTATTGTGACACACAAATCTACTGTTATAGTTTGGCCAGGTTCTGAGCCATATTGGTAAAAAGGAAAAGTTGAATAACTAATGGAAAGTGAAACTGATAGTTTGTATTATCCATCTATTGAATGCTAATGCTTTATTCAATGCTTATATTTGGTTTAGTATATTTTTACTGGGCTGTGGCTCACCCTATATGGGAACATCATTTTCAGGTCCAGGTGATTCGCTACCTCCAAGGACTTAGCTTGGAAGGATTTGGACAAAGAAGCCTTGTCTTTAGTTATTGTTTTATT
Organism: Camellia lanceoleosa; assembly: GCA_025200525.1. Lineage (NCBI taxonomy): Eukaryota > Viridiplantae > Streptophyta > Magnoliopsida > Ericales > Theaceae > Camellia > Camellia lanceoleosa. The sequence continues at coordinate 161,986,993 of CM045760.1, read as the reverse complement.
TGAATTACATGTAAACATTCAAGCCTAGGGCTTTATTTGTATTTGAGTTAGAACTCATGTTTTGTGACCAAGTGTTGGCTTGGCAGGATGTAAGCCCGTAGGGCACTTTTGGAAGTTATATGTAATGTTGGATACTCTGATGAATGATTTATTTTCTTAAGTAATGTATCATAATATTGTGTATGTTATGGGTTTCATTTTGAGGGTGTTACAGCCTCGGTGCATGCAATACAAATGAATGGATGCAAACATGCAAACATAAGCTATGCTAATTGAAATATGTCCCTAATCTAACCATCAAAAGCGAGTAAATAAAAAGGAGAAAGACGTGGGGTTGGAAGACGTACACACACACGCACACTTATTACAACATTACGCCCTCGTGAATGAGGGTCCGAATGAATAAGCTAAGCTAACTAGCTACACTAATTAAGCTAACTATTACAAAGCGAACTAATTAACTATTCTAAGCTAATTATTACAACAATTGAAACAAATTAACTAACTTATTCTAAGCTAATTAAAACAATTAAATGGCCTCGAGGGCGAGGGATGCATGCATGCTCAGTTGGTTTCCTCCCGAAAATCCGCCGCCTTGCCGTTGCAGCCTCTATTTGTAGATTGTTTGACCATTAAAAATTGTGCCAACTCCCAGAACATCTCTGATCTCCTTCAAGAGCACGCAGAGCAATTTTCTTCATTGATGGCCAGTCGGCTACCAATGGTGGTTGTCAATTACCATTGGTGGCCGGTCGGCTGCTGCTGGTGGCCGGTCAGCCACCCCTTCCATGAACTTCCCTTTTTTGCTGCAACAAAGAGAAAACGGAGGCAAAACAGTATATTCTCAAGGAGTGTATGTACTGCTACTCTTCTTATCATGACACAAGCTCAAAGGAGTGTAGCTCTTGGCCCTCAAACCATCAACCAAGAATTTTCCATGCATGATGGCTAAGGAACCAAGCTTGTACAAGCTTAAAGAGTGCAAAACAAGACTCAACAAAACCATAACCCTATCATGTATGATCAAGGGTGATGGTGACCAAGAAAAGTGGCACGTTTCATCACTTTGAGTATGAAACGTCCCATTTTTCTCGTGTTCGAATTAACGTCTGATCCGAACACATGCAATGCAACACATAAGATGCGTTATCTTGCCTCTTTTACTTGTTCATTTTTATTTACTCATTTTAGCTTACCAATCTATTCTTTAATTGATTAGTCCAAAAGCTAAATGTCCTCTAATTGAAAGTAGGCTTAAACCACAAGTGTCTTGAGTATGAAAGAGACCTCATGCCATTGGTAATGAATGCCCGAAAGATTTAAACCATTAAGCCTGAATGTCTCCATTTCACACTCAAGCCAACAAGGGGTTTAAAGCCACTTTCAAAATAAATGAAAGAGTGAAGAATAGAGGGAGATTGTAGAGATTTCAGTGCTGAAATGGAGTACAAAATGACACTAAAACATGCAAGCAACCCATGCAATTTATGTTTAAAAGCCTAAAACATTAAGCTAGTGAAGCCTCTTTACACTACAACCACACAATACAAGCCTCAAAGGACCAAACCAGCTCAAAACAGAGCTAAAAATGGTCAAAACAGTAGCAAAAACATGCTGAGATTAAGGTACAAAATGCTACAAAAATATGCTCACATGTTAAGCTATCTAGGCATGCAAACAAGACACAAGGAGGGGAGGCTACCCCCTTCAATTTTGGACTTCAAAACAAGGTTCTTGCCACTAAAATAACTTTGAATTTTAGTGGTTTAAAGGCCCAAAATGTTTAGTTTGAATATGCTAAAAAATGGTGCAAAAGCTCAAGCACAAAACAACCCCAAATTCTAGCTCAAACCTCCTTCAAGAGCTCAAACTAGACCCCAAAGAACCTCAGCTCAAAGGTGAGAGTGTTTGGTTAAGGCTTGATGTGCAAAGGTGTAGAGAAACAAGACTTTAAAGCACAAAATAAGAAGAGAGAGAGAGAATTCTAGAGAGAGAGAGAAATTTGATCCAAATTTTCTAACCCCTCCAAATGGGGGAGAGCACCCCCTACATATAGAAAACCAAGGTTGAAGCTTGAAACCATCCTACCATACACGTGTATGGAGATGTATTTCAGTGAACAACAGCTGGCACAGCTGGCAAACAAATGTCTGAAAAAGGAGAGAAATGGCCATCGGCCACCATTGGGGGCTGACTGGCCATCAATGTGGCCGACCAGCCACCAACATAACCGACCGGCTACCACTGACGGCCGACAAGCACAAGTCATGGCTGTAGACGCGCTCGAACGTCCCTGGAAAATGCTGTTTTGTTCATTGGGCTCACTACAGTTAGGACTCAATGCCACGGTTCTTAATTTGATCTTACAAAGTGCAATGCGAGATTGATAAATCACCAAAGAGTCCAAATCTGGCAAATCGTTTTGAAAAACTAATTTTTAGAAAGAAGTGCAAAACATGGACTGCCTTGCCAGATACAGAGTCGCCACCTAAATATTTTATTTATGGGAAATTTAGGAAACCCTGACTCGTGCCTAAGACCACGTGTCCGTCATCACCAAAGTTGCCTCGTCTTGGGAACTTGGGTACGAGAGGGGAAGGTCATGCAATGAGCACCCCCACTAGCCCGATCAAAGATCGGCCTTTACTAACATGATATCTTGTTTTTGAAAACACATGTGCTCTTATTCCAGTTATTAACTTAGAATTACTATGTGATGCGCACAGCATACAAGTATAGACTGGATCGCCTAAGTTGGAACAAAACATCTCATGTTTGTTTTTTAAAGCAGTTTGCTACTCGCCAGTAGGCTAAAATGCGGATTTTGCCACCCTCAAGTGGGATTAGAAAACATGGTGATTTGCCACTCTCAAGTGGGCTTAAAACTCGCAATCAATGAATTGTTCCAATTCAAGTAATCCAATCTTCACCCACAGGCATTCAGGCAGTTATATCACATAAGCAGTTAGCCTCATGGTAAGCATGCTATCATGGCAATCACTCACACACATGCAAGGATGCTAAAGCAAAAACACTCACCGAGTACTCCAAGCCAAAACAGAAACTAGTTAGTAATCAATGCATGATCCTAGTTCATGTTAAGATGGCTAATGCAACACATGCAAGAATGCAACTAAGGTAGGCTTGGCTATTCTAAAATGTCATGTGAAATGCAACTTGATACATGTATTCAAGCAAGAATTGAAATACGATGCAGTTAGTATGATGTGCCGAGCCCGGTGCATGCAAGACAGATGAATGGATGCAAACATGCGATCATAAGGATGCTAATTGAAACATGCCCTAAAAGTAACCATCATAAGCTGGTAAATAAAAGGGAGAAAGAAATGGGGGTTGGAAGACATGCATCACACATACGCACACTTATTTACAACATTGCCCTCTTGGAGGAGGGTCCGAATAAATAATACAGAACCGATTAATTAACTAACTACTCTAGCTAATTAATTATTACACAACCCAAATTGAAACAAATATACATTCTAAACTATCAAAAGTACTGAAATGGCCTCATGACGAGGGATGCATGCATGCTCGAACCGCTTCGCTCGGAAAATCCATCGCGATGCCCTAACTGGCCTCTATTTGTAATTGTTCTCAAAAGCTTGCGCCAAGCTCCAAAATTCTTAAACTCCACCTTGGGAACCTATGGGAGGGTTGCCGACCAGTTGTTTGCATTGGAGACCACCTGCCGTCCACTTTCTGTGCTGAGAAACCAGAAAAAGTAGTCGACCAACTAGTAATACTGGTCGGCTGACCAGTTTCTGCTGCTAGACACCACTTTGCTGCAACAAAGAGCAAGAAAGGGGATGGCAATGTATTTGCAAGATATGTGTGCGCAACCACCCTCCCTATCATTTCATAAGCTCAAGGGGGGTGTGGTTCTCGACGCTCGGGCCACCAATCACGCATCTCGATGCATGATGGCTGAAGAACCAAATTGCACAACTCAATATGAAATGAATGCACAACGAACACATAAAGCCTAAAACTCCATCATGTATAGTCAAGAGTGTCGGTGACCGAGAATTGAGGCACATTTCATCACTTCGAGTATGAAACGTACCTCGTTTCCCGTGTTTGGACTAACTCCTATTCCAAACACAATGCAACAAATAACATGGCAAGGCATACACAATGCGGCTCAAGCATGCGAACATATAATGCAATGAAACAAGCATGTGAACGAGATGCAAGGGACAAGCATGACAACATGCAATGCAACATAAGCAACCTAACAAGGCTAATGGCATGCTCAATGCACATGCATACATACTCAATGCAAGGCAACACAGGCATGCAATCAATATGAACAACAACTAGCATACACAATGCAAATGGACGTGGCATACACAACGCAATGAGCGACATGGCATACACAATGCTCGATGGACTTAAACTAAAATGGACTATCCTCAGTCATGCCCAAATCAGTGGCCATAACACCAAGACTAAGGCACCAAAAGGCAAGACACACATGCACACATATTGGTTCACAAGCTAGGCAACAAGAACACAACCCTTAGGGGCACTCAAGGGGTGACAAAAGTGGGAGCACGACAAGTCTATATGCTCTGAAATTACATGCAAAGTGAAGCCATATCATGCAAATAGCTCAAATAAAGCATGCCAAGAGACTTGAAATACAAAGCTAGTCAACGGCTTTACACTACAACCATAACAAGCAATGCTCAAATAACCTAAAGCACTCAAAACAGACCTAATGCAGGTCAATATGGTAGCAAAAACATGCTAGGCTCACAACAAAGATGGCAAGAAAGATAGGCTCCCGAATTAGCCCACAAACAAGACATGAGGGTATAACTCTTAAACATAATGAAAGAGTGATGAACATGAGAGCATGGCAGACGTTTATGGTCTGAAATTACCTACCAAATGATGCCATGCCATGCAAAAGGCTCAAATATGACATGCTAGGGGTCCCATAGTGCAAGGCTAGCAATGCCAAATGCACTATAGCTATACAAAACCAAACATGCATGACCAAAATCAATTAAATTAGACCTTAAACATATTAAATCAAAGCCAAAAATGTGCTAGAGTGGAGTCAAAACATGCTAGAATAATAGGCTACAACATCGAGCATGTAAGGCTAGTAAGCAAGATTTGCACTACAAGTACATGAAGCATGCAAGAGGCTATCAAACCAACTTTAGACAGAGATATGACATGTCAAATGATGACCAAAAACCTACTGAAATGGAGCCAATACATCCTAGAAAGACATGCTACTTTGATAAGCCATGAAATGGATTATTCTACACATGCAAGAGGCAAACACAAGGTGACCAAACCAGCCATAGACAGAGTCTAGGCAGGTCCCAAAAGTCACCAAAAAGGGCCTGAACCAAGCCTCAAAAGTAAAAGGATACATGCTCCTTTGAAGGGCCAAGAAGACAAGGAAACAAGAGAAGAGGAGGGGGGACAACCCCCACCCATTTGGGACCTCAAAGTAGGTTTTTTACCACTAAAAATCCTCTGGATTGAAATGGTCAAAAGGCCACAAAAAGTTGTTTTGAAAGGGCTTGAAAGATGGCTCAAAAGCTATACAAGCTAAGGAACAAAAGGGAGAGACAACCCCCTAGCCAAACAAGGCTTAAACCACCATTTTTAGGACTGAAAAATAGAGGTTTTCGTAGTTCAACACTAACCCAAAAATAGCCTCAAAACAATGGAAAATGGTGGTGAAGCAAGTGTGCAAAACAAGTACAAAAGAGGAGATGTGCTTACCCTTGTAGCACAGCAGCAAAATGGCCTCTTTGCTGGCTCAAATGACCATCCAATAGTCCAAGCATAAGCTCCAAGGGACCTCAGCCCAATGATATGTAACTTTGATGAAGGATGCTTTGGCAAACTAGTTGTATATCTCTACTTCTATACACTTCCATGCACAAAAGGAGCAAGAGAGAGAGAGAGAGAGGCTCTAGAGAGAGAGGCAGAGATCTTGCTCTGGAAGTTTTGTAGAGAGAGAGGGAGTTTAGTGAGAGAAGCTCTCAAGCTTGTCCAAGAAGTCTCTCCTTTTGCAAAATGGGAGATATGGCTCATATATAGCAAAAAGCAAGAGTTGGTTCGAAATATCTGTTTTTGGGACACTTGGAGAGAAAATATCTTCAAAAAATCTAAGTTTGGGACCTGCCAGTCAATTTTCTGGTTGGCCGACCACTTTTTCTGGTCGGCCAGCTACTTTTTTTGGTCGGCAGGAAAATTCTACTCTCCAAGTCCAACTTCAAATGGGCATAACTCCTTCATCTGTACTCTTTTTCGGGTCATTCTTGTATCCAAATTGAAGCCCCGGAAGTAAGTTTTCCAATGGTGGCAGCCTTGTATCAAAATTCCAACCGTGAAAAAAGTTATGCCTGTTTTGGTGAAGCCGCTCAGTTTCGATCCTTCTCGGATTCATGCCGAACTTCTCCCAAACTAGTTTTCTTCTCTCCTTTCCCATTTTCTTCAACTCCAAACCCCTAAGCAAGGTGTTTTGAAAGATTTTTCAAAGATTTCATCTCTCTTTCATTCATTTCCACTTTGTCCTTGCTCGGTTTATCAAAAGGCGCATTATTTAACAAAATGTGAGCCTCAGAGCATCGTAGAAACTTTATTTCAAAAATATTTTGAAAGAGAGGGTTTTAGGATCTAAAATCTTTTTGGTCCAACAATGGGGTGTGAGGTTTGGATTTGATGCTCTCCTTGCCAAAGAAACCAACCCTTTGCTCTGCACATCTTTTACTACCAAGTAAACCATCAGTAGCACCCAAGTCTTAAGGGCGGTAAAAAATGGGGTGTCTATAGTTACCCCTCTTTGACAGAACTCAGAAATCAAGAAGTGACAGGAGAAAATGTCAAAGCCCAGAGACGACCCATTTTTGACAAGGCCGAAGACTTGGACAAACAAACAAAATACATATGCAGTTGGTTGAACCCGCAGGCTACCTACGTATCCCTTTGCAAGGAATCAAACCAGCGTAGTTCAGGGGCAGGATGCAAAATGTTATGCAGGAAGATTTTGATAATTGGACTTATACGCCACGCGAAGCTGATTTGGGTGGTGCGAACAGATAAGCGCACCTGCTATTGTTAACCGATTTTGATAATTGGACTTATACGCTACACGAAGCCGATTTGATAATTGGACTTATACACTGCGCGAAGCCAGTTTGATAATTGGACTTATACGCTGCGTGAAGCCAGTTTGATAATTGGACTTATACGCTGCGCAAAGCCAGTTTGAAAGTTGGACTTATACGCTGTGCGAAGCCGGTTTGATAATTCAGGATTTATGTAATGCAATGCAATGTAATAGCTAGGAAGTGAAGGTACCTTACAGGGGCAATTGGCAATGACCTACCTCATGCTGCCGGGGAATTTCCCCTTCTTCTCGATTGAACCGCAGGTACTACTTTTCTCCCTAACTATGGTCGTAGCTTTCCCTATTCTCCAACAAGGTGACAGACTAGGTTGGTTCAGTATCCAGAATTGAGGCGCATACACATGCTATCTCAATCTATGGGGCTACCATACAGATTTCAAGCTGAGGATATACCCGTAGGTATTTAAACCAGACTTTAGTCTCGAAAATCCTGAACCTTGGCGTTCTAGGCATGATGTAGCACGTCCGCGAGGGGACCTCGGCTACAGTTCAGACTCAATTTGTGTCGCGGTTCTAAATCTGAACCAAAGAGTCCAAATCCGGCAAATCGTTTGAGAAAACAGATTTTTTTGAAAAGTAGTGCCAAACATGGACTGCTTTGCCAGATTGCAGAATCGCCACCTAAATATTTTAAAATGGGAAATTTAGGAAACCCTGACTCAGTGCCGAAGGCCACATGTCCGTCATCACCAAAGTGGTCTTGGCTCGGGAGCTTGGGTACGATCGGGGAAGGTCAGCTATGAGCACCCCCTTTCGCCCGGTCCGAAGACCGGCCTCTACTAACCGTGATATCCGTTTTTGAAAACTTTATGCGTTCTTATTCCGGTTATTAACCTAGAATTACTATGTGATGCGCACAACACAAAAGTATAGACTAGATTGCCTAACTTGAAAATAAACATTGCATATCCGTTTTGTCTCGAAAAACGTGTTGTTTTCTTTTGCTACTTGCAAGTAGGCTAAAATACGGATTTCAATGAGTTGTTCCAACTCCAGCAATCCAACCTCCACCCACAGGCATTCAAACAGTAATATCACATAAGCACTTAGCCGCATGGCAAGCATACTCTCGTGGCAACATTAACACGCGTGCGATATGCTAAAGCATAAATACTTACATTGTACTCCGTGCCAAAACAATAACCCGGTTAGCAAACATGCATGACCTAGTTCATGTTAAGTGGCTAATGCAACACATGCATAGTTGTAATCTAGAGTAGGCTTGGCTAACCCTAAACATGGCATGTGAAATGCGCGAGTAGCACGTATTCAATTTGGAATTGAAAATTGCAATGCAGTTTGTATGATGTACCGAGCCCGGTGCATGTAAACAAATGCATGGATGCACGCATGCATTGCATAAGGTATGCTAAGATAAACGTGCCCTTAATCTACCATCGTAAGCAGGTAAATAAAAGGGAGAAAGAAATGGGGGTTGGAAGACATACACCCACCCACACACACTTATTACAATTATGCCCTCGCTCGGAGGGACTGAAAGAATAATACAGTCCAAAGAATAAACGCATAAATTATTACAGAATTCTAATTATTAAAATTAAATCAAATAAATAAATAAAAGAAATGGGACCCCAGCCCTGCCTCGGGATGCGCGAATGATGTATGCTCGGATCCGACTTGCCCGGAAAACCCACACCGCACCACTGCTGCCTCTGTTTTTACTGCCCTGCTTCTCCAAAATTTTCCAAAGCCCCAGAACACCTTCCTTGCATGGTACTGAGTGCCACCGGCTGGAGGAAACTACCACCGGCTGCTTGTGGTGGCCACCGGCTACGAAATAGTCTATCGGCCATCAATACAGTGCCGGTCGGCACTCCTTCCGGCCGGTCGGCACAAACTTCCTGCAGAAGACAGTTTGACAGCAACAGCAGGCAGCAATGCATGGTATCGGATTTTTGAGCATATTTATGCATGGCCAATGCTTCCTATCATGAATGGGACTCAAGGAAACATGGCTCTTGGTTCTAGGGCTAACAATTGTGCACCTTGGTGCATGATAGCCTAAGATACTAAGGTTGCATTTCAATGTAAAAAAATGCATGCAACACAATAATGACAACCAAGTCCCTATCATGCCAAAGTCAAGGGCCTTAGTGACATGGGAATTGAGGTGTGTTTTGTCACTTAGAGTACGAACACCCCTTATTTCCCACACTTGGTTTGACACCCCAAACCAAGTAATGAAATGCAATCCATGCAAACATGCATCAACAATGCAACATGACACAAGAGTGTAAGGCATGCCAAATGCTATGTAACACATCATGAGAAGCATACAATACTAAGCATGCACAATGCAAAGTGTGATACAAACATGAACACCTAAGGCAATAGGATTGTCTTATGTCAAGACCTTGTTGACTAAGCATGCAACACACATATATTAAACATGCAATGGTAGACTAAGCTACGATGGGACTGCTCTCAAACCTCCCTAAAACAGTAGCAAAACATGTCCAAAATGATGACCAAAACCCATGCAAGCATGCAAGGCAATAGGCCCGAAACTAAGGGCAACAAAGAGAGTACTTTACTACCATTATCAAGGCCACTCATGGCATGCATCTAATAACCAAAACAAACTTTTATCATACAAAATGACACCCAAAACCCACATATGGCAGCCCCAAAATGTATTAATCATGCAAGCATACACAATGCCAATTCCTAGGCATAAAAGGGGACATCCTTGAAGCATGAAAATGGTCACATATGTAAACATACACATATGATTTATGGACTGAAATAGGGTCACAAATGATGCTAAATCATGAGGATGATCAATGTTGAACATGCTAGGAACCAAGATGCATGAGGCTTACAAGCCTAGAATACAAAACAACCATGTCAAACACACCATATATGGCAAAATCAGTGGCCCACAGCCCTTAAATGTGGCAAAATAATACTAGTATCTTCATGAAGTGGGACCAATACATGCAAAGAACATGACCTAAATGCAAGGCATTCTTCCTAGCATAATAGAGCATTTCAAAGCAAGTATGAAATACATACTAAGGGCTACAAATACGACCAAAAACAGAGGTTAAATATGCTCCAAAACACTCAAAAAAATTCTGAAATGAAGCTAAATACAAGTATACATACATGCTACTCTTTAGACCAAATACAAAGGCAAACAAAGGACAAGGGGGAGAGGGGTGTCCCTCCCCTATTTGGGGCTTGGAAGTACCTTCCTCACCACTGAAAACTCACTGGTTTTCAGTGGTGAGAAGACCAAGAGCACCAAGTAAGCAAAGCTTCAAGAAAAGGCTCCAAAATGGCCAAAACAAGGCCTAAGAGGGTGAGACCCTATCCAAACCACAAAACAACCTTGATGAATGTTCTTAAGCAAGGAAAAACAAGTCTTTTTTATGTTAAACACAAATCCAAAAACACAAGACAAGAGGGATAGAAACTAGTTGCAAGAATGGGGAATCTAAAGTGATGTTCTTACCCTTGAAGATCCTTTGAAGAACAAATGGTCCAGCCCTCTTTTAGTGATCAAAACCAGTCCAAGATCACACAAAACAGACCTCCAAGCCTCCCAATCTCGGATTAAGGTGTAGTAGTGTGTGTAATGGTGCAAAAGTAAGGTGAAATCACACTTTTTGGTCCAAAAACACACACACAAGAGGAGAGAGAAGGAGATATATACATATATGTATGTATAAGCTCTGGTTTTGGCCCTCTAATGTCTAACCTTGAGCCAAGAGGAGAAGCCTTGCTTATATAAGCAAGCAAAGCTTACAAGCTAAGCAAACTAAGGGCTCATCCCTCCATAGTCGGCTGGGCAAAATGGTCATTTTGCCAAAAAGAGTGCCGACCGGCACAAAATAGTGCAGTGTAGCAATGACCAAGTGGCATCTAGCCACAGCCGGTGGTATGTGAGGATGCCTCATAAGGCATTCCCTGCCCCTAAAAGGCAAGACACAACTGTTTGGTGCAAAACCGAACACAAAACAGTCAAGTTCGGAGGTTCTGAGGCAAGGCGCGCGAGCCGAGAACTCCGGGAACTCCAAACGAACGCAAACATGGATAATCACCGAGTGTCCAAGCGGTGACGTCCAAGTCTTGAGGACGGTCAAAAATGGGGTGTCTACAGTTGCCCCTCTTTGACAGAACTCGGAAGTCATAACGATGACGTGAGTGAATGTCAAAGCCCAGAGACGACCCATTTTTGACAAGGCCGAAGACTTGGACAAACATGCAAGACAAAACAAGGTATGCGCCCGAAGGCAGGGGGCAAAATGCAAGACGAAATGCAAGAAGCCGAGCATAACTTATGATCATGCAAAGAAAGCTGTAATGAAGCACACATGCAACAATTATAAGCTAGCATACGCCAATCTACACTACGATGCAGAAAGGATATAAGAGAATTATGTAATTCTCAATACGTCTCACTCAGAGGATACAATACCTGTGCGGCTCGTCCGGTTGCGCCGGCCTCAAATGAGCCGTACATATAATATCGTGCCTGCAAAGAAAGTAAACTTAACAGGTACAATATTGTTAGCCACATGCATGACAAGGCAGTCGAAGGTGCGTGACAATGCATGCAATGTGTTGGAAAGAGAATTTGAACACATGTGAGTAAAGCAATGCACGCGTGTACGCAATGTGTATAAAGGAGATTTTGAACACATATCAGTAAAGCAATGCACGCATACAATGCAATGTGTATAAAAGGAAACTTGAACACATATCAGTAAAGCAATGCACGCATACAATGCAATGTGTATAAAGGAGAATTTGAACACATATCAGTAAAGCAATGCACGCATACAATGCAATGTGTATAAAAGGAAACTTGAACACATATCAGTAAAGCAATGCAAGCATACAATGCAATGTGTATAAAGAAGAATTTGAACACATATCAGTAAAGCAATGCACGCATACAATGCAATGTGTATAAAAGGAAACTTGAACACATATCAGTAAAGCAATGCACGCATACAATGCAATGTGTATAAAGGAGAATTTGAACACATATCAAGAAGCAATGCACGATACAATGCAATGTGTATAAAAGGAAACTTGAACACATATCAAGAAAGCAATGCACGATACAATGCAATGTGTATAAAGGAGAATTTGAACACATATCAAGAAAGCAATGCACGATACAATGCAATGTGTATAAAGGAAACTTGAACACATATCAGTAAAGCAATGCACGCATACAATGCAATGTGTATAAAGGAGAATTTGAACACATATCAGTGAAGCAATGCACGCATACAATGCAATGGGTATAAAAGGAAACTTGAACACATATCAAGAAGCAATGCACGCATACAATGCAATGTGTATAAAGGAGAATTTGAACACATATCAGTGAAGCAATGCACGCATACAATGCAATGTGTATAAAAGGAAACTTGAACACATATCAGTAAAGCAATGCACGCATACAATGCAATGTGTATAAAGGAGAATTTGAACACATATCAGTAAAGCAATGCACGCATACAATGCAATGTGTATAAAAGGAAACTTGAAATTGAGCATGGTAAAGCATGATTTTGAAATGCAACGTATTGCAACACAGTATAATTGAAACAGTTTCTTTTGAAATTCACAAGATATAAAAGGATACGAGAAGGGACATCCTCCGTATGTTCCGAACATCGCTTACAAAAGTCATGGCTTGAAATCAACTCGAAGATCCATTAACATTCCAGAAGTGCACTTTCCCGCACTGCTCTTGAATGATGAAGGTGTCAGACCGCCCAACCTGCACGGCGCGCGGAGGTATTCTGACTCCAAAGGGGAGGTTCCTGGTATTCAACCCAGCATTCTGCTACCCTGCTATTTTCCTGCTTTACTTTCCCTTTTTTTTCTAGGAGTTTAAACACATTGCACTGCCTCAGGCGAGTTTAAATTTTCAAAAGTGTTTGTTTTTGCCAAACATATGATGGAGATGGAACAACTATTTGCTTGAAAAGGTGTTGCACTTGTGTGCATCGCATCGCAAGGCATCACATAACAATGTGAATGAAATTGAAACTGTTTTTTGAAAATCAAAGCATCGCATCGTAATAACCAGGCGATAAGCAAAACAAAGACTCGACAGACTAGCCAAGTGCAAGCACAATTTGATAGACAAAGCGAAGGCTTAAAGAGAGTGACATACAACTCGATAAGCAAATATACAACAACTCGATAAACAAATACGCGCGACTCGGCGGGAATCAATCACCGGAGAGTGCTGGAAGTGGTGGAATTCCCCAATATTCAGCATAAACAACTTAGAAAACACAGGGGGAAGACCATCGGCTGGACACAAAGGTAATCGGCCGAGTAGAATGGTCATCGGCACATAATTTGGTCGGTCGGCACAAAATTATGGCCGGTCGGCACTATTTACTGCCGGTCGGCTGTAGACTGTCTGCACCAGCAGGATGTTGACATGTGTCCTCCACTCAACCTTATCTTCTTCAAAAGGGTCTCAACTTCGGGGTTTCCTTCATTTCCACACTGATTTGCTCCAAATGGAAGAATTTCTTGCCCAAAATCTCGGAACTTGGATTAACAACTTGGATGGCTCGGAAAAGCTGAATTTCCGGGCTTTCGGCATAAACACACTATTCACTTTGCGCCGTACCCCGCTGCATTTTCCATTCCTCCATGCCACGGCAAGGTTTTGGAACCCGGTAACACATGTCTTTAGCTTTAGCGGGCAAGAGGTGTGTCCCACTTTTGAAGATTTCCAAGCTCTAATGGAATCTGAACGCAACGAGGAGATCCTGCCCCAACTTCGTTTTGGCCATGCTCAAGCCTTAGGACAAATGTGTGGGCTCCCAATGCCCGATGCTCGTTCTCTGATTTGTGACGGGACACTAGATGTTCCGAGCTTGGTTTGTCGTTTTTCAGAGACCGGTGATCGCGGCGACCATCGCTGGCAAGGTTTTCGGCGACACGCCCTCTGTCTATGCCTACTTTCTCATTTTCTGTTCGTCTCTAGTTCCGGAGGGCCTAGTGTCCGGTTGATTGAAGTTGCCCAAGGCTTGAAGGAGGGCAAAAGCTGCATTGCCATGGTCCTGGCTGAGACACTGCTGGGCTTAGACGCCTTTTATCGTCGAGAGACGATCAGATTAGCAGGGAGTCCACTATTACTGCAGGTAATGTTTCCCACCCCATCTCACATTTTATGTTTGCTTACATCACTCGGCCCTCAGGCTCGGTTTTTCTCACAAAAACCCTTTTCTCACTTTTTCTCTCATCGTACTTCTCTCTATTCTTTATTCTCTCATTTTTTGTCCCTCCCCAGGTGTGGTTAATGGATAAACTGAAGGTTGTGGACTCTTGCCCAGCATATTCAGCTCGTGGCTACTTCTTCAGGCAACGCCTAGTTGACGCCCTTGATGAGGGTTGGTGGTTTGAATGGATGTGCAGTTTGTCCGCAGACCGCATTGCTTGGCGGTGCCCTTGGCTCAATCTCCCAATGATGAGTTATAGCATGACCCGTCAACCCGGGATCCAATTGATTGGCTTGACTCACTGTGTCTTCTACTTCCCATTCCGTATCCTGCGCCAGTTTGGTCATAATCAGACTTGCCACGGAAGGATGGAGTACCCGATTCGATTCGAGGCGCAATGGCTTATACCACAAAGATGGAGGACGAGAGAACTCCTGGCCCCCGCTCCCGCTTTCAGTTGCACTTTGTCTGATGAGTGCTTGGATTGGCTTAACGAAGAAGCACAGGAGGGGCCCACTTTGGCGTCAAAGGCTTCGACCAGCTCTGGGAGGGAGCGCAGGGACACCTGACCCGATTATGCCCTAGATTTATTGCTTTATTAGTACTTTCAAGTTTTCTTTATGAATGTAATAAAAAGCAACTTCGATTGTATGCAAGAGCAGGAGAACTCTATTTGAAATCAATGAAATTGAAAGTTGTGGTACTGAAAATTTCCCACTTTGGTCCAAAAATGGTCTTGATTGTAAAAAGATTAATTTGAACAAAGTCAACTTTTATTAAAACTTTTCAAAACCATTTTCGATATGGATCAGAACTGGACACACCTGAAATTTGTCACTGAGATGCACAACCCTAGATTCCCGCAATTGGAAAATTGCCCCTGGTTTGAATAGTACCGCGGCACTGGATGGCAACGGAAAGTTGCCCCTAGTCTGAATAGCACTGCACCAGAGATTGCGATGAATGCTGATGGACAAAGATGACCAAGATGATCAAATGGACAAAGCTGATCGGGGAAAATGTTTATGGCTGAACTTCAGGATGAAGCTGCCTACGTATCCCAAGGATGGGAATCAAGCCTTACGTAGTCCAGGCTTGGGTTCACTCGAGTATTTTCACTCTCCTTTTGCACTCTAACTTTTGCCAAGGCCGCCCTTTGCGGGTTTTCAACCTTGCGAGCTCGATTTTTATATTTTCTAATTTTTTTTGTGCTCTGAATTTTGCCTAGGTCGCCCTTCCGGGTTTTCGGCCTAGCGAGCCTCTCAGGGGTGATATCTCTTCAACTTGTCCATGTTGATCGGCTGGGAGAACTCTAGGCCATCTAGGTCTATCAGAACCATAGCTCCACCCGACCAAATAGACTTGATGATATAGGGACCAGTCCAATTGGGTCTGAACTTGCCCCTTGGGTCATGGATGGGAGCTCGGTTGTCCTTGAGCACCAAATCTCCTTCCTTCAAATTCCTGGACTTAACCTTCTTGTTGAAAGCCCGGGCGATTCTGCGCTGATAACCTTGGACATGGTACAGTGCTTTCAGCCTTCTTTCATCAAAGAGCATGAGTTCCTCGAATCTACTCTGCTGCCAATCTGCTTCAGCTATCTGACACTCAGCCAGCACTCGTAGAGACGGGACCTCAATCTCTATAGGTAGAACGGCCTCCATCCCGTATACCAAGGAATACGGAGTCGCCCCGGTAGAAGTTCTAATTGAAGTTCGGTAGCCCCACAGAGCGAACGGCAACTTATCTGGCCAATCTCGATAGGTTTCTACCATCTTCTGCAGTATGTGTTTGATGTTTTTGTTGGCGGCCTCAACTGCTCCGTTGGTCTGCGGCCGATACGTGGATGACTTATGAAAAGCCACATTATACTTCTCCAACAAATCAATCACCTCCTTCTTGAAGTGAGAACCATTGTCCGAAATGATCTCATTCGGGACTCCATAGCGGCAGATAATGTTGTTTCTGATAAACTTCGCGACATGCGAAGCCTTCAACACTGCATAGGACTGGGCCTCGACCCACTTCGTAAAGTAATCTATTGCTACCAAGATATACTCATGCCCATTTGACCCTTTCGGAGTAACAGCTCCAATCACATCGATTCCCCATACTGAGAACGGCCATGGTGATGTCATGTTGTATAACTTTGACGGCGGGATATTCATGCGATTCGCATGGATCTGGCATTTGTGGCATCGCCGAACAAAGCCGATACAATCTTCCTCCATGGTAGACCAGTAGTAGCCTTGTCTGAGGATTTTCCGTGCCAGCATTACCCCATTCACGTGTGCACCACATTCTCCTCCATGGATGGCCTCCATCAGGCGCTTCGATTCTTCAGCTTCCACACACAGCTTGTGCATTCCCAGATGACCTCTTTTGTACAATTTGCCCCCGCAGATGATGAACCCAATGACCATTCTTCTGATTGCCCTTTTATCCTTGGCATTTGCCCCTAGTGGATATGTCTCCTTCTCCAAGAAGTTCCATATGTCGTAATACCAGGGGTTATTGTCCTGCACTTCATCTATGGCAGAAACTGACTCATAGGCAGGTGCAAATTTCTGATCAATGATAACTGGACGCATCTGGACTCCCGACGGGATGTCTATCATGGAAGATAGAGTTGCTAATGAATCTGCGAACCTGTTGTTCTCTCTTACCAGGTGAGTGAAATTTAGCTTTTCAAACCGAGGAATTAACAAATCCAAGGTCTGGTGGTAAATTATCATCTTTTCCTCTTTTACTTTCCAGTCTCCTTTAGCTTGAAACACAACAAGGTTCGAGTCCCCGATAACGTCCAATCGTCTTGCCCCTAGTTCCAAGGCTGCTTCCAAACCGGCGATACAAGCCTCATACTCTGCCTCATTGTTCGAGACTTTGAACCGGAGCTTAAATGCTAAGGGGATACGGGAGTTGTCAGGCGCTATCAGCAACACCCCTATCCCATACCCGTCTCGATTTGACGCCCGTCAAAGTACATCGCCCAAGTTTCATCTTCGATGCGAGAATATCTTCATCGGGAATAGGTACTCAATCGCTTCATCCCTTCAACCGGTGGTCGAAGGAACTCGCCATCGCTGCTCTCCCTTTTACGGACTTGCGCGTTACATACTTGAGGTCAAATTCGGAGAGCAACAGCAACCAACGAGCTAGCCTACCCGTAAGCGCTGGTTTCTCGAAAAGATATTTGATGGGATCAAGTCGTGAAACCAACATTACAGAGTGAGCTAACAGGTAGTGCCGCAGCTTCCTAGTAGCCCATACCAAGGCCAGACATGCCTTCTCGAGCGGAGTGTAGCGGGTCTCGTAATCGAGCATCTTCTTGCTCAGGTAGTAGATGGCCCTTTCCACTTTATCTTCCGACTCTTGTGCGAGCATACAGCCCATTGTAGTCTCAGTTACTGACAGATACAATATCAACGGCTTCCCCGGCTTTGGCGGTGACAACACGGGCGGATTCTGTAGATATTCTTTAATTTGTTCAAACGCAGCTTGGCATCGACCGTCCCAATGGAACTTCTTTCCTTTCTTCAGAAGACCAAAAAGTGGTTCACAAGTTAAGGTTAGTTTAGAGATAAACCGTCTTATGAATTGCACTTTACCCAGAAAGCCTCGCACCTCCTTTTCAGTCATTGGTGGTGGCATTTCTAAGATGGCCTTGATTTTGGAAGGGTCGACCTCGATGCCCCTTTGTGTAATCAGAAATCCCAGCATTTTTCCCGCTGTAACGCCAAACGTACATTTTTGAGGATTCAGCCGCAGCCTAAATTCCCTGATCCTTTGGAAAAACTTTTGCAAGGCGGTGTAGTGGCCCTCTCTTTCTTTGGACTTGACAATCATGTCATCCACATACACCTCGACCTCTTTATGGATCATGTCATGTAATATTGTGGTTGCGGCCCGTTGATATGTAGCCCCAGCGTTCTTCAGCCCAAACGGCATTACTCTATAGCAATATGTACCCCACGGGGTGGTAAAAGCAGTCTTCTCCCGGTCTTCGGGTGCCATTACTATCTGATTATAGCCGGAAAAGCCATCCATGAACGAAAGCAAAGCATGCCCCGCTGTGAAATCTACCAACTCGTCAATATGCGGCAAGGGAAAGTCATCCTTCGGACTGGCTCTGTTCAAATCCCTGAAATCCACACATACCCGGATTCTGCCATCCTTCTTCGGCACTGGAACAATGTTGGCCAACCAAGTCGGGTATTCGGATACCAGCAGGAAGCCTGCGTCAATTTGCTTGGTGACCTCTTCCTTGATTTTAATGGCCCAGTCAGGGCGAATCCTTCTGAGTTTCTGTTTGACAGGTCGGGCCTCAAGGTCAAGAGGGATCCGGTGCTGTACAATCTCAGGATCGATTCCAGGCATGTCTTCGTAGGACCACGCGAAAAGATCTTTGAAATCTTTTAATAAAGCGACTAAGCGCTCGCGTTTCTCCGAAGACAACGTGGACCCGATCTGGACCAGCCGCGGGTCCTTCTCAGTACCAACGTTCACGGTAGTGATTTCATCCATTAAGGGTTTAACAAACCTCTCCTGCTCTTGTTCAATTAGTCGTTGCAAAACCGGAGGAATTTCATCCTCGTCGTTTTCATCAAAATTTTGAAAGTCCTGGTTTAAGCAATAAACCAAAGGCACAGAAAAGTACTCGGAAACCACAGTCACCTCATTCTCATTAGATACCTCCGAACCGTCCAATTCTTCTGTTACAACAGACTCAAAAGAGAAAGAAAAAGACGACTTGGACAGGACTGTGGCATCCGGGTTATCACCCCCAGGAATACCGGACTCAGACTCAGACGAGCTGGAACCTGATTCCGACTCACAAGATTCGGTGGAATCAGATTCCGGCTCACTACCTGACCCGGTGCTGCTTGACAAAAATCCCTCCTCGTACTGCCAGGTGAGGGAGGGTGCGATGGATGCATCCAAAATAGCTGATGGTAGGCCCGCAGCCGTTTCATCTCCGATCATGGACACCGAGGAGTCATCCCCCAAGCACAACTGGTTGATCAAAGGATCTGAAAGTAGACATGCCAGTGCTACCCCCATTTCAAACTCTGTGTCCGCAGACTCCAATTCCTTGCTATGTTCAAATTTCAACTGCCGGGTCTGCTCGCTTCAAAGAACATTATCCCCAAATAACTGCAAGTCGAAGAAAATTTCAAATCCCGGCATGCGTTTCTTTTCTTTATTCAGCCATGGCTCCGGAAAACCACAGAATGGGAAGTCTTCCCCCTCCCGGACAAAACGTCCGTTCAAGGTACCCCGGATGGGCCGGTGCATCAATTCAAAAGGTTTCCCCATCTGTTTGGCTTTGGCTCTTCCAGCCACCTCTTTTCCTTTTCTTACCCAATCTTCCTTGGTGGGCAGGTAACCCAAGCCGAAGGTGTGAGGGTTCTGCAGTACTTCAGCCAACGTTGCAATGCCCTTACGGCCGCTCTTCCCTAATCCCATCCCGGGGATGTATTGGAGTTTGTTCATGAGGTACACT
Source organism: Camellia lanceoleosa (assembly GCA_025200525.1). NCBI lineage: Eukaryota > Viridiplantae > Streptophyta > Magnoliopsida > Ericales > Theaceae > Camellia > Camellia lanceoleosa. Next base: position 161,967,075 of record CM045760.1, on the reverse strand, counting down.
GCTTGGGCACTAACATATATCCCTTCATTAGCGGCCATGATATTCTGTACGACCTGAGCCTCAGCCAAGGTAAAACCTGATATGAATACGTCCTCCATGCCATGCTCGATTTCCAGAACAGGCGTGGATACCTCGGGTGGTGGGTGGATTGATGAATTCCCGAAGACGATGGCTACTCCCTTCCCGTAGGGGTATTTCACCATTTGATGCAAAGTGGATGACACTGCCTTCACCTGATGCAGCCACGGCCGCCCCAAAAGCAAATTAAAAGTCGCGGGAACTTCTAAGACGTGGAAATCTATCTCATGTCGTCCCGGCCCAACCTTTGTCTGAACTTTAATCGTTCCCATCACTTCTCTACTTGTATTGTCGTACGCCCGGATGACTTGGGCTGTTGGTATGAAATCTGCAGTTTTCAAGCCAATTGCATACGCCGTCCTTGCTGGGCAGACGTTGATGGCAGACCCGGTATCGACGAGTACCACCGGTATCCACTTATCTCTACATTCCACGGAGATGTAGAGGGGTTTATTGTGATTTGCGCCCTCAGGCGGAAGTTCTTTATCCGAAAAGGTCAACGTCGGGGAACCTCCTCCCGGGAAAACCAGTCCAACCAGCTGCTCTGGTGTAGTCTCTATGGAAAGCTTGGCCTTATCCATGGTCACAAAACAATACTGTGTACTCATGAGGCCATGAGCAGTCCCTAAATGGAAATGTCTGCTTGTATCTTTTTCAGCTGTTTGAGTACGGCTTCCTCTTCGAGCTGCTTCTCCTTTTGCTTCTCAGCCTCTCTGTCCTTCCCTGAGGCCTCTGGTTGATCCAAGTTTGGAGGTTTGAAATATCGCCCACTCCTTGTCATGTGGTCAACCTCTCCAAGGTACCAAGTGTTATCGGGTTGGTTATTCCCCCAATCTTCGTCCGTGTGGGCAAGACATAAGTCTTCATCTTCCCACCACATTCCATCGGCGGGCGACAGGCACCTGTCTTTCATGACTGTTTCAAGGCCAAGACCTTCCATCCACATGCCTGCAGTATTCTCGGTTCCTGTGCACACAGCAGTTTCCACTCCCACATGGGCCTTCGCCCTCCTGATTCTCTCGGAATCCTCAAAACTTGCTTGTTCTGACATAGCTGACTGTTCATTCATTTCCGTACTCAAAATGTTCCAATCTTGGGCGAAATTCTTAACACCGATGCCCCCCGGCAATATGCTCTGTTCTTCGACCCTTCCGGCCGTCGCTGATATTCTCAGTCCTGCTGAACTCTGCTCTGCCTGAAATTCTCCTATCACGTCGGGCTGCTCGTCCAACCACCCGGTAGCTTCTACTGAATCTTTATAATTGAACCACGCAACTGCCGCGTCCTCTGGGTATTGGTCGCTATAAAATTGGAGATTGGCCAGGTCCTCCCCTACGGTTGTTACATCATTGGTTCCCTGTCCCAGACCATCCCCTTGGATCATGCACAATTCTCCCCCCGTTGGCAATTCTATCATGGGCCTATCCTGGCCTATCAACGAAATGTAGTCACTCAGACTGTATGTCTTCCCAACGTAACTCCCAGATTCCGCAGACTCTGATTCAACAACCCTTTTTTCCTTCGGGGTCTCCTCTCTCCTGTTCTCGGCGGTCACCACCGCTGGCTTAGGTTAGGTTACGGAGATGTCCATCATATACAAGTCGGTGCAATCGGGGAGGAACACCTCTGGTTTAGGCAAGTGGGTGGGTGTGATATAGATACTAGGGTCATAAGACACGGCCCCAGTATGGATGAAATTAAGTCTTTTAGGTGGTGGAGCTTGGTTATGTGCGGGGAGGGGATTTGTAGTAACATTGGGCTTCTCGGGAGGCAAAATCACCCCGTTATCAATGAGATCTTGAATCTCATGACGTAACCGGAAGCACTGATCGGTGTCGTGACCGTGCTGTTGGTGAAATGCACAATATTTGGCCGGGTTATGGGTAAGAGGAGTTTTTCGGTAGGGGCGGCCCGTGGGCTTCAGTGCCCTTTCTTGATCAACACCCCAGAGCTTTGGATAGGGGCATATAGAGGGGCAAAGTTCGGTGTTTCGGGTGGGTATTTGGTTGTTTATGGTTGCTTCCTGACGACCGAAAATGGCGAGGTCAGCCAGATTTCTTTGTGGGGGTAAGTGGTGACCATGCTCACTTCGGAGGCTCTCGTAGCAGATGTGCCACTCGGGCCTGCATTAGTGTTGCGGTTGAAGGTCCTTCGGGGTTGCTCCCGATCATTATCAATCCAGCCTTGCTTCAAGGCGTCTTCAATCTGCACCCCCATTTCATGTAGCTCAGAAAAAGTAGGAAAGGGGACTACTATCATCTTTTGCATCAACTTCGGCTGTAGATTGCGCACAATCATCCAAATCTGGTCTTTGTCCATAGGCCTTCAGGTCATCATCGAAGCCTTGGCCCTCCATCTGGTTACGAACTCCGAAAAACTTTCCTTAGGCTCTTGCCTAGTCGTCTCGAGATCACGGGTCGTGATCTCAATCTGTGTGTTGTATGAGTACTGCGCGATGAAGGCCTCAGCCATCTCGTCCCAATTTCTCTTGACGTCATCTTCTAGCTTGGCATACCATGCGGATGCCACACCTGACAGGGTCCGACCAAATAAAGACAACTTCTGGAGCCTACTGAGGCCCATTGGCCTTAGAATGTCCGAAAACAGTCTTAAGTGTACCATGGAGTCCCCGGACCCATCAAATCGATCAATATGAGGCATTTTGAATCTGTCGGGCAGCGTCACAGCTACATCAGTGTAACCATCTTCAATGTCGGGGATAGTCTTGACCCCTTGGGATCTCTTGAACAACTTTTCAAGCTTGCTCAATTTGAGTGCGGTGGGATCAGTCTCGAACTCAAAGGGAGAGTCCAGTAGATTGGTGGGCGTTTTTGATAGCTGAGGTTGGGTTTGAGGTAGGGTTGGAGTCGGGGGTGGTCCTGTGGCGCTCAGATCGATCTGAACATTGGTTGTCTCCCGACATTAGGGACTCTGGTGGGAAGGAGCCTCGATGCGGCAGATGTCCGCTTGTCGTTCCACCGCAATTGTCTCTGCCTGTTCTCTCACAACTATGGCCTGTTGCCTGGCGAAATCTGCCTGACGGACGGCATCCTGCTGCATTGCTTTCATGCTCTCTTGAAGGTGGCGCACCATCTCCTCCAAACTAGCCATACTATCCTGCTCTGGTTGGATTACTAGTATATACTCTCTCTCTCTGTCGGTGACACAGAATCCCGATCCCTACTGAGCACAGGTGGGGTGGACAAAGCTCATTGAACTGACTGTTGTACTGATGTCCTCTGCCTTACTGACCTCCGTTTAGTAACCGGGGGTAGCGAATAGTACACTGGTTGTCCGCTCATCGATCCTCGGATCGGCGAGTCGACGGCCTCTAACCCAGGGTGCTTGGGGGATATCTATCGGGTCGGTAGCAATTGTGCTCAACTACCTAATAAAAAGATAAATAAAGCGTATAAATAAACAGAAAATCGGACAGCATAACAGCATAAAATAAATAACACACGGTTGGATAACACGCTGAACTCGATACACTGTTCCTCAAATACTGATCACTGTTTCTGAATTATTGCCCCCAAGTTTGAACCTTGTACCCACAGGTAACTGATTTCCCAAAATACTGTTACTGGCGCCCTCAGGCCTGATACCCAATCTTGCAAACTGACATGTGTGTCCCTGTAGAGATACGCTCTAAAAGTACATAACAGATAAAAGAGAGCCAATACACCCCTATGCTGGGGGGAGGGTTTCCCTGTCCTATTTTGTCAGGAGCTAGAATTTCACTACACACACAGCGGTTTCAAACAACCTAATATCGGGTAAGCAACATGTCCTAGTTTGGAATGGTCACTATGGATTCCGAATATGCACTAGGTCGAATGGTCAAAAAGGGTGCCCCGGTAAAACCGGGGTTTGTGTTTCCATACTGGCAGAGCCATAACCGTCACCTTATGGTCATGCCTTGACAAGACAAGCCTCCAAAGAAACCGCTCAGAATAGCAGATGGCCAACACGGTGTCCTAGGCGCACCAATGCACATGCAATGCAAAGAAACACATAAGTGTAGTCAAAACAGGATATCTCGAGTTCGAGTCAAGCTCTCTAAACTCCCCAACAGAGTCGCCAGAAGCGCCTTGCGTCCGCGAGGACCTCGCCACGATTCGGACTCAATTTGTGTCATGTTCTAAATCTGAACCAAAGAGTCCAAATCCGCAAATCTTTTGAGAAAAACAGATTTTTGAAAAGTAGTGCCAAACATGGATCGCTTTGCCGGACATGAGTCGCCACCTAAATATTTTAAAATGGGAAATTTAGGAAATCTCGACTCGGTCAAGGCCACATGTCCGTCATCACCAAAGTGGTCTTGGCTCGGGAGCTTGGGTACGATCGGGGAAGGTCAGCTATGAGCACCCCCTTTCGCCCGGTTCGAAGACCGGCCTCTACTAACCGTGATATCCGTTTTTGAAAACTTTATGCATTCTTATTCCGGTTATTAACCTAGAATTACTATGTGATGTGCACAACACAAAAGTATAGACTAGATTGCCTAACTTGGAAAGAAACATTGCATATCCGTTTTGTCTCGAAAAACATGTTGTTTTCTTTTGCTACTCGCAAGTAGGCTAAAATACGGATTTCAATGAGTTGTTCCAACTCCAGCAATCCAACCTCCACCCACAGGCATTCAAACAGTAATATCACATAAGCACTTAGCCGCATGGCAAGCATACTCTCGTGGCAACATTAACACGCGTGCGATATGCTAAAGCATAAATACTTACATTGTACTCCGTGCCAAAACAATAACCCGGTTAGCAAACATGCATGACCTAGTTCATGTTAAGTGGCTAATGCAACACATGCATAGTTGTAATCTAGAGTAGGCTTGGCTAACCCTAAACATGGCATGTGAAATGCGCGAGTAGCACGTATTCAATTTGGAATTGAAAATTGCAATGCAGTTTGTATGATGTACCGAGCCCGGTGCATGTAAACAAATGCATGGATGCACGCATGCATTGCATAAGGTATGCTAAGATAAATGTGCCCTAATCTACCATTGCAAGCAGGTAAATAAAAGGGTAGAAAGAAATGGGGGTTGGAAGACATACACACACCCACACACACTTATTACAATTATGCCCTCGCTCGGAGGGACTGAAAGAATAATACAGTCCAAAGAATAAACGAATAAATTATTACAGAATTCTAATTATTAAAATTAAATCAAATAAATAAATAAAAGAAATGGGGCCCCAGCCCTGCCTCGGGATGCGCGAATGATGTATGCTCGGATCCGACTTGCCCGGAAAACCCACACCGCACCACTGCTGCCTCTGTTTTTACTGCCCTGCTTCTCCAAAATTTTCCAAAGCCCCAGAACACCTTCCTTGCATGCTGCTGAGTGCCACCGGCTGGAGGAAACTACCACCGGCTGCTTGTGGTGGCCACCGGCTGCGAAATAGTCTATCGGCCATCAATACAGTGCCGGTCGGCACTCCTTCCGGCCGGTCGGCACAAACTTCCTGCAGAAGACAGTTTGACAGCAACAGCAGGCAGCAATGCATGGTATCGGATTTTTGAGCATATTTATGCATGGCCAATGCTTCCTATCATGAATGGGACTCAAGGGAACATGGCTCTTGGTTCTAGGGCTAACAATTGTGCACCTTGGTGCATGATAGCCTAAGATACTAAGGTTGCATTTCAATGTAAAAAATGCATGCAACACAATAATGATAACCAAGTCCCTATCATGCCAAAGTCAAGGGCCTTAGTGACATGGGAATTGAGGTCTGTTTTGTCACTTAGAGTACAAACACCCCTTATTTCCCACACTTGGTTTGACACCCCAAACCAAGTAATGAAATGCAATCCATGCAAACATGCATCAACAATGCAACATGACAATAGAGTGTAAGGCATGCCAAATGCTATGTAACACATCATGAGAAGCATACAATACTAAGCATGCACAATGCAAAGTGTGATACAAACATGAACACCTAAGGCAATAGGATTGTCTTATGTCAAGACCTTGTTGACTAAGCATGCAACACACATATATTAAACATGCAATGGTAGACTAAGCTACGATGGGACCGCTCTCAAACCTCCCTAAAACAGCCGAAAAACATGTCCAAAATGATGACCAAAACCCATGCAAGCATGCAAAGCAATAGGCCCGAAACTAAGGGCAACAAAGAGAGTACTTTACTACCATTATCAAGGCCACTCATGGCATGCATCTAATAACCAAAACAGACTTTTATCATACAAAATGACACCCAAAACCCACATATGGCAGCCCCAAAATGTATTAATCATGCAAGCATACACAATGCCAATTCCTAGGCATAAAAGGGGACACCCTTGAAGCATGAAAATGGTCACATATGTAAACATACACATATGATTTATGGACTGAAATAGGGTCACAAATGATGCTAAATCATGAGGATGATCAATGTTGAACATGCAAGGAACCAAGATGCATGAGGCTTACAAGCCTAGAATACAAAACAACCATGTCAAACACACCATATATGGCAAAATCAGTGGCCCACAGCCCTTAAATGTGGCAAAATAATACTAATATCTTCATGAAGTGGGACCAATACATGCAAAGAACATGACCTAAATGCAAGGCATTCTTCCTAGCATAATAGAGCATTTCAAAGCAAGTATGAAATACATACTAAGGGCTACAAATACGACCAAAAACAGAGGTTAAATATGCTCCAAAACACTCAAAAAAATTCTGAAATGAAGCTAAATACAAGTATACATACATGCTACTCTTTAGACCAAATACAAAGGCAAACAAAGGACAAGGGGGAGAGGGGTGTCCCTCCCCTATTTGGGGCTTGGAAGTACCTTCCTCACCACTGAAAACTCACTGGTTTTCAGTGGTGAGAAGACCAAGAACACCAAGTAAGCAAAGCTTCAAGAAAAGGCTCCAAAATGGCCAAAACAAGGCCTAAGAGGGTGAGACCCTATCCAAACCACAAAACAACCTTGATGAATGATCTTAAGCAAGGAAAAACAAGTCTTTTTTATGTTAAACACAAATCCAAAAACACAAGACAAGAGGGGTAGAAACTAGTTGCAAGAATGGGGAATCTAAAGTGATGTTCTTACCCTTGAAGATCCTTTGAAGAACAAATGGTCCAGCCCTCTTTTAGTGATCAAAACCAGTCCAAGATCACACAAAACAGACCTCCAAGCCTCCCAATCTCGGATTAAGGTGTAGTAGTGTGTGTAATGGTGCAAAAGTAAGGTGAAATCACACTTTTTGGTCCAAAAACACACACACAAGAGGAGAGAGAAGGAGATATATATATATATGTATGTATAAGCTCTGGTTTTGGCCCTCCAATGTCTAACCTTGAGCCAAGAGGAGAAGCCTTGCTTATATAAGCAAGCAAAGCTTACAAGCTAAGCAAACTAAGGGCTCATCCCTCCATACACGTGTATGGAGGGGAGCAAAAGGTGATACAGCTGTCTAAAAATATCTCATAAAGCAGCTGTACAGTAGTCGGCTGGGCAAAATGGTCATTTTGCCAAAAAGAGTGCCGACCGGCACAAAATAGTGCCGGTGGCAACACCAGCCAGCCGGTGGCATCTAGCCACAGCCGGTGGTATGTGAGGATGCCTCAGAAGGCATTCCCTGCCCCTAAAAGGCAAGACACAAGTGTTTGGTGCAAAACCGAACACAAAACAGTCAAGTTCGGAGGTTCTGAGGCAAGGCGCGCGAGCCGAGAACTCCGGGAACTCCAAACGAACGCAAACATGGATAATCACCGAGTGTCCAAGCGGTGACGTCCAAGTCTTGAGGACGGTCAAAAATGGGGTGTCTACACATGAGCCATTTGAACTCTAGTCTCTGCCGTCTCAGTTAGTCTCCTCGGAACTCATCGCAAACACAGGCAGGTGGCTATACCAGACCACCGGAAGTCGTTCGGGCATGAAAAACACCAAAGGAATTGCACCTTTAGAGGATTTAAGGTCTCCTACACCAGAGAGTGCACAAGACAGTGCGAATGAAGATGCAGGATTTAAGGTCTCCTAGACCAGGGAGTGCACAAGGCAGGGCGAATGAAGATGCAGGATTTAAGGTCTCCCAGACCAGAGGATTTAAAGTCTCCTAGACTAGGGAGTGCACAAGACAGTGCAAATGATACAAAAATATAATGTGCACAAGACAATGCGATACAGAGTGAATGCATAAAATAGTGCCAAGAAGATGGGTGCGCAAGACAGCGTGAGCAATGCAATGCACTAACAAGTGCAGGTAAGATGCGCAAGAAAGCGCGAACAATGCAATGCACTAACTAGTGCAAGAAAGGTGCGCAAGATAGCGCGGTGCAAGGCAATGCACTAACAAGTGCAGGTAAGGTGCGCAAGAAAGCGCGAACAATGCAATGCACTAACAAATGCATTTAAGGTGCACAAGACAGCGCGATGCAAGTTCAATGCAAAAGATACAAGCTTTTTTTTTTTTATGAAAGATGAGAGTATGTAATGAAATGCACAAGATAGTTTGATGCGCAAGAAATCGCGAGTATGAACTACACAAAACAATGCGATGCGCGAGAAAGCGCGAGTGTAAACTGTACAAAACAGTGTGATGCGCAAGAGAGCGCGAGTGTAAACTACACAAAACAGTGTGATGCGCGAGAGAGCGCGAGTGTAAACTGCACAAAACAGTGCGATTCGCGAGAGAGCGCGAGTGTAAACTGCATAAAACAATGTGATGCGCAAGAGAGCGCGAGTGTAAACTGCATAAAACAATGTGATGCGCAAGAGAGCGCGAGTGTAAACTACAAAAAACAGTGCAATGCGCAAAATAGCGCGATAGAATGCATGCACAATGCAAGTAAGGTGCACAAAATAGTGCGATGCGCAAAATAGCGTGATAAAATGCATGCATAATGCAAGTAAGGTGCACAAAATAGTGCGATAAGCAAAATAGCGCAATGAAATGCATGCACAACGCAAGTAAGATGCATACCAATGCAAGGTATACGTGCGTGATAATGCGACGAGTAGTGTGCATAACAATGCGCTTAAAATATGCATAACAGTGCGAGAAAGGTGTGCATAATGATGCATTTTGCATTTCTTGCACATTTCATGCTTTTGCTATGTATTATATCTGCTCGTTCTGAACACATTCATATGCACAGTACTTCTGCTCATTTTGGCATACGGCTCGCACATAGCACAATACTGATTTGGCACGCAGCTTATTTAGAATACGATGTTGACTTGGCACAACTCACAGCACAATATTCTGTTAATTTGGCGCATAGCTCACTTGGGCACACGACACATTTTGGCACACAACTCATTTGGGCACACAACACATTTGGGCACACAGCACATTTGGGGCACACAGCACATTTGGGTACACAGCTCATTTTGGCACACAACACATTTGGGCACACAGCTCATTTCGAGCACACAGCTCATTTTCGGGCACACGACTCATTTAGGGCACACAGCACATTGGGGCACACAGCTCGTTTTCGAGCACACAGCTCGTTTTCGAGCACACAACTCATTTTCGGGCACACGGCTCATTTTCGGGCACATGGCTCATTTGGGCGCACAGCTCATTTGGGCACACAGCACCTTTGGGGCACACAGCATATTTGGGCGCACAGCTCATTTTCGAACACACAGCTCGTTTTCGGGCACACGACTTATTTGGGCGCATAGCTCATTTTCGGGCACATATCTCATTTTCGGGCACGCAGCTCATTTTCGTGCACACGGCTCATTTTCGAGCACGCAGCTCATTTTTCAGGCACACGGCTCGTTTTCGGGCACACAGCTCATTTTCGGGCACACGACTCATTCTTAATTCTGAACACGCAGCTCATAAATTTTCATTTTTGAACACACAGCTCATTCACCTCATTTTGAACACGTAGCTCACACATTTCAATTCTGAACACGCAGCTCATACATTTTCATTTGCACGCAGCTCATTCTTAATTCTGAACACATAGCTCATAAATTTTTATTTCTGAACACATAGCTCATTCACTTCATTTTGAACACGCAGCTCACACATTTCAATTTTGAACACGCAGCTCATAACACAACACTGCTCGATTTGAACACACGGCTCATAACACAGTATTCTTTTAATTTTGAACACACAGCTCATTCTGAACATACAGGATGCGATGACGGAACTTGCAGAAGTTGAAACAAACTCAGATGCCCAATATTTTCCCTTTTTTCTTTTGATTCGAAGTCTGGAACCTATATAGCTTCAGATAGGTCCTGGTTTTACTGCTCTAACATGACCTGGGTTGAACCCTGTGGTTTTATGAAAGAACAAATCCTATTTTTCACAAATGTGGAGAACGACACAGCACTCTGAGCACAAAACGATTTTTTGAAATTGAAAGATGGGTTTTTGACCGGGTATTGAGCCTACGACTGAACACAATGCAGCACGACTCGACAACGGAAAAAAAAAGGTAAACAACCTAAACACATCTAGAAACACTCGAAGCATCTCAAAACAAGAATCGAGACAAACTAAACAAAAGACACGACACTCAGACGTGTTCCAAAGGTGAGAAGCCTCTCGGTTGACGGGGAGCTCAGTTTCTTCGGGTATTGTTTCCCACCCTTTCTCATTTGTGATCCTCACATCACTCGGCCCTCAGACTCTGTTTTTCTGAAAAAGCCCTCTTCTCACTTTTTCTCTCAACGCACATCTCTCTATTCTTCAATCTCTCATTTTTTATCCCTCCCCCGGGTGGTTAATGGATAAACAAGAATTTGTGGGCTTATGCCCAACATATTTAGCTCGCGGCTATTCCCTCCAACAACGTCAAGTCGATGCCCTAGATGAGGGAGTGGAATACATTGATCCATTCCAATTTGTGCTTCGCACTTGGCTTGATTCCTCGTTGTTTGGAGGATGTTGAGAGCTTTCAGCCTTTTGTTGTTAGCTTCAGTTGTGCCCTTTTCTGGTAGGTAGAGTGCCTTTCTGGCAAGCATGTTGACAATGGGGAAAAGACAGAACACCTGACTTAACTGTGCCCCTAGTTCATCATTTTGACCATTTTTAGTTTTGGTTTTCTACTAAAACAATTTTGATCAATATAAGAGTTTGATTAACATGCTTGTTCAACGTTTCTGATTCGAAATCATGCAAGTTAGATTGTGAGCACTGAAAATTTTCCTTTTTCGGTCCAAGATATGGTCCAGTTTTGGAAAAATGGAATAATTTTTGAGAAAATTAGTCAACCTCAGTAAAAATTCTCAAAAACTGTTTTTTTGCAAATGGCCATTGCTCAACAAGCACATAACTTACTCTTGAGATGCACAACCTTAGATCCAGGCACTGTATGGCAATGGAAAATTGCCCCTTGTTTGACCGCAACACATCGTATGGCAACATAAAGTTGCCCCTTGTTTGGATAGCGCCGCAACTGACTGTAACCAGTTCTCATAGTGATGATCACAACCGAACTCTCGAATACATAAATGACAAAGATGATCTGAACCATTACATGGACACAATCGATTTGGAAGTGTTTATAGCTGGACTTCAGAATGAAGCTGCCTATTTATCCCAAACATGGGAATCAAGCCTTACGTAGTTCCGATTTAAGGTACACTCGGGTATTAACCTCTCCTTTTGCGCTCTAACTTTTGCCGAGGCCGCCCTTCCGGGTTTTCAACCTTGCAAGCTATGGTCTTCTTTTCTTTTCAATTCTTTTCATTTCTTTTCTACTTTTTTGTTTTTCATCTTTTCCTTTCATTTTCTTCATCTTTCTTCTTTTTTCTTTTTTTTTTTCATTCTTTGCATTTTTCTTTTTTTTGTTCTTTTTGTTCTTTTTCTTGCTCTAACTTTTGCCTGGGTCACCCTTTCGGGTTTTCGGCCTAGCGAGCCTCTCAAGGGTAAAAGTGTAGCTTTGTCCATGTCAAATGGTTTGGAGATCCTGAAGTCATCTGAATCCAGGAGAATGGCTATTGTTCGCTGACGATGCAGGAGTCCATCCAATGGGGGGCTGAATTTGCCCCTAGTGTTGTGGATAGGAACTCGGTTATCCTTTAGCAATACTTTTTTCTTTCCTCCCTTCTGGGATTTGGCATTCTTGCTGATCTTTGTTAGCTTAAGAAACATCCCAATTTTTTTTGACTCTTTGAGCACCTTTGACATTTTTGCCCCTAGTTCAAGGGGTGCTTCTGATCTAGCTTTGCAAGCTTCTTTTGACGACATCTGATCTTCTTGATCTGACTTCCCTGCCCCTAGTTCGAGGGCTGCTTCGAATCTGGCCACACAGGCCTCACATTGTAGTTGACCGTTGAACATTCTGAATTCAAGTTCAAGGTTTGAAAGTGAGGGGTCGAGTCTGAGAGCGATCCTATGCTGCACAATCTCAAGGGCGATTCCACACAGGTCTTCGCGAGACCACGCAAAACATTTTTTGAAATCTTTTAAGAAAGCGACTAGTCGTTCGCGCTGAAGACACTGTAGAACCAATCTGGATCAAGCCAAGATCCTTCTCAGTACTCACATTAACAAACATGATATCATTCATTAAGGGCTTAGCATGCCTCTCTTCCTTTCAATTGATCAAATTTTTGCAAATCACGAGAAATTCCTTCCTCTTTGTTTTTAACACATTGTTCAAAAAGTTTTGAAAAACTTAGGTCAATGCAATGATTTCAAGGCGCAGAAGAGCAGGTGAAAAGCACTACCATTTCATTCAAATCTGTTGGCACAACTGGCTCCAAGACAGGAACCAACATACAAGCGTGGAAATCACTGTTGTTCCATTCAAATCTTCTGGCTCAACTGGCTCCATGGTAGAAACAGACTCAAAAGAGAGCGAAAAGACAAATGCAAAACAAAATAATGATGTCCGAGGTAACACTCTCGGAATCACCCGACTCCTATATAATAGGACTAACTCGATTCAACAAGACAAACCGCAAACAAAAAGACTGACTCAAAACAAAGAGACAGACTATACACAACACAATAGAACTGACTCAATACCCAAGCCAAAACGTAAAACAAACAACATTCACAAATGCTCAAAACAGTGCGTGCCATACACCACATCTGGAGTAAACTGAGCGTCGCCCGCAGGTGGTTCACCCCCTGATCACATCACATTATCCTCCAGATTCACTAATCCAGTGATGATAGACTTCGCTGAGCTTGGTGGGAGGACGACCCTGTTGTCAAACAAATCCTGTACTTCGTGGTGAAGATGGAAGCAATTGTCGATGGTGTGACCAGTCTGTTGATGGTACGCAAAGTACTGGGTAGCGTCATGACCAGGTGAAAGACGAGCAGGGAGAGGCCGAGGCTCGAGGGGTTTAAGATGCCCCTTTTCAGCAAGGATTTGAAGCGCCTTAGACAAAGGCATATAGAGGGCATGGAAGACCCTTCGCCCTTGGGGTAGATACTTCGAGGTTTGTAGACTTTTGCTGGATGCACTAGCAAAGGGGTTAGCGAGTGTTGGCTTGGTTTTCGGATCTTTTCCGGGTGCAGGATTAGATCTACCAGGATCATTTCCGGTATGACGACCCTTCTCCCGGTTCTCCCCTTGGCTTGAACTGCCCTCAGTCTAAGTGGGGAAAGTGTCATTCATGGTTTTTGCAACAATAGTGAGCACCTGTTGTTTGTTCAGTCCCCTGGCTTTCAAAGCCTCAACAGCCTGTAGAAGTCGTTCATAGGGATCGACGTCTGCCTCCACCTTGTTCTTTCCACTAGCCTCAACTTGGTCAATGGTTTGGGTTGCTATATCAGAGCGAAACCTTGTTGTTGTTGGCATGCTATTGCCTATACTCAGGATGGGTTCAGGTTGGCTGAGTTCAATTACAATCTGCCCCAAGAGCGAGGGCTCCTCCGGTATGAAATTCCCAACATGTGACATGGTCGACAGTGGAGCTGACATTCCGAAGGCTAGATTAGCTACAGATCTCTGAAGATCGCCAATCATTCCCATAAGCTCAAAAGTGGTGGGCTCACGGGTTTGAAATGGTTGGGGTTCCCAGATCGGGTGTGCGGCAGGTGACCTGGGCGGATGTTCCATCTCAACATCGGTCTTACCCTGTATGGTGATTCCTTGGTTTAGTGCCGCTGCCATGACCACAATTTCCTTTGAATTTTGTGTCATCATGAGTCTACTGAACTGAACAGAGGGGATGTGATTAGTGACTGACGGATTAGATGAACCGGTGAGCCTTAATTAGCCTTTTTCTGCCTTGCCTCAGCGAAGGTGAACACTGGTTGCTCTGAACCAAATCTCTGAACTGAAAGAGAAAACAGGCAGCATCTCAGCCCAATTTCACCATAATAGACATAAGCATAACTGAATAACTGTATTCGACCACTGATCACTGTTCCCCAAATCATTGCCTCGAAACTGAATCTGATACCCGCAGATATAACGGATTCGCAAAATACTGATGCCCTCAGGCCTGATACTCAGACTTGCAAACTGATACATGCATTCCTATAGAGACGCACTCTAAAAGCACATAGCAAGCAAGTGAGAGCCAAAACACCCCTATGGAGGGGTAGGGTTTCCCTGTCTTATTTGTCAGGAGCTAGGGTTTCACTACGCACGCAGCGGTATCAAACAACCTATAACCGGACAAGCAACCTGTCCTAGTTTGGAATGGTCACTATGGATTTCGACATGCACTAGGCCAAATGGTCAAAAAGGGTGCCCCAGTAAAAATCAGGGTTTGTGTTCCCATCGTGGCAAACCTCGTAACTGGTTAGCTTTATGGCACGCTTCTCCAGCGAGCCTCTGGCAAACCGTTCAGGAATAGAAGACGGCAAACACTGTGTCCTAGGCGCACCAATGCACATGTAATGCAAAAAAACACATAAGTGTAGTCAAAACAAGATATCATAAGTTCGAGTCAAGTTCTCTAAATCTCCAACAGAGTCGCCATAAACTGTAGACGCGCCCGAACATCCCGGGAAAATCCCGTTTTGTTCATTGGGCTCACTACAATTAGGACTCAATGTCACGTTTCCTAATCTGATCTTGCAAAGTGTAATGCGAGATTGATAAATCACCAAAGAGTCCAAATCCGGCAAACCATTTTGAAAAACTAATTTTCAGAAAGAAGTGCCAAACATGGACTGCTTTGCTAGATACAGAGTCGCCACCTGTAGACACCCCATTTTTGACCGTCCTCAAGACTTAGACGTCACCGTTTAAACACCCGGTGATCATCCATGTTTGTGTTCGTTTGGAGTTCCCGGAGGTCTCGGCTACCCGCCTTGCCTCAGGATCTCCGAACTCGACTGTTTAGTGTCTGGTTTTGCACCAAACACTTGTGTTTTGCCTTGGAGGGGCAGGGAATGCCTTCTAAGGCATCCCCACACATCACCGGCCATGGCTAGAGGCCAACGGCTGGTGTTTTGTTGCCATCAGCAATGTATATTGCCGGTCGGCATTCTTTGTTACCGGTCGGCAGTCCATTTTGTCAAAATGGCATTTTTGAGCAGCCGACTACTGTTCATCTGCTTTTGCAGATATTTTAAAACAGCTGTCTTGCATTTTGTTCCCCTCCATACACGTGTATGGAGGGATGGCCTTCTTGTTAGCTTCCTTGGTAAGCTTTACAAGATTGGTTGCCTATAAGAAGAGGGCTCCTCTCTTGGCATTAGGGTTAGAGATTTTGGTTAGAGAACATTGTGAGAGAAGCTCTAGATTAGGGTTAGGGTTATACATATTTCCTATCTCTATATCTACCTCTTGTGTGTTCTTGTGTGTGTTTAGGCCTACTATTGCACACAAACACATAGTGTTACACCTTCTCTTAGTTTGTGAAGGGCCAGAGGTCTGTTCTTGAAGCTTTGGAGCTGTTTTGAGCTTAAGGAAGGGGCTGGTCCACCATTTGTGAAGAGGTTCTTCAAGGGTAACAATCTTACCCCTTTTTACCCCATTCTTGCATACGATTTTTTCCTATCTTAGAACTATTTTTGTGCTTAGTGTATAACATAAAAAAGGTCTTTTTTGGGGCCCTCTAAATAGTTTGTTTAGAGTGTTTTGTGGTTTGGAGGTGTTTGACCCCTCTTAAGCCTTGAGGGGCTCCATTTTGTGCTATTTTGAGTGAGCTTCGGGACCTTGGTGTTTGGACCTCCTCACCACTAAAATCTTGAGGGATTTCAGTGGTAAGGATGGTGCCTTGATGTCCCAAGAATGAGAGGGCCACCCCCTCTCCTTATTGTCCTTGAAAAGGACCATTTTTGGCCTCTTGAGGGAGCATCATGTTTGAGGGTTTGTTGACCATGCCTTGGCTGTTTTTCATGCTTATATTGTCATAATATAACATGGTTTTAAGTTGGTTTTGGTACACTATGCATGCTTAGCATACCTACCTTGTAATGCCATGTTTAGGCCTTAACATGCCTTAGGTTGTAAACCATTGTTCTAGCATGTTTTAAGCCTAGATTTGTGAAGCTTTTGTGCTTGTTTTGCAATTTTTGAGGTCTGTCCTTAGTCATTTTGGTCGGCCATGACATGCATTATATACCCCCTTTGCATTTTTGGTTTGTTGGCCTTAAGTGTATGAGTGTATACCGTGCATTACTTGCTTTATTTCAGTGGTTTGGCACCATTCATAGCATCATTTCAGTCCTCTTTGCATGCTTGTATGCTTGCCTTGGATGCATCTTTTATGCCTTATGAGCTTGTGTGGTATGCTCCTTGAAGATGCATTTGTGCGTGCTTTTGAATTCAAGCCATTTAGATGCCATCTAGGTGGTCTTTTGGGCTCTGTTTTATGTGCTAAAACTCTGCTTTTAGTCATTTAAGTCTTGCCATGTGTGGTCATATCCAGTGTAGTTCAATACTTCATTGGCTTGCCTTGAATGCTTGGGTCATTTTTCGCATGCTTAGCCTATCTTGTTTGCTTGGTTTGACACCATGTTCTTGCATGATTTTCAGAGCTTAATGCATGCCATATGTCCATGATTGTTCCCTTTTAAGAGTGCTTAAAAGATGTCCTTTGATGCTTAAGTGTTTAGGCGTTAACATGTACATGTGTGTATGTGTGTTTGGTCCCATCTTCTTAAGCTTTGGCCACTGTTTTGGACCTAACTTAGAGCCGTCCAATTAGTGTAAGTCCATCCCTTGTATGCCATTCAAGTGCTATTACATTATCTCATGTTTGCATGCTTTGGTCGCATGTGTTGCATGCTTGAAATCATTTGCATTTGGCATGCATTCCCTTGGTCAAATTACTAGCATGTTGCATGATTAGATTACATCTTGCATGCTCTAAGTAGTTTGCATAATTGTGGCATGCTTGTTTGCCTTATGGCTTAGGTTATGTACCTAATGTGCATGGCATGTTTGCATGCTCCCTTTTATAACATGTTGCATGTTAGTTAACATGTTTAGGTTGCATTGAACTTGCATGCCTTGCCCCTTGATTTAATGATAGGGATTGGGCCCTTATGTGCGTGCGTGCATTACATTTGAAATCAAAATGCACGACTTGGCTTCTTGGGCCAACACGCATTGAAATGCGCGATTGGTGGTCCGAGAACTAAGGACCATGTCCCTTTGAGTCATACACATGATAAGGGGCTTGGTTGGTGCATAAATGGCTTGAATCACATTGCCATGCAAGGCTCTGTCCTCTGCTGCTGTCAAACAGGTTCTGCAGGAATTTCTTGCCGATCGACTTCACAGAGTGCCGGCCGGCAATAAATTGGTGGCCGATGGACTCATCAACAGCCGATGACCACATCCTACAGCCGGTGGCAATTCTACTCAGTCGGTTGTGTCTCCCAATGTCCAGGGAAGCAATTCAGAGACTTTGGCAGTCTTCATAGGGGCAGAGCAGGGAAAACAGAGGCAGTCTATGAATGGCAGTGCGCTTCCAAACAGGACCCGAGCGTGCATTGCATTCGGCTCTCTTCCCGAGGCAGTTTACTGTTTTTCCTAGCTTAGTTAGTTTGTTAACTAATTAGGTAATTTGTAATAATTAATTAGCTCGTAGTTAGTTAATTTGTATTATTCTTTTGGTCCCCTCGGGCGACAGCGAATCTGTAATAAGTGTGGGTGCGTGTGTGTGCATGTCTTCCAATCCCCACTTCTTTCTTCCCTTTTATTTACCTGCTTATGATGGTAGATTAGGGCATATTTAATTAGCATACCTCATGCTATGCATGCGTGCATCCATACATTTGTCGTACATGCACCGGGCTCGGCGCATCATGCTAACTGCATTTGTACTTCAATTCCAAATTGAATACGTGCATCAATTAATTGCATTTCACATGCCATGTTTAGGTTAGCCGAGCCTACACTAATTGCATCCTGTATGTGTTGCATTAGTCAAATTGACATGAACTGGGATCATGCATGTTTGCTAACTAGTTTATTTTTTTGGCACGGAGCACGATGTAAGTATTTTCCTGCTTTAGCATACCGCATGCGTGTGAGTGCTATCATGACAGCATGCTTACCATGTGGCTAGATGCTTATGTGAGATAAACTGTTTAATTGCCTGTGGGTGAAGGTTGGATTGTCTAAGTTGGAAAAACTCGTTGAAATCCGTGTTTTAGCCTACTTACGAGTAGCAAATTCCAAAGTGTTTTTCAAAACAAACGGATATGCAATGCTTATTTCCAAATTAGGCAATCTAGTCTATACTTGTTTGCTGTGCGCATAACGTAGTGATTCTAGGCTAATAACCGGAATAAGAACACAAAACGTTTTCAAAATCAGATATCACGGTTAGTAGAGGCCGATCTTCGGACTGGGCGAGAGGGGGTGCTCATAGCTGACCTTCCCCGATCGTACCCAAGTTCCCGAGTCGAGGCAACTTTGGTGATGACGGACACGTGGCCTTCGGCACCGAGTTAGGGTTTCCTAAATTTCCCCATTAAAGAATATTTAGGTGGCGACTCTGTATCTGGCAAAGCAGTCCATGTTTGGCACTTTTTTTCAAAAATCTGTTTTCTCAAAACGATTTGCCAGATTTGGACTCTTTGGTTCAGATTTAGAACCGTGACACAAAACGAGTCCGAATCAGAATCCGTGAGTTCCTCATGGCGTGTTACAATTCGCGACTCACTTTGGGATTTTAGAGAGCTTGACTCGAACTCGTGATATCCTGTTTTGACTACACTTATGTGTTTCTTTGCATCGCATGTGCATTGGTGCGCCTAGGACACCGTGTTGGTCATCTGCTATTCCTGAACGGTTTGCCAGAGGCTTGACTTTGTCAAAGCATGCCATAAGGCTAACCGGTTGCGGGCTCTGCCAGTATGGGAACACAAACCCCGGTTTTACCGAGGCACCCTTTTCGATCATTCGACCTAGTGCATATTCGGAATCCATAGCGACCATTCCAAACTAGGACAGGTTGCTTACCCGATGTTAGGTTGTTTCAAATCGCTGTGTGCGTAGTGAAACCCTAGCTCCTGACAAAATAGGACAGGGAAACCCTACCCCAACATAGGGGTGTATTGTTTTTCATTTACTTGCTATGTGCTTTTAGAGTGTATCTCTACAAGAACGCACATATCAGTTTGCAAGTTTGAGTATCAGGCCTGAGGGCACCAGTATCAGTATTTGTGAGAACCGATTATATCTGCAGGTATCTGATTCAGTGCTTTGGGACAATGATTTCTGGGGAACAGTGATCAGTAGTAGAGTACAGTTGATCGGCTGCACCTGTGTTTGATCCGTTTGGGCTGAAATGCTGCTTGTTTTTCCTTTCAGTTCGAAGAGTTCCAGAATAGTCAGTGTTCCCCCTTGCCGAGGCAAGACCTACGATGACGCAGAATTCGGAAGAGATCATGGTTATGACAGCTGCATTAGATCAAGGGATCACTCTGCAAAGTGAGACCAATGTCGATGTGCCGCATCCACCCAGATCGCCTGTTGCGCACCCAGTCTGGACCCCCTAGCTATACCAGGCTCGTGAGCCTACTACATTTGAATTGATGGGGATGATAGGTGATCTCCAGAGGTCTGTGGCGGATCTCGCTTACGGGATGATAGCTTCGCCACCAGCCGCACCATATGCCGGGAGTTTTGTACCCCAGGAACCCCCGCTGTTGGGACAGATTGTGATTGAACTTAGCCAACCGGAGATGGCCTCCAGCTATAACAACGACGTATCAACCCAAATCCTCGATCAGGCTGAAGCCAGAGGTAAGGATAAAATGAAGGTAGATGCCGATCCTATCGAACAACTGTTGTGGGCAGTCGAGGCTTTGAAAGCCGGGGGGATGAACAAGCAACAGATATCTGCAGTTGTGACAAAAGCTGTGGAGGATGCTTTCCCCACTCCACCTGAGGGTAGTTCAAGTCAGTCAGAGAACCGGGACAGGCCCCGTTATGCCAAAACAGTTCCTTCTGCTCCCAACCCTGCACCTGGGAAAGATCAGAAATCCAAGGCCACACCTGCCGACCCATTCGCTAGTGCGTCTAGCAAAAATACTCAGACTTCGAAGTACCTGCCCCGAGGACGCAAGGTCTTCCATGCTCTCTACATGCCATTGTCCAAGGCACTTCAGATCCTGGCCGAAATGGGGCACCTTAAACCCTTGGAGCCTCGGCCCCTTCCGAAGAATCTCCCTGTTACACATGATGTTGCCTTGTACTGTGCGTACCACCAGCAAACCGGTCATGCTACCGATAATTGCTTCTGCCTCCGTCATGAGGTGCAAGATTTGATTGACAACGAGGTTATCCTCCCACCCACCTCAGCCAAGTCCGTTACTACCCAGCTGTTGGACTTTGAGGACACAGATACTGCGAGTCTGTAATTAGAGGGTGAAACCGCCTACGGGCAGGGCCTGGTGCATTTTTGATGTGGCGTCTGGCACGCATTTTTGAGCATTCACGAACACTAGTTTTGTAAATTCTGGCTTAGGTGTCGAGTCAGTCTTTTGTTTTGTTTTGAGTCTGTCTCATTGTCTTGAGTCAGTCCTTTTGCTTACGGGTCTGTCTTGTTGTAGCGAGTCAACCCCCCCTTTTTGTATAGAATGCCAGGTGATTCCGGGGTTGTTGCCTCGAACACCGTTTTGTCTTGTAATTCCCCGTTTTTGGTTTTTGATTCTGTCTCTGCTGAGGGGCCAGTTATACCAACGACTCTGAATGAAACAGTTGTGGCTATCTCATTTTCATGCTTACTTTCAGTGTGAGTTAGTTGTGCCAGAGGAGGCGAATAGAACGGCAGTACATTCTACCTACTCTCTTGTGCCTTGAACATCATTGTAATGACCTAAGTTTTTTTTCAAAACCCCTTTTTGAGCACTGCGGTGGTAAAAACGAAGAGGAAGGAATTCCTCAGGTTTTGCAAAACTTGACCATATTTGAGAGAAAGATAGGCATGCTAAGCCTTTTTATGAATGAAATCATGCTTGTCAGCGTGAGTACTGAGAAGGACCCTGGCTTGATCCAGACTGGTTTCACACTATCTTCAGCGCGAACGATTTGTCGTTTTCTTAAAAACTTTCAAAAACAAAATGTTTTGCGCGGTCCTGTGAAGACTTGTGTGGAATTGCTCTTGAGATTGTGCAGCCTAGGATCGCTCTCAGCCTCGAGATTCAACCTATCTGTTTCAAACCTGGAATCCATTCAAAGTGTTCAACAGTTAACTGCCATGAAAGGCATGTGCGGCCTGGTTTCAAACAACCCTCGAGCAAGAGGTACCAAAGTCAGATCAAGAAGATCAGATCTCATAAGAAGAAGCTTGTGAAGCTAGAACTAAGCACCCCTAAACTAGGGGCAATGTCCGATGTCCGATAGAGAAGATGGATTCTTCTGCAAATCAACACAATAGTCACTCTCCCGGATACAGAGGGCTTCAATTTCAAAACCATTTGGCATGGACTTGTTACATTTTTACCCTTTGAGAGGCTCGCTGGGCCGAAAACCCGGAAGGGCGACCCAGGCAAAAGTTAAAGTAAGAGAAAAATACAAAAAAGAAGAAAGACAAAAAATACAAGGAAAAGAAAAGAAAAGAAAAATACAAAAAATGCAGAAGAAATGAAAAGAGAAAAAAAATGCAAAAAAAATCCTAAACAACAAAAATGAAAAGAAAAACAGAAGCTTGCAAGGTCGAAAACCTGCAACAGGCGCCTTGGCAAAAGTTAGAGCCTAAAAAGTGAAGGTTAAAATACCCGAGTGTACCTTAACCGGAACTACGTAAGGCTTGATTCCCATGTTTGGGATACGTAGGCAACTTCATCTTGAAGTCCAGCCCCCGACGCTTTCATAGCGCCCCAGTCCATGTAATGGTTTTGATCATCCTTGCTTCCTCTGCATCCGACAAATTTGGTTGTAACAACCGTGAACTACGTAGGCTTGATTCCCATGTTTGGGATACGTAGGCAACTTCATCCTGAAGTCCAGCCACCATTGCTCTTACAGTGACTTTGTCCATATATTGGTTCAGACCATCGTTTTCGGAGTTCAGTCGTCATTGATAAAAGCGGCATAAAGATGTCAAGGCACCATCTGCATAAGGCAACTTTCCGTTGCCGCAAGTTACCATCCAAACCAGGGGTAACTTTCCGTTGCCATGTACCCCCTTTAAGCAAGGGGCAATTTTCCATTGCCTCCGATCCGAGGTTGCGCATCTCGAGGGTATGTTCCGTGCTAGTCGAGCATTGATTGTTTGCAAAAATAGTTTTTGAAAATTTTTACTGAGGTTGACTAATTTCTCGAAAACTATTTTATTTTCCAAAACCGGACCATTTTCTTGGACCCAAAAAGGAATATTTTCAGTGCTCATAGCCTGACTTACAGGATTTTCAAATCAAAAATTGAACAAGTATGTTGATCCGACTCTCATTTTGGTCAAAACTGTTTTAGAAAGACGAAAACCAAAATGGTCAAAGTAACGAACTAGGGGCGCAATTGAGTCAGGTCTTCTGTCTTTCCCCCGCCGTCAACATACTTGCTAGAAGGGCACTCTATCCACCGGGAGAAATAGCCGTGAGCTAACAGTGTTGGGCATGAACCCGCAACTTCCTATTCATCCATCAATCACCCTGGGGAGGGATGAAAAAATGAGAGAATAAAGAATAGAGAGGTGTAAGTGGAGAGAAAAGTGAGGAATCGGGTTTTGAAAGAAAAACCGAGCTTGAGGGCCGAGTGGTGTGAGAATCACAAATCAAAAAGGGTGGGAATATACCTGGAGGAACTGGCTCCTCATGATCTGAGGTCTCTCATTCTTGTAAACGCGTCCGTAAGTCGTGTCTTTTACTTTGTTTTGTCGCAATTCTTGTTTTGAGTCTTTTTCGAGCGTGCCTCGTTGTGTTTGGGTCGTGTACCTTTTGTTTGAGTCTCTCTCGCTGTGTTCAGTTGCAGGCTCGATACCCCGGTTGAAAACTCTTCTCTATTTCAAAAAAAAAAAAAAAAATCGCTTATGCTCAGAGTGCTGTGCCATTCTTGACATTTTATGCGAAACAAAAGAAGAAAAGGGAAAATTTGGCGCATTTGAGTGTGTTTCAACTTCAACCGCTTTCTTTTCAGAGTCCGCCTTGTCGATTAGGGGCTTTGTTCAGATTTGTCGTGCGTAATGAACCAAATGTTGTGTTACGGGCTGTATGCAGATTAATCCCCAGTAGAGTAAGGGCTGTGTGTTCAGAATCAGGCAGTGGGTTGCTTGGGTTGTTTTGCCGTTGGTTAGTTATTTATCTGATTATTACAATACAAGTGTTCAATTTTCAGACAATAAATCATTTTCATTTACATTGAGGTGTAACGCGATGCAATGCGTGAGATATACAAATGTAAACACTTTTTCAGACAAAAAGTTTGTTTCATTTCATAATCTTTTTAAGTACATAAGTTCTGGAAACAAAATCTGCTTGCGGCAGTACAAAGTACCCTAACTACTAACAAAAGGGGAAAGTGCAGAAAAGAAAGAAAAAACAGCAAAAATCTGTATCAAATGTCAAAAATGGCTCCAGGGCTATCAGTCTGTCCTAGTCCTCTTCCTGGACGAAGGTCCAGGAGCATCATCAGCATCGTCATCGAGCTCCGAGTCAAGATCAGCCTCCTCCTCGATGACCCCACCGCCTCCCGCCTCGGACTCGGACTCGGACTCATCATCCTCATCATCAGAATGGGTGCCCGAGAGCTACTCCCAACATGAGTACGCCTCCCTGCACGGGATGCAAGGTCTCCATGCCCTCCTCGAGCAGGAATAGAGGGCCCAGCTGGAGCACCACCCACCGGCGGAATCTGGAAGGGAGGCTGAAAAGCATAAAAGACAAATGCATCAATGTACTGTGAGCAGTGAATCAGTGCAGAATACAGTGTATGAGTACAGTATGTGAACGCCGTGAGCAGTGTATCAATACGTAATCTGAGCAAATGAGTACAAAGTGTGAATACAGCAGTATGAATGCTATGAACAGCTTTATCCAAGTGTTGTGTCGCATCGATTATGTGAAGCGGTTTGTGTATGGTTTGAGGTTGTGGTCGAAGAACATACCGAATATCAGAGGGCCAGAGGTCGAAGGTCCGTGAAGCATCCCCATCATGGAGGCATTCACCCAATGACCGCCGGTATACCGGAGGAAGCTCAGAAAAAAAATCGATGCATCAAGATTCTCATGGAATATCAAATAAATCAAACGAAATAACAAGACAAGATGCGAAATGAAGAATACATACCGGAGGCAAGTCAGGACACCAACTAACTCGTGATCACCGGGAGGAGCAAAGGATCCGTAGGTCGCCCCACCCCGCCTCTACATGTCAAGAAGTGAGCAGAGCAGCCACCCCCCCCGCCCTCTCTGAACTCCGCCCCTGCCACGGACTCGAGCCCTCCTCGACGCTCCCGCTCCAGCACCGCCGGGCCTCTCCTCACCACCGACCACTGCTCAAGGGTCGCATAATGTAGGTCCAGACGTACTTGGTGTAGTCGCCCTCGCCTCTATGACGCCCGCCCACCAAGATATACTCCTCAAAGCGAGGGAAAGCCTCTCAGATGCCTCATATGTAGGAGGCGGACCCGAACTATCTCGCCCAGTAAACCTGTGGTCCGACGCAAGAAGCGCCTCCAGTACCAAGCCCGACAGACCGCCCTCCAACGTAATCCGGAGACGGCAATCTCAAGACTCTCGTAGTGGTCTCTCACCACGGCCGGCAACGGGGCCCAAGGCTGCCAGGTGATCTGCAGGTACAAATGCAGTTTGTTATCTATCTGTTGTCAAAAATACAGTACTAAAGCGAAGCTTAAGAAAACTCTATAGTTGAACATACCTCTGCGGCGGTGATGGTGTCGAAGTAGCGACGGAAAAAGATGAAAGACTCCCGGGGTCTCCGCACACACCGCACATCAAAGCGATGAGAAAAGGGGACATCGAGCGGGATCTCTACATCGGGCACTGGGGCAAGCCTGGGAAAGTAGGCGTGGACCCACAACTGCAGAACATGTATCAATATGACTATCGACAAAGCGTAATACGTAATAAAGCAAAATGGCAGAGCTGCAGGTTGTGCAAAGGTATTGTGCAGAGTGTAAAGGTGCGAGATACAATCAAGTAAAGGTAGTATATGTGTGTGTGGTGCAGTATATAGTCAATAAAAGGCAGACCGTGGTGTTTGCAGTGTACAGAATACAGAAAATGTAAAGTAGAAAACAGAAATGTAAAAAAGGGGAAGAAGATGTACCTCCCAAGCTCGCCAGTATCCGCCAAGGAGCTGTCCGCTGAGGCGGGAAGAAGAGCTCATGTAACCATACAAAGTGGCCAAGCCTGCACCCCTCCAGTCATAGTAGCGGATCCGCCTGACATCCACCAGTGCACTCAACAGGCAAAGAGGCATGGTGTTCGCCCGGTCGGCGAAAAGGGTCGTCCCGAGCAAAAACATGATGAAGCCTCACGATATCGATCTACCTCCTTCGGGGTCATTCTGCGCCTCCGCCAAGGCTCGATCCCGAATGGCTCTCGAACCACGAGTATCTGACAAACCCTGCCCGAGCAAGGGGTGGCCGAGTGCCGAGCAGGTACAGCTGGGCGGCATCCCACTCATCCATATCCGTGTCAAAGGGGATTGGATCACCCCCTACCCCGATGCCGGTAAGCATCGAGAAGTCATAAGGGGTCATCGTCATGTCCCCCGCGATGGAGAAGTGGAAGGAGTTGGTGGTATCCCACCACCTCTCCACTAAAGTAGCAAGCAAGGGCCTGCAGGTGGTAAGCTGGGAAAGCCCCCTGCAAAAGATGCCGAAACCCACCTCATCAACGATCTGGAGAACCGCATCCGGCAACTCCACGTACCAGTCTCGGGCGACGACGTTCCCATACCCGCGGATGGTATAGGAGTCCCCCTGTAATCAAAAACAACAACTGCGAAGCAATATTCAAGATGCAGTTTTGAGAAGCATACAGTTATAGTGTGTGTGTGCGCGTTTTCAAATGTAAAGCCAGTATTGGGTGTCATTGTGTTAGCAGAGAACTACAGCATAAGATGTGTCAGTGTGTTTGAGTGGTTCAGAGTAAATACAGCATGTGTGCATGTTTTTCAGAATTCAAGCAGATACCGGGTGCCGGTGTGCTTACATTGAAATACAGTATGTGTTGTGTCAATGTGTTTTAGCAATTCGGGGCTAGTGCAATGTGTGTGCGCGTGTCAGATTCACGCAGCTATCAGTTGCAAGCGTATTCACAGTCAAACTACAAGTGTATAGTGCATTAATGCATTCGAACTAAGCAATTAAAGAACAGAATCAACTATAGCAGCTTAAGTGTTCTACATTGCGGAAAATTGAGACCGGGAGAAGTATGTACCTCGGAGGCACTGTGCGACAA
The DNA here is from genome assembly GCA_025200525.1 of Camellia lanceoleosa. Classification (NCBI taxonomy): domain Eukaryota; kingdom Viridiplantae; phylum Streptophyta; class Magnoliopsida; order Ericales; family Theaceae; genus Camellia; species Camellia lanceoleosa. The sequence continues at coordinate 161,940,233 of CM045760.1, read as the reverse complement.
GTGTGACTCTGGCTCACGAAGTAGTAGCTCGGGTGCTATGCCCCTCTCGAAGCTCCGAAACTGGCGTAGTCCGTCAGGGAGCATCACGTGAACCGCGGGCCTGTAGGTCTCCGGATCGAACGGTCGGATGTGGAGTGGCAAGGGCTTGGCCTCGGGGTCCATCTCAAGCTCTGGAGGAGCCCCACCTTCTGGAAGATCATCTGCCATCTCGAAGAGAGTGAGAAAATGGCCGAAAGAAGGAAAAATAGGAGAGAATATGAAGAGTCAACAAAAAGTCAACCCCGAGAGGGTCGGAAATGGCCGGGAAAGCCCGAGTGCGGAAAAGTCACGGGTATCGAGGAAAACTCTAGGGAAACAAGCCCCGAGTGGTGAAAGTCAAGAAAGAGACACCGAAACGAAGTTCCGTTCGGTTCAAAACACTCGAAACGCGAAGGTATTCGTGAATTGAATGACGAAACGGGGGTTAGAACGCAAGAAAACGAGGACATCAAAGGACGAAAACACTCTAGAGAGAGAGAGAGAGAGGATTTTCGAGCATAAGGAGGTGAAGAAAATAGGGTTAGAAACCCTATTTTAAAAGACCCGTAGCAAAATGTCAAAACTGCCCCGATATAGGAATTCTTTGCCGGTCGGCCACTTTCTTTGCCGGTCGGCAATATATTGTGCCGATGGGATTGTATGATGGCCGATGGACGGCCGGTGGACATCCGGTGGTCTCCTACAGTGGTGTTTGAGCCTCCTACACCTTTTCTTGGGTTTTATGAGTGATGCAGAGCCTTCATTGCTTAAAACAAAGGTAAAATAAAGGCATTCCGACGCCAACCGGCTTGCTTTTGGCCTCGGATCGTGTCTTCTGTGCGTGGCACTCGAATTCGTGCAAGGTGTATCCTTCTCGTATCCTTTTGGCTTTTACAAGACTCAAAAGTTGCCCCATGTGCATCGCATTTCAATCGCACTGTCTTGTGCATTGCATTTCAATCGCATTGTCTTGTTCGCCCGGTCTGGCGAGACCTTAAACATGCACGGTCTAGGAGACCTAAAATCCTTGGGAGGTGCAAGACCTTCACTCGCTTTGTCTAACGCACCGCGCTGTTTTGCGCATCTCATTGCATTTGGCATGCATTCCATCGTGCGATCTTGCGCATCGCACTGTCTTGTGCACCACATCTCGAATTCATGCATTGCCCCAAAGTGGGTCCGGCGGGACCGAAAACACGCCACGGTCCGGCGGGACCCAAAAACACGTGCGGTCTAGCGAGACCATAAACCCGCTCCGTCGCATTGTCATGCTTCTCAGAAGCCGCGCGTTGTCGCGCATCTCGAGATCATATATCTTTATGCATTCTCAGTTCATTTGCATTGTCATGCATCTAAAGCCATGCGTCGCCGCGCATCAAATTTTCGTGCATTGTCATGCATTTCAAGTAAACCTGCGTTGTCGCGCACTCCAACATCATGCATCATTTGCATTCCAAAACAAAAAACAAAAAACAAAAACATGCATCGTCATGCATACATTTTTGCATCCCGGTCTAGGAGACCTTAAATCCTCTAAAGGTGCAATTCCTTTGGTGTTTGTCATGCCCGAACGACTTTCGGTGGTCTGGTAAAGCCACCTGCCTGTGTTTGCGGTGAGTTCCTAAAAGACCAACTGGGACGGTGGAAACTAGAGTTCGAACTGCTTATGCCTAGAACGCAAAGGTTCAGGCGTTCCGAGACTAAAGTCTGGTTTAAATACCCAGGGGTGTATCCTCGGCTTGAAATCTGTATGGAAGCCCCATAGGTTGAGGCAGCATGTCTGCGCCTCAGTTCTGGATACTGAACCAACCTAGTATATCGCCCTGTTGGTAAGATAGGGAAAGCTGCAATCATAACCATTGCATCATACTGCATTTCACTGTAAATATTGCATTTACATACATATGTCTTGCATATTTATAGATATTGCATTGTAGATTGCATGCATCCATTGCACCACCTTCCATCTATGGCTTGCGCCTTTTCATGTTGAGCTTGGTCTGGTATGTGCCCATACTTTTCACGTCGAAGCATAATTCAGTGGACCGTTCTATGTTAGCCGCGGCTTGTATGTGTACATGCCTTTCATAGGCAAGATTTGGTTTGGCCCGCGTGCTATATCCATTGTATCCATTTCCATCCCATTGCATATTTGTAGATATTGCATTGTAGATTGCATGCATCCATTGCATCACCTTCCATCTATGGCTCGCGCCTTTCCATGTTGAGCTTGGTCTGGTATGTGCCCATACTTCTCGTGTCAAAGCATAGTTCAGTAGACCGTTCTATGTTAGCCGCGGCTTGTATGCGTACATGCCTTTCCTAGGCAAGATTTGGTTTGGCCCGCGTGCCATATCCATTGCCATTTTCCCAGCATATCCATCGCATATATTACATTGTAGTGTAATTTTTGCATCTGGCATTAGGATCATTGTTCTTTCTCCAGCGGGTTGTTTCCCCACTTATGTCATTCCACCCAATACTCGTTCTTGTGTTCGTCTACATTACTCATAGTTCAGTTGATCGTTCTATGGTAGACGGACTTGTTACCTCCATCCATCTATTTGACATTTGTGTGGTTTCAAACCGCTCATGATTGGATCATGATTCAATTGCTTTGCATGTAGTTCGCATTGTTTCAATTGCATTGCATTTTCATTTGCATTATTTATACATTGTTTTGTACATATTTCATATCATTTTGCATTCATTCTTGCATTGTCATGCATGTTGCTAACAATATCATACTTGTTAAATTGTTTTCTTTACAGGCACGATATTGTATGTATGGTTCATTTACCGCTGGTGGAACCAGACGAACCAGACAGGTATTGTATCCTCCGCGTGAGACGTATCGAGAATTGCATAATTCTCTTACATCCTTTCTGCATTGTAGTGTAGTTTGGCATATGCTAGCTTAAAAATGTTGCATGTATGCTTCGTTACAGCTTTTCTTTGCATGATCATAAGTTATGCTCGGCTTCGTGCATTGTCTTGCATTTTGCCCCTGCCTTCGGGTGCATACCCTGATTGTCTTGCATGTTTGTCTAAGTCTTCGGCCTTGTCAAAAATGGGTCGTCTCTGGGCTTTGACATTCACTCCCGTCATTGTTATGACTTTCGAAGTTCACAAAGAGGGGCAATCAGAGACACCCCATTTTTGACCGTCCTCAAGACTTGGACGTCACCGTTTGAACACCCAGTGATCATCCATGTTTGTGTTCGTTTGGAGTTCCCGGAGGTCTCGGCTATGCGCCTTGCCTCAGGATCTCCGAACTCGATTGTTTAGTGTCTGGTTTTGCACCAAACACTTGTGTTTTGCCTTGGAGGGGCAGGGAATGCCTTGTGAGGCATCTCCACACATCACCGGCCATGGCTAGAGGCCACCGGCAGGTGTTTTGTTGCCATCGGCAATGTATATTGCTGGTCGGCATTCTTTGTTGCCGGTCGGCAGTCCATTTTGTCAAAATGGCATTTTTGAGCAGCCGACTACTGTTCATCTACTTTTGCAAATATTTTAAAACAGCTGTCTTGCATTTTGTTCCCCTCCATACACGTGTATGGAGGGATGGCCTTCTTGTTAGCTTCCTTGGTAAGCTTTACAAGATTGGTTGCCTATAAGAAGAGGGCTCCTCTCTTGGCATTAGGGTTAGAGATTTTGGTTAGAGAACATTGTGAGAGAAGCTCTAGATTAGGGTTAGGGTTATACATATTTCCTATCTCTATATCTACCTCTTGTGTGTTCTTGTGTGTGTTTAGGCCTACTATTGCACACAAACACATAGTGTTACACCTTCTCTCAGTTTGTGAAGGGCCAGAGGTCTGTTCTTGAAGCTTTGGAGCTATTTTGAGCTTAAGGAAGGGGCTGGTCCACCATTTGTGAAGAGGTTCTTCAAGGGTAACAATCTTACCCCTTTTTACCCCATTCTTGCATACGATTTTTTCCTATCTTAGAACTATTTTTGTGCTTAGTGTATAACATAAAAAAGTTCTTTTTTGGGGCCCTCTAAATAGTTTGTTTAGAGTGTTTTGTGGTTTGGAGGTGTTTGACCCCTCTTAAGCCTTGAGGGGCTCCATTTTGTGCTATTTTGAGTGACCTTCGGGACTTTGGTGTTTGCGCCTCCTCACCACTGAAATCTTGAGGGATTTCAGCGGTAAGGATGGTGCCTTACAGTCCCAAGAAGGAGAGGGCCACCCCCTCTCCTTATTGTCCTTGAAAAGGACCATTTTTGGCCTCTTGAGGGAGCATCATGTTTGAGGGTTTGTTGACCATGCCTTGGCTGTTTTTCATGCTTATATTGTCATAATATAACATGGTTTTAAGTTGGTTTTGGTACACCATGCATGCTTAGCATACCTACCATGTAATGCCATGTTTAGGCCTTAACATGCCTTAGGTTGTAAACCATTGTTCTAGCATGTTTTAAGCCTAGCTTTGTGAAGCTTTTGTGCTTGTTTTGTAATGTTTGAGGTCTGTCCTTAGTCATTTTGGTCGGCCATTACATGCATTATATACCCCCTTTGCATTTTTGGTTTGTTGGCCTTAAGTGTATGAGTGTATAGCGTGCATTACTTGCTTTATTTCAGTGCTTTGGCACCATTCATAGCATCATTTCAGTCCCCTTAGCATGCTTGTATGCTTGCCTTGGATGCCTCTTTGATGCCTTATGACCTTGTGTGGTATGCTCCTTGAAGGTGCATTTGTGCATGCTTTTGAATTCAAGCCATTTAGATGCCATCTAGGTGGTCTTTTGGGCTCTGTTTTATGTGCTAAAACTCTACTTTTAGTCATTTAAGTCTTGCCATGTGTGGTCATATCAAGTGTAGTTCAATACTTCATTGGCTTGCCTTGAATGCTTGGGTCATTTGTCGCATGCTTAGCCTATCTTGTTTGCTTGGTTTGACACCATGTTCTTGCATGATTTTCAGAGCTTAATGCATGCCATATGTCCATGATTGTTCCCTTTTAAGAATGCTTAAAAGATGTCCTTTGATGCTTAAGTGTTTAGGCCTTAACATGTACATGTATGTATGTGTGTTTGGTCCCATCTTCTTAAGCTTTGGCCACTGTTTTGGACCTAACTTAGAGCCGTCCAATTAGTGTAAGTCCATCCCTTGTATGCCATTCAAGTGTTATTACATTATCTCATGTTTGCATGCTTTGGTCGCATGTGTTGCATGCTTGAAATCATTTGCATTTGGCATGCATTCCCTTGGTCAAATTACTAGCATGTTGCATGATTAGATTACATCTTGCATGCTCTAAGTAGTTTGCATAATTGTGGCATGCTTGTTTGCCTTGTGGCTTAGGTTATGTACCTAATGTGCATGGCATGTTTGCATGGTCCCTTTTATACCATGTTGCATGTTAGTTAACATGTTTAGGTTGCATTGAACTTGCATGCCTTGCCCCTTGATTTAATGATAGGGATTGGGCCCTTATGTGCGTGCGTGCATTACATTTGAAATCAAAATTCATGACTTGGCTTCTTGGGCCATCACGCATTGAAATGCGCGATTGGTGGTCCGAGAACTAAGGACCATGTCCCTTTGAGTCATACACATGATAAGGGGCTTGGTTGGTGCATAAATGGCTTGAATCACATTGCCATGCAAGGCTCATTCCTCTGTCAGCCAAACAGGTTCTGCAGGAATTTCTTGCCGATCGACTTCACAGAGTGCCGGCCGGCAATAAATTGGTGGCCAATGGACTCATCAACAGCCGATGACCACATCCCACTGTCGATGGCAATTCTACTCAGCCGGTGGTGTCTCCCAATGTCCAGGGAAGCAATTCAAAGACTTTGGCAGTCTTCATAGGGGCAGAGCAGGGAAAACAGAGGCAGTCTATATATGGCAGTGCGCTTCCAAACAGGACTCGAGCATGCATTGCATTCGGCTCTCTTCCCGAGGCGGTTTACTGTTTTTCCTAGCTTAGTTAGTTTGTTAACTAATTAGGTAATTTGTAATAATTAATTAACTCGTAGTTAGTTAATTTGTATTATTCTTTTGGTCCCCTCAGGCGAAAGCGAATCTGTAATAAGTGTGGGTGCGTGTGTGTGCATGTCTTCCAATCCCCACTTCTTTCTTCCCTTTTATTTACCTGCTTATGATGGTAGATTAGGGCATATTTAATTAGCATACCTCATGCTATGCATGCGTGCATCCATACATTTGTCGTACATGCACCGGGCTCGGCGCATCATGCTAACTGCATTTGTACTTCAATTCCAAATTGAATACGTGCATCAATTAATTGCATTTCACATGCCATGTTTAGGTTAGCCAAGCCTACCCTAATTGCATCCTGTATGTGTTGCATTAGTCAAATTGACATGAACTAGGATCATGCATGTTTGCTAACTAGTTTATTGTTTTGGCACGGAGTACGATGTAAGTATTTTCCTGCTTTAGCATACCGCATGCGTGTGAGTACTATCATGACAGCATGCTTACCATGTGGCTAGATGCTTATGTGAGATAAACTGTTTAATTGCCTGTGGGTGAAGGTTGGATTGTCTGAGTTGGAAAAACTCGTTGAAATCCGTGCTTTACCCTACTTGCGAGTGGCAAATTCCAAAGTGTTTTTCAAAACAAACGGATATGCAATGCTTATTTCCAAATTAGGCAATCTAGTCTATACTTGTTTGCTGTGCACATAACGTAATGATTCTAGGCTAATAACCAGAATAAGAACATATAACGTTTTCAAAATCGGATATCACGGTTAGTAGAGGCCGATCTTCGGACCGGGCGAGATGGGGTGCTCATAGCTGACCTTCCCCGATCATACTCAAGTTCCCGAGCCGAGGCAACTTTGGTGATGACGGACACGTGGCCTTTGGCACCGAGTCAGGGTTTCCTAAATTTCCCCATTAAAAAATATTTAGGTGGCGACTCTGTATCTGGAAAAGCAGTCCATGTTTGGCACTTCTTTTCAAAAATCTGTTTTCTCAAAACGATTTGCCAGATTTGGACTCTTTGGTTCAGATTTAGAACCGTGACACAAAACGAGTTCGAATTGTAACCCGTGAGTTCCCTCGCGGGCGTGTTACACCCCCTAAATATTTTATTTTTGGGAAATTTAGGAAACCCTGACTCATGCCTAAGGCCACGTGTCCATCATCAGCAAAGTTTCCTCGGCTCGGGAACTTGGGTACGAGAGGGGAAGTTCATGCAATGAGCACCCCCGCTCGCCCGATCAAAGATCGGCCTTTACTAACATGATATCTTATTTTTGAAAACACATGTGCTCTTATTCCGGTTATTAACCTAGAATTACTATGCGATGCGCACAGTATACAAGTATAGATTGGATCACCTAAGTTGGAACAAAATATCTCATGTTTGTTTTTTAAAGCAGTTTGCTACTCGCAAGTAGGCTAAAATGCGGATTTTTCCACCCTCAAGTGGGCTTAGAAAACATGGTGATTTGCCACTCTCAAGTGGGCTTAAAACTCGCAATCAATGAATTGTTCCAATTCAAGTAATCCAACCTTCACCCACAGGCATTCAGGCAGTTATATCACATAAGCAGTTAGCCTCATGGTAAGCATGCTATCATGGCAGTCACTCACACACATGCAAGGATGCTAAAGCAAAAACACTCACCGAGTACTCCGAGCCAAAACAGAAACTAGTTAGTAATCAATGCATGATCCTAGTTCATGTTAAGATGGCTAATGCAACACATGCAAGAATGCAACTAAGGTAGGCTCGGCTATTCTAAAATGTCATGTGAAATGCAACTTGATACATGTATTCAAGCAAGAATTGAAATACGATGCAGTTAGTATGATGCGCCGAGCCCGGTGCATGCAAGACAGATGAATGGATGCAAACATGCAGTCATAAGAATGCTAGTTCAAACATGCCCTAAAAGTAACCATCATAAGCTGGTAAATAAAAGGGAGAAAGAAATGGGGGTTGGAAGACATGCATCACATACACGCACACTTATTTACAACATTGCCCTCTTGGAGGAGGGTCCGAATAAATAATACAGAACCGTTTAATTAACTAACTACTCTAGCTAATTAATTATTACACAACCCGAATTGAAACAAATATACATTCTAAACTATCAAAAGTATTGAAATGGACTCATGACGAGGAATGCATGCATGCTCGAACCGCTTCGCACGGAAATTCATCGCGATGCCCTAACTTGCCTCTGTTTGCAATTGTTCTCAGAAGCTTGCACCAAGCTCCAGAAGGCTTAAACTCCACCTTGGGAACCTATGGAAGGGCTGCCGACCAGTTGTTGGCATTGGAGACCACCTGCCGACCACTTTCTGTGCTAAAAAACCAGAAAAAGTGGTCGGCCAGCTAGTAATACTAGTCGGCCGACCAGTTTCTGCTACTAGACACCACTTTGCTGCAACAGAGAGCAAGAAAGGGAATGGCAATGTATTTGCAAGATATGTGTGTGTAACCACCCTCCCTATTATTTCATAAGCTCAAGGGGGGTGTGGTTCTCAACCCTCGAGCCACCAATCACGCATCTCAATGCATGATGGCCGAGGAACCAAATTGCACAACTCAATATGAAATGAATGCACACACAAACACATAAAGCCTAAAACTCCATCATATATAGTCAAGAGTGTCGGCGACTGAGAATTGAGGCACATTTCATCACTTCGAGTATGAAACATCCCTCGTTTCCCGTGTTTGGACTAACTCCTATTCCAAACACAATGCAACAAATAACATGGCATGGCATACACAATGCGGCTCAAGCATGCGAACATATAATGCAATGAAACAAGCATGTGAACGAGATGCAAGGGACAAGCATGACAACATGCAATGCAACATGAACAACCTAACAAGGCTAATGGCATGCTCAATGCACATGCGTACATACTCAATGCAAGGTAACACAAGCATGTAATCAATGTGAACAACAACTAGCATACACAATGCAAATGGACGTGGCATACACAACGCAATGAACCATATGGCATACACATTGCTCGATGGACTTAAACCGAAATGGACTGTCCTCAGTCATGCCCAAATCAGTGGCCATAACACCAAGACTAAGGCACCAAAAAGCAAGACACACATGCACACATGGTGGTCCACAAGCTAGGCAACAAGAACACAACCCTTAGGGGCACTCAAGGGGTGACAAAAGTGGGAGCACGACAAGTCTACATGCTCTGAATGTACATGCAAAGTGAAGCCATATCATGCAAATAGCTCAAATAAAGCATGCCAAGAGACTTGAAATACAAAGCTAGTCAACGACTTTACACTACAACCATACCAAGCAATGCTCAAATGACCTAAAGCACTCAAAACAAACCTAATCCAGGTCAATATGGTAGCAAAAACATGTTAGGCTCGCAACAAAGATGGCAAGAAAGATAGGCTCCCGAATTAGCCCACAAAATAGACATGAGGGTATAACTCTTAAACATAATGAAAGAGTGATAAACATGAGAACATGGCAAAAGTTTATGGTTTGAAATTACCTACCGAATCATGCCATGCCATGCAAAAGGCTCAAATATGACATGCTAGGGGTCCCATAGTGCAAGGCTAGCAAAGCCAAATGCACTATAGCTATACAAAACCAAACATGCATGACCAAAATCAATTAAATCAGACCTAAAGCATATTAAATCAAAGCCAAAAATGTACTGGAGTGGAGTCAAAACATGCTAGAATAATGGGCTACAACATCGAGCATGTAAGGTTAGTAAGAAAGATTTGCACTACAAGTATATGAAGCATGCAAGTGGCTATCAAACCAACTTTAGATAGAGTCATTTCATGTCAAATGATGACCAAAAACCTACTAAAATGGAGCCAATACATGCTAGAAAGACATGCTACTTTGATAAGCCATGAAAGGGATTATTCTACACATGCAAGAGGCAAACACAAGGTGACCAAACCAGCCATAGACAGAGTCTAGGCAAGTCCCAAAAGTCACCAAAAAGGGCCTGAACCAAGCCTCAAAAGTAAAGGGATACATGCTCCTTTGAAGGGGCAACAAGACAAGGAAACAAGAGAAGAGGAGGGGGGACAACCCCCACCCATTTGGGACCTCAAAGTAGGTTTTTTACCACTAAAAATCCTCTGGATTGAAATGGTCAAAAGTCCACGAAAAGTTATTTTGAAAGGGCTTGAAAGATGGCTCAAAAGCTATACAAGCTAAGGAACAAAAGGGAGAGACAACCCCCTAGCCAAACAAGGCTTAAACCACCTTTTTTAGGACTGAAAAATAGAGGTTTTTGTAGTTCAACACTAACCCAAAAATAGCCTCAAAACAAGGGAAAAGGGTGGTGAAGCAAGTGTGCAAAACAAATACAAAAGAGGAGATGTGCTTACCCTTGTAGCACAGCAGCAAAATGGCCTCTTTGCTGGCTCAAATGACCTTCCAACAGTCCAAAAATGAGCTCCAAGGGACCTCAGCCCAATGATATGCAACTTTGATGAAGGATGCCTTGGCAAACTAGTTGTATATCTCTACTTCTATACACTTCTATGCACAAAAGGAGCAAGAGAGAGAGAGGCTCTAGAGAGGGAGGCAGAGATCTTGCTCTGGAAGTTTTGTAGAGAGAGAGGGAGTTTAGTGAGAGAAGCTCTCAAGCTTGTCCAAGAAGTCTCTCCTTTTGCAAAATGGGAGATATGGCTCATATATAGCAAAAAGCAAGAGTTGGTTCGAAATATCTGTTTTTGGGACAGCTGGAGGTTGTGGAGAACAGCTGGAGAGAAAATATCTTCAAAAAATCTAAGTTTGGGACCTGCCAGTCACTTTTCTGGTTGGCCGACCACTTTTTCTGGTCGGCCAGCTACTTTTTTTGGTCGGCAGGAAAATTCTACTCTCCAAGTCCAACTTTAAATGGGCATAACTCCTTCATCTGGACTCCTTTTCGGGTCATTCTTGTGTCCAAATTGAAGCCCCGGAAGTAAGTTTTCCAATGGTGGCAGCCTTGTATCAAAATTCCAACCGTGAAAAAAGTTATGCCTATTTTGGTGAAGCCGCTCAGTTTCGATCCTTCTCGGATTCATGCCGAACTTCTTCCAAACTAGTTTTCTTCTCTCCTTTCCCATTTTCTTCAACTCCAAACCCCTAAGCAAGGTGTTTTGAAAGATTTTTCAAAGATTTCTTCTCTCTTTCATTCATTTCCACTTTGTCCTTACTCGGTTTATCGAAAGGCTCATTATTTAACAAAATGTGAGCCTCAGAGCATCGTAGAAACTTTATTTCAAAAATATTTTGAAGGAGAGGGTTTTAAGATCTAAAATATTTTTGGTCCAACAATGGGGTGTGAGGTTTGGATTTGACGCTCTCCTTGCCAAAGAAACCGACCCTTTGCTCTGCACATCTTTCACTACCAAGTAAACCATCAGTAGTGCCCAAGTCTTAAGGGTGGTAAAAAATGGGGTGTCTACAATGGCCGATAGGCTATGGGGCTAGCCGACAGGCCACCCTCCCCTCTAGACTTGAAACAACAAGCTCTTGGTCCACAACCAAGCACAAAGCAAAGAAGGTTCGAAGGCTCAAAGACGAGGCGCCCAGCCAACATCTTCGGGCACTCAAATTGAACACGAGCATACAAAATCATCGAGTGTTCAAATGAGGACGTCCAAGTCTTGAGGGCAGTCAAAAATGGGGTGTCTACAAGCGTGCAAGTGTGCAATTGCACAATATATAATTGTTTTCCATTTAATCCATGAAGCACCCTCATAAACCAATCTAGGCACTATCTAACATAATACAAAGGGAATAGCAAAACCTATAAGAAGACTCAAAGGGGGGGAAAACTTTGAAAAAATTGCCATGTTTTCCTGCCAAGTCTACGATTTTTAAAACACTTGCCACATATGCTTCATAAAATTAGGAAGATAATCAAGTACTCTAAAACCTCCAACATTCTACTTTTTGCTAAATTTGAATTTTAACGCAAAAAGGTGAGTCCTAACCTTAACTGAAAGTTGTGATCTTAACGAATCAATTCCCAAAACCTTGACCCTGAAATCGACATGAACCTATCATTCAAGAACCACTACTTCCTTGGAAAATTTATTTGTAATAGACATCCCTCATTCATAACTCTTCATTTTATTGGAAACCCATCAAACCCATTTCATAAAAACCCATCTATATAGTTTGACAAAGAAATTCATAGAATCATTTAATAGAAAGAGACCCATTTCATTTCATAGAAATCAATTTCAAAACCATTTCGCATAAATCAAAACCATTTGACAAGAGTCATCATGCCTATTATTCGAAGAGTGCTCCAGGAGAAAGGCCATGCTACCTTTAATAAAAAAATAAAAAATAAAGCCACTATACAAAACAAAAGGACAAAACACATCTTCACATACATGTGTCTATTTGCAAATTCTTCAAATTTGGTAATTGGTGTTTTGTTTTGGTTCAAAACTAGCAAGTGGCTGCTAATTTAAGGTATAGTATATGTAGCGCCCCAAAATTTTATGCAATGGATAGAACAATGACCATGGCTCTTTACGAGATACCAGAATAATGCCCAACACCTTTCATTACATGATCTCAGTGTATATACAAAATAATTCCACATACGGTTGTACATTCAATGAATTCTAGCACATGAATCTAGAACATTCAGTCAAAAATAAATAAATGCCCTCAAGGGCTTACAAGTTCCAAGGCTTAAGCCCAGTTACACAAAAGATGGTTTCTCAAACCCATACATTTATAGCCCTTGGCTTACAAAAATACAGCCATAACAAAATAGAGCCTTGTGCTCTCAACACATACATCCACGCCCTAGTTTGGTGGATTCACCACGTCTTTTCCTGCACCAAGATCCCATAGGGTGAGCATAAAGCCCGATAGAAAATTCTTAACAAAGTATATACATTTTATACAATTCTCAAAAAATAAAATGCACATGCCATGCTATGCCTTTAAAAGAAGATCTCATCTTTATTTTTTTTCCAAAATACTCATGCATAATGTGATATTGACAACAATTTCATAGTTTTACATCAAATTCACGGGCGGTAAATACGACTCACGTAATCCCTAGGTTGGTGTCTGCAAGTAGGCATAACTAGCACTACCAAATCCCCACTTTAACGGTAGCTAACTAGAGGGCACGTGGTACCTCCTTCGCATGTGTTTTCGGTCTTTCACCCTGGACACTTAGGCCAACTTAATCAATTTCATCTACACCTCCCATCCAGACTTACCATCGTATTTATCCCAAAACATTTCAATAATCTTATTTCACAACATTCCCCTCTCAATGCAAGGTTTCAAATCCTAATTCAATATTTGTATCAAGCAAAAGTATTGAAATGCCAATGTAACAATTATCCATGCTATGCGACAATTATCCATGCAATATAACATCCTCCCATTACAAGATTTCCACACATTTATCCCATTCGTGATCATAATTTCCATTTCCCTTTCCAATGCAATTCACAAGATCACCATATATCCATATAAACCAATTAAGAGCAATAACACTTCCACACTCATATATTCTCAACAAATTAATCATTTCATGGTTATGACACATTTTTCTTTTCACAACAACTCCTAATCAACAAATCCTCTTACAGTGTGAAATTCCTCATTTCAACATATATCAATATCATAACATCACCATATTTCTCAAAAGAAAATCTCAAATTTTCTAGGGTTTCCGTAAATAAGGTTTCCTTCTCATAAAAATTTCATTATTTCAAGAACATACTTTCCAACAACAACAACATAACTTAACATCTCAAGGTTTCTTATGAAACATTTTGAAAACCCACATTTTAAAAAGAAAAACTTATTCAACTTATGAGTTAAATACAAAGTTTCCATCCTCTCCAAAATTTGTTCTAAATCAATATCATTTTGCAAAAATGTATATATAACTCTAAGAAAATCCCTACCTCAAGTTTTGGAGAAGAAAAGGTGAGAAACCCCCAAATTTGACGATGTTGAAATCCAATCTCCACCACACAAGATGAAGCCCTTGGTTAGCTCTCTAACTTTGATAAAGAAACTTGGGTTAAAAATCGAATGGATCTAAAGAAATCAAGGCTTTGATCTTGTTTGGTGTAGGAAATGTAGAGAGAAGGAGGAGAAAAGGGTTTTTAGAGAGAGAGAGAGAGAGAGAGAGATGTATACAAAAGTGATATACACATAGCCCAAGAAGAGAGAAAAGAAAAATTTTCGGACTCAGCAACTCCCGCACGTACGGCACTCACTCCCGCACGTGCAGAGTGTGCCTCCCACATGTGCGACTCTCACCCCTGCACGTGTGACACCCCTACCATGCACCTCCTTCCGCACCTGCATATATGGCAATGGCCCAACCCAAAAACTCCTCCCTCACTACACGTGCGGCCTCTCTCTCGCGTGTGCAGCTCTCACCCCCGCACGTGAGGCCCCGCTTCCAGACAGAAAAATTTTAGCACTTCTACTCTAGACACCTCGGATCCAACCTCGCACCTCCCGAAGCAAGTGAAACTTAGAATCGAAGTAAATAAGGATGACAATTTTGAAAGTAAGTTTCAAAAACAACGAACCCAACGGTTAACAAGAGTTCGCATAAAAACCCTACACTATAACAATAATAAATCCGATCATAACTTAAAGGGAATGAAACAAAAAGCATACATGGTCAACACAGTATATGTCACAATTAAAGAATGTGTCTTAGAATCTAAATTATTATTTTATAAGAACCATCTAAGTATGCAATGTAGGTTTCTTTCATAATGTTGATCATCAAAATCTACTTACTATTTTGTTGCTTATATTTTCTTGAGAATATGTTGCACTCAATCAAACATTGCAGAAGCAGCTCAATTTTTTTTTTTTTTTTTTTTTTTATATTTAGAGTCAGTTTCCATATGTTAATTATCCAAAATGGATCTCTAAGCCAACTCCATTTTTTTGAACCCACCAATAGTTATTGGCCTCCTTCAAGCCTATCGAGCACTTCAAATGCTTTATTTGATTTTTTTGTCATAAAGCCCATATTTCAAGTTCTTTCATTGGAAACCCATTGAAACAACCAGGGCCAACTTTCCTATGATAAAAATAAACTTTCTTGGCTAGTCAAGATTTCCACTCTTTTAACACCAATCAATTGGTATATAACCCACCTCATGACTAATACAACAAAATATAACTACATGATTATCTTTTAAGAAAGTCACATTAACACATAACAAAACCAATTTGAAATCAAGAAAAAAATCACAACCCTCAATCGGCATAATTATTATAGAAAAAAAGCTTACGGTGAAAGTTTTTTCTTTACCTTACTTCATATCCTCATGGTTTCAATTTTTGTCCATTTGTTTGTGTGTGCATGTGTGTGTATTGAAGTTCACTATCTTCTAAAGAGAAGAAAAAAAAAATGTAGCTATTTCATTGTGCATAAAAAATTAGAAGAAAAAAGAAAAGGAAAAATTAAGCTTTAGTTTATATATTTCTTCTTGTTTAGAAAGGTTGAAGCAAAAATATGGTTCCAAAATACAACAACAAATGTATACATGCCAATATATGAACATATTCACAAATTATTTCATGCCAATATATCAAAACTTCTTTATCGCTCTAAAAGTTGACTCAAAATTGATAGGCAAAGGAAACCAAATAATCTCATCAAAGAAAATTACAAATAAAGAGCTATTAATAATTGGTGTTGATTTTCGTAACTATAATTGCATATTTGGAGCATCCATGTGACAATTGCAGAAAAGGGAGAAAAAAAAAAGGTCCAAGAAAGAAAGGAGCAAAGGATATCGTTATTACAAAATATAATTTCTAGACAAATCTAAATCTCATTGGTTTTAAATAGAAATTATGGTGAACTTCATGTTTTCCTTGAGTACTTAAGTAGACATTAACATGTTTAATTAATAATAGTCCATAGTAATGACACATAGTAGTAGAGTGAGTGGCCACATAAACATCTTCTCTAACATCAGAAAATTGCTTAATTCTCAAGTAAACAATTAAATATATATATATATATATATGTCATGTTAGATTGCAGAGAAAATATGAGAAAAGCACAAAAGTTCAAGTTTAGAATATGAAAATTTTAACAAAAAAACAAATAAAATATGCACAGGTAAGCATATTGCAACTCATCAAACAAAAGTATGGAAACTTGGATATGTTATTTTCTTTGTATTAGGTTTTCCAAGCAGCCAAAAATGAAAGGTTAGTGAAAATTATAATAAATAGGTGATATAGGTTTCACCCGCACAAAAAATGAACTTAAAAGAAGCAAAAGTCAACAACTAAAATTCACATAATGCAAGGAGAGAAAGAGAGAAAATATGAGCAAAAGAATATGCAGATACTTCAACTTCTATATATTAACACAAGCATAACCTGAATAAGGCTCACAAAATGGACCAAAATATATACTAGATTTTAGGAAATACAGAGAGAGAGAGAGAGAGAGAGAGAGAGAGAGAGAGAGAGAGCGTTGTGACCTAGGGCTTCGATAGGCAAAGTCCAAGGGATTCTGCAACAAGAACAAATGTAGCCAAATTCTCCAGCCACAGATATAATCGACTTTGCATTCCATCGTGGATTCAACAAAACAATTGAAAATATAAGAATGACTTGTTTATTTAAATGAAATCAAATCATATCATTAAAATATATTCAGATAGACAAAAAGATATAAGAAATTAAAACGCACCAGGAACACCAACGAATCAGAGAGTCTCTTGGTTCATACGAATCTGACCAGACCGATGTTCTTGAAACTGAAAGTTTGAGCCTGCTATTAATGGCTATAGTGGTTCTTGAGCAGCTCCTTTGCCATTGGAGTGAGAGCAGCAGAGGGAAAGCCAACGGAGGGAGAGCAACAGAGTGAGAAACAAAAGAGTGAGCCTAAGAGTAAAGGGGATAGCTAAAGGTTAACCGGCTAACCCGGTTGCCTATTTTCCACCATTATTGAGATCAAATTTAAGAGATCTAATGGTTTAGAATTAAGGTGCATTTTTGGGTTGCACACCCAAACACTATCCAAAAATCATTCATGACACTAGTGATTTGTGAAATGAATGCAAAAGTCATTAAGTACAAAAACTAAAGACAAATTTAGAATCAAAACAGTTTCCCTAAAAAGGAGCCAAATTAAAAGAATTTGAAAGTCATCTAATAGCCATCAACCGTTGCCAATATCAATACCTGAAACAAAAACAAAAAATAAAAATAAAAATAAAGTCTTACTTCAAAAAGAAAAAATATTAATGTTCAGTATTTTGAAATCACATTCAGTATCTTGATTAGTCAAGTATCACCACTCGCCACCAAGCACATAGTTTAGCTATCCTATTTTTCACATGTTTTCCTCATAGTTTTACTACCTATTCTAAAATACTTCACAAAAAATGAGCACAAATGTATTCCCTTAATAATTGAACAATATTTAAAAAAATAAGAACACGTATAAGAAAAATGGGACAACAAAAGCATCTACAATTTCAATAAGGATTTTTATTTTTTTAAAAATAAGATAGCAACAGACCCCCCCCCCCCCGGCCCCCAAAAAAAACTGCTATTTATAGTTTTTGTAAATATAAAAAGACAATTATAGATTAATTTTGGTTTTGACAATATGAGATTCCAACACTTTCCAAAAAAAAATTCATTATGCACATTTTTCTTTTAGTTCAAATCTTCCACATATTTATTTTTCATATAAGCAACTTATGACATTTTTAACCTATAAGAATAATAGATTGAACAAAGAGGGGGAGACTCACCACTAAACAACGAAGGATTTCAGGCCATACCTCTTCAATGATAACTCTTTCGAACAAATAAGCTATTGGAGAAGACAGAGATCTTCAAGAAGCCTTCAAAAGCAAGAGAAGAGACTGAGAGATGATAAATAGCAAGAGCACGGATAGAGAAATCATAGAGAGAGAGAGAGAGAGGGGAGAACTCATAGATTCGTAGCAAGGGGGAGAAAATTTTAGGGTAAATACCTCTTCAAATCGTTGCTGCGACTTCAATCTCCATTTGTGGAAGATGATCAGAAAACAGAGAGAGGAGAGTCCTGTTCTAATTACCCAATTTTTTTTAAAAAAATAGCCAGTGCATAATTTAATTGAACAAATTTTCGAATCTGATTGCTATGTAAATTCTGCGCGAAAACAGTTCAGTTTTGTATGTTTTAAAAATAGTTCGTGATCTCAAAAAATTATGAAATTTTTATATGTTGTTTCCATATGAGTCTAGCACGTTGGGTGAAAAGTTTAGAATTTAGTGATGAGTATTTATTTTATGAAAATTCACAGACTGATCGGTGTTCGGTTTAGTATACAACAGAAATTGATATTAAGTTTTGGGTGTTTAGGCCATGACTTGAGATATGTTTAACTGTTTGGCCCTTTTTAATTATGTGATTGGTAGTGACCAGCTTGGGAGTTGTTATTATTTATTATATAGGGGTTATAATAAATATTTGATAGTTGATTTTATGGTGTGCACCATATGGTGAAAAATTATATATTTTATAGAGAATGAAAATGTGCATATTTCGTAGTGAGCAAAATATTATATTTTGTGGTGTACAAAAATGTTATATTTTGTGGTGAGAAAAATTATATTATTTTATAATTTCTATTTTAAAATTTTGAGGTATTATTACAAAAAAATTATATTTTTGGGAAACTAATTTTTTTTCTTTTGGAAAGCCAAACCCACATGGGGTTGTCCCCCCATGTCTCTCGCATTTTCCTGTCCTTTTTTGCTTTGCTCTTTGTTGTGCAGAGAGTTTGGCTCTCTCATTCATTTCTCCCAACATGTATCTCTCTCTCTCTTTCTCCCTCTTTCTTTATTCTCCATTGTTGCTCAATCTTTGAGCTTCAAATGGGAGTCCTTAGAGTGAGATTTTGTTAAAGTATTGTAAATGAAAGTTGGAGAACTCGTCATGATCTTCGCAATGGTAGTCTCAGATTCATGATCGGGCAAGATTTGCTTTCCAAATCTACTCTTCTTCATTATTTGAGGTAGGGACTTTCTTCATATTTTTACATTAAAGCTATGTTAGGGTTATTTTGAGAGAATATGTCATTTTAAGAGGTATTGCATATATACATAATTTTCAAATTTTTGTTTGGTAATTTTTGGAAGAAAAATTATGATGAAATGTTAAGAAGGTTTGCATTTTGAGATTGATTTTGGAAAAATCATTTTGTATTGTTAATTTTGTAAAACAAAATCTGAAAATAAAATTTAAAGGCTGTATGATTATATTTACATCATATTATGATTAGATGATTTATTTTGAAAAATATAAAGTTGAAATATTTTTTTTATCTTTGATTTGGAATTTATTTTTGAGAAAAATAAATTGATATGGAGGAATATTATGTAGATTGTTAAGTTGGGGTTATAGAGTTGTTTTGGATTTAAAAACTTTAAAAGTATTATATTCATGAAACTTTATGGAAGATGGTATGTTGATGATTAAATTGTGTTCTTTTTTTCTTCTTTTTTTTTTGTGAAAATGAAAATGTGAAATATGGACTTTTAAACTCATAACCTTGAAAATGTTACTCTTTGGCATATTTTATAATTTTTGATGTAAATATCATGTTAATTAGTTAATTTTAGAAAAGCTGTGGAAATTGTTATTTGTAGAGATTTGAGAGAAAAATGAACTATTTAAGTAGCTTGGCATGAACTTTGATTATATTTAAAAGATGAGACATGTTAAGTTAGGTTTGATATAATTTATTTTGAAAAATTGTGAATATAATGAACTTACTAATTTGATGGATTAAATTAGTTTGGTTAATATTTTGTATCCTTTATGATTAAAAGTGTGTTATTGAGATTATACGATAACTTTTAATATAGTAGGATGGAAATAGTAATATTCAATAAGTATGGGATTTGGTGAAAATCATTTTGGTTATCTTGGTTGAGGTAAAACAAAAATTGATTTAAGGTTTTGTGTGAGTCCAAACAATGGGAAGTTTGATATATAGGTTGTTATAGAATTGTCTTGAAATGACTAAATTGAGAATATTGATTAACTTGTAGACACTATATGAATGTGGATATTGTTGGATTATCTCTTGGAATTGTATTATGATATTACATTGATAGAGATATGGAATTTGATCACAATGGAGCATTGTGTGGTGGGATTGAAATTGGAACTATTCTAATGCATTGTTACATATTGCATTGCCATTCCATTTCATTGTTATCTTGGATTTCGAATTGCAATTGAAAACTATTATTTTAAGAAACGAATTGTTTTTGGTGAAACAAGATCATTTTAAATTGTTTTGGGTAAATATGTTGGTAAGTCCGGCTAGGGGGTGTAGTTTGATATTGGTTAAGTTGGCCTAAGTGTCCATGGTGAAAGACCAGAAACTGCGCGGATAGTTGTCGAGCCTTCCAGTTAATACTGGTAAAAATGACAGATTATAGGTGTCAAGCCTTCCAGTTAATACTGGTGAAAATGACAAATTGGTAGTACTTGTATAGTCTACTTGCAGACACCAGCCTTGGGATTACTTGAGTCGTATTTACCATCTTGGAATTTTATTGAAATTGTTGAATTAATGTGTTTTCAAATTGGCATTGTGCTTAAGATTTTCAAAAGATGGGAAAAATATTTTGAGCATGACATGACATATGCATTCATCTCATAAGACTGTATAAAATGGAATTATTGAATTGTTTAATTATTTGATTCAATTGATAATGAGATAATTGAATGAATTGAAAAGGATGTCCTGTTGCTATTGAAACATGTTTATTTATTTAAGTTAACTTCTTGTGCTGAATTAAATAAATTGGATTTAAGAGATTATGTAATAAAATCATATGGTTTTGACATGATATGATTTCACGTATATACGAGTATTTTGGTACCCGCATATTTTCTAATGTTTTAATATGAGATTGCTTGGTGAGCTAATGGTTGCTCACCCCCTGCATGTACATGTGTACAGGGAATGCTTTTCGGATTTGAAGATCAAACAATGGGTTTTACCATTTCATAATTGTAATGTAATGATGGATTGTACTACTTCATTTGTTATTTGGCTGAGTGCTATTTTTTTTTATGAAGAGTATTGTCCTCTCTTTTATTGTAATCCTCAGGGCATTTCTTTTATTTGCATGTAAATGTCATTGTTGTATAATGAGAGGGAATATGTATATTTAATTATTTATGATTTCACCCAAGGATGAAATGTTATTTGTAAATGGACCTAATTAATGAATATTGGTAATGTTATCTGAGTGATAAAATGCGGGGCGTGACACCTGTTTAGCCAAACCAGAGAGAGAAACGTGACTGACGAAGTAGAGAGAATGGCTAGGAAAGTTTCAACCGGTTTAGCAGGTAAATGGCATAAACTATATGTATAAAATATTGAAGGGTTTAGATTAATTCAATCAAATCCAATGGCTGAAAATTAACTTGCATATGGTATGCAAGTTTTAAGCCTTGCACACTACAACAACTCCCTTGTATATTTCACCAACTTGGAAAATCTCAACCTTAAAGACAATACAAGACAAAAATTTAGTAACATGAAGGCTTTTACATTTATTTTTTCATGTGACCTTGCAATTGAACTCTTCAACCATAACCATAGGAAAGATCCATTAATTATCGTGGATTAGAGTCATTCATTCACTAGTTCAAAAAAAAAAAAGAAGTCATTCATTCACAATTTAATTTGGTAAATTACAATAAACCATTTAAATTTGGCATAATTACACTAGATTCCCTTCTAGTAAGACTAAAACCTCCAGAAGTAATGCATGTATATTGATCTTATACAAAAAAGTTATACCATATGTAGCACGACTTTTTCGCGCCCCCTTCGAGAGTTTGAAAGAAGCCCAACAGTTCGGACTCCCGGGGTTCTGAATCTAATCTCATAAGTGCAATGTGAAATTGATAAACACCAAAGAGTCCAAATCCGGCAAATTTTTTGGAAAATCAATTTTGAATCAAAAATGCCAAAATTTGACTACTTTGCCAAATACAGAATTGCCACCTAAATATTTTATTTTAGAAAAATTTAGGAAACCCATGTCTCGTGCCAAAGGCCACGTGTCTGTCATCATCAAAGTTGCCTCGGCTCGGGAACTTAGGTACGAGAGGGGAAGGTCATGAATTGAGCACTCCCGCTCGCCCGATCAAAGGTTGGCCTTTACTAATCATGATATGATTTTTATCAACATTATATGCTCTTGTTCCGGTCTATTAGGCTGGCATTTACTATATGATACGCACACACAAGATATAGACTAGTTTGCCCGAATTAGAACAATTCAATTTCATGTTTGTTTTTCGAAAATGGTTTGATTTTGCCACTTAACGAAGTGGGCTTAAAGTTTGCGAATTTGCCACTTGACATAGTGAGCTTAAATGTACATTCATTGAATCATTCCAATTCAAGAAACAAGCCTTCACCCACAGGCATTCAAGCAGTTAAACAAGTAAACACTTAGCCTCATGGCAAGCATGCTAGTCATGGCAGTCACTCACACTCATGCAAGTATGCTAAAGCACTAAGAACTCACCTAGTACTCCAAGCTAAAATAAAACAAAAGAGTTAGAAAAATGCATGATCCTAACTATACAAGATGGCTAATGCAACACATGTGATATGCAATTAACACTACAATAAAACTAACTATTTACGGCATCATGTTTACGACATGCATTAAATGCATGTCGTAGTTGGTACATTCTATGGCATTTTTTTTTTTTTTTTTTGCAAGCCGTTAATGTTTTGTCAATAACAGCATACATACCATATAAGTCGTTAATTCATATATTTATAGCATACAAAGTATGCCGTAAAAAATGTATGTTTTTGCAACTTACAAAAATATGTCGTAAAATATTCGCATTTAAGACGACATACATTTCATGTTGTAAAATATTATAACTTTACACGGCATACATTAACATGTCGTGAAAACTTCTGCAAAAAAAATAAAATAAAATAATAATCAGAATTTTTTTATGGCACGCAAAAGCATGCTGTAAAAAATGTATATTTTCACGGCATACAAAAATATGTCATAAAATATTTGTACTTAAGATGACATATATTTCATGTCCTAAAATATTATAACTTTACACGGCATGCATTAGCATGTCGTGAAAACTTTTATTAAAAAAATTTCAATCCGATTTTTTTTTTTTTTTTAAAAAAAAACTAACAATTTCCAACCAAGCGTCTCACCTTAAATTTTCCTAATTGAGGACAAAACATAAAAAATAATTTATACATTATTTTATAATTTAGTGTCTCTTTTAAGGGATAATTGCACCTAGTGGGATTTTGGGAAAAAAAATTACACATTCATGAAAAAGTTTATAATTTTAATGATTAATATTTATATGGCTTCTCACTAATTTGTAATTATTATTTTTTAAATTACCTTGATTTGATATTTTTCTTTCTTTTAATAATTTATTTATTTTTTACTTTTTAGATGTGCCTAATATGAATACAACTAAAAAATAAAATATTTGTAAAAAAAAATAAAAAAAATATAATATATATGAAATGTATTGAATTTATATATATATATTTTTTTGAATTTAGTGATTTTTTTAAAACAAATTAAAAAAAAATTTAAAACAAATTAAAAAGTAAAATATTATTAAAATTAAAATATAATATTTCTTTTAAGTATATGTAAATTATTTGAATTTAAAAAGTTAAAAAAAAAATTATTTAAAATATTACAAATATTACAATAACTAAAAGAAAATACTTGAAAAACATTTTAGGCCCCCTTACTCTCTCACTCAGTCTCTGGTCTTGATCTCTCTCTCTCTCTCTCTCTCTCTCTCTCTAAACCCTAATCTCTCTCAACCGATCGAATCAGCCTTCTTCAGCCCGGTTTGATCTAATCTCAGAGCGATTGGTGATTCATCTCAGATTCAATCTCAGAGCGATTGGCAATTTCGAAGCTCCACCGCCTCCACCATCTGCACCGGCGAGGGAAGCGAGGACCATCGTCTACTAAGGTGAGCACCACTGTCTCTTTCTTTCTCTCTCTCTCTCTCTCTCTCTCTCTCTCTCCTCAGTTTCGTATTCTCTTTCTCTCTCCCTCAAGCTCTTCCTTCCCGTCGAGTTTGAGCAATTTTTTGTATAATAATTTGTTGATGAAATCTCAATTAAATTCCACTAGTGCTTCGTAGTGCTCTTTGATTTGATCAATTGTTTTCCCGAGAATACTGGAAGCAATCTTCTCAATTCGTGCTATGGGTTTCTCTGCTTCTTCTCAGAAACCAGACAACATTCAATGTCTGTTTCTCTCTCTCTCTCTCTCTCTCTCTCTCTCTCTCAGTATGCTAGTACTTTTTTTTGCTTTTTTAGGGTTTTCATGGTGACTCAATCAATTAGGTAATCTTTCTCAATTTGGAAATATGCTTCGTGGATGAAATTCAAGAAGAAAGTTACAGTTGACACAACTTTTTCCTTCATTTTTTTTTTTTTTTTTTTTTTTTTTTTGTTGTTGTTGTTGTTTTTGATGTTTGTTGTCATGAGATAATATAATTTGTATGTTTTTTATTGCTTCTATTGAATTGTTGAAATGAGGTATTAATTTATGTATATTTTAGACAGCATCAATGGATATTTTTATGACATGGTTCTATGGGAAATTTTAATATATTTTAATTGGTGAATCAAAGGAACAGGAGCTAAGAAGGAAAACCCAAAAATTGGGAGCAAAAAGATATATATGAGTAAGGAGAGAATCTTAATATTTTCTTATGTTGGTTATGTATTTTTCTTCTATGGAGGCTTATAATAGGCATGATTGTCATCTTAGAACCTTCTCAATTAAGAAATTGTAGAAACAATCCTAGTTTTAAGTAGATGAGACATAATGAGAGGTAGTGGTTAATGCATTGTTCAGATTGATCAGAGAACCTTTGATCTCGAAGTTGGGGGTTCTGATTGACAGCCAGTGTTCATTCTTATAGAGTGAGAGAGAGGTATTCGAAGGGTCGTTGAGCTCCAAGATAGAAAGCTCAGTTGGGTGTATGATCAGCTTGTGTATGTCAAGGTCAGTGCTGGTCTCCAATCTCCTTCTTTTTGCGGGTGATCTGATTGTATTTTGTGGGCAACTTGAAGTGAAGTCAGAGAGGCATTTGCACGGTGTCTTAATTTGTTTTGGGACAATGCTGAAGGTGAATATTGGGAGAAGTGAGATTATTCTAAGTAGGAGTTCAGGAATTGGCAAATTTCATGGGTTTAGAGTGCAGAACCTTCCCTCAATGTACTTAGGCCTTTCTTTCTATGGGCTTCATTCAAATCCGTATCAGTTTGGGATGGTGTCATTGAACAATTTGAGAAGAGATTTGTGACGGGAAAAAAGAAATATCTTTCGAACAAGGTAAATTGATGTAGCACAGAGAAGGAGAAGAAGAGACAAAAGGGAGAGGAGAACACAAGGCTATAGCCCTAACCAATGTCACAACCTTAAAACAATTAATATTTTTCCAAAGCTGAATAATATTTTTTCAACCTTATTTGGAAAGGAAAGACTCTCACTATAGGGACCAAATTGTTCAAATTGAAACAATAGGGACCAAAGTGAAATTTAGGTCAAACTATAGGGGTGAAAAGTGCAATTTACACTAGATATTAATTCCTACTATGGGATTACATATAACAACTTACATTTTATGCAATTGTGTTTCAAAGGATTTGACTGGAGGGACGCTGGTACCAGTTGAAGGACCTGATTCTTCATTGTTTGCCCTTGAGGTAAGTGAGAAAGTGATTTTTGATCACTTTGTTTTTAGTGATATCTTTGTTGTCTAGCTTATGATGGACTTTGTATCTCATGTATTTAGTAAGTTTAAATGGTAGTTCTCAACAGATAAATCCTAAGAAAGCCAGGGAAGAATTTCGCAACACAAGCCAGAAAATCGGGGGAAATGGAATCAAAGATTTTATGGATGGCATGGGCCTTGGAATGATTGTTGAACAGGTAAAACTTTTTTTGTAGTCATGCATAATGCAACATAGAGCCCTTGTCTTTCCATGATTAAATCAAATTTAGGAGTTTTCAATTGTCAATCAGTTGAATGAGATGACGGTTCTTTCTATAGATAATTTGCATTAGAAATTAT
Organism: Camellia lanceoleosa; assembly: GCA_025200525.1. Classification (NCBI taxonomy): domain Eukaryota; kingdom Viridiplantae; phylum Streptophyta; class Magnoliopsida; order Ericales; family Theaceae; genus Camellia; species Camellia lanceoleosa. The sequence goes on along the minus strand of CM045760.1, from coordinate 161,914,081 downwards.
ATCCATTTGCATGAAAACTTAATGTTTTGTTTTTTATCAATGCTAAAATCCAAGATAGCAATATGAAGCATGTCCAAAAGATCATTTTCATTCTTCAACCTATGACTATACAGCCTATACTAAATTCTCCTTTGTTGCACACAATCAGTTACAACTTGTGATATAAACATTAGCTGGCTTCTTCACTTTTTGATGCTTTATAAGAAACAATTTGGAGCCCTGGTAAATTGTAAAGAATGGGTTCCAGCATATATATGTTCAATATCTTTTTGATTGTAGCTCATTTTATTTTATTTTTTGTCCTAAATAAAATTAACATTTTCCCATAGCATTATTCTGATACCTGCTTCTCATTGACCATTTGTCTATTTTTGAATTTTTACTGGAAGTTAGGAGAATTAAAATTGGGAGAGCTTCTGGACACACCTCCTCCTGGTTTAGATGAAGCAATTGCAATTTCCAAGGTGTTTGTAGACTCCTCTGTTTTCATAAGTTTCCTTGTAAAATGCTCAGGCTTTTTCTTGTATCTCTGCTGACTTGATAACTTCTTACCAGGTTATACAATTCCTTGAATCACAAGAATATAATATGTTTACTCGAATAGTTTTTGATACTGCCCCAGCGGTGAGCTAAAGGTGGCCTTTTTGTTCATTTCATTTTGGAGATTGTTTCTTGAACTTGATGGGTGTCCTTTACAGGGTCATACGGTACAGCTTTTGTCCTTGCCAGACTTCCTGGATGCATTTATGGGGAAGATACTGAAGGTAGAAAGCTTTACTTAGGTTTAAGCCAACCTGTGGTTCAGGTCATATAATGTTCAATGTAGAAATTGGTTTGCTTTATATATTAACTGAAAGAAAACATTGTTAACACTATTTATTATGTGGATAATGGTCACTATTTTGCTCAAATAAAGATTTAGATAGATGTCATTGCTTATTAAAATTGAACAGAAAACTATAATGAGCTGCTGCTTTTCAGTTATTAGTTGTTATTAATAGATATCAAACTAAGAGAGATAGCATTTCTAGGGGACAATTTTGCAGCAAAAGGATCTGAAGAGTTAATGGAGTATCAATATTCTATCCTAAGTTCCTGACATCCCGAAGTTGAATTACAACTATCTTTTTTCAGAATAATGAGCAATAGATATCCCAATTATTATAATTTTGCTGAGTTGAGTTATAATGACGCTTATTTTATTTTTAAAATACTAATTGATTTGTATACTCCAGGCATCTAGCTCAACACCATCTCGATGCAGGGAAGCAGTTTTACTATTTTAATTCTGTTTCTCTAAACTCAACACCATTCCTACTGAAATTTCTCCTATGTATACCTGATCAAGAAAAAAAGTTATCATATAGAATAAATTGATATTGGTGGAAATTTTGGTTTTAGAGAGTTGATAGTATTACCAGTATGCCAGTTACAACAAGTATTGGTGATGCATTGACTGCTATTTTGTGGACTTGGTTCACACAATGATCATTGTAGATCAAAATTAAAACCAAAAAAAAAAAAAAAAAGAATGAAAGAAAGAAAGAAAAAAAACATAAGCGAAGCTCTTACTATTAATTGTTTGGAAATTACCTCTAGATAGAATGAAATAGCTGTTAGTGCACAACCTATGACCAATCCTGATCCAGAAACCTAGAACGAAAAAAAATCTGACCTTACTTGAGGAGGAACCGAAACCAGCTAATAGTACTTCATACTAGGATTTACCAATGAAATGGGGTTTTCTTCCAGCTTTGTCGATTAAGGTTGCACCTAGAGCAGTAATAGGTACCTAAAAGAACACTAGAACCAATTCATTGTAAGAAGAGATATCTAGATCTCCAAAAAACTAAGGGCGTGAACGTTGATAACCTGAATACATGCGTAGATTATAGTTCCAGTGCTAGAAGGAAATCTTGTGAGATTAGATATGTAATTATTGAGGTTATTGATTATAAAATTAAACTAATGTTAACTTAATATTCAGAGTTGAGCAGTCGAATTTGCCTTGTGTTGACTTATTCTAAATGAACAGAAACTAGATATGTCCATTTATCATCCTCATTTATGAATATTGTTTCATTAGCCTTTGTGATTTATGGTTTTTCTGATAGGATTTGTGAATAATGGAAATATGTCCAGGATAACCTCTTTCACAGGAAGGAAAATTAATGTTTAACAAACCTCTGCTAGTGATAGATCGAGATCGTCCGTGATGGCCAATTGAGTAGGTAATGAATAACCTGCCTGAAAACCAACAAATTATGAGACCTCAGAATTGCCACCAAAAAATTCTACTTTTCTAAGAAACTTGTTCTGAATTTTTGCTTTGGTTTGTAATGTCTTCAACTGTTTCTTTCAGCTTTAGTGAAACATGAAATGAAGTTTGATTAAATGATTGGCACTTACACAGGTTCCAAATGCATAAGAACCACACACTGCGACAAAGGTACTAAGGTAAACCATCCATTCATGCTCCGTAGAACTGCTTTTGTGGCTCAAATCTTTGGGAGCATAGCCATCTTCTTCATCAGCTCGAGTCCTGTCTTCTGGTATAAGTGGCTCCCTTATCTTTTCTTGCAAGCTGTTATCACCTTGCTCCAAAAATTATAGAATTCAAATTTATGGTCAAGAATTTAATGGAGAATTCTAACAAAAGGTAGGCCTTTCAACTCAATTTTTTCATTCTATACCCATGCTTCCCTACTGTGACAGAAAGCAGATTGGGAAAATTTCATGACCTTTCATCCTCTATATTTGATCCTTGCTGTCAACTTTTGCTTATGCATATCTCAGTGACTATTTTTTTGAAGTGATTCACTTATTCTTTTGAACAAGTTTCTCTTACTAATGAATTCATTACTAATGGTGCTCCTCTTGCCAGGTTACATATCTGACATCTCATCAACATGCCACTTGGTCCTTGGATGACTTGCCAAGAATAGTAGCTTGTACCATGCATCAAGGATATGTTGTCACCAGCATGGATTTTCATCCTTCTCATCACACATTGCTTCTTGCTATGATGGTCTTTGATCAATGATTTGAACATACCACCTATGATTTCAATGGTTGAGCTCCTGCTAAATAAATATACGAATTCTTCCTTTTCTTTCCTTTATTTGACGAAGATTCTCTTTTATACAGTTGGTTCTGCTACTGGTGAAATAATGCTTTGGGAAGTGGGGATGCAATATAAATTGGTTTCAAAGCCATCCAAGATATGGGACATGGCAAATTGTTATATGCTGCTTCAAGTTCCTTTTCTTCCTTTTCTTTCCTTGTTGCTTGTTATCTTAGCATTCTATGATGTGATATATATACCTATGATATGAGATATCTATGTAGGTTGTAAACAGGATGTATAAATTAATTGTGACCAGATTATTTCTTGCTTGATTTGGGGACATTTATAATACTAATCTTCAACTAGCTATTGTCAAATATTATTATTATTATTATTATTATTATTATTATTATTATTATTATTTTAAATTCCCATTTGGAATGTTGAGATCAAAGTGATAATTTGGAAAAGAAGTCTCCAATTGATGTTAACATGTAGAAACCCTGATCTTTGTGTGTTGGACATTTATAATACTAATCTTCTGTAAGTTGTTGAGTTTGCCCTGACTTTGCAGGAAGCTGGGTGCTTTTTTGTTGTTCTGAAATGTGTGCTTGCACCTGTTGCTGCTGCTGCTGCAACATCTGCTCTTCGAATCCCTACCATTGGTATTGAGGCAGAGACTTTTTGTAGTGGCCAAGTTAATTGATTCTTTAGCTCTCTCTAATACTCTTAATAATGAATTAGACTTGACTGCTTATTTTGTATATAATCTTTTCGCTTTCATTTGTACATATAATTTGCTATTTGATCTTGTAATTTGCTTTTCAAGTACTAAAATGGGCATTTTAATGATATTGTGTGTTCATATATTGAGTTTACTCATATAATAAACTTTGAATTTGCTCTCTCTCTCTCTCTATATATATATATTAAAAATAACCTTCTACGGCATATAAAATTGTGTCATGAAAAGTATAATGATTTATGACATGCAAGAAAATGCCGTAAAAGATTATATACGGCATACAAAGTATGTCATAAATATATTAAAAATGGCCTTCTACGGCATACAAAATTATGTCATGAAAAGTGTAATGATTTATGACATGTAAGAAAATGTCGTAAAATATTATATACGGCATACAAAGTATATTATAAATATATTAAAATAACTTTCTACGGCATGCAAAATTTTGCCATGGAAAGTATGATGATTTATGGCATGACAAAAATATCGTAAAAAGTTATATACGACATACAAAGTATGTCATTGATGTTTAATTTATTACTTTTTACAACTTTACCTGCTTGCTGTAAAAGATGCTCAACTTTCCACGGCATGTCATATAACGACATTTGTGTGCATGCCGTGAAAGAGTTTTTACGGCATACATTGCAAGCCATAAAAATTCAATTTTGTTGTAGTGTAATAGGCTAAGCTACTAATATGTCATATGAATTGATTTAAATAGCATACGGTCTAAGCATGTATTCAAAAAAGTATTGAACTAACAATGCAGTTAGAATGATGAACCGAGCCTCGGTGCATGCAATACAAATGAATTGATGCAAACATGTCATATGGTAATTGAAACATGATGCCCCTAATCTAACCATCAAAAATGGATAAATAAAAGGGAGAAAGCCGTGGGATTGTAAGACATATACATTATTACAACATTGATGCCCTCACGTAGGAGGATCTGAATGAATAAACTAGCTAAGCTAAACTACTTAACTAATTATTACAAAACTCAAATGAAATAAATTAATTAACTATTCTAAGCTAATTAAATAAGTACAATGCAAAACTGATTAGCTAACTATGTTAATTAATTAATTACAAAGTCACTAATTAAGCTAGTTAACTAAATGATAAATGACTAATTTAAACTAATTCACTAGTCCGGAAAGCGAAGGAGGCCCATGCATGCTCGGTTTCCACTTGAAAAACGTCCATTGTTTGCTCCCGAAAGCCTCTGTTGCACAACCCTTGAACTAGTTTTCCTTCTCCAGATCAACTCTGCTCTGCTTCACAAACATTCGGCTCAAAATTCACTGGTGGCTGGCAGGCCAGAAGTGAGGGGTTGCCGGCCACTGGTGGTGGCCTGCCGGCCATTGTTGAGGGATTGCCGACCACTGATGGCTTGTTCCGGTTTGCTACAACAGAGGACAAACAGAGCAAAGAGAGGGTATTCTCACAGGTTGTTTGTACTATGTATCCTTCCTTATCATCAAGACACCTCAAAGGAGTGATACACTTAGCTCTTTAAACCATCAATCATGCAACTTCATTGCATGATGGCCAAATAACCAAGAAGTACAAGTTCAATAAATGCACAAACAAGACCAAAAACCTTTACCCTATCATGCATGATCAAGGGCAATGGAGACCTAGGAAACTTGACACATGTCATTACTTTGAGTATGAAATGCCCCAATTTTCCTTGTGTTCAATTAATGTCCGATTGAACACATCAAAAACACAATCAAATTCTTATCTTTGCACAATTTTAGTTTCCATTTTTAGTTACTCATTTTAACTTACCAACCATTCTTTAACCACTTAAGTCCATTGGTGATTAGTCCTCTAAAGAGAAGGAAGTGTCAAACGAGGGGTAGTTTAAGGCAAGAGAGAGGTGTTATGCCGTTGATAATGATCCCCAAAAAGGAATTAAACCATGAAGCATGGATCTCAATCTCAAGCTTAAACAACCCTAAGGTTGAAACAACCCTCAAAGCAAACAAAGAGCGAAGAAATTGCAGAGATTAATGAGTGCTGAAATTAAGTGAGAAAAGCACTCAAACAATGCAGTCAACTCAAATAAATGGTGTCTAAAGGCCTAAAACACCAAGCTTGTGAGGACACTTGCACTCCAAGCATGCAATACAAGACTCGAATGCAACAATCAACCAAAAATAGAGTTAAAACAATCTGAAATACAGCCTAAAACATGCTGGAATTAAGCTACAAAAGGCTAGAAAAATTTAGCTAACACATAGAGCTATCTAGGCTAGCAAACAAAACACAAGGAAGGGAGGCTAACCCCTCCAAATTTGGACTTCAAAACATGATTTTCACTACTAAAATTACTCTGAAAATCAGTGTTCAAAGCCCAAAAAAAGATAGTTTGAAAGTGGGAAACACAAGTGGAAAGGCCTTGTAAACAAGGAATAAAGAAAGGTGAACCACCCCCTAACCTTAGATGGCCTAAAACCACAAATTTCAGCCCACAAAAACAGAGTTTTTATAGTCCAAAAACAGCCCAAAAATAGTACAAAAATGTGCTGGAATGAAGACAAAAGTAGCTAAAATATTGAGCAATTAACCTAGGAAACAAGCACAAGGAGGGGAGGCTAACCCCCTCCATTTTTGGGACTTCAAAACATGATTTTTACCCTCTGGAAAACTCTAAAAACCAGTGGTAAAAGCTCAAAAAAAAAGTTGAGAAAAGAATGGAAAACACGAGCAAAAGCTTATAGAATAAGGTTCAAAGAAGGGTGGTTAACCCTTCACCTTTGGTAGCTTTAAACCACAAGTTTCAGCCCATAAAAAACAATTAAAAAAAAGTTCAAAATTAGCAAGAAAAGATAGAAAAGAAGTAGTGTAAAGGTGCTCAAAATTAAACCTCTTGAAGAGGAATGGCACTTTTGTTCACAAACCACAAGTCTTTCACTCTCAAAGGCTGAAATTTGGACTCAAGAATCTCAACAAGAAGAGCTCCAATATTGGTTTAGGAAGTGTAGAGAGAGGGTGTATAGGTTGCAAGATAGAGATAGAGAGAGAATTCCAAGTTTTGGAACTTTTGGAAATTTTTGTAACCTTTAATCATGAAGGAACGCCTAGTATATATAGAAAAACAGCCCCTTAGGTCAAAAATATCATCCCTAGAACAGCTGAAGCTTTTGGGGGACAGTGGGCACAAAATATCTAGATTTTTCACCAGTGGCCGGCAGGTTAGAAGTGGTGGCCTGCCGTCCACCAATAATGGCTTGTCGGCCACCAAAAATCTGCTTCTAGGCTCAACTTCAAGCAGGCATATCTCCCTCATCCAGACTCGGTTTTAGGTCATTCTTGAGTCTAAATTGAAGCCCCGGAAGTATACTTTCCAATGGTGGAACCCTCACATCTAAATTATAAGTATACAAAGAGATATACCTATTTTAGTAAAGGTTTCTCAGTTTTGGTCTTAATCGAATTGACGCCTAACTTCAAACAGCCATATCTCTCTCATCTGGACTCGGCTTTAGGAGATTCTTGGGTCTAAAATGAAGCCCCAGAAGCCCACTTTCCAACGGTGGTGGCCTCACAACTAAAGTCTAAATGAAAAAAGACATAGGCCTGATTTAGTGAAGGCTGCTCTGTTCTCCCTCAATGGTTTCAAGCTCAACCATTCTTCAACTAGTTTTCTTCCCTCCCCCTCAATTTTCTTCAACTCCAAACCTATAAATAAGAGGTTTAAAATATTTTTCAAAGAGTTCACCTCTCTTCCATTTATTTCCACTTTGTCGTTACTCGATTTACCAAAAAGTGCAACATTTAACGAAATGCGAGCCTCAGAACATTGTAGAAACATTTTCAAAAATATTTTGAAAGAGAGGGTTTTAAGGAAAAAATAATTTTGGTCAAAAATGGGGTGTAAGGTTGGGATTTAGAAGCTCTTCTTGCTGAAGATATTGAGCGATCGTGCAACATAACTTTCATCATCGAGTGATTAACCTGAGGCACCCAAGTCTTAAGGGCAGTAAAAAATGGGGTGTCTACACTATACAATCTTGAAATAGAATTAGAGTTGTCAAAGGACAGATCAAAAAAATTCAATTTGAGTAATAGTTCATAAAATATGTTTTTTAACTTTCAATTTCAATTTCAATTTGGCTGCTTGTTTCCAAGGTAATTCTTTTGGTGAATAAACATAATTTCCTGAGTCAAGTTTTCTCGTTGAATCTTAGGAGCACTTCCCCCTCCCCCCCCCCCCCCCCCGCCCCCAAATTAATAGTCATTTGACTTGGCAAAAAGCAAGATTACTTTGGCAATAAGAGAGAAGTCTCAAATCAGAAACCCACCTAACCTTGTACTTACCCGCCTTGCTAGTTTGTGTAAACTGTAGAACACTTACACGTACAAGGTAGAATAACCATAGAACACTTGAACAAAAACAAAACCATAATAGACTATCCATTTGCAAAATCATAAAAATAAGCGTCAACCAAAAAGATTGGAAACATAATGATGAAGTTGAGGTTTGAATTTCTAGAAAATAAACTTGAAACACAAAATTTAGGACCGGTTCCAAAAAAAGACAAAGATGGTGAAATTAGAAAAATCAATGCAAGTTCAAGAAAAAAAACATATGAAGTCAATCTTGAAGTACACCAAAATATTCTATCAATCGCTGAAAATTTACAAACACTACAAGTTGATAAAAACACAAAACCACATGTACTATTCTTGAGAGTAAAACACTTGCCATAAAATTCCACCAACAATTAGCACTTAAATAAAAATCAAAATCAAAACCAAAATCTCTCTATCTCATATGATCATCTATTTTATATAGAGTCAGTGTTCTATATGTAATTATGTGGCCACTCTATTCCTTGGGATAACACTTTGGAAAATTTAAAATCTACTCAAAATAGTAAAGAGTGCGAACTATTGTTATTCCCAATTTGGGTAGTGGTGTTTATGATGGGTTGAACAAGAGAAACCAAAAAAATAATAATAATAATTGGGATGGTGTGTGTTTGTTTATGTCAGGGTACTGCGACATTCTTATCTCTAGCATCAACATGGAGACATGGGACAATGGAAAACTTAAAGCACCCACACAAATATTAAGGCAAATATAAGTTTAGAAAGCCATCCACTAAAAAATAAATAAATTAAAATTAGCTCCCATGGAACACTTTCATATGGCAAGCCATGATCAACAACCTTCAATTGATATTGAAAGGTCTAGATCCCATTGTCACGTAAAATAAAATAAAAAGCATAATGCAATTAAGAGGAAGAAAGAACAATTTTAACATTCCATTGATCAATCCAATTTAAGGAATTTAAGGATAAAAAGCATAGACCAGTTTCAACAGTTAAACAATTAATTAAACCAAACAATTATTACATTTCATAAAAGCCCTTCTGAACAAGCTAAAGGAGAAGTTACTTGAGATAGTCCAACAGCCTATCGTTCTTAATCAAATCTTCTATAATGCTATGCTATATTATTCATAAGAAAAAATGATAAAGCAAGATGCCTTGCAATGTTGTAGAACTTGGAATCCCTCTTACAACATTTTTCTTCAATGGAGCAAGACCAAACGTTTCAGTTCAAGCATATAAACAAAAAACAAACAAACAAAGAGGATGGTAGCCTTGCAAAATATGGAGTTCAAACCACACTGGTGTTAGTTCAAGCAATGACAACGCAGCCACAAGGACCAAATCCAAACAAATATTTTCAATTTTACTATGATTGACACCTATATGAACATTATCATGTTCTCCATGTATCACGGTAATCAATGACAACACAACCAATGCAGCTTCCTACAAATGGCAACTAACAACTAAGGGTATTACATATTTCATATGAATGAAACTACTTAAATTACAAAACTCAAATTAAAAATGTAATGCCTAACCAAACATACTTGAAAATAGAGTGTAATTGCCACCCATGTGTTTCACATTTCAAAACAGTGTATAATTAGTGGCAACGCTAGAATTTTTTTATTTTTTTTTTCCAATGGGTATAAACTAAATCAAAGAACACACTTCATTCAAATAACTAAAAAACACACATGCAAGACTACACTTTAAACCACATTATGACCACACCTTCAATCACATCATCAAGAAGTGTAAAATTTTCATTAAGTCTACATAGACAAAATTTAATAACATAAAATTATATAAAAATATGCACATCAAGACAGTAGAGTATACCTGCGATATCCTCATCCACTTGATATCCTTATTGTTTTTACAAAAGTAATTTTTTGTAATTTAATTCTAAATATATATTTTTTGATATGTCAATTATAGTTATGTGAGATTTAATTTTATAGAATTTTACACCATGTTTGGAACTCACAACATGGCATAAAAGTCCCAAGCATCGCATAAAACCCAATAAATTCACACCTCAGTAGAGTATGACTGACAACAATAGTGCACTTTACAGCATATCCAATCCTTAACTATCCTCAATTGCAAACCAAAAAAGTATCACACCTAGTAATGCCCTATTATCAACTAAAAGAAAATAAATAAATTAGCACATTTGCCAGTATCCTACTATCAATTAAAAGCAAATAAATAAATTAGCACACCCGCCAGTGCCATGCTATCAATTAAAAGCAAGCAAATATCATTTTGCACATACGCTTTCACATTAACAAACCACATAAGCAATACAAGAGATGAAACTTTTAATACATTTGTTTGAGCTATCAATAGCCATTACGTAAAGACTTAGACTAACGTACCAAAACCGACCCTTCGAGCAATTAAAATAAATAAATAAAAAGAGCCAATAGTTAGGGAGAATATTATATGCAACCCTTAAGGGATAGCATATTGAAACGGATTCTTTTTTCTCATGGATTTTTCAAAACGTGAATGGATACAACTCTTGAGTCTAGCCATTAGTGTGGAAACTTACGTCGAAATGGGGCACATAAGCTTTAAGTCTCAAGCAATTTTTGTATGGATTTTTATGCACAAGTCAAAACATTTAGATACCAAATAATCAATCTTGACAAAGCTCACATTCTTTATCATATTACTTGTTGGTTCAACCATTTAATAATTTATAGAAATACATAACACAAATATTCGCTCTTTTATTCTTTGTTTTTAAAAGTTTGATACATATTCCTTCATGATTTTTCCTTCTTTTCTTTTTTTGGTCACCAGAGTGGCAGGCCTTGCTCGGACTAATTTCTTGGGTACATATAATTCTCCCACTCCATACATATCATGTAATTATCAAGCCAAAACATTGGGAGTAGATCATCACCACCTTGCATAGTTTGGACTTGTATCATTTAACAATAGTGAAGAAAGAGATGGCGTAGAGTAGAGATGGGGAGGGACTGGAGAAGTTTGGGGGATTCCGATGGCTTGGATTTGGGCTGAGTAGGGTGTTAGGTTGGGTGGGGTTGAAAGGAGCTTGTGTAGAAGAAGTAGACGAGAGTAGCATGAGGAAGTGATGGAAATGGGTGCAGAGGGGTGTAGTGATCCGGGTTTCGATCCTTCTTTCATGTTTTGCCACTTCGACTGGACCAGTCAAGGGTTGAGCTGCTCAGGTAGCTCATGAGGATCTAGAGGCGTGTCCTTGGTGGGTCAAGGCGACACCCTAGCGAGGGTCAGTGCTGGTCGACTTCTTTGGGGTCTAGGCGGCGCCCTTGGCGAGGTCGCGCCCTCAAAAAAAATGCAAAATGCATGCGAAGTTGCTTGTCCGCTCACGATGCAGAGTGTCGGGAGTTGAACAGAGAATTGGCTAGGACGGGGACCGCACTTGAGGCCTTGAAAATCTGTCTGAGAGAGGGACCGTCGTGTGGGAGAGAGCCAAGCCGCGTCTCACGAGAAAGCAGGGCAAGGATGTAGCATTCTGCTAAAAAAGTAGGTACGGGGTGAGGTGTGGGGGAAGGAGGCCGCACGTGTGGGAGCACACGCCGCATGTGCGGAAAGAGGCTCCGCACGTGCGGGAAGTTAGGTGAGATCCAAATTTTTCCTTCTTCTCCTTTCTTTGGGCTGATTGTGTATCACTTTTTGCATATCTTTCTCTCTCTAAAAACATTTCCTTTTCCTTCTCTCTACATTTCCTACCAAAAACCTCACAAGATCCTTGATTTCTCCAAATCCATTGGGATTTAGATCCAAGTTCTTCATCAAAGTCGGTTATCTAGACGAGGGCTACATTGTGTGCGGTAGAGATCGGATTTCATCGTTGTTGATTTTGGGATTTTTCAACTCGTTTCTTCTTCAAACTTGAGGTAGGGATTTCCTTTGAGTTATATTATGTTTTTGCAAGATCTAGATGATTTTCGAAATCATCTTTTGCTTAATTTTGAGAAATTGATTGTTGATTTCAAAAAGATAAGTGATTTTGAAAGAGGGTTTATTTTCTTTCCCTTTTAAAATAGAAATTGAAGGTTTTGAACCATATTGATTGAAGAAAGATGATTTTGGGGAGATTCTTCTAATTATTTTGGAGATGAATGGTTTTGATGAGAAAACCTAAGAATTGGGTCTTTTTGAAAGATGCTGATAACCCTTGGAAGTTGTTGTCATATTTATTTTGTGTACCAAAATAAATGGATGTTTTGAAAATTGTTTATATATATATATATAAATGACGAATTTCGTGAAAAAATGAGAAATGTTGTTTATTTTAGAAATTGTTGTCAAAATGTTAATTTAGTTTTGAATTGACTAAATTGTTAAGATTGCTCGAAATGTGGGAATTATGTTATCCCTTGGGTGAATTGAAATAAAAGTATTTATTCATCTTGTGAAATTGCATTGAAAGGAGAAATGGGAATTTTGATCACAATAGTAGTATTGTGTGAAAGAATTGGAAATGGAAGAATTGTTGTATTGTATTGATTATTGTTGCATTGGTATATCAATTCATTTGATTACATTAAGCTTTGAAAGTTGATTTAAAAACTTGCATTGGGAAAAGAATGTTGAGAAACAAGTTTTCATAGAATGGTTTTGGGGTAAATACAGTGGTAAGTGTTGAGAGGTAGTGTAGAGAATAGGTGTCGAGCCTTCCAGTTAATACTGGTAAAAATGACAGATTATGGGTGTCGAGCCCTCCAGTTGATACTGGTAAAAATGACAAATTGGTAGTACTGATATAGTCTACTTGCAGACAGTGACCTTGGGATTACCAGAGTTGTATTTAGCACCCCTTGAATTAAATTGATAAATTTTGAGCAGTTGAAGTTGCATAACATCATTGAGCATGATGGTTTTCAAAAGATGAAGATGTGTTTTATTTTCAAAAAGGCATGGCATGGCATGTGCATCCATCTTTCAAAACTTGTATAAAATGTATATACTTTGTTAAGGATTTCCTACTGGGCTTTATGCTCACCCCACGGGATTATTGTACAGGAAAAGACGTGGTGATTCCGCCCAATTGAGGGTATGGAAATGTGTGTGTTAGGAGTACAATGCTCTCACTTTGCGTGACTCTGTTTTGTAAGTCAAGGGCTATATTTGTATGGTTTGAATAACCGATTTGTGTAACCGGGCCTAAGCCTTGAAAACTTGTAAACCCATGAGGGTATTTATTTTCTTATGTCATCTTGATTTGAGGGGAATGTATTATCGCATGAGGACTATTTGTATCATGTATTGTAAACGTGAAGGTGTACTTTCAATTTTACTTTAAAGAACCATTATTATTGTATTATCATTTGGATATGAAAAATTGGGGCGTTACAAGGGGTTTCAAGTCGTGGAAAAGGGAAGGGATAGGTGGGTGAGGGGTTACTGGTAGCAGGCAAGGTGTTGGGGTTGGTCAAGAAGGGAGGAAATTGGTTGTATGGGACTCAATGACCAAATTTCCAAAGCAAAAGGAAGGAAAAAGGAAGAACATAATGATATTTTAGTAAATCAAACAGGTGATTGCCACCTCTTTATATTTATTTTAGTTGTAATTAAAAAACAATCTCATTGATTTATTAATTGCAGCCCTAATGTCCTTGGGATGTAGTTCCCCAAATTGAAATTACTAAATTACACTATCCTGATGATATCCATCCCCCCTCTTAGGCATATTGTAGACACCCCATTTTTGACCGTCCTCAAGACTAGGACATCATCGTTTGAACACTTGATGATTATCCATGTTCGTGTTCATTTTGAGTTCTTGGAGGTCTCGGCTACGCGCCTTGCCTCAAGATCTCTCAACTTATCTGTTTTGTGCTTGGTCATGGACTAAACACTTGTGTTTTTGCTTCTAAGGGAAGAGGGTGGCTTATTGGCCATCCCTACACCCCACCGGCCATGGCATGAGGCCATCGGCCCCTTTTTCTTGCCACCGACCAAGAGTGTTGGCCGGTCGGCACTGTATTTGGTTGACCGGCCATTGTCTTGGTCGATTAGCCATTTTTGCTGGCCGAACCCTGTTCATCTGCTTTATGCAGATATTTTGTGCCAGCTGGCACCCATTATTCACCCCCTCCATACACGTGTATGGAGGGATTTGCTCCTTTCTTGGCTTCTCTTGGAAGTCTTAGAATTTGAGCCTGTATAAAGAGGGAGCCCCTCCTCCCTCCTCCAGGGTTCTGAAAAAATTAGGGTTAGAGAGTGAGATATAGTTTTGTATCTATACTCCCTTGTTTGATCCTTTTTTGGCCTCAAAAGTGAGTTTTTGTCTTACTTTTGCACTAGAACACCTAGCATTACACCATCCTTGGGTTTTTGAGGCACTAGAGGGTTGTTGTTAGGGTTCTTGAGTTGATTTTGATCAGAGAAACCTGCTGGAGTGGTGTTCTTGAGGAGGTTCTTCAAGGGTGAGAAATTACCCTTTTATTCCCCATTTTTGCTTAGACTTTTAGCCTATCTTACTTATTGTTTTAAGCTTAGCTATAAACTGATAAAAGTTCTTTTTTTAAGTGCTTAAAATAGTTGTTTAAGAACACTTTGGTGTTTGGGGTTGTTTACCCCCTCTTAGGCCTTGTTTGGCCTCTTTTTTTCTACCCTTCTTGTGAGCTCCGAGACCACCTTGTATTGGCCTTCTCACCACTGTGGTGAAATCCAGAGGGATTTTAGTAGTGGGGATGGTGTTTTGAGATCCTAAGAAGGAGAGGGCCATCCCCTCTCCTTATTGTCTTCAATACTTGTCATATTTGCCTCATATATGAGCACCTTTGTTAAGTTCATGTTGGCCATGTCTTAGCTGGTATTTGGTGTCATTTTTCCAAGATATACCTCTATTTTAAGTTGGTTTAGACATGCCATGTATGCTTCATGCACTTGTCTTGTGATCCCTTGATTCGCCTTAACATGCATCTTGTTGTAACATGTGTTTTTAGCATGATTTTGGCCCAACTCAATGAAGCTTTTAGCCTTGTTGTAGCATACTTAAGCTTTGTTTTTCATAGTTTTGGTCATGCTTGCATTGTTTTGTATAGCCACCATGCAATCTAGCTTGTTAGCTTTGAGTGTCCAAGTTGCTAGCATGCTCTATTTGGATCATTTCAGTGGTTTGGCATCATTTGTAATGTTATTTCGGTCCATATTTCATGCTTATAAACTTACACTTATCACTCCTTTAGTGTTTTAAAGAGTTGTTGTTTTATGTCTCATGAACGGGCCATCGTGTATGCCTCCATACTTAGGCCATTTAGATGCCATCTAAGTGTGTTTTTGGTCTTGCTTAGACCTGCCTTGGGACTGTTTTAGGTCCCCTTCGCCCTTTGGGGTTTGTTTCATGTAGCCTTGGTTTGAGTCCCGTGGCTAATTTCAAGTTTTAGGCCTCCTTGCATGCTTTGTTTGCTTTGTTTAGTTGGTTTGGCACCTTTTCTAACATGATTTCAGAGCTTACAATGTATATGATTTGTCCATGTTTGTCCCCTTTTAAGTGCTCTTGAAAGTTGCTCTTTTATGCCTAGGTGTTAGGCCATCAAAATGTGCATGTTTGCATATGTACTTCATGCTTTTGTTTCACCATTTTGGCCACTGTTTTGGACCTATTAGAGAGCTGTCCATCTTGGTGTAAGCCCATCCTTTGCATGTTGTTGCATGCTCGCCTTGCGTGTTGTTGCATACTTGGCCTATCGCGTGTTGTCGCATGCTTGAGTCACATTGCATTTGGCATGCATTTTCTTTGATAAGTTGCTTTGCATGTTTCCATGCTAGTCCCCTCAAATGTTGTTGCATGTTTGTTATTAGCATTATTGTTACATGCCTCGCATGCTCATATGTTTAGGTTGTATACCTATTGCGCATTGCTCGTTTGCATGCTCATATTGCATTAGCTTACTTTCAATGCCTAGGTTGCATAGCATTAAGCATGCATTCCTTGCCTCTTGATCGACCATGATAGAGGTTGGGACCCCTTCATGTGTTTTGTGTGCATTTCGTTCGATATTAAAATGCACACTTGTCTCCTTTGGCCATCATGCATTGAAATGCGTGATCAGTGGCTCGAGGGTCGAAAGCCGTACTCCCTTGAGTTCATAGCATGATAGGGAGGGTGGTCGTGCATACATTTGTAAATTCCATGCCATGCACTGTCTGCCCTCTGTTGCAGCAAAACCAATGTTCTGCAGGAAGAAATGGCCAGTCGGACATCCTCAGTGCCGGTCGGCCATCAATATCCAGCCGATGGCTCTATAAATGGTCGATAACCATTATCTGAGGGCCGGTGGTGTTATCTTCTGGCCGGTGGCATCCCACAGTGTTCAGGGAGTAATTTGGAAGCACACTTGGAACTTGTGCAGTCTTCAGAGGAGGAAAACAGTGCAAACAGAGACAACATGTGGCATGGCAACGGGTTTACGAGCAAGGTAAATCAAGCATGCATCATCGAATCATTTCGAGGCGGAGCTGAGGCAGCCTTTTGAATTTCATACTTTATTTATTTTGTAATTAATTTGTTAATTAATTGAGGGTCTGTAATAATTAATTAGCTAGGGCAGTTAATTAATTATCCAATTTGTATTATTCTTTCGGTCCCTCCGTCGAGAGGGCACAATTGTGTAATGAGCGTGAGTGTGTGTGATGCATGTCTTCCAACCCCATTTCTTTCTCCCTTTTATTTAACCGCTTACGATGGTTGGATTTAGGGCATATTTCATTTAGCATCCTTATGCTATGCATGTTTGCATTCATCCATTTGTATTGCATGCACCGGGCTCGGCGCATCATGCTAACTGCATAGTATTTCAATTCAAACTTGAATACGTGCATCGAGTTGTTGCATTTCACATGCCATTCTTAGATTAGCTGAGCCCATTCTAGTAGCATTTTGTATGCGTTGCATTAGCTATCTTAACATAGCTAGGATCATGAATTGATTTCTAACTAGCTATTGTTTTGGCTCGGAGTACTGGGTAAGCTTTTATGCTTTAGCATCTTGCATGTATGTGAGTGTTAACATGAAAGCATGCTTGCCATGAGGCTAATTGCTTATGTGATATAACTGCTTGAATGCCTGTGGGTGAAGGTTGGATTACTTGAACTGGAACAATTCATTGAAATTTGTGTTTTAGCCTACTTATGAGTAGCAAATCTCTGACCATTTTCCAAACAAACGGATATGCGATGCTTTATTCCAAATTAGGAGATCTAGTCTATATTTGTGTGTTGTGCACATCACATAGTAATTCTAGCTAATTAACCGGAATAAGAACACATAATATTTTCAAAACTCGATATCATGTTTAGTAGTGGCCGATCTTTGATCGGGCGAGCGGGGGTGCTCATAGCTGACCTTTCCCAATCGTACCCAAGTTCCCGAGTCGAGGCAACTTTGGTGATGATGGACACGTGGCCTTAGGCAACGAGTCAAGGTTTCCTAAATTTCCCAAAATAAAATATTTAGGTGGCGACTCTGTATCTGGCAAAGCAGTCCATGTTTGGCACTTCTTTCTTAAAATTTGTTTTCCAAAACAATTTGCTGGATTTGGATTCTTTGGTGATTTATCAGTCTTGCATTGCACTTTACAAGATCAGATCAAGAATCATGACATTTGAGTCCAAACTGTAGCGAGCCCAAATGAACAAAACGGGATTTCCTCCCGGGACGTTCAGGGATGTCTACACATATGTACATAAACAATCCAACTGGAACCAATCATCTAAGATACTTGTCCCAAAAAAATATAGCATTTATAAGATAAATTTTACAAGTATATAATATCCATATATAAAGGAAATGCTACTATGCACATCCCTCATCATAAAAACATTACTCGAAAAGCAAAGTATAGTTCATTAGGTCAAAATTAACCCAAGTGTAAAAAGCTACATGTTTAGATAGGAAATCAAAAGTGACAAAATAGAGAAAAAAAAAATTCTTTGTTTTTTGCAAGAAACATTTATGTATATTTTGCAAGAAATTGAAAAGCAACTTATGGATTGTACACAAAATTTAACAATCGTACATTTTCAAACATTATCACGATAAATTTATCATGCAAACCAAAGAGTCACTTTCTCGTTATCTTGTCAAATGCTCATGCTTAAAGAAGGATACAAGTGAAGTTCAAGCACTATTTGATTAGCATTTTTCGAAGTATTTCTATTGTATGTGAACTACGTTCGCTTTTCAGTACATATATATATATTTAAAAACCAATCAAACAAAATATTTAATTCAGATGGCTATTTAATTCAACTAGAACAATTAGTACTACACATTACCAAAAACACTTGGAATAGTTATTTGCCCTAACTTACAAATTGGGAGGTCCCAACCACAAGTTATAACTGTTTCATGTGAATATCACTAAATATATTTTGGGATAAATCTTCGGAGAATATGTTTAATCAATCACAAGTTTTCAACAACATCTAAATGCAATGAAAATATAGTTCCAAAATACTTTTGTTTAAATTGCTAACAAACTTGGCATTTTTACAAACATTTTAAATGCAATCAAAACTCAAATAACATAATTAGCCCTATAATTTTAATGCCAAAATAAGATGAAATATTTTGCAACAAATCAAGAACAAGTCATGGAAGCAACAAAATGGTTACAAAATACTATATTAATTAATGTAAAAATGGATTATTTCATTACAAATGGATTTCAAAATAAAATCCTT